>CM059575.1:54620734-55883762 GCA_030386875.1 Morinoia aosen | reverse complement strand
ATGATTTTCATTTGCTTTGTTTGTGGCATATGTGTTGTAGTTCCAAATTTTGATGGGGGTGTCGTTTCGCATGCTGTGCGCGTTTAGTAGAATTATGTGTGGATTGTATTGGCGGTAGATATTGCATAGTGCGATTTTGTTATTTTGCCAGTGTTGGACGTTGTGTTGGATGACGGTTAGTGTTTTGTTCATGTTGTGTGTATCCATTATGGAGTCGAGTGTTTGAGTTTCTTGTGGGAGGTGTTAGGTTTTGAGCATGTGTCCATTATGACGAATTGTTCTTGTGGGATTGTGTTTATCGGTGCGACTTCGAGGTTGAATTGGCAGTCAATGATTTCTTTCCAGATTTTGTCCGGGTGTGGATGTGCGACGGCGATTTTGAGGCCAGGAGGTTTTGCGGTTAGTTCTTTCACTATCTGATCGTTGGTGGGTTTGCTTGGAATGTGCTGTGAGTGCGTGTCGCTTCGGAAGAGTGTAGCCTGGATTGTCTCATCATGTGCAGGGGATTCTTCCGAGGAGGGTTGTCTCTTCTTTTTCCGTTTTTTTGTTTTCTTCTTCGGGCTGGACTGCGTTCTCCAGTTTTCTTTCAAGTTGTCGTCGCTGGTTTCGTCCTGGGTTGAGTTTTCTTCTGTTGAGTGGTATTTTGTGTCCATTTCGTCTTCGTTGGGGTCGGTGCTTGCTTGATTTGCAGGTGTCTCCGTTGTGTCTGCTTGGGGTTGTTTGTTTTGTTCAATGAACATGTTGAATATTTTTTGCGAATCGCGATTGGGGAACTGGGTGTCCACGTCGTAATTTTCTTTGAGGGACTTCGATAAGATTGATCCGAAATCCCCTCCCTGTGTGAGGCCTGCGAGGTGGGCCTCGATGACGATAGCGGCCAGTTTTATATGCATCTCGCTGGTGAGTGTATGTTCTGTTTTTGCAGTTTGTTGGATGGCCGTTTTTGCAATTTCAATGTATGTGCTCCTGGTTTGGTTGGCTTCTTTTTTTTGGAGTTCGTCGTTCTTCTTGCGGATAGCTTCTTTCCTGTATGGGCAAGAAGCTGCGAGGGTTCGGTGGTTTCCTTGGCAGTTGAGGCACTTCTTGTGCGGTGAAGTGCACTGTTGGTAGGTGTGGTCGTGAGCAGCGCATTCAGAGCAGTTTGGTGTCTTGACAGTGCATTGATGTGTAGAGTGGTCCTCGATTTTGTAGCATTTGAAGCAGATCCGTAGGTGAGTGTATTTTTCTAGTTCCATTTGCGATGGTGTGATCTTTGTGTTGAACGTGAGGAGCCCATTCAGGAGAGCGCGCTGTGTCATGGCAGTGTCTGTGAAGGTTACTTTGATAACGTGTGTGTAGTTTTTGATTTTGTTTATTTCCATGATTTTTGCCCATTGTTGCACTCGTGTTATTTCTTCCTGTATTTCTTGCGGTTGGCGTTGGCCAATGCTGCTGTCCAGTTGTCTGATAAATATGGTTCTTTTGGCTCTGAGATTTGGGGGGATGATCGGTTTCAGATATATTTTCTGAAAGTGTTTGGTGGCTTTGTCCGAGGTCAGTTTATCAATGGCAGTGATGTCATCAGTTATGGCGTAGAATCCGCTTGAGTTGCTGGTGAGTCGTATGAGAGGGGCTTCCAAGTGTTTTAATGCAGTTTCAAAGACTTGTTGTCGGTCAGTATCTTGGCGTGGGTCGATCTTGCGGAGTTGGACTTTGTAGGTAGTGTTGGATTTTTTGGCAGGCTGTGCTGGGATGGTTGTGGTAGTTTGCTTTGTCGTTCGTGGTTGAGTGTTGTTGCCAAAGGTGACGTTGGTGCGTGAGTTGGTGTTATGTTGCATAGTGTTAGATCTTATATGGGTGGGTTTAGGCAGTATGGCGCGGGAAAACTGGCTATAGCCAGCTCTCCATGAGCCTCGACTTCCTTGGTGGGGAAGCATGGTGTTAGTCCTAGGTGTTGGTGTATAGTCTCAGGCGTCGGATTTGTCCGGAAGGCGGCTGGTGCCCTACTTGTAATCGCTCCCCTCCTACTATAATGGGGTTTGCCCATATGGTCTGGGGCCTTTCGGTACACCAGACTCTACAACCTTCCGGCGACGCTCAACGGTTGGTAAACGTAAGAGCGAATTAAAAAAAGGCTACTCACACCCGCTTGAGAGGCTAGGGCTCGGCAAGCGAGGTAGGAAGTCGGCTGCTGATGTGAAATCTTGGTAGTGAGAAGGCCGTTGTTGAAGATTAGATGCTTCTTAGACGGTATTCACAGGTGAACTCATGAACATCCGGTTGATCCCTCCCTGCTTATATACCTACCAAATCAGCTGCATCATCTCGTGCAGATAGGCCCAACGTCGTAGCCAGGCCTTAGACACGCTCCCTCCATTGCCGACGTTTCGAGCGTTAAACATTCCGTTAAACAAATAGTCCCTCATTTTGGTCCTGCAAAAAGTGGACCCAAAATCCGTGTATGAATGGATTTTTGCCCCCGAGATTTCAATGGTCTCTCCTCATCATAACTCTGACTCATTTTTATGATAACAGTAACAAAATTTTTTCTTTCTGTCTCAACCGCCTAGTAACTGAATTTTTTTAGTGCACCTGAAACACCCACAGAGCACAAAGCCCCCCATTAAAGGGGACTTAGAAACATCTTAGCATGAATTTACCACGCGTATGAGTTTTACCTCACTATTGTTCTGGTGAAGTTTTGTATGACAAAAAACAAATAAAAGTGAATTCAATTTAAACGACCTTAAGAACAGAAAGTGTCTCAGAGCTACTGAAAAACTTCTAACGGTAAAAATTGAGTAATGTGAACGTGAAAATATGGTAAGCGTATAATTACAACTTATTATAACTCGACATGATCGAATTATAAATTTTACTTACATGAAATCGTGTGTGAGGAAAATTAGCAATATTTCTTACTTCACAAAGAAAACAAGGTAATACTATTTCATAAAGAATACAACACCATATTTCTTATTTCACTAGGAAAACGAAGCAAGTACTCGAAACAACTACCTGTGGCCCAGGCGAGTGCTAAGCCACAACCGTCGTACCACTTCCGTCTTGTGACAGCTCGTCATGACTGAGGAGCAGGATTCCACTTTGTATAGGATGTTAACTGCAGAAAAGTGAACGTCGGTGACCTACATTATTACAAGATGAATTAGTATAATACTATGCTGAATTTCATAGGAAAACAAAACATTTACCTTGGATAAGAACATCAAAATCAGTGTGCTATTTTAGTGAAAATGATGAGGTGTTGACCAATTTCAACACTTAGCATGGGTACCCCGCCGCACACCCGGCTGTGCTGAGGCTCCAGTAAACAGGAGACTGGTCACGTGTGCCTTTATTTGTCAGATTAGCAGATTAGGCATGGCCTTCAGAAATGGATGGGGCTTAGAAATTTCGTTCGTGGGAATAGCTATAATGGTGGTTGTGATGTTCGATGTTCAGATCAGAAAAGTGATAGAACATAATGGAACATGATGAAGAGATAAATGTTGGAACATGATGTTAGAATTTAACTTTGGAACATAACAATACAGCATAACAGTGGAATTCAATGTTGGAACGATGATCCAACATGATGATGTAATAAAGTAATGAAATTTGTTTCACGACATGATGATGAAATAAAATGTCGAATTATGAAGGCGCAACATGACGATGAAATAAAATGTTAAAAAATGGTGATGAAACACGATTTGGTACAGTATGTTATTGGAACATGATTATGCTACATGATTATGAAACAAAGTACTAGAACAAGATGACGCAACAGGATGATGGTGCAAAATGTTGAAATATGGTATTCCATCATGATAATGGAATAAAACGTTGAAACATGATAACGCAACAAGATAATGGAGTAACATGTTGTGTCATGATTAGGGATAATATGTTTTTTGAACATTGGTATGCAACATGATGATGGTATAAAATATTAAAATTTAGTGAATAAGCATGATGATTTATTAAAAAGTTGGAACTTAATAATGCAACATGATGATGGAGTAAAATTGTGGAACATGATGACGGAAAAAACATGTTTGAACATAATGATGCAAATGACGATGGAATAAAATGTAGAAATTAACGGTACAACATGAGGATGAAGTAAGATGTTGAAACATGATGACACAAGATGACGATGGAGCAAAATGTGGGAACATGGTGGTGCAACATGACAATGAAATAGAATGTTGAGAATGATGATTCAAAATACAGACTGGACTTGATGGTTCTGCTCGTGGAAATACTCAGTTTGGCCTACCAGGGAATAGAAATAAAAAACTGGTAAACTTCCCTGATGCAAATGTTTTCGTTTTTAAACTTTACTTAACTCATTATTTGAGATTAAGCACAAAATCTGACTAAGGTTAAAATCATATTAGAATAGAATTCTTTTCTTAAATTTTCCTTTTTTTTAACTGACATCTACTTCATATCATTGTTTGGCAGTAAACATATCATTTGACCACGAATTATATTTTTGTCTTCAGTGAACGATGTTCAATTTTTCACGCAATTAGTGATTTTCTCGTCAAACCTGTAATCTATTTGAGCATGTGATTATGAAAGAAATTTCAGAATACTTTCTATTCTTGTAATAATTAGATTCATTTCCGATCAATACAAAAGATCACCAACATTCAGTACAGGACGTGAGCTCTGGCAAGTCAAAAATGAAGTCGACGGACATGTTCCACAATAATTGCTGGGAAAAAAGAGATTTGGGTCTTGACGAAAAAACAGTGCACGATTTTTTCTTGTGTATTCCTTCTTATTGCCGAAGGTTACGCATGTTTTTTCAATGCGTGACGAACGCGTTGCAAACTTGTGAAATGTAGGTGGTGTTTTAAATAATTTCCAATGATGATATGATGCAAGAAATTTTATGGAACTTGTAGATTTAGCTGTTCAAAATATTTAGGGGCGCGTGAACATTTCTAACTTTGCGCCCACAATTTGTGTTTGACATGCGTCTGTAACACATCTCAGCAACCTCCTCCAGACATAAGTGCACCTTTTGGAAAAGATACCATCTCTGAGGATAAGAGCAGAACACATAGCCATAGGAACATTACCTCTGTCGTAAGGTTTGAAGGAGAGAGCGGCGTGGTACCAAATCAGCTGCGGCCGGCAGCATCATCTCGTGTAGATAGGCCCAACGTCGTGGCCAGGCCTTAGACACGCTCGCTCCATCGCCGACGTTTCGAGCGCTAAACATTCCTAAGCAGCACAAAGTGGACTCAGAATCCGTGTCTGATGAGAGTTTTTCCCAGGGATTTCAGATGTCTCTTCCCATCTTTAGCTCATTTTTTTAGGTTTGCAAATCTTTTTTTCACTTTCCTTCAGAAAAACACAGCTTATATGTTCTTACATTTTTGGAATTCCTTTGGAAAACAACGTAGAGCACAGGCCATTTGGTGCATGTCCGAACAGGTCCAACCTAATTCAGCTGGTAAAAATAAAATTAATATATGGTTTGAAATTTAAAACCGATTAACCTTTATTTCGTCCGTTACATCGATTCAAACACATCACCGAATTTTAGATTTGTACACTTTTACAAGAAACTAGTCTAACTATATCAATCAGTTGAGTAAATATTAAAAAAACTTGGCTACATCGAAGCATTTCCAGATATTTCACCGTAATGTCTTCTACGATAAAATTTTCAAGTACAATTTTGCTGATATTTTAAAATGAAATTAGTAAACTTTCCCCAATTTTTTTTAAAGAAAAAAAGGTGAAACATTGAATATTTCCCTTAATTACGCCCCGAGGAACAATGAAAAAATCTCTGAAAAAGACTTTTAAATTTGCCTTCCATTGGTACTGTTGATGTAATGCAACACTAAATTACTGTTTTTTGGTTGAATTCTGAAGCATTGCAGATCCCGTCTGTCCAGTTAGTTACTCTACATTTGCTTCCTTATCTTCATATGTACCACAGTTTCTTCACAAATTTTCGTTTTCTTCACATATTCCTCGTTCTTATTCTTTGCATCTAGGACAGTAATTTCGGCACATTTGGCAAACAAAGTTTCAGTTATTCGGACAGATTAAGATGGAGTTTCAAAGGAGCAATTTCAGATATTTTTATTTCGTTTGCATTTGCAATACACCGACTTTGACAACAATCTTAACAACCAAACACCCAAAAAATAACTAGCCGTTTTGAAAGGCTGGAGAAGACGTAATTTTATCTATATTTTCAGTACGGCTATCTGTTAAAACAAAGCGATTGATACAAACTATGCGTTTTTATGAGTGCACGGGAAACACAGAACATTACCCATCCCGTGTAACTCAGAAATATCTCACCATGGATTCCAACACGCGTGTGAGTTGTACTTCATCAATGATCTGAAGTTCGAAATGAAATGAAAAACTATTTCAGATTTCAATTTAAATAAATAAAATAGATTGATTTCTGGGAAATCTCACTTTTAGAATAAAAAGAAAAACCAACGTGGCTAAGAATATAATGATAAAAAACAAACGTTTCGGATTATAAAAATTCCATCTTCAGTGTTCTGAAATACAATAAATCGAAGTATTAAAACATTGTAACTATAAATCTTCTGAATAAATCGGATGAAACATGATGAAATTTAAAAGACACGATAAAACAAAACAAAAAACTGTACAAAATTTCAACAAACAATGGAAAGTTTCACCGCCGTATCACACTCATTTATTGACGGACGGTTTTTAAAATGTAAATCGATTCTAAAATGCAGAGATCGGTCAAATTTGATGTTGAATCCAAAATTTTAAAATTTGTATTTGTATAAATATGGTCTTTCTTCAAACAGTGTTCTCTTATAGATGAGTTGGATGGTTTGGTGAGGTTACAGCCGGTGCGAAAGGAAACTCCCCTGTGTTGTGCACAGTGCACACCTCACAAACAATTGGAGCTCAGTGCTAGCAATGTTAGAGCGCTCGCAGAGGTCACATGTATATTGATATACAACTGAGGTGCGCATTTTAGAATCGATTTACATTTTAAAAAACCGTCCGTCAATAAATGTGTGTGAAACGGCGGGGGAACTTTCTAGTGTTTGTTTTAACTTTGGATAGTTTTTCGTTTTTTGTTTTATCGTGTCTTTTAAATTTTATCATCTTTCATCCAATTTATTCAGAAGATTTATAGTTACAATGTTTTAATACTTCGATTTATTGTATTTCAGAACACTGAAGATGTATTTTTTATAATCCGAAACGTTTATTTTTATCATGATTTTCTTAGCCACGTTGGCTTTCCTTTTTATCCTAGACTTCAATTTGAAACGATCATATGATCAAAAAGTGTCTCAGAGTTATAGGAAACACTTTTAACTGTAAAAAACTGAGTGTTTTGTATGTGAAAATATCGTGCAGAATTAACTCAAATTATAACTCTAGAAGACTCAAATCTGAAATTTGCGTCTAGGAAATTATCCATGTAAGAGAAAATGGCCCTATTGCTTATTTAACAAATAAAACAAGGCACGATTGGCACTTGAAAACATTTCCTGTAGCCCAGGCGAGTGCTCAGCCACAACCATCGTACCACTCGTGTCTTGTGACAGCTCATCATGACTGAAAAGCAGGATTCCAATTTGTGTAGGATGATAATTGCAGAAAAGTCAACGTCGAAAATTTATATTATTACATGATGAATTAATTTAGTACTGTGCTGAAGTTAATAAAAAACTAAAAATTTACCTGGATATGAACATCAAAATCAGCGTGGTATTTAGGTAAAAATAACGAGGTGTTTAAAATGTTAAACAACTATTCTTATTATTATTATTATTATTTTGGGGTTTCGACGATACCCAGACGAATTCATAGCGCCAAGTTGCCTCGATTAACGAATTACTCTTCCATGACCACCGCAGATTCTACTTATGTTGGGTACCAATCCATGTTGGAGTTGCCGAAAACGACGCCGTTGACGCGGCTGCTCGGGCTGCGACGGGAGACGGACCAATAACTCATGTCGGTTTACCGCGATCGGACTTGAAAGTTTGTATCCGAAAGGTTTTGACTGCTGCATGGACCGTAGAGTGGCACACAATTACCAATACCAAGCTCAGACACATTCACAATGACACTAAACCGTTACCCATCGCGTAGTGTCAAACCGTCACTGGGAAAGGACCCTTTGTCGCCTGCGAATTGGTCACACTCAAGTGATTCATGAACACCTGATGGACAACTGCCCACCGCCTTATTTCGATAACTGCATAGTGCCCCTGACCGTGAAACACCTGCTCATTGAATGTCCTTCATACATGGAGGAGCGTATACGTTTCTTTGGCCCTAACTCAGGCAACCTCTCAGTCCAATTACTTGGTTGGGAAACCGACGGACTACAGAGGACTCTTATACTTCTATTTTTAGTCTATCGGTGTTCTTAGCAATATATTGCTACCTGGTACTGGTACAGACTGGAGCTATGAGGAGACCCATCAGAGTAATGTATAAGTGAGATGGCCGAGCGCACTATGCTGAAGCTCTCGGCGCCCTGCCTAGGGAGAAAGGGTTCCAGCATGGGTAAGTCGCTCGGCCAAGTGAGGTTGGGTAGCTGGAACCCTCGCATGGGAGTACCAGCTACCACTAATAAGACTCAACGATTACCGGATCTCATCAGTTATTGGCAACTTAATTGTAAATATCCAAACCTTCATGGTTTGTTAACAGAGTTGATTTGCGAGCCAGCACGTATTGGCGGAGGCGTGCGACACGAAACGTAGGTTGACAGGTGGGAGGCGTAATGGTCTTTTTCCTGGTCTCATTATGCCAGCACTAAATAAAACGTTATATACCCCAAAATTGCAACTATGCTGCCACACGGCGATAGCAGAAAAGATATTCGCCCTGTATGTAGAAATGATGAACTAGGGAAAATCGAATACACCGATGAAACGTCTCTGTAGCGTTTCCGGTGGTGAAACGTCGTATATAATAATAATAATTAATAATAATAATAATAATAATAATAACCCCGTTTTAGTGCCGTGTGGCTTCAGCTTTGGTCTGATGGAGAAGCGACGATGTTTCTAGTCGCGGGCATCCACGCTAGCTATGGTTTGGGACAACTAGCATGGGTACCCGCACACACACCCGGCTGTGCTGAAGTTCCAGTAAATAGAAGAGTGATCACGTGCGCCTTTATTTGTCAGATTAAGCATTGTCTTCAGATTTGGCCGTGCTTGGAAATTTCGTTCGTGGGAATAGAATGATGGTGGAGATGTCCGATGGTCAGATCAGAATGGCGGCAATTCATTATGGAATATGATGAAGAGAGAAAATGTTGGAACATGATTATGCTATATGTTGATTGAATTAAATGTGAAATGATGGATCTTGATGACATTGCATAATAATAAAAAAATGTTGAAAAATGATGGCGAAACTTGACGATGGAATTAAATGGTGAAAAGTGATGATCCAACATGATTTGGTGCAATTCTTTGTTCGAACATCTTTGTTCGAACTTGGTAATGCAACATGACGATAAGTGTAAAATACTTGAACATTACACAACATTATCATGTCATAAAATGAGGAAACATGATGCAACATGATGATGGAATAAAAGGTTGAAAAATGACTAGGCAATTTTATGACAAATGAAAATGTTGAACCATGATGATGGAATAAAATGTTAAAACTTGATAATGCAACATGATGATGGAGTAAAGTGATGGAACATGATCATTGCCGCCGTTCCTAATTTAAACTTGGGATAAGAAGCAGCACACTTGTGTCCGTGATAAGCACGGATTATTTGATCGTTAGTTTTGCCGGAGCTGTTCGTTAGATTGTGTCTACATGCTTGTGATTATTCGCTAAGTTCATTTTCTGTTATATCTACCTTGACCTGTGACTTTGAATATTCCAGAATTAATTATAATGTTGGATTTCGTAGGAGTGTAGGAACTAAGAAGTTAAATGCATTGGATTATTCATGTATCCATCATTCATGTTCAGTATGAACCTCTCATTATTTTCAACCTGTTGCCATTCACTGTAGCTTTTCACTCTACTGCTTCATAATGTAATATCAACCAGTAAAGAAAATTATGAAATGAAGACCAGCGTTTACCCTGAATGTGGTCTTGTTGATTTCGTGTTCAGTAAAATAGTGGTGAAGAATAGCTAAGGCCGGTGATGCCACAAGAAGGTGTGCGGCGCCCTCAATGATGACACAACATGACAATGAAATAAAATGTTGGAACTTGATTATATAGGGTGGGACAGAAGTAACTGACCTTTTTAATTCGCTAGTATAAGGAAAACTATGAACGATAGAAAGTTGAAACCTGTTTTGTTTTATTTGAAAGAATAAGTTTTTTAGGTTTTATCAACACTATGTTTTGAATATAATGTCGTTTAAATGACTCCCACGGCTGTTTTGACATATTTGAGCTCTTTTCCTTGTCGCTTCCATTACACTCCTCAGTGTATCAGGCGAAAGTTGAGCTATTTTATAATGAATGTTTTTTTAAGTTCTTGTAAATCTTTTAGATTTGTTGCATAAACTCGTGACTTATTATTATGTTCTGGTAGCTTGATGAGAATGCTTCCTGGTAACAATTAAATTCATCTTTTATCTCGGTAGCAATTAGATTTATCTCTGATCAATGCAAAACAATACCAAAATTCAGCAGAGAACGGTAGCTGGGGCGAACTAAATATGAAATCGACGGACACGTTCCACAATTGCTGGAAGAAAAAGTGGTTTGGGTCCTGATGGAAATAAAAGTGCTCGACTTTTTTGTGTATTCTATCCTAATGCCCAAGGTTGCACTGGGTTTTCAATGCGTGACGAATGTGCGGCAAACAAAGGGAGGGAGGCTGGTAAATTACGTTCGGGTAGGCTCGATAAATCGTTACATTCATACGAACGTACAGAGTGAGCACTTTGACAGTAGTAGATGAAATTGAATAAAGCTAGAGTGTAACTATTTATATTCACGTACATGATCTGCTTCTAATTTCATTTTACAGTTATGCTGTCGTTTAACATCTGATATTGCGTCCACAGTCAGAGCGGGACTTCGTATGATGTAATTGCTTCTTGGGTTAACTTTGCTGGAGAAGTTCAATATCATTATAAGCTACACTTAGATGACTAGTATTTTAGGTCTTTTGAGGTTTATATACTTACCATTAATACTTTCAAATACTGATCCGATGGAAGAAATTCAATGGAGCTTCTAGATTTAGCGGTTTGAAAAATTTGAGGGGACATTTTACACTCTGCACAAACATTTCGTGTTCGACGCTCACCGAATATAAAGTGGCCCATGAAATTTGAACTGAAGCGTCATTTTTTTCAAACTTCTCAGTTGGTCGGTCCTTTCTTACAATCAGGTTTTAGAAATGGTTAACAGCTTTGTAACTTTAGTTTCCGATGGTTGAGTGGTGATAGTGCCAAACATGGATGGAACAGAAGCTTGACCGCACGTTAATCTGAATGATTGGACATTCATGGCGTCAGAATATGACAATGGAACATCATTACACAGCATCATTATTGAATTTGACTGTGAGCGCAAGCTTCGAATTTTTTACCATAAAAAATAACCAGTAATGAGTGGCCGGTTGCGCTACAGTCACTCATACAAACCATCTGTTTAGACGCATTCAAGGAATTATGAGTTTGAAATTAACCAATTAATTATTTGTAAGTGCATAGAGATTCATAGATCGTATTTCATCAGCAATTATTGTAAGTGAAATTCAGAATTATTTCAGGCTTGTATTGATTCATAATTCTTTATTTTTCTCTTTGTAAACTAATTTTCTCTTAGCCCAATATCTTGTCGCGTTACCAGAACTATCCGATCAGTCGTTTGCTACTGCGTACGCGTGTGTTTGTTCGTTTATTTGTATATATAAATTTCTGTTCCGTGATTGTTTCCTCTGAGCTCTCAAATTCCTTTGGTGGATGAAGCTGCCAATGTATCTTGAATTGAATTATTGAATTTTGGGAGTGCGCTGCTCAAAAAAGACGTAACCTTCAATAGTCCATGGGTCGCTTCACTGATGATGATGACGCAACATATTGGTGAAACAAATGTAACACGATTCTGAAATAAATTGATCCATAGAAATGGAACATGATGATGTTGCGATGATGGATCATGATTTTAGATCATGGTGATTTAGCTTAACGATGCGACGAGTTGAAAAATACCAGAAGAACATGAAGGGGATACATGATATTGGAGCATAAGCATAGACCTTAATGTTGATGAGTGATGGTGGAGTGTGAATGGAATATAACATACATGTTGGCTTACAGTAATTATGAAACACGATCCTTTAAAGCGTATGGAATACAAAAATGTCAAATAAAGGTTTCATTTGGTGATGAAACATTTTTCACGTGATGAAACCTATATTAACTCTCTCACTATCAAAAATATCAACGGTTGAAATATGAATTTGAATATCCGTAGACTTAATAAAGTTATCATTCCCCCATTTCTGGAACAAAAAGAAACACATTTTAAAAAACACAGTACGCCATAAAAATATTCTATACGAGTGAAATGTCAAGCTCTTAATGCTTCACTTTAGATGCACCTTAGGCGCAGTTTTTCTGCCATCTGTTCTTTATTTGAACATCGGACGCCATATTCTGAAGGTATGACATTTTCCATGAAGGTGGCTTTTATAAGCACTTTATTGTCCGAACCCTGCGAACCTCCTATTACGAAACAGAAGAGGTTTACCTTTGCAATCACATCAAAATACCCTTCAGCTGTGAGTAAAAATTGTATATTATTGATGATTTCGCATCCATTTTGAGTGGTGATCAACATACATTTCATCTCCCCTATTCTTTCTCATGAAATATTTCACTATTTATACATATATCTTCGATGCACAGATACTTTCGACCAGTTTAACATCATTGAGTTCATGTTTGTTTATACAATTTTTTCAGACCTCGCCCAGACTTATTCCAAAGTGTTGACTTGCTCCAAACAATTTAGATTGTTAGAAATTGTAACTTACTGATGAAACAATCTGTGGAACAACAATTGAAATAAAATTTATTGCAGCAAGTATTTCATCCAATCTAGCAATTCATGATCAACATGTTCGCAACCATTTAATAAATTATGTAACTCATTCACCACTCTTTATGAAAACGATTTATGTCTGGTATATGTTCTTTTTCTATACCATTATCTGTACAAACTGCGACATTAGACACTGAATATTGGTTGTTGCTTCTACTTATGACTTGTCATGGCCTTCCGTTTAAATTATTGTTTCTTACCTTTTTCGAAACATTAAATTATTTTTAGGTAACTCCTGCCCAATAAAAAAGTCTATGTTTGTCTGGGTCGAAATGTACATTTATTATTTGCCATACACATTTATCTTGAAAGACCTTTTCAATGTTTTTGAGCGAATTGTTGATAAATTGTTTCTATCATCAACAAGCAGGTTATGATAAATTTTATTGATTGGGATTCCAAAATAACAAGCACCTTAAAGGAAACAGGAACATCACGTTTTTAAATTCACAAGATTTGTAATACCTCTTACATAACTCTCAGCATTGTATATTGGAGCTCTATGGCAAAACAATGAGCAAACAATCTCCTAGTAACGAATAAGCACGCGTTCAATAAACACAGTTCGGCATATGCTCTGCTTGAATCCGTGCTGTGGCATCTGACTGCAGTCACAAGGAGTTGAAAAGTTCCAGAAACCAATTCTTTTATAAATATATTTTTCTATTTCAAAATTGGGGAATCAGACTGTTTACATACAGATGCGTATATTTCCACCTCTTATGCAGTATACAGCTAATCCACTAAAGAACAATCATATATTCGTTGCGGCGCAGTCTCTTCAATAGGGACATGAGCATGTAACACATCTCAGCAACCTCCTCCAGACATGTGTGCACCAGTGGAAGAGATAGACCATCACTGAGGATAAGAGCAGAGTCCATAGCCATAAGAACATTACCTCTGTCATGGGGTTTGTAGGAGAAAGCAGCGTGGTAATGTTGATTTTTATCTAATTTTTTCAATTCTTGCATTAATGAGAACGTCATCAATCCTATGTCAGAAAATGTCAGTTGGTTTCCTGAATGGTTGAGATTGAGGATGAGCTTTAGCTAAAAACAAATGATTCCTAGCATATTGCAAATAAATAATTTCTTATTACAATGTAAACACTTTTCCTGTCCAGCCGATATGAACGTAAAATCCTGGAAAATACCGGGTATCCCAAAAAAAAAACGGACCGAAATTTAAATTATTATTGCTCTTAGGTTATCATTGATAATTGAGTTCTGTAAAGACCGCAGTGCTAACTAAATATTTCTCTCTTCGCACAAAAAATTGTATATTGTTAGCGTGCACAGAATTGTTACAGTAAAATTTCAAGAAAGTAACTGAGAGCATATTTGCCGGGATATGAAAAAACAAAAAAATTATACCATACTGAAGTATTTTACTGCCAAAAGTTCATATTATTTAACAAAAGTACATATCAATAGTATTACAAAAACCCTCCTATCTTAAGGTGTTAAAGAGAGAAATAGTTCTTCAAGACATGGAAATGAACATAGGAATGAACAAAAGTAATAGTCGTATCAAGATACATTGGAATTAATTTGAATTATTTCATTTCAATTCCATTGTATTTTTTTGCCTCACGATTTGGTACAGAATGTTCGCTACCGGAGCAAATGTACTCTTAGTTACTTTCGTAAAAAGTGTACTGTTAAAATTCTGTGTAGGCTAACCAAATGCAATTTTTTATGTGAAGAGAAAAATATTTAGTAAACAATTATCAACAATAACCTAAGAGTTAAAAAATTAAAAGTTCAGTCCTTTTTTTGGGGACACCCTGTATAGTTTGCCATTATAAGGTAGCTCTGTTTTGGATTTATTTTCTCAATAAATGAATCATCATCCATTTGAATTCACTCCAGATGAAACTATGTTCTGATAACATCGTGTTTCGTATACAACGAATCAGAATTGAATGGCAAACACTTCTGCTAAGCTGAAATGTTTGCTTATAAATGGAATGAGTTTCACTACAGGCTCGTTGAAGGCGCCTAATTTTCAAACTTCTAATGGAATGGCCAATAAGGAATTGATTATTTTAATCATAAAAATCAGTAACCTCAATACGTTCCTACAGATTGTTTCAACATACTTGTATTCGTTGATGCCCAATTTCCATTAACTTGCACAGATAAATTCACAGTTGGATATATGTACATAGTGATTGTGTAAGCTTCGTAAATGTTGATTATATCAAAATTTTCAACATTGACTCATGAAATAGTAAAAATAGTTATTTTCTCATTATTCATAACAGATGAAAACTCATCTTTCACTGATTTTAAAATAACAGACCCCTTCAGCTCTGATATCAACACACCAGACCACCTCCCTCGCTATCACATCAGACCACCTCCCCCTCTGATATCAAGAAATCAGGCTACCGCATTCACTCTACTACGACATAGACCGCCATTTCACTCTGCTTTACTAAACAGTGTAGGTTTTGCCATTTACTTTTTCGGCAAATAATTTTTTACAACATTTTAGATGGTATGATCTTTCTTTCGCAGTATTTACGTGGTAACAGAAAATTTAACGTGTGGTCATATGATTCGGATTGCAGCATCTTCATTGGTATTTCTGCCGTTTGCATCTATAGAACGTTCAGCCTTGAAATCTTGTCATTATTTTGCCTTCATGATTATGGACGGTAAAACACAGTTGTATATTGTATCTAGGAAATTCTATTCGTGAGCATTCATCGTGAGGTGGGCGTGAAGTTGACGTGAGGCTGGAACTATAGGGACACCTGCGGTGGATCTCAGAGCTGGGGTGCCGCTGATGGAGGTCTCGATGGGCGAACTCTCAGCCTGTGGAGACCAGGGCTCTGCCTGCTGTCTCGCTTATGTCTGTCTCGCAGTGTTCATTGTAAGCCAGTGATGGGCATCGATCCTCAAAATATTGGTCCGATCCCAAACTTCCGATCCCCGTCAATGGTTAGTTCCGAATACGACATTCCAATCAAGTCGTCAAAAAATTGAAGCGATTCCAAACTTCCGATCCCAATATTTCAACAGCGGTCCCCGGTTTTCAAAGCGTTTTTAAAGTTATTCAAATTCAATATGAGTATACGATGTCACACATCTACTATAATACTGATATTGAGTGGAACAGATGGATTTTAAATTTAATTTTTTTATGGTCTATGTATCGAATAACATAGAGCAGCATGTCTACTCTATGACTCTACTAAACTCTATTCAATTTTATTGCATTATATGAAACAAAGATGACGCTATTTGTCCTTTTGTATGAATCGAAGCTGTCCTTGAAGTTTTCGGCAGCCAGGGTCCTCTTAGGCCGGAGGATAGACGACCCATAGCTGAACACGCATTCGATCGAATTCAAAATAGACCAGCTTCAAAACAGTAATTGTTTTTGAAGCTGCGTACAAGAAAAAACGACATCTACGCGAGACGGATTGGTCGTCTTCGTTTTTTTTCATTTTTTCGTTACGGCCGTTATTGGAATCGGACGTACATTTTGCATGAGCGATCCTTGCACTTCTGATCGTTTTCACTTGGAAGTTTCGATCTTCAAGTTCGATCCCGATGTGGAAGACCGATCGTGGTCGGAAGATCTGAAGTTCGAACTTGAATCCGAACGCCCACCACAATAGTAAATTCTATTAATGCGTTAGGTGTTCGAAGTGTTCCTCTGTGACCTATTGAGTGTAATCAGGCCTGGTTGAGAAATCCTGCATGGGATTCATTTTCAATAAATCATTCGAAATTTTCAACAGACTCCTTGATTATAATCATTGTTTCACCCATTTCTGACGCGTGAACGTTCAACACGGTACAAAAATCATGGAAATTAAACAACATGTCATGCTTGTGTATATTTTGGAATTGTTCTAATAGAATAAAAACTGTACAAAAAACAGTGACTAGCAATACCAGTTATATGCTAGTTTCTTAAAGTGAAGCGAAAGACACTGAACTAAGCTATCAAAAAACATTATATTCGTGGACGGCAGTGGCAGGTCCCATAGGGAGCATCCTGTCGTAACTGATTGGCCCGGTTGATGAAATTGGATGGGTCCATGAGGAGCGTCAGTCCACAGCTGATGGGGCTGGTAGAAGACACTGGATGTGTCCCTCAGAATGTAACTGGGAACAAGGAATGAAACAATTTTCGTTAGAAAGTCTTTGAATATTGAATGCGTAAAAACTCGCTCCAATAAACACTTATCGAAACTTGAAAAATTAATTTTCTTGTTGAAAGTTTAGCGTAATATCGAAATTTTTGTTAAGGATATGCTTTAATTTGTCGTTTGTGAACAAGAACAAAATGAAAAACTTCCATAGAACCCTGTTTATTTAACTGTAAAGAATTTCTTTATCCAGATTATATTCTGAGGTAGAGAATAACACATTTTAACGCCAATAATGCAATAAAAGAACTAAACTACTTGACGCCAACATCATTAAAGGAGAATAATCAAGATCTCCATATCTAACATTTGATCACCAACAGCATCGACTAATCGTGACGTCTAAAAACGAAATTTTCCGCAGATCGAGTATGATTCTCGCATTAATGATTTTGACTGGGTAATTTGTCAAATCAGGATTTGAGCTAACACATGTTCACTGCATGTTTACAATGAATTAGAAAGATTTGGACGACGAGACACAAATGAAAAATTACAGGACTTAGTTTCCAACGGCAGTGCACGATGTCAAAGTTCTGCAGACAGAGCTGCGCTCACTTCTATTGATGGGCATCAGTTATGTTACTCATGTTTTAGTTTCCGCAAAAAGTCAACGAATTAATTACAACTTTGTTCGTTTGCGCCAAATATTATTAAAAATAGAGGTAAAATTGTTTATCACCTTTCAAAGTGAATTTTAACGACGAAATAAAACAGAATGAACTATAAACACCTCTAATTAATTCTTCTGGACAACGTATTTAATAAATAGTAATTATTGATTCAAAAACAATCAGAACATATGAACATTCCCCACGACTATACAGACTGAATGAGTTAGCAAAATTTGAATTCGCTGCAAATGATTACGAAGTCAATTTTCACTCACCTGATTATTGTCCGCTGATTGTGTCTTGATCCTGGTCTTCTAAGTCGTCTTCCTCTATCAAATTCCGTAGAGTAGATTTTTTGAAGAAGATGCCCTGTGCGCGGCAGAGAGGGCAAAACGTGTTGCGCCTAAGCCAAGTTCGGGCACACGCAACACACAGAGCGTGGGTGCAGCCGCTGAGCACCGCGTAGTCCTCCTCCGTGTTGAGCGGTGCCGTCATGCACACAGGGCATTCGGGCTCCAACCTGACCCGGTCCAGCATCTCTTCAGGAAGCATATTGCCCATGAGTTCCTCCACAACAGTTTCTTCGAATGATGCCATCACTTGCCGGGCAGCCCTCCTTGCGGCAATGGTACCGCTTCTATCGCGATGAGCCGCCATGTGCTGTGGGGACCGAAGTCCACAGTTCAGGTCACGTGTGAGGTCCCCAACCGCCAACAGCAGTTGTTGGTCAGCGTTACGACAAAGTTCCTCGCTATCGATGGCGCCCACAGCTGCAACCGTCGTTGTTATTATAAACTTCAGCGAGGCAGCGTCAACTGTGGAACTGATGGTTCTTTTGTTGTTTTTATTGTCGGTTGAGATGATGAACTTCCACGCCTTCTGGAGATCATGAATTACTTGGATTGAAGGCTCCTCCATCACATTCCCGATAACGCGCCTGACCAGCATGATACAAACGCTCCTTTCCAGAGACAGGTTCTGCGCTGCCGCTGGGGTGACGTGGCTCAGCCACTGCTCCTGAAGATCAGTGATCTCCATGTCCGCGCAGGAGTGCAGCAAAGTACGTAGAAACGTGCGGGCCTGTTCCATTTTAAACGTCTTTTTTCTTTAGACTTGGCGTTGGATTTGAGGGACAGAACTTTCGAGATGGAGCGGTCGATTATTATCACGAGGTGATTTTGGCACACACTTTTATTAAGACTATTGACTTTCACTTTGGGTAATACTGTTTTGCAGTTAAGTCACAATTTACTTCAAGCGACGCAAGAACTTTCACTTCGGAGAACCGACTGTTTCGAGCCACACACACAGAATGAACATCCGGTTGATCCCTCCCTGCTTTAATACCTACCAAATCAGCTGCGGCCGGCAGCATCATTTCGCGTAGATAGGCCCAACGTACGTCGTGGCCAGGCCTTAGACACGCTCGCTCCATCGCCGACGTTTTGGACGCTAAACATTCCTGAGCAGCAAAATGTGGATCCTAAATTGGTGTCGGATGGGATTTTTGCCCCAGGTATTTCAATGGTCTCTTCACTCTTAACTCCTTTTTTATGATAACCTTAACAAATATTTTTCTTGTCTTTCCTCCAGAAGATACTATGCCTTCTTGTTATGACAATTTTGGAATACCTCTGAATAACAGAGTAGAGCACAGTTGAGTTAGTACACGTCCGAACAGGTGTCTACTTACCCTGCCAACTTCATTCAGCCTTTGGAATTAAAACTTTAATACACGGTTTGTAACGTAATGCAGATTAATCTGTATTAGATCTGTTTCGCCGATTTAAGCATATCACATAACTTCGGAAATGTACTTCTTTCTTATAAGCCATTTTTCTCTCATCAATCTGTGAAGTAGATGTTGAGCAACTTAGTTATATCATAGTTTTTCAGATATTTCTCCGTTTTATTTCCTAATGCACACTGTTCAACTTCAATAGTACTGATATTTCACAGAGAAATCCAAAGTTGCATCCATTATTTCTTAACGAAAAGGAGCTGTAACCTGGAATATTTTCCAGGACTTAGCTCGTTTATAGAGTAGAACGAGACAAAATGAAAAAATCCTTCAAAATGGCAATATTTAATTCACCTGCGATAGGTTCTGGTGATAGAATGCAAATCACAAAAATTGCTGTTCATTGGTTGAGTTTTGAAGCTTTACAGTTCCCGTCAGTAGCGTTAGAAAGTAACTCAACATATTCATCATCTTTTCACATTTATTTCTTCATTTGTCATAAATACTTCGTTTCCTCAAGATATTCATAGTTTTCGTTCTTTATTCATAATTAGGACGGTAATTTCGGCACTTTTGAGAAACAACGATTCAAGCATTCGGAGAGATTCAGATGGAGTTTCAATGTATCATTTTCGAAAATTTTACTCCGATTGCATACGCAATGACTCTGACGACGATCTATACAACCAATACAGCCACAATATGTCTAATTATTTTCGGAAGACGAAGAAGACGTAGGTGTATCTCCTTTTTTATAATGATAAGCTGTACATATGTAGCTGTTTTGAAGAAGGTGAGTGTTTTATGAGTGCACAGGAGACACTTGCAGAGCACCTTCCATCAAATGTAACTTGGAAATATCATAGCAAGAGTTTCACCATGCGTATGAGTTTTACCTCTATATTATTCTGGTGAAGTTTTGAACGACGAAAACAGATGAGAGTGAATTCAATTTGAACGATCATAAGAACAGAAAGTGCTTCAGAGATACTGAAACCCTTCTCACGGTAAAAAATTGAGTGATGCGTACCCGAAAATATGGTGAACGCATAATCACCATTTATTATAACTCGACGTGATCGATTTATACATTTTGCTTACATGAAATCGTGCGTGAGGAAAAATTAGCAATATTCTTTATTTCACAAAAAAAGGAATTACTATTAAAGAGAAAATGTAACACTATTTCATGAAGAATACAACACCATATCTCTTCTTTCACATGGAAAAACGAAGCAAGTACTCGAAACCACAACTTGTAGCCCAGGCGAGTGCTAAGCCACAACCGTTGTACTACTCGCGTCTTGTGACAGCTCGTCATGACTGAGAAGCAGGATTCCACATTGTGTAGGATGTTAAGTGCAGAAAAGCCAACGTCGGTGATTTATATTATTACAAGATGAATTAATATAATACTATGCTGAATTTCATAGGAAAACAAAACATTCACCTGGGATAAGAACATCAAAATCAGTGTGCTATTTTAGTAAAAATAATGAGGTGTTGACCAATTTCAACACTTAGCATGGGTATCCCGCCGCACACCCGGCTGTGCAGAGGCTCCAGTAAACAGAAGAATGGTCACGTGCGCCTTTATTTGTCAGATTAGGCATGTCCTTCGGAACTGGATGGGGCTAGGAAATTTTGTTCGTAGGTATTGAATGAAGGTTGAGATGTCCGATGGT
Source organism: Morinoia aosen (assembly GCA_030386875.1). Classification (NCBI taxonomy): domain Eukaryota; kingdom Metazoa; phylum Arthropoda; class Malacostraca; order Amphipoda; family Talitridae; genus Morinoia; species Morinoia aosen. The sequence goes on along the minus strand of CM059575.1, from coordinate 55,862,466 downwards.
CAGAAAGGTGATGGAACATTATGGAGCTTGATGAAGGAATACAATATTAGAACAAGACGACACAACATTATAATGGAGTAAAATGTTCAAACATGATGATGTCTTGATTGTTTACGCTATAAGTCGTTTTCTCACCAAACCTGCACTATTTTTGATTATGTTATTATAGTAGCATGATCAGAATACTTCCTGGTAACAATTAGATTCATCTTCAATCCCGGTAGCAATTAGATTTATCTCTGCTCACTGCAAAACAATACAAAAATTCAGCAGAGGACGGGAGCTTGGGTGAGCCAAATGTGTGTGAAGTCTACGACACGTTCCACGATTGCTGGAAGAAAAGGAAGTTTGAGTCCTATTGGAAATTAAAAAGCTCGACTTTTTCTAGTTTATTTTTTCTTAGTTCTGAAAATTACTCCGGTTTTTAAATGCGTGACGAATGTGCGGCAAACAAAGGGAGGGAGGCTGGTAAATTACGTTCGCGTAGGCTCGATAAATCGTTACACTGATACGAGTGTACAAAGTAAACACTTTGACAGTAGTTGATGAAATTGAATAAAGCTAGAGTGTAACTATTTATATTCACGTACATGATCTGCTTCTAATTTCATTTTACAGTTCTGCTGTCGTTTAACATCTGAAATTGCGTACACAGTGAAAGCAGGACTTCGTATGATATATTGCTTTAGGAGTTAATTTTGCTGAAGAAGTTCAATATTATTTTAAGCTTCACTGAGATGACTAGTATTTTAGGTCTTTTCAGGTTTATTTAATTACCATGAATAATTTCAAATTCTGATATTACGGAAAAATGGAGCCTCTAGATTTGGTTCAATGGAGCTTTTAGATTTAGCGGTTTGAAACATTTGGTGGACATTTCACACTCTGCGCAAACATTTCGTGTTCGACGCTAACCGAATTATATATAAGTGGCCCATAAAATTTGAACTGTAGTGTCATTTTTTTCAAGCTTCTTAATTGGTTGGTCCTTTTTAGAACTCAGATCTTATAACTGGTTTACAGCTTTGTAACTTTAGTTTACGATGGTTGAGTGATGAGCAAGCGCAGTAGGGAGAGGAGTTTCTTTTAAAGAGAGGAGACGTCACCTTCAATAGTCAGCAGAGTGGGTCGCTTCACTCATGTTGATGGCGGAACATATTGATGAAACAAATTTAACACGATTTTAAACAAATTGAACCATGGAGATGGAAAATGAGAATGTTGCAATGAAGGATCATGATTTAAGATCTTGGGGATTTTGCTTAACGATTCGACAAGTTGGAAAATAAGGGAAGAACCTGAAGGTGTGACATGATATTGAAACATATTCAAATGCATTAATGTTGATGCGTGATGTTGGAGTGAAAATGGAATATAACATACATGTTGGCTTACAATAATAATGAAACACGATCCTGCAAAATTTGATGGAATACAATATTGTAAAATGACGATTTCTTTTGGTGGTGAAACATTTTTCACGGGATAAAACACATGTTGACTCAGTCACTTTCAAAAACATCAGCAATTCATATATGCAATTGAATATGCGTGGACTTTGAAATTATTATTCCTGCATTAATGGTGAATAATAGAGTAAACACTCTAGTTAATGCGGTACACAATAAAGACTTTATACACGCATGAAATTTCAAACTCCTAATGCTGCACTTTAGATGCACCTTCAGCGCAGTTTTTCTGCCGTCTGTTCTTTATTTGAACATCGGACGCAATGCTCTGAATGGATGACAATTTCCATGAAGGTTACTTTTAAAAACACTTTTAACTGCGAACAATGCGTACCTCTAATTACGATACAGACGAGGTTTATCTTGGCAACCACATCAATATACCCTCCAACTGGGAGTAAAAATTACATGATATTAATTATTCCGTGTCTATTTTGACTGATGATCAACCTATTTCTTTCATCTCCTCTATTCTTTCTAATGAAATATTTCACTATATATATATATCTTCTATGCGTTGTCACTTCAGACCAGTTTAACATCATTGAGATGATATTTGTTTTAGCATTTTTTCCGAACCTCGCCCAGACTCATTCCAAAATGTTGACTTGCTCCAAACATTTTAGATTGTTAGAAATTTTACCTTACTCATGAAACAATCTGTGGAAAAATAAATAAGATCAAATTTATTACAGTAAACATTTCATTCTATCCAGCTATTCATGATCAATATGTTCGCAACTATTCGATAAATTATGAAACTCATTCACCACTCTTTATGAATACGATTTATATCTCACTTAGGTTATTTTTTCTATTCCATTATGTGTACAAACTGCGACATTATACACTGAATGTTGATGGTTGCTTCTACTTATAACATATCACCGCCTTCCGTATAAATTATTGGTTCTAACGTTTTTCACAACGTTAAATTATTTTTAAATAGCTCCTGTGCAGTAAAAAAGTCTTTATTTTCCAGGATAGAAATGGACATTTATTATTTACCATGTACATCTCTCTTGAAAGAGTTTTTCCAAGTTTTTGAACGAATTGTTGAAAAATCGTTTCGATCATCAGCAAGCAAGTTTTAATAAATTTTATTCATCGGGATTCCAAAATTAAAAGTACCCTAGAAGACAAGAACGACACCACGTTTTAAAATTCACAACTTATGTAATACCTTTTATATAATTCTCATCATTGTCAAATTGGTGCTCGATTGTAAAAACAATGAGCAAACAATTTCCTAGTAACGAATAAGCACGCGTTCAGCAATCACAGTACGGTATCTGCTCTGTTTGAATCCGAGCTGTGGCATCTGGCGGCAGTCAAGAGTAGTTGAAAAGTACCAGAAACCAATGCTCTTGTGAATATATTTCTCTATTTCAAGATTGGGGAATCAGACTGTTTAAAAACATATACGCTTATTTCCAACTCTTTTGCAGTATTCCACTATTACCCTGAAGAACAATTATATAATCGTTCGTCAGATCATGTGGGCACCATTTGGAAGACATGCCATCTCTGAGGATAAGAGCAGAGCACATAGCCATAGGAACATTACCTCTGTCGTAAGGTTTGGAGGAGAGAGCGGCGTGGTACCAAATCAGCTGCGGCCGGCAGCAACATCTCGCGTTGATAGGCCCAACGTCGTGGCCAGGCTTTAGACACGCTCGCTCCATCGCCGACGTTTCGAGCACTAAACATTCCAGAGCAGCACAAAGTGAACTCAAAATCCGTGTCTGATGGGATTTTTCTCTCAGGGATTTCCGGTGTCTCTTCTTATTTTGAACTCATTTTTTTCAGGTTCACAAACCGTTTTCTCACTATCCTTCAGAAGACACTCCGCCTTCATGTCCTGACATTTTTAGAATTCCTTTGAAATACGACGTAGAGCACAGGCGAGTGGGAACAAATCCAAACAGGCCCAACTTAATTCAGCTGATAGAAGTAAAAAATTAAAACATGGTTTGTAATATAAAACCGGTTAATCTCCATTTCATACATCGATACGTCGATTTAAACACAAAACAGACTTTTAGAAATGTACAATTTTCCAAGAAACTTTTCTTCATTCATCAAGCAGTTTAGTAAATTTTGAACAAACTTGGCTCCATCGTAGTATTTCCAGATATTCCTCCGTAATGTCTTCAACTGCACAATTCTTAGGTACAATTTCACTTTTTTTAACTTAGAATTCTAAGCTATCTCCAAATTATACAAGGAAAATGAGGTGTAACGTTGAATATTTTTCGTATTTACGCTCCGAGGCACAATGAAGGAAATCCATGAAAAAACCTTATAAATTCGTTTTCCATTGGTACTGTTGATGTAATGAAACTCACTAAATTACTGTTTTCTGGTTCATTGCTGAAGCATTGCAGATGCTGTCTGTCCAGGTAGTCACTCTACATTTGCTTCCTTTTCTTGACATATACCAGGGTTTTTTTAAAAATACTTCGTTTTCTTCACATATACCTCGTTTTTATTCTTTACATTTAGGATATTAATTTCGGCGCATTTAGGAAACAAAGAATCAGTTATTCGGACAGATAAAGATGAAGTTTCAAGGGAGTAATTTCAGATATTTTCACTTCGTTTGCATATGCAATGCACCGACTCTGTCAACAATCTTGACAACCAATACACCTGAAAAATAACTGGCCGTTAAAAAAGGATGGAGAAGACGTGATTTTCTCTATATTTTCAGTATGGCTATCTGTTAATACAAAGCGAAGGATACAAGCTCTGCGTTTTTATGAGTGCACTGGAAACACAGAACATTACCCATCCCATGTAACTCAGAAATATCTCACCATGGATTCCAACATGCGTGTGAGTTGTACCTCATAATTGGTCTGAAGTTCGAAATGATATATAAAAAATTTGAGACTTCATTTGGAAAGGATATACGAACAAAAAGTGTCTCATAGTTATTGAAACATTTTCATCTATACAAAACTGAGTATTTCGTACGTGAAAATTTCGTGCAAAATTAGCTCAACTTATAACTCTCGAAGACTGAAATTTTAAATTTGCGAGTGTGAAATCCTCCATGAAAGAAAAAATGACCGCATTTCTTATTTAACAAAGAAAACAAAACAAGGCACCATTAGCACTTGAAACCATTTCCTGTAGCCCAGGCGAGTGCTTAGCCACAACCGCCGTACCACTCGTGTCTTGTGACAGCTCGTCATGACTGAGGAGTAGGATTCCATTTTGTGTTGGATGATAATTAACGTTAACGTTGACAACTCATATTATTACATGATGAAATAATTTAGCACTGTGCTGAAGTTAATAAGAAAACGAAACATGCACATGGGTAAGAACCTCAAAATCAGTGTGGGGTTTTAGTAAAACTGACCCGGTGTTTAAAATGTTTAACAACTAGCATGGGTACCCGCATACACACCCGGCTGTGCTGAGGTTCCAGTAGATAGAAGAGTGGTCACTTGCGCCTTTATTGGCCAGGTTAAGCTTTGACATCAGATTCAGTTGGGCTTGGAAACGTCGCTCGCAGAAATAGAATGATGGTTGAGATGTCCAATAATCAGATCAGAATGGTGGTAGAACATTTGATATATGATGCAGAAATAACATGTTGAATCATGATCATGAAATTATATGTAAAATGAAATGGTGAATCAAAATAAAATGAAACATTCTTTTAATTGCAAACGTTTCGGAATCTCTAAATCCATCATCAGCGCTGTAAAACAAAGAACAAAAATCGAAAATGAGCAAATTGCAAACAACTAAGAGAAACAAATCTCACTATACCTACATCGAAAATAACTATGCCTAATCATTGAAAACTCATAAGTTTTTTCCTTAAAAATGCGAAGCCATTTGTACATATGCACCTGAATTCTAGCAATCAAACCAACACAAAATGACATCTACACAAAGAAACAGAACTACCTACACACACATACATTAGAACACACTCCAATTTACACAGTTCGGGCAATATTTATTTTCATCGCACTTTGGTCATGATTTAACTGAGGTCTATGGGAAAAAATTTACATGGATTCCAAAATTCTATGGTCAAATTCTCCTTTAGTTCTGCAAATCGTGGGAAAATTGAAATTTTTGAAAGGGTGGTTTGAACTATGCCAATGATCTCTGATAGCTGGCTGGAAGGGAGATAGCCTCAAACTTCTGTAGAGCCCAGTAGATGCTTAACGCTTCTTTTTCAATGGTAGAATAGTTTATTTCTGCTCCTCTCAGTCGACGTGAAGCATATGCTACCGGCGCGTAGTGACGGAAGTCTCGTTTGCTTGGCTGGAGGAGAGCTGCTCCAAGTCCAGTTTGGGAGGCATCTGTCCTCAGAATGAAAGGACATCTGGGGTCTGGTAACTGTAAGATTGGTCTCTTGACTAACGCTGTCTTCAAACTTTCGAACAGATCTTCTGTTGTATCGCTCCAAGGTATTTGTTCTGGGGAGTTCTTCTATAGGAAATCATGGAGTTTAAATGTCAGTTGGGAGTAGTTAGGAATGTACTGTTGGTAGTACCCAACTGTACCAAGAAAACTTCTGAGCTCCCGTTTGGTTTTTGGGAGTGGAGCCGATTTCAAGGCTTCGACTCGGTTCTCCAGAGGCTGGATCTGATTACTGCTCAGTTGATGACCCAAATACTGGAGGCTGTCAAATCCGAATTCGCATTTGGACGGCTTCGCTTTAAGGCCATGTCGAGAGAGAGCTTCGAACAGTTTAGCTAATGCTGTGCAATGATCTTCCCAGGTTGTCGAGGCGATTAAGATGTCGTCCATGTAGACCTCGGTATCTTGCAGTCCTGCAGTGACATGGCGTATAAGGCGGGAAAAAGTGGCTGGAGCGTTTGCTAGGCCGAAAGGCAGTACGTTGAATTCATAGAGGCCAGACCTAGTTTTGAAGGCGGTGTATTGGCGGGACTCAGGGTGTAGAGGTACTTGCCAATATCCACTGGTCAGATCCATTTTGCTGAATATTGTTTTGCCAGCTAAATTGGTGAAAATAGCAGTGGTGTCTGCTATCGGCTCGGCATCGAATACTGTCTGGCTGTTGAGGTGCCTGCAGTCCAGACAAAATCGGTGGGTTCCGCCTTTCTTCCGGACGGCAAGGAGCGGTGAATAGTAAGGTGATGTGGATGGCGTCACGATTCCAATCATCATCCACTTCTCTAAACTTGACCGCAGTTCAGGCTCCAGCGCTAAGGGAAGTGGATACGAATGTTGAAGTCGAAAACTGGAAGGATCCTTCAATTTTATGTCATGAACTGCCATGCTGGTTCTTCCGGGAGTATCTGTGAAAAGATCGCGATATTCTTCCAGAAGTTCCTGGAGTTCTGAGCGTTGTGTTGTAGTCAACGTAGAGGAGATGAGACAGACTTCAATGGTTTCTCCGACGGGTGACGGTATCTCTGGTTCTTTCCGGTCGAGTTCTTCTTCTTCGCAGGTAGGTTCTAGGGCGAGGCCAACCGCTGCAAATGCTTCCTCTACTCTCTCGTCGTCCTCCTCGCGATCTGTCTCGCTTGGTGAGGCGGAACTTTGCTGCTCCCGGTCGTGGTACTGGCGAAGGAGGTTGATGTGATAAACTTTGTTGTTTCCATCCACGTCCAATGTATAAGTATAGGTTCCCAGGCGTGATTTCACTGTATAGGGACCTTTCCAAGTCATAAGCAGCTTCTTTCGAGAATCGGGCAGAAATACGAGGACTTTATCTCCTTGCTTTAGAGTTCGCATCTTGGTACGTCTGTTGAAGAACTTGGCGCTTTTCTCTTGGCTCCTGTTTAGATTCTCGCGAGCGATTTTACATGTTTCTTTCAATCGGTGCTTCATTTCCATTAAATACTGAGCAGTGCTCGTGTCGTCTTGCAAGCTACCATCGGTCCAGCATTCCTTGAGCACGGTTAAAGGTCCACGGACGCGATGGCCGTAGATGAGTTCGAAAGGAGAATACCCGGTTGAGGCCTGAGGAGCGTCTCGATAAGCAAAAAGGAGTGAAGGCAGATACAGGTCCCAATCTCGCGGCTGTTCTACGGCTAATTTCCGCAACATGACTTTGAGCGTGCCATTGAAGCGTTCGACTATGCCGTTCGATTGGGCATGGTGTAATGGCGTCAATCGGTGCTGGATACCGACGAGTTTCAGGAAAGCTTCGAAGGTTGCAGCTGTGAACTGAGTGCCGTTGTCGCTTGTTAGCGTGTGAGGGAAACCAACTCTGCTGCAGATTTCGAGTAGCTCCTGGGCGACTGTTTCTGCATCTATATGTCTGAGCGGAGCTGCGTCTGCGTACCGAGTTGCTTGGTCCACCACGGTGAGAATGTATCGGTGGCCACGTGCCGAAGCTGGTTGTAATGGGCCTACCAAATCAACACTTAGCGCGGAGAATGGAGTGGTGATCGGTGGGGTTGAGATAGGTGCCTTTCTTGGTCGAGATGGAGCGTGCGTCTGGCAGGTATGACAGGAGTGACAGTATTGGGCCACATCTTTTGCTAGGGACGGCCAATAAAAATCTCGTTCTAGTCGAGCCTGAGTCTTCTTTTGAGAATAATGGCCAGCAAGTGGATTGTCGTGAGCCATTTCCAAGATTTGTGGGCGCACGCTTTCAGGGGCTACAAGTTGATGGGTTTCCTGACCGTCTCGTAACGTTTTCCGATGGAGAACGCCGTCATGGAGTTCAAAGGTATTGACTCTGCCATCCTTGTGCGTTTCTTCTTTGCCGGTGTCAACTTTCTTGAATAAAAGCTGCAATGTTTTGCACTCCCGCTGTAATTTCTTGATGTCTTCTTTGTTGTGTTGCAATATATCGACAGTGCTTGGTGCGGCAGGGGGATCTTCGATCGCTTTTGCTGCTGCCCTTGTGACAACGTGAGAGACTTCTGCAGCAACTGGTTGCTCTTCATAGTCGGTCATATGTTCTTCGAAGGAGGTGGTTCCGGGGACTCGGCCGAGGATGACACCATGGGAGAGCTCTTCCATGGCTACGGCTGTCACCTCTCCGTGGTAATAGGGGCAAACGAGAGAGACCCGGGCAAGAGGCGCCTCGAAGGAATGATTGTTGGCCAGCCGAACGGTAATTTCTTTCTTCAAAATGGCGTCAGCTGGGACGAGAGCCTTCTTGACGAAGACCGCTGTTGCTCCTCCATCGAGTAGTACTTGAACGGGTTGTTGGTTCACGAAGCCGGAGCATGTTTTCAGCTGTCCCAATTCGATCAGCTTGTTCGAGGCGATGTGATTGCATGCTACTGGGGGAATATCGTCGTATTCATCTGCTTCTTCCTGCGTTGCTAGATTGTTTACTCGAGCGGTAGTACTGGGGATAGGTGGGCTTGCATGGGCTGCTCCATTACTGTGACCATCACCTTGCCTCCTCTGCAATTGGCGGCACTCATCACTGGAATGCGATTGGTTGGGGCCATGAAAAGTACAGTAAAATCCATTGTAAGGTCCTCGTGGTTCGCGCTGCGAAGTGTTGACCGATCCTGAGCTGGTGGGACCACCACGTGTGCTAGAAGTTCTTGGCGGCGTTCCTCGAGAGTTGTTGCAGGAGTTGGGTGATCTTGCTGGAGTTCTCGGGGCTCGGACAGGAAATGTCGAGCGTCGCTCTGGTGCTACTGATGCTTTGAGTGCTGGAGGGCCCGCATCCGTCGTTGATGTCAGTGTGCGACCCTTACAAAGCTGATGGAGCGATGTATGAGGTCTTGCTTGTAAGAAGCTATCACCTTGCTCTCCTAGGCTTGCGACTGTGTTACCACCCCTGTCACGCAATTGAGTAGCGAGGAAGGGCGGCAAGCTTGAATAAGCTCGGTCAACAATAAGGAAGTCACGAAGAGTCTTGTAGGTGGCTTCGATGTTGCATCCTTTTAACCAAGCGTCAAAGGCTTGTTCGAGTCGCCGTAGGTAACGTGACATATTGTCGCCTTCTTCTGGCTTCAATTCGTAGTAGTTGGCACGTAGTTTTGCCGGAGTAACTTTATGAGCATCTAGGAGGAGCAATTTAATTTCAGGAAGCTTGCAGCGATCTGCTGCGGGCAGGGTATCGATGAGTCGACGTTCCTTCGGTGTGATCAAATTATGGAGCATGACAACAGCATCCACTTCAGTAAATCCCATCGCTGTGGAGTGAGTACAGAAGCGTTGCAAAAATTCGTCCATCCTTTCTTTCGTGGGATCGAATGGAGCCGGTGGAGGTATCTTCACTCTAGCATTTTGAGGAGCGATTTGAGCATCGAGTTGTCGGAGTCTGAGCTCGTGGTCTCGTTGTGCTGCTTCTCGTTCCGCTGCTCGTTCTGCGGCTTCTCGTTCCGCTGCTCGTTCTGCGGCTTCTCGTTCCGCTGCTCGTTCTGCGGCTTCTCGTTCTGCTGCTCGTTCTGCGGCTTCTTCCAAATGCCTCAGGCGGCTGGTAAATTCTTCCCGGTACTCCGCATCGGTGGGAGTGAGGCCGAGGGCTTCGACGTATTCTCGAGCTTGAGCGACGAGGTTCATCTTGTTTTAGTGATGCGGTGTCTGCGTAGTTGATTAGAACCCAGAAATCCAAGGCAACGTTGGTAGTCGCGCAAAGCTTCTGTGTCCCTGTTCGGGCGCCAGAATATGTCGATACCGTCGTGCGGTCGACGTGAGGGTTCGTGGAAAAGGGGGGGACGTCTTCTGTGCAGCTACCTTTTTCCGGGGCGCTAGCTTTTCTTCGCAGCTGCCCATCCTGAGGTTCGTGTGGGTACCGCCTACGCCGTAATCAGTCCGCTAGGGCAACAGAAGTAAATTCTGTTAGTGCCGAACTACGGCGGTACCGTTGTGTGTGGGGGTGAGGTTAGTGTGGGTACCACCTGCGCCGTATTCAGTCCGCTAGGGCAACAAGTAAATTCTGTTATGTGCCGAACTACGGTGGTACCGCTAGGGTGAGGTGTGTGTGTGGGTACCGCCTACGCCGTATTCAGTCCGCTAGGGCAACAGAAGTGAACTCTGTTAGTGCCGAACTGCGACAGCGTCTTCCCATTGACCAACTATGCGAATTAGTTCGTACTTCCGAGGTGGCTCCTTAAACCCCTTATTAGGCGAGGTGTCGTATGAGACTAAAGCGTGTGTCAATATGGAGAAAGGAAACTCTTTTCACCTCAGGGTGTGACTTCGTTAATGCTGAATCTCTTTGAAGTCCCTATTACATACACTGATATATTTTAACAAAGACAGTGATTTATTTTCTATTGCAAAAATAGTGCGTACAGACGTGAGCTACTGCATAACATGGTACAACACTCAAAATTGCATTTAAAATATTAGTCGTATTTAGCTAGATAACACAAGAAACATTGGAATATCAAGATGTAATACAAATGATATTTAAGGGCTAACTAAATTAAATGCACAAACGCAACATCAGCGCGGAGAAATAAACAAGTCGGCGTTCAGAGAGCTGGACATATGAAGAAAATACTTAAGATTATGGGTAACTAACACAAAAGGCTCGACAACCCCTGTGCGGCCTGACAATGATGAAGAAACTTTATGATGGAATAAAATGTTGGAACCTGATAATGCAACATGATGATGAGGTAAAATGATGGAACATGATTATTGCCGCAGTTCTCAATTTAGACTTGGGTTAAGAAGCATCACACTTTTGTCAGTGATAAGCACGGATTATTTGATCGTTAGTTTTGCCGGATTTGTTTGTTAGATTGTGTCTATATGCTTGTGATCAGAGATGGGCAAAAATACTTTAAATTGTATCTTAGAAACAGAATTACAGATACATACATATAAATGTAACTTAGAGGCAGAAACAAGATATCTCAACAGAAATGTATCTTCAAGATAAAGATACAAGATGCTTCTATTTATTTCTCAATATGGGCTGTAGATTAATACACACCATAAGTAACCTCACATAAAATATTGGTATGTCGTATGGACCTGTGGGCAAGATGTGGGTATAAACTAAAGGGTTTGATTATATTCCGTTCCATTGATCATGAAACAGAAAATGTACCCGTCCATTAGAACAAGATCATTAAATGTGGTTCCCTTTCCGAAAAACTAAATTTTCAAACATAATGTCAGTAAATCTATTTTTTTTTGGAGTATGAATCACACTTGCAAACGAGAATAAGAGTTCGACTGGCGCTGAAGAAAGGAACGGTGTGTGTACCTGATGAAAACCTTCTTCACACTGTCGTACTTCTTCAGACGTGCGATCGAGTTACTTGAATTTTGAAGGTAGTTTAGAGCTTCAACTTCAGCTGCACAGGAATGGCCACTTGTCCACATTTCAGTGAAATGGAAGAAAGTGTCCTTGTCGATGTCTTCTCTATCCAGCATGACTTCAGGTTTTAGCTCACTACCATGTAATTCGCAATGTTTGATAGCCTTGATGTATCTCTCTTGTATGATGCTTGTGTGTTCTCTGCGCTGATATTTTCAGCCAATGTTGACCAACGCAGCTTAAAAAAGGATGAGACACAGATGCCAAAATAGCTTCGTTTGCTAGAGAGTTAAGAGCGAACCCAATGTTGTCCAACGCAGTTTAAAAAAAGAATGAGACACAGACGCCATAATTGCATCGTTTGCTAGAGAATTAAGAGCGAAGCCCTATCAAAATCTATGCTTTAGCTCTTCAGTAACTGATTGCAACAATGGTGCGCAATATCTCAGATTACCCTCTTCCTCGATGTGTTGTAATTTAGCTTACGTGGTTAGCAGGGTCGGAATGAGGTCACCGTAAAAACAATCCTTTTCTTCTTGCAAACGATCAAGTGCCGCCGCAATTGGAGCGAACACTTGACAGTATTCCGAAAAAAAAACTGGGCAGTCCTTAAACTGGGCTCATTTAATTGATATCATGACATCATTTATTTTCCCTCATGCATCAACAACGATTTTGATGTTGTCAAACAGGGTAGCGAAGATGTCGGCCAGGCACGTCAGTTACTTTTTCAGGGGATTTTGGTTTTCCGGATTTTGCCCAGAAAACAGAGCATTTACCCGTTGCTGTGATGTTCATTGTTAAAAAATTCGGAGATGTTTTCATCATTTTTTCGTATTAGCAGAACAAATCAAACTCAGAGTATGACTTACACGACGTATATGGTCAGTACTGGAAAACTGGTACTGGCTACTCCGTAAATTCATTATTAGCATAATAAAATCCACTTAGCGAGAACTGCATCAAATTTAACCTACGTGAACGCAACCACAACAGAGCATGTTTGAACTTTTAAACATTCCCTACTCCGTAGGTGCTTCTGTGTATGCTTATGTTGGTTTCACAGAGAGTTAACAAATGTATCTGTTATTGTCTCTTATGAAGTATCGTTAAGATACAAGACACTCGTGAAAAAAGTAACAAAGTAACAATATACTCCTGGAAAAAGTATTTAAGATAGTGCGTTAAATTACTATCTGTATCCTAAGATGCAATATAGTGCACATCTCTGCTTGTGGTTATTCGCTAAGTTCATTTACTTTTATATTTACTTTTGTGACTTGAATGTCCCAGAATAAATAATAATGTTGTATTTCTTAGGAGTGTAGGAACTAAGAATTTAATTGCATTGGATTAATCATGTATATTTCATTTATTTTCAGTATGAACCTCTCATTATTTTCAACCTGTTGCCATTCACTTCAGCCTTTCACTGTACTGCTAGATATTGTACGGTCAGCCAGTAAAGAAAATTGTGAAATGAGGACCAGCGTTTGCCCTGAATGTAGCTTTGTTGGTTTCGTGTTCATTATAATAGTGGTGAAGAATAACTAAGGCCGGTGATGCCACAAGAAGGTGTGCGGCGCCTTCAATGATGACACAACATGACGATGAAATAAATGTTGGAAAATGATTATATAGGGTGGGCCAGAAGTAACTGACTCTTTTAATTTGCTAATAAAAGGAAAACTATGAACGATAGGAAGTTGTAACCTGTTATATTTGAAAGTAAACCATTTTTATGATTTATCAACCCTATGTTTTGAATATAACGTCGTTAAATGACGACGACGGCTATTTTGACAAATTAGGGCTCTTTTCTTTGTCTTTCCATAACGCTCCATAGTGTATCAGGCATGAGTTGAGCTAATTTTTAATAAATGTTGTTTTCAAGTTCTTGTAAGTTTGTTGGATCTGTTACATAAACTCGTGACTTAAGGTAGCCCCACAAGCGGAAGTCGCATGGGGACAAATCTGGAGAACGAGGAGGCAAAGGGATGTTATCAAATCGTGAAACCAAATGGTTTGAAAAACCCTTTCCTAACACTGTTTACATTTATTTTGCTGTTGATAAATTTAGTGTTGACAAACCATAAAAATGTTGTTCTTTCAAACAATGCAAGTTTCAACTCTCCAGCGCTCATAGTTTTCCTTTTACTAGCAAATTAATTAGAAGTGTCAGTTACTTCTGGCTTACTCTGTACAACATGACGTAGGAATAGAATGTGGTAACATTTTTCAACATACGGATTGTACTTCATGGTTATGACGTAAAAAACTCAGTTAGACCTATTGTGCCATAAAAATGAAAAACTGGTAAACTTCCTTGATGCAAATTTTATCGTTTGTAAACTAAACTTTACGCTTAATAATTAATTATCGACCGACTGGCGTACGTACGTCAGGAGCATCCCTTCTAGAATTACTGTAGCCATTTGGAGCTTAATCATGAAATATAATCAAGGTTAGAATCGTATCGAGATTGTATTCCTTCCTAAGATTGTTCTCAACCTGACAACTGCTTCATAACATTTGTTTGACAGTAAATACAGCATGTCATTTGACCACGAATTATATCTTTGGCCTCAGTGAACGACTCTAATTATTGACGTTATAAGTCGTTTTCTCACCAAACCCGTACTATTTTTGATCATGTTATTATGGTAGCACGATCAAAATACTTTCTGGTAACAATTAGACTTTTCTTCTATTCCGGTAGCCATTAGATGTATCTGATTGTTGCAAAACAATACCAAAATTCAGCAGAGGACGGGAGCTTGGGTGAGCCAAATGTGAAGTCTTCCGACACGTTCCACAACAATTGCAGGAAGAAAAGGAAGTTTGATTTATAATGACAATTAAAGTGCTCGATTTTTCTTGTGTTCCTTCCTAATGCCGAAGGGTACGCTGGTTTTTCAATGTATGACGAATGTGCGGCAAACAAAGGGAGGGAGGCTGGTAAATTACGTTCGGGTAGGCTCGATAAATCGTTACATTCATACGAGTACACAAAGTAAGCACTTTGACAGTAGTTGAAGAAATTGAATAAAGCTAAAATGTAGCTATTTTAAATTCAAGTACATGATCTACTTCTAATTTCATTCAACAATTCTGCCGGCGTTTAACATCTTATATTGCGTTAACAGTAGTCAGAGCGGGACATCGAATGATGTGTTTGCATCGTGGGATAACTTTGCTGGAGAAGTTCAATATTATTTTAAGCTTCACTTACCTGACTAGTGTTTTAACTCTTTTGACGTTCATATAATTATCATGAATAACCTCAGATGCTGGCATGATGGAAGAAATTCAACGGAGCTTCTAGATTTAGCGGTTCGGAAAATTTGGTGGACATTTCACACTCTGCGCAAACATTTCGTGTTCGACGCTCACCGAATATAAAGTGGCCCATGAAATTTGAACTGAAGCGTTTTTTCAAACTCTTAAATTGGTCGGTCAATTTTAACAATCATGTTTAAAAACGGTTTACAACTTTGTAACTTTTGTTTCCGATGATTGAGTGATGAAAGTTTCGAGCAAGGATGGAACTGAAGCCTGACCGCACGTTAATCTGAATGATTGGACATTTATGGTGACAAAATATGTCAATGAAACAAGATTACAAAGCATCATAATTGAATTTGATTGTGAGCGCGAATGTTTAACATCAAAATGACTAACCATTATTCGGTAACCGGTTGCGACATAGTTCTTTATACAAACCATCTGTTCATACGCATTCAAGGAATTTTTAGTTTGATATTAGCCATTTAATTATTTGTAAATTTACAGAGATTCATAGATGGCATTTTATCAGCAATTATAGTACATAATATTCAGAATTATTTAGGATTTATATTGATTTTTTATTTTATGTTTTTAACTTCACAAACTAATTTTCTCTTATCCCAATATCTTGTCACGTCACCGTGACAAAATCCGATCAGTCGTTTGCTGCTGCGTGCGCGTGTGTTAGTTCGTATATTTGTGTATTTAAATTTCTGTTCCATGATTGTTTCCTCTGAGCTCTCAAATTGCTTTGGTGGATGAAGCTGCCAATGTATCTTGAATTGAATTGTTAAATTTTGGAAGTGCGCTGCACAAAAAAAGACGTAACCTTCAATAGTCAGCCGAGTGGGTCGCTTCACTGGTGATGGTGGTAGAACATATTGGTGAAACAAATGTAACACGATAATAAAAAAACTGGACTGAAGAGATGGAACATGATGATGTCGCAATGATGGATCATAATGATGGTACATGATTTTAGATCATGGTGATTTATCTTAACGATGCGACAAGTTAGAAAATACCGGAAGAACATGTGACATGATCTTGGAACATAATCATAGACTTCAATGATGATGTGTGATGGAGAAGTGCGAATAGAATATAACATACATGTTGGCTTACAGTAATAATGAAACACGATCCTGTAAAACGTGATGGAATACAATAGTGTAAAATAACAATTTCATTTCGTGGTGAAACATTTTCCACGGGATAAAATACATGTTAACTCTCTCACTATCAGAAACATCAGGCGTTGATATATGAATTTGAATATCCGTAGACTTCATATACTTTATAGTGCTCGTCATAGCCGTGTGTCTTTAGGACCTGCTTCCGTGCAGGCAAACGAGAGTTCGAGTCCCGGCGCTGGTGACGATTTTCTCTGTTGGGAATAGGGGAAAAATTCTAAGCGCAATACCCCACTCTACCAAGGTGTCTGAAATTGGTATCGGTCTTGACCGGGGGAAAGCGTCACGGCGTCCTGGCGTTTGAAAATCCAATGTACAAGATCATATGTATCAGGCTTGAAATTGGAAATAAAGCATCCGTAGATGCTGTTGTTTGTTGTTCTTTGTTGTTTATAGAGTTATTATACTCTCATTAATAGATCAGAAAAAACACATTTTAGTTAATAAGGTTCTATTAAAATATTCTCTGCGCGTGAAATTTCAAACACTTAATGCTTCACTTTAGATGTGTGGACATTTATCTTATGTCATATACATTTCTCTTGAAAGATTTTTTCATTGTTTATGAGCGAATTGTTGAAAATTCGTTTCAATCATAAAAAGGAAGTTTTAGTTTTAATAAATTTTACTCATCGGGATTGCAAAATTACAAGCACCTTAGAAGACCTGAACGACATCACATTTTAAAATTCGCAACTTTTGTCATACCTCTTACATAATTCTCAGCATTGTCATATTGGAGCTCGATTGTAAAAACAATGAGCAAACAATCTCTTAGTAACGAATAAGCACGAGTTCAACAATCACGCTAAGGTATCTGCTCTGTTTGAATTCTTGCTGTGACATCTGACTGCAGTCACGAGGAGTTGAAAAATTCCAGAAACTAATGCTTTTGTAAATATATTTCTTATTTCAAAATTGGGGAATCAAACTGTTTATATGCATATGCGCTCATTTCCATCTCTTATTCAGTACACAGCCAACACACTAAAGAACAATTATATATTCGTTGCGGCGCAGTCTCTAAAATAGGGACATGAGCATGTAACACATCTCAGCAACCTCCTCCAGACATGTGTGCACCAGTGGATGAGATGGACCATCTCTGAGGATAGCAGCAGAGTTCATAGCCATAGGAACATTACCTGTCTTTGGGTTTGGAGGAGAGAGGGAGTGGTAATGTTGATTTTTATTCCATTATTCAACTATTGTATTAATGAGAACGTCATCGATCCTATATCAGAAAATGTCATTTGGTTTCCTGAGTGGTTTTGTTTGAGAATGAGCTTTAGCTAAAAACATATGATTCTTGGCATATTGCTCAGAAATAATTTTGTTATTACAATGTAATTTCCTTTCCTGTCCAGCTGTTATGAACGTAAAATCATCGAAAATACCGGGTGTCCCCCAGAAACACGGACAGAATTTTAAATTAATATAGCTCTTAGGTTATCGTTGATAATTGAGTTCTGTAAAGGCAGATTTAACTAAATATTTCTCTCTTCGCACAAAAAATTGTATATGGTTAGCGTGCACAGAATTGTTACAGTACAATTTCAAGCAAGTAACTGAGAGCACACTTGCTCGGGATATGAAAAAACAAAAAAATAATACCATACTGAAGTATTTTACTTCCAGGATTACATATTATTTATCAAAAGTACATATCAATAGCATTACAAAATCTCTCCGTTAAGGAGAGAAATAGTTCTTCAAGACAAGAAAATGAACATAGGAATGAACAAAGTAAAAGTCGTATCAACGATACATTGGAATTAAAATGAATTATTTCATCTCAATTCCATTGTATTTTTCTTAGCCTTACGATTTGGTACGGAATGTTCGCTACCTGAGCAAATATACTCTCAGTTACTTTCTTAAAAATCGTGCTGTTACAATTTTATGCAAGCTTACCAAACGCAATTTTTTATGTGAAGAGAAAAATATTTAGTAAACAATTATCTACAATAATACAAGAGTTAAAAAATTAAAAAAAACAGCTCCTTTTCTTTAGGACACCCTGTATAGTTTGGAAATATAAGGTAGCTCTGTTTTGGATTTATTTTTTCAAGATATGAATCATCATCCGTTTGAATTCGCTCCAGAAAAACAATGTTCTGATAAGATCGTGTTTCGTATACAACGAATCAGGATTGAATGGCAAACACTTCTTCTAAGCTGGAATGTTTGCTTATACATGGAGTGAGTTTCGGTAAAGGCTCGTTTAGAGCGCCTAATTTTCAAACTTATTATGGAATGGCCAATAAGGAATTGGTTATTTTATTCATAAAAACCAGTAAAATCAATACGTTCCTACAGATCGTTTCAACATACTCGTGTTCGTTGATGCCTAATTTCCATTAACTTGCACAGATAAATTCACAGTTCATATGTATGTACATAATGATTGTGTAAGCTTCGTACATGTTGATTATATCAAAATTTTCAACATTGACTCATGAAATAGTAAAAATAGTTATTTTCTCATTATTCATAACAAATGAAAACTCATCTTTCACCGATATTAAGATAACAGACCTCTTCAGCTCTGATATCAACACACCAGACCACCTCCCTCTCTATCACACCAGACCACCTCTCCCTCTGATATCAAGATATCAGACCACCGCCTTCACTCCACTACGGCATAGACCGCCATTTGACGCTGCTTTACTGAACAGTGTAGGTTTTACCATTTACTTTTTAAACAAATAATTTTTTACAACATTTTAGAGGGTATGATCTTTTTTTCGCAGTATTTACGGGGTAACAGAAAATATAACGTGTGGTCATATGATTCGGATTGCAGCATATTCATTGGTATTTCTGCTGTTTGCATCTATGGAACGTTCAGCCTTAAAATCTTGCCATTATTTTGCTGTCATGATTATAGACGGTAAAACACAGTTATATATCGTATCTAGGAAATTCTATTTGTGAGCATTTATCGCGAGGTAGGCGTGAAGATGTCGTGAGGGTTGGAACTATACGGACACCTGCTGGGGATCTCAGAGCTGGGGTGCCGCTGATGGAGGTCTCGATGGACGAACTCTCAGCCTGTGGAGACCAGGGCTCTGCCTGCTGTCTCGCTGATGTCTGTCTCGCAATGTTCATTGTAAGGCAGTGGTGGGCATCGATCCTCAAAATATTGGTCCGATCTCAAACTTCCGATCCCGGTCAATGGTTAGTTCCGAATACAACATTCCGATCAAGTCGTCAAAAAATTAAAGCGATTCCAAACTTCCGATCCCAATATTTTAACAGCGATCCCAGGTTTTTAAAGCGTTTTTAAAGTTATTCAAATTCAATATGAGTATACGGTGTCACATATCTACTATAATACTGATATAGAGTGGAACAGATGGATTTTAAATATAATTTTTTATTATCTAGGTATCAAATAACATATTGCAACATGTCTGCTCTATGACTCTACTAAACTCTATTCAATTTAATTACATTATATGAAACAAAGACGACGCTATCTCTCCTTTTGTATGAATCGTATTTGTCCTTGAAGTTCTCGGTAGCCAGGGTCCTTTCAGACCCGATTGAATTCTATCGATTCAGACCCGCGCTCGATAGAATTCAAAATATACCAGCTTCAAAACAGTACTTGTTTTTGAAGCTGCGTACAAGAAAAAATGACTTCTACGCAAGACGGATTGATCGTCTTCATTTTGTTTTAATTTTTTCGTTACGGCCGGGATCGGGATCGGACGTACATTTTGTATGAGCGATCCTTGCACTTCTGATCGTTTCCACTTTGAGGTTTCGATCTTCAAGTCCGATCCCGATGAGGGAGATTGATCGTGGTCGGAAGATCTGAAGTTCGGACTTGGATCCGAACGCCCACCATAATTGTATGCCCTATTAATGCGTTATATGTTCTCCGTGTTCCTCTGTGACCTATTGAGTGTAATCTGGCCTGGTTTCTGAGCGACTTTAGCTTTTTTTCCGTAACGCCTTGAGCTCTACAGCAAATTCCTCGTCATAGCGGCTCGAAATTCTTTTATTCAATTATAATTTGTTGAATATGTATGGGAATTTGGTATGAGAAATCCTGCATGGAATTCATTTTCAATAAATCACACGAGATTTTCAACAGACTCCTTGATTATAATCATTGTTTCACTCATTTCTGACGTGAACGTTCAACACGGAAAAACAATCATGGAAATTGAAAAACATGTCATACCTGTGTATATTTTGGAATTGTTCTAATAGAATACAAACTGTGCAAAAAACAGTGACTAGAAATACCAGTTATATGCTAATTTCTTAAAGTGAGGCGAAGGACACTGAACTAAGCTCTCTAAAAACATTATATTCGTGGACGGCAGTGGCGGGTCCCATAGGAAGCATCCTGTCGTAACTGATTGGCCCGGTTGATGACATTGGATGGGTCCGTGAGGAGCGTCAGTTCACAGCTGAAGGGGCTGTTAGAAGGCACTGGATGCGTCGCTCAGAATGCAGAACTGGGAACGAGGAAAGAAACAATTTTCGTTAAATAGCCCTAGAATATTGAATGCGCAAACACTCGCTCCCATAAACACTTATCAAAAATAATAAAATTAATTTTCTCGTTTTAAGTTTAGCGTCATGTCGAAATTTTTGTTGAAGATCGGCTCAAATTTGTCGTTTGTCAACAAGAAAAAAATGAAAAACTTCTACAGTACGCTGTGTATTCCACTGTAGGGAATGTTTTTTTCTAGATAATATTCTGGAGTAGAGAATAATATGCTTTAAGGCAAATAATGCAATAAAAGGACTAAACTACTTGACGCCAACATCATTAAAGGAAAATAATCAAGATCTTCAAATTTACCATTTGACCAGCAAAAGCATCGAATAATCGTGACGTTTAAAAATGAAATTGTCCACAGATCGAGTATATTTTGGGAGCAGTCATTTTGACTGAATAACTTGAATCAGGATGTGAGCTAAAACATGTTCACTGGATGTTTACAATGAATTACTAAGATTTTTTCAACGTGACACAAATGAAAAATTACCGGACTTAGTTTCCAACGGCAGTGCACGTTGTCAGAGTTCTGCAGACAGACTGCAACGAAACTCCTATTGATGGACATCAGTTATGTTACTCAAGAATTAAAGAGGAACTTTGGAGTTTCCACACAACATCAACGCATTAACTAGAACTTTGACCACTGATTAAAACCTAACACCACTTATTAATTCTGTAGGAAAAAGTATTTAATAAATGGTAATAATTGTTTTAAAAACCATCAGAACATGACAACATTCCTCACGGCAATGCAGATTGAATGAGTCGGCAAAATTTGAAGTGGCTGCAAATGATTACAAAGCAAATTTTTCAAACTCACCTGATTATTGTACGCTGATTGTGTCTTGTTGTTCGTTTTCTAAGTCGTCTTCCTCCATCATATTCAGTATGGTAGATTTTTTGAAGAAGATGCCCTGTGCGCGGCAGAGAGGGCAAAACGTGTTGCGTCTAAACCAAGTTCGGGCACACGCAACACACAGAGCGTGGGTGCAGCCGCTGAGCACCGCGTAGTCCTCTTCTGTGTTGAGCGGTGCCGTCATGCACACAGGGCATTCGGGCTCCAATCTGACCCGGTCCAGCATCTCTTCAGGAAGCATGTTGCCCATCAGTTCCTCCACCATAGTTTCTTCGAATGATGCCATCACTTGCCGGGCAGCCCTCCTTGTGGCAATGGCACC
Organism: Morinoia aosen; assembly: GCA_030386875.1. Classification (NCBI taxonomy): domain Eukaryota; kingdom Metazoa; phylum Arthropoda; class Malacostraca; order Amphipoda; family Talitridae; genus Morinoia; species Morinoia aosen. The sequence continues at coordinate 55,840,618 of CM059575.1, read as the reverse complement.
GCTTCTATCGCGATGAGCCGCCATGTGCTGTGGGGACCGAAGTCCACAGTTCAGGTCACGTGTGAGGTCCCCAACCACCAACAGCAGTTGTTGGTCAGCGTTGCGACAAAATTCCTCGCTATCGATGGCGCCTACAGCTGCAACCGTCGTTGTTATTATAAACTTCAGAGAGGCAGCGTCTACTGTGAAACTGATGGTTCTTTTGTTGTTTAGGTTGTCGGTCGAGATGATGAACTTCCACGCATTATGGAGATCATGAATTACTTGAACTGAAGGTTCCTCTATCACTTTCCCGATAACGCGCCTGACCAGCATGATACACACGCTCCTTTCCAGAGACAGGTTCTGCGCTGCCGCTGGGGTGACGTGGCTCAGCCATTGCTCCTGAAAATCGGTGATCTCCATGTCCGCGCAGGAGTGCAGCAAAGTACGTAGAAACGTGCGGGCCTGCTCCATTTTGAAAGTTTTTTTTTTTCTTCAGACTTGGCGTGGGATTTGAGGGACAGAACTTTCGAGATGACCGGTCGAATAATATCACGAGATGATTTTGGCACACACTTTTATTAGGACTATTGAGTTTTGCTTTGGGTAATACTGTTTTGCAGTTAAGACACAATGTACTTTAAGCAACGCAAGAACTTTCACTTTAGAGAACCGTCTGTTTCGAGCCACACACACAGAATGAACAACCGGTTGATCCCTCCCTGCTCATATACCTACCAAATCAGCTGCGGCACGGAAGCATCATTTTGCGTAGATAGGCCCAACGTACGTCGCGGCCAGGCCTTAGACACGCTCGCTCCATCGCCGACGTTTCGGACGCTAAACATTCCTGAGCAGCAAAATGTGGATCACAAATTAGTGTCTGATGGGATTTTTGGACCAGGTATTTCAATGGTCTCTTCAATTTTAACTCCTTTTTTATGATAACGTTAACAAATATTTTTCTTGTCTTTCCTCTAGAAGCCACTATGCTTTCATGTTTTGACAATTTTGAATAACAAAGCTGAGCACATGTGAGTTAGTACACGTCCGAACAGGTGTCTACTCACCCTGTTAACTTCATTCAGCCTTTGGAATTGAAACTTTAACATACGGTTTGTTAGGTAATGCAGGTTAGTATTTATTAGATCTGTTTCGTCGATTTAAGCATGTCACAAAACCTGGAAATTTTCTTCTTTCTTATAAACCATTTTTCTCTCATCAACCAGAAAAGTAAATATAAAATTAGTTATATCATAGTTTTTCAGATATTTCTCCGTTTTGTTTTCTAATGCACAATGTTCAACTTCAATTGTACTGATATATCACAGAGAAATGCGAAGTTGTATCCGTGATTTCTTAACAAAAATGAGCTGTAACCTGGAATCATTTCCTTGAATAACCTCATTTATATAGCAGAACGAGACACAATGAAAAAAAATCCTTCAAAAAGGCAATATTAATTCGCCTGCGATTTGTTCTGGTGATAGAATGAAAATCACAAAAATTGCTGTTCATCGGTTTAGTTTTAAAACTTTTTAGTTCCCGTCAGTAGCGTTAGAGAGTTACTCGACATATTTTTCATTTATTCACATTTATTTCTTTATTTTTCATAAATACTTCGTTTCGTTCAAATATTTATAGTCTAAGTTTTTTATTCACAATTAAGAAAATAATTTCAGCTCCTCTGGGAAACAACGATTCAAGCATTCTCAGAGATTCAGATGGAGTTTTAATGCATTATTTTCGAAAATTTACTCCGGTTGCATACGCAATGATTCTGAAGAGGGCATAAAATATGGAAATTTGCTGAAGAAACAAGATGATGGATTAAAATATTGAAACTTAATAATGCAGGATGATGATGGAGTAAAATGGTGAAACATGATGACCCAACATGATGTCTGAAAAAAATGTTTGAACTTAATGATGGAAATAAGGATCGAATAAAATGTAAAAGTTTACGACACAACATGACGATGATGTAAGATGGTGAAACATGATGACAAAACATGACGATGGAACAAAATGTTGGATCATGGTGACGCAACATGACGATGAAATAAAATGTTGAAGTATGATGAATTAAAATACGGATTGGTCTTGATGGCCCTGCACGTGAAAATACTCTGTTTGGCCTACTACGGAATAGAAATAAAAAACTAATAAACTTCCCTGATGCAAATTTTTTCGTGTTCAAACTTAACTTAACCCCAACACCCCTCCTCTTATCAGAGATTAATCACTAAATCTGATAAAGGTTTAAATCGAATAAGAATAGAATTATTTTATTAAATTAGCCTTTTTTAACTGGCAACTACTTCATATCATTTGTTTGGCAGGAAATGTGTTATTTGACCACGAATTTAACTCATGTCTTTAGTGAACGATGTTAAATTCTGCTCGCAATTAGGGATTTTCTCATCAAACCTGCAAACTTTTTGAGCATGAAATTAGGACAGAAATTTCAGAATACTTTATATTCCTGTAATAATTAGTTGCATTTCCGACCAATGTAAAATATCACCAACATTCAGTACAGGACGTGAGCTCAGGCAAACCAAGTATGAAGTCGACGGACACGTTCCAAATTTGCTGGGAAAAAGAGGTTTGGGTCTTGACGGAAATAAAGTGAACGACTTTTCTTGAGTAGTTCTTAAATAATTTCCAATGATGATATGATGAATGAAATTTAAAGAAACTTCTAGATTTAGCTGTTGAAAATATTTAGGGGCGTGTGAACATTTCACACTTTGCGCCCGCCATTCGTGTTCTACGCTCACCAAGTTTGAAGTGGCCCATGAAATTTGAGCTGAAGCGTCATTTTTTCAAGCTCCTTAACAGGTCGGTCCTATCTGACAATCAGATTTTAGGAATAGTTTACAGCTTTATAACTCAAGTTTCCGATGGTTGAGTGATAAGCAAACGCATTAAAGAGAGGTCTTTCCTTTCTAAACTCCGCTACCTGTCTTCTACACCACATCCGGAGAGCGTGAAGTGTGGCTCAAATACTGCACGTGCCGAGCATGGATGGAACTGAAGCCTGATCGCACGTTAACCTGAATGATTGGACCCATCCATGGCGTCAGAATATAACAGTGAAACAACATTACAAAACATAATAATCGAATTTGATTGTGAGTTCAAGCCGGGGTTTTTAACACATAAGAATAGCGAGTCATTAATTTATGGGTCACCGGTTGCACTATAGTCCCTAATACAAAACATCTGTTCATAAGCCCTTTAATGAACTCATTGTCCGATATTAACGATTAATTTTAGTCTTTCTTAAAAACCACTGTTATAACATAAATTGAACCATAGATATGGAACAAGATGATGTTGCAATGAAGAATCATAATTTTAGATAATAGTGTTTTAGCTTTAACTATTCTACAAGTTGGAAGATACCGGAAGAACATAAAGGTATAATATGATATTGGAACATATTCATAGACCATAATGATGATGTGTGACGGTAGAGAACGAATAGAACGTAATATACCACCAAACTTAGCATTGTGATGAAAACGACATCAAAATGCATCTCCCAATGTATTTTTATTTTTTGAAATTTGGTAACTAGACTATTTGAAAGCAGTAACGCACATTTTCAAAGCATAAGCAGTATTTTTCTAACACACTAAAGAACAATTATAACACCGTTGAGGCGCAGCTTCTACAATGGGGACATGGGTATGTAACACATCTCAGCAACTTCCACCAGACATGTGTGCAACATTTGGAAGAGATACCATCTCTGAGGATATGAGCAGAACACATGGCCATAGGAAAAATACCTCTGTCGTAAGGTTTGGAGGAGAGAGCGGCGTGGTACCAAATCAGCTGCGGCCGGCAGCATCATCTCGCGTAGATAGGCCCAACGTCGTGGCCAGGCCTTAGACACGCTCTCTCCATCGCCGACGTTTCGAGCGCTTAACATTCCTGAACAGCACAAAGTGAACTCAAAATCCGTGTCAAAATCTTCTCAAAATCTTTATTTCATCCTTCACCTCTATCTAAACACAGCACAGAATTTTGGAACTGAACAATTTTACAAGAAACTGTTCTTCATTCATAGAGCAGTTGAGAATATATTTAACAAACTTGGCTACATTCTAGTATTTGCAGATATATCTATGTACAGCACAATTTTGAAATTCAATTTTGCTTCTATTATAAAATGAAAATACTTAGCTAACATCAATTTTCTTTACAAAAAATAAGGTGTAACATTGAATTTTTCCCCTAATTTCGCACCGAGGTACAATGAAAAAATCCTTGAAATGGCCGTAGAAATTCGCCTTCCATTGGTACTATTGATGTAATGAAACTCACTAAATTACCGTTTCTTGGTTGATTTTTTAAACATTCCAGATCCTGTCTTTCTAATTAATTGCTCTTCATTTCCTTCCTTTTCTTCACATATATTACAGTTTCTTCAGAAATGCTTCTTTTTTCTCACATGTACCTCGTTTTTATCCTTTGCATATAGGACAGTAATTTCAGCGTATGTGGTAAATAAAGATTCAGTTACTCGGACAGATGAAGATGGAGTTTCAAAGGAGCAATTTTAGATATTTTTACTTCGTTTACATATGCAATGCACCAACTTTGACAACAACCTTGACAACCAATACACAAAAAAACCTAACCGTTAAAAAAGGATGGAGAAAACGTAATTTCATCTATATTTTCAGTATGGCTATCTGTTTATACAAAGCGATTGATACAAACTCCGCGTTTTTATGAGTGCACGGGAAACACAGAACATTACCCATCCCATGTAACTCAGAAACACCTCATCACGGATTCCAACACGCGTGTGAGTTGTACCTCATAATTGGTCTGAAGTTCGAAATGATATATAAAAACATTAAAGATTTCAATTTGAAAGAATATATACACAAAAAGTATCTCAGAGTTATTGACGCATTTTTTAATATAAAAACTGAGTATTTCGTACATGAAAATATCGTGTGAAATTAGTTCAAATTATAACTCTAGAAGACTGAAATCAAAATTTGCGTTTATAAAATTATCCATGTCAGAAAAAATGACCCCATATCTTATTTAACAAAGAAAACAAGGCACAATTAGCACTTGAAATCATTTCCTGTAGCCAAGACGAGTGCTCAGTCACAACCGTCGTACCACTCCCGTCTTGTGACAGCTCATCATGATAGAGGAGCAGGATTCCCATTTGTGTAGGATGATAATTGCAGAGAAGTCCATACCTTTCTTGAACGAACTTCCAGATGTATATGAGAAACAAATATTTCCATCCGAACAGCACCCGTGACAAAAAATATTATACTTACGCACGCACTGGTGAAACTTGTATCACAGATACGGTCATTATGGCTATCTTTATGAACGTGATAGAGAAATGGAAGAAGCGGAGCCCAAACAAATAAACCGAGAGTATTATTAGGTAGTAGCAGGAACCGTGGAAAATACGCGGACAATGTCATCGTTAAGCTAGGTGACCCGTAAAAAATTCTGCCAATATTACCTACCCTATGCTAACCTATCCTCTCCTAATCTAACCAAACCTATCCTAAACGAACCTATCCTGATAAAATATCATACATATCAAAGCATGTACAGTCTATATTTTAGTGTTATACTGCGGATTTCGGTATCCATCGCACTGCGAAATCAGGCATCCTATCTTTCTTAAAAAGCGGACACCAAACAAATTTAGAAATAGGTAATAAAATAGAATAAATAGACATCGGGTGTTATTAGATGAGATGAAGTAATTCACCACTGTGCTGAAATTAATGAAAACGAATCTTTTACCTTGGGTAGGAACAAAAAAATTAGTTTCGTATTTAAACTAAAAATGACGAAGTGATTAAAATATTTAACAACTAGCATGGGTACCCGTACACATGGGTACCCGTACACATGGCTGTGCTGAGGTTCCAGTAAACCGAAGACTGGTCACGCGCGCCTTTATTTGTCAGGTTAAGAATTGTTTTCAGATTTGGTTGGGCTTGGAAATTTCGTTCGTGGGAATAGAATAATGGTTTAGATGTCCGATGAACAGATCAGAATGGTGATAGAACATTATGGAATATGAAGAAGAGATAAAATGTTGGAACGTGATGATGCAATTTGATGATGGAATTAAATGTTGAAACAATGATGCCACATTATGATGAAATTAAATAATGAAACTTGGTGACACAACATGGTAATGAAATAAATATTTAATTATGATAGCTAAACATGACGATGGAATAAAATATTGAAAAATGATGATACTATATGATTATGTGCAGTGTGTTGTTCGAACATGATGATGCAACATGATGATGAAACATGATGAAGAAACTTTATGATGGAATAAAATGATGGAACATGATTATTGCTGCAGTTCCTAATTTAGACTTGGGATAAGAAGCAGCACACTTGTGTCCGTGATAAGCACGGATTATTCGATCGTTAGTTTTGCCGGAGTTGTTTGTTAGATTGTGTTTGCATGCTTGTGATTATTTATTAAGTTCATTTACTGTTATATTTGCCTTGACCTGTGACTTTGAACATTCCAGAATAATTATAATGTTGGATTTTTTAGGAGTGTAGGAACTACGAAGTTAATTGTATTTAGTTACTCATGTATATTTCATTTATTGTCATAACGAACCTCATAACGAACCTGTAGCCATTCACTGTAGCATTTCACTGTACTGCTAGATATTGTAATGTCAACCAGTAAAGAAAATTGTGAAATGAAGACCAGTGTATACCCTGAATGTGGTCTTGTTAATTTCGTGTTCAGTAAAATAGTGGTGAAGAATAACTAAGGCCGGTGATGCCACAAGAAAGTGTGCGGCGCCTTCAATGATGACACAACATGACGATGAAATAAAATATTAGAACATAATTATGTAGGGTGGGCCAGAAGTAACTGACCCTTTTAATTTGCTAATAAAAGGAAAACTATGAACGATAGGAAGTTGAAACATGTTTTATTCGAAAGAATAACATTCCTGTGGGTTTTCAACACTATGTTTTGAATATAATGACTGCCATGGCTGTATTGACATATTTGGGCTCTTTTAATCGTCGCTTCCCTTACGCTCCTTAGTGTATCAGGCGAGAGTTGACCTATTTTTAACGAAAAATCTATCCAGGAAAGGCCTAGATATGAACGGGCTCGAAATAAAACAAAATAATCTTGGTAGCACTAGCACCAAATAAATCTTACGTTTAACACCAAAAAGTTATTCAGAGACACAAGGTCCGTGCAGGCGGTAGCGGGACAGACGACTACACGATCTGTCTGCACTCGAGAGACGGACTCCGGATCCGCTGTGGTCTGAGAGTCGTGCCGTCCTCGAGCTGCCCGTCTTTTTCCGCTTAAGGGAGAGCAGCTGTGCAAGAATAGTGAATTATTAATAAGAGGCAAAAATCGAGGAATGCGAATGAAGGTCTCAACGAAGTATACCACTTCCGAGGCAAGTAGAGAATAGTTAAGCGACGTTAAATTTTACCAATTAGAAGAAATGAAATTGTCCATAAATTAGAAGAAATTAAATTGTCGATCAATTAGAAGAAATTAAATTGTCTATGAATTAGAAGAAATTAAATTGTCTTTCAATTAGAAGAAATTAAATTGTCCATCAATTATAAGAAATTAAATTGCCTATCGATTGGGAGAAATTTAATTGTTTATCGGTTTTGAGAAATTGAATGAGCTACCAATTAGGAGAAAATAAAGGATCCATTATTTACGAGAAATTAAAGGATCCATCAATTACGAGAAATTCAGGGGTCCATCAATCACAAGAAATTAAGGGATCCAAAAATTACGAGAAATTAAACACTACAATTTGGAGAAAATCCTCACTATCAATTAGCCGAGAGATAAAAGTGACTAAAGACTTATCATAAGCTGCCATTTCCCCATTTAGATTACAGGCCGTGTTGTAATGACCTCAGGCTACACGAAGTAATCACGGCACTCGGCACTACTTCATTGCAAATACCTCTGACTTACTGCTTCAGTGGTGAAGCCGGTCCTGGCTGTGGATGGTGGCCGTCGTAGTGCTGCAGATCGGTGGGCCTCAGAGGGAGAGCTCGGTGAGCATTAGCCACCCATTTCTGAGTGCGAGTGTCTCGGTGAATAAAGAGTCTGCTTCAACCCAATTGAAATTCTGAGCCTTTTACAGATCGTTTTCAGGCAGTTATAAGCCAAGAGTTTAGTCGTTTTCGAGCAGTAAATTAGCCTTTTTCGGAGCAAATGTCTAGTATTTTTAGCCCATTTAAACGGCTATTTCTGGGCATCGAAACGGCTAATGCAACGGCCATTTTGGGCTTCTCTACTACCTGAACGAGGCTATTCACGACCATTTTTGGCTTTTCCATTGCTTGAACGAGTCTCGTCCTGGCCGGCTTCCTTACTGCTTGATCAAGGCTAATACCGGCCCTTTTGGGCTTCCTTACTGCTTGATCAAGGCTAATACCGGCCCTTTTGGGCTTCCTTACGCCCGGCCTTAAAAACAAAAAGACATATGGAATCAAAAGTCCCAAATTGAAACATTATACCAATAAAAATTAAAATTTTTATTTATTAAGGAAATAAATATGAAAAGTACTAAGTATTGATTTATAACAGTGGCATAATGGAGCAGATCAGATCGCTCCAACATCAGATTATCTATACGATATAAAGAGTTTGTAAGGTCGGGTCTTGTGGTTGCTTCGCCTAGTGGGTTCCGATTTGAGGGGAGTGAAGCAGCGGCCTTACTTTTATTCTTCTCCGGCTGTAGGTATCGGTTATACGCGGCGGAGAAGTAGCAACTTTTTCTTAAATAAATTTACATTGGGATATATTAAGATTACTGAACATAGAAGGACTAGAATCGAGGTTTGAGGGGTAACTAGGGTAAAGCACTACAAGTTGAATGCTCAGCGATGAAGTAGTGAGACAGAGAGAATCAAAAGAAAATTATCTAGTATCTAGATACTTTTGGAGAAGTATCTAGTATCTAGATACATTTTGAAGTATCTATGACCAGCTCTGGATATCTACATGAGCATAATATTTTTTTAACTACTAAACCGAAATTTATAGTAATAATTATTTGATGAAACTAATCGAAACTAACTCTGGCCACCCTTACCTAATCTAACTTAACTAAGTTAGGTTAGTTGAAATTCATTTAGTTCTTTACATTTACTGAAGTAAAACGACTTGTACATCATTTACGATTACGAGTCTTTTTACAATCTATTACGCGTCCAAATAGAGGTCGTCGAAAAGGCTTGAAAACGACTTTAAACGACCCGAATGAGCCCGCAAACAGCCATTGACTAGACCTATAAAAAGCCAGTTGAATGAAGAGCCCTTTTCAAGCCCTAATAGGCCAAGTATAGGTAGGAGTCGGATTGAGGTCGCGATTTTTGGCCCTTTTGGGCCGTTTTCGACCTTTCACGACTAATTTACTACCTGAAAAGGGCGATAATTTTCAATTGGGAAGTAGCCCAGCTTGCACGGTTGCGTCGAAGTGGAGAAGGATACGGCCACTAGCGAGGTCTGTCCGACCGCGCTGGATTCAGGAGAGCGACCTCGATCGAGTTCGCGACGTTCCTCCCTTTAGCGTATTATATGGGGTCTGATGTGAAGAAGGCTGGAAGATGCTTCATAATTTTTTTAAAAAAAGTCGAGGCAAAGAAATGAAGATGAAGCAAATGTGAGTGACTTTTCCTACTGAATTTATATGGTATGCCTCATGGTATGCCTTTTATGAACAAATTAAAAAGGTTAGTCACTTCTTGCTTACCCTGTACAACATGACGTAAGAATAGAATGTTGCAACATATTTCAACATACGGATTAGACTTCATGCTTCTGCACGTAAAATTACTCGGTTAAGCCTACTGTGCAATAGAAATGAAAAGCTGGTAAGCTTCCCTGTTGTAAATTGCACTGCATTTCACCCTTATCATCCTTCACCCAAACTGCACTTCACCCTTATCGACCGACTGGCGTACGGACGTCAGGAGCATCCCTTCTAGAATTACTGGAGCCATTTGGAGCTTAATCTTGAAATCTGATCAAGTTTAATATCGTATCGAGATTGTATTCCTTCCTAAAATTGTTCTCAACCTGACAACTACTTCATAACATTTGTTTGACAGTAAATTCGGCATGTCATTTGACCACAAATTAAATTTTTGTCGTCAGTGAACGGCTCTAGATTGTTTACGCTATAAGTCGTTTTCTCACAGAACCCGCACTATTTATGGTCATGTTGTTATAGTAGTGTGATGAGAATACTTCCTGGTAACGATTATATTCTTATTTTATCCCGGTAGTAATTAGATTTATCTCCGCTTAATGCAAAACAATACCAAAATTCACCAGAGAACGGGAGCTGGGGTGAACCAAATATGAAGTCGACGGACACGTTCCACAATTGCTGGAAGAAAAGGTGGGTTGGGTCCTGATGGAAATAAAAGTGCTCGACTTTATCTTGTGTATTCCTTCTTAATGCCGAAGGTTACTCTGGTTTTTCAATGCGTGACGAATGTGCGGCAAACAAAGGGAGGGAGGCTGGTAAAAAAGTTCGGGTAGGCTTGTTAAATCGTTACATTCATACGAGCGTAAGAAGTAAGATAAAAGTAGTTGATAAAATTGAAAAAGCTAGAGTGTGTCTATTTGAATACACGTGAAAGGTTTATTTTTACTTTCATTTCACAGTTATGCTGTCGTTTAACATCTGATATTGTCTCCACAGTTAGAGCGGGACTTCCTATGCTATATTGCTTTTGGAGTTAACTTTGCTAGAGAAGTTCAATATTATTTCAAGCTTCACTGAGATGACTAGTATTTTAAGTCTTTTAAGGTTTATATACTTACCATGAATAATTTCAAGTGCTGATATGACGGAAGAATGGAGCTTCTAGATTTAGTTCAATGGAGCCTTTAGATTTAGCGGTTTGAAATATTTGGTGGACATTTCACACTCTGCGCAAACATTTCGTGTTCGACGCACATCGAATTGAAGTGGCCCATAAAATTTGAATGAAGTGTCTTTTATTTCAAACTTCTTAGTTGGTCGGTCCTTTCTAACAATCAGCTTTTAGAAATGGTTTACAGCTTTGTGACTTTAGTTTACAATGGTTGAAAAATGATCAAGCGCAGTAAGGAGAGGAGTTTCTTTTAAGGAGAAGAGGCGTAACCTTCAAATGTCAGCAGAGTGGGTCGCTCCACTGATGTTGATGGCGGAACATATTGATGAAACAAATGTAACACGGTTATTAAACCAAATTGAACCATAGAGTTGGAACATGATAATATTGCAATGAAGTATCATGATTTAAGGTCTTGGGATTTAGCTCAACGATGCAAGAAGTTGGAAAATAAGGGAAGAACATGAAGGTGTGACATGATATTGAAACATATTCATAAACATTAATTGTGATGTGTGATGGTGGAGTGAGAATGGAATATAACATACATGTTGGCTTACAGTAATAATGAAACAAGATCCTGCAAACTTGATGGAATACAATATTGTAAAATGACGATTTCTTTTGGTGGTGAAACATTTTTCACGGGATAAAACACATGTTAACTCAGTCACTATCAAAAACATCAGCAATTCATATATGCAATTGAAGATGCGTAGACTTGATAGAATTAATATTACTGCATTAATGGAGTATAATGGAGTAAAAAATATTTTAGTTAAATGCGGTACACAATAAAGACTTTCTACACGCATGAAATTTTAAACTCTTAATGCAGCACTTTAGATGCACCTTTGGCGCAGTTTTTCTGCCGTCTGTTCTTGATTTGAACATCGGACGCAATGCTCTGAATGGATGACAATTTCCATGAAGGTTACTTTTCAAAACACTTTTTTTCCGCGAACACTGCGTACCTCCCATTACGATACAGACGAGGTTTATCTTTGCAATCACATCAATATACCCTCCAACTGGGAGTAAAGATTAAGTCATATGAATTATTCCGTGTCTTTTTTGACTAATGATCAACCTATTTCTTTCATCTCCCCTATTTTTTCTTATGAAATATTTCACTATATATATACAGGGTGTCCGACGCTTTTGTAGCCAAACTTTAACATAAGGTAGCGATCGTCGAAATGAACACTTTTTATTCGATTAAGTTATGGTCTAAAATGCTTCGTTAAAGAGTTACAAGGACTTGAAGTTGGACAATTATTAAAAAAATTCGTACCGTTCATGCGGAGACGAATCCAAGGCGGTAAACTGCGGCACATCAATGGCAAGGATACGAAATGAGCAGTGAGGCAAGTATGTGGAACATTTATTATTATTAATTAACATTACCTTTTTAATGTTGTGATAAGGGAAAAGCATTTTCGACAGTAATTATTATGAGCACAACAAACGAAAACGCATACTGGGTTACATGTTTACAAAAAGTGTTCAAAATGCCGCCCATTTCTTTCGATGCAGGCGTTCAAACGCCTCTCCAATGATTGGCGGACGCGAGCAAAGACACCAGGAGTTTTACGAATCCTTTCCGAGGCTTCAACAATCCTACCCATCAGGTCCTCTTCGGATTGAATCGTTGTTTCATACACTAAACGTTTCATATACCTCCAGAAAAAGTAATCTAGGGGCGTAATATCAGGAGATCTTGGTGGCCACGCGAAGGGACCGCCACGGCCTATCCAGCGTTTGGGATATCGGGTATCCAATAATTGCCTAACAGCAACCGCAAAGTGTGCAAGAGCACCATCATGAAAATGTATTCCTCTGCTGTCAGCTAAAGGTACATTTTCCAGTGGTTCTAGCAATACTTCATTAATAAAAATGTAATAGGTACGTCCATTTAGTCTCTCTGGTAAGATGTATGGCCCAATCAGATGGTCACCAAGAATTCTTGCCCAAACGTTTACGGCGAATCTAACCTGATGTCAACATTGCCTTGTAACATGTGGATTGTTGCCAGGCCACATGTTTTGGTTTTGGAGATTAAGTATTCCTTCTCGAGTAAATGACGCTTCGTCTGTGAATAAGACTCGTGATGGGAAACAAGGTTATTGATCTGTTTTGTGTTGAAACCACCTCGCAACACGACGTTCGAAATCTTCCCCGTGCAATTCCTGCACTCGCTGAAAGTGAAATGGATGTTGACCCCTGTTATGTAGTACTTGCCAAACAGTAGTTTTGTTTAAATGTAAAGCACGTGCACAAGAACGAGTGCTTGAAGTAGGATTGTTTCGAAAACATTCTAAGACATCTTCCACCTTGTCTGGATCTGCTACTCTCCTTTTGCGTCTTCCTTCAGGTCGTGGTCTGTGAAATGATCCCTATTCACGTAATCTCCGGTGTATGGCTATGAATGTTTGACGCGATGGTACATGTCTGTTAGGATGCCTTTCTGCGTAAATTCGAACAGCCTCCCCAGAATTTCCATTTGTTGCACCATACACGAGGCTAATAAATATCCGCCAATTCAGCATTGGATACTCCCTCCATTGCCGGTGATACATTTGCAGCCGAAGAAGTACTAACAGTAAACAAACTATACTTTGTCGTTGATGTCGAGGAGCACTCAGAATATCGGATGAAAAGTAACTTCATATATTTGTAACTTTTTAACAAAGCATTTTAGACCATACCTTAATAGAATAAAAAGTGTTCATTTCAACGATCGCAACCTTATGTTAAAGTTTGGCAACACAAGTGTCGAACACCCTGTATATACATATATATCTTTCATGCGGAGTCACTTTAGACCAGTTTAGCATCATTGCGATGATATTTGCTTTAGCAATTTTTCCAAACCTCGCCCAGACTCATTCCAAAGTGTTGACTTGCTCCAAACGTTTTAGATTGAAAGAAATTGTAACTTACTGATGAAACAATCTGTGGAAAAATAATTTAAATCAAATTTATTACAGTAAAAATTTCATTTTATCTAGCTATTCATGATCAATATGTTTGAAACTATTCGATAAATTGTGAAACTCATTCACCACTCTTTATGAATACGATTTAAATCTAGCATATGTTCTTTTTTCGATACCATTATCTGTACAAACTGCGACATTAAACATTGAATATTGGTTGTTGCTTCTACTTATAACTTGTCATCACCTTGCGTTTAAATTATTGGTTCTAACGTTTTTCACAAGGTTAAACCACTTTTGAATAACTCTGGTGCAGTGAAAAGTCTTTGTTTGTCAGGATCGTAGTGGACATTTATTATTTACCATATACATCTCTCTTGATAGACTTTTTCAACGTTTTTGAGCGAATTATTGAAAAATCGGTTCGATCATCAGTGAGCAAGTTTTAATCAATTTTATTCATCGGGATTCCGAAATTACAAGTAGCCTAGGAGACAAGAACGAAACCACGTTTTAAAATTTACAACTTATGTAATACTTTTTATATAACTCTCAGCATTGTCAAATTGGTGCTCGATTGTAAAAACAATATGCAAACAATTTCCTAGTCCCGAATAAGCACGCGTTCAATAATCACAGTACGGTATCTGCTCTGTTTGAATCCGTGCTGTGGCATCTGACTGCAGTCACGAGGAGTTGAAAAGTTCCAGAAACCAATGCTTTTGTGAATATATTTCTCTATTTCAAAATTGGGGAATCAGACTATTCAAAAACATATACGCTTATTTCCAACTCTTATGCAGTATTCCACTATTACACTGAGAAACAATTATAAAATCGTTCGTCAGATCATGTGGGCACCATTTGGAAGATATGCCATCTCTGAGGATAAGAGCAGAACACATAGCCATAGGAACATTACCTCTGTCGTAAGGTTTGGAGGAGAGAGCGGCGTGGTACCAAATCAGCTGCTGCCGGTAGCATCATCTCGCGTAGGCCCGACGTCGCGGCCAGGCCTAAGACACGCTTTAGATGCTTTAGACACGCTCGCTCCATCGCCGACGTTTCGAGCACTAAATATTCCCGAGCAGCACAAAGTGAACTCAAAATCCGAGTCTGATGGGATTTTTGTCTCAGGGATTGCAACTGTCTATTCCAATTTTTAGCTTATTTTTTCAGGTTCACAAATCGCTTTCTCACTATCCTTCAGAAGACTACTATCCTTCATCTCCTGTTCACTATCCTTCATGTCCTGACATTTTTGGAATTCCTTTGAAATACGACGTTAAGCACAGGCGAGTTGGAACAAATCCGAACAGGCCCAACTTAATTCAGCTGGTAGAAATAAAATATTGAAACATGATTTGTAATACAAAACTGGTTAATCTTTATTCCATACTTTACATCGATTTCGAACACACCACAGAATTTAAGAAATGTACAATTTTCCAAGAAACTTCTCTTCATTCATCAAGCAGTTTAGTAAATATTGAACAAACTTGGCTACGTCGTAGTATTTCCTGGTATTTCTCCGTAATGTCTTCAACTGCACAATTCTTAGGTACAATTTTACTTTTTTTAAATGAGAATGCTAAGCTACCTCCAAATATTATGAAGAAAATGAGGTGTAACATTGAATATGTTCCGTAATTACGCACCGAGGCACAATGAAGAAAATCCAGGAAAAAACCTTATAAATACGCCTTTTATTGGTACTTTTGCTATAATGAAACTCAATGAATTACTGTTTTCTGGTTGATTTCTGAAGCATTGCAGATGCTGTCTGTCCAGTTAGTTACTCTATATTTGCTTCCTTTTCTTTACATGTACCACGGTTTCTTCACAAATACTACGTTTCACTCACATATACCTTGTTTTTATGCTTTGCATATAGGACAGTAATTTCAGCGTATGTGGTAAACAAAGATTCAGTTATTCGGGCAGATTAAGATGAGTTTCAAAGGAGCAATTTCAAATATTTTTACTTCGCTTACATATGCAATGCACCGACTTTGTCAACAATCTTGACAACCAATACACCCAAAAAAAAAACTAGTCGTTGAAAAAGTATGGAGAAGACGGAATTTTATCTATATTTTCAGTACGGCTATCTGTTAATACAAAGCGATTGATACAAACTCTGCGTTTTTATGAGTGCACGGGAAACACAGAACATTACCCATCCCATGTAACTCAGAAACATCTCGCCATGGATTCCAACACGCGTGTGAGTTGTACCTCATAATTGGTCTGAAGTTCTAAATGAATTATAAAAAATTAAAGATTTCAATTGGAAAGAAAATATGAACAAAATGTATCTCAGAGTTCTTGACACATTTTTTATCATAAAAAACTAAGTATTTCGTAAGTAAAAATAATCGTAGAAAATTAACTCAAATTATAACTCTAGACGACTGCAATTTAAAATTTTCGTTTATAAAATTATCCATGTAAGAAAAAATTACCCCATTTCTTATTTAACAAGTAAAACAAGGCCCGATTAGCACTTGAAATCATTTGCTGTAGCCCAGACAAGTGCTCAGCCACAACCGCCGCACCACTCGTGTCTTGTGACAGCTCGTCTTGACTGAGGAGCAGGATTCCTTTTTATGTAGGATGATCATTGCTAAGAAGTCAAAGTTCGTCAACTTATATTGTTACATGACTAGTGTACATGGCCCGCTAAAAATGACGGGATTCCATACCTTTCTTCAACAAACTTCCAGATGTGGATGAAAAACAAATATATCATTCCGAACAGCACCCGTGATAAAAAATATTATTATATTTGCGCACCGATGAAACTTTTTATCACAGATACGGTCATTATGGCTTTCTTCATATGCGTAACATAGAAATGAAAGAAGCGGACTCCAAACGAATAAACCAAGAGCATTATTTGGTAGTAGCAGGACCCGTGGAAATTACACAGACAATGTTATCGTTAAGCTGGGTAGACCTGTGAAAAAATTCTGTCAACATTACCTATCCTATGCTAACCTATCCTATCCTAATCTTACCAAACCTATCCTAAACGAACCTATCCTGGTAGAATATCATGCATATCAGAGCATGTAAAGTCCATCTTATTATGTTATACTGCGGATTTCGGTATCCATGATACCGCAAACTCAGACATCCTATGTTTCTTAAGAAGCGGACACCAAACATATATATAAATAAATATAGAAATAAACACACAACGGATATTATTAGGTTAGATGAAATTATTTAGTAATGTGCTGAAGTTAATAAAAAACGAATCTTGTACCTACCTTGGGTATGAACAACACAATCAGTTTGGTATTAAAACTAAAGATGACGAGGTGTTTAAAGTATATAACAACTAGCATGGGTACCCGTACATACACCCGGCTCTGCTGAGGTTCCAGTAAACCAAAGACTGGGCACCTGCGCCTCAATTTGTCTGGTTAAGCATTGTCTTCAGATTTGGCTGGGCTTGAAAATTTCGTTCGTGGGAATAGAATGATGGTTGAGATGTCCGATGGTCAGATCAGAATGGTGGTAGAACATTGTGGAATAAGATGAAGGGATAAAATGTTGGAACATGATGATGCAAAATATGATGATGTAATTGAATGTTCAAACAATGATGCACAAAATAATTGTTGAATTATGATGGCTGAATATGACGATGAATTAAAATGTTAAAAAATGATGATACAATATGATTATGTGCAGTATGTTTTTCGAATATGGTGAAGCACCATGATGATGAATGAAAATACTTGAACATTACGCAACATTATGAAGGTATAAAATGAGGAAGCATGAAGATGCAACAAGTTGATGAAATAAAAGGTTGAAACATGACTATGGAATTAATACTTTCCCTGTGTTGACCTTCAAATTATTTTGGTTAATAATTTCAGAACAGCTTCATTTTTTTATTTTAAAGATAGGTCAACCATTTCAATGCTTTCCTCTGTTGTATAAAAGTACTGTTGCTCACTGTGTGGGTCTGTGTATGTCGGTTCGACATCTCGGTCGCTATCTACGAGGGTATTTGAAATGGGGTAGAAGTTTTAGGACTGGTATTCCATAAAGTAGGCCTTCCCATTCAGCTATTAGAATCCATGCTTAAAAATGCAATACAACTACCTCACTCGAAAGATTTTCAATATTAGGTTCTGCAGGTTCGTGTTTTAATTTACGCACTCTTGAATCCCACTTTATTTGCAAATTGAAACCTAACCTTAATGACATGCAGTCATCATATCCATTGAAAATAGGTATTACGTAATTTTCTTCTTTTTTAATTTTCATTTGTGTACATATTATTTTATTACTTACTGAATGGTTTTTAATGCCGGTCTTAATTTATCATTTCTTGTATTTAAGACTATAGCTGATGATGATCTAGATCATCAAAACGTACTAATTCTTAATAGATATATTTTAAATCTATTGTCTTCGATATAACCTTCCCAAAATGATATGTATCAGGCATGAAATTGAAAATGAAGCATCCATAGATGCAATTGTTTATTTTTTTGAGGATGACTTTTCATCATAAATAAATTATTCCTAGCATTTTGCGAAGGCACAATTTCGTTATTACATAATAAACATTTTTTCCTGTCCAGCATTTCCCAGAATAAAAATATATAAAATACAATCTGCATATATTAGAGAACATGCAATTTTGGGCTTAACTGTTCAAGCCAGGAATCAGCATTGATTTTAATTTATTTTTGAAGAAATGACGTTCTGATAAGATAGTGTTTGGTGTACACCGAAACAGAATTGAATTACAGAGACTATTGCTAAACTCAATTTTTTATGAAATCAAGGAGTCTTACAACTTGCTCGGTAGCGCTTGTTCAAACTTTTGATAAAGACGACAACTACGAATTGGATTTATTCAATATATAAATCAGTGATTTACGAGTACATACGTTCTCACAGATCGTTTCGACATACCTGTGTTTGTTGATGTACAATTTTCATTGAAGTGCTCAGATAAATTCCCGGCATACATCATGAATGCATAAACTTTGTGCACGTTGATAATATCAAAATACTCAAACATTGCTCTTGAAAGTGTAAAAACATAATTTCTTCCTTGCTCACAGAGGATGCTTTATTCCAATAACGGCTGATACATATCCTCTTGTACAATAATTTTTCAAATGCCATATAACTAACACCTGGACTCAATGACGATAACCCCCGGTAAAGACAGAACTCATTTCCGACCCCTGGGTAGAGTGGGGAATTGTGGGTGAATTCTCCTTTATCCCAACAGGACAAATAACCAGGCGGCACTGGAGGGATTCGAACTGCCGACCTTCCCGTGAAGGGCGCGTTCTTGACCACTCGGCCACGGTGACCACAATTCGCGATGATTCTTCATCTACTGATATTTTTAAAAAAATCCTCCCCTCTGATTTCAAGACATCAGAAAACCTTCCCATCTGATGTCATGACATCAGACCACCGCCTACACTTCACCACAACATTGACTGCCATATAACGCTTATTTTCTAATCACTGTAAAATTTTGCTAACAAGTTTTTTTCTACTGCTTTTCAAAGCGTAAGATCTTTCTTTTGCTGTATTGACGGTGTGACACTAAATATAAGGCGCGATCTTATGATTCGGATAGAAGTATCTTCATTCGTATTCTGCTGCTTGCGTCTATAGGACATTTGGCCTTGAAATCTGCCCATTATTTTGCCCTCGTCATTTTGGCAGAATACAATTGTAAAGTGCAACTAGGAAGTTGTATTCATATGCATTTATCGCGAGGTAGGCGTGGAGATGAAGTGAGGCTTGGAACTATACGGACACTTGCGGTGGATCTCGGAGCTGCGGTGCCGCTGATGGAGGTCCGGTGGAGACCATGGCTCTGTCTGTTGTCTCGTTCATGTCTGTCTTGTGGACCCTACTGATGCGTTAGGTTTTCACAGTGTTACTCTGTGACCTGTTGTGTGGAATCTGATCTGGGTTTTATTAAAGTGACTTTAGCATTTCCTCGGTGGACGGCTAGAGCTCGGCAGCGAATCCCTCGTCCTACAAGCGAAAGAGTCTTTCAATTAATTCAAATTCGTTGAATTTATGCGGGGATTTTCAGTCTTGTATAAAAATCCTTCATGTTATTCATTTTCAATAAATCACACGAGATTTCCAAAATATTTCTTGACTATACTCGTTCTTCCTGACACTTCTAGCGAGTGATCGTTCTAACTTGTTACAACAATCGTGGAAATTAAACAACATGTCATGCTTGTGTATATTTTGCAATTATTCTAATAGAATACAAAATGTACAATAAACAGTGACTAGCAGTGTCAGTTATTTTCTACTTTCTTGAAGTGAGGCGAAAGACACTGAACTAAGCTCTCAAAAAACATTATATTCGTGGACGGCAGTGGCGGGTGCCATAGGGAGCATCTTGTCGTAACTGATTGGCCCGGTTGATGACATTGGATGGGTCCACGAGGAGCGTCAGTCCACAGTTGATGGGGCTGGTAGAAGACACTGGATGTGTCGCTCAGAATGTAGAACTGGGAACAAAGAAAGAAACAACTTTCGTTAGATAGCCTTAGAATATTGAAAGCGTAAAAACTCGCTCCCATAAACACTTATCCAAAATTGTGAAATTAAGTTGAAAGTTTAGCGTCATGTCGAAATTTTTGTTGAAGATCTGTTAAATTTGTCGTTTGTGAACAAGGTCAAAATGAAAAACTTCTGCAGTACGCTGTGTATTTAACTGTTAAAAATGTCTTTATCCAGATGATATTCTGGATTAGAGAATAATACATTTTAACGCAAATAATACAATGAAAGGATTAAATTACTTGACGCCAACATCATTACAGGAAAATAATCAAGATCTTCATATCTAACATTTGATCACCAAAAGCATCGACTGATCGTGATGTCTAAAAACGAAATTTTCCGCAGATCGAGTATGATTCTCGCATCAATGATTTTGACTGAATACTATGACAAATCAGGATGTGAGCTAACACATGTTCACTGGATGTTTACAATGAATTAGTTAGATTTTGTCGACGTAACACAAATGAAAAATGTCATGATTTAGTTTCCAACAGCAGTGCACGATGTCAAAGTTCTGCAGACAGAGCTGCGCTGACTTCTATTGATGGACATCAGTTATGTTACTCATGTTTTAGTGTCCGCAAAAAGTCAACGAATTAATTACAACTTTGTTCGTTTGCGCCATACATTAGTGGAAATAAAGGTAAAATTGTTTATCACCATTCAAAGTGAATTTTAACGACGAAATAAAACCAATGAACTAAACACCTCTAATTAGTTCTGCAGGACAACGTATTCAATAAATAGTAATTATTGCTTTAAAAACAATCAGAACATAAGAACATTCCCCACGACCATACAGACTGATTGAGTTAGCAAAATTTGAAGTGGCTGCAAATTACGAAGTCAATTTTCACTCACCTGATTATTGTCCGCTGATTGTGTCTTCTTGTTCGTTTTCTAAGTCGTCTTCCTCCATCATATTCAGTAGGGTAGATTTTTTGAAGAAGATGCCCTGTGCGCGGCAGAGAGGGCAAAACGTGTTGCCTCTAAACCAAGTTCGGGCACACGCAACACACAGAACGTGGGTGCAGCCGCTGAGCACCGCGTAGTCCTCTTCTGTGTTGAGCGGTGCCGTCATGCACACTGGGCATTCGGGCTCCAATCTGACTCGGTCCAGCATCTCTTCAGGAAGCATGCTGCCCATCAGTTCCTCCACCACAGTTTCTTCGAATGATGCCATCACTTTCCTGGCAGCCCTCCTTGCGGCAATGGCACCGCTTCTACCGCGATGGGCCGCCATGTGCTGTGGGGAGCGAAGTCCACAGTTCAGGTCACGTGTGAGGTCCCCAACCGCCAACAGAAGTTGTTGGTCAGCGTTACGACAAAATTCCTCGCTATCGATGGCGCCCACAGCTGCAACCGTCGTTGTTATTATAAACTTCAACGAGGCAGCGTCTACTGTGGAACTGATGGCTCTTTTGTTGTTTATGTTGTCTGTCGAGATGATGAACTTCCACGCCTTCTGGAGATCATGAATTACTTGGATTGAAGGCTCCTCCATCACATTCCCGATAACGCGCCTGACCAGCATGATACACACGCTCCTTTCCAGAGACAGGTTCTGCGCTGCCGCTGGGGTGACGTGGCTCAGCCACTGCTCCTGAAGATCAGTGATCTCCATGTCCGCGAAGGAGTGCACCAAAGTACGAAGAAACGTGCGGGCCTGCTCCATTTTAAAATCTTTTTTCTTTAGACTTGGCGTGGGATTTGAGAGACAGAACCTTCGAGATGGAGCGTCGATTATTATCACGTGATGATTTTGGCACACACTATTATTAGGACTATTGAGTTTAACTTTGGGTAATACTATTTTGCAGATAAGTCACAATGTACTTAAGCGCTGTAAGAATTTTCACTTTGGGAAACCGACTTTTTCGAGCCACACACACAGAATGAACATCCGGTTGATCCCTCCCTGCTTATATACCTACCAAATCAGCTGCGGCCGGCAGCATCATTTCGCGTATATAGGCCCAACGTATGTTGTGGCCAGGCCTTAGACACTCTCGCTCCATCGCTGACGTTTCGGACGATAAACATTCCTGAGCAGCAAAATGTGAATCCCAAATTAGAGTCTGATGGGATTTTTGCCCAGGTATTTCAATGGTCTTTTCACTCTTAACCCCTTTTTTATGATAACGTTAACAAATATATTTCTTGTCTTTCCTCCAGAAGACACTATGCCTTCATGTTATGACATTTTCGGAGTACCTCTGAATAACAAAGTAGAGTACAGGTGAGTTAGTACACGTTCGAACAGGTGTCTACTTACCCTGCCAACTTCTTTCTTCCTTTGGAATTAAAACTTTAATACACGCTTTGTTACGTAATGCAGATTAATATGTATCAGATCTGTTTCGCCGATTTAAGCATATCACATAACTTTGGAAATGTACTTCTTTCTTATAAGCCATTTTTCTCCCATCAATCAGTGATGTAAATGTTGAGCAGCTTGGTTATATCATAGTTTTTCAGATATTTCTCCGTTTTATTTCCTAATGCACACTGTTCAACTTCAATAGTACTGATATTTCAGAGAGAAATCCAAAGTTGCATCCATTATTTCTTAACGAAAATGAGCTGTAACCTGGAATATTTTCCAGGACTTAGCTCGTTTATAGAGTAGAACGAGACACAATGAAAAAATCCTTCAAAAAGGCAATATTTAATTCACCTGCGATAGGTTCTGGAGATAGAATGCAAATCACAAAAATTGCTGTTCATTGGTTGAGTTTTGAAGCTTTACAGTTCCCGTCAGTAGCGTTAGAAAGTAACTCAACACATTCACCATCTTTTCACATTTATTTCTTTATTTTTCATAAATACTTCGTTTCCTTAACATATTCATAGTTTTCGTTCTTTATTCATAATTAGGACGGTAATTTCGGCACTTTTGAGAAACAACGTCTCAAGCATTCGGAGAGATTCAGATGGAGTTTCAATGTATCATTTTCGAAAATTTTACTCCGATTGCATACGCAATGACTCTGACGACGATCTATACAACCAATACAGCCACAATATGTCTAATTATTTTCGGAAGACGAAGAAGACGTAGGTGTATTTCCCTTTTTATAATGATAAGCTGTACATATGTAGCTGTTTTGAATAAGGTGAGTGTTTTATGAGTGCACAGGAGACACTTGCAGAGCACCTTCCATTAAATGTAACTTTGAAATATCATAGCAAGAGTTTCACCATGCGTATGAGTTTTACCTCTATATTATTATGGTGAAGTTTTGAACGACGAAAACAGATGAGAGTGAATTCAATTTGAACGATCATAAGAACAGAAAGTGCTTCAGAGATACTGAAACCCTTCTCACGGTAAAAAATTGAGTGATGCGTACTCGAAAATATGGTGAACGCATAATCACTATTTATTATAACTCGACGTGATCGATTTATACATTTTGCTTACATGAAATCGTGCGTGAGGAAAAAATAGCAATATTCTTCATTTTACAAAAAAAGGAATTACTATTAAAGAGAAAATGTAACACTATTTCATGAAGAATACAACACCATATCTCTTCTTTCACATGGAAAAACGAAGCAAGTACTCGAAACCACTCGCGTCTTGTGACAGCTCGTCATGAATGAGAAGCAGGATTCCACATTGTGTAGGATGTTAAGTGCAGAAAAGCCAACGTCGGTGATTTATATTATTACAAGATGAATTAATATAATACTATGCTGAATTTCATAGGAAAACAAAACATTCACCTGGGATAAGAACATCAAAATCAGTGTGCTATTTTAGTAAAAATAATGAGGTGTTGACCAATTTCAACACTTAGCATGGGTATCCCGCCGCACACCCGGCTGTGCAGAGGCTCCAGTAAACAGAAGACTGGTCACGTGCGCCTTTATTTGTCAGATTAGGCATGTCCTTCGGAACTGGATGGGGCTAGGAAATTTTGTTCGTAGGTATTGAATGAAGGTTGAGATGTCCGATGGTCAGAAAGGTGATGGAACATTAGGGAGCTTGATGAAGGAATACAATATTAGAACAAGACGACACAACATTATAATGGAGTAGAATGTTCAAACATGATGATGTCTTGATTGTTTACGCTATAAGTCGTTTTCTCACCAAACCTGCACTATTTTTGATTATGTTATTATAGTAGCATGATCAGAATACTTCCTGGTAACAATTAGATTCATCTTCAATCCCGGTAGCAATTAGATTTATCTCTGCTCACTGCAAAACAATACAAAAATTCAGCAGAGGACGGAAGCTTGGGTGAGCCAAATGTGTGTGAAGTCTACGACACGTTCCACGATTGCTGGAAGAAAAGGAAGTTTGAGTCCTATTGCAAATTAAAAAGCTCGACTTTTTCTAGTTTATTTTTTCTTAATTCTGAAAAATACTCCGGTTTTTAAATGCGTGACGAATGTGCGGCAAACAAAGGGAGGGAGGCTGGTAAATTACGTTCGCGTAGGCTCGATAAATCGTTACACTGATACGAGTGTACAAAGTATACACTTTGACAGTAGTTGATGAAATTGAATTAAGCTAGAGTGTAACTATTTATGTTCACGTACATGATCTGCTTCTAATTTCATTTTACAGTTCTGCTGTCGTTTAACATCTGAAATTGCGTACACAGTGAAAGCAGGACTTCGTATGATATATTTCTTTAGGAGTTAATTTTGCTGAAGAAGTTCAATATTATTTTAAGCTTCACTGAGATGACTAGTATTTTAGGTCTTTTAAGGTTTATATAATTACCATGAATAATTTCAAATTCTAATATTACGGAAAAATGGAGCCTCTAGATTTGGTTCAATGGAGCTTTTAGATTTAGCGGTTTGAAACATTTGGTGGACATTTCACACTCTGCGCAAACATTTCGTGTTCGACGCTAACCGAATTATATATAAGTGGCCCATAAAATTTGAACTGTAGTGTCATTTTTTTCAAGCTTCTTAATTGGTCGGTCCTTTCTAGAACTCAGATCTTATAACTGGTTTACAGCTTTGTAACTTTAGTTTACGATGGTTGAGTGATGAGCAAGCGCAGTAGGGAGAGGAGTTTCTTTTAAAGAGAGGAGACGTCACCTTCAATAGTCAGCAGAGTGGGTCGCTTCACTCATGTTGATGGCGGAACATATTGATGAAACAAATTTAACACGATTTTAAACAAATTGAACCATGGAGATGGAAAATGAGAATGTTGCAATGAAGGATCATGTTTTAAGATCTTGGGGATTTTGCTTAACGATTCGACAAGTTGGAAAATAAGGGAAGAACCTGAAGGTGTGACATGATATTGAAACATATTCATATGCATTAATGTTGATGCGTGATGGTGGAGTGAAAATGGAATATAACATACATGTGGGCTTACAATAATAATGAAACACGATCCTGCAAAATTTGATGGAATACAATATTGTAAAATGACGATTTCTTTTGGTGGTGAAACATTTTTCCCGGGATAAAACACATGTTGACTCAGTCACTTTCAAAAACATCAGCAATTCATATATGCAATTGAAGATGCGTAGACTTGATAGAATTAATATTACTGCATTAATGGAGTATAATGGAGTAAAAAATATTTTAGTTAAATGCGGTACACAATAAAGACTTTATACACGCATGAAATTTTAAACTCCTAATGCTGCACTTTAGATGCACCTTCAGCGCAGTTTTTCTGTCATCTGTTCTTTATTTGAACATCGGACGCAATGCTTTGAATGGATGACAATTTCCATGAAGGTTACTTTTAAAAACACTTTTAACTGCGAACAATGCGTACCTCTAATAATTACGATACAGACGAGGTTTATCTTTGCAATCACATCAATATACCCTCCAACTGGGAGTAAAAATTACATGATATTAATTATTCCGTGTCTATTTTGACTGATGATCAACCTATTTCTTTCATCTCCTCTATTCTTTCTAATGAAATATTTCACTATATATATATATATCTTCTATGCGTAGTCACTTCAGACCAGTTTAACATCATTGAGATGATATTTGTTTTAGCATTTTTTCCGAACCTCGCCCAGACTCATTCCAAAATGTTGACTTGCTCCAAACATTTTAGATTGTTAGAAATTTTACCTTACTCATGAAACAATCTGTGGAAAAATAAATAAGATCAAATTTATTACAGTAAACATTTCATTCTATCCAGCTATTCATGATCAATATGTTCGCAATTATTCGATAAATTATGAAACTCATTCACCACTCTTTATGAATACGATTTATATCTCACTTAGGTTATTTTTTCTATTCCATTATGTGTACAAACTGCGACATTATACACTGAATGTTGATGGTTGCTTCTACTCAAAACATATCATCGCCTTCCGTATAAATTATTGGTTCTAACGTTTTTCACAACGTTAAATTATTTTTAAATAGCTCCTGTGCAGTAAAAAAGTCTTTATTTTCCAGGATAGAAATGGACATTTATTATTTACCATGTACATCTCTCTTGAAAGATTTTTTCCAAGTTTTTGAACGAATTGTTGAAAAATCGTTTCGATCATCAGCAAGCAAGTTTTAATAAATTTTATTCATCGGGATTCCAAAATTAAAAGTACCCTAGAAGACAAGAACGACACCACGTTATAAAATTGACAACTTATGTAATACCTTTTATATAATTCTCATCATTGTCAAATTGGTGCTCGATTGTAAAAACAATGAGCAAACAATTTCCTAGTAACGAATAAGCACGCGTTCAGCAATCACAGTACGGTATCTGCTCTGTTTGAATCCGAGCTGTGGCATCTGGCGGCAGTCAAGAGGAGTTGAAAAGTACCAGAAACCAATGCTCTTGTGAATATATTTCTCTATTTCAAGATTGGGGAATCAGACTGTTTAAAAACATATACGCTTATTTCCAACTCTTTTGCAGTATTCCACTATTACCCTGAAGAACAATTATATAATCGTTCGTCAGATCATGTGGGCACCATTGGAAGACATGCCATCTCTGAGGATAAGAGCAGAGCACATAGCCATAGGAACATTACCTCTGTCGTAAGGTTTGGAGGAGAGAGCGGCGTGGTACCAAATCAGCTGCGGCCGGCAGCAACATCTCGCGTTGATAGGCCCAACGTCGTGGCCAGGCTTTAGACACGCTCGTTCCATCGCCGACGTTTCGAGCACTAAACATTCCAGAGCAGCACAAAGTGAACTCAAAATCCGTGTCTGATGGGATTTTTCTCTCAGGGATTTCCGGTGTCTCTTCTTATTTCGAACTCATTTTTTTCAGGTTCACAAACCGTTTTCTCACTATCCTTCAGAAGACACTCCGCCTTCATGTCCTGACATTTTTGGAATTCCTTTGAAATACGACGTAGAGCACAGGCGAGTTGGAACGAATCCAAACAGGCCCAACTTAATTCAGCTGATAGAAGTAAAAAATTCAAACATGGTTTGTAATATAAAACCGGTTAATCTCCATTTCATACATCGATACGTCGATTTAAACACAAAACAGACTTTTAGAAATGTACAATTTTCCAAGAAACTTTTCTTCATTCATCAAGCAGTTTAGTAAATTTTGAACAAGCTTGGCTCCATCGTAGTATTTCCAGATATTCCTCCGTAATGTCTTCAACTGCACAATTCTTAGGTACAATTTCACTTTTTTTAACTTAGAGTTCTAAGCTATCTCCAAATTATACAAAGAAAATGAGGTGTAACGTTGAATATTTTTCGTATTTAAGCTCCGAGGCACAATGAAGGAAATCCATGAAAAAACCTTATAAATTCGTTTTCCATTGGTACTGTTGATGTAATGAAACTCACTAAATTACTGTTTTCTGGTTCATTGCTGAAGCATTGCAGATGCTGTCTGTCCAGGTAGTCACTCTACATTTGCTTCCTTTTCTTTACATATACCAGGGTTGTTTTAAAAATACTTCGTTTTCTTCACATATACCTCGCTTTTATTCTTTACATTTAGGACATTAATTTCGGCGCATTTGGGAAACAAAGAATCAGTTATTCGGACAGATAAAGATGAAGTTTCAAGGGAGTAATTTCATATATTTTCACTTCGTTTGCATATGCAATGCACCGACTCTGTCAACAATCTTGACAACCAATACACCTGAAAAATAACTGGCCGTTAAAAAAGGATGGAGAAGACGTAATTTTCTCTATATTTTCAGTATGGCTATCTGTTAATACAAAGCGAAGGATACAAGCTCTGCGTTTTTATGAGTGCACTGGAAACACAGAACATTACCCATCCCATGTAACTCAGAAATATCTCACCATGGATTCCAACATACGTGTGAGTTGTACCTCATAATTGGTCTGAAGTTCGAAATGATATATAAAAAATTTGAGACTTCATTTGGAAAGGATATACGAACAAGAAGTGTCTCATAGTTATTGAAACATTTTTATCTATACAAAACTGAGTATTTCGTACGTGAAAATTTCGTGCAAAATTAGCTCAACTTATAACTCTCGAAGACTGAAATTTAAAATTTGCGAGTGTGAAATCCTCCATGAAAGAAAAAATGACCGCATTTCTTATTTAACAAAGAAAACAAAACAAGGCACCATTAGCACTTGAAACCATTTCCTGTAGCCCAGGCGAGTGCTTAGCCACAACCGCCGTACCACTCGTGTCTTGTGACAGCTCGTCATGACTGAGGAGTAGGATTCCATTTTGTGTTGGATGATAATTAACGTTAACGTTGACAACTCATATTATTACATGATGAAATAATTTAGCACTGTGCTGAAGTTAATAAGAAAACGAAACATGCACATGAGTAAGAACCTCAAAATCAGTGTGGGGTTTTAGTAAAACTGACCCGGTGTTTAAAATGTTTAACAACTAGCATGGGTACCCGCATACACACCCGGCTGTGCTGAGGTTCCAGTAGATAGAAGAGTGGTCACTTGCGCCTTTATTGGTCAGGTTAAGCTTTGACATCAGATTCAGTTGGGCTTGGAAACGTCGCTCGCAGAAATAGAATGATGGTTGAGATGTCCAATAATCAGATCAGAATGGTGGTAGAACATTTGATATATGATGCAGAAATAACATGTTGAGTCATGATCATGAAATTATATGTAAAATAAAATGGTGAATCAAAATAAAAGGAAACATTCTTTTAATTGCAAACGTTTCGGAATCTCTAATTCCATCATCAGCGCTGTAAAACAAAGAACAAAAATCGAAAATGAGCAAATTGCAAACAACTAAGAGAAACAAATCTCACTATACCTACATCGAAAATAACTATGCCTAATCATTGAAAACTCATAAGTTTTTTCCTTAAAAATGCGAAGCCATTTGTACATATGCACCTGAATTCTAGCAATCAAACCAACACAAAATGACATCTACACAAAGAAACAGAACTACCTACACACACATACATTAGAACACACTCCAATTTACACAGTTCGGGCAATATTTATTTTCATCGCACTTTGGTCATGATTTAACTGAGGTCTATGGGAAAAAATTTACATGGATTCCAAAATTCTAAGGTCAAATTCTCCTTTAGTTCTGCAAATCGTGGGAAAATTGAAATTTTTGAAAGGGTGGTTTGAACTATGCCAATGATCTCTGATAGCTGGCTGGAAGGGAGATAGCCTCAAACTTCTGTAGAGCCCAGTAGATGCTTAACGCTTCTTTTTCAATGGTAGAATAGTTTATTTCTGCTCCTCTCAGTCGACGTGAAGCATATGCTACTGGCGCGTAGTGACGGAAGTCTCGTTTGCTTGGCTGGAGGAGAGCTGCTCCAAGTCCAGTTTGGGAGGCATCTGTCCTCAGAATGAAAGGACATCTGGGGTCTGGTAACTGTAAGATTGGTCTCTTGACTAACGCTGTCTTCAAACTTTCGAACAGATCTGCTGTTGTATCGCTCCAAGGTATTTGTTCTGGGGAGTTCTTCTTTAGGAAATCATGGAGTTTAGATGTCAGTTGGGAGTAGTTAGGAATGTACTGTTGGTAGTACCCAACTGTACCAAGAAAACTTCGGAGCTCCCGTTTGGTTTTTGGGAGTGGAGCCGATTTCAAGGCTTCGACTGGGTTCTCCAGAGGCTGGATCTGATTACTGCTCAGTTGATGACCCAAATACTGGAGGCTGTCAAATCCGAATTCGCATTTGGACGGCTTCGCTTTAAGGCCATATCGAGAGAGAGCTTCGAACAGTTTAGCTAATGCTGTGCAATGATCTTCCCAGGTTGTCGAGGCGATTAAGATGTCGTCCATGTAGACCTCGGTATCTTGCAGTCCTGCAGTGACATGACGTATAAGGCGGGAAAAAGTGGCTGGAGCGTTTGCTAGGCCGAAAGGCAGTACGTTGAATTCATAGAGGCCAGACCTAGTTTTGCAGGCGGTGTATTGGCGGGACTCAGGGTGTAGAGGTACTTGCCAATATCCACTGGTCAGATCCATTTTGCTGAATATTGTTTTGCCAGCTAAATTGGTGAAAATAGCAGTGGTGTCTGCTATCGGCTCGGCATCGAATACTGTCTGGCTGTTGAGGTGCCTGCAGTCCAGAAAAAATCGGTGGGTTCCGCCTTTCTTCCGGACGGCAAGGAGCGGTGAATAGTAAGGTGATGTGGATGGCGTCACGATTCCAATCATCATCCACTTCTCTAAACTTGACCGCAGTTCAGGCTCCAGCGCTAAGGGAAGTGGATACGAATGTTGAAGTCGAAAACTGGAAGGATCCTTCAATTTTATGTCATGAACTGCCATGCTGGTTCTTCCGGGAGTATCTGTGAAAAGATCGCGATATTCTTCCAGAAGTTCCTGGAGTTCTGAGCGTTGTGTTGTAGTCAACGTAGAGGAGATGAGACAGACTTCAATGGTTTCTCCGACGGGTGACGGTATCTCTGGTTCTTTCCGGTCGAGTTCTTCTTCTTCGCAGGTAGGTTCTAGGGCGAGTCCAACCGTTGCAAATGCTTCCTCTACTCTCTCGTCGTCCTCCTCGCGATCTGTCTCGCTTGGTGAGGCGGAACTTTGCTGCTCCCGGTCGTGGTACTGGCGAAGGAGGTTGATGTGATAAACTTTGTTGTTTCCATCCACGTCCAATGTATAGGTATAGGTTCCCATGCGTGATTTCACTGTATAGGGACCTTTCCAAGTCATAAGCAGCTTCTTTCGAGAATCGGGCAGAAATACGAGGACTTTATCTCCTTGCTTTAGAGTTCGCATCTTGGTACGTCTGTTGAAGAACTTTGCGCTTTTCTCTTGGCTCCTGTTTAGATTCTCGCGAGCGATTTTACATGTTTCTTTCAATCGGTGCTTCATCTCCATCAAATACTGAGCAGTTCTCGTGTCGTCTTGCAAGCTACCATCGGTCCAGCATTCCTTGAGCACGGTTAAAGGTCCACGGACGCGATGGCCGTAGATGAGTTCGAAAGGAGAATACCCAGTTGAGGCCTGAGGAGCGTCTCGATAAGCAAAAAGGAGTGAAGGCAGATACAGGTCCCAATCTCGCGGCTGTTCTACGGCTAATTTCCGCAACATGACTTTGAGCGTGCCATTGAAGCGTTCGACTATGCCGTTCGATTGGGCATGGTGTAATGGCGTCAATCGGTGCTGGATACCGACGAGTTTCAGGAAAGCTTCGAAGGTTGCAGCTGTGAACTGAGTGCCGTTGTCGCTTGTTAGCGTGTGAGGGAAACCAACTCTGCTGCAGATTTCGAGTAGCTCCTGGGCGACTGTTTCTGCATCTATATGTCTGAGCGGGGCTGCGTCTGCGTACCGAGTTGCTTGGTCCACCACGGTGAGAATGTATCGGTGGCCACGTGCCGAAGCTGGTTGTAATGGGCCTACCAAATCAACACTTAGCGCGGAGAATGGAGTGGTGATCGGTGGGGTTGAGATAGGTGCCTTTCTTGGTCGAGATGGAGCGTGCGTCTGGCAGGTATGACAGGAGTGACAGTATTGGGCCACATCTTTTGCTAGGGACGGCCAATAAAAATCTCGTTCTAGTCGAGCCTGAGTCTTCTTTTGAGAATAATGGCCAGCAAGTGGATTGTCGTGAGCCATTTCCAAGATTTGTGGGCGCACGCTTTCAGGGGCTACAAGTTGATGGGTTTCCTGACCGTCTCGTAACGTTTTCCGATGGAGAACGCCGTCATGGAGTTCAAAGGTAATGACTCTGCCATCCTTGTGCGTTTCTTCTTTGCCGGTGTCAACTTTCTTGAATAAAAGCTGCAATGTTTTGCACTCCCGCTGTAATTTCTTGATGTCTTCTTTGTTGTGTTGCAATATATCGACAGTGCTTGGTGCGGCAGGGGAATCTTCGATCGCTTTTGCTGCTGCCCTTGTGACAACGTGAGAGACTTCTGCAGCAACTGGTTGCTCTTCATAGTCGGTCATATGTTCTTCGAAGGAGGTGGTTCCGGGGACTCGGCCGAGGATGACATCATGGGAGAGCTCTTCCATGGCTACGGCTGTCACCTCTCCGTGGTAATAGGGGCAAACGAGAGAGACCCGGGCAAGAGGCGCCTCGAAGGAATGATTGTTGGCCAGCCGAACGGTAATTTCTTTCTTCAAAATGGCGTCAGCTGGGACGAGAGCCTTCTTGACGAAGACCGCTGTTGCTCCTCCATCGAGTAGTACTTGAACGGGTTGTTGGTTCACGGTGCCGGAGCATGTTTTCAGCTGTCCCAATTCGATCAGCTTGTTCGAGGCGATGTGATTGCATGCTACTGGGGGAATATCGTCGTATTCATCTGCTTCTTCATGCGTTGCTAGATTGTTTACTCGAGCGGTAGTACTGGGGATAGGTGGGCTTGCATGGGCTGCTCCATTACTGTGACCATCACCTTGCCTCCTCTGCAATTGGCGGCACTCATCACTGGAATGCGATTGGTTGGGGCCATGAAAAGTACAGTAAAATCCATTGTAAGGTCCTCGTGGTTCGCGCTGCGAAGTGTTGACCGATCCTGAGCTGGTGGGACCACCACGTGTGCTAGAAGTTCTTGGCGGCGTTCCTCGAGAGTTGTTGTAGGAGTTGGGTGATCTTGCTGGAGTGCTCGGGGCTCGGACAGGAAATGTCGAGCGTCGCTCTGGTGCTACTGATGCTTTGAGTGCTGGAGGGCCCGCATCCGTCGTTGATGTCAGTGTGCGACCCTTACAAAGCTGATGGAGCGATGTATGAGGTCTTGCTTGTAAGAAGCTATCACCTTGCTCTCCTAGGCTTGCGACTGTGTTACCACCCCTGTCACGCAATTGAGTAGCGAGGAAGGGCGGCAAGCTTGAATAAGCTCGGTCAACAATAAGGAAGTCACGAAGAGTCTTGTAGGTGGCTTCGATGTTGCATCCTTTTAACCAAGCGTCAAAGGCTTGTTCGAGTCGCCGTAGGTAACGTGACATATTGTCGCCTTCTTCTGGCTTCAATTCGTAGTAGTTGGCACGTAGTTTTGCCGGAGTAACTTTATGAGCATCTAGTAGGAGCAATTTAATTTCAGGAAGCTTGCAGCGATCTGCTGCGGGCAGGGTATCGATGAGTCGACGTTCCTTCGGTGTGATCAAATTATGGAGCATGACAACAGCATCCACTTCAGTAAATCCCATCGCTGTGGAGTGAGTACAGAAGCGTTGCAAAAATTCGTCCATCCTTTCTTTCGTGGGATCGAATGGAGCCGGTGGAGGTATCTTCACTCTAGCATTTTGAGGAGCGATTTGAGCATCGAGTTGTCGGAGTCTGAGCTCGAGGTCTCGTTGTGCTGCTTCTCGTTCCGCTGCTCGTTCTGCGGCTTCTCGTTCCGCTGCTCGTTCTGCGGCGTCTCGTTCCGCTGCTCGTTCTGCGGCTTCTCGTTCTGCTGCTCGTTCTGCGGCTTCTTCCAAATGCCTCAGGCGGCTGGTAAATTCTTCCCGGTACTCCGCATCGGTGGGAGTGAGGCCGAGGGCTTCGACGTTTTCTCGAGCTTGAGCGACGAGGTTCATCTTGTTTTAGTGATGCGGTGTCTGCGTAGTTGATTAGAACCGAGAAATCCAAAGCAACGTTGGTAGTCGCGCAAAGCTTCTGTGTCCCTGTTCGGGCGCCAGAATATGTCGATACCGTCGTGCGGTCGACGTGAGGGTTCGTGGAAAAGGGGGGGACGTCTTCTGTGCAGCTACCTTTTTCCGGGGCGCTAGCTTTTCTTCGCAGCTGCCCTTCCTGAGGTTCGTGTGGGTACCGCCTACGCCGTAATCAGTCCGCTAGGGCAACAGAAGTAAATTCTGTTAGTGCCGAACTACGGCGGTACCGTTGTGTGTGGGGGTGAGGTTAGTGTGGGTACAACCTGCGCCGTATTCAGTCCGCTAGGGCAACAAGTAAATTCTGTTATGTGCCGAACTACGGTGGTACCGCTAGGGTGAGGTGTGTGTGTGGGTACCGCCTACGCCGTATTCAGTCCGCTAGGGCAACAGAAGTGAACTCTGTTAGTGCCGAACTGCGACAGCGTCTTCCCATTGACCAACTATGCGAATAGTTCGTCCTTCCGAGGTGGCTCCTTAAACCCCATATTAGGCGAGGTGTCGTATGAGACTAAAGCGTGTGTCAATATGGAGAGAGGAAACTCTTTTGACCTCAGGGTGTGACTTCGTTAATGCTGAATCTCTTTGAAGTCCCTATTACATACACTGATATATTTTAACAAAGACAGTGATTTATTTTCTATTGCAAAAATAGTGCGTACAGACGTGGGCTACTGCATAACATGGTACAACACTCAAAATTGCATTTAAAATATTAGTCGTATTTAGCTAGATAACACAAGAAACATTGGAATATCGAGATGTAATACAAATGATATTTAAGGGCTAACTAAATTAAATGCACAAACGCAACATCAGCGCGGAGAAATAGACAAGTCGGCGTTCAGAGAGCTGGACACATGAAGAAAATACTTAAGATTATGGGTAACTAACACAAAAGGCTCGACAACCCCTGTGCGGCCTGACAATGATGAAGAAACTTTATGATGGAATAAAATGTTGGAACCTGATAATGCAACATGATGATGGGGTAAAATGATGGAACATGATTATTGCCGCAGTTCTCAATTTAGACTTGGGTTAAGAAGCATCACACTTTTGTCAGTGATAACCACGGATTATTTGATCGTTAGTTTTGCCGGATTTGTTTGTTAGATTGTGTCTATATGCTTGTGATCAGAGATGGGCAAAAATACTTCAAATTGTATCTTAGAAACAGAATTACAGATACATACATATAAATGTATCTTAGAGGCAGATACAAGATATCTCAACAGAAATGTATCTTCAAGATAAAGATACAAGATGCTTCTATATATTTCTCAATATGGGCTGTAGATTAATACACACCATAAGTAACCTCACATAAAATATTGGTATGTCGTATGGACCTGTGGGCAACATGTGGGTATAAACTAAAGGGTTTGATTATATTCCGTTTAATTGATCATGAAACAGAAAATGTACCCGTCCATTAGAACAAGATCATTAAATGTGGTTCCCTTTCCGAAAAACTAAATTTTCGAACATAATGTCAGTAAATCTATTTTTTTTTTGGAGTATGTATCACACTTGCAAACGAGAATAAGAGTTCGACTGGCGCTGAAGAAAGGAACGGTGTGTGTACCTGATGAAAACCTTCTTCACACTGTCGTACTTCTTCAGACGTGCGATCGAGTTACTTGAATTTTGAAGGTAGTTTAGAGCTTCAACTTCAGCTGCACAGGAATGGCCACTTGTCCACATTTCAGTGAAATGGAAGAAAGTGTCCTTGTCGATGTCTTCTCTATCCAGCATGACTTCAGGTTTTAGCTCACTACCATGTAATTCGCAATGTTTGATAGCCTTGATGTATCTCTCTTGTATGATGCTTGTGTGTTCTCTGCGCTGATATTTTCAGCCAATGTTGACCAACGCAGCTTAAAAAAGGATGAGACACAGATGCCAAAATAGCTTCGTTTGCTAGAGAGTTAAGAGCGAACCCAATGTTGTCCAACGCAGTTTAAAAAAAGAATGAGACACAGACGCCATAATTGCATCGTTTGCTAGAGAATTAAGAGCGAAGCCCTATCAAAATCTATGCTTTAGCTCTTCAGTAACTGATTGCAACAATGGTGCGCAATATCTCAGATTACCCTCTTCCTCGATGTGTTGTAATTTAGCTTACGTGGTTAGCAGGGTCGGAATGAGGTCACCGTAAAAACAATCCTTTTCTTCTTGCAAACGATCAAGTGCCGCCGCAATTGGAGCGAACACTTGACAGTATTCCGAAAAAAAAACTGGGCAGTACTTAAACTGGGCTCATTTAATTGATATCATGACATCATTTATTTTCCCTCATGCATCAACAACGATTTTGAGGTTGTCAAACAGGGTAGCGAAGATGTCGGCCAGGCACGTCAGTTACTTTTTCAGGGGATTTTGGTTTTCCGGATTTTGCCCAGAAAACAGAGCATTTACCCGTTGCTGTGATGTTCATTGTTAAAAAATTCGGAGATGTTTTCATCATTTTTTCGCATTAGCAGAACAAATCAAACTCAGAGTATGACTTACACGACGTACATGGTAAGTACTGGAAAACTGGTAGTGGCTACTCCGTAAATTCATTATTAGCATTATAAAATCCACTTAGCGAGAACTGCATCAAATTTAACCTACGTGAACGCAACCACAACAGAACATGTTTGAACTTTTAAACATTCCCTACTCCGTAGGTGCTTCTGTGTATGCTTATGTTGGTTTCACAGAAAGTTAACAAATGTATCTGTTATTGGTTCTTATGAAGTATCGTTAAGATACAAGACACTCGTGAAAAAAGTAACTAAGTAACAATATACTCCTGGAAAAAGTATTTAAGATAGTGCGTTAAATTACTATCTGTATCCTAAGATGCAATATAGTGCACATCTCTGCTTGTGGTTATTCGCTAAGTTCATTTACTTTTATATTTACTTTTGTGACTTGAATGTCCCAGAATAAATTATAATGTTGTATTTCTTAGAAGTGTAGGAACTAAGAATTTAATTGCATTGGATTACTCATGTATATTTCATTTATTTTCAGTATGAACCTCTCATTATTTTCAACCTGTTGCCATTCACTTCAGCCTTTCACTGTACTGCTAGATATTGTACTGTCAGCCAGTAAAGAAAATTGTGAAATGAAGACCAGCGTTTGCCCTGAATGTAGCTTTGTTGGTTTCGTGTTCAGTAAAATGGTGGTGAAGAATAACTAAGGCCGGTGAAGCCACAAGAAGGTGTGCGGCGCCTTCAATGATGACACAACATGACGATGAAATAAATGTTGGAAAATGATTATATAGGGTGGGCCAGAAGTAACTGACTCTTTTAATTTGCTAATAAAAGGAAAACCATGAACGATAGGAAGTTGTAACCTGTTATATTTGAAAGTAAACTATTTTTATGATTTATCAACCCTATGTTTTGAATATAACGTCGTTAAATGACGACCACGGCTATTTTGACAAATTAGGGCTCTTTTCTTTGTCTTTCCATAACGCTCCATAGTGTATCAGGTATGAGTTGAGCTAATTTTTAATAAATGTTGTTTTCAAGTTCTTGTAAGTTTGTTGGATCTGTTACATAAACTCGTGACTTAAGGTAGCCCCACAAGCGGAAGTCGCATGGGGACAAATCTGGAGAACGAGGAGGCAAAGGGATGTTATCAAATCGTGAAACCAAATGGTTTGAAAAACCCTTTCCTAACACTGTTTACATTTATTTTGCTGTTGATAAATTTAGTGTTGACGAACCATAAAAATGTTGTTCTTTCAAACAATGCAAGTTTCAACTTTCCAGCGCTCATAGTTTTCCTTTTACTAGCAAATTAATTAGAAGTGTCAGTTACTTCTGGCTTACTCTGTACAACATGACGTAGGAATAGAATGTGGTAACATTTTTCAACATACGGATTGTACTTCATGGTTATGACGTAAAAAACTCAGTTAGACCTATTGTGCCATAAAAATGAAAAACTGGTAAACTTCCTTGATGCAAATTTTATCGTTTGTAAACTAAACTCTACGCTTAATAATTAATTATCGACCGACTGGCGTACGTACGTCAGGAGCATCCCTTCTAGAATTACTGTAGCCATTTGGAGCTTAATCATGAAATATAATCAAGGTTAGAATCGTATCGAGATTGTATTCCTTCCTAAGATTGTTCTCAACCTGACAACTGCTTCATAACATTTGTTTGACAGTAAATACAGTATGTCATTTGACCACGAATTATATTTTTGGCCTCAGTGAACGACTCTAATTATTGACGTTATAAGTCGTTTTTTCACCGAACCCGTACTATTTTTGATCATGTTATTATGGTAGCACGATCAAAATACTTTCTGGCAACAATTAGACTTTTCTTCTATTCCGGTAGCCATTAAATGTATCTGATTGTTGCAAAACAATACCAAAATTCAGCAGAGGACGGGAGCTTGGGTGAGCCAAATGTGAAGTCTTCCGACACGTTCCACAACAATTGCAGGAAGAAAAGGAAGTTTGATTTCTAATGACAATTAAAGTGCTCGATTTTTCTTGTGTTCCTTCCTAATGCCGAAGGGTACGCTGGTTTTTCA
Organism: Morinoia aosen; assembly: GCA_030386875.1. Taxonomy (NCBI): domain Eukaryota; kingdom Metazoa; phylum Arthropoda; class Malacostraca; order Amphipoda; family Talitridae; genus Morinoia; species Morinoia aosen. The sequence continues at coordinate 55,801,627 of CM059575.1, read as the reverse complement.
ATGTGTGACGAATGTGCGGCAAACAAAGGGAGGGAGGCTGGTAAATTACGTTCGGGTAGGCTCGATAAATCGTTACATTCATACGAGCACACAAAGTAAGCACTTTGACAGTAGTTGAAGAAATTGAATAAAGCTAAAATGTAGCTATTTTAAATTCAAGTACATGATCTACTTCTAATTTCATTCAACAATTCTGCCGGCGTTTAACATCTTATATTGCGTTAACAGTAGTCAGAGCGGGACATCGAATGATGTGTTTGCATCGTGGGATAACTTTGCTGGAGAAGTTCAATATTATTTTAAGCTTCACTTACCTGACTAGTGTTTTAACTCTTTTGCGTTCATATACTTATCATGAATAACCTCAGATGCTGGCATGATGAAAGAAATTCAACGGAGCTTCTAGATTTAGCGGTTCGGAAAATTTGGTGGACATTTCACACTCTGCGCAAACATTTCGTGTTCGACGCTCACCGAATATAAAGTGGCCCATGAAATTTGAACTGAAGCGTTTTTTCAAACTCTTAAATTGGTCGGTCAATTTTAACAATCATGTTTAAAAACGGTTTACAACTTTGTAACTTTTGTTTCCGATGATTGAGTGATGATAGTTTCGAGCAAGGATGGAACTGAAGCCTGACCGCACGTTAATCTGAATGATTGGACATTCATGGTGACAAAATATGTCAATGAAACAAGATTACAAAGCATCATAATTGAATTTGATTGTGAGCGCGAATGTTTAACATCAAAATGACTAACCATTATTCGGTAACCGGTTGCGACATAGTTCTTTATACAAACCATCTGTTCATACGCATTCAAGGAATTTTTAGTTTGATATTAGCCATTTAATTATTTGTAAATTTACAGAGATTCATAGATGGCATTTTATCAGCAATTATAGTACATAATATTCAGAATTATTTTGGATTTATATTGATTTTTAATTTTATGTTTTTAACTTCACAAACTAATTTTCTCTTATCCCAATATCTTGTCACGTCACCGTGACAAAATCCGATCAGTCGTTTGCTGCTGCGTGCGCGTGTGTTAGTTCGTATATTTGTGTATTTAAATTTCTGTTCCGTGATTGTTTCCTCTGAGCTCTCAAATTGCTTTGGTGGATGAAGCTGCCAATGTATCTTGAATTGAATTGTTAAATTTTGGAAGTGCGCTGCACAAAAAAGACGTAACCTTCAATAGTCAGCCGAGTGGGTCGCTTCACTGGTGATGGTGGTAGAACATATTGGTGGAACAAATGTAACACGATAATAAAAAAATCTGGACTGAAGAGATCGAACATGATGATGTCGCAATGATGGATCATAATGATGGTACATGATTTTAGATCATGGTGATTTATCTTAACGATGCGACAAGTTAGAAAATACCGGAAGAACATGTGACATGATCTTGGAACATAATCATAGACTTCAATGATGATGTGTGATGGAGAAGTGCGAATAGAATATAACATACATGTTGGCTTACAGTAATAATGAAACACGATCCTGTAAAACGTGATGGAATACAATAGTGTAAAATAACAATTTCATTTCGTGGTGAAACATTTTCCACGGGATAAAATACATGTTAACTCTCTCACTATCAGAAACGTCAGGCGTTGATATATGAATTTGAATATCCGTAGACTTTATATACTTTATAGTGCTCGTCATAGCCGTGTGTCTTTAGGACCTGCTTCCGTGCAGGCAAACGAGAGTTCGAGTCCCGGCGCTGGTGGCGATTTTCTCTGTTGGGAATAGGGGAAAAATTCTAAGCGCAATACCCCACTCTACCAAGGTGTCTGAAATTGGTATCGGTCTTGACCGGGGGAAAGCGTCACGGCGTCCTGGCGTTTGAAAATCCAATGTACAAGATCATATGTATCAGGCTTGAATTTGGAAATAAAGCATCCGTAGATGCTGTTGTTTGTTGTTCTTTGTTGTTTATAGAGTTATTATACTCTCATTAATAGATCAGAAAAAACACATTTTAGTTAATAAGGTTCTATTAAGATATTCTCTGCGCGTGAAATTTCAAACACTTAATGCTTCACTTTAGATGTGTGGACATTTATCTTATGTCATATACATTTCTCTTGAAAGACTTTTTCATTGTTTATGAGCGAATTGTTGAAAATTCGTTTCAATCATAAAAAGGAAGTTTTAGTTTTAATAAATTTTACTCATCGGGATTGCAAAATTACAAGCACCTTAGAAGACCTGAACGACATCACATTTTAAAATTCGCAACTTTTGTCATACCTCTTACATAATTCTCAGCATTGTCATATTGGAGCTCGATTGTAAAAACAATGAGCAAACAATCTCTTAGTAACGAATAAGCACGAGTTCAACAATCACGCTAAGGTATCTGCTCTGTTTGAATTCTTGCTGTGACATCTGACTGCAGTCACGAGGAGTTGAAAAATTCCAGAAACTAATGCTTTTGTAAATATATTTCTTATTTCAAAATTGGGGAATCAAACTGTTTATATGCATATGCGCTCATTTCCATCTCTTATTCAGTACACAGCCAACACACTAAAGAACAATTATATATTCGTTGCGGCGCAGTCTCTAAAATAGGGACATGAGCATGTAACACATCTCAGCAACCTCCTCCAGACATGTGTGCACCAGTGGATGAGATGGACTATCTCTGAGGATAGCAGCAGAGTTCATAGCCATAGGAACATTACCTGTCTTTGGGTTTGGAGGAGAGAGGGAGTGGTAATGTTGATTTTTATTCCATTATTCAACTATTGTATTAATGAGAACGTCATCGATCCTGTGTCAGAAAATGTCATTTGGTTTCCTGAGTGGTTTTGTTTGAGAATGAGCTTTAGCTAAAAACATATGATTCTTGGCATATTGCTCAAAAATAATTTTGTTATTAAAATGTAATTTCCTTTCCTGTCCAGCTGTTATGAACGTAAAATCATGGAAAATACCGGGTGTCCCCCAGAAACACGGACAGAATTTTAAATTAATATAGCTCTTAGGTTATCGTTGATAATTGAGTTCTGTAAAGGCAGATTTAACTAAATATTTCTCTCTTCGCACAAAAAATTGTATATGGTTAGCGTGCACAGAATTGTTACAGTACAATTTCAAGAAAGTAACTGAGAGCACACTTGCTCGGGATATGAAAAAACAAAAAAATAATACCATACTGAAGTATTTTACTTCCAAGATTACATATTATTTGTCAAAAGTACAAATCAACCGCATTAAAAAAAACTTTCCTATCTTAAGGTGTTAAGGAAAGAAATAGTTCTTCAAGACATGAAAATGAACATAGGAATGAACAAAAGTAAAAGTCGTGTCAAAGATACATTGGAATTATAATGAATTATTTCATCTCAATTCCATTGTATTTTTCTTAGCCTTGCGATTTGGTACAGAATGTTCGCTACCGGAGCAAATGTACTCTCAGTTACTTTCTTAAAAATCGTGCTGTTACAATTTTATGCAAGCTCACCAAACGCAATTTTTTGTGTGAAGAGGAAAATATTTAGTAAACAATTATCAACAATAATACAAGAGTTAAAAAATTAAAAAACCGGTCCTTTTCTTTGGAACACCCTGTATAGTTTGGAAATATAAGGTAGCTCTGTTTTGGATATATTTTTTCAAGATATGAATCATCATCCATTTGAATTCGCTCCAGAAAAAACAATGTTCTGATAAGATCGTGTTTCGTATACAACGAATCAGAATTGAATGGCAAACACTTCTGCTAAGCTAAAATGTTTACTTATAAATGGAGTGAGTTTCATTACAGGCTCGTTGAGAGCGTCTAATTTTCAAACTTAGGATGGAATGGCCAATAAGGAATTGGTTATTTTATTCATAAAAAACAGTAAAATAAATACGTTCCTACAGATCGTTTCAACATACTCGTGTTCGTTGATGCCTAATTTCCATTAACTTGCACAGATAAATTCACAGTTCATGTGTATGTACATAATGATTGTGTAAGCTTCGTACATGTTGATTATATCAAAATTTTAAACACTGACTCATGAAATAGTAAAAAAAGTTATTTTCTCATTATTCATAACAAATGAAAACTCATCTTTCACTGATATTAAAATAACAGACCCCTTCAGCTCTGATATCAACATACCAGACCACCTCCCTCTCTATCACATCAGACCACCTCCTCCTCTGATATCAAGATATCAGACCACCGCCTTCACTCCACTACGGCATAGAACGCCATTTGACGCTGCTTTACTGAACAGTGTAGGTTTTACCATTTAATTTTTAGACAAGTAATTTTTTACAACACTTTAGAGGGATACTTTCCGATACTTATCTTTCTTTCGCAGTATTTACGTGGTAACAGAAAATATAACGTGTGGTCATATGATTCGAATTGCAGCATCTTCATTGGTATTTCTGCTGTTTGCATCTATGGAACGTTCGGCCTTAAAATCTTGCCATTATTTTGCCGTCATGATTATAGACTGTAAAATACAGTTATATATTGTATCTAGGAAATTCTATTTGTGAGCATTTATCGCGAGGTAGGCGTGAAGATGTCGTGAGGGTTGGAACTATACGGACACCTGCTGGGGATCTCAGAGCTGGGGTGCCGCTGATGGAGGTCTCGATGGACGAACTCTCAGCCTGTGGAGACCAGGGCTCTGCCTGCTGTCTCGCTGATGTCTGTCTCGCAGTGTTCATTGTAAGGCAGTGGTGGGCATCGATCCTCAAAATATTGTTCCGATCTCAAACTTCCGATCCCGGTCAATGGTTAGTTGCGAATACAACATTCCGATCAAGTCGTAAAAAAATCAACGCGATTCAAAACTTCCGATCAAAAAATTTTAACAGTGATCCCCGGTTTTTAATGCGTTTTTAAAGTTATTCAAATTCAATATGAGTATACGATGTCACATATCTACTATAATACTGATATAGAGTGGAACAGAAGGATCTTAAGTATAATTTTTTATCATCTAAGTATCAAATAACAAGTAGCAACATGTCTGCTCTATGACTCTACTAAACTCTATTCAATTTAATTACATTATATGAAACAAAGACGACGCTATCTGTCCTTTTGTATGAATCGTAGTCCTTTCAGACCGGAGGATAGACGATCTATAGCTGAACACGCGCCCGATAGAATTCAAAATATACCAGCTTCAAAACAGTAATTGTTTTTGAAGCTGCGTACAAGAAAAAATGACTTCTACGCAAGACGGATTGGTTGTCTTCGTTTTGTTTTAATTTTTTCGTTACGACCGTGATAGGAATCGGACGTACATTCTGTATGAGCGATCCTTGCACTTCTGATCGTTTCCACTTGGAGGTTTCGATCTTCAAGTCCGATACCGATGAGGGAGATTGATCGTGGTCGGAAGATCTGAAGTTCGGACTTGGATCCGAACGCCCACCATAATTGTAAACCCTATTAATGCGTTATATGTTCTCAGTGTTTCTCTGTTATACATTGAGTGTAATCTGGCCTGGTTTCTGAGCGACTTAAGCATTTTCTCGGTAACGCCTTGAACTCTACAGCGAATTCCTCGTCCTAGCTTCTCGAAATTCTTTTATTCAATTATAATTTGTTGAATATGAACGGGAATTCTCTGTCTGGTATGAGAAATCCTTCATGGAATTCATTTTCAATAAATCACACGAGATTTTCAACAGAATCCTTGATTATAATCATTGTTTCACTCATTTTTGACGTAAACGTTCAACACAGTACAACAATCATGGAAATTAAACAACATGTCATACTTGTGTATATTTTGGAATTGTTCTAATAGAATACAAACTGTACAAAAAACAGTGACTAGAAATACCAGTTATATGCTAATTTCTTTATGTGAGGCGAAAGACACTGAACTAAGCTCTCTAAAAACATTATATTCGTGGACGGCAGTGGCGGGTCCCATAGGAAGCATCCTGTCGTAACTGATTGGCCCGGTTGATGACGTTGGATGGGTCCGTGAGGAGCGTCAGTCCACATCTGATGGGGCTGTTAGAAGGCACTGGATGCGTCGCTCAGAATGCAGAACTGGGAACGAGGAAAGAAACAATTTTCGTTAAATAGCCCTAGAATATTGAATGCGCAAACACTCGCTCCCATAAACACTTATCAAAAATAATAACATTAATTTTCTCGTTTTAAGTTTAGCGTCATGTCGAAATTTTTGTTGAAGATCGGCTCAAATTAGTCGTTTGTGAACAAGAAAAAAATGAAAAACTTCTACAGTACGCTGTGTATTCCCCTGTAGGGAATGTTTTTTTCTAGATAATATTCTGGAGTAGAGAATAATATAATTTAAGGCAAATAATGCAATAAAAGGACTAAACTACTTGACGCCAACATCATTAAAGGAAAATAATCAAGATCTTCAAATTTAACATTTGACCAGCAAAAGCATCGAATAATCGTGACGTTTAAAAATGAAATTGTCCGCAGATCGAGTATATTTTGGGAGCAGTCATTTTAGCTGAATAACTTGAATCAGGATGTGAGCTAAAACATGTTCACGGGATGTTTACAATGAATTACTAAGATTTTTTCAACGTGACACAAATGAAAAATTACCGGACTTAGTTTCTAACGGCAGTGCACGATGTCAGAGTTCTGCAGGCAGACTGCAACGAAACTCCTATTGATGGACATCAGTTATGTTACTCAAGAATTCAAAAGGAACTTTGGAGTTTCCACACAACATCAACGCATTAACTAGAACTTTGACCACTAATTAAAACCTAACACCACTTATTAATTCTGTAGGAAAAAGTATTTAATAAATGGCAATAATTGTTTTAAAAACCATCAGAACATGACAACATTCCTCACGACAATGCAGATTGAATGAGTCGGCAAAATTTGAAGTGGCTGCAAATGATTACAAAGCAAATTTTTCAAACTCACCTGATTATTGTACGCTGATTGTGTCTTGTTGTTCGTTTCCTAAGTCGTCTTCCTCCATCATATTCAGTAGGGTAGATTTTTTGAAGAAGATGCCCTGTGCGCGGCAGAGAGGGCAAAACGTGTTGCGTCTAAACCAAGTTCGGGCACACGCAACACACAGAGCGTGGGTGCAGCCGCTGAGCACCGCGTAGTCCTCCTCCGTGTTGAGCGGTGCCGTCATGCACACAGGGCATTCGGGCTCTAATCTGACTCGGTCCAGCATCTCTTCAGGAAGCATGTTGCCCATCAGTTCCTCCACCATAGTTTCTTCGAATGATGCCATCACTTCCCGGGCAGCCCTCCTTGCGGCAATGGCACCGCTTCTATCGCGATGAGCCGTCATGTGCTGTGGGGACCGAAGTCCGCAGTTCAGGTCACGTGTGAGGTCCCCAACCACCAACAGCAGTTGTTGGTCAGCGTTGCGACAAAATTCCTCGCTATCGATGGCGCCCACAGCTGCAACCGTCGTTGTTATTATAAACTTCAGAGAGGCAGCGTCTACTGTGGAACTGATGGTTCTTTTGTTGTTTAGGTTGTCGGTCGAGATGATGAACTTCCACGCATTATGGAGATCATGAATTACTTGAACTGAAGGTTCCTCTATCACTTTCCCGATAACGCGCCTGACCAGCATGATACACACGCTCCTTTCCAGAGACAGGTTCTGCGCTGCCGCTGGGGTGACGTGGCTCAGCCACTGCTCCTGAAGATCAGTGATCTCCATGTCCGCGCAGGAGTGCAGCAAAGTACGTAGAAACGTGCGGGCCTGCTCCATTTTAAAAGCTTTTTTTTCTTTAGACTTGGCGTGGGAGCTGAGGGACAGAACCTTCGAGACAGAGAGTTCGAATATTATCACATGATAATTTTGGCACACGCTTTGATTAGGACTATTGAGTTTCACTTTGGGCAACACTGTTTTGCAGTTAAGTCACAATGTCTGTACTTCAAGCGACGCAGGAATTTTCACTTCGGAGAACTGACTGTTTCGAGCTACACAGACAGAATGAACATCCGGTTGATCCTTCCCTGCTTATATACCTACCAAATCAGCCGCGGCCGGCAGCATCATCTCGCGTAGATAGGCCCATCGTACGTCGTGGCCAGGCCTTACACGCTCGCTCCATCGCCGACGTTTCTGACGCTAAACATTCCTGAGCAGCAACCCAAATTAGTGTCTGATGGGATTTTTGAACCAGATATTTCAATGGTCTCTTCACTTTTAACTCCTTTTTTATGATAACGTTAACAAATATTATTCTTGTCTTTCCTCCAGAAGACACTATGATTTCATTTTATGACAATTTTGGAATACCTCTGAATAACAAAGCTGAGCCAGGTGAGTTAGTACACGTCCGAACAGGTGTCTACTCACCCTGTTAACTTCATTCAGCCTTTGGAATTGAAACTTTAACATACGGTTTGTTAGGTAATGCAGATTAATATTTATTAGATCTGTTTCGTCGAATAAAGCATGTCACGAAACTTTGGAAATGTTCTTCTTTCTTATCTCTCTCAATCAGTAAAGTAAATATTAAGCAACTTCGTTATGTCATAGTTTTTAAGATATTTCTCCGTTTTTTTTTCTAATGCACAATGTTCAACTTCAATTGTACTGATATATCACAGAGAAATCCAAAGTTGTATTCGAGATTTCTTAACGAAAATGAGCTGTAACCTGGAATCATTTCCTTGAATAACCTCATTTATATAGCAGAACGAGACACAATGAAAAAAAATCCTTCAAAAAGGCAATATTAATTCGCCTGCGATGGGTTCTGGTGATAGAATGAAAATCACAAAAATTGCTGTTCATCGGTTAAGTTTTAAAGCTTTTTAGTTCCCGTCAGTAGCGTTAGAGAGTTACTCGACATCTTTTTCATTTTTTCACATTTATTTCTTTATTTTTCATAAGTACTTCGTTTCGTTCACATATTTATAGTCTAAGTTTTTTATTCACAATTAAGAAAATAATTTCAGCTCCTCTGGGAAACAACGATTCAAGCATTCTCAGAGATTCAGATGGAGTTTCAATGCATTATTTTCGAAAATTTACTCCGGTTGCATACGCAATGATTCTGAAGAGGGCATAAAATATGGAAATTTGCTGAAAAAACAAGATGATGGATTAAAATATTGGAACTTAATAATGCAGGATGATGATGGAGTAAAATGGTGAAACATGATGACCCAACATGATGTCTGAAAAAAATGTTTGAACTTAATGATGGAAATAAGGATCGAATAAAATATAAGAGTTTACGACACAACATGACGATGATGTAAGATGGTGAAACATGATGACAAAACATGACGATGGAACAAAATGTTGGATCATGGTGACGCAACATGACGATGAAATAAAATGTTGAAGTATGATGAATTAAAATACGGATTGGTCTTGATGGCCCTGCACGTGAAAATACTCTGTTTGGCCTACTACGGAATAGAAATAAAAAACTAATAAACTTCCCTGATGCAAATTTTTTCGTGTTCAAACTTAACTTAACCCCAACACCCCTCCTCTTATCAGAGATTAATCACTAAATCTGATATAGGTTTAAATCGAATAAGAATAGAATTATTTTATTAAATTAGCCTTTTTTAACTGGCAACTACTTCATATCATTTGTTTGGCAGGAAATGTGTTATTTGACCACGAATTTAACTCATGTCTTTAGTGAACGATGCTAAATTCTGCTCGCAATTAGGGATTTTCTCATCAAACCTGCAATCTTTTTGAGCATGAAATTAGGACAGAAATTTCAGAATACTTTCTATTCCTGTAATAATTATTTGCATTTCCGATCAATGTAAAACATCACAAACATTCAGTACAGGACGTGAGCTCAGGCAAACCAAGTATGAAGTCGACGGACACGTTCCAAATTTGCTGGGAAAAAAGAGGTTTGGGTCTTGACGGAAATAAAGTGAACGACTTTTCTTGAGTAGTTCTTAAATAATTTCCAATGATGATATGCTGAATGAAATTTAAAGAAACTTCTAGATTTAGCTGTTGAAAATATTTAGGGGCGTGTGAACATTTCACACTTTGCGCCCGCCATTCGTGTTCTACGCTCACCAAGTTTGAAGTGGCCCATGAAATTTGAGCTGAAGCGTCATTTTTTCAAGCTCCTAAACAGGTCGGTCCTATCTGACAATCAGATTTTAGGAATGGTTTACAGCTTTATAACTCAAGTTTCCGATGGTTGAGTGATAAGCAAACGCATTAAAGAGAGGTCATTCCTTTCTAAACTCCGCTACCTGTCTTCTACACCACATCCGGAGAGCGTGAAGTGTGGCTCAAATACTGCACGTGCCGAGCATGGATGGAACTGAAGCCTGATCGCACGTTAACCTGAATGATTGGACCCATCCATGGCGTCAGAATATAACAGTGAAACAACATTACAAAACATAACAATCGAATTTGATTGTGAGTTCAAGCCGGGGTTTTTAACACATAAGAATAACGAGTCATTAATTTATGGGTCACCGGTTGCACTATAGTCCCTAATACAAAACATCTGTTCATAAGCCCTTTAATGAACTCATTGTCCGATATTAACGATTAATTTTAGTCTTTCTTAAAAACCACTGTTATAACATAAATTGAACCATAGATATGGAACAAGATGATGTTGCAATGAAGAATCATAATTTTAGATAATAGTGATTTAGCTTTAACTATTCTACAAGTTGGAAGATACCGGAAGAACATAAAGGTATAATAAGATATTGGAACATATTCATAGACCATAATGATGATGTGTGACGGTAGAGAACGAATAGAACGTAATATACCACCAAACTTAGCATTGTGATGAAAACGACATCAAAATGCATCTCCCAATGTATTTTTATTTTTTTAAATTTGGTAACTAGACTATTTAAAAGCAGTAACGCACATTTTCAAAGCATAAGCAGTATTTTTCTAACACACTAAAGAACAATTATAACATCGTTGAGGCGCAGCTTCTACAATGGGGACATGGGTATGTAACACATCTCAGCAACTTCCACCAGACATGTGTGCAACATTTGGAAGAGATACCATCTCTGAGGATATGAGCAGAACACATGGCCATGGGAAAAATACCTCTGTCGTAAGGTTTGGAGGAGAGAGCGGCGTGGTACCAAATCAGCTGTGACCGGCAGCATCATCTCACGTAGATAGGCCCAACGTCGTGGCCAGGCCTTAGACACGCTCTCTCCATCGCCGACGTTTCGAGCGCTTAACATTCCTGAACAGCACAAAGTGAACTCAAAATCCGTGTCAAAATCTTCTCAAAATCTTTATTTCATCCTTCACATCGATCTAAACACAGCACAGAATTTTAGAACTGAACAATTTTACAAGAAACTGTTACTCATTCATAGAGCAGTTGAGAATATATTCAACAAACTTGGCTACATTTTAGTATTTGCAGATATATCTATGTACAGCACAATTTTGAAATTCAATTTTGCTTCTATTATAAAATGAAAATACTTAGCTAACATCTATTTTCTTTACAAAAAATGGGGTGTAACATTGAATTTTTCCCCTAATTTCGCACCGAGGTACAATGAAAAAATCCTTGAAATGGCCGTAGAAATTCGCCTTCCATTGGTACTATTGATGTAATGAAACTCACTAAATTACCGTTTCTTGGTTGATTTTTTAAACATTCCAGATCCTGTCTTTCTAATTAATTCTTCTTCATTTGCTTCCTTTTCTTCACATATATTACAGTTTCTTCAGAAATGCTTCGTTTTTCTCACATGTACCTCGTTTTTATCCTTTGCATATAGGACAGTAATTTCAGCGTATGTGGTAAATAAAGATTCAGTTACTCGGACAGATGAAGATGGAGTTTCAAAGGAGCAATTTTAGATATTTTTACTTCGTTTACATATGCAATGCACCAACTTTGACAACAACCTTGACAACCAATACACAAAAAAACCTAACCGTTAAAAAAGGATGGAGAAAACGTAATTTTATCTATATTTTCAGTATGGCTATCTGTTAATACAAAGCGATTGATACAAACTCCGCGTTTTTATGAGTGCACGGGAAACACAGAACATTACCCATCCCATGTAACTCAGAAACACCTCATCACGGATTCCAACACGCGTGTGAGTTGTACCTCATAATTGGTCTGAAGTTCGAAATGATATATAAAAACATTAAAGATTTCAATTTGAAAGAATATATACACAAAAAGTATCTCAGAGTTATTGACGCATTTTTTACTATAAAAACTGAGTATTTCGTACATGAAAATATCGTGTGAAATTAGTTCAAATTATAACTCTAGAAGACTGAAATCAAAATTTGCGTTTATAAAATTATCCATGTCAGAAAAAATGACCCCATATCTTATTTAACAAAGAAAACAAGGCACAATTAGCACTTGAAGTCATTTCCTGTAGCCAAGACGAGTGCTCAGTCACAACCGTCGTACCACTCCCGTCTTGTGACAGCTCATCATGATAGAGGAGCAGGATTCCCATTTGTGTAGGATGATAATTGCAGAGAAGTCCATACCTTTCTTGAACGAACTTCCAGATGTATATGAGAAACAAATATTTCCATCCGAACAGCACCCGTGACAAAAAATATTATACTTACGCACGCACTGGTGAAACTTGTATCACAGATACGGTCATTATGGCTATCTTTATGAACGTGACAGAGAAATGGAAGAAGCGGAGCCCAAACAAATAAACCGAGAGTATTATTAGGTAGTAGCAGGAACCGTGGAAAATACGCGGACAATGTCATCGTTAAGCTAGGTGACCCGTAAAAAATTCTGCCAATATTACCTACCCTATGCTAACCTATCCTCTCCTAATCTAACCAAACCTATCCTAAACGAACCTATCCTGATAAAATATCATACATATCAAAGCATGTACAGTCTATATTTTAGTGTTATACTGCGGATTTTGGTATCCATCTCACTGCGAAATCAGGCATCCTATCTTTCTTAAAAAGCGGACACCAAACTAATTTATAAATAGGTAATAAAATAGAATAAATAGACATCGGGTGTTATTAGATGAGATGAAGTATTTCACCACTGTGCTGAAATTAATGAAAACGAATCTTTTACCTTGGGTAGGAACAAAAAAATTAGTTTCGTATTTAAACTAAAAATGACGAGGTGATTAAAATATTTAACAACTAGCATGGGTACCCGTACACATGGGTACCCGTACACATGGCTGTGCTGAGGTTCCAGTAAACCGAAGACTGGTCACGCGCGCCTTTATTTGTCAGGTTAAGAATTGTTTTCAGATTTGGTTGGGCTTGGAAATTTCGTTCGTGGGAATAGAATAATGGTTTAGATGTCCGATGAACAGATCAGAATGGTGATAGAACATTATGGAATATGAAGAAGAGATAAAATGTTGGAACGTGATGATGCAATTTGATGATGGAATTAAATGTTGAAACAATGATGCCACATTATGATGAAATTAAATAATGAAACTTGGTGACACAACATGGTAATGAAATAAATATTGAATTATGATAGCTAAACATGACGATGGAATAAAATATTGAAAAATGATGATACTATATGATTATGTGCAGTGTGTTGTTCGAACATGATGATGAAACATGATGAAGAAACTTTATGATGGAATAAAATGATGGAACATGATTATTGCTGCAGTTCCTAATTTAGACTTGGGATAAGAAGCAGCACACTTGTGTCCGTGATAAGCACGGATTATTCGATCGTTAGTTTTGCCGGAGTTGTTTGTTAGATTGTGTTTACATGCTTGTGATTATTTATTAAGTTCATTTACTGTTATATTTGCCTTGACCTGTGACTTTGAACATTCCAGAATAATTATAATGTTCGATTTTTTAGGAGTGTAGGAACTACGAAGTTAATTGTATTTAGTTACTCATGTATATTTCATTTATTGTCATAACGAACCTCATAACGAACCTGTAGCCATTCACTGTAGCATTTCACTGTACTGCTAGATATTGTAATGTCAACCAGTAAAGAAAATTGTGAAATGAAGACCAGTTTATACCCTGAATGTGGTCTTGTTGATTTCGTGTTCAGTAAAATAGTGGTGAAGAATAACTAAGGCCGGTGATGCCACAAGAAAGTGTGCGGCGCCTTCAATGATGACACAACATGACGATGAAATAAAATATTAGAACATAATTATGTAGGGTGGGCCAGAAGTAACTGACCTTTTTAATTTGCTAATAAAAGGAAACCTATGAACGATAGGAAGTTGAAACATGTTTTATTCGAAAGAATAACATTCCTGTGGGTTTTCAACACTATGTTTTGAATATAATGACTGCCATGGCTGTATTGACATTTTTGGGCTCTTTTAATCGTCGCTTCCCTTACGCTCCTTAGTGTATCAGGCGAGAGTTGAGCTATTTTTAACGAAAAATCTATCCAGGAAAGGCCTAGATATGAACGGGCTCGAAATAAAACAAAATAATCTTGGTAGCACTAGCACCAAATAAATCTTACGTTTAACACCAAAAAGTTATTCAGAGACACAAGGTCCGTGCAGGCGGTAGCGGGACAGACGACTACACGATCTGTCTGCACTCGAGAGACGGACTCCGGATCCGCTGTGGTCTGAGAGTCGTGCCGTCCTCGAGCTGCCCGTCTTTTTCCGCTTAAGGGAGAGCAGCTGTGCAAGAATAGTGAATTATTAATAAGAGGCAAAAATCGAGGAATGCGAATGAAGGTCTCAACGAAGTATACCACTTCCGAGGCAAGTAGAGAATAGTTAAGCGACGTTAAATTTTACAAATTAGAAGAAATGAAATTGTCCATAAATTAGAAGAAATTAAATTGTCGATCAATTAGAAGAAATTAAATTGTCTATGAATTAGAAGAAATTAAATTGTCTATCAATTAGAAGAAATTAAATTGCCTATCGATTCGGAGAAATTAAATTGTTTATCGGTTTTGAGAAATTGAATGAGCTACCAATTAGGAGAAAATAAAGGATCCATCATTTACGAGAAATTAAAGGATCCATCAATTACGAGAAATTCAGGGGTCCATCAATCACGAGAAATTAAGGGATCCAAAAATTACGAGAAATTAAACACTACAATTTGGAGAAAATCCTCACTATCAATTAGCCGAGAGATAAAAGTGACTAAAGACTTATCATAAGCTGCCATTTCCCCATTTAGATTACAGGCCGTGTTGTAATGACCTCAGGCTACACGAAGTAATCACGGCACTCGGCACTACTTCATTGCAAATACCTCTGACTTACTGCTTCAGTGGTGAACCCGGTCCTGGCTGTGGATGGTGGCCGTCGTAGTGCTGCAGATCGGTGGGCCTCAGAGGGAGAGCTCGGTGAGCATAAGCCACCTATTTCTGAGTGCGAGTGTCTCGGTGAATAATGAGTCTGCTTCAAGCAGCCCAGCTTGCGCGGTTGCGTCGAAGCGGAGATGGATACGGCCACTAGCGAGGTCTGTCCGACCGCGCTGGATTCAGGAGAGCGACCTCGGTCGAGTTCGCGACGTTCCTCCCTTTAGCGTATCATGTGGGGTCTGATGTGAAGAAGGCTGGAAGATGCTTCATAATTTTTTTAAAAAAAGTCGAGGCAAAGAAATGAAGATGAAGCAAATGTGAGTGACTTTTCCTACTGAATTTATATGAAATTAGATTCTTAATTGACATACGGTTGGGGATTTTCCTAACAATTTCATAATGAATGCTGTTTTCAAGTTCGTGTAAATTTTTTGGATTTATTGCATAAACTCGTGACTTAAGACAAACCTGGAGAACGAGCAGGCCAAGGGATGTTGCCAAATCTTGAAATGAAATGGTTTGGAAAGCGCTCTCCCAACACTGTCAACATTTCTCTCGCTGTTGATAAATATAATGTTAATCAGCCATAAAAATGTATTTCATTCAAATAATTCATGTTATAACTTTCCTGCCCTCATGGTATGCCTTTTATGAACAAATTAAAAAGGTTAGTTACTTCTTGCTTACCCTGTACAACATGACGTAAGAATAGAATGTTGCAACATATTTCAACATACGGATTAGACTTCATGCTTCTGCACGTAAAATTACTCGGTTAAGCCTACTGTGCAATAGAAATGAAAAGCTGGTAAGCTTCTTTGTTGTAAATTGCACTGCATTTCACCCTTATCATCCTTTACCCAAACTGCACTTCACCCTTATCGACCGACTGGCGTACGGACGTCAGGAGCATCCCTTCTAGAATTACTGGAGCCATTTGGAGCTTAATCTTGAAATCTGATCAAGTTTAATATCGTATCGAGATTGTATTCCTTCCTAAAATTGTTTTCAACCTGACAACTACTTCATAACATTTGTTTGACAGTAAATTCGGCATGTCATTTGACCACAAATTAAATTTTTGTCGTCAGTGAACGACTCTAGATTGTTTACGCTATAAGTCGTTTTCTCACAGAACCCGCACTATTTATGGTCATGTTGTTATAGTAGTGTGATGAGAATACTTCCTGGTAACGATTATATTCTTCTTTTATCCCGGTAGTAATTAGATTTATCTCCGCTTAATGCAAAACAATACCAAAATTCACCAGAGAACGGGAGCTGGGGTGAACCAAATATGAAGTCGACGGTCCACACGTTCCACAATTGCTGGAAGAAAAGGTGGGTTGGGTCCTGATGGAAATAAAAGTGCTCGACTTTATCTTGTGTACTCCTTCTTAATGCCGAAAGTTACTCTGGTTTTTCAACGCGTGACGAATGTGCGGCAAACAAAGGGAGGGAGGCTGGTAAAAAAGTTCGGGTAGGCTTGTTAAATCGTTATATTCATACGAGCGTTAGAAGTAAGATAAAAGTAGTTGATAAAATTGAAAAAGCTAGAGTGTGTCTATTTGAATACACGTGAAAGGTTTATTTTTACTTTCATTTCACAGTTATGCTGTCGTTTAACATCTGATATTGTCTCCACAGTTAGAGCGGGACTTCCTATGCTATATTGCTTTTGGAGTTAACTTTGCTAGAGAAGTTCAATATTATTTCAAGCTTCACTGAGATGACTAGTATTTTAAGTCTTTTAAGGTTTATATACTTACCATGAATAATTTCAAGTGCTAATATGACGGAAGAATTGAGCATCTAGATTTAGTTCAATGGAGCCTTCAGATTTAGCGGTTTGAAATATTTGGTGGACATTTCACACTCTGCGCAAACATTTCGTGTTCGACGCTCATCGAATTGAAGTGGCCCATCAAATTTGAATGAAGTGTCTTTTATTTCAAACTTCTTAGTTGGTCGGTCCTTTCTAACAATCAGCTTTTAGAAATGGTTTACAGCTTTGTGACTTTAGTTTACAATGGTTGAGTAATGATCAAGCGCAGTAAGGAGAGGAGTTTCTTTTAAGGAGAAGAGGCGTAACCTTCAAATGTCAGCAGAGTGGGTTGCTCCACTGATGTTGATGGCGGAACATATTGATGAAACAAATGTAACACGATTATTAAACAAATTGAACCATAGAGTTGGAACATGATAATATTGCAATGAAGTATCATGATTTAAGGTCTTGGGATTTAGCTTAACGATGCAAGAAGTTGGAAAATAAGGGAAGAACATGAAGGTGTGACATGATATTGAAACATATTCATAAACATTAATTGTGATGTGTGATGGTGGAGTGAGAATGGAATATAACATACATGTTGGCTTACAGTAATAATGAAACAAGATCCTGCAAACTTGATGGAATACAATATTGTAAAATGACGATTTCTTTTGGTGGTGAAACATTTTTCACGGGATAAAACACATGTTAACTCAGTCACTATCAAAAACATCAGCAATTCATATATGCAATTGAAGATGCGTAGACTTGATAGAATTAATATTACAGCATTAATGGAGTATAATGGAGTAAAAAATATTTTAGTTAAATGCGGTACACAATAAAGACTTTCTACACGCATGAAATTTTAAACTCTTAATGCAGCACTTTAGATGCACCTTTGGCGCAGTTTTTCTGCCGTCTGTTCTTGATTTGAACATCGGACGCAATGCTCTGAATGGATGACAATTTCCATGAAGGTTACTTTTAAAAACACTTTTTTTCCGCGAACACTGCGTACCTCCCATTACGATACAGACGAGGTTTATCTTTGCAATCACATCAATATACCCTCCAACTGGGAGTAAAAATTAAGTCATATAAATTATTCCGTGTCTTTTTTGACTAATGATCAACCTATTTCTTTCATCTCCCCTATTCTTTCTTATGAAATATTTCACTATATATATACAGGGTGTCCGACGCTTATGTAGCCAAACTTTAACATAAGGTAGCGATCGTCGAAATGAACACTTTTTATTCGATTAAGTTATGGTCTAAAATGCTTCGTTAAAGAGTTACAAGGACTTGAAGTTGGACAATTATTAAAAAATTCGTACCGTTCATGCGGAGACGAATCCAAGGCGGTAAACTGCGGCACATCAATGGTGAGGATACGAAATGAGAAGTGAGGCAAGTATGTGGAACATTTATTATTATTAATTAACATTACCTTTTCAATGTTGTGATAAGGGAAAAGCATTTTCGACAGTAATTATTATGAGCACAACAAACGAAAACGCATACTGGGTTACATGTTTACAAAAAGTGTTCAAAATGACGCCCATTTCTTTCGATGCAGGCGTTCAAACGCCTCCCCAATGATTGGCGGACGCGAGCAAAGACACCAGGAGTTTTACGAATCCTTTCCGAGGCTTCAACAATCCTACCCATCAGGTCCTCTTCGGATTGAATCGTTGTTTCATACACTAAACGTTTCATATACCTCCAGAAAAAGTAATCTAGGGGCGTAATATCAGGAGATCTTGGTGGCCACGCGAAGGGACCGCCACGGCCTTTCCAGCGTTTGGGATATCGGGTATCCAATAATTGCCTAACAGCAACCGCAAAGTGTGCAAGAGCACCATCATGAAAATATATTCCTCTGATGTCAGCTAAAGGTACATTTTCCAGTGGTTCTAGCAATACTTCATTAATAAAAATGTAATAGGTACGTCCATTTAGTCTCTCTGGTAAGATGTATGGCCCAATCAGATGGTCACCAAGAATTCTTGCCCAAACGTTTACGGCGAATCTAACCTGATGTCAACATTGCCTTGTAACATGTGGATTGTTGCCAGGCCACATGTTTTGGTTTTGGAGATTAAGTATTCCTTCTCGAGTAAATGACGCTTCGTCTGTGAATAAGACTCGTGATGGGAAACAAGGTTATTGATCTGTTTTCTGTTGAAACCACCTCGCAACACGACGTTCGAAATCTTCACCGTGCAATTCCTGCACTCGCTGAAAGTGAAATGGATGTTGACCATTGTTATGTAGTACTTGCCAAACAGTAGTTTTGTTTAAATGTAAAGCACGTGCACAAGAACGAGTGCTTGAAGTAGGATTTTTTCGAAAACATTCTAAGACATCTTCCACCTTGTCTGGATCTGCTACTCTCCTTTGGCGTCTTCCTTCAGGTCGTGGTCTGTGAAATGATCCCTATTCACGTAATCTCCGGTGTATGGCTATGAATGTTTGACGCGATGGTACATGTCTGTTAGGATGCCTTTCTGCGTAAATTCGAACAGCCTTCCCAGAATTTCCATTTGTTGCACCATACACGAGGCTAATAAATATCCGCTAATTCAGCATTGGATACTCCCTCCATTGCCGGTGATACATTTGCAGCCGAAGAAGTACTAACAGTAAACAAACTATACTTGGTCGTTGATGTCGAGGAGCACTCAGAATATCGGATGAAAAGTAACTTCATATATTTGTAACTTTTTAACAAAGCATTTTAGACCATACCTTAATAGAATAAAAAGTGTTCATTTCAACGATCGCAACCTTATGTTAAAGTTTGGCAACACAAGTGTCGAACACCCTGTATATACATATATATATCTTTCATGCGGAGTCACTTTAGACCAGTTTAGCATCATTGCGATGATATTTGCTTTAGCAAATTTTTCCAAACCTCGCCCAGACTCATTTCAAAGTGTTGACTTGCTCCAAACGTTTTAGATTGAAAGAAATTGTAACTTACTGATGGAACAATCTGTGGAAAAATAATTTAAATCAAATTTATTACAGTAAAAATTTCATTTTATCTAGCTATTCATGATCAATATGTTTGAAACTATTCGATAAGTTGTGAAACTCATTCACCACTCTTTATGAATACGATTTAAATCTAGCATATGTTCTTTTTTCGATACCATTATCTGTACAAACTGCGACATTAAACATTGAATATTGGTTGTTGCTTCTACTTATAACTTGTCATCACCTTGCGTTTAAATTATTGGTTCTAACGTTTTTCACAAGGTTAAACCATTTTTAAATAACTCTGGTGCAGTGAAAAAGTCTTTGTTTGTCAGCATCGTAGTGGACATTTATTATTTACCATATACATCTCTCTTGATAGACTTTTTCAACGTTTTTAGCGAATTATTGAAAAATCGGTTCGATCATCAGTGAGCAAGTTTTAATCAATTTTATTCATCGGGATTCCAAAATTAAAAGTACCCTAGGAGACAAGAACGACACCACGTTTTTAAATTTACAACTTATAAAATACTTTTTATATAACTCTCAGCATTGTCAAATTGGTGCTCGATTGTAAAAACAATATGCAAACAATTTCCTAGTCACGAATAAGCACGCGTTCAACAATCACAGTACGGTATCTGCTCTGTTTGAATCCGTGCTGTGGCATCTGACTGCAGTCACGAGGAGTTGAAAAGTTCCAGAAACCAATGTTTTTGTGAATATATTTCTCTATTTCAAAATTGGGGAATCAGACTATTCAAAAACATATACGCTTATTTCCAACTCTTATGCAGTATTCCACTATTACACTGAGAAACAATTATAAAATCGTTCGTCAGATCATGTGGGCACCATTTGGAAGATATGCCATCTCTGAGGATAAGAGCAGAACACATAGCCATAGGAACATTACCTCTGTCGTAAGGTTTGGAGGAGAGAGCGGCGTGGTACCAAATCAGCTGCTGCCGGTAGCATCATCTCGCGTAGGCCCGACGTCGCGGCCAGGCCTAAGACACGCTTTAGATGCTTTAGACACGCTCGCTCCATCGCCGACGTTTCGAGCACTAAATATTCCCGAGCAGCACAAAGTGAACTCAAAATCCGAGTCTGATGGGATTTTTGTCTCAGGGATTGCAACTGTCTATTCCAATTTTTAGCTTATTTTTTCAGGTTCACAAATCGCTTTCTCACTATCCTTCAGAGGACTACTATCCTTCATCTCCTGTTCACTATCCTTCATGTCCTGACATTTTTGGAATTCCTTTGAAATACGACGTAGAGCACAGGCGAGTTGGAACAAATCACGAACAGGCCCAACTTAATTCAGCTGGTAGAAATAAAATATTGAAACATGATTTGTAATACAAAACTGGTTAATCTTTATTCCATACTTTACATCGATTTCGAACACACCACAGAATTTAAGAAATGTACAATTTTCCAAGAAACTTCTCTTCATTCATCAAGCAGTTTAGTAAATATTGAACAAACTTGGCTACGTCGTAGTATTTCCTGGTATTTCTCCGTAATGTCTTCAACTGCACAATTCTTAGGTACAATTTTACTTTTTTTAAATGAGAATGCTAAGCTATCTCCAAATATTATGAAGAAAATGAGGTGTAACATTGAATATGTTCCGTAATTACGCACCGAGGCACAATGAAGGAAATCCAGGAAAAAACCTTATAAATTCGCCTTTTATTGGTACTTTTGCTATAATGAAACTCAATGAATTACTGTTTTCTGGTTGATTTCTGAAGCATTGCAGATGCTGTCTGTCCAGTTAGTTACTCTATATTTGCTTCCTTTTCTTTACATGTACTACGGTTTCTTCACAAATACTACGTTTCACTCACATATACCTTGTTTTTATGCTTTGCATATAGGACAGTAATTTCAGCGTATGAGGTAAACAAAGATTCAGTTATTCGGGCAGATTAAGATGAGTTTCAAAGGAGCAATTTCAAATATTTTTACTTCGCTTACATATGCAATGCACCGACTTTGTCAACAATCTTGACAACCAATACACCCAAAAAAAAAAACTAGTCGTTGAAAAAGTATGGAGAAGACGGAATTTTATCTATATTTTTAGTACGGCTATCTGTTAATACAAAGCGATTGATACAAACTCTGCGTTTTTATGAGTGCACGGGAAACACAGAACATTACCCATCCCATGTAACTCAGAAACATCTCACCATGGATTCCAACACGCGTGTGAGTTGTACCTCATAATTGGTCTGAAGTTCTAAATGAATTATAAAAAATTAAAGATTTCAATTGGAAAGAAAATATGAACCAAATGTATCTCAGAGTTCTTGACACATTTTTTATCATTAAAAACTAAGTATTTCGTAAGTAAAAATAATCGTAGAAAATTAACTCAAATTATAACTCTAGACGACTGCAATTTAAAATTTTCGTTTATAAAATTATCCATGTAAGAAAAAATTACCCCATTTCTTATTTAACAAGTAAAACAAGGCCCGATTAGCACTTGAAATCATTTGCTGTAGCCCAGACAAGTGCTCAGCCACAACCGCCGCACCACTCGTGTCTTGTGACAGCTCGTCTTGACTGAGGAGCAGGATTCCTTTTTATGTAGGATGATCATTGCTAAGAAGTCAAAGTTCGTCAACTTATATTGTTACATGACTAGTGTACATGGCCCGCTAAAAATGACGGGATTCCATACCTTTCTTCCATACAGCACCCGTGATAAAAAATATTATTATATTTGCGCACCGATGAAACTTTTTATCACAGATACGGTCATTATGGCTTTCTTCATATGCGTAACATAGAAATGAAAGAAGCGGACTCCAAACGAATAAACCAAGAGCATTATTTGGTAGTAGCAGGACCCGTGGAAATTACACAGACAATGTTATCGTTAAGCTGGGTAGACCTGTGAAAAAATTCTGTCAACATTACCTACCCTATGCTAACCTATCCTATCCTAATCTTACCAAACCTATCCTAAACGAACCTATCCTGGTAGAATATCATGCATATCAGAGCATGTAAAGTCTGCGGATATACATATACTGCGGATTTCGGTATCCATGATACCGCAAACTCAGACATCCTATGTTTCTTAAGAAGCGGACACCAAACATATATATAAATAAATATAGAAATAAACACACAACGGATATTATTAGGTTAGATGAAATTATTTAGTAATGTGCTGAAGTTAATAAAAAACGAATCTTGTACCTACCTTGGGTTTGAACAACACAATCAGTTTGGTATTAAAACTAAAAATGACGAGGTGTTTAAAGTATATAACAACTAGCATGGGTACCCGTACATACACCCGGCTCTGCTGAGGTTCCAGTAAACCAAAGACTGGTCACCTGCGCCTCAATTTGTCTGGTTAAGCATTGTCTTCAGATTTGGCTGGGCTTGAAAATTTCGTTCGTGGGAATAGAATGATGGTTGAGATGTCCGATGGTCGATCAGAATGGTGGTAGAACATTGTGGAATAAGATGAAGGGATAAAATGTTGGAACATGATGATGCAAAATATGATGATGTAATTGAATGTTCAAACAATGATGCACAAAATAATTGTTGAATTATGATGGCTGAATATGACGATGAATTAAAATGTTAAAAAATGATGATACAATATGATTATGTGCAGTATGTTTTTCGAATATGGTGAAGCACCATGATGATGAATGAAAATACTTGAACATTACGCAACATTATGATGGTATAAAATGAGGAAGCATGAAGATGCAACAAGTTGATGAAATAAAAGGTTGAAACATGACTATGGAATTAATACTTTCCCTGTGTTGACCTTCAAATTATTTTGGGTAATAATTTCAGAACAGCTTCATTTTTTTATTTTAAAGATAGGCTAACCATTTCAATGCTTTCCTCTGTTGTATAAAAGTACTGTTGCTCACTGTGTGGGTCTGTGTATGTCGGTTCGACATCTCGGTCGCTATCTACGAGGGTATTTGAAATGGGGTAGAAGTTTTAGGACTGGTATTCCATAAAGTAGGCCTTCCCATTCAGCTATTAGAATCCATGCCTAAAAATGCAATACAACTACCTCACTCGAAAGATTTTCAATATTAGGTTCTGCAGGTTCGTGTTTTAATTTACGCACTCTTGAATCCCACTTTATTAGCAAATTGAAACCTAACCTTAATGACATGCAGTCATCATATCCATTGAAAATAGGTATTACGTAATTTTCTTCTTTTTTAATTTTCATTTGTGTACATATTATTTTATTACTTACTGAATGGTTTTTAATGCCGGTCTTAATTTATCATTTCTTGTATTTAAGACTATAGCTGATGATGATCTAGATCATCAAAACGTACTAATTCTTAATAGATATATTTTAACTCTATTGTCTTCGATATAACCTTCCCAAAATGATATGTATCAGGCATGAAATTGAAAATGAAGCATCCATAGATGCAATTGTTTATTTTTTTGAGGATGACTTTTCATCATAAATGAATTATTCCTAGCATTTTGCGAAGGCACAATTTCGTTATTACATAATAAACATTTTTTCCTGTCCAGCATTTCCCAGAATAAAAGTATATAAAATACAATCTGCATATATTAGAGAACATGCAATTTTGGGCTTAACTGTTCAAGCCAGGAATCAGCATTGATTTTAATTTATTTTTGAAGAAATGACGTTCTGATAAGATAGTGTTTGGTGTACACCGAAACAGAATTGAATTACAGAGACTATTGCCAAACTCAATTTTTTATGAAATCAAGGAGTCTTGCAACTGGCTCGGTAGTGCTTGTTCAAACTTTTGATAAAGACGACAACTTCGAATTGGATTTATTCAATATATAAATCAGTGATTTACATACGTTCTCACAGATCGTTTCGACATACCTGTGTTTGTTGATGTACAATTTTCATTGAAGTGCTCAGATAAATTCACGGCATATATCATGAATGCATAAACTTTGTGCACGTTGATAATATCAAAATACTCAAACATTGCTCTTGAAAGTGTAAAAACATAATTTCTTCCTTGCTCACAGAGGATGCTTTATTCCAATAACGGCTGATACATATCCTCTTGTACAATAATTTTTCAAATGCCATATAACTAACACCTGGACTCAATGACGATAACCCCCGGTAAAGACAGAACTCATTTCCGACCCCTGGGTAGAGTGGGGAATTGTGGGTGAATTCTCCTTTATCCCAACAGGACAAATAACCAGGCGGCACTGTAGGGATTCGAACTGCCGACCTTCCCGTGAAGGGCGCGTTCTTGACCACTCGGCCACGGTGACCACAATTCGCGATGATTCTTCATCTACTAATATTTTTAAAAAATCCTCCCCTCTGATTTCAAGACATCAGAAAACCTTCCCATCTGATATCATGACATCAGACCACCGCCTACACTTCACCACAACATTGACTGCCATATAACGCTTATTTTCTAATCACTGTAAAATTTTGCTAACAAGTTTTTTTCTACTGCTTTTCAAAGCGTAAGATCTTTCTTTTGCTGTATTGACGGTGTGACACTAAATATAAGGCGCGATCTTATGATTCGGATAGAAGTATCTTCATTCGTATTCTGCTGCTTGCGTCTATAGGACATTTGGCCTTGAAATCTGCCCATTATTTTGCCCTCGTCATTTTGGCAGAATACAATTGTAAAGTGCAACTAGGAAGTTGTATTCATAAGCATTTATCGCGAGGTAGGCGTGGAGATGAAGTGAGGCTTGGAGGTCCGGTGGAGACCATGGCTCTGTCTGTTGTCTCGTTCATGTCTGTCTTGTGGACCCTATTGATGCGTTAGGTTTTCACAGTGTTACTCTGTGACCTGTTGTGTGGAATCTGATCTGGGTTTTATTAAAGTGACTTTAGCATTTCCTCGGTGGACGGCTAGAGCTCGGCAGCGAATCCCTCGTCCTACAAGCGAAAGAGTCTTTCAATTAATTCAAATTCGTTGAATTTATGCGGGGATTTTCAGTCTTGTATAAAAATCCTTCATGTTATTCATTTTCAATAAATCACTCGAGATTTCCAAAATATTTCTTGACTATACTCGTTCTTCCTAACACTTCTAGCGAGTGATCGTTCTAACTTGTTACAACAATCGTGGAAATTAAACAACATGTCATGCTTGTGTATATTTTGCAATTATTCTAATAGAATACAAAATGTACAATAAACAGTGACTAGCAGTGTCAGTTATTTTCTACTTTCTTGAAGTGAGGCGAAAGACACTGAACTAAGCTCTCAAAAAACATTATATTCGTGGACGGCAGTGGCGGGTGCCATAGGGAGCATCTTGTCGTAACTGATTGGCCCGGTTGATGACATTGGATGGGTCCACGAGGAGCGTCAGTCCACAGTTGATGGGGCTGGTAGAAGACACTGGATGTGTCGCTCAGAATGTAGAACTGGGAACAAAGAAAGAAACAACTTTCGTTAGATAGCCTTAGAATATTGAAAGCGTAAAAACTCGCTCCCATAAACACTTATCCAAAATTGTGAAATTAAGTTGAAAGTTTAGCGTCATGTCGAAATTTTTGTTGAAGATCTGTTAAATTTGTCGTTTGTGAACAAGGTCAAAATGAAAAACTTCTGCAGTACGCTGTGTATTTAACTGTTAAAAATGTCTTTATCCAGATGATATTCTGGATTAGAGAATAATACATTTTAACGCAAATAATACAATGAAAGGATTAAATTACTTGACGCCAACATCATTACAGGAAAATAATCAAGATCTTCATATCTAACATTTGATCACCAAAAGCATCGACTGATCGTGATGTCTAAAAACGAAATTTTTCGCAGATCGAGTATGATTCTCGCATCAATGATTTTGACTGAATACTATGACAAATCAGGATGTGAGCTAACACATGTTCACTGGATGTTTAAAATAAATTAGTTAGATTTTGTCGACGTAACACAAATGAAAAATGTCATGACTTAGTTTCCAACAGCAGTGCACGATGTCAAAGTTCTGCAGACAGAGCTGCGCTGACTTCTATTGATGGACATCAGTTATGTTACTCATGTTTTAGTGTCCGCAAAAAGTCAACGAATTAATTACAACTTTGTTCGTTTGCGCCATATATTAGTGGAAATAAAGGTAGAATTGTTTATCACCATTCAAAGTGAATTTTAACGACGAAATAAAACCAATGAACTAAACACCTCTAATTAGTTCTGCAGGACAACGTATTCAATAAATAGTAATTATTGCTTTAAAAACAATCAGAACATAAGAACATTCCCCACGACCATACAGACTGATTGAGTTAGCAAAATTTGAAGTGGCTGCAAATTACGAAGTCAATTTTCACTCACCTGATTATTGTCCGCTGATTGTGTCTTGTTGTTCGTTTTCTAAGTCGTCTTCCTCCATCATATTCAGTAGGGTAGATTTTTTGTAGAAGATGCCCTGTGCGCGGCAGAGAGGGCAAAACGTGTTGCCTCTAAACCAAGTTCGGGCACACGCAACACACAGAACGTGGGTGCAGCCGCTGAGCACCGCGTAGTCCTCTTCTGTGTTGAGCGGTGGGCCGTCATGCACACTGGGCATTCGGGCTCCAATCTGACTCGGTCCAGCATCTCTTCAGGAAGCATGCTGCCCATCAGTTCCTACAGTTTCTTCGAATGATGCCATCACTTTCCTGGCAGCCCTCCTTGCGGCAATGGCACCGCTTCTATCGCGATGGGCCGCCATGTGCTGTGGGGAGCGAAGTCCACAGTTCAGGTCACGTGTGAGGTCCCCAACCGCCAACAGAAGTTGTTGGTCAGCGTTACGACAAAATTCCTCGCTATCGATGGCACCCACAGCTGCAACCGTCGTTGTTATTATAAACTTCAACGAGGCAGCGTCTACTGTGGAACTGATGGCTCTTTTGTTGTTTATGTTGTCTGTCGAGATGATGAACTTCCACGCCTTCTGGAGATCATGAATTACTTGGATTGAAGGCCCTTCCATCACATTCCCGATAACGCGCCTGACCAGCACGATACACACGCTCCTTTCCAGAGACAGGTTCTGCGCTGCCGCTGGGGTGACGTGGCTCAGCCACTGCTCCTGAAGATCAGTGATCTCCATGTCCGCGAAGGAGTGCACCAAAGTACGAAGAAACGTGCGGGCCTGCTCCATTTTAAAATCTTTTTTCTTTAGACTTGGCGTGGGATTTGAGAGACAGAACCTTCGAGATGGAGCGTCGATTATTATCACGCGATGATTTTGGCACACACTATTATTAGGACTATTGAGTTTAACTTTGGGTAATACTATTTTGCAAATAAGTCACAATGTACTTGAGCGCTGTAAGAATTTTCACTTCGGGAAACCGACTTTTTCGAGCCACACACACAGAATGAACATCCGGTTGATCCCTCCCTGCTTATATACCTACCAAATCAGCTGCGGCCGGCAGCATCATTTCGCGTATATAGGCCCAACGTATGTTGTGGCCAGGCCTTAGACACTCTCGCTCCATCGCTGACGTTTCGGACGATAAACATTCCTGAGCAGCAAAATGTGAATCCCAAATTAGAGTCTGATGGGATTTTTGCCCAGGTATTTCAATGGTCTTTTCACTCTTAACCCCTTTTTTATGATGACGTTAACAAATATATTTCTTGTCTTTCCTCCAGAAGATACTATGCCTTCATGTTATGACAATTTCGGAGTACCTCTGAATAACAAAGTAGAGTACAGGTGAGTTAGTACACGTTCGAACAGGTGTCTACTTACCCTGCCAACTTCTTTCTTCCTTTGGAATTAAAACTTTAATACACGCTTTGTTACGTAATGCAGATTAATATGTATCAGATCTGTTTCGCCGATTTAAGCATATCACATAACTTTGGAAATGTACTTCTTTCTTATAAGCCATTTTTCTCCCATCAATCAGTGATGTAAATGTTGAGCAGCTTGGTTATATCATAGTTTTTCAGATATTTCTCCGTTTTATTTCCTAATGCACACTGTTCAACTTCAATAGTACTGATATTTCAGAGAGAAATCCAAAGTTGCATCCATTATTTCTTAACGAAAATGAGCTGTAACCTGGAATATTTTCCAGGACTTAGCTCGTTTATAGAGTAGAACGAGACACAATGAAAAAATCCTTCAAAAAGGCAATATTTAATTCACCTGCGATAGGTTCTGGAGATAGAATGCAAATCACAAAAATTGCTGTTCATTGGTTGAGTTTTGAAGCTTTACAGTTCCCGTCAGTAGCGTTAGAAAGTAACTCAACACATTCACCATCTTTTCACATTTATTTCTTTATTTTTAATAAATACTTCGTTTCCTTAACATATTCATAGTTTTCGTTCTTTATTCATAATTAGGACGGTAATTTCGGCACTTTTGAGAAACAACGATTCAAGCATTCGGAGAGATTCAGATGGAGTTTCAATGTATCATTTTCGAAAATTTTACTCCGATTGCATACGCAATGACTCTGACGACGATCTATACAACCAATACAGCCACAATATGTCTAATTATTTTCGGAAGACGAAGAAGACGTAGGTGTATCTCCCTTTTTATAATGATAAGCTGTACATATGTAGCTGTTTTGAATAAGGTGAGTGTTTTATGAGGGCACAGGAGACACTTGCAGAGCACCTTCCATTAAATGTAACTTTGAAATATCATAGCAAGAGTTTCACCACGCGTATGAGTTTTACCTCTATATTATTCTTGTGAAGTTTTGAACGACGAAAACAGATGAGAGTGAATTCAATTTGAACGATCATAAGAACAGAAAGTGCTTCAGAGATACTGAAACCCTTCTCACGGTAAAAAATTGAGTGATGCGTACCCGAAAATATGGTGAACGCATAATCACTATTTATTATAACTCGACGTGATCGATTTATACATTTTGCTTACATGAAATCGTGCGTGAGGAAAAATTAGCAATATTCTTTTTTAAAAAAAAAAAGGAATTACTATTAAAGAGAAAATGTAACACTATTTCATGAAGAATACAACACCATATCTCTTCTTTCACATGGAAAAACGAAGCAAGTACTCGAAACCACAACTTGTAGCCCAGGCGAGTGCTAAGCCACAACCGTTGTACCACTCGCGTCTTGTGACAGCTCGTCATGACTGAGAAGCAGGATTCCACATTGTGTAGGATGTTAAGTGCAGAAAAGCCAACGTCGGTGATTTATATTATTACAAGATGAATTAATATAATACTATGCTGAATTTCATAGGAAAACAAAACATTCACCTGGGATAAGAACATCAGAATCAGTGTGCTATTTTAGTAAAAAAAATGAGGTGTTGACCAATTTCAACACTTAGCATGGGTATCCCGCCGCACACCCGGCTGTGCAGAGGCTCCAGTAAACAGAAGACTGGTCACGTGCGCCTTTATTTGTCAGATTAGGCATGTCCTTCGGAACTGGATGGGGCTAGGAAATTTTGTTCGTAGGTATTGAATGAAGGTTGAGATGTCCGATGGTCAGAAAGGTGATGGAACATTATGGAGCTTGATGAAGGAATACAATATTAGAACAAGACGACACAACATTATAATGGAGTAAAATGTTCAAACATGATGATGTCTTGATTGTTTACGCTATAAGTCGTTTTCTCACCAAACCTGCACTATTTTTGATTATGTTATTATAGTAGCATAATCAGAATACTTCCTGGTAACAATTAGATTCATCTTCAATCCCGGTAGCAATTAGATTTATCTCTGCTCACTGCAAAACAATACAAAAATTCAGCAGAGGACGGGAGCTTGGGTGAGCCAAATGTGTGTGAAGTCTACGACACGTTCCACGATTGGTGGAAGAAAAGGAAGTTTGAGTCCTATTGGAAATTAAAAAGCTCGACTTTTTCTAGTTTATTTTTTCTTAATTCTGAAAATTACTCCGGTTTTTAAATGCGTGACGAATGTGCGGCAAACAATGGGAGGGAGGCTGGTAAATTACGTTCGCGTAGGCTCGATAAATCATTACACTGATACGAGTGTACAAAGTAAACACTTTGACAGTAGTTGATGAAATTGAATAAAGCTAGAGTGTAACTATTTATATTCACGTACATGATCTGCTTCTAATTTCATTTTACAGTTCTGCTGTCGTTTAACATCTGAAATTGCGTACACAGTGAGAGCAGGACTTCGTATGATATATTGCTTTAGGAGTTAATTTTGCTGAAGAAGTTCAATATTATTTTAAGCTTCACTGAGATGACTAGTATTTTAGGTCTTTTAAGGTTTATATAATTACCATGAATAATTTCAAATTCTGATATTACGGAAAAATGGAGCCTCTAGATTTGGTTCAATGGAGCTTTTAGATTTAGCGGTTTGAAACATTTGGTGGACATTTCACACTCTGCGCAAACATTTCGTGTTCGACGCTAACCTAATTATATATAAGTGGCCCATAAAATTTGAACTGTAGTGTCATTTTTTTCAAGCTTCTTAATTGGTCGGTCCTTTCTAGAACTCAGATCTTATAACTGGTTTACAGCTTTGTAACTTTAGTTTACGATGGTTGAGTGATGAGCAAGCGCAGTAGGGAGAGGAGTTTCTTTTAAAGAGAGGAGACGTCACCTTCAATAGTCAGCAGAGTGGGTCGCTTCACTCATGTTGATGGCGGAACATATTGATGAAACAAATTTATTACGATTTTAAACAAATTGAACCATGGAGATGGAAAATGAGAATGTTGCAATGAAGGATCATGATTCAAGATCTTGGGGATTTTGCTTAACGTTTCGACAAGTTGGAAAATAAGGGAAGAACCTGAAGGTGTGACATGATATTGAAACATATTCATATGCATTAATGTTGATGCGTGATGGTGGAGTGAAAATGGAATATAACATACATGTTGGCTTACAATAATAATGAAACACGATCCTGCAAAATTTGATGGAATACAAAATTGTAAAATGACGATTTCTTTTGGTGGTGAAACATTTTTCACGGGATAAAACACATGTTGACTCAGTCACTTTCAAAAACATCAGCAATTCATATATGCAATTGAATATGCGTGGACTTTGAAATTATTGTTCCTGCATTAATGGTGAATCATGGAGTAAAAACTCTAGTTAATGCGGTACACAATAAAGACTTTATACACGCATGAAATTTTAAACTCCTAATGCTGCACTTTAGATGCACCTTCAGCGCAGTTTTTCTGTCATCTGTTCTTTATTTGAACATCGGACGCAATGCTCTGAATGGATGACAATTTCCATGAAGGTTACTTTTAAAAACACTTTTAACTGCGAACAATGCGTACCTCTAATTACGATACAGACGAGGTTTATCTTTGCAATCACATCAATATACCCTCCAACTGGGAGTAAAAATTACATGATATTAATTATTCCGTGTCTATTTTGACTGATGATCAACCTATTTCTTTCATCTCCTCTATTCTTTCTAATGAAATATTTCACTATATATATATATATCTTCTATGCGTAGTCACTTCAGACCAGTTTAACATCATTGAGATGATATTTGTTTTAGCATTTTTTCCGAATCTCGCCCAGACTCATTCTAAAATGTTGACTTGCTCCAAACATTTTAGATTGTTAGAAATTTTACCGTACTCATGAAACAATCTGTGGAAAAATAAATAAGATCAAATTTATTACAGTAAACATTTCATTCTATCCAGCTATTCATGATCAATATGTTCGCAACTATTCGATAAATTATGAAACTCATTCACCACTCTTTATGAATACGATTTATATCTCACTTAGGTTATTTTTTCTATTCCATTATGTGTACAAACTGCGACATTATACACTGAATGTTGATGGTTGCTTCTTCTTGAAACATATCATCGCCTTCCGTATAAATTATTGGTTCTAACGGTTTTCACAACGTTAAATTATTTTTAAATAGCTCCTGTGCAGTAAAAAAGTCTTTATTTTCCAGGATAGAAATGGACATTTATTATTTACCATGTACATCTCTCTTGAAAGAGTTTTTAAAGTTTTTGAACGAATTGTTGAAAAATCGTTTCGATCATCAGCAAGCAAGTTTTAATAAATTTTATTCATCGGGATTCCAAAATTAAAAGTACCCTAGAAGACAAGAACGACACCACGTTTTAAAATTCACAACTTATGTAATACCTTTTATATAATTCTCATCATTGTCAAATTGGTGCTCGATTGTAAAAACAATGAGCAAACAATTTCCTAGTAACGAATAAGCACGCGTTCAGCAATCACAGTACGGTATCTGCTCTGTTTGAATCCGAGCTCTGGCATCTGGCGGCAGTCAAGAGGAGTTGAAAAGTACCAGAAACCAATGCTCTTGTGAATATATTTCTCTATTTCAAGATTGGGGAATCAGACTGTTCAAAAACATATACGTTTATTTCCAACTCTTTTGCAGTATTCCACTATTACCCTGAAGAACAATTATATAATCGTTCGTCAGATCATGTGGGCACCATTTGGAAGACATGCCATCTCTGAGGATAAGAGCAGAGCACATAGCCATAGGAACATTACCTCTGTCGTAAGGTTTGGAGGAGAGAGCGGCGTGGTACCAAATCAGCTGGGGCCGGCAGCAACATCTCGCGTTGATAGGCCCAACGTCGTGGCCAGGCTTTAGACACGCTCGCTCCATCGCCGACGATCGAGCACTAAACATTCCAGAGCAGCACAAAGTGAACTCAAAATCCGTGTCTGATGGGATTTTTCTCTCAGGGATTTCCGGTGTCTCTTCATATTTTGAACTCATTTTTTCAGGTTCACAAACCGTTTTCTCACTATCCTTCAGAAGACACTCCGCCTTCATGTCCTGACATTTTTGGAATTCCTTTGAAATACGACGTAGAGCACAGGCGAGTTGGAACGAATCCAAACAGGCCCAACTTAATTCAGCTGATAGAAGTGAAAAATTAAAACATGGTTTGTAATATAAAACCGGTTAATCTCCATTTCATACATCGATACGTCGATTTAAACACAAAACAGACTTTTAGAAATGTACAATTTTCCAAGAAACTTTTCTTCATTCATCAAGCAGTTTAGTAAATTTTGAACAAACTTGGCTCCATCGTAGTATTTCCAGATATTCCTCCGTAATGTCTTCAACTGCACAATTCTTAGGTACAATTTCACTTTTTTTAACTTAGAATTTTAAGCTATCTCCAAATTATACAAAGAAAATGAGGTGTAACGTTGAATATTTTTCGTATTTACGCTCCGAGGCACAATGAAGGAAATCCATGAAAAAACCTTATAAATTCGTTTTCCATTGGTACTGTTGATGTAATGAAACTCACTAAATTACTGTTTTCTGGTTCATTGCTGAAGCATTGCAGATGCTGTCTGTCCAGGTAGTCACTCTACATTTGCTTCCTTTTCTTTACATATACCAGGGTTTTTTTAAAAATACTTCGTTTTCTTCACATATACCTCGTTTTTATTCTTTACATTTAGGACATTAATTTCGGCGCATTTGGGAAACAAAGAATCAGTTATTCGGACAGATAAAGATGAAGTTTCAAGGGAGTAATTTCAGATATTTTCACTTCGTTTGCATATGCAATGCACCGACTCTGTCAACAATCTTGACAACCAATACACCTGAAAAATAACTGGCCGTTAAAAAAGGATGGAGAAGACGTAATTTTCTCTATATTTTCAGTATGGCTATCTGTTAATACAAAGCGAAGGATACAAGCTCTGCGTTTTTATGAGTGCACTGGAAACACAGAACATTACCCATCCCATGTAACTCAGAAATATCTCACCATGGATTCCAACATGCGTGTGAGTTGTACCTCATAATTGGTCTGAAGTTCGAAATGATATATAAAAAATTTGAGACTTCATTTGGAAAGGATATACGAACAAAAAGTGTCTCATAGTTATTGAAACATTTTTATCTATACAAAACTGAGTATTTCGTACGTGAAAATTTCGTGCAAAATTAGCTCAACTTATAACTCTCGATGACTGAAATTTAAAATTTGCGAGTGTGAAATCCTCCATGAAAGAAAAAATGACCGCATTTCTTATTTAACAAAGAAAACAAAACAAGGCACCATTAGCACTTGAAACCATTTCCTGTATCCCAGGCGAGTGCTTAGCCACAACCGCCGTTCCACTCGTGTCTTGTGACAGCTCGTCATGACTGAGGAGTAGGATTCCATTTTGTGTTGGATGATAATTAACGTTAACGTTGACAACTCATATTATTACATGATGAAATAATTTAGCACTGTGCTGAAGTTAATAAGAAAACGAAACATGCACATGAGTAAGAACCTCAAAATCAGTGTGGGGTTTTAGTAAAACTGACCCGGTGTTTAAAATGTTTAACAACTAGCATGGGTACCCGCATACACACCCGGCTGTGCTGAGGTTCCAGTAGATAGAAGAGTGGTCACTTGCGCCTTTATTGGTCAGGTTAAGCTTTGACATCAGATTCAGTTGGGCTTGGAAACGTCGCTCGCAGAAATAGAATGATGGTTGAGATGTCCAATAATCAGATCAGAATGGTGGTAGAACATTTGATATATGATGCAGAAATAACATGTTGAGTCATGATCATGAAATTATATGTAAAATAAAATGGTGAATCAAAATAAAAGGAAACATTCTTTTAATTGCAAACGTTTCGGAATCTCTAATTCCATCATCAGCGCTGTAAAACAAAGAACAAAAATCGAAAATGAGGAAATTGCAAACAACTAAAAGAAACAAATCTCACTATACCTACATCGAAAATAACTATGCCTAATCATTGAAAACTCATAAGTTTTTTCCTTAAAAATGCGAAGCCATTTGTACATATGCACCTGAATTCTAGCAATCAAACCAACACAAAATGACATCTACACAAAGAAACAGAACTACCTACACACACATACATTAGAACACACTCCAATTTACACAGTTCGGGCAATATTTATTTTCATCGCACTTTGGTCATGATTTAACTGAGGTCTATGGGAAAAAATTTACATGGATTCCAAAATTCTAAGGTCAAATTCTTCTTTAGTTCTGCAAATCGTGGGAAAATTGAAATTTTTGAAAGGGTGGTTTGAACTATGCCAATGATTTCTGATAGCTGGCTGGAAGGGAGATAGCCTCAAACTTCTGTAGAGCCCAGTAGATGCTTAACGCTTCTTTTTCAATGGTAGAATAGTTTATTTCTGCTCCTCTCAGTCGACGTGAAGCATATGCTACCGGCGCGTAGTGACGGAAGTCTCGTTTGCTTGGCTGGAGGAGAGCTGCTCCAAGTCCAGTTTGGGAGGCATCTGTCCTCAGAATGAAAGGACATCTGGGGTCTGGTAATTGTAAGATTGGTCTCTTGACTAACGCTGTCTTCAAACTTTCGAACAGATCTTCTGTTGTATCGCTCCAAGGTATTTGTTCTGGGGAGTTCTTCTTTAGGAAATCATGGAGTTTAGATATCAGTTGGGAGTAGTTAGGAATGTACTGTTGGTAGTACCCAACTGTACCAAGAAAACTTCGGAGCTCCCGTTTGGTTTTTGGGAGTGGAGCCGATTTCAAGGCTTCGACTCGGTTCTCCAGAGGCTGGATCTGATTACTGCTCAGTTGATGACCCAAATACTGGAGGCTGTCAAATCCGAATTCGCATTTGGACGGCTTCGCTTTAAGGCCATGTCGAGAGAGAGCTTCGAACAGTTTAGCTAATGCTGTGCAATGATCTTCCCAGGTTGTCGAGGCGATTAA
This sequence comes from Morinoia aosen, assembly GCA_030386875.1. Lineage (NCBI taxonomy): Eukaryota > Metazoa > Arthropoda > Malacostraca > Amphipoda > Talitridae > Morinoia > Morinoia aosen. Next base: position 55,764,869 of record CM059575.1, on the reverse strand, counting down.
GATGTCGTCCATGTAGACCTCGGTATCTTGCAGTCCTGCAGTGACATGACGTATAAGGCGGGAAAAAGTGGCTGGAGCGTTTGCTAGGCCGAAAGGCAGTACGTTGAATTCATAGAGGCCAGACCTAGTTTTGAAGGCGGTGTATTGGCGGGACTCAGGGTGTAGAGGTACTTGCCAATATCCACTGGTCAGATCCATTTTGCTGAATATTGTTTTGCCAGCTAAATTGGTGAAAATAGCAGTGGTGTCTGCTATCGGCTCGGCATCGAATACTGTCTGGCTGTTGAGGTGCCTGCAGTCCAGACAAAATCGGTGGGTTCCGCCTTTCTTCCGGACGGCAAGGAGCGGTGAATAGTAAGGTGATGTGGATGGCGTCACGATTCCAATCATCATCCACTTCTCTAAACTTGACCGCAGTTCAGGCTCCAGCGCTAAGGGAAGTGGATTCGAATGTTGAAGTCGAAAACTGGAAGGATCCTTCAATTTTATGTCATGAACTGCCATGCTGGTTCTTCCGGGAGTATCTGTGAAAAGATCGCGATATTCTTCCAGAAGTTCCTGGAGTTCTGAGCGTTGTGTTGTAGTCAACGTAGAGGAGATGAGACAGACTTCAATGGTTTCTCCGACGGGTGACGGTATCTCTGGTTCTTTCCGGTCGAGTTCTTCTTCTTCGCAGGTAGGTTCTAGGGCGAGGCCAACCGCTGCAAATGCTTCCTCTACTCTCTCGTCGTCCTCCTCGCGATCTGTCTCGCTTGGTGAGGCGGAACTTTGCTTCTCCCGGTCGTGGTACTGGCGAAGGAGGTTGATGTGATAAACTTTGTTGTTTCCATCCACGTCCAATGTATAGGTATAGGTTCCCAGGCGTGATTTCACTGTATAGGGACCTTTCCAAGTCATAAGCAGCTTCTTTCGAGAATCGGGCAGAAATACGAGGACTTTATCTCCTTGCTTTAGAGTTCGCATCTTGGTACGTCTGTTGAAGAACTTGGCGCTCTTCTCTTGGCTCCTGTTTAGATTCTCGCGAGCGATTTTACATGTTTCTTTCAATCGGTGCTTCATTTCCATTAAATACTGAGCAGTGCTCGTGTCGTCTTGCAAGCTACCATCGGTCCAGCATTCCTTGAGCACGGTTAAAGGTCCACGGACGCGATGGCCGTAGATGAGTTCGAAAGGAGAATACCCAGTTGAGGCCTGAGGAGCGTCTCGATAAGCAAAAAGGAGTGAAGGCAGATACAGGTCCCAATCTCGCGGCTGTTCTACGGCTAATTTCCGCAACATGACTTTGAGCGTGGCATTGAAGCGTTCGACTATGCCGTTCGATTGGGCATGGTGTAATGGCGTCAATCGGTGCTGGATACCGACGAGTTTCAGGAAAGCTTCGAAGGTTGCAGCTGTGAACTGAGTGCCGTTGTCGCTTGTTAGCGTGTGAGGGAAACCAACTCTGCTGCAGATTTCGAGTAGCTCCTGGGCGACTGTTTCTGCATCTATATGTCTGAGCGGGGCTGCGTCTGCGTACCGAGTTGCTTGGTCCACCACGGTGAGAATGTATCGGTGGTCACGTGCCGAAGCTGGTTGTAATGGGCCTACCAAATCAACACTTAGCGCGGAGAATGGAGTGGTGATCGGTGGGGTTGAGATAGGTGCCTTTCTTGGTCGAGATGGAGCGTGCGTCTGGCAGGTATGACAGGAGTGACAGTATTGGGCCACATCTTTTGCTTGGGACGGCCAATAAAAATCTCGTTCTAGTCGAGCCTGAGTCTTCTTTTGAGAATAATGGCCAGCAAGTGGATTGTCGTGAGCCATTTCCAAGATTTGTGGGCGCACGCTTTCAGGGGCTACAAGTTGATGGGTTTCCTGACCGTCTCGTAACGTTTTCCGATGGAGAACGCCGTCATGGAGTTCAAAGGTAATGACTCTGCCATCCTTGTACGTTTCTTCTTTGCCGGTGTCAACTTTCTTGAATAAAAGCTGCAATGTTTTGCACTCCCGCTGTAATTTCTTGATGTCTTCTTTGTTGTGTTGCAATATATCGACAGTGCTTGGTGCGGCAGGGGGATCTTCGATCGCTTTTGCTGCTGCCCTTGTGACAACGTGAGAGACTTCTGCAGCAACTGGTTGCTCTTCATAGTCGGTCATATGTTCTTCGAAGGAGGTGGTTCCGGGGACTCGGCCGAGGATGACATCATGGGAGAGCTCTTCCATGGCTACGGCTGTCACCTCTCCGTGGTAATAGGGGCAAACGAGAGAGACCCGGGCAAGAGGCGCCTCGAAGGAATGATTGTTGGCCAGCCGAACGGTAATTTCTTTCTTCAAAATGGCGTCAGCTGGGACGAGAGCCTTCTTGACGAACACCGCTGTTGCTCCTGCATCGAGTAGTACTTGAACGGGTTGTTGGTTCACGGTGCCGGAGCATGTTTTCAGCTGTCCCAATTCGATCAGCTTGTTCGAGGCGATGTGATTGCATGCTACTGGGGGAATATCGTCGTATTCATCTGCTTCTTCATGCGTTGCTAGATTGTTTACTCGAGCGGTAGTACTGGGGATAGGTGGGCTTGCATGGGCTGCTCCATTACTGTGACCATCACCTTGCCTCCTCTGCAATTGGCGGCACTCATCACTGGAATGCGATTGGTTGGGGCCATGAAAAGTACAGTAAAATCCATTGTAAGGTCCTCGTGGTTCGCGCTGCGAAGTGTTGACCGATCCTGAGCTGGTGGGACCACCACGTGTGCTAGAAGTTCATGGCGGCGTTCCTCGAGAGTTGTTGCAGGAGTTGGGTGATCTTGCTGGAGTGCTCGGGGCTCGGACAGGAAATGTCGAGCGTCGCTCTGGTGCTACTGATGCTTTGAGTGCTGGAGGGCCCGCATTCGTCGTTGATGTCAGTGTGCGACCCTTACAAAGCTGATGGAGCGATGTATGAGGTCTTGCTTGTAAGAAGCTATCACCTTGCTCTCCTAGGCTTGCGACTGTGTTACCACCCCTGTCACGCAATTGAGTAGCGAGGAAGGGCGGCAAGCTTGAATAAGCTCGGTCAACAATAAGGAAGTCACGAAGAGTCTTGTAGGTGGCTTCGATGTTGCATCCTTTTAACCAAGCGTCAAAGGCTTGTTCGAGTCGCCGTAGGTAACGTGACATATTGTCGCCTTCTTCTGGCTTCAATTCGTAGTAGTTGGCACGTAGTTTTGCCGGAGTAACTTTATGAGCATCTAGTAGGAGCAATTTAATTTCAGGAAGCTTGCAGCGATCTGCTGCGGGCAGGGTATCGATGAGTCGACGTTCCTTCGGTGTGATCAAATTATGGAGCATGACAACAGCATCCACTTCAGCAAATCCCATCGCTGTGGAGTGAGTACAGCAGCGTTGCAAAAATTCGTCCATCCTTTCTTTCGTGGGATCGAATGGAGCCGGTGGAGGTATCTTCACTCTAGCATTTTGAGGAGCGATTTGAGCATCGAGTTGTCGGAGTCTGAGCTCGTGGTCTCGTTGTGCTGCTTCTCGTTCCGCTGCTCGTTCTGCGGCTTCTCGTTCCGCTGCTCGTTCTGCGGCTTCTCGTTCTGCTGCTCGTTCTGCGGCTTCTTCCAAATGCCTCAGGCGGCTGTTAAATTCTTCCCGGTACTCCACATCGGTGGGAGTGAGGCCGAGGGCTTCGACGTATTCTCGAGCTTGAGCGACGAGGTTCATCTTGTTTTAGTGATGCGGTGTCTGCGTAATTGATTAGAACCCAGAAATCCAAAGCAACGTTGGTAGTCGCGCTAAGCTTCTGTGTCCCTGTTCGGGCGCCAGAATATGTCGATTCCGTCGTGCGGTCGACGTGAGGGTTCGTGGAAAAGGGGGGGCCGTCTTCTGTGCAGCTACCTTTTTCCGGGGCGCTAGCTTTTACTCGCAGCTGCCCTTCCTGAGGTTCGTGTGGGTACCGCCTACGCCGTAATCAGTCCGCTAGGGCAACAGAAGTAAATTCTGTTAGTGCCGAACTACGGCGGTACCGTTGTGTGGGGGTGAGGTTAGTGTGGGTACCACCTGCGCCGTATTCAGTCCGCTAGGGCAACAAGTAAATTCTGTTATGTGCTGAACTACGGTGGTACCGCTAGGGTGAGGTGTGTGTGTGGGTACCGCCTACGCCGTATTCAGTCCGCTAGGGCAACAGAAGTGAACTCTGTTAGTGCCGAACTGCGACAGCGTCTTCCCATTGACCAACTATGCGAATTAGTTCGTCCTTCCGAGGTGGCTCCTTAAACCCCTTATTAGGCGAGGTGTCGTATGAGACTAAAGCGTGTGTCAATATGGAGAAAGGAAACTCTTTTGACCTCAGGGTGTGACTTCGTTAATGCTGAATCTCTTTGAAGTCCCTATTACATACACTGATATATTTTAACAAAGACAGTGATACATTTTCTATTGCAAAAATAGTGCGTACAGACGTGAGCTACGGCATAACATGGTACAACACTCAAAATTGCATTCAAAATATTAGTCGTATTTAGCTAGATAACACAAGAAACATTGGAATATCGAGATGTAATACAAATGATATTTAAGGGCTAACTAAATTAAATGCACAAACGCAACATCAGCGCGGAGAAATAGACAAGTCGGCGTTCAGAGAGCTGGACACATGAAGAAAATACTTAAGATTATGGGTAACAAACACAAAAGGCTCGACAACCCCTGAGCGGCCTGACAATGATGAAGAAACTTTATGATGGAATAAAATGTTGGAACCTGATAATGCAACATGACGATGGGGTAAAATGATGGAACATGATTATTGCCGCAGTTCTCAATTTAGACTTGGGTTAAGAAGCATCACACTTTTGTCAGTGATAAGCACGGATTATTTGATCGTTAGCTTTGCCGGATTTGTTTGTTAGATTGTGTCTATATGCTTGTGATCAGAGATGGGCAAAAATACTTTAAATTGTATCTTAGAAACAGAATTACAGATTCATACATATAAATGTATCTTAGAGGCAGATACAAGATATCTCAACAGAAATGTATCTTCAAGATAAAGATACAAGATGCTTCTATTTATTTCTCAATATGGGCTGTAGATTAATACACACCATAAGTAACCTCACATAAAATATTGGTATGTCGTATGGACCTGTGGGCAACATGTGGGTATAAACTAAAGGGTTTGATTATATTCCGTTTAATTGATCATGAAACAGAAAATGTACCCGTCCATTAGAACAAGATCATTAAATGTGGTTCCCTTTCCGAAAAACTAAATTTTCAAACATAATGTCAGTAAATCTATTTTTTTTGGAGTATGTATCACACTTGCAAACGAGAATAAGAGTTCGACTGGCGCTGAAGAAAGGAACGGTGTGTGTACCTGATGAAAACCTTCTTCACACTGTCGTACTTCTTCAGACGTGCGATCGAGTTACTTGAATTTTGAAGGTAGTTTAGAGCTTCAACTTCAGCTGCACAGGAATGGCCACTTGTCCACATTTCAGTGAAATGGAAGAAAGTGTCCTTGTCGATGTCTCCTCTATCCAGCATGACTTCAGGTTTTAGCTCACTACCATGTAATTCGCAATGTTTGATAGCCTTGATGTATCTCTCTTGTATGATGCTTGTGTGTTCTCTGCGCTGATATTTTCAGCCAATGTTGACCAACGCAGTTAAAAAAGGATGAGACACAGATGCCAAAATAGCTTCGTTTGCTAGAGAGTTAAGAGCGAACCCAATGTTGTCCAACGCAGTTTAAAAAAAGAATGAGACACAGACGCCATAATTGAATCGTTTGCTAGAGAATTAAGAGCGAAGCCCTATCAAAATCTATGCTTTAGCTCTTCAGTAACTGATTGCAACAATGGTGCGCAATATCTTAGATTACCCTCTTCCTCGATGTGTTGTAATTTAGCTTACGTGGTTAGCAGGGTCGGAATGAGGTCACCGTAAAAACAATCCTTTTCTTCTTGCAAACGATCAAGTGCCACCGCAATTGGAGCGAACACTTGACAGTATTCCGAAAAAAAAACTGGGCAGTCCTTGAACTGGGCTCATTTAATTGATATCAAGACATCATTTATTTTCCCTCATGCATCAACAACGATTTTGAGGTTGTCAAACAGGGTAGCGAAGATGTCGGCCAGGCACGTCAGTTACTTTTTCAGGGGATTTTGGTTTTCCGGATTTTGCCCAGAAAACAGAGCATTTACCCGTTGCTGTGATGTTCATTGTTAAAAAATTCGGAGATGTTTTCATCATTTTTTCGTATTAGCAGAACAAATCAAACTCAGAGTATGACTTACACGACGTATATGGTAAGTACTGGAAAACTGGTACTGGCTACTCCGTAAATTCATTATTAGCATTATAAAATCCACTTAGCGAGAACTGCATCAAATTTAACCTACGTGAACGCAACCACAACAGAACATGTTTGAACTTTTAAACATTCCCTACTCCGTAGGTGCTTCTGTGTATGCTCATGTTGGTTTCACAGAGAGTTAACAAATGTATCTGTTATTGTCTCTTATGAAGTATCGTTAAGATACAAGACACTCGTGAAAAAAGTAACTAAGTAACAATATACTCCTGGAAAAAGTATTTAAGATAGTGCGTTAAATTACTATCTGTATCCTAAGATGCAATATAGTGCACATCTCTGCTTGAGGTTATTCGCTAAGTTCATTTACTTTTATATTTACTTTTGTGACTTGAATGTCCCAGAATAAATTATAATGTTGTATTTCGTAGAAGTGTAGGAACTAAGAATTTAATTGCATTGGATTACTCATGTATATTTCATTTATTTTCAGTATGAACCTCTCATTATTTTCAACCTGTTGCCATTCACTTCAGCCTTTCACTGTACTGCTAGATATTGTACTGTCAGCCAGTAAAGAAAATTGTGAAATGAAGACCAGCGTTTGCCCTGAATGTAGCTTTGTTGGTTTCGTGTTCAGTAAAATGGTGGTAAAGAATAACTAAGGCCGGTGATGCCACAAGAAGGTGTGCGGCGCCTTCAATGATGACACAACATGACGATGAAATAAATGTTGGAAAATGATTATATAGGGTGGGCCAGAAGTAACTGACTCTTTTAATTTGCTAATAAAAGGAAAACTATGAACGATAGGAAGTTGTAACCTGTTATATTTGAAAGTAAACTATTTTTATGATTTATCAACCCTATGTTTTGAATATAACGTCGTTAAATGACGACCACGGCTATTTTGACAAATTAGGGCTCTTTTCTTTGTCTTTCCATAACGCTCCATAGTGTATCAGGCATGAGTTGAGCTAATTTTTAATAAATGTTGTTTTCAAGTTCTTGTAAGTTTGTTGGATCTGTTATATAAACTCGTGACTTAAGGTAGCCCCACAAGCGGAAGTCGCATGGGGACAAATCTGGAGAACGAGGAGGCAAAGGGATGTTATCAAATCGTGAAACCAAATGGTTTGAAAAACCCTTTCCTAACACTGTTTACATTTATTTTGCTGTTGATAAATTTAGTGTTGACAAACCATAAAAATGTTGTTCTTTCAAACAATGCAAGTTTCAACTTTCCAGCGCTCATAGTTTTCCTTTTACTAGCAAATTAATTAGAAGTGTCAGTTACTTCTGGCTTACTCTGTACAACATGACGTAGGAATAGAATGTGGTAACATTTTTCAACATACGGATTGTACTTCATGGTTATGACGTAAAAAACTCAGTTAGACCTATTGTGCCATAAAAATGAAAAACTGGTAAACTTCCTTGATGCTAATTTTATCGTTTGTAAACTAAACTTTACGCTTAATAATTAATTATCGACCGACTGGCGTACGTACGTCAGGAGCATCCCTTCTAGAATTACTGTAGCCATTTGGAGCTTAATCATGAAATATAATCAAGGTTAGAATCGTATCGAGATTGTATTCCTTCCTAAGATTGTTCTCAACCTGACAACTGCTTCATAACATTTGTTTGACAGTAAATACAGTATGTCATTTGACCACGAATTATATTTTTGGCCTCAGTGAACGACTCTAATTATTGACGTTATAAGTCGTTTTCTCACCGAACCCGTACTATTTTTGATCATGTTATTATGGTAGCACGATCAAAATACTTTCTGGCAACAATTAGGCTTTTCTTCTATTCCGGTAGCCATTAAATGTATCTGATTGTTGCAAAACAATACCAAAATTCAGCAGAGGACGGGAGCTTGGGTGAGCCACATGTGAAGTCTTCCGACACGTTTCACAACAATTGCAGGAAGAAAAAGAAGTTTGATTTCTAATGACAATTAAAGTGCTCGATTTTTCTTGTGTTCCTTCCAAATGCCGAAGGGTACGCTGGTTTTTCAATGTGTGACGAATGTGCGTTAAACAAAGGGAGGGAGGCTGGTGAATTACGTTCGGGTAGGCTCGATAAATCGTTACATTCATACGAGCACACAAAGTAAGCACTTTGACCGTAGTTGAAGAAATTGAATAAAGCTAAAATGTAGCTATTTTAAATTCAAGTACATGATCTACTTCTAATTTCATTCAACAATTCTGCCGGCGTTTAACATCTTATATTGCGTTAACAGTAGTCAGAGCGGGACATCGAATGATGTGTTTGCATCGTGGGATAACTTTGCTGGAGAAGTTCAATATTATTTTAAGCTTCACTTACCTGACTAGTGTTTTAACTCTTTTGACGATCATATACTTATCATGAATAACCTCAGATGCTGGCATGATGGAAGAAATTCAACGGAGCTTCTAGATTTAGCGGTTCGGAAAATTTGGTGGACATTTCACACTCTGCGCAAACATTTCGTGTTCGACGCTAACCGAATATAAAGTGGCCCATGAAATTTGAGCTGAAGCGTTTTTTCAAACTCTTAAATTGGTCGGTCAATTTTAACAATCATGTTTAAAAACGGTTTACAACTTTGTAACTTTTGTTTCCGATGATTGAGTGATGATAGTTTCGAGCAAGGATGGAACTGAAGCCTGACCGTACGTTAATCTGAATGAACATTCATGGTGACAAAATATGTCAATGAAACAAGATTACAAAGCATCATAATTGAATTTGATTGTGAGCGCGAATGTTTAACATCAAAATGACTAACCATTATTCGGTAACCGGTTGCGACATAGTTCTTTATACAAACCATCTGTTCATACGCATTCAAGGAATTTTTAGTTTGATATTAGCCATTTAATTATTTGTAAATTTACAGAGATTCATAGATGGCATTTTATCAGCAATTATAGTACATAATATTCAGAATTATTTTGGATTTATATTGATTTTTAATTTTATGTTTTTAACTTCACAAACTAATTTTCTCTTATCCCAATATTTTGTCACGTCACCGTGACAAAATCCGATCAGTCGTTTGCTGCTGCGTGCGCGTGTGTTAGTTCGTATATTTGTGTATTTAAATTTCTGTTCCGTGATTGTTTCCTCTGAGCTCTCAAATTGCTTTGGTGGATGAAGCTGTCAATGTATCTTGAATCGAATTGTTAAATTTTGGAAGTGCGCTGCACAAAAAAGACGTAACCTTCAATAGTCAGCCGAGTGGGTCGCTTCACTGGTGATGGTGGTAGAACATATTGGTGAAACAAATGTAACACGATAATAAAAGAACTGGACTGAAGAGATCGAACATGATGATGTCGCAATGATGGATCATAATGATGGTACATGATTTTAGATCATGGTGATTTATCTTAACGATGCGACAAGTTAGAAAATACCGGAAGAACATGTGACATGATCTTGGAACATAATCATAGACTTCAATGATGATGTGTGATGTAGAAGTGCGAATAGAATATAACATACATGTTGGCTTACAGTAATAATGAAACACGATCCTGTAAAACGTGATGGAATACAATAGTGTAAAATAACAATTTCATTTCGTGGTGAAACATTTTCCACGGGATAAAATACATGTTAACTCTCTCACTATCAGAAACATCAGGCGTTGATATATGAATTTGAATATCCGTAGACTTTATATACTTTATAGTGCTCGTCATATCCGTGTGTCTTTAGGACCTGCTTCCGTGCAGGCAAACGAGAGTTCGAGTCCCGGCGCTGGTGGCGATTTTCTCTGTTGGGAATAGGGGAAAAATTCTAAGCGCAATACCCCACTCTACCAAGGTGTCTGAAATTGGTATCGGTCTTGACCGGGGGAAAGCGTCACGGCGTCCTGGCGTTTGAAAATCCAATGTACAAGATCATATGTATAAGGCTTGAAATTGGAAATAAAGCATCCGTAGATGCTGTTGTTTGTTGTTCTTTGTTGTTTATAGAGTTATTATACTCTCATTAATAGATCAGAAAAAACACATTTTAGTTAATAAGGTTCTATTAAGATATTCTCTGCGCGTGAAATTTCAAACACATTTTAAAATTCGCAACTTTTGTCATACCTCTTACATAATTCTCAGCATTGTCATATTGGAGCTCGATTGTAAAAACAATGAGCAAACAATCTCTTAGTAACGAATAAGCACGAGTTCAACAATCACGCTAAGGTATCTGCTCTGTTTGAATTCTTGCTGTGACATCTGACTGCAGTCACGAGGAGTTGAAAAATTCCAGAAACTAATGCTTTTGTAAATATATTTCGTATTTCAAAATTGGGGAATCAAACTGTTTATATGCATATGCGCTCATTTCCATCTCTTATTCAGTACACAGCCAACACACTAAAGAACAATTATATATTCGTTGCGGCGCAGTCTCTAAAATAGGGACATGAGCATGTAACACATCTCAGCAACCTCCTCCAGACATGTGTGCACCAGTGGATGAGATGGACCATCTCTGAGGATAGCAGCAGAGTTCATAGCCATAGGAACATTACCTGTCTTTGGGTTTGGAGGAGAGAGGGAGTGGTAATGTTGATTTTTATTCCATTATTCAACTATTGCATTAATGAGAACGTCATCGATCCTGTGTCAGAAAATGTCATTTGGTTTCCTGAGTGGTTTTGTTTGAGAATGAGCTTTAGCTAAAAACATATGATTCTTGGCATATTGCTCAGAAATAATTTTGTTATTACAATGTAATTTCCTTTCCTGTCCAGCTGTTATGAACGTAAAATCATGGAAAATACCGGGTGTCCCCCAGAAACACGGACAGAATTTTAAATTAATATAGCTCTTAGGTTATCGTTGATAATTGAGTTCTGTAAAGGCAGATTTAACTAAATATTTCTCTCTTCGCACAAAAAATTGTATATGGTTAGCGTGCACAGAATTGTTACAGTACAATTTCAAGAAAGTAACTGAGAGCACACTTGCTCGGGATATGAAAAAACAAAAAAATAATACCATACTGAAGTATTTTACTTCCAAGATTACATATTATTTGTCAAAAGTACAAATCAACCGCATAAAAAAAAACTTTCCTATCTTAAGGTGTTAAGGAAAGAAATAGTTCTTCAAGACATGAAAATGAACATAGGAATGAACAAAAGTAAAAGTCGTGTCAAAGATACATTGGAATTAAAATGAATTATTTCATCTCAATTCCATTGTATTTTTCTTTGCCTTGCGATTTGGTACAGAATGTTCGCTACCGGAGCAAATGTACTCTCAGTTACTTTCTTAAAAATCGTGCTGTTACAATTTTATGCAAGCTCACCAAACGCAATTTTTTGTGTGAAGAGAAAAATATTTAGTAAACAATTATCAACAATAATACAAGAGTTAAAAAATTGAAAAACCGGTCCTTTTCTTTGGGACACCCTGTATAGTTTGGAAATATAAGGTAGCTCTGTTTTGGATTTATTTTTTCAAGATATGAATCATCATCCATTTGAATTCGCTCCAGAAAAAACAATGTTCTGATAAGATCGTGTTTCGTATACAACGAATCAGAATTGAATGGCAAACACTTCTGCTAAGCTGAAATGTTTACTTATAAATGGAGTGAGTTTCATTACAGGCTCGTTGAGAGCGTCTAATTTTCAAACTTAGGATGGAATGGCCAATAAGGAATTGGTTATTTTATTCATAAAAAACAGTAAAATATATACGTTCCTACAGATCGTTTCAACATACTCGTGTTCGTTGATGCCTAATTTCCATTAACTTGCACAGATAAATTCACAGTTCATGTGTATGTACATAATGATTGTGTAAGCTTCGTACATGTTGATTATATCAAAATTTTAAACATTGACTCATGAAATAGTAAAAAAAGTTATTTTCTCATTATTCATAACAAATGAAAACTCATCTTTCACTGATATTAAAATAACAGACCCCTTCAGCTCTGATATCAACATACCAGACCACCTCCCTCTCTATCACATCAGACCACCTCCTCCTCTGATATCAAGATATCAGACCACCGCCTTCACTCCACTACGGCATAGAACGCCATTTGACGCTGCTTTACTGAACAGTGTAGGTTTTACCATTTAATTTTTAGACAAGTAATTTTTTACAACACTTTAGAGGGATACTTTCCGATACTTATCTTTCTTTCGCAGTATTTACGTGGTAACAGAAAATATAACGTGTGGTCATATGATTCGAATTGCAGCATCTTCATTGGTATTTCTGCTGTTTGCATCTATGGAACGTTCGGCCTTAAAATCTTGCCATTATTTTGCCGTCATGATTATAGACTGTAAAATACAGTTATATATTGTATCTAGGAAATTCTATTTGTGAGCATTTATCGCGAGGTAGGCGTGAAGATGTCGTGAGGGTTGGAACTATACGGACACCTGCTGGGGATCTCAGAGCTGGGGTGCCGCTGATGGAGGTCTCGATGGACGAACTCTCAGCCTGTGGAGACCAGGGCTCTGCCTGCTGTCTCGCTGATGTCTGTCTCGCAGTGTTCATTGTAAGGCAGTGGTGGGCATCGATCCTCAAAATATTGTTCCGATCTCAAACTTCTGATCCCGGTCAATGGTTAGTTGCGAATACAACATTCCGATCAAGTCGTAAAAAATTAAAGCGATTCCAAACTTCCGATCAAAAAATTTTAACAGTGATCCCCGGTTTTTATTGCGTTTTTAAAGTTATTCAAATTCAATATGAGTATACGATGTCACATATCTACTATAATACTGATATAGAGTGGAACAGATGGATCTTAAGTATAATTTTTTATTATCTAAGTATCAAATAACAAGTAGCAACATGTCTGCTCTATGACTCTACTAAACTCTATTCAATTTAATTACATTATATGAAACAAAGACGACGCTATCTGTCCTTTTGTATGAATCGTAGTCCTTTCAGACCGGAGGATAGACGATCTATAGCTGAACACGCGCCCGATAGAATTCAAAATATACCAGCTTCAAAACAGTAATTGTTTTTGAAGCTGCGTACAAGAAAAAATAACTTCTACGCAAGACGGATTGGTTGTCTTCGTTTTGTTTTAATTTTATCGTTACGACCGTGATCGGAATCGGACGTACATTTTGTATGAGCGATCCTTGCACTTCTGATCGTTTCCACTTGGAGGTTTCGATCTTCAAGTCCGATCCCGATGAGGGAGATTGATCGTGGTCGGAAGATCTGAAGTTCGGACTTGGATCCGAACGCCCACCATAATTGTAAACCCTATTAATGCGTTATATGTTCTCAGTGTTTCTCCGTTATACATTGAGTGTAATCTGGCCTGGTTTCTGAGCGACTTAAGCATTTTCTCGGTAACGCCTTGAACTCTACAGCGAATTCCTCGTCCTAGCTTCTCGAAATTCTTTTATTCAATTATAATTTGTTGAATATGTACGGGAATTCTCTGTCTGGTATGAGAAATCCTTCATGGAATTCATTTTCAATAAATCACACGAGATTTTCAACAGAATCCTTGATTATAATCATTGTTTCACTCATTTCTGACGTAAACGTTCAACACAGTACAACAATCATGGAAATTAAACAACATGTCATACTTGTGTATATTTTGGAATTGTTCTAATAGAATACAAACTGTACAAAAAACAGAGACTAGAAATACCAGTTATATGCTAATTTCTTTATGTGAGGCGAAAGACACTGAACTAAGCTCTCTAAAAACATTATATTCGTGGACGGCAGTGGCGGGTCCCATAGGAAGCATCCTGTCGTAACCGATTGGCCCGGTTGATGACGTTGGATGGGTCCGTGAGGAGCGTCAGTCCACATCTGATGGGGCTGTTAGAAGGCACTGGATGCGTCGCTCAGAATGCAGAACTGGGAACGAGGAAAGAAACAATTTTCGTTAAATAGCCCTAGAATATTGAATGCGCAAACACTCGCTCCCATAAACACTTATCAAAAATAATAACATTAATTTTCTCGTTTTAAGTTTAGCGTCATGTCGAAATTTTTGTTGAAGATCGGCTCAAATTAGTCGTTTGTGAACAAGAAAAAAATGAAAAACTTCTACAGTACGCTGTGTATTCCCCTGTAGGGAATGTTTTTTTCTAGATAATATTCTGGAGTAGAGAATAATATAATTTAAGGCAAATAATGCAATAAAAGGACTAAACTACTTGACGCCAACATCATTAAAGGAAAATAATCAAGATCTTCAAATTTAACATTTGACCAGCAAAAGCATCGAATAATCGTGACGTTTAAGAATGAAATTGTCCGCAGATCGAGTATATTTTGGAAGCAGTCATTTTAGCTGAATAACTTGAATCAGGATGTGAGCTAAAACATGTTCACTGGATGTTTACAATGAATTACTAAGATTTTTTCAACGTGACACAAATGAAAAATTACCGGACTTAGTTTCTAACGGCAGTGCACGATGTCAGAGTTCTGCAGGCAGACTGCAACGAAACTCCTATTGATGGACATCAGTTTTGTTACTCAAGAATTCAAAAGGAACTTTGGAGTTTCCACACAACATCAACGCATTAACTAGAACTTTGACCACTAATTAAAACCTAACACCACTTATTTATTCTGTAGGAAAAAGTATTTAATAAATGGTAATAATTGTTTTAAAAACCATCAGAACATGACAACATTCCTCACGACAATGCAGATTGAATGAGTCGGCAAAATTTGAAGTGGCTGCAAATGATTACAAAGCAAATTTTTCAAACTCACCTGATTATTGTACGCTGATTGTGTCTTGTTGTTCGTTTCCTAAGTCGTCTTCCTCCATCATATTCAGTAGGGTAGATTTTTTGAAGAAGATGCCCTGTGCGCGGCAGAGAGGGCAAAACGTGTTGCGTCTAAACTAAGTTCGGGCACACGCAACACACAGAGCGTGGGTGCAGCCGCTGAGCACCGCGTAGTCCTCCTCCGTGTTGAGCGGTGCCGTCATGCACACAGGGCATTCGGGCTCCAATCTGACCCGGTCCAGCATCTCTTCAGGAAGCATGTTGCCCATCAGTTCCTCCACCATAGTTTCTTCGAATGATGCCATCACTTCCCGGGCAGCCCTCCTTGCGGCAATGGCACCGCTTCTATCGCGATGAGCCGCCATGTGCTGTGGGGACCGAAGTCCACAGTTCAGGTCACGTGTGAGGTCCCCAACCACCAACAGCAGTTGTTGGTCAGCGTTGCGACAAAATTCCTCGCTATCGATGGCGCTCACAGCTGCAACCGTCGTTGTTATTATAAACTTCAGAGAGGCAGCGTCTACTGTGGAACTGATGGTTCTTTTGTTGTTTAGGTTGTCGGTCGAGATGATGAACTTCCACGCATTATGGAGATCATGAATTACTTGAACTGAAGGTTCCTCTATCACTTTCCCGATAACGCGCCTGACCAGCATGATACACACGCTCCTTTCCAGAGACAGGTTCTGCGCTGCCGCTGGGGTGACGTGGCTCAGCCACTGCTCCTGAAGATCAGTGATCTCCATGTCCGCGCAGGAGTGCAGCAAAGTACGTAGAAACGTGCGGGCCTGCTCCATTTTAAAAGCTTTTTTTTCTTTAGACTTGGCGTGGGAGCTGAGGGACAGAACCTTCGAGACAGAGAGTTCGAATATTATCACATGATAATTTTGGCACACGCTTTGATTAGGACTATTGAGTTTCACTTTGGGCAACACTGTTTTGAAGTTAAGTGACAATGTCTGTACTTCAAGCGACGCAGGAATTTTCACTTCGGAGAACTGACTGTTTCGAGCTACACAGACAGAATGAACATCCGGTTGATCCTTCCCTGCTTATAAACCTACCAAATCAGCCGCGGCCGGCAGCATCATCTCGCGTAGATAGGCCCATCGTACGTCGTGGCCAGGCCTTACACGCTCGCTCCATCGCCGACGTTTCTGACGCTAAACATTCCTGAGCAGCAACCCAAATTAGTGTCTGATGGGATTTTTGAACCAGATATTTCAATGGTCTCTTCACTTTTAACTCCTTTTTTATGATAACGTTAACAAATATTATTCTTGTCTTTCCTCCAGAAGACACTATGATTTCATTTTATGACAATTTTGGAATACCTCTGAATAACAAAGCTGAGCCAGGTGAGTTAGTACACGTCCGAACAGGTGTCTACTCACCCTGTTAACTTCATTCAGCCTTTGGAATTGAAACTTTGACATACGGTTTGTTAGGTAATGCAGATTAATATTTATTAGATCTGTTTCGTCGAATAAAGCATGTCACGAAACTTTGGAAATGTTCTTCTTTCTTATCTCTCTCAATCAGTAAAGTAAATATTAAGCAACTTCGTTATGTCATAGTTTTAAAGATATTTCTCCGTTTTTTTTCTAATGCACAATGTTCAACTTCAATTGTACTGATATATCACAGAGAAATCCAAAGTTGTATTCGAGATTTCTTAACGAAAATGAGCTGTAACCTGGAATCATTTCCTTGAATAACCTCATTTATATAGCAGAACGAGACACAATGAAAAAAAATCCTTCAAAAAGGCAATATTAATTCGCCTGCGATGGGTTCTGGTGATAGAATGAAAATCACAAAAATTGCTGTTCATCGGTTAAGTTTTAAAGCTTTTTAGTTCCCGTCAGTAGCGTTAGAGAGTTACTCGACATCTTTTTCATTTTTTCACATTTATTTCTTTATTTTTCATAAGTACTTCGTTTCGTTCACATATTTATAGTCTAAGTTTTTTATTCACAATTAAGAAAATAATTTCAGCTCCTCTGGGAAACAACGATTCAAGCATTCTCAGAGATTCAGATGGAGTTTCAATGCATTATTTTCGAAAATTTACTCCGGTTGCATACGCAATGATTCTGAAGAGGGCATAAAATATGGAAATTTGCTGAAGAAACAAGATGATGGATTGAAATATTGGAACTTAATAATGCAGGATGATGATGGAGTAAAATGGTGAAACATGATGACCCAACATGATGTCTGAAAAAAATGTTTGAACTTAATGATGGAAATAAGTATCGAATAAAATGTAAAAGTTTACGACACAACATGACGATGATGTAAGATGGTGAAACATGATGACAAAACATGACGATGGAACAAAATGTTGGATCATGGTGACGCAACATGACGATGAAATAAAATGTTGAAGTATGATGAATTAAAATACGGATTGGTCTTGATGGCCCTGCACGTGAAAATACTCTGTTTGGCCTACTACGGAATAGAAATAAAAAACTAATAAACTTCCCTGATGCAAATTTTTTCGTGTTCAAACTTAACTTAACCCCAACACCCCTCCTCTTATCAGAGATTAATCACTAAACCTGATATTGGTTTATATCGAATAGGAATAGAATTATTTTATTAAATTAGCCTTTTTTAACTGGCAACTACTTCATATCATTTGTTTGGCAGGAAATGTGTTATTTGACCACGAATTTAACTCATGTCTTTAGTGAACGATGTTAAATTCTGCTCGCAATTAGGGATTTTCTCATCAAACCTGCAATCTTTTTGAGCATGAAATTAGGACAGAAATTTCAGAATACTTTCTATTCGTGTAATAATTATTTGCATTTCCGATCAATGTAAAACATCACAAACATTCAGTACAGGACGTGAGCTCAGGCAAACCAAGAATGAAAACGACGGACACGTTCCACATTTGCTGGGAAAAAAGAGGTTTGGGTCTTGACGGAAATAAAGTGCACGACTTTTCTTGAGTAGTTCTTAAATAATTTCCAATGATGATATGCTGAATGAAATTTAAAGAAACTTCTAGATTTAGCTGTTGAAAATATTTAGGGGCGTGTGAACATTTCACACTTTGCGCCCGCCATTCGTGTTCTACGCTCACCAAGTTTGAAGTGGCC
Source organism: Morinoia aosen (assembly GCA_030386875.1). Lineage (NCBI taxonomy): Eukaryota > Metazoa > Arthropoda > Malacostraca > Amphipoda > Talitridae > Morinoia > Morinoia aosen. Next base: position 55,746,709 of record CM059575.1, on the reverse strand, counting down.
CATGAAATTTGAGCTGAAGCGTCATTTTTTCAAGCTCCTTAACAGGTCGGTCCTATCTGACAATCAGATTTTAGGAATGGTTTACAGCTTTATAACTCAAGTTTCCGATGGTTGAGTGATAAGCAAACGCATTAAAGAGAGGTCTTTCCTTTCTAAACTCCGCTACCTGTTTTCTACACCACATCCGGAGAGCGTGAAGTGTGGCTCAAATACTGCACGTGCCGAGCATGGATGGAACTGAAGCCTGATCGCACGTTAACCTGAATGATTGGACCCATCCATGGCGTCAGAATATAACAGTGAAACAACATTACAAAACATAATAATCGAATTTGATTGTGAGTTCAAGCCGGTGTTTTTAACACATAAGAATAACGAGTCATTAATTAATGGGTCACCGGTTGCACTATAGTCCCTAATACAAAACATCTGTTCATAAGCCCTTTAATGAACTCATTGTCCGATATTAACTATTAATTTTAGTCTTTCTTAAAAACTACTGTTATAACATAAATTGAACCATAGATATGGAACAAGATGATGTTGCAATGAAGAATCATAATTTTAGATAATAGTGATTTAGCTTTAACTATTCTACAAGTTGGAAGATACCGGAAGAACATAAAGTTATAATATGATATTGGAACATATTCATAGACCATAATGATGATGTGTGACGGTAGAGAACGAATAGAACGTAATATACCACCAAACTTAGCATTGTGATGAAAACGACATCAAAATGCATCTCCCAATGTATTTTTATTTTTTGAAATTTGGTAACTAGACTATTTAAAAGCAGTAACGCACATTTTCAAAGCATAAGCAGTATTTTTCTAACACACTAAAGAACAATTATAACATCGTTGAGGCGCAGCTTCTACAATGGGGACATGGGTATGTAACACATCTCAGCAACTTCCACCAGACATGTGTGCAACATTTGGAAGAGATACCATCTCTGAGGATATGAGCAGAACACATAGCCATGGGAAAAATACCTCTGTCGTAAGGTTTGGAGGAGAGAGCGGCGTGGTACCAAATCAGCTGCGACCGGCAGCATCATCTCACGTAGATAGGCCCAACGTCGTGGCCAGGCCTTAGACACGCTCTCTCCATCGCCGACGTTTCGAGCGCTTAACATTCCTGAACAGCACAAAGTGAACTCAAAATCCGTGTCAAAATCTTCTCAAAATCTTTATTTCATCCTTCACATCGATCTAAACACAGCACAGAATTTTAGAACTGAACAATTTTACAAGAAACTGTTCTTCATTCATAGAGCAGTTGAGAATATATTTAACAAACTTGGCTACATTTTAGTATTTGCAGATATATCTATGTACAGCACAATTTTGAAATTCAATTTTGCTTCTATTATAAAATGAAAATACTTAGCTAACATCTATTTTCTTCACAAAAAATGGGGTGTAACATTGAATTTTTCCCCTAATTTCGCACCGAGGTACAATGAAAAAATCCTTGAAATGGCCGTAGAAATTCGCCTTCCATTGGTACTATTGATGTAATGAAACTCACTAAATTACCGTTTCTTGGTTGATTTTTTAAACATTCCAGATCCTGTCTTTCTAATTAATTGCTCTTGATTTGCTTCCTTTTCTTCACATATATTACAGTTTCTTCAGAAATACTTCGTTTTTCTCACATGTACCTCGTTTTTATCCTTTGCATATAGGACAGTAATTTCAGCGTATGTGGTAAATAAAGATTCAGTTACTCGGACAGATGAAGATGGAGTTTCAAAGGAGCAATTTTAGATATTTTTACTTCGTTTACATATGCAATGCACCAACTTTGACAACAACCTTGACAACCAATACACAAAAAAAACCTAACCGTTAAAAAAGGATGGAGAAAACGTAATTTTATCTATATTTTCAGTATGGCTATCTGTTTATACAAAGCGATTGATACAAACTCCGCGTTTTTATGAGTGCACGGGAAACACAGAACATTACCCATCCCATGTAACTCAGAAACACCTCATCACGGATTCCAACACGCGTGTGAGTTGTACCTCATAATTGGTCTGAAGTTTGAAATGATATATAAAAACATTAAAGATTTCAATTTGAAAGAATATATACACAAAAAGTATCTCAGAGTTATTGACCCATTTTTTACTATAAAAACTGAGTGTTTCGTACATGAAAATATCGTGTGAAATTAGTTCAAATTATAACTCTAGAAGACTGAAATCAAAATTTGCGTTTATAAAATTATCCATGTCAGAAAAAATGACCCCATATCTTATTTAACAAAGAAAACAAGGCACAATTAGCACTTGAAATCATTTCCTGTAGCCAAGACGAGTGCTCAGTCACAACCGTCGTACCACTCCCGTCTTGTGACAGCTCATCATGATAGAGGAGCAGGATTCCCATTTGTGTAGGATGATAATTGCAGAGAAGTCCATACCTTTCTTGAACGAACTTCCAGATGTATATGAGAAACAAATATTTCCATCCGAACAGCACCCGTGACAAAAAATATTATACTTACGCACGCACTGGTGAAACTTGTATCACAGATACGGTCATTATGGCTATCTTTATGAACGTGACAGAGAAATGGAAGAAGCGGAGCCCAAACAAATAAACCGAGAGTATTATTAGGTAGTAGCAGGAACCGTGGAAAATACGCGGACAATGTCATCGTTAAGCTAGGTGACCCGTAAAAAATTCTGTCAATATTACCTACCCTATGCTAACCTATCCTCTCCTAATCTAACCAAACCTATCCTAAGCGAACCTATCCTGATAAAATATCATACATATCAAAGCATGTACAGTCTATATTTTAGTGTTATACTGCGGATTTCGGTATCCATCTCACTGCGAAATCAGGCATCCTATCTTTCTTAAAAAGCGGACACCAAACAAATTTATAAATAGGTAATAAAATAGAATAAATAGACATCGGGTGTTATTAGATGAGATGAAGTAATTCACCACTGTGCTGAAATTAATGAAAACGAATCTTTTACCTTGGGTAGGAACAAAAAAATTAGTTTCGTATTTAAACTAGAAATGACGAGGTGATTAAAATATTTAACAACTAGCATGGGTACCCGTACACATGGGTACCCGTACACATGGCTGTGTTCCGACCCTTTTAGTAATCTTGGTCGAAACGAACGCGGATGGGGTTCGTGAGTGAAAACGATGTGGAGTGATGGTGATCCTTTTTATTTTGTTCCTTCGTATCGACAGAACATCAGAGTTGACAATATATTGGTAACTTCTAGCTGCCTCGGTCGTCACGCTCCTGCTACTGACAGCGTCTATTTCGTTTAGATGTTACCTTTGCGGCCAACCGCCACTCAATGAACGCCGATACATCTTGTCGACTCTATTTATATGACTAGCGGGCGCACATTTGCTCCCCCTGTCAAAAGAATTTTTATTATTACACTAAAAATTCTTAAAACATTGTTTAATTTACATCAATTAATCCTACAACTCTTCGGATGAATTCGAACAGATCACAACGGATTACCAAAACTGATTCCTAATTATCAACGGAAGTATGCAGGTATGGCTTTTATAGACAACTTTCAACGGAATCCTACATCATGCTAACTTATCAATTTTAGTGTCAATTCAATACTAGATTACTAAATTATTAGATCAATTCGTTACTCAAATTCAATCAGATGATCACTCTACGCACTGAGTTCAAACAATTTATTAATTTATTATCAGGTTATTTCTATTTGTTATTCTAGGGAGTCTTGGTTGCTCCAGATAATTCGGATATAAATGGATACACCACACACTTTTATTAACATATCAATTCATCAAAATCAAACATCAAAACGCATAAGTAATGAACCAACTACGTAAGGTACAATCTATTACAAACTGAATACACACCGTCAATTGAAAACAATTATTGAATGCAACGAAAATTACCGCGACACATTCTTAAGATTAAGAAATTAGGAATCATAAAATATAAGTTTATATAAGCTGAAGATACATTACATTCCTACAATTTGCAAGGTACAGTAGAATAGGTGCAATACGGTTTCTATACGAAAAGGGCTATAAAATTTTTATTTCGAGGTTATACAACAATGAGGTTAAACAACATTAAGGGTTATAATTTTGTTTTTCCTTTTCGTCTGATTCAAATCGTCCTACGATGCAAAGTAACTTATTTCAATTCAACTGAATTAATGATTGAAAGGTATAAAAGAAATATCACTAGCTAACTCAATTTCACCAATCTAAAACAATAATTGAGCTTAACAAAGGCGAGTAACACGACATCAATGATTATAATTAACGACACATGTAAGTTCCGTATATATATATAGAGGTATTATAAGTCAGAATATGATAATCAGATTTATCTGAATTAGAGCTTAAGGTGAAACGGAAATAACTTGTTTAGGAATATTACAAATTTCTTTTAAAGCAGTTCGACGCAACGCGACGTCTTCACCACTCAATCTACCCGTCACCTTATTCAAATCTCTTTTGATGTAAATAATCATCACCGTAATTATGATAGTTACGATGGTATACAGAAGCAACATAATGTCGCTCAGCCGGTCAGGAATGAGATCGACTTTTGTTTCTTCCGTATGTCTGATCAGTTCATCTGATATTTGGCCGTTATTGGCCTTGATCGCCGCTAGGATGGAATCTACATTAATATTGCTTACCTTATTACCCATCTTATCCCAAAAAGCAACTATCAACGTGGGGACTAAAATTGCGATTAATTTTAATCACACGAACTTGACAATAATTATATAATACTATCAGCTAAAAAAGTATAAGCGAATATAGGCTAAATTTTAATCACATGAATGTAATGCATGAATCATAAATTAGAAATAAATAAAATTAGAAATCAATAAATGCTCACGCTCCCTTATCCTTAAGCACACCCCCCTTATTAAGAAACGCGTTCTTTATATTCTTTATATCCTTTACTGGATGTTTTCATTAAAGGCGGCGATTCTAATCGTTAAAACTAGCTCGATGTTATCTCCTGCTTCATAGACTTGGATGAGGGTGCGCCACGGGAACTCGATGTTCAAGAATACCTTTAAGTCGAATTCTCCCTCTTGTAAGATTTCCTTCCGGACTTTTAGCCCGAAGGTTATTTTGGTTGGTTGCGGTCTCCAAATTAGCCCTTCTCTCCCGTAACACATCGGGTTTGATGAGTGAATTTATTCTTGAAATTTTAAACAAGTGTTTCTTGGGAATCAGAATGTGTACTGCACTGGAAAGGATCAGAAGTTGCCCAAGGAATCTGAAAAAGAGAAACGATACATCACATTAGCATGGCCCCGAATTTATAAAGTAACAACTATCGTTTCATGCAAAGGCAGCGTTCCCTTCTCATTAAGACACACTCATTTCTAGACCTTCTCATTAAGACACAGCTGCATCGCCTGTCACTGTTTTCAAACAAGAGCGGCAAGTGCGAGGTAATTCTCAAGGTGTGCATTCGCATTCGAGTGACGACATCTCCATTATCACAGCTCAGTTTACCAATTCTAGCTGACGGCTTGATGAGCACAACCTTGCTGTCGCAATACAATATGACAACAACCTAAGCTCACATCTCGTCTCGAGGTGTTTGCACAATCAAGCAATTCCTAACGCAAGACATACATAGAATGAACTCATAGAAGGGACTCAAAGGAACTCATAGAACTCATAGAAATCATAGAACTCATAGAACTCTCTTACAAGCTAAAAACCATTTAAATACATATATGGAATGACAATTCGGAATATATAAGAGCGAACATTACAACTAGGTTAACAATTTACCTTCTTATCTTATCTAATGGCAATATGTGGTTTAAGTTCGATCGGATAGTTTTGTTACCTATTTTAATATCTGCAAAATTTTTACCTAGTTTTTCAATGATAGCAGGACCCAAAAAATTCAGCTGTAATTTATGTTTTTTGGCATGATTTTTTACTAGTACACGGTCGTTCACTTTCAAATTTTCATCGCGACGTTTCATATTTTTATAGGCAGTTCTTTCAATTGTGGCGTTAATGATTGCATTTCGAATATTGTTCACTACAATAGATGACTCCTTAAATTTTTGTTTTTGAACATCTTCATATGAAGTCGCAACATTTAAATCTTCTAAATTAGTAGAACTGATGTATACACAAGTATCTCTACCGAAAATTGTGTATGCAGGTGTGTCTCCTAAAGTTTCATTATAACTATTATTAATCGAATTCTCTACAATATCCAGTAGTCTATCCCACTCATTATGAGTAAGAAAATTTAAATATAACTTGAGCAGGTGTCGGATTTTACCATTGCATCGCTCGACTATACCATTAGAAAAAGGTGAATACGCCAGAACTTCCTTTTTTAGGATAGAAAGTCCTTTTGCGAAAGTTCTTACATTATTGGATTTAAATTCTAGCGCGTTGTCGGACAACAACACGTCTGGAGTACCGAACAAACAACAAAAATTCCATAGACAATCTGTGACAGTCTCTGTACATCGGTCACTAGTTGGATATAGTTTAACAAATCTTGAAAAGAGATCAATGACTACAAGAATATATTTGTTACCGTTGTCCGTCATTGGCAATGGACCGTAGAAATCCATGCTAACAGTTTGAAAACATCTTGTTCCAATTGGAGCATTTAGAATTTTAATAGGCGTCGAAATTCGTGATTTTAGAATCTTACAGATGTCACACGATTCAACAATTTTGCGTGTAATTGTCCTTTCGTACGGATGAAAATATTTTAATTTAAACTTAAACAAGGTATGATTTAAATCCGTATGCGATAAATTATGAATGAAAGAAATTATTCTGTCTAGCAGGGTATAGGGCACGACAATTGTCAGAATGGTGCTGGGCCTGTTGTCAATTTTTCGTCTTTTATACAAAATATCATTCATAATCAGAAATTCATTCATATCAGTATTGGAAACTTTAGTTGCATTCTCTAGGGCATTCTTAATTTCAGAACAAAAGGGGTCTTGATCTTGTTCACGTTTAAATTCATCTAACGACCAGTTGTCATTAATACTTGAATGGTCTGTAGTCGTATTAACTCTATCCAGTCTGCATAAGCTCGTTGTCTGTCTGCTGTTAAAGTCACTGGTCTCACGTCTGGGGCTTGCAACAGTACTGTTGTTGAGTCTTTCATCATCATCTCCTGGCGTTGTTTCTTCGAACTCTCCCTCAGCTACCTGCTTGTTACATTTGTTTCTTGCAGCAGCGGCTTGCCGCCTGGTTACAAGGGGAAGAATCTCTACATCAGGGTTTAATTGAGGACATTCTGATAGTTCTCTTTCAGTTAGAGTATGTTCTTCATGATTTAATCTACTTAATGCATCAGCGGCACTATTTGCTTTACCCGCAAAATATTTTAATTTAGCATCAAAGGCTTGTACATATATGCTCCATCTCGCGAGCGTGTTGTCTTCTGGTAATTTCTTCGAAAATAATGGAACTATCGGCTTATGATCGGTATATATGACCAGATCATAGCCTAAAACAAGATATTTAAAGTACTTTAACGCTTCAACTATAGCGTACATTTCCTTTTTCGTAGTTGCGTATCGACGTTGCGTGGAGTTCAACGTTTTTGAGAAAAATGCAACAGGTCTCATGTTTCGAACTTTATCAGTAGCTGACTGGAGTAAAACAGCTCCTATGCCCACATTCGAAGCATCGCAAAATAGATGGAATTTTTGATCGAAGTTGGGATGCGCTAGCGTTGTGTTTTTGCACAGTTCATCCTTTAGTTTTTCAAAAGCGTTTTGACAATCTCGGGACCAATTGAAATCAACGTTTTTCTTTAGAAGATTATAGAGCGGGCTTGCGATGCTCGCAAAATTGTGAATATACCTACGGAAGAAATTCACTAGTCCTAAGAAAGATTGCAACTGCTTTACATTTTTAGGAATTTCTAAATTCTTCACTTTGTCAGTACCAGTGCTTCTGGTTCCCCTTCCGCTAATGGAATGTCCTAGATATTCAATTTCGTTCTTGCCGAACTCACATTTTTCATTTTTGATTGACAATCTAGCGTTTCTTAATAATTCAAGTACAACTTTTATATCGGCAAGATGCTGAGTCTTACTCTTAGAAAAGATTAGTACATCGTCCATAAAAACGAAAGCCAGTTTTCCTAGAACAGGGGACAATGTTTGAGTCATAACCGATTGGAAATATGCAGGTGAGGTTTTTAGACCGAAGGGTAAACGATTGAACTCAAACTTCTGACTACCAACTGTAAACGCGGTTATTTCTTTACTCTCATCGGTCAGTGTAATATTATGATATCCTGACCTAAGATCCAACTTCGAGAAATACCTTTGACCATTTAAACTATAGAGAAGCTCGTCCACGCGCGGCAGCGGGAAGGATTCTTCATGAATTACCTCATTTACTTTGCGAAAATCGACTACCGGACGTATAGTTCCATCCTTCTTATGAACTACAATTATTGGTGAATTATACGCTGAAATCGATGGTCTAATTATTCCATCGTCTAACATTTTTTCGTTAACGACTTTCAAGTCTTCCATGTAACGGTGGGCAATACGATAGGGCGGGACATTTACAACATCCACGTTAGGTTTCAAACGTATTTTGTATGGTTTAATCGCAGCAGCGGAGATCGATTCATTGTCTATAGTAATAACGTCTCTGAAGTTATTCAACAAATTCAGCAATTCAGGCTTCATTTCGTCATCATTACACTTGATATCATCATTATGTAATTTCCGCCGACCACGGGCGATTTCTTTGGAATCAGAAACGTACTCTTTGTCAACAACTCCTGTGATCCCGACAGATTGACTATTAGTGTCTTTATTATCGACATCTAAATGACTGTCCTGAACAACACCAGCTGCCTGCACAAAGGTACTCATTCCCCTTTTTAATTCTCCTTGTACATCTGACAAGTAAACTTCGGACTCAACTTGATCCTTTTCTACCTTTTCTAAAGTACTTATAATTGCGTTCTCCGGTAAGACAATCGCTCTGTCGGAGCTATTAATTAATAACAACGGAATCCTGCTCCTATTGTTAACTCTCACAATTGCTTCGGCTACGCAGATGCCTTCTTTTAAAGTTGCTTTCTTTATTATGTATTCTCCATTTTTACACTTTCCTACATGTCCTACATGTTTCAAAATTACATTGGGAGCAATCTCCACTCTTTGTGTATGAACTCTTAACGGCCTTGGTCCTGGATGGAAATTTGGACTGGTAACTGCAACTACGCCGTGAACAGGCCGATTTTTTATCTTACCATCCCTTTTTACTTCCTCACCGACTCTCGCGGCATTACACGTCTTCTCTCTTAGTTTATTTAGGACTTTTTTCTTAGCTCTGGACGTAATCGTGTCTGCCATGAGACACTCAGTATTCTCAACTAAATACTCGAGACACTCTGTCTTTCTCTTTTTTCTTCGTTTTACCTCTGCAAAGGGAATTTTCTCGTCCTTGATAATTAAACATCTTTGTTTCAAGTCAACAACGGCGTTCTTGTCTAATAAATCACGCCCAATAATGACATCATAATTATAGATACCATCCTTGATTATTAAAGCATTCGTTTTTAACATGGTGCCATTTTTTAACTTTAGGACAAGCTCCACCTCACCTTCTACCTTACTCTCGGCGTTAACGCCTTTTATAGTCAGAGAACTCGGCTTTAATTCATTACTTATCTCATTAAGTCTGTGGTAGCTCACCAAGCATTTTTCTGATCCTGAATCAATCAATGCATTCCACAGGTCTGCATCCTTTCTCAGCACAATCATAGGTTTATTACTTTTGCGAATTACAAATAATTCATTTTGTCCTGTGACTTCAACTTCTTCCTCATTTTCGTATTTACAAACGTTCGCCGTCACGTGGCTTTCGCTTAAATCTACCTCTCCAAGCGATTCGTATCTGTTTTTACACCCGAATAGAGGGTCTATTCTCTCATGGACATTTTTAACGAGGGAATCTTCAACACCAGAATTCTCCTCGGGTTCTGAGGGGGTTGCCGACAAAGAGTCACAATTCATTTCAATTTCATTTTTACCATTAACGTTGTTTCTATTGGCAATGAAATCGTCGCCGCAGTTTATGCTAAAAAATCGTCACTGTTGTTAGTTTGGTAGGTTTCTACCTGGCTTTTTTCTGACACACGACTTTTATGCTGTCCTCGCGCGCGGACACGATTAGGCCTACCTGGTCTGTTGAAAAACTCTCGTCCTGACCTACAGTCTCTTGCGTAGTGTCCTAACTTATTACAGCGAAAACAAACTACATCTCGCAGCGAATGCTCGGTGGCTGCCTGCGGTGAACCGGGTTTGTACCAATCTGACGGTTTCCTAGCCACAATAGACACCGCCACACCTTGTTCTTTGCAGACACACACATTTCTGTCACAATTCGAGCAACGACCAGTTCCTGAGGCTGTTTCCGATGTCTGGACTTCCAGAGTTCCTAGCTCTCTGTCTCCAAAATATGGTTGTACGTGAGCTCTAGCACGGTAACTGGGTTTTGGGAAATAGGGTCTTGAAAAGGGTCTTGAGTAAGGTCTACGAGTCCTACCTCTAGTTTGGAAACCGCCCCTTGCTGTTGTATGCACCTCAATCTCATCATGGGCTTCGAAGTTTGAATCGGACGAATGACCATCCTCAGCACAATAGAATTCCATAGATCTCTCAGTTTTCGCTAATATTTGTTTATCTTCGGGAAAATTTCTGGTGACAGTGACTAACCTATTAAGAAGTTCTTCGGGCGAACCGAAGGGTTTGCTGAACAATTTTTTGGAAAACTCCTCTGTAACCAAGGGGTTGATAATGACCATAGCTAAAGCAACAATTAAAGTACTCTCGACATACTTGTCGAGAGCAGCAGGATCAGTACAGTTCACTACATACGGGTGGGCTCTGTTCGAACACTCTGGGCTCGTCATTATTCTGTGTGTTAGCTTACGGATTTTGGATAGTATTTCTACGAATTGACTCGCTAAAGCATCGTTACGTTTTAGGCGTACATTATTCAGGTCACACGCAACTGCGTGCAAAGATCTTTCGCTCTTCGATACATATATATTTTCTAACAGGTGCACTACTTCTTCAAAGGTCAGTTCGTAACCCTCACTGATTATGGAGGCTACAACGGCGTTAAAGTCGCCGACCCGCTTGTCTGCGGTTCGCAACAATAGATTAAGTTTAGCTTCCTCTGAGTTGTCGGAAAGCATGTTGAAATACGCTCTCACATTTTTTATATGCGTTTCCAAGGATTTGTTTTCAATGAAGTCAGGGTCAAATTTTCGTCTCCTACCGCGGTATTGGGGCAAATCCTGTCCAGCAATCACCACGCTCGGTATCGGACCGACAACAGAAGTCGTTACACTGGTAACTGAGCTAGTCACAGGGACAACTGTGGTAACTGTACTAACTACCGGTGTGACAGTGGTGGTCGCCATCGTGAAAAAAATAGGCACAGAGACTCTTCCTACTCGGGTCACGTAAGGGGTGGTTCTTATGTACTCGTACTCGTCAGAGTCACTATTCGACATAAGCACAAAAATAATCCTATATTCGTAAGCCTCCAATTTCCATTAAATAAGAAATGTTCACACGATAAAATTGTCTACATGCAAATGGGAATAGTCTACACACAATTAAAATTTTCTACCTACCAACAACAATATTCTACATGCAATAGAACACAATAGAATTTTAACTCACAATTTCAGTCGACTCAAAGCAGGCTAATTCAGTACACAAGTCAAAATTCGCCGGTTGGCATCGCAGCAACTGAACAGAGCAACCAGCTCCAGCTCGCTTTTATGTCCCAGGGAACAATGGCCTGAGAACAATGGCTACAACGTCCGTCAATTGTTTCTAGGGAACAATGGACTACCTCTCAACGCTCAACGACGCTTCCGCGTAACGCTCGCTCTCCGATTTCTTAGAAGCAGCCTGCCTCTGCACTGCCTAGCTCTCTGCCAGTGCTTATTGCTATTGCTGAGTGCTTATTACTTACTGCTTCTTCATTAATTTTATATTGCTGGTTTATAATCATTTAGTTGAACGCATGCTTATTTAATTTGCAAGCAAACATTATCGGGTATACTCATCTTGCTACGGGAAGTTAGCTGGTGGCGTTGAACATTATTTTGGCGATGCGCAGACCTCGTCGGTCGATCTCCTCGTTGCAGATGCAGATGCAGATCTTCTCCTTTGAGTAGCGCTGATCCAGATTGGTGAAGACACCGTACCGTGTAGATTTTTGATTTTTCTCCCTCGAAGTTCTTTTCTCGATGCTCTGAAGTAATATGGTAATTTTGCGACGTCACTCCAAACAGCGTGATGACACTCCTCACATTTAAGATCACTGATCAGCAGAACTGAAGATCACTTCTTGATATCTTTCTTCTTCAATGGCAATGTGGCAATGTGGCATTGTGGCAATGTGGATTTCTTCAATGTGGCTCCCCATGCGGGCCACCAATTATGTTCCGACCCTTTTAGTAATCTTGGTCGAAACGAACGCGGATGGGGTTCGTGAGTGAAAACGATGTGGAGTGATGGTGATCCTTTTTATTTTGTTCCTTCGTATCGACAGAACATCAGAGTTGACAATATATTGGTAACTTCTAGCTGCCTCGGTCGTCACGCTCCTGCTACTGACAGCGTCTATTTCGTTTAGATGTTACCTTTGCGGCCAACCGCCACTCAATGAACGCCGATACATCTTGTCGACTCTATTTATATGACTAGCGGGCGCACAGCTGTGCTGAGGTTCCAGTAAACCGAAGACTGGTCACGCGCGCCTTTATTTGTCAGGTTAAGAATTGTTTTCAGATTTGGTTGGGCTTGGAAATTTCGTTCGTGGGAATAGAATAATGGTTTAGATGTCCGATGAACAGATCAGAATGGTGATAGAACATTATGGAATATGAAGAAGAGATAAAATGTTGGAACGTGATGATGCAATTTGATGATGGAATTAAATGTTGAAACAATGATGCCACATTATGATGAAATTAAATAATGAAACTTGGTGACACAACATGGTAATGAAATAAATATTGAATTATGATAGCTAAACATGACGATGGAATAAAATATTGAAAAATGATGATACTATATGATTATGTGCAGTGTGTTGTTCGAACATGATGATGCAACATGATGATGAAACATGATGAAGAAACTTTATGATGGAATAAAATGATGGAACATGATTATTGCTGCAGTTCCTAATTTAGACTTGGGATAAGAAGCAGCACACTTGTGTCCGTGATAAGCACGGATTATTCGATCGTTAGTTTTGCCGGAGTTGTTTGTTAGATTGTGTTTACATGCTTGTGATTATTTATTAAGTTCATTTACTATTATATTTGCCTTGATCTGTGACTTTGAACATTCCAGAATAATTATAATGTTGGATTTTTTAGGAGTGTAGGAACTACGAAGTTAATTGTATTTAGTTACTCATGTATATTTCATTTATTGTCATAACGAACCTCATAACGAACCTGTAGCCATTCACTGTAGCATTTCACTGTACTGCTAGATATGCTAGATATTGTAATGTCAACCAGTAAAGAAAATTGTGAAATGAAGACCAGTGTATACCCTGAATGTGGTCTTGTTGATTTCGTGTTCAGTAAAATAGTGGTGAAGAATAACTAAGGCCGGTGATGCCACAAGAAAGTGTGCGGCGCCTTCAATGATGACACAACATGACGATGAAATAAAATATTAGAACATAATTATGTAGGGTGGGCCAGAAGTAACTGACCCTTTTAATTTGCTAATAAAAGGAAACCTATGAACGATAGGAAGTTGAAACATGTTTTATTCGAAAGAATAACATTCCTGTGGGTTTTCAACACTATGTTTTGAATATAATGACTGTCATGGCTGTATTGACATATTTGGGCTCTTTTAATCGTCGCTTCCCTTACGCTCCTTAGTGTATCAGGCGAGAGTTGACCTATTTTTAACGAAAAATCTATCCAGGAAAGGCCTAGATATGAACGGGCTTGAAATAAAACAAAATAATCTTGGTAGCACTAGCACCAAATAAATCTTACGTTTAACACCAAAAAGTTATTCAGAGACACAAGGTCCGTGCAGGCGGTAGCGGGACAGACGACTACACGATCTGTCTGCACAAGAGACGGACTCCGGATCAGCTGTGGTCTGAGAGTCGTGCCGTCCTCGAGCTGCCCGTCTTTTTCCGCTTAAGGGAGAGCAGCTGTGCAAGAATAGTGAATTATTAATAAGAGGCAAAAATCGAGGAATGCGAATGAAGGTCTCAACGAAGTATACCACTTCCGAGGCAAGTAGAGAATAGTTAAGCGACGTTAAATTTTACCAATTAGAAGAAATGAAATTGTCCATAAATTAGAAGAAATTAAATTGTCTTTCAATTAGAAGAAATTATATTGTCCATCAATTAGAAGAAATTAAATTGCCTATCGATTCGGAGAAATTAAATTGTTCATCGGTTTTGAGAAATTGAATGAGCTACCAATTAGGAGAAAATAAAGGATCCATCATTTACGAGAAATTAAAGGATCCATCAATTACGAGAAATTCAGGGGTCCATCAATCACGAGAAATTAAGGGATCCAAAAATTACGAGAAATTAAACACTACAATTTGGAGAAAATCCTCACTATCAATTAGCCGAGAGATAAAAGTGACTAAAGACTTATCATAAGCTGCCATTTCCCCATTTAGATTACAGGCCGTGTTGTAATGACCTCAGGCTACACGAAGTAATCACGGCACTCGGCACTACTTCATTGCAAATACCTCTGACTTACTGCTTCAGTGGTGAAGCCGGTCCTGGCTGTGGATGGTGGCCGTCGTAGTGCTGCAGATCGGTGGGCCTCAGAGGGAGAGCTCGGTGAGCATTAGCCACCCATTTCTGAGTGCGAGTGTCTCGGTGAATAAAGAGTCTGCTTCAACCCAATTGAAATTCTGAGCCTTTTACAGATCGTTTTCAGGCAGTTATAAGCCAAGAGTTTAGTCGTTTTCGAGCAGTAAATTAGCCTTTTTCGGAGATAATGTCTAGTATTTTTAGCCCATTTAAACGGCTATTTCTGGGCATCGAAACGGCTAATGCAACGGCCATTTTGGGCTTCTCTACTACCTGAACGAGGCTATTCACGACCATTTTTGGCTTTTCCATTGCTTGAACGAGTCTCGTCCTGGCCGGCTTCCTTACTGCTTGATCAAGGCTAATACCGGCCCTTTTGGGCTTCCTTACTGCTTGATCAAGGCTAATACCGGCCCTTTTGGGCTTCCTTACGCCCGGCCTTAAAAACAAAAAGACATATGGAATCAAAAGTCCCAAATTAAAACATTATACCAATAAAAATTAAAATTTTTATTTATTAACGAAATAAATATGAAAAGTACTAAGTATTGATTTACAACAGTGGCATAATGGAGCAGATCAGATCGCTCCAACATCAGATTATCTATACGATATAAAGAGTTTGAAGGTCGGGTCTTGTGGTTGCTTCGCCTAGTGGGTTCCGATTTGAGGGGAGTGAAGCAGCGGCCTTACTTTTATTCTTCTCCGGCTGTAGGTATCGGTTATACGCGGCGGAGAAGTTGGAACTTTTTCGTAAATAAATTTACATTGGGATACATTAAGATTACTGAACATAAAAGGACTAGAATCGAGGTTTGAGGGGTAACTAGGGTAAAGCACTACAAGTTGAATGCTCAGCGATGAAGTAGTGAGACAGAGAGAATCAAAAGAAAATTATCTAGTATCTAGATACTTTTGGAGAAGTATCTAGTATCTAGATACATTTTGAAGTATCTATGACCAGCTCTGGATATCTACATGAGCATAATATTTTTTTAACTACTAAACCGAAATTTATAGTAATAATTAATTGATGAAACTAATCGAAACTAACTCTGGCCACCCTCACCTAATCTAACTTAACTAAGTTAGGTTAGTTGAAATTAATTTAGTTCTTTACATTTACTGAAGTAAAACGACTTGTACAACATTTACGATTACGAGTCTTTTTACAATCTATTACGCGTCCAAATAGAGGTCGTCGAAAAGGCTTGAAAACGACTTTAAACGACCCGAATGAGCCCGCAAACAGCCATTGACTAGACCTATAAAAGGCCAGTTGAATGAAGAGCCCTTTTCAAGCCCTAATAGGCCAAGTATAGGTAGGAGTCGGTTTGAAGTCGCGATTTTTGGCCCTTTTGGGCCGTTTTCGACCTTTTACGACTAATTTACTACCTGAAAAGGGCGATAATTTTCAATTGGGAAGTAGCCCAGCTTGCACGGTCGCGTCGAAGTGGAGAAGGATACGGCCACTAGCGAGGTCTGTCCGACCGCGCTGGATTCAGGAGAGCGACCTCGATCGAGTTCGCGACGTTCCTCCCTTTAGCGTATTATGTGGGGTCTGATGTGAAGAAGGCTGGAAGATGCTTCATAATTTTTTTAAAAAAAGTCGAGGCAAAGAAATGAAGATGAAGCAAATGTGAGTGACTTTTCCCACTGAATTTATATGAAATTAGATTCTTAATTGACATACGGTTGGGGATTTTCCTAACAATTTCATAATGAATGCTGTTTAGAAGTTCGTGTAATTTTTTTGGATTTATTGCATAAACTCGTGACTTAAGACAAACCTGGAGAACGAGCAGGCCAAGGGATGTTGCCAAATCTTGAAATGAAATGGTTTGGAAAGCGCTCTCCCAACACTGTCAACATTTCTCTCGCTGTTGATAAATATAATGTTAATCAGCCATAAAAATGTATTTCATTCAAATAATTCATGTTATAACTTTCCTGCACTCATGGTATGCCTTTTATGAACAAATTAAAAAGGTTAGTTACTTCTTGCTTACCCTGTACAACATGACGTAAGAATAGAATGTTGCAACATATTTCAACATACGGATTAGACTTCATGCTTCTGCACGTAAAATTACTCGGTTAAGCCTACTGTGCAATAGAAATGAAAAGCTGGTAAGCTTCCCTGTTGTAAATTGCACTGCATTTCACCCTTATCATCCTTCACCCAAACTGCACTTCACCCTTATCGATCGACTGGCGTACGGACGTCAGGAGCATCCCTTCTAGAATAACTGGAGCCATTTGGAGCTTAATCTTGAAATCTGATCAAGTTTAATATCGTATCGAGATTGTATTCCTTCCTAAAATTGTTCTCAACCTGACAACTACTTCATAACATTTGTTTGACAGTAAATTCGGCATGTCATTTGACCACAAATTAAATTTTTGTCGTCAGTGAACGACTCTAGATTGTTTACGCTATAAGTCGTTTTCTCACAGAACCCGCACTATTTATGGTCATGTTGTTATAGTAGTGTGATGAGAATACTTCCTGGTAACGATTATATTCTTCTTTTATCCCGGTAGTAATTAGATTTATCTCCGCTTAATGCAAAACAATACCAAAATTCACCAGAGAACGGGAGCTGGGGTGAACCAAATATGAAGTCGACGGACACGTTCCACAATTGCTGGAAGAAAAGGTGGGTTGGGTCCTGATGGAAATAAAAGTGCTCGACTTTATCTTGTGTATTCCTTCTTAATGCCGAAGGTTACTCTGGTTTTTCAACGCGTGACGAATGTGCGGCAAACAAAGGGAGGGAGGCTGGTAAAAAAGTTCGGGTAGGCTTGTTAAATCGTTACATTCATACGAGCGTAAGAAGTAAGATAAAAGTAGTTGATAAAATTGAAAAAGCTAGAGTGTGTCTATTTGAATACACGTGAAAGGTTTATTTTTACTTTCATTTCACAGTTATGCTGTCGTTTAACATCTGATATTGTCTCCACAGTTAGAGCGGGACTTCCTATGCTATATTGCTTTTGGAGTTAACTTTGCTAGAGAAGTTCAATATTATTTCAAGCTTCACTGAGATGACTAGCATTTTAAGTCTTTTAAGGTTTATATACTTACCATGAATAATTTCAAGTGCTGATATGACGGAAGAATGGAGCTTCTAGATTTAGTTCAATGGAGCCTTTAGATTTAGCGGTTTGAAATATTTGGTGGACATTTCACACTCTGCGCAAACATTTCGTGTTCGACGCTCATCGAATTGAAGTGGCCCATAAAATTTGAATGAAGTGTCTTTTATTTCAAACTTCTTAGTTGGTCGGTCCTTTCTAACAATCAGCTTTTAGAAATGGTTTACAGCTTTGTGACTTTAGTTTACAATGGTTGAGTAATGATCAAGCGCAGTAAGGAGAGGAGTTTCTTTTAAGGAGAAGAGGCGTAACCTTCAAATGTCAGCAGAGTGGGTCGCTCCACTGATGTTGATGGCGGAACATATTGATGAAACAAATGTAACACGATTATTAAACAAATTGAACCATAGAGTTGGAACATGATAATATTGCAATGAAGTATCATGATTTAAGGTCTTGGGATTTAGCTTAACGATGCAAGAAGTTGGAAAATAAGGGAAGAACATGAAGGTGTGACATGATATTGAAACATATTCATAAACATTAATTGTGATGTGTGATGGTGGAGTGAGAATGGAATATAACATACATGTTGGCTTACAGTAATAATGAAACAAGATCCTGCAAACTTGATGGAATACAATATTGTAAAATGACGATTTCTTTTGGTGGTGAAACATTTTTCACGGGATAAAACACATGTTAACTCAGTCACTATCAAAAACATCAGCAATTCATATATGCAATTGAAGATGCGTAGACTTGATAGAATTAACATTACTGCATTAATGGAGTATAATGGAGTAAAAAATATTTTAGTTAAATGCGGTACACAATAAAGACTTTCCACACGCATGAAATTTTAAACTCTTAATGCAGCACTTTAGATGCACCTTTGGCGCAGTTTTTCTGCCGTCTGTTCTTGATTTGAACATCGGACGCAATGCTCTGAATGGATGACAATTTCCATGAAGGTTACTTTTCAAAACACTTTTTTTCCGCGAACACTGCGTACCTCCCATTACGATACAGACGGGGTTTATCTTTGCAATCAAATCAATATACCCTCCAACTGGGAGTAAAAATTAAGTCATATAAATTATTCCCTGTCTTTTTTGACTAATGATCAACCTATTTCTTTCATCTCCCCTATTCTTTCTTATGAAATATTTCACTATATATATACAGGGTGTCCGACGCTTTTGTAGCCAAACTTTAACATAAGGTAGCGATCGTCGAAATGAACACTTTTTATTCGATTAAGTTATGGTCTAAAATGCTTCGTTAAAGAGTTACAAGGACTTGAAGTTGGACAATTATTAAAAAAATTCGTACCGTTCATGCGGAGACGAATCCAAGGCGGTAAACTGCGGCACATCAATGGTAAGGATACGAAATGAGAAGTGAGGCAAGTATGTGGAACATTTATTATTTTTAATTAACATTACCTTTTTAATTTTGTGATAAGGGAAAAGCATTTTCGACAGTAATTATTATGAGCACAACAAACGAAAACGCATACTGGGTTACATGTTTACAAAAAGTGTTCAAAATGCCGCCCATTTCTTTCGATGCAGGCGTTCAAATGCCTTTCCAATGATTGGCGGACGCGAGCAAAGACACCAGGAGTTTTACGAATCCTTTCCGAGGCTTCAACAATCCTACCCATCAGGTCCTCTTCGGATTAAATCGTTGTTTCATACACTAAACGTTTCATATACCTCCAGAAAAAGTAATCTAGGGGCGTAATATCAGGAGATCTTGGTGGCCACGCGAAGGGACCGCCACGGCCTATCCAGCGTTTGGGATATCGGGTATCCAATAATTGCCTAACAGCAACCGCAAAGTGTGCAAGAACACCATCATGAAAATATATTCCTCTGATGTCAGCTAAAGGTACATTTTCCAGTGGTTCTAGCAATACTTCATTAATAAAAATGTAATAGGTACGTCCATTTAGTCTCTCTGGTAAGATGTATGGCCCAATCAGATGGTCACCAAGAATTCTTGCCCAAACGTTTACGGCGAATCTAACCTGATGTCAACATTGCCTTGTAACATGTGGATTGTTGCCAGGCCACATGTTTTGGTTTTGGAGATTAAGTATTCCTTCTCGAGTAAATGACGCTTCGTCTGTGAATAAGACTCGTGATGGGAAACAAGGTTATTGATCTGTTTTCTGTTGAAACCACCTCGCAACACGACGTTCGAAATCTTCCCCGTGCAATTCCTGCACTCGCTGAAAGTGAAATGGATGTTGACCATTGTTATGTAGTACTTGCCAAACAGTAGTTTTGTTTAAATGTAAAGCACGTGCACAAGAACGAGTGCTTGAAGTAGGATTGTTTCGAAAACATTCTAAGACATCTTCCACCTTGTCTGGATCTGCTACTCTCCTTTGGCGTCTTCCTTCAGGTCGTGGTCTGTGAAATGATCCCTATTCACGTAATCTCCGGTGTATGGCTATGAATGTTTGACGCGATGGTACATGTCTGTTAGGATGCCTTTCTGCGTAAATTCGAACAGCCTCCCCAGAATTTCCATTTGTTGCACCATACACGAGGCTAATAAATATCCGCTAATTCAGCATTGGATACTCCCTCCATTGCCGGTGATACATTTGCAGCCGAAGAAGTACTAACAATAAACAAACTTTACTTTGTCGTTGATGTCGAGGAGCACTCAGAATATCGGATGAAAAGTAACTTCATATATTTGTAACTTTTTAACAAAGCATTTTAGACCATACCTTAATAGAATAAAAAGTGTTCATTTCAACGATCGCAACCTTATGTTGAAGTTTGGCAACACAAGTGTCGAACACCCTGTATATACATATATATATCTTTCATGCGGAGTCACTTTAGACCAGTTTAGCATCATTGCGATGATATTTGCTTTAGCAATTTTTCCAAACCTCGCCCAGACTCATTCCTAAGTGTTGACTTGCTCCAAACGTTTTAGATTGAAAGAAATTGTAACTTACTGATGAAACAATCTGTGGAAAAATAATTTAAATCAAATTTATTACAGTAAAAATTTCATTTTATCTAGCTATTCATGATCAATATGTTTGAAACTATTCGATAAATTGTGAAACTCATTCACCACTCTTTATGAATACGATTTAAATCTAGCATATGTTCTTTTTTCGATACCATTATCTGTACAAACTGCGACATTAAACATTGAATATTGGTTGTTGCTTCTACTTATAACTTGTTATCACCTTGCGTTTAAATTATTGGTTCTAACGTTTTTCACAAGGTTAAACCATTTTTAAATAACTCTGGTGCAGTGAAAAAGTCTTTGTTTGTCAGGATCGTAGTGGACATTTATTATTTACCATATACATCTCTCTTGATAGACTTTTTCAACGTTTTTGAGCGAATTATTGAAAAATCGGTTCGATCATCAGTGAGCAAGTTTTAATCAATTTTATGCATCGGGATTCCAAAATTACAAGTAGCCTAGGAGACAAGAACGACACCACGTTTTAAAATTTACAACTTATGTAATACTTTTTATATAACTCTCAGCATTGTCAAATTGGTGCTCGATTGTAAAAACAATATGCAAACAATTTCCTAGTCACGAATAAGCACGCGTTCAACAATCACAGTACGGTATCTGCTCTGTTTGAATCCGTGCTGTGGCATCTGACTGCAGTCACGAGGAGTTGAAAAGTTCCAGAAACCAATGCTTTTGTGAATATATTTCTCTATTTCAAAATTGGGGAATCAGACTATTCAAAAACATATACGCTTATTTCCAACTCTTATGCAGTATTCCACTATTACACCGAGAAACAATTATAAAATCGTTCGTCAGATCATGTGGGCACCATTTGGAAGATATGCCATCTCTGAGGATAAGAGCAGAACACATAGCCATAGGAACATTACCTCTGTCGTAAGGTTTGGAGGAGAGAGCGGCGTGGTACCAAATCAGCTGCTGCCGGTAGCATCATCTCGCGTAGGCCCGATGTCGCGGCCAGGCCTAAGACACGCTTTAGATGCTTTAGACACGCTCGCTCCATCGCCGACGTTTCGAGCACTAAATATTCCCGAGCAGCACAAAGTGAACTCAAAATCCGAGTCTGATGGGATTTTTGTCTCAGGGATTGCAACTGTCTATTCCAATTTTTAGCTTATTTTTTCAGGTTCACATATCGCTTTCTCACTATCCTTCAGAAGACTACTATCCTTCATCTCCTGTTAACTATCCTTCATGTCCTGACATTTTTGGAATTCCTTTGAAATACGACGTAGAGCACAGGCAAGTTGGAACAAATCCGAACAGGCCCAACTTAATTCAGCTGGTAGAAATAAAATATTGAAACATGATTTGTAATACAAAACTGGTTAATCTTTATTCCATACTTTACATCGATTTCGAACACACCACAGAATTTAAGAAATGTACAATTTTCCAAGAAACTTCTCTTCATTCATCAAGCAGTTTAGTAAATATTGAACAAACTTGGCTACGTCGTAGTATTTCCTGGTATTTCTCCGTAATGTCTTCAACTGCACAATTCTTAGGTACAATTTTACTTTTTTTAAATGAGAATGCTAAGCTATCTCCAAATATTATGAAGAAAATGAGGTGTAACATTGAATATGTTCCGTAATTACGCACCGAGGCACAATGAAGGAAATCCAGGAAAAAACCTTAAAAATTCGCCTTTTATTGGTACTTTTGCTATAATGAAACTCAATGAATTACTGTTTTCTGGTTGATTTCTGAAGCATTGCAGATGCTTTCTGTCCAGTTAGTTACTCTATATTTGCTTCCTTTTCTTTACAAGTACTACGGTTTCTTCACAAATACTACGTTTCACTCACATATACCTTGTTTTTATGCTTTGCATATAGGACAGTAATTTCAGCGTATGTGGTAAACAAAGATTCAGTTATTCGGGCAGATTAAGATGAGTTTCATAGGAGCAATTTCAAATATTTTTACTTCGCTTACATATGCAATGCACCGACTTTGTCAACAATCTTGACAACCAATACACCCAAAAAAAACCTAGTCGTTGAAAAAGTATGGAGAAGACGGAATTTTATCTATATTTTCAGTACGGCTATCTGTTAATACAAAGCGATTGATACAAACTCTGCGTTTTTATGAGTGCACGGGAAACACAGAACATTACCCATCCCATGTAACTCAGAAACATCTCGCCATGGATTCCAACACGCGTGTGAGTTGTACCTCATAATTGGTCTGAAGTTCTAAATGAATTATAAAAAATTAAAGATTTCAATTGGAAAGAAAATATGAACAAAATGTATCTCAGAGTTCTTGACACATTTTTTATCATAAAAAACTAAGTATTTCATAAGTAAAAATAATCGTAGAAAATTAACTCAAATTATAACTCTAGACGACTGCAATTTAAAATTTTCGTTTATAAAATTATCCATGTAAGAAAAAATACCCCATTTCTTATTTAACAAGTAAAACAAGGCCCGATTAGCACTTGAAATCATTTGCTGTAGCCCAGACAAGTGCTCAGCCACAACCGCCGCACCACTCGTGTCATGTGACAGCTCGTCTTGACTGAGGAGCAGGATTCCTTTTTATGTAGGATGATCATTGCTAAGAAGTCAAAGTTCGTCAACTTATATTGTTACATGACTAGTGTACATGGCCCGCTAAAAATGACGGGATTCCATACCTTTCTTCAACAAACTTCCAGATGTGGATGAAAAACAAATATATCATTCCGAACAGCACCCGTGATAAAAAATATTATTATATTTGCGCACCGATGAAACTTTTTATCACAGATACGGTCATTATGGCTATCTTAATATGCGTAACATAGAAATGAAAGAAGCGGACTCCAAACGAATAAACCACGAGCATTATTTGGTAGTAGCAGGACCCGTGGAAATTACACAGACAATGTTATCGTTAAGCTGGGTAGACCTGTGAAAAATTCTGTCAACATTACCTACCCTATGCTAACCTATCCTATCCTAATCTTACCAAACCTATCCTAAACGAACCTATCCTGGTAGAATATCATGCATATCAGAGCATGTAAAGTCCATCTTATTATGTTATACTGCGGATTTCGGTATCCATGATACCGCAAACTCAGACGTCCTATGTTTCTTAAGAAGCGGACACCAAACATATATATAAATAAATATAGAAATAAACACACAACGGATATTATTAGGTTATATGAAATTATTTAGTAATGTGCTGAAGTTAATAAAAAACGAATCTTGTACCTACCTTGGGTATGAACAACACAATCAGTTTGGTATTAAAACTAAAAATGACGAGGTGTTTAAAGTATATAACAACTAGCATGGGTACCCGTACATACACCCGGCTCTGCTGAGGTTCCAGTAAACCAAAGACTGGTCACCTGCGCCTCAATTTGTCTGGTTAAGCATTGTCTTCAGATTTGGCTGGGCTTGAAAATTTCGTTCGTGGGAATAGAATGATGGTTGAGATGTCCGATGGTCAGATGAGAATGGTGGTAGAACATTGTGGAATAAGATGAAGGGATAAAATGTTGGAACATGATGATGCAAAATATGATGATGTAATTGAATGTTCAAACAATGATGCACAAAATAATTGTTAAATTATGATGGCTGAATATAACGATGAATTAAAATGTTAAAAAATGATGATACAATATGATTATGTGTAGTATGTTTTTCGAATATGGTGAAGCACCATGATGATGAATGAAAATACTTGAACATTACGCAACATTATGATGGTATGAAATGAGGAAGCATGAAGATGCAACAAGTTGATGAAATAAAAGGTTGAAACATGACTATGGAATTAATACTTTCCCTGTGTTGACCTTCAAATTATTTTGGTTAATAATTTCAGAACAGCTTCATTTTGTTATTTTAAAGATAGGCTAACCATTTCAATGCTTTCCTCTGTTGTATAAAAGTACTGTTGCTCACTGTGTGGGTCTGTGTATGTCGGTTCGACATCTCGGTCGCTATCTACGAGGGTATTTGAAATGGGGTAGAAGTTTTAGGACTGGTATTCCATAAAGTAGGCCTTCCCATTCAGCTATTAGAATCCATGCTTAAAAATGCAATACAACTACCTCACTCGAAAGATTTTCAATATTAGGTTCTGCAGGTTCGTGTTTTAATTTACGCACTCATGAATCCCACTTTATTAGCAAATTGAAACCTAACCTTAATGACATGCAGTCATCATATCCATTGAAAATAGGTATTACGTAATTTTCTTCTTTTTTAATTTTCATTTGTGTACATATTATTTTATTACTTACTGAATGGTTTTTAATGCCTGTCTTAATTTATCATTTCTTGTATTTAAGACTATAGCTGATGATGATCTAGATCATCAAAACGTACTAATTCCTAATAGATATATTTTAAATCTATTGTCTTCGATATAACCTTCCCAAAATGATATGTATCAGGCATGAAATTGAAAATGAAGCATCCATAGATGCAATTGTTTATTTTTTTGAGGATGACTTTTCATCATAAATAAATTATTCCTAGCATTTTGCGAAGGCACAATTTCGTTATTACATAATAAACATTTTTTCCTGTCCAGCATTTCCCAGAATAAAAGTATATAAAATACAATCTGCATATATTAGAGAACATGCAATTTTGGGCTTAACTGTTCAAGCCAGGAATCAGCATTGATTTTAATTTATTTTTGAAAAAATGACGTTCTGATAAGATAGTGTTTGGTGTACACCGAAACAGAATTGAATTACAGAGACTATTGCTAAACTCAATTTTTTATGAAATCAAGGAGTCTTGCAACTGGCTCGGTAGCGCTTGTTCAAACTTTTGATAAAGACGACAACTACGAATTGGATTTATTCAATATATAAATCAGTGATTTACATACGTTCTCACAGATCGTTTCGACATACCTGTGTTTGTTGATGTACAATTTTCATTGAAGTGCTCAGATAAATTCACGGCATACATCATGAATGCATAAACTTTGTGCACGTTGATAATATCAAAATACTCAAACATTGCTCTTGAAAGTGTAAAAACATAATTTCTTCCTTGCTCACAGAGGATGCTTTATTCCAATAACGGCTGATACATATCCTCTTGTACAATAATTTTTCAAATGCCATATAACTAACACCTGGACTCAATGACGATAACCCCCGGTAAAGACAGAACTCATTTCCGACCCCTGGGTAGAGTGGGGAATTGTGGGTGAATTCTCCTTTATCCCAACAGGACAAATAACCAGGCGGCACTGGAGGGATTCGAACTGCCGACCTTCCCGTGAAGGGCGCGTTCTTGACCACTCGGCCACGGTGACCACAATTCGCGATGATTCTTCATCTACTAATATTTTTAAAAAAATCCTCCCCTCTGATTTCAAGACATCAGAAAACCTTCCCATCTGATATCATGACATCAGACCACCGCCTACACTTCACCACAACATTGACTGCCATATAACGCTTATTTTCTAATCACTGTAAAATTTTGCTAACAAGTTTTTTTCTACTGCTTTTCAGAGCGTAAGATCTTTCTTTTGCTGTATTGACGGTGTGACACTAAATATAAGGCGCGATCTTATGATTCGGATAGAAGTATCTTCATTCGTATTCTGCTGCTTGCGTCTATAGGACATTTGGCCTTGAAATCTGCCCATTATTTTGCCCTCGTCATTTTGGCAGAATACAATTGTAAAGTGCAACTAGGAAGTTGTATTCATAAGCATTTATCGCGAGGTAGGCGTGGAGATGAAGTGAGGCTTGGAACTATACGGACACTTGCGGTGGATCTCGGAGCTGCGGTGCCGCTGATGGAGGTCCGGTGGAGACCATGGCTCTGTCTGTTGTCTCGTTCATGTCTGTCTTGTGGACCCTATTGGTGCGTTAGGTTTTCACAGTGTTACTCTGTGACCTGTTGTGTGGAATCTGATCTGGGTTTTATTAAAGTGACTTTAGCATTTCCTCGGTGGACGGCTAGAGCTCGGCAGCGAATCCCTCGTCCTACAAGCGAAAGAGTCTTTCAAATAATTCAAATTCGTTGAATTTATGCGGGGATTTTCAGTCTTGTATAAAAATCCTTCATGTTATTCATTTTCAATAAATCACTCGAGATTTCCAAAATATTTCTTGACTATACTCGTTCTTCCTAACACTTCTAGCGAGTGATCGTTCTAACTTGTTACAACAATCGTGGAAATTAAACAACATGTCATGCTTGTGTATATTTTGCAATTATTCTAATAGAATACAAAATGTACAATAAACAGTGACTAGCAGTGTCAGTTATTTTCTACTTTCTTGAAGTGAGGCGAAAGACACTGAACTAAGCTCTCAAAAAACATTATATTCATGGACGGCAGTGGCGGGTGCCATAGGGAGCATCTTGTCGTAACTGATTGGCCCGGTTGATGACATTGGATGGGTCCACGAGGAGCGTCAGTCCACAGTTGATGGGGCTGGTAGAAGACACTGGATGTGTCGCTCAGAATGTAGAACTGGGAACAAAGAAAGAAACAACTTTCGTTAGATAGCCTTAGAATATTGAAAGCGTAAAAACTCGCTCCCATAAACACTTATCCAAAATTGTGAAATTCAGTTGAAAGTTTAGCGTCATGTCGAAATTTTTGTTGAAGATCTGTTAAATTTGTCGTTTGTGAACAAGGTCAAAATGAAAAACTTCTACGGTACGCTGTGTATTTAACTGTTAAAAATGTCTTTATCCAGATGATATTCTGGGTTAGAGAATAATACATTTTAACGCAAATAATACAATGAAAGGATTAAATAACTTGACGCCAACATCATTACAGGAAAATAATCAAGATCTTCATATCTAACATTTGATCACCAAAAGCATCGACTGATCGTGATGTCTAAAAACGAAATTTTCCGCAGATCGAGTATGATTCTCGCATCAATGATTTTGACTGAATACTATGACAAATCAGGATGTGAGCTAACACATGTTCACTGGATGTTTACAATGAATTAGTTAGATTTTGTCGACGTAACACAAATGAAAAATGTCATGACTTAGTTTCCAACAGCAGTGCACGATGTTAAAGTTCTGCAGACAGAGCTGCGCTGACTTCTATTGATGGACATCAGTTATGTTACTCATGTTTTAGTGTCCGCAAAAATTCAACGAATTAATTACAACTTTGTTCGTTTGCGCCATATATTAGTGGAAATAAAGGTAAAATTGTTTATCACCATTCAAAGTGAATTTTAACGACGAAATAAAACCAATGAACTAAACACCTCTAATTAGTTCTGCAGGACAACGTATTCAATAAATAGTAATTATTGCTTTAAAAACAATCAGAACATAAGAACATTCCCCACGACCATACAGACTGATTGAGTTAGCAAAATTTGAAGTGGCTGCAAATTACGAAGTCAATTTTCACTCACCTGATTATTGTCCGCTGATTGTGTCTTGTTGTTCGTTTTCTAAGTCGTCTTCCTCCATCATATTCAGTAGGGTAGATTTTTTAAAGAAGATGCCCTGTGCGCGGCAGAGAGGGCAAAACGTGTTGCCTCTAAACCAAGTTCGGGCACACGCAACACACAGAACGTGGGTGCAGCCGCTGAGCACCGCGTAGTCCTCTTCTGTGTTGAGCGGTGCCGTCATGCACACTGGGCATTCGGGCTCCAATCTGACTCGGTCCAGCATCTCTTCAGGAAGCATGCTGCCCATCAGTTCCTACAGTTTCTTCGAATGATGCCATCACTTTCCTGGCA
Organism: Morinoia aosen; assembly: GCA_030386875.1. Taxonomy (NCBI): domain Eukaryota; kingdom Metazoa; phylum Arthropoda; class Malacostraca; order Amphipoda; family Talitridae; genus Morinoia; species Morinoia aosen. The sequence goes on along the minus strand of CM059575.1, from coordinate 55,717,966 downwards.
GCCCTCCTTGCGGCAATGGCACCGCTTCTATCGCGATGGGCCGCCATGTGCTGTGGGGAGCGAAGTCCACAGTTCAGGTCACGTGTGAGGTCCCCAACCGCCAACAGAAGTTGTTGGTCAGCGTTACGACAAAATTCCTCGCTATCGATGGCGCCCACAGCTGCAACCGTCGTTGTTATTATAAACTTCAACGAGGCAGCGTCTACTGTGGAACTGATGGCTCTTTTGTTGTTTATGTTGTCTGTCGAGATGATGAACTTCCACGCCTTCTGGAGATCATGAATTACTTGGATTGAAGGCTCCTCCATCACATTCCCGATAACGCGCCTCACCAGCATGATACACACGCTCCTTTCCAGAGACAGGTTCTGCGCTGCCGCTGGGGTGACGTGGCTCAGCCACTGCTCCTGAAGATCAGTGATCTCCATGTCCGCGAAGGAGTGCACCAAAGTACGAAGAAACGTGCGGGCCTGCTCCATTTTAAAATCTTTTTTCTTTAGACTTGGCGTGGGATTTGAGAGACAGAACCTTCGAGATGGAGCGTCGATTATTATCACGTGATGATTTTGGCACACACTATTATTAGGACTATTGAGTTTAACTTTGGGTAATACTATTTTGCAGATAATTCACAATGTACTTAAGCGCTGTAAGAATTTTCACTTCGGGAAACCGACTTTTTCGAGCCACACACACAGAATGAACATCCGGTTGATCCCTCCCTGCTTATATACCTACCAAATCAGCTGCGGCCGGCAGCATCATTTCGCGTATATAGGCCCAACGTATGTTGTGGCCAGGCCTTAGACACTCTCGCTCCATCGCTGACGTTTCGGACGATAAACATTTCTGAGCAGCAAAATGTGAATCCCAAATTAGAGTCTGATGGGATTTTTGCCCAGGTATTTCAATGGTCTTTTCACTCTTAACCCCTTTTTTATGATAACGTTAACAAACATATTTCTTGTCTTTCCTCCAGAAGATACTATGCCTTCATGTTATGACAATTTCGGAGTACCTCTGAATAACAAAGTAGAGTACAGGTGAGTTAGTACACGTTCGAACAGGTGTCTACTTACCCTGCCAACTTCTTTCTTCCTTTGGAATTAACTTTAATACACGCTTTGTAACGTAATGCAGATAAATATGTATCAGATCTGTTTCGCCGATTTAAGCATATCACATAACTTTGGAAATGTACTTCTTTCTTATAAGCCATTTTTCTCCCATCAATCAGTGATGTAAATGTTGAGCAGCTTGGTTATATCATAGTTTTTCAGATATTTCTCCGTTTTATTTCCTAATGCACACTGTTCAACTTCAATAGTACTGATATTTCAGAGAGAAATCCAAAGTTGCATCCATTATTTCTTAACGAAAATGAGCTGTAACCTGGAATATTTTCCAGGACTTAGCTCGTTTATAGAGTAGAACGAGACACAATGAAAAAATCCTTCAAAAAGGCAATATTTAATTCACCTGCGATAGGTTCTGGAGATAGAATGCAAATCACAAAAATTGCTGTTCATTGGTTGAGTTTTGAAGCTTTACAGTTCCCGTCAGTAGCGTTAGAAAGTAACTCAACACATTCACCATCTTTTCACATTTATTTCTTTATTTTTCATAAATACTTCGTTTCCTTAACATATTCATAGTTTTCGTTCTTTATTCATAATTAGGACGGTAATTTCGGCACTTTTGAGAAACAACGATTCAAGCATTCGGAGAGATTCAGATGGAGTTTCAATGTATCATTTTCGAAAATTTTACTCCGATTGCATACGCAATGACTCTGACGACGATCTATACAACCGATACAGCCACACTATGTCTAATTATTTTCGGAAGACGAAGAAGACGTAGGTGTATCTCCCTTTTTATAATGATAAGCTGTACATATGTAGCTGTTTTGAATAAGGTGAGTGTTTTATGAGTGCACCGGAGACACTTGCAGAGCACCTTCCATTAAATGTAACTTTGAAATATCATAGCAAGAGTTTCACCATGCGTATGAGTTTTACCTCTATATTATTCTTGTGAAGTTTTGAACGACGAAAACAGATGAGAGTGAATTCAATTTGAACGATCATAAGAACAGAAAGTGCTTCAGAGATACTGAAACCCTTCTCACGGTAAAAAATTGAGTGATGCGTACCCGAAAATATGGTGAACGCATAATCACTATTCATTATAACTCGACGTGATCGATTTATACATTTTGCTTACATGAAATCGTGCGTGAGGAAAAATTAGCAATATTCTTTATTTAAAAAAAAAGGAATTACTATTAAAGAGAAAATGTAACACTATTTCATGAAGAATACAACACCATATCTCTTCTTTCACATGGAAAAACGAAGCAAGTACTCGAAACCACAACTTGTAGCCCAGGCGAGTGCTTAGCCACAACCGCCGTACCACTCGTGTCTTGTGACAGCTCGTCATGACTGAGGAGTAGGATTCCATTTTGTGTTGGATGATAATTAACGTTAACGTTGACAACTCATATTATTACATGATGAAATAATTTAGCACTGTGCTGAAGTTAATAAGAAAACGAAACATGCACATGAGTAAGAACCTCAAAATCAGTGTGGGGTTTTAGTAAAACTGACCCGGTGTTTAAAATGTTTAACAACTAGCATGGGTACCCGCATACACACCCGGCTGTGCTGAGGTTCCAGTAGATAGAAGAGTGGTCACTTGCGCCTTTATTGGTCAGGTTAAGCTTTGACATCAGATTCAGTTGGGCTTGGAAACGTCGCTCGCAGAAATAGAATGATGGTTGAGATGTCCAATAATCAGATCAGAATGGTGGTAGAACATTTGATATATGATGCAGAAATAACATGTTGAACCATGATCATGAAATTATATGTAAAATAAAATGGTGAATCAAAATAAAAGGAAACATTCTTTTAATTGCAAACGTTTCGGAATCTCTAATTCCATCATCAGCGCTGCAAAACAAAGAACAAAAATCGAAAATGAGCAAATTGCAAACAACTAAGAGAAACAAATCTCACTATACCTACATCGAAAATAACTATGCCTAATCATTGAAAACTCATAAGTTTTTTCCTTAAAAATGCGAAGCCATTTGTACATATGCACCTGAATTCTAGCAATCAAACCAACACAAAATGACATCTACACAAAGAAACAGAACTACCTACACACACATACATTAGAACACACTCCAATTTACACAGTTCGGGCAATATTTATTTTCATCGCACTTTGGTCATGATTTAACTGAGGTCTATGGGAAAAAATTTACATGGATTCCAAAATTCTAAGGTCAAATTCTCCTTTAGTTCTGCAAATCGTGGGAAAATTGAAATTTTTGAAAGGGTGGTTTGAACTATGCCAATGATCTCTGATAGCTGGCTGGAAGGGAGAAACTTCAAACTTCTGTAGAGCCCAGTAGATGCTTAACGCTTCTTTTTCAATGGTAGAATAGTTTATTTCTGCTCCTCTCAGTCGACGTGAAGCATATGCTACCGGCGCGTAGTGACGGAAGTCTCGTTTGCTTGGCTGGAGGAGAGCTGCTCCAAGTCCAGTTTGGGAGGCATCTGTCCTCAGAATGAAAGGACATCTGGGGTCTGGTAACTGTAAGATTGGTCTCTTGACTAACGCTGTCTTCAAACTCTCGAACAGATCTTCTGTTGTATCGCTCCAAGGTATTTGTTCTGGGGAGTTCTTCGTTAGGAAATCATGGAGTTTAGATGTCAGTTGGGAGTAGTTAGGAATGTACTGTTGGTAGTACCCAACTGTACCAAGAAAACTTCGGAGCTCCCGTTTGGTTTTTGGGAGTGGAGCCGATTTCAAGGCTTCGACTCGGTTCTCCAGAGGCTGGATCTGATTACTGCTCAGTTGATGACCCAAATACTGGAGGCTGTCAAATCCGAATTCGCATTTGGACGGCTTCGCTTTAAGGCCATGTCGAGAGAGAGCTTCGAACAGTTTAGCTAATGCTGTGCAATGATCTTCCCAGGTTGTCGAGGCGATTAAGATGTCGTCCATGTAGACCCCGGTATCTTGCAGTCCTGCAGTGACATGACGTATAAGGCGGGAAAAAGTGGCTGGAGCGTTTGCTAGGCCGAAAGGCAGTACGTTGAATTCATAGAGGCCAGACCTAGTTTTGAAGGCGGTGTATTGGCGGGACTCAGGGTGTAGAGGTACTTGCCAATATCCACTGGTCAGATCCATTTTGCTGAATATTGTTTTGCCAGCTAAATTGGTGAAAATAGCAGTGGTGTCTGCTATCGGCTCGGCATCGAATACTGTCTGGCTGTTGAGGTGCCTGCAGTCCAGACAAAATCGGTGGGTTCCGCCTTTCTTCCGGACGGCAAAGAGCGGTGAATAGTAAGGTGATGTGGATGGCGTCACGATTCCAATCATCATCCACTTCTCTAAACTTGACCGCAGTTCAGGCTCCAGCGCTAAGGGAAGTGGATACGAATGTTGAAGTCGAAAACTGGAAGGATCCTTCAATTTTATGTCATGAACTGCCATGCTGGTTCTTCCGGGAGTATCTGTGAAAAGATCGCGATATTCTTCCAGAAGTTCCTGGAGTTCTGAGCGTTGTGTTGTAGTCAACGTAGAGGAGATGAGACAGACTTCAATGGTTTCTCCGACGGGTGACGGTATCTCTGGTTCTTTCCGGTCGAGTTCTTCTTCTTCGCAGGTAGGTTCTAGGGCGAGGCCAACCGCTGCAAATGCTTCCTCTACTCTCTCGTCGTTCTCCTCGCGATCTGTCTCGCTTGGTGAGGCGGAACTTTGCTGCTCCCGGTCGTGGTACTGGCGAAGGAGGTTGATGTGATAAACTTTGTTGTTTCCATCCACGTCCAATGTATAGGTATAGGTTCCCAGGCGTGATTTCACTGTATAGGGACCTTTCCAAGTCATAAGCAGCTTCTTTCGAGAATCGGGCAGAAATACGAGGACTTTATCTCCTTGCTTTAGAGTTCGCATCTTGGTACGTCTGTTGAAGAACTTGGCGCTTTTCTCTTGGCTCCTGTTTAGATTCTCGCGAGCGATTTTACATGTTTCTTTCAATCGGTGCTTCATCTCCATTAAATACTGAGCAGTGCTCGTGTCGTCTTGCAAGCTACCATCGGTCCAGCATTCCTTGAGCACGGTTAAAGGTCCACGGACGCGATGGCCGTAGATGAGTTCGAAAGGAGAATACCCAGTTGAGGCCTGAGGAGCGTCTCGATAAGCAAAAAGGAGTGAAGGCAGATACAGGTCCCAATCTCGCGGCTGTTCTACGGCTAATTTCCGCAACATGACTTTGAGCGTGCCATTGAAGCGTTCGACTATGCCGTTCGATTGGGCATGGTGTAATGGCGTCAATCGGTGCTGGATACCGACGAGTTTCAGGAAAGCTTCGAAGGTTGCAGCTGTGAACTGAGTGCCGTTGTCGCTTGTTAGCGTGTGAGGGAAACCAACTCTGCTGCAGATTTCGAGTAGCTCCTGGGCGACTGTTTCTGCATCTATATGTCTGAGCGGGGCTGCGTCTGCGTACCGAGTTGCTTGGTCCACCACGGTGAGAATGTATCGGTGGTCACGTGCCGAAGCTGGTTGTAATGGGCCTACCAAATCAACACTTAGCGCGGAGAATGGAGTGGTGATCGGTGGGGTTGAGATAGGTGCCTTTCTTGGTCGAGATGGAGCGTGCGTCTGGCAGGTATGACAGGAGTGACAGTATTGGGCCACATCTTTTGCTAGGGACGGCCAATAAAAATCTCGTTCTAGTCGAGCCTGAGTCTTCTTTTGAGAATAATGGCCAGCAAGTGGATTGTCGTGAGCCATTTCCAAGATTTGTGGGCGCACGCTTTCAGGGGCTACAAGTTGATGGGTTTCCTGACCGTCTCGTAACGTTTTCCGATGGAGAACGCCGTCATGGAGTTCAAAGGTAATGACTCTGCCATCCTTGTGCGTTTCTTCTTTGCCGGTGTCAACTTTCTTGAATATAAGCTGCAATGTTTTGCACTCCCGCTGTAATTTCTTGATGTCTTCTTTGTTGTGTTGCAATATATCGACAGTGCTTGGTGCGGCAGGGGGATCTTCGATCGCTTTTGCTGCTGCCCTTGTGACAACGTGAGAGACTTCTGCAGCAACTGGTTGCTCTTCATAGTCGGTCATATGTTCTTCGAAGGAGGTGGTTCCGGGGACTCGGCCGAGGATGACATCATGGGAGAGCTCTTCCATGGCTACGGCTGTCACCTCTCCGTGGTAATAGGGGCAAACGAGAGAGACCCGGGCAAGAGGCGCCTCGAAGGAATGATTGTTGGCCAGCCGAACGGAAATTTCTTTCTTCAAAATGGCGTCAGCTGGGACGAGAGCCTTCTTGACGAAGACCGCTGTTGCTCCTCCATCGAGTAGTACTTGAACGGGTTGTTGGTTCACGGTGCCGGAGCATGTTTTCAGCTGTCCCAATTCGATCAGCTTGTTCGAGGCGATGTGATTGCATGCTACTGGGGGAATATCGTCGTATTCATCTGCTTCTTCATGCGTTGCTAGATTGTTTACTCGAGCGGTAGTACTGGGGATAGGTGGGCTTGCATGGGCTGCTCCATTACTGTGACCATCACCTTGCCTCCTCTGCAATTGGCGGCACTCATCACTGGAATGCGATTGGTTGGGGCCATGAAAAGTACAGTAAAATCCATTGTAAGGTCCTCGTGGTTCGCGCTGCGAAGTGTTGACCGATCCTGAGCTGGTGGGACCACCACGTGTGCTAGAAGTTCTTGGCGGCGTTCCTCGAGAGTTGTTGCAGGAGTTGGGTGATCTTGCTGGAGTGCTCGGGGCTCGGACAGGAAATGTCGAGCGTCGCTCTGGTGCTACTGATGCTTTGAGTGCTGGAGGGCCCGCATCCGTCGTTGATGTCAGTGTGCGACCCTTACAAAGCTGATGGAGCGATGTATGAGGTCTTGCTTGTAAGAAGCTATCACCTTGCTCTCCTAGGCTTGCGACTGTGTTACCACCCCTGTCACGCAATTGAGTAGCGAGGAAGGGCGGCAAGCTTGAATAAGCTCGGTCAACAATAAGGAAGTCACGAAGAGTCTTGTAGGTGGCTTCGATGTTGCATCCTTTTAACAAAGCGTCAAAGGCTTGTTCGAGTCGCCGTTGGTAACGTGACATATTGTCGCCTTCTTCTGGCTTCAATTCGTAGTAGTTGGCACGTAGTTTTGCCGGAGTAACTTTATGAGCATCTAGTAGGAGCAATTTAATTTCAGGAAGCTTGCAGCGATCTGCTGCGGGCAGGGTATCGATGAGTCGACGTTCCTTCGGTGTGATCAAATTATGGAGCATGACAACAGCATCCACTTCAGTAAATCCCATCGCGGTGGAGTGAGTACAGAAGCGTTGCAAAAATTCGTCCATCCTTTCTTTCGTGGGATCGAATGGAGTCGGTGGAGGTATCTTCACTCTAGCATTTTGAGGAGCGATTTGAGCATCGAGTTGTCGGAGTCTGAGCTCGTGGTCTCGTTGTGCTGCTTCTCGTTACGCTGCTCGTTCTGCGGCTTCTCGTTCCGCTGCTCGTTCTGCGGCTTCTCGTTCCGCTGCTCGTTCTGCGGCTTCTCGTTCTGCTGCTCGTTCTGCGGCTTCTTCCAAATGCCTCAGGCGGCTGGTAAATTCTTCCCGGTACTCCGCATCGGTGGTAGTGAGCGACGCCGAGGGCTTCGACGTATTCTCGAGTTTGAGCGACGAGGTTCATCTTGTTTTAGTGATGCGGTGTCTGCGTAGTTGATCAGAACCCAGAAATCCAAGGCAACGTTGGTAGTCGCGCAAAGCTTCTGTGTCCCTGTTCGGGCGCCAGAATATGTCGATACCGTCGTGCGGTCGACGTGAGGGTTCGTGGAAAAGAGGGGGCCGTCTTCTGTGCAGCTACCTTTTTCTGGGGCGCTAGCTTTTCTTCGCAGCTGCCCTTCCTGAGGTTCGTGTGGGTACCGCCTACGCCGTATTCAGTCCGCTAGGGCAACAGAAGTGAACTCTGTTAGTGCCGAACTGCGACAGCGTCTTCCCATTGACCAACTATGCGAATTAGTTCGTCCTTCCGAGGTGGCTCCTTAAACCTCTTATTAGGCGAGGTGTCGTATGAGACTAAAGCGTGTGTCAATATGGAGAAAGGAAACTCTTTTGACCTCAGGGTGTGACTTCGTTAATGCTGAATCTCTTTCAAGTCCCTATTACATACACTGATATATTTTAACAAAGACAGTGATTTATTTTCTATTGCAAAAATAGTGCGTACAGACGTGAGCTACTGCATTTCATGGTACAACACTCAAAATTGCATTTAAAATATTAGTCGTATTTAGCTAGATAACACAAGAAACATTGGAATATCGAGATGTAATACAAATGATATTTAAGGGCTAACTAAATTAAATGCACAAACGCAACATCAGCGCGGAGAAATAGACAAGTCGGCGTTCAGAGAGCTGGACACATGAAGGAAATACTTAAGATTATGGGTAACTAACACAAAAGGCTCGACAACCCCTGTGCGGCCTGACAATGATGAAGAAACTTTATGATGGAATAAAATGTTGGAACCTGATAATGCAACATGATGATTTGGTAAAATGATGGAACATGATTATTGCCGCAGTTCTCAATTTAGACTTGGGTTAAGAAGCATCACACTTTTGTTAGTGATAAGCACGGATTATTTGATCGTTAGTTTTGCCGGATTTGTTTGTTAGATTGTGTCTATATGCTTGTGATCAGAGATGGGCAAAAATACTTTAAATTGTATCTTAGAAACAGAATTACAGATACATACATATAAATGTATCTTAGAGGCAGATACAAGATATCTCAACAGAAATGTATCTTCAAGATAAAGATACAAGATGCTTCTATTTATTTCTCAATATGGGCTGTAGATTAATACACACCATAAGTAACCTCATATAAAATATTGGTATGTCGTATGGACCTGTGGGCAACATGTGGGTATAAACTAAAGGGTTTGATTATATTCCGTTCCATTGATCATGAAACAGAAAATGTACCCGTCCATTAGAACAAGATCATTAAATGTGGTTCCCTTTCCGAAAAACTAAATTTTCAAACATAATGTCAGTAAATCTATTTTTTTGGAGTATGTATCACACTTGCAAACGAGAATAAGAGTTCGACTGGCGCTGAAGAAAGGAACGGTGTGTACCTGATGAAAACCTTCTTCACACTGTCGTACTTCTTCAGACGTGCGATCGAGTTATTTGAATTTTGAAGGTAGTTTAGAGCTTCAACTTCAGCTGCACAGGAATGGCCACTTGTTCACATTTCAGTGAAATGGAAGAAAGTGTCCTTGTCGATGTCTTCTCTATCCAGCATGACTTCAGGTTTTAGCTCACTACCATGTAATTCGCAATGTTTGATAGCCTTGATGTATCTCTCTTGTATGATGCTTGTGTGTTCTCTGCGCTGATATTTTCAGCCAATGTTGACCAACGCAGCTTAAAAAAGGATGAGACACAGATGCCGAAATAGCTTCGTTTGCTAGAGAGTTAAGAGCGAACCCAATGTTGTCCAACGCAGTTTAAAAAAAGAATGAGACACAGACGCCATAATTGCATCGTTTGCTAGAGAATTAAGAGCGAAGCCCTATCAAAATCTATGCTTTAGCTCTTCAGTAACTGATTGCAACAATGGTGCGCAATATCTCAGATTACCCTCTTCCTCGATGTGTTGTAATTTAGCTTACGTGGTTAGCAGGGTCGGAATGAGGTCACCGTAAAAACAATCCTTTTCTTCTTGCAAACGATCAAGTGCCGCCGCAATTGGAGCGAACACTTGACAGTATTCCGAAAAAAAAACTGGGCAGTCCTTGAACTGGGCTCATTTAATTATATCAAGACATTATTTATTTTCCCTCATGCATCAACAACGATTTTGAGGTTGTCAAACAGGGTAGCGAAGATGTCGGCCAGGCACGTCAGTTACTTTTTCAGGGGATTTTGGTTTTCCGGATTTGGCCCAGAAAACAGAGCATTTACCCGTTGCTGTGATGTTCATTGTTAAAAAATTCGGAGATGTTTTCATCATTTTTTCGTATTAGCAGAACAAATCAAACTCAGAGTATGACTTACACGACGTATATGGTAAGTACTGGAAAACTGGTACTGGCTACTCCGTAAATTCATTATTAGCATTATAAAATCCACTTAGCGAGAACTGCATCAAATTTAACCTACGTGAACGCAACCACAACAGAACATGTTTGAACTTTTAAACATTCCCTACTCCGTAGGTGCTTCTGTGTATGCTTATGTTGGTTTCACAGAGAGTTAACAAATGTATCTGTTATTGTCTCTTATGAAGTATCGTTAAGATACAAGAAACTCGTGAAAAAAGTAACTAAGTAACAATATACTCCTGGAAAAAGTATTTAAGATAGTGCGTTAAATTACTATCTGTATCCTAAGATGCAATATAGTGCACATCTCTGCTTGTGGTTATTCGCTAAGTTCATTTACTTTTATATTTACTTTTGTGACTTGAATGTCCCAGAATAAATTATAATGTTGTATTTCTTAGAAGTGTAGGAACTAAGAATTTAATTGCATTGGATTACTCATGTATATTTCATTTATTTTCAGTATGAACCTCTCATTATTTTCAACCTGTTGCCATTCACTTCAGCCTTTCACTGTACTGCTAGATATTGTACTGTCAGCCAGTAAAGAAAATTGTGAAATGAAGACCAGCGTTTGCCCTGAATGTAGCTTTGTTGGTTTCGTGTTCAGTAAAATGGTGGTGAAGAATAACTAAGGCCGGTGATGCCACAAGAAGGTGTGCGGCGCCTTCAATGATGACACAACATGACGATGAAATAAATGTTGGAAAATGATTATATAGGGTGGGCCAGAAGTAACTGACTCTTTTAATTTGCTAATAGAAGGAAAACTATGAACGATAGGATGTTGTAACCTGTTATATTTGAAAGTAAACTATTTTTATGATTTATCAACCCTATGTTTTGAATATAACGTCGTTAAATGACGACCACGGCTATTTTGACAAATTAGGGCTCTTTTCTTTGTCTTTCCATAACGCTCCATAGTGTATCAGGCATGAGTTGAGCTAATTTTTAATAAATGTTGTTTTCAAGTTCTTGTAAGTTTGTTGGATCTGTTACATAAACTCGTGACTTAAGGTAGCCCCACAAGCGGAAGTCGCATGGGGACAAATCTGGAGAACGAGGAGGCAAAGGGATGTTATCAAATCGTGAAACCAAATGGTTTGAAAAACCCTTTCCTAACACTGTTTACATTTATTTTGCTGTTGATAAATTTAGTGTTGACAAACCATAAAAATGTTGTTCTTTCAAACAATGCAAGTTTCAACTTTCCAGCGCTCATAGTTTTCCTTTTACTAGCAAATTAATTAGAAGTGTCAGTTACTTCTGGCTTACTCTGTACAACATGACGTAGGAATAGAATGTGGTAACATTTTTCAACATACGGATTGTACTTCATGGTTATGACGTAAAAAACTCAGTTAGACCTATTGTGCCATAAAAATGAAAAACTGGTAAACTTCCTTGATGCAAATTTTATCGTTTGTAAACTAAACTTTACGCTTAATAATTAATTATCGACCGACTGGCGTACGTACGTCAGGAGCATCCCTTCTAGAATTACTGTAGCCATTTGGAGCTTAATCATGAAATATAATCAAGGTTAGAATCGTATCGAGATTGTATTCCTTCCTAAGATTGTTCTCAACCTGACAACTGCTTCATAACATTTGTTTGACAGTAAATACAGTATGTCATTTGACCACGAATTATGTTTTTGGCCTCAGTGAACGACTCTAATTATTGACGTTATAAGTCGTTTTCTCACCGAACCCGTACTATTTTTGATCATGTTATTATGGTAGCACGATCAAAATACTTTCTGGCAACAATTAGACTTTTCTTCTATTCCGGTAGCCATTAAATGTATCTGATTGTTGCAAAACAATACCAAAATTCAGCAGAGGACGGGAGCTTGGGTGAGCCAAATGTGAAGTCTTCCGACACGTTCCACAACAATTGCAGGAAGAAAAGGAAGTTTGATTTCTAATGACAATTAAAGTGCTCGATTTTTCTTGTGTTCCTTCCTAATGCCGAAGGGTACGCTGGTTTTTCAATGTGTGACGGATGTGCGGCAAACAAAGGGAGGGAGGCTGGTAAATTACGTTCGGGTAGGCTCGATAAATCGTTACATTCATACGAGCACACAAAGTAAGCACTTTGACAGTAGTTGAAGAAATTGAATAAAGCTAAAATGTAGCTATTTTAAATTCAAGTACATGATCTACTTCTAATTTCATTCAACAATTCTGCCGGCGTTTAACATCTTATATTGCGTTAACAGTAGTCAGAGCGGGACATCGAATGATGTGTTTGCATCGTGGGATAACTTTGCTGGAGAAGTTCAATATTATTTTAAGCTTCACTTACCTGACTAGTGTTTTAACTCTTTTGACGTTCATATACTTACCATGAATAACCTCAGATGCTGGCATGATGGAAGAAATTCAACGGAGCTTCTAGATTTAGCGGTTCGGAAAATTTGGTGGACATTTCACACTCTGCGCAAACATTTCGTGTTCGACGCTCACCGAATATAAAGTGGCCCATGAAATTTGAACTGAAGCGTTTTTTCAAACCCTTAAATTGGTCGGTCAATTTTAACAATCATGTTTAAAAACGGTTTACAACTTTGTAACTTTTGTTTCCGATGATTGAGTGATGATAGTTTCGAGCAAGGATGGAACTGAAGCCTGACCGCACGTTAATCTGAATGATTGGACATTCATGGTGGCAAAATATGTCAATGAAACAAGATTACAGAGCATCATAATTGCATTTGATTGTGAGCGCGAATGTTTAACATCAAAATGACTAACCATTATTCGGTAACCGGTTGCGACATAGTTCTTTATACAAACCATCTGTTCATACGCATTCAAGGAATTTTTAGTTTGATATTAGCCATTTTATTATTTGTAAATTTACAGAGATTCATAGATGGCATTTTATCAGCAATTATAGTACATAATATTCAGAATTATTTCGGATTTATATTGATTTTTAATTTTATGTTTTTAACTTCACAAACTAATTTTCTCTTATCCCAATATCTTGTCACGTCACCGTGACAAAATCCGATCAGTCGTTTGCTGCTGCGTGCGCGTGTGTTAGTTCGTATATTTGTATATATAAATTTCTGTTCCGTGATTGTTTCCTCTGAGCTCTCAAATTGCTTTGGTGGATGAAGCTGCCAATGTATCTTGAATTGAATTATTGAATTTTGGGAGTGCGCTGCTCAAAAAAGACGTAACCTTCAATAGTCAGTGGGTCGCTTCACTGATGATGATGACGGAACATATTGGTGAAACAAATGTAACACGATTATAAAATAAATTTAACTGAAGAGATGGAGCATGATGATGTCGCAATGATGGATCATAATGATGGTACATGATTTTAGATCATGGTGATTTATCTTAACGATGCGACAAGTTAGAAAATACCGGAAGAACATGTGACATGATCTTGGAACATAATCATAGACTTCAATGATGATGTGTGATGGAGAAGTGCGAATAGAATATAACATACATGTTGGCTTACAGTAATAATGAAACACGATCCTGTAAAACGTGATGGAATACAATAGTGTTAAATAACAATTTCATTTCGTGGTGAAACATTTTCCACGGGATAAAATACATGTTAACTCTCTCACTATCAGAAACATCAGGCGTTGATATATGAATTTGAATATCCGTAGACTTTATATACTTTATAGTGCTCGTCATAGCCGTGTGTCTTTAGGACCTGCTTCCGTGCAGGCAAACGAGAGTTCGAGTCCCGGCGCTGGTGGCGATTTTCTCTGTTGGGAATAGGGGAAAAATTCTAAGCGCAATACCCCCACTCTACCAAGGTGTCTGAAATTGGTATCGGTCTTGACCGGGGGAAAGCGTCACGGCGTCCTGGCGTTTGAAAATCCAATGTACAAGATCATATGTATCAGGCTTGAAATTGGAAATAAAGCATCCGTAGATGCTGTTGTTTGTTGTTCTTTGTTGTTTATAGAGTTATTATACTCTCATTAATAGCTCAGTAAAAACACATTTTATTTAATAAGGTTCTATTAAGATATTCTCTGCGCGTGAAATTTCAAACACTTAATGCTTCACTTTAGATGTGTGGACATTTATCTTATGTCATATACATTTCTCTTGAAAGACTTTTTCATTGTTTATGAGCAAATTGTTGAAAATTCTTTTCAATCATAAAAAGGAAGTTTTAGTTTTAATAAATTTTACTCATCGGGATTGCAAAATTACAAGCACCTTAGAAGACCTGAACGACATCACATTTCGAAATTCGCAACTTTTGTCATACCTCTTACATAATTCTCAGCATTGTCATATTGGAGCTCGATTGTAAAAACAATGAGCAAACAATCTCTTAGTAACGAATAAGCACGAGTTCAACAATCACGCTAAGGTATCTGCTCTGTTTGAATTCTTGCTGTGACATCTGACTGCAGTCACGAGGAGTTGAAAAATTCCAGAAACTAATGCTTTTGTAAATATATTTCTAATTTCAAAATTGGGGAATCAAACTGTTTATATGCATATGCGCTCATTTCCATCTCTTATTCAGTACACAGCCAACACACTAAAGAACAATTATATATTCGTTGCGGCGCAGTCTCTAAAATAGGGACATGAGCATGTAACACATCTCAGCAACCTCCTCCAGACATGTGTGCACCAGTGCGATTAGATGGACCATCTCTGAGGATAGCAGCAGAGTCCATAGCCATAGGAACATTACCTGTCTTTGGGTTTGGAGGAGAGAGGGAGTGGTAATGTTGATTTTTATTCCATTATTCAACTATTGCATTAATGAGAACGTCATCGATCCTGTGTCAGAAAATGTCATTTGGTTTCCTGAGTGGTTTTGTTTGAGAATGAGCTTTAGCTAAAAACATATGATTCTTGGCATATTGCTCAGAAATTATTTTGTTATTACAATGTAATTTCCTTTCCTGTCCAGCTGTTATGAACGTAAAATCATGGAAAATACCGGGTGTCCCCCAGAAACACGGACAGAATTTTAAATTAATATAGCTCTTAGGTTATCGTTGATAATTGAGTTCTGTAAAGGCAGATTTAACTAAATATTTCTCTCTTCGCACAAAAAATTGTATATGGTTAGCGTGCACAGAATTGTTACAGTACAATTTCAAGAAAGTAACTGAGAGCACACTTGCTCGGGATATGAAAAAACAAAAAAATAATACCATACTGAAGTATTTTACTTCCAAGATTACATATTATTTGTCAAAAGTACAAATCAACCGCATTAAAAAAAACTTTCCTATCTTAAGGTGTTAAGGAAAGAAATAGTTCTTCAAGACATGAAAATGAACATAGGAATGAACAAAAGTAAAAGTCGTGTCAAAGATACATTGGAATTAAAATGAATTATTTCATCTCAATTCCATTGTATTTTTCTTAGCCTTGCGATTTGGTACAGAATGTTCGCTACCGGAGCAAATATACTCTCAGTTACTTTCTTAAAAATCGTGCTGTTACAATTTTATGCAAGCTCACCAAACGCAATTTTTTGTGTGAAGAGAAAAATATTTAGTAAACAATTATCTACAATAATACAAGAGTTAAAAAATTAAAAAACCGGTCCTTTTCTTTGGGACACCCTGTATAGTTTGGAAATATAAGGTAGCTCTGTTTTGGATTTATTTTTTCAAGATATGAATCATCATCCATTTGAATTCGCTCCAGAAAAAACAATGTTCTGATAAGATCGTGTTTCGTATACAACGAATCAGAATTGAATGGCAAACACTTCTGCTAAGCTGAAATGTTTACTTATAAATGGAGTGAGTTTCATTGCAGGCTCGTTGAGAGCGTCTAATTTTCAAACTTAGGATGGAATGGCCAATAAGGAATTGGTTATTTTATTGATAAAAAACAGTAAAATAAATACGTTCCTACAGATCATTTCAACATACTCGTGTTCGTTGATGCCTAATTTCCATTAACTTGCACAGATAAATTCACAGTTCATGTGTATGTACATAATGATTGTGTAAGCTTCGTACATGTTGATTATATCAAAATTTTACACATTGACTCATGAAATAGTAAAAAAAGTTATTTTCTCATTATTCATAACAAATGAAAACTCATCTTTCACTGATATTAAAATAACAGACCTCTTCAGCTCTGATATCAACATACCAGACCACCTCCCTCTCTATCACACCAGACCACCTCTCCCTCTGATATCAAGATATCAGACCACCGCCTTCACTCCACTACGGCATAGACCGCCATTTGACGCTGCTTTACTGAACAGTGTAGGTTTTACCATTTACTTTTTAAGCAAATAATTTTTTACAACATTTTAGAGGGTATGATCTTTTTTTCGCAGTATTTACGTGGTAACAGAAAATATAACGTGTGGTCATATGATTCGGATTGCAGCATATTCATTGGTATTTCTGCTGTTTGCATCTATGGAACGTTCAGCCTTAAAATCTTGCCATTATTTTGCTGTCATGATTATAGACGGTAAAACACAGTTATATATTGTATCTAGGAAATTCTATTTGTGAGCATTTATCGCGAGGTAGGCGTGAAGATGTCGTGAGGGTTGGAACTATACGGACACCTGCTGGGGATCTCAGAGCTGGGGTGCCGCTGATGGAGGTCTCGATGGACGAACTCTCAGCCTGTGGAGACCAGGGCTCTGCCTGTTGTCTCGCTGATGTCTGTCTCGCAGTGTTCATTGTAAGGCAGTGGTGGGCATCGATCCTCAAAATATTGTTCCGATCTCAAACTTCCGATCCCGGTCAATGGTTAGTTGCGAATACAACATTCCGATCAAGTCGTAAAAAAATTAAAGCGATTCCAAACTTCCGATCAAAATATTTTAACAGTGATCCCCGGTTTTTAATGCGTATTTAAAGTTTTTCAAATTCAATATGAGTATACGATGTCACATATCTACTATAATACTGATATAGAGTGGAACAGATGGATCTTAAGTATAATTTTTTATTATCTAAGTATCAAATAACAAGTAGCAACATGTCTGCTCTATGACTCTACTAAACTCTATTCAATTTAATTACATTATATGAAACAAAGATGACGCTATCTGTCCTTTTGTATGAATCGTAGTCCTTTCAGACCGGAGGATAGACGATCTGTAGCTGAACACGCGCCCGATAGAATTCAAAATATACCAGCTTCAAAACAGTAATTGTTTTTGAAGCTGCGTACAAGAAAAAATGACTTCTACGCAAGACGGGTTGGTTGTCTTCGTTTTGTTTTAATTTTTTCGTTACGGCCGTGATCGGGATCGGACGTACATTTTGTATGAGCGATCCTTGCACTTCTGATCGTTTCCACTTGGAGGTTTCGATCTTCAAGTCCGATCCCGATGAGGGAGATTGATCGTGGTCGGAAGATCTGAAGTTCGGACTTGGATCCGAACGCCCACCATAATTGTAAACCCTATTAATGCGTTATATGTTCTCAGTGTTTCTCTGTTATACATTGAGTGTAATTTGGCCTGGTTTCTGAGCGACTTAAGCATTTTCTCGGTAACGCCTTGAACTCTACAGCGAATTCCTCGTCCTAGCTTCTCGAAATTCTTTTATTCAATTATAATTTGTTGAATATGTACGGGAATTCTCTGTCTGGTATGAGAAATCCTTCATGGAATTCATT
The DNA here is from genome assembly GCA_030386875.1 of Morinoia aosen. NCBI lineage: Eukaryota > Metazoa > Arthropoda > Malacostraca > Amphipoda > Talitridae > Morinoia > Morinoia aosen. Next base: position 55,700,179 of record CM059575.1, on the reverse strand, counting down.
TTCAATAAATCACACGAGATTTTCAACAGAATCCTTGATTATAATCTTTGTTTCACTCATTTCTGACGTAAACGTTCAACACAGTACAACAGTCATGGAAATTAAACAACATGTCATACTTGTGTATATTTTGGAATTGTTCTAATAGAATACAAACTGTACAAAAAACAGTGACTAGAAATACCAGTTATATGCTAATTTCTTTATGTGAGGCGAAAGACACTGAACTAAGCTCTCTAAAAACATTATATTCGTGGACGGCAGTGGCGGGTCCCATAGGAAGCATCCTGTCGTAACTGATTGGCCCGGTTGATGACATTGGATGGGTCCGTGAGGAGCGTCAGTTCACAGCTGATGGGGCTGTTAGAAGGCACTGGATGCGTCGCTCAGAATGCAGAACTGGGAACGAGGAAAGAAACAATTTTCGTTAAATAGCCCTAGAATATTGAATGCGCAAACACTCGCTCCCATAAACACTTATCAAAAATAATAACATTAATTTTCTCGTTTTAAGTTTAGCGTCATGTCGAAATTTTTGTTGAAGATCGGCTCAAATTAGTCGTTTGTGAACAAGAAAAAAATGAAAAACTTCTACAGTACGCTGTGTATTCCACTGTAGGGAATGTTTTTTTTTTCTAGATAATATTCTGGAGTAGAGAATAATATAATTTAGGGCAAATAATGCAATAAAAGGACTAAACTACTTGACGCCAACATCATTAAAGGAAAATAATCAAGATCTTCAAATTTAACATTTGACCAGCAAAAGCATCGAATAATCGTGACGTTTAAAAATGAAATTGTCCGCAGATCGAGTATATTTTGGGAGCAGTCATTTTGACTGAATAACTTGAATCAGGATGTGAGCTAAAACATGTTCACTGGATGTTTACAATGAATTACTAAGATTTTTTCAACGTGACACAAATGAAAAATTACCGGACTTAGTTTCTAACGGCAGTGCACGATGTCAGAGTTCTGCAGGCAGACTGCAACGAAACTCCTATTGATGGACATCAGTTATGTTACTCAAGAATTCAAAAGGAACTTTGGAGTTTCCACACAACATCAACGCATTAACTAGAACTTTGACCACTAATTAAAACCTAACACCACTTATTAATTCTGTAGGAAAAAGTATTTAATAAATGGTAATAATTGTTTTAAAAACCATCAGAACATGACAACATTCCTCACGACAATGCAGATTGAATGAGTCGGCAAAATTTGAAGTGGCTGCAAATGATTACGAAACAAATTTTTCAAACTCACCTGATTATTGTACGCTGATAGTGTCTTGTTGTTCGTTTTCTAAGTCGTCTTCCTCCATCATATTCAGTAGGGTAGATTTTTTGAAGAAGATGCCCTGTGCGCGGCAGAGAGGGCAAAACGTGTTGCGCCTAAACCAAGTTCGGGCACACGCAACACACAGAGCGTGGGTGCAGCCGCTGAGCACCGCGTAGTCCTCCTCCGTGTTGAGCGGTGCCGTCATGCACACTGGGCATTCGGGCTCCAATCTGACCCGGTCCAGCATCTCTTCAGGAAGCATGTTGCCCATCAGTTCCTCCACCATAGTTTCTTCGAATGATGCCATCACTTGCCGGGCAGCCCTCCTTGCGGCAATGGCACCGCTTCTATCGCGATGAGCCGCCATGTGCTGTGGCGACCGAAGTCCACAGTTCAGGTCACGTGTGAGGTCCCCAACCGCCAACAGAAGTTGTTGGTCAGCGTTGCGACAAAATTCCTCGCTATCGATGGCGCCCACAGCTGCAACCGTCGTTGTTATTATAAACTTCAACGAGGAAGCGTCTACTGTGGAACTGATGGTTCTTTTGTTGTTTATGTTGTCTGTCGAGATGATGAACTTCCACGCCTTCTGGAGATCATGAATTACTTGGATTGAAGGCTCCTCCATCACATTTCCGATAACGCGCCTGACCAGCATGATACACACGCTCCTTTCCAGAGACAGGTTCTGCGCTGCCGCTGGGGTGACGTGGCTCAGCCACTGCTCCTGAAGATCAGTGATCTCCATGTCCACGCAGGAGTGCAGCAAAGTACGTAGAAACGTGCGGGCCTGCTCCATTTTAAAATCTTTTTTTCCTTTAGACTTGGCGTGGGAGCTGAGGGACAGAACCTTCGAGATAGAGAGTTCGAATATTATCACAAGTTAATTTTGGCACACGCTTTTATTAGGACTATTGAGTTTCACTTTGGGCAACACTGTTTTGCAGTTAAATCACAATGTCTCTACTTCGAGCGACGCAGGAATTTTCACTTCGGAGAACTGACTGTTTCGAGCTACACAGACAGAATGAACATCCGGTTGATCCCTCCCTGCTTATATACCTACCAAATCAGCTGCGGCCGGCAGCATCATCTCGCGTAGATAGGCCCATCGTACATCGTGGCCAGGCCTTAGACACGCTCGCTCCATCGCCGACGTTTCTGACGCTAAACATTCCTGAGCAGCAAAATGCGGATCCCAAATTAGTGTCTGATGGGATTTTTGGACCAGGTATTTCAATGGTCTCTTCAATTTTAACTCCTTTTTTATGATAACGTTAACAAATATTTTTCTTGTCCTTCTTCCAGAAGATACTATGCCTTCATGTTATGACAATTTTGGAATACCTCTGAATAACAAAGCTTATCACAGGTGAGTTAGTACACGTCCGCACAGGTGTCTACTCACCCTGTTAACTTCATTCAGCCTTTGGAATTGAAACTTTAATATACGGTTTGTTAGGTAATGCAAATTAGTATTTATTAGATCTGTTTCGTCGATTTAAGCATATCACAAAACTTTGGAAATTTTTTTCTTTTTTATAAGCCATTTTTCTCTCATCGATTAGTAAAGTAAATATAGAGCAAATTAGTTATATCATAGCTTTTCAGATATTTCTCCGTTTTGTTTTCTAATGCACAATTTCAACTTCAATTGTACTGATATATCACAGGGAAATCCAAAGTTGTATCCGTGATTTCTTAATGAAAATGAACTGTAACATGGAATAATTTCTTCGAATAACCTCATTTACATAGCAGAACGAGACACAATGAAAAAAAATCCTTCAAAAAGGCAATATTAATTCGCCTGCGATGGGTTCTGGTGATAGAATGAAAATCACAAAAATTCCTGTTCATCGGTTTAGTTTTAAAGCTTTTTAGTTCCCGTCAGTAGCGTTAGAGAGTTACTCGACATATTTTTCATTTTTTAACATTTATTTCTTTATTTTTCATAAGTACTTCGTTTCGTTCACATATTTATAGTCGTAGTTTTTATTCATAATTAAGAAAATAATTTCAGCACCTCTGAGAAACAAAGATTCAAGTATTCTCAGAGATTCAGATGGAGTTTCAATGCATTATTTTCGAAAATTTACTCCGATTGCATACGCAATGATTCTGATGATGGCATAAAATATGGAAATATGCTGAAGAAACAAGACGATGGATTAAAATATTGGAACTTAATAATGCAGGATGATGATGGAGTAAAATGGTGAAACATGATGACCCAACATGATGTCTGAAAAAAATGTTTGATCTTAATAATGGAAATAAGGATCGAATATAATGTAAAAGTGTACGACACAACATGACGATGAAGTAAGATGGTGAAACATGATGACAAAACATGACGATGGAACAAAATGTTGGATCATGGTGACGCAACATGACGATGAAATAAAATGTGGAAGTATGATGAATTAAAATACGGATTGGTCTTGATGGCCCTGCACGTGAAAATACTCTGTTTGGCCTACTACGGAATAGAAATAAAAAACTAGTAAACTTCCCTGATGCAAATTTTTTCGTGTTCAAACTTCACTTAACTCCAACACCCCTCCTCTTATCAGAGATTAATCACTAAATCTGATAAAGGTTTAAATAGAATAGGAATAGAATTATTTTATTAAATTAACCTTTTTTAACTGGCAACTACTTCATATCATTTGTTTGGCAGGAAATGTGTTATTTGACCACGAATTTAACTCATGTCTTTAGTGAACGATGTTAAATTCTGCTCGCAATTAGGGATTTTCTCATCAAACCTGCAATCTTTTTGAGCATGAAATTAGGACAGAAATTTCAGAATACTTTCTATTAGTGTAATAATTAGTTGCATTTCCGACCAATGTAAAACATCACCAACATTCAGTACAGGACGTGAGCTTAGGCAAACCAAGTATGAAGTCGACGGACACGTTCCACATTTGCTGGGAAAAAGAGGTTTGGGTCTTGACGGAAATAAAGTGCACGACTTTTTCTTGTGTATTTCTTAAATAATTTCCAATGATGACATGATGGATGAAATTTAAAGAAACTTCTAGATTAAACTGTTGAAAATATTTAGGGCGTGTGAACATTTCACACTTTGCGCCCGCCATTCGTGTTCGACGCTCAACAAGTTTGAAGTGGCTCATGAAATTTGAGCTGAAGCGGCATTTTTTCAAGCTCCTTAATAGGTCGGTCCTATCTGACAATCAGATTTTAGGAATGGTTTACAACTTTATAACTCAAGCTTGCGATGGTTGAGTGATAAGCAAACGCATTAAAGAGAGGTCTTTCCTTTCTAGCCTCCGCTACCCGTCTTCTCCATCACATACGGAGAGCGTGAAGTGTGGCTCAAATACTGCACGTGCCGAGCATGGATGGAACTGAAGCCTGACCGCACGTTAACCTGAATGATTGAACCCATCCATGGCGTCAGAATATAACAGTAGAACAACTTTAAAAAACATAATAATCGAATTTGATTGTGAGTTCAAGCCGGGGTTTTTAACACATAAGAATAGCGAGTCATTAATTTATGGGTCACCGGTTGCACTATAGTCCCTAATACAAAACATCTGTTCATAAGCCCTTTAATGAACTCATTGTTCGATATAACCGATTTAATTTTAGTCTTTTTTTTAAAAACACTGTTACAATATAAATTGAACCATAGATATGGAACAAGATGAAGTTGCAATGAGCGATGAATCCTGATTTTAGATAATAGTGATTTAGCTTAACGATTCTACAAGTTGCAAGATACCGGATGAACATAGAGGTATAATATGATATTGGAACATATTTATAGACCATATTGATGATGTGTGACGGTAGAGAACGAATGGAACGTTTTATGCCACCAAACTTAGCATTGTGATGAAAACGACATCACAATGCATCTCCCAATGTATTTTTATTTATTGAAATTAGGCAACTAGACTATTTAAACGCAGTAAAGTATATTCTCAAATCAGAAGCAGTATTTTTCCAACACACTAAAGAACAATTATATAATCGTTGTGGCGTAGTCTCTACAATAAGGACATGATTATGTAACACATCTCAGCAACCTCCTTCAGACATGTGTGCACCATATGGAAAAGATACCATCTCTGAGGATAAGAGCAGAACACATAGCCATAGGAACATTACCTCTGTCGTAAGGTTTGGAGGAGAGAGCGGCGTGGTACCAAATCAGCTGCGGCCGGCAACATCATCTCGCGTAGATAGGCCCAACGTCGTGGCCAGGCCTTAGACACGCTCGCTCCATCGCTGACGTTTCGAGCGCTAAACATTCCTGAGCAGCACAAAATGGACTCAAAATCCGTGTCAAAATCTTCTCAAAAACTTTATTTCATCCTTTACATCGATCTAAACACAGCACAGAATTTTAGAACAGAATAATTTCACAAGAAACTATTCTGCATTCATCGCGCAGTTGAGAAAATATTTAAAAAAACTTGGCTACATTGTAGTATTTCCAGATATTTCTCTGTACAGCGCAGTTTTGAAATTCAATTTTGCTTATATTATATTAAATTACCGTTCCTTGGTTGATTTTTGGAACATTTCAGATCCTGTCTTTCTAGTTAATTGCTCTTCATTTGCTTCCATTTCTTCACATATGTTACAGTTTCTTCAGAAATACTTCGTTTTCCTCACATGTACCTCGTTTTTATTCTTTGCATCTAGGACAGTAGTTTCGGCACATTTGGTAAAAAAAAGGTTCAGTTATTCGGACAGATTAAGATGGAGTTTCAAAGGAACAATTTCAGATATTTTTACTTCGTTTGCATATGCAATGCACCGCCTTTGACAAGAATCTTGACAACCAATACACACAAAAAAAACCTAACCGTTAAGAAAGGATGGAGAAAAAGTAATTTAATCGATATATTCAGTATGACAAGTTGTTAATACAAAGCGATTGATACAAACTATGCGTTTTTATGAGTGCACGGGAAACACAGAACATAACCCATCCCATGTAACTCAGAAACATCTCACCATGGATTCCAACACGCGTGTGAGTTGTACCTCATAATTGGTCTGAAGTTCGCAATGAATTATAAAAAATTAAAGATTTCAATTGGAAAGAAAATATGAACAAAAAGTATCTCAGAGTTATTGACACATTTTTTATTATAAAAAACTAAGTATTTCGTAAGTAAAAATGATCGTAGAAAATTAACTCAAATTATAACTCTAGACGACTGCAATTTGAAATGGTCGTTTATGAAATTATCCATGTAAGAAAAAATAACCCTATTTCTTATTTAACAAATAAAACAAGCCCCGATTAGCACTTGAAATCATTTGCTGTAGCCCAGACGAGTGTTCAGCCACAACCGCCGTACCACTCGTGTCTTGAGACAGCTCGTCTTGACTGCGGAGCAGGATTCCTTTTTATGTAGGATGATAATTGCTAAGAAGTCAAAGTTCGTCAACTTATATTGTTACATGACTAGTGTAGACGGCCCGCTAAAACTGACGGGATTCCATACCTTTCTTCAACAAACTTCCAGATGTGGATGAAAAACAAATATATCCATCCGAACAGCACCCGTGCTATTTTTATATGCGTAACATAAAAATAAAAGAAGAAGCGGACTCCAAACGAATAAACCATGAGCATTATTTGGTAGTAGCAGGACCCGTGGAAATTACACAGACAATGTGATCGTTGAGGTAGGTAGACCTGTGAAAAAATTCTGTCAATATCACCTACCCTATGCTAACCTATCCTATCCTAATCTTACCAAACCTATCCTAAACGAACCTATCCTGATAAAATATCATGCATATCAAAGCATGGAAAGTCCATCTTTTAATGTTTTACTGCGGATTTCGGTATCCATGATACCGCAAACTCAGACATCCTATGTTTCTTAAGAAGCGGACACCAAACAAATATATAAATAAATATTTAAATAAACACACAACGGGTATTATTAGGTTAGATGAAATAATTTAGCAATGTGCTGAAGTTAATAAAAAACGAATCTTGTACCTACCTTGGGTAAGAACAACACAATCAGTTTGGTATTAAAACTAAAAATGACGAGGTGTTTAAAGTATGTAACAACTAGCATGGGTACCCGTGCATACACCCGGCTCTGCTGAGGTTCCAGTAAACCAAAGACTGGTCACATGCGCCTCATTTTGTCTGGTTAAGCATTGTCTTCAGATTTGGCTGGGCTTGAAAATTTCGTTCGTGGGAATAGAATGATGGTTGAGATGTCCGATGGTCAGAGCAGAATGGTGGTAGAACGTTGTGGAATATGATGAAGGGATAAAATGTTGGACAATGATAATGCAAAATATGATGATGGAATTGAATGTTCAAACAATGATGCAATATTATGATGAAATGAAATAATAGAACTTGATGACACAACATCATAATAAATAAATGTTGAATTATGATGGCTGAATATGACGATGGATTAAAATGTTGAAAAATGATGATACAATATGATTATGTGCAGTATGTTGTTCGAACATGGTGATGCAGCATCATGATGAATGAAAATACTAGAACATTACGCAACATTATGATGGCATAAAATGAGGAAGCATGAAGATGCAATATGTTGATGAAATAAAAGGTTGAAACATGACTATGGAATTTTATGATAACTTAAAATGTTGAAGCATGATGATGTAGCATGATGATGGAGTAAAATGATGGAATATGATTGTTGCCGCAGTTCCTAATTTTGACTTGGGATAAGAAGTAGCACACTTGTGTCCGTGATAAGCACGGATTATTTGATCGTTAGTTTTGCCGGAGCTGTTTGTTAAATTGTGTCTACATTCTTGTGATTGTTCGTTAGGTTTCTTTACTGTTTTATTCACTTTGACCTGCGAATTTGAATATTCTGGAATAAATTATACTTTTGGATTTCGTAGGAGTGTAAAAACAAAGAAGTGAATTGCATTGGAATACGCATGTATATTTAATTTATTTTCAGGACGAACCTCATATTATTTTCAACATGCAGTTATTCACTGCAGCATTTCACTGGAGTCATTAAAGCCTTACACTGTACTGCTAGCTATTGTAATGTCAACCAGTAAAGTAAATTGTGAGATAAAGACCAGTGTTCACCCTGAATGTGGTCTTGTTGATTTCGTGTTCAGTAAAATAGTGGTGAAGAATAACTAAGGCCGGTGATGCCACAAGAAGGTGTGCGGCGCCTTCAATGATCACACAACATGACGATGAAATAAATGTTGGAACATGATTGTATGGGGTGGGCCAGAGGTAACTGACCCTTTTAATTGTCTAATAAAAGGAAAACTATGATCGATGGAAAGTTGTAACTTGTTATATTTGAAATTAAAGCATTTCTATGATTTATCAACAATTTGTTTTGAATATAATGTCGTTAAATGACTGCCACGGCTGATTTGACAAACTAGGGCTCTTTTCTTTGTCGTTTCCATAACGCTCCATAGTGTATCAGGCGTGAGTTGAGCTAATTTATAATAAATGTTGTTTTCAAGTTCTTGTGAATTTTCTAGATTTGTTGCATAAACTCGTGACTCAAGACAAATCTGGAGAACGAGGAGGCCAAGGAATGTTGCAGAATCGTTAAATGAAATGATTTGGAAAGCACTCTCCCAACACTGTCAACATTTCTCTTGCTGTTGATAAACAGAATATTGATAAGCCATAAAAATGTCATTCATTCAAATAAAGTGAATTTCAATTTTCTAGAGTTCATAGTTTTCCTTTCATTAGCAAATTGAAAGGGTCAGTTACTTCTGGCCTACCCTGTACAACATGACTTAAGAATGGAATGTTGCAACATTTTTCAACATACGGATTGTACTTCGTGGTTATGACGTAAAAAAACTCAGTTAGACCTATTGCGCAATAGGAATGAAAAACTGGTCAAATTCCGTGATGCAAATTTTCTCGTTTGTAAACTGCACTTCACGCTTATCGACCGACTGGAGTACGGACGTCAGGAGCATCCCTGTTAGAATTACTGTGGTCATTTGGAGCTTAATCTTGAAATCTGATCAAGGTTTAAATCGTATCGAGATTGAATTCGCTTCTAAAATTGTTCTCAACCTGAAAACTACTTCATAACGTTTGTTTGACAGTAAATACAGTATGACATTTGACAACGAATTCAATTTTTATCGTCAGTGAACGACTCTCATTATTTACGCTATAAGTCGCTTTCTCACCAAACCCGCACTATTTTTCATCATATTATTATGGTAGCATGATCAGAATACTTTCTTGTAACAGTTAGATTTATTTTCTATTCCGGTAGCCATGAGATTTATCTCTGATCAATGCAAAACAATACAAAAATTCCGCAGAGGACGGGAGCTTGGATGAGCCAAATGTGAAGTCTACGGACACGTTCCGCAGTAATTTCTGGAAGAAAAGGAAGTTTGAGTCCTAATGGAAATTAAAGTGCTCGACATGTTCTTGTGTATTCCTTCTTAACGCCGAAGGTTACTCTGGTTTTTCGATGCGTGACGAATGTGCGGCAAACAAAGGGAGGGAGGCTGGTAAATTACGTTCGGGTAGGCTCGATAGATCGTTACATTCATACGAGCGTACAAAGTAAGCACTTTGACAGTAGTTGATATAATTTACTAAAGCTAGAGTGTAGCTATTTAAATTCACGAACATGATCTACTTCTAATTTCATTTAACAATTCTGCCGGCGTTGAACATCTGACATTGCGTCCACTGTAGTCAGAGCCGGACTTCGTACGATGTATTTGCTCCTAGGGTTAACTTTGCTGGAGAAGTTCAATATTAATTTAAGCTTCACTTAGATGACTAGTATTTGAAGTCCTTTGAAGTTTATATACTTACCATGAATAACCTCAGATACTGATATGATGGAAGAAATTCAGTGGAGCGTGCAGATTTAGCGGTTCGAAAAATATGGTGGGCATTTCACACTCTGCGCAAACATTTCGCGTTTGACGCTCACTGAATTTAAAATGGCCGTGAAATTTGAACCGAAGCGTTTTTTTCAAACTTATTAATTGGTCGGCCGTATCTAACAATCAGGTTTTAAAACGGTTTACAGCTTTGTAACTTTAGTTTCCGATGGTTGAGCGATGATAGTGCCGAGCATGGATGGAACTGAAGCCTGACCGCACGTTAATCTGAATGATTGGACATTCATGGTGACAAAATATGTCAGTGAAACAAGTTTATAACGCATCATAATTGAATTTGATTGTGAGCGCGAATGTTTTAACATAAAAATGATTGACCATTAATGTGGTGCCGGTAGCGCTATAGTCCCTCATATAAACCATTGGTTCATACGCATTCAAGGAATTATTAGTTGGATATTAGCCATTCATTTATTTGTAAATTTACAGAGATCCCAAATGGTATTTTATCAGCAATTATAGTGAGTGTAATTCAAAATTATTTTAGATTCAAATCGATTTTTTATTTTATATTTTTCTCCTTACAAACTAATTTTCTCTTATCCCAAAATCTTGTCACGTTACCAGAACTATCCGATCAGTCGTTTGTTACTGCGTGCGCGTGTGTTAGTTCGTTTATTTGTATATTTAAATTTCTGTTCCGTGATTGTTTCCTCTGAGCTCTCAACTTGGAAAATACCGGAAGAACATGAGGGTGTGACATGATCTTTGAACATAATCATAGACTTTAATGATGATGTGTGATGGAGAAGTGTGAATAGAATATAACATGCATGTTGGCTTACGGTAATAATGAAGCACGATCCTGTAAAATATTATGGAATACAATAGTATAAAATAACAATTTCATTGGGTCGTGAAACATTTTCCAGGAGATTAAATACATATTAACTCTCTCACTATCAGAAACATCAGGCGTTGACATATGAATTTGAATAACCGTAGACTTTATAGAGTTATTATCTTCTCATTACTGGTGCAGGAAAAAACACATTTTAGTAATAAGGTTCATAATGGAGATATTCTATACGTATGAATTTTGAAACACTTAATGCTTCACTTTTGATGTGTGGGCATTTATTATTTGTCACATACATTTCTCTCGAAAGACTTTTCCAATTTTTATGAGCGAATTGTTGAAAAATTGTTTCGATCATCAAAAAGCAAGTTTAAATAAATTTTATTCATCGGGATTGCAAAATTACAAGTACCTTAGAAGACATGAACGACATCACATTTTAAAATTCACAAGTTTTGTAATGCCTCTTACATAATTCTCATCATTGTCATAATGGAGCTCCATTGTAAAAACAATGAGCAAACAACCTCTTGGTAACGAATAAGCACGAAATAAATAATAATAATAATGAAGGCATCTACGGATGCTTTATTTCCAATCAAGCCTGATACATATCACCTTGTACATTGGATTTTCAAATGCCTTATAACTAACGCGAGGACGCCATTACGCTTTCCCCCGGTCAAGACCGGTACCCATTTCAGACACCTGGGTAGAGTGGGGTATTGTGCTTGGAATTTTTCTCCTATACCCAACAGAGAAAATCGCCACTGCCAGCGCCGAGATTCGATCCCGGGTCTCCCGAACGGCGGCAGAACCCTCTAGCACATGGCTATGGCGCACACGAGGTCAACAATCACGCTAAGGTATCTGCTCTGTTTAAATTCTTGCTGTGACATCTGACTGAAGTCATGAAGAGTTGAGAAATTCCAGTAACTGATGCTTTTGTGAACATATTTTTCTATTTCAAAATAGAATAATTAAACTGTTTACAAACAGATGAGCATTTTTCCAACTCTTACGCAGTACACAGCTAAAGCACTGAAGAACAATTACATATATATAATCGTTTCCTGAGTAGTCTCTACGATAGGGCTATGTGTATGTAACACATCTATGCAACCTCCTCCAGACATATGTGCACCAGTGGAAGAGATTGACCATCTCTGAGGGTAGCATCAAAGTCTATACCCATGGACTACACAGGAACATTTAGGAACATTACCTTTTCATGGGGTTAGGAGGAGAGAGCGGTGTGGTAATGTTGGTCTCAATCTGAACATTTTTTAATTTCAGCATTATTTCGAGTACAATCAATCCTACTCCAGGTTGTATCAATTGGTTTCTTCAGTGTTATGGTCATAGCCGTGTGGTTTCAGGGCCTGCCTCCATGCGGGCAACGAGGGTTCGAATCCCGGAGCTGAATGGCGATTTTCTCTGTTGGGTATAGGGGAAAACATCGAAGCACAATACCCCACTCTACCCAGGTGTCTGAAATGGGTACCGGTCTTGACCGGGGGATAGCGTCATGGCGTCCTGACGTTAATGATAAGGCATTTGAAAATCCAATGTACAATATGATACTAATTAGATTAGGTTGCACAAAACGGCAAAGCTTTAAATGAAGGTTATAGCAAAGACAATAGATTTAAAATAGATATCTATTAAGAATTAGTACGTTTCGATGATCTAGATCATCATCAGCTATAGTCTAAAATACAAGAAATGACAAATTAAGACCGGCATTAAAAACTATTCAGTAAGTAATAAAATAATATGTTCACAAATGAAAATTAAAAAAGAAGAAAGTTACGTAATACCTATTTTCAATGGATAGGATGACTGCATGTCATTAAGGTTAGGTTTCAATTTGCTAATAAAGACGGATTAAAGAATGCGTAAATAAAAACACGAACCTGCAGAACCTAATATTGAAAAAATTTCGAGTCAGATATGTCAAGAATCTGTTAAAAAACGATCAATTTTGCGAATTGAAAATGAAAATTTAGGAAAAGTTTGATCATGTGTAATAAATCTTTTAATTGTGTGTAATAAATTTTGTGCTTACTTAAAAAAATTTTCCGTTGAAATGCCGTTGAAATGTCTCAGTAAATTCCAGCAGCACAGGAGGGTCGCTACAACATGTATGTTTTATGCCGGTATGTTTGTACTCAGCAAATGTTAGGTGGAGCGATAAGATGTGAGGGCTCGAACGATGTCTGTTTACATTGTGTGAGCAGTCCTTAAGAGGGCTCGGTCGAACACATAAGCTGTGTTGTTTCTGGAGAGGTATATTTTGTGGTGTTAGCAATTTTTTCATTCGGGCGAGCCCTTGGAAACTTTAGACGTTCGGAAAAATGCCTACCCATTCGCAAACAAAGTCGCCTTGTCGACGCACATAAATCGAGACACTTAAGCCTAGAGAGGCGGCAAACCAACGGTTGGGAAGGAGCTTGAGCGTGAGAAACAATGAAGCCAAGAAAGAAATAAAGGCGAGCTACGGGACTACCAATTAGAAAGAGGCAGGCGGTCGCTCTCGAGATCCGAAGAATCCTATTGGTCGAATATGAGAGAGAGGACAACCCTCAAGAAAATGCGCTAGGCATCGGGATGAACAAAAGGCAGTTCTACAACCGACGCCGCGACGCGAAGTATAAGAAATAAAACGCGGGTGTGTTCGCAGTAACAAACGTGCTTAAAGAAATAAAGAAAAAGTGGCTATATTGCAAAATTATACTAAAGTTTATGCTATAATTGTAATCCAGAAATTTATACATTTCTCGTTCTTACTTTCAGAGGAGTAAATTAAAATCCAACCAGCGTGGAAATAATTCAATGGAACGTTTAGATGCAACATCTCTGGGCGGGTAAGATAGACACAGTTTATTAAATAAAAAAGATATCTTTGAAATAAATATTGCGACAATTTATTGTAATTCGGTCATGTAAAAATTTGAGATATTTGAGGAAACGTCATTTGCCGCGCTCAAAAAAAAGTAACAAGTTAAAAATTTTATCTTGACAGGTGGGACGGAGTCATATATCTGAGGATTGATCAGCTCGAATGAAAAGAAATCGACGTGTAAATATACTGAAGCGGAATGAGCACTATAAAGTCATCACTAGACATTTTCTGAACAGTGAATAAGACAGGCCTTTGAACTGAAGCGAGTCGCGGACGAATGTTTGTGGTTGAAGTGACCATTGCCCACTGTGCTGCTGGAAGACTGAAATGAGAATAGACCAGAATTTATCATGTCTCATGTGTAGCTCTTGTAACTTAGGTAAGGCTGGCCAGCCGAAACATACTGTATAGTTATGTGATGTAAGCAATTTGACGTATGCTGTTTTGATTCCATTACTTAATTGGCATCATTCCTAATACCATTCATTGTGTGTACACTCATTGATGTTTGTATGACGTATCGCTGGAAATCATAAATGTCAAGCATATTTTACCCTGTGTATCATGCCCCACAATATTAGAAGCGATCGATCGTAACACCACGGAGGGCGCTCAGAAAATGCGCTGCGTAAGTCGTGTCTCTGCTAATTAGTGAGTACCACTCTGTTTTAGTATATGTACTGTAATGTCGATTAAGATCCACTAAATTTTTGTGTTGTTTATGTATCCCATGGAGGTGAGCCAACCCCTCAATTCCGAGAACCTGATCTTCTTGTTAATGAAATGTTAACAAGAGGGTGACGGGACCTTCTTCTCGTGACAGATAGTTGTATTGCATTTTTAAGCATGAATTCTAATAGCTGAATGGGAAGGCCTACTTAATGGAATACCAGTCTTAAAACTTCTACCACTATGTTCAAATACCCTCGTAGTTGGCGACCGAGATGTCGAACCGACATACACAGACCCACACAGTGGGCAACAGTACTCGTATACAACAGAGGAAAGCATTGAAATGGGTAGCCTACCTTTAAAATAAAAAATGAACCCAGTCTGAAATTATTAACCAAAATAATTTGAAGGTCAACACAGGGAAAGTATTTCACAACTAATGAGAGCAATTGTTACTTACTTGTGTGAATACTTGGGTGAATTCAGGCACATCACCAATTACAGGCAGGAGAGCCTGATAAATAAGCTTTTAGGACGTGGAGCATTTTATATATGATTGATGATGTCGAGTTTGTCAAAAAAATTTTAAACAATTTATTTATTTACCACAGGAGATACAGAGGTAGAATGTTTCTTAAGTCTAATACAATGGTCAGAGTTGAGTATAGCTACCTGTGGGCCCGAATAAGTTCAGCGACTTCTAGGGCATCCTACCATTACATTATTCTAGGGCGTAAAATAATGTTTAACCTAATTCACTTAGCCTAGTTTCACATTAGACTGATCAACAGGATAATGAACTCGATATTGATGTTTAATTTTACAATATAGGTCATATGGACAATATTAAACAGTATATTCGATAACGATTTAGGAGCAGACTGAAAATCGGCGATATTACTCATGGCAAATTGCATTATTAGGACCAGACATGTAGGAGGCAGGATTTGACTTGGTGATCTTACACGACTAGTATTCTGATAAGAAGTGAGACTCAAGATTTCTTTTAAATACCTTGTAAGAATTACTTTCACGGATCTCCGCAGGTATTGAGTTCCAGGTTTTAGTTCCAACGAATAGTATACTATGTTGCGAGCGGGCCTTTGAATAATAAGGAAGCATGAATTTACTTTTATTTCGTGTTAAATGGTCGTGATGACCAGTTTGCGCAGTTAATAACTGTTGTAGGCTATTGTCGCCATCATTAGCTAATGTTTTGTAGATGAAATTGCAGATGGAGATTTTGTAGAGATCCGAGAGTTTAAGTATGTGTAAATTTTTGAATGAATCATTTGTGTGAGCATTATATTCTAGGTTCTTTACCGCTCTGATGGCTCTTTTTTGCAGAGTAAAAATTATATTGGTTTTATTTTTATCAGTTCCATGCCATGCTTCTATTCCGTATTGCAGGTATGGTGAAATGAGCGTTCGATAAAGCATTAGTAAGGCTGTTTCAGGCAGGAAATTTTTAACTTTATTCAGGATTCCGATGGATTTTGATAATTTAGAACTAATATGAGTGATGTGCTCTTTGAAGGTCAGATGTTTATCTATTATGATGCCCAGAAATTTACCTGAGTTGGTTTCTTTGATTTCACCTTCGCTAATTTTAATGGATGGTAGATATATATTTTTCTTGTATGAGAACGTAATATAATTTGTTTTATCGATATTAAGGCTTATTTTATTAGCTTTAAGCCACAGTGAAACCTTATGGAGTTCATTATTTATACTCTCCATAATCGTAGTGGGATTTTCGTTCGGAAGGACCGCAGAAAGCGTACTGTCATCGGCAAAAAGTATGAATTTAAAAAATGATGTGGATTTAATAATATCATTGATAAAAATCAGAAAAAGGAGAGGCCCAAGAACAGATCCTTGTGGAACTCCATGGCTAATTTTCTGTGGGTCCGATTTTGCGTCGTCAATGACAACGTATTGCTTCCGATTTGTTAGGTATGATCTGAACCAATCATGGGCAACCCCACGAATGCCATAACAATGAAGTTTCGAGAGTAATATGTTATGGTCCACACAATCGAATGCTTTTCGAAAGTCAAGAAATACAGAGAAGACAGTCTTTCCGTTATCTATGTTGGAATAAAGGAATTGTAAATGATTTAATATTGCCTGTGTTGTTGATTTTTTACAGCGAAAGCCGTATTGTTTATCATAGAGAAATGATTTTTGTTCAAAATAAGAGTACACTTTTTTATACACAATTTTCTCGAATACCTTGCTAATAATTGGTAACATGGAGATAGGTCGATAATTGTTTACACAGGTTTTTTCACCATTTTTAAAGATAGGGGTTACTCTAGCAACTTTGAGGGAGTTCGGGAAAGGGCCTAGTAAGAGAGACTGGTTAATAATATTGGATATCAGCGGGGCCACAATATCAGCAATTATTTTAAGTATTTTAGTTGGAAACGTTTGTAACCCACTCGATTTATTTTTCATGTTATTTATGCAGGCAATTACATCGGAGGAGTTTGTAGGCGTGAAGAAAAAGGAGTTGTGTTCTCGAATATGATCCATAAATTCTAGGTGATCAGTAGGTTCACTTGAAATACCATTGGCTATAGTTTTCCCTACGTTTACAAAGAAGTTGTTGAAGAGATTAGCAATTTCATTCTTCTCATGGTATTTTACATTATCTTGAGTGATATATCCAATTTTCTTTTTATCGGCGTTATTCGGTTTCTAACAAGAGTTAAGGAGGCGCCAAGTCTTTTTAACGTCAGCTTTGAATTGAGTAA
The DNA here is from genome assembly GCA_030386875.1 of Morinoia aosen. Classification (NCBI taxonomy): domain Eukaryota; kingdom Metazoa; phylum Arthropoda; class Malacostraca; order Amphipoda; family Talitridae; genus Morinoia; species Morinoia aosen. Next base: position 55,682,823 of record CM059575.1, on the reverse strand, counting down.
ACTTGAGGGTAAAGTAGCTCTTTTTTGATGTTCTTATCTGGTTTGTCACATAGTTTCTGAATCGGTTATATGTTTCTCTAGATATTCTCCCTTCGCAAAGGAGGGCTAGGTACGCTTGGCGTTTCTTCATATTTATCACGATGTCTCTAGTAATCCAGGGCTTTTGTTTATTTTTCGCGGTAACTGTGCGAGTTACAATTGGGCAACACTGATTGTATGCGTTCATTATAGTTTCAGTCAACTTTACTACTGATTCATCAATGCTCCTTGCATTATTGTTTTGTTGGGTGATGTGCAATGTTGGCATTACATCTTCTAGAACGGTGCTCATTTCTTCTAAATTTGATTCGTTTATTTTACGGTATGAGTAAGTTTCAGCCCGTGCTTTGGTGCACGCAAGATAGACATTTTTCTTAATAAGAAAAACTGGAAAATGATCTGATAAGTCAGAAGTAATTATTCCAGCAAGAAAATCACTTGGGTCTGTCATAAAGATATTGTCAAGCAGCGTAGCACATTCTGAGGTTATTCGTGTTGGCTTTGTGATGATCGGAAGGAAAGATTTAGAATGAAATGCATTTAAGAAATTAGAGATTGGTTCATAGCTTTCATGTTTCAGCAAATCATAGTTGAAGTCACCGCATATTATTATGTCATTGTAGAAGGACCTGTTGAACTGAGAAATAATTCGATTAAGCTCATTAAGGAAGGATATAGGACAGGCTGTAGGCGGCCTATACACCGTTCCAAGCACAATTCGTTTGCCATCTCTAGACAGTTCTACGAATAATGATTCGATATGATCCTGATTCAGTGTTGCACTTGCTATGATTCTCGAATCCATGTGCTTAGAAATGTATGTACTGATGCCACCACCTCGCTTGTTTTTTCGTAGCGAATGGTAACTATGATAATTTTCAAATTTAATCATTTCTTTGGTCGAGTCATCTAGCCAGCTTTCGGTGAAGCTAATCACATCTAAGGTATACTTAAGTTCAGTAATAGTGCATTGTATCTCTTCCAATTTTGGATAGAGTGACCTACAGTTCCAACACAGTAGCGAAAAATCCTGCCGGGTTATTCGTATAGATTCGTTGAATTTTGATATATTAGTATATCTGCAGTTTTCAGAGTCGTTTAGGTTTGGAAATATTCTGTTCAAATGATTGAGATCCGGGTCGATTTCATCTAATATATCAGCGTGATCAGTCATTCAAAATTAGTAAACAGTAGGCAGTAAGTACTATTGTATAACTTAAAACGAAATACAGAGTCACGATTAAAAGGATATTTCTATCTAAAAACTAGCTTAGAAAGTATAGAAAAGAGTAAGAAATCTAGCGTGATTTCGTGAGTACACTCAATACTCAGCCAAGAGCGATTAATATTGGAGTTCAATATACAAAATTGATGCATACAAATTGCTGAAGGCGTTGTTACAAAGTTCACATACAACAGGTAATAAGTTTAAAAAAAATAAAATAAAATAGAAAAAATTTAGCGACGATGATAATCTAATCAGCTAATATGTTTTACACATAATAATGATTTGTTGGTTAAAAATTACATACAATTTACGAGGAAAGGCGAACAATGTGGATATCAATATTCCATCATAGCATTGGTAGGTACAAATTGCTGATGGTGTTGTTGCAATTTCCAATACAGTTGTCATAAATGTTCATATATACCTGTTATAAGATTGTCAAAATTTAGGTAAAACTGCCGTATATATCTTTAGAGGTTGGAACTGATTCATGACATGAAGTTATGCAGTTTGAAGATCTAGTGTAAAGTTATAGAATTCTAGGCGTTATTGGCATACGAGTATATAATTTGATACAGTTACATGTTTTGATACCTAATTGAGGTGAACACCCAAGACCTGATTCGATGATTTATCCAGTTGCCGCATCAGGTATTGGTCGAGCTCTTCTGGCGTGTTAATCTGACGTCTCGAGTCCGGTTGTCCAGGGATGAATGCGAAGATGTTTCCATCCTGGGTCCTCGGGGTTCCAATTTTTTCCGGGAAATTTCTCTTGGCTACTCTCAAGGTGTACATGGTCTTGGCTCGTGAAGGTATTAGATATTCATTTATATAGAACGTTGGTTTATTTAATCGGCAGGCAGAGAAAATTTCACGTTTTTTGTTGTAATGTTTCAGTTCGAAAGCGATGTTTCTTCGATCCTCGTTTCCACTTAGTGGTTTTCTTCCCATTCTGTTAGCTGACGTGATGTCAGCATCACTGAGGTCGATGTTGATGTCCTTCAGAATTTTGCAGACTGTTTCTTTGCAATTTTCGTTGTTGTGTGAATGAGGTAGTTCCCCCCCCGGAAATGACGAGAGTACATTTTCTATCTTCCAGGTCTCGGCGCTGATCATTTTTTTCCAAGCGATCGAGACGCGACTCCAAGCTTTGTATTTTCTCATTCTGCTCTTCAATAATTTGTTTGTGTTCTGCTTCTTTTCCTGCTATTGTTTCAGATAGTGTTTTAAGGTCGCTTATTTCACTTTTCATTTCGTCAATATCACTATTAAATTTTGTCATCACTGAGTCGAAATATTTTATTAGAACAGATACCACTTCTTTGCAGTCTTGCGTTAGGCTAGACACATCAGGATATTGACCAAACTTTGGTTGATCCTCACAGCTGTTATTGCAGCTGCTGATGTTGTTGCGTTGCTTCTTGGGTCCCATCTTGTAGGTTGAGAGAGTTGGCTTCCTTGTATAAACGAGGGTTGAACACCTTCACACTTTATGAGGGAATATTATATTCTTAGTTTGATGATTTATATGTTAATATCACATTTGAATCCTCATGGCGAGAGAGGGTACCCATTCAGGCTAGAAGTACATTCTTTCTAACAATAGGCACTTTGTTTCGGAGCGAGCGGAGCGAGCGCATTGCACATCTTCACCATATGGAGTCTCAGAGGACACTGAGGACACTAATTGAAACGTTCCACAATACACCTCGGCAATTTAATGCACTTTCACTCGACCATAGAGTTGATCATATTTTAAAACGGGAAGTAAACTATTAGCATGAGTCATATTTACCGTATTTGGTTTGGGTGCACATTTAGAACCAGTTGCTGCAGCTACTGACGATAAAGCGCTGAAACGCACGAGGCGACAACCAAGCAAGAAGTGACCAATTCATCATCAGTTCAAGATTAAAGAAGGCACTCAGAACATTTTCCAAGTTCAATTGAAATTTATTTGCATATGCATAGTTCTTCAAATTTATTCTTTGTGCAGCGTATGCAGGGCAGTCAATCACAATGTGTCCAACACTGAGCACACATTGGCATTGATGACACAAGGGCTGTGGATCTCTGGTATAAAGATATGAGTAAGTTTAGTTGTAAGTAGTCTGCATCGCGTCAAAACTCCTTTCTTTTTGCGTGATACAGAGGAATTTACCGTTGGCTCCAGTTTTGATTTGATTGCATGGTATTGGCTAATGCTTGAGTCCCATGCATCTTGCCATTTTTGTCTGAAATTTTGCCTGACATGAGGTATGAGATCAAGGTGTGGAAGATGGGGTAAACAGATTGTTTCCAGGTTACATGCTGCTTATGCCAGTTGATCCGCTTTTTCATTTCCCATGATACCCATGTGGCTGGGAACCCACTCAATGATTAATTTCATTGGGGGTAGACCTTCATACCTCCTCTTGATTTTAGGTATCAGGTAGTGGTTCGAAGGAAGTAATTGGTTGAGAGCCTGAATAGCACTGTATGAGTCAGTGAACTAGACAAAATTTCCTGGTATCTTTTCAATGTATTTTATGGCATATAAAATAGCCGTGAGTTCTGCTGTGAAAATGGAGGCCCTATCTGGAAGTCTTGCCATGATATTGGATTCGCTCGACCAAATGCCAACTCCAACTCTGTGGTCGTGTTTAGAGCCATCTGCATATATTTCCTGTCGCGTAGTATACTGTGCTTGAATATGTTTAAAGAGAGCTTTCCACTGGTTTTCGCCTAGTGCATCCTTTGGGTATGTTTTTAGATGGGAAAAGCATTTCATATCAAAAGTTTCATTTTTGTCAGAGGCCTGGGTGGGTCCAATGCAGTTTGATTTAATGCCCAATTCTTGTAGCAAGTGGAATATCCGGCCTGTTACTGGAAAAGGGTTTGGTTATGTTCAAAGACATGGAACGGGTAATAATCTTGAATTAGCAATCCAACTGGGTGACCAGGGACACTAAGTGCTCTGAGAGCATACTGACACAACTGCTTTTTCCGTAAGTACATCAGTGGCATCAAGTTTGCCTCTATTTCTAGATGAGTTACCTTGGTACATTGCATTGCACCAAGAATAAAGCGCAGTGCTGCATATTGGATTCTGTCTAAAGACAGCAAATGATATTTACAAGCAGTGTCAAAGAGAAAACATCCATATGATAACTTTGGCAAAATTATGGAAGTATAGATTTTCATTAATATGTCAAAATTGGCTGAACATTTCATGTAAGAGAGGATGCGAAGAAGTCTTAGGTCTTTATGACATTTCTGGGTTACTTCTTTTATGTGTGGACCCCCCCCCCCCCCCGAAGTTGGGCGTCAAGAAGTAGACCAAGAAATTTATACTTGGTGACAAATTCCAAGTTTACATTCTGATATTTCAAGTGGAATGGGGGCTTAGTTTTTTTGTGAGTGAAAATCATACATTTGGTTTTCTCTGGAGAGATTTGAAACCCCCAGGTTTGAGACCAAACAAGAATAGCATCTAAGGCATCTTGCAGCATGCAAAGTGCTTCAGTCAAGTTAGAGCACGTAACCCAAACAGCACCATCGTCAGCATAGAGGGATGTCTGTAGTAGAGGGTTACAGTCTTGGAAAATATCATTTATCATGATGTTGAATAATGTTGGGGTAATCACCGATCCCTGTGAAACACCCGACCTTAGGAAACATTGCTTGGACAGGGTGTCATTGATTCTGACTCTTATTCTGCGCTCCCTGATGAAAGACATTATGGTTTGAGGTAGGTTACCTTCAAGTCCTAAAATCTGTAGCTTTTGCAATAGACCATAATGCCAAACAGTGTCGAAGGCCTGTTTTATATCAACAAATATTACAACACAAAAGTCCTGCAGGGTTATTGCTCTCCGAATGGAGTTTTCAATACGCGTGAGTCCATCCAAAGTGAAACGCCCTGCTCTGAATCCACTCTGATTCTCGTTCAAGCATTTGTTTTGTTCTATATATTTTAGGAGTCTCCAGTTTATTATTTTCTCATAAAGCTTGCACAGTACATTTGTAAGTGCTACAAAGCGGTATGCTCTTGGGTCAGTTGGAACTTTTCCTGGTTTAAGGATCGGACATATTATGGCCTCTTTCCACTGCTCTGGGATTTCTGAGACCCAAACTCTATTAAAGTAATTTAGTATGAATTTTGTCTGGTCTTCATTCATATGTTTAATGAATTCTAGAGATATTGTATCTGGTCCGGGTGCTTTAGTTTTAGAGCTGATTATTGCTCTTTTGAGCTCTACCATAGTGAGAGGACGATTGTAATCATGTTCTGTATCCAATGAAAATGGGAGAGGAATTTGTTCACAGGTGTTTCTATGTTCATCAAATATTGGATCATGAGACTCTAAGTTGTTATTTGAGGCATATTGGTCCACCAATATGTCAGAAATTTCCTTTGGGCAAGTAATTATTTCATTGCTTGAGTTTTTGAGCACAATTTGCCCCCGGCTTTGTTTTCCCTTTATGGCTTTAATTTTGTGCCAAGCCTCCGCTGGAGAAGAGGTACTGAGGCCTGACACAAATGCCTTCCAGCTGTAGGCTTTAGCCTCTTGTAATGTTTTTTGGAATATTGCTCTTGCTTTTTTGAATGCAATCCATTTCTCAATGTTCCCTTGGTGATTTTTGTAATGGTTGTATGCCTTATGATATTTCCTATAGGCTATCTTGCAACCTTTAGTCCACCAGCAATTAGTCCTTTATAAAAATAAATCTTGTGTCTCACTTCCTATCAGATTACTAGTCGTGTAAGATCACAGAGTCAAACCTTGTCCCCTACATAACTGGTCCTAATAATGTAATTTGCCTTGGTTAATTTCGCCGATCTTCAGTCTGTTTTTGAACCGTTTGTCGAATATACTGTTAAATCTAGTCCATATGAACTATATTGTAAAATGAAGTATCTAATTTCGAGTTAATTATCTCATTGATCAGTCTAATGCGTCTCTAGTTTAAGTGAATTAGGTTAAACATTATTGTACTCCTTAGACTAACCTTGATGGTAGGATGCCCTAGAAGTCACTGAACTTATTCGTGCCCACAGGTAGCTATACTCAAATTTGCCCATTGTACTAGACTTAAGGAACATTCTATCTCTGTATCACCTGTGGTAAATAAATTGTTTAAATTGTTTCTTTAAAGGCTTTGACTAGCCCTGATGTTACCTTCAGTTGCTGCCAGTATAGCTTTGGCTATGGATTGATAAGCATCAGATATTGACTTATCAGAGCAGTTCGTAAACACTAGAGCTGTTTCGAATTTCGGCCAATCTGCACTGCGCAGGTGCCATTTTCTTGGTAGTTGTGCCGTGGGAAATGCTAAAGTGGATTCAATTATCAGTGGAAAGTGATCAGTTGTAAAAGTATCGCTACAAGTTTTCCATGTAAACTTAGAATGCAGGTCCTCAGTGACTATTGTTAGATCTATATGAGTTTAAGTACCTCTGGAGGACAAGGAGGTTGGGGCGGTGTTATTCAGTAATAGTAAATTGTTCTCTGTCATCCAGTTCTCTATTATTTTACCCGTTGTATCACTGAAGTCAGAGTCCCAGCTATAGCTGTGAGCATTTGAGTCCATCATAATAATGCTGGATCCTGTAATCTGATTGCTGATGTCCTGTAACTTCTGCATTAAACCATTACTTTCCAAATGGGGAGGCAAATACATATTTATTATATTGATAGGCTTTTTGTTGATAAATATTTTGCAGAGCACGAGTTCTAATGGTGTTGTCAATTGTGTTGTTATGTTTGGTATACTGGAGTTAATAAAGGTAATCACCCCACCTCGAGCTCTACCTTCCTTTCTTTCATGTCGGGAAGGACTACAGTAATTCTTCAATTTTATGTTGTGGCATCCTTGTAACAATGATTCTTGAAAACATACAATTCCTGGATGATGTTCATCAATAAGCAAGTGAAGGTATGGTAGTTTTGCAAAGTAGCCTCTAAGATTCCATTGTAGGATTGTTAAATTCATGCTTGACTGATGAGGGAGGTGACATTTAATTTTGTGAGTAACTCAGAAATTAGTTCTCCAGCTTCTAGTAGGCTTCCTATTTCTGTCAGGCTTTCTATTTTTTCAGTTATAGTGTTAGCTAGTGAGATTTTAATAAAGCAGGAAGATGTTTGATAATTAGATTTTTAAAGTAGCCCATCATTTATTTTTCCTGGGAGAACTTTGACAATTACTCTGTTCCATTTGAGTTGTCTGCACCTCTTTTTTGAGGTTGTCTTTCTATCATAATGCTGTGATCCAGAGGATATCCAGGGGCTACATCAGTCTCAGACAATGTACTCTGGCCCAACGTTGGGTACTGACTCCTTGTAGTGGTTTGTGTTGGCATGGATTGATTCCTGTAGCTTTGGCTGGTTACTACCTGCCTATATTTCTTATTAGCTGTTGTCTTCTGAGAGTTGGTTCTGTTGACAAGTGGGTGCAAACTATGTGATTGGCTTACAGCTGCATATGTATTCTGAGAGAAATTTTGTTGTTGTGGCAGAGTCAGAGCAGGGAATGTATGCTGTGATTCAAGGTCAATAAACTCTTCAGAGTTCATCTCTGATTGAGTTTTCTGCCGATGAGAGTAGATGGCACGTGCTTCATTGAAAGAAATATTTTTGCTGGCCTTGATTTTGCAAATTTCGTGTTCTTGAATATATTTTGGACAGTCTTTGGAGTTAGCAGAATGATTCCCTTTGCAATTTGGGCAGTGGTAGTTCTCTGATTTGCAGATTGCTTCGTCATGTTCTGCTGATGAACACTTTCTACAATTTTTTTTTGTTCCGGTAGATGGAAGCAGTATGCCTCCACTTCCAACATTTTGTGCATCGGATTGGGTTTGGATAGAAGGGATCTACTTTGTAATTACAATATCCTGCCTTGATCTCCTTGGGGCATTCTGTTCCTAGAAAAGTCAAAACGAACATAGGAGAGTCAGCTCGTTTTAGGTCCATGTACATTTTCCTGATACCTTCTATTCCTGATGGGGCAAGGTGCAGCAGCAGTTCATCCAGGGACTCCCCGAGAAATTCAGGTGCATAGATCTTGCCACATACAGTAGAGGCTCCCCAGGCTATTTGAGTAGTTACAGTTATTTTGTCCAAGGATTTGGCAGCAAGTAGTATTTTTGTTTGTTCGAAGGTTTTCACTTTTATAATTAAGGAGAGCGTCTCCCTTATGACCCCCTGTTTTTGAGATTTCTTGCGAAACTGGGATTTTTGCCGCTATAAGAAGTGTAAGAGGTCAGGTACATCCTGTGAAAAAATGAGACTCGTACGTTCACTCGTTCGCCCGCTACGGGGGCTTAAAGAATGGGGGGGAGGGTAGGTTGAAGTGGTATTTTATCATGTTACACCTCCCCCATGGAACTTTCTTCACGGCGCGAAGATGCTATGTCATCTCCTATGTCTCTGGATTACTCTATAATGATTTCAGGGGTCTAACTTGAACCAAAAATTAAAAAAAAATATATAATTTGAATTGTTTATGTTTCTTTGTTTTTCTTATAATGTAAACAATGGTTTTTGGGGTTTCAAAATGCTTCTTCTCCTACAGTTTTCGAGCTACAGTGATGATTTTGCTATCATTGGATGCGGAAAGACAGCTAAAATTTGTTTTCTCAAATTTCCATTTTCAAAATGAAAAAGTGTAAAAATTGGAAAAAAACCTGTTTCGAAAATGTGCAGTTTATGACGTCATAACTTATGAACAATGCATAATTTTGGAATGAATTTTAGCTTCCATAAAAGCCCGTGTCTTCCCGCATCCAATGATACCAAAACCATCACTGTAGCTTGAAAACTGTAAGAGGAGAAGATTTTTGAAACCCCCCCCCCTCAAATTTGGTTTTCTTCAATTTCCCATTTTCTTTTCAAGAAAATCGAACTTTTGCTCTAAGCAAAAACGATTCCAAATTCAATTTCCTATCAGTACACCAAATTTCGTTGTTCTAGGTTCAATAATAAAGAAAAAAAGTCCGTATGGGGGACGCTGTCCTTCAAGATTGAGGTGATAATTATTTGAACCTTATTTCAAGTTACAAAACTACTGGTACTTGCCACGAAACGTTAGAGTTCTCTTAGCCACCACGTCCTTCCAGCTCCCAGGAAAACATCCGAGCAATTGTTCTTTCAGCCTCTCAGACTGAACACCGAAGTAAGGAATGGTGACGAACAATTTCTTCTTATCTGCAGTCAGCACTGTAGCAATGGCGGAATACTTTTTATCTAAAAATTGCTTGAAATATTTCTGAATAAGATATGAAGGATAACCATTTTTTACAAAAAACTGCTTTAAAAATTCAAACTCATTATGCAATAATGAATAACTTGAGCATTTATCATACGACCGAAATAAAAGGGTTTTCACGCAGTTGATTTGAAATAAAAAGAAGAATACGAAAAATAACTTGAACCCAAACCAGTAAATGAGCTTTTCCTATAAGCAGAGGTACAAAAAATGGAACCTGAGCGTTGGACAAGACAGTCTAAAAAAGGTACTTCATTGTTAGCTTCAGTCTCCATGGTCAAATGAATGTTTCGGTATTTACTATTAATATAATCAAGAAACAAAAGAGCGTGGCTTCTGTATCGGAACAAAACAAAAGTATCATCGAAGTATCTGAGGTAAAAAATTGGTTTAAAATTATTTGGACATTCAGAGAGCCATATTCGTTCATGATGTGACGTAAAAATATTCGCGAAAGTTGGACCCAATGGCAGCCCCATACCCGAACCCTCGATTTGTTTGTAGTACTTGCCATTAAAGAGGAAAAATGAGAACCTAACTGCAAGATCTAACAGAGTTTTAAATGCTACACGACTCAAGTTACAAACGGTCTGTTCCACTTCAAATAATTGCTATATACAAATATCAATTGTTTGAGTTAACGGAATATTGGTGAACAAATTTTCCGCATTAAATGACGTCATGCATACTAGCGATCTCTTTAGCAAAGGAGGAATAAAGAATAAAAGTATAAAAAGAACCAGAATAAAAGTATAAAAAATATATAAAATATATATTTTATTCCCAGAATAAAAGTATATAAAATACAACCTGCATATATTGGAGAACATGCAATTTTGGGCTTAACTGTTCAAGCTAGGAATCATCATTGATTTTAATTTATTTTTGAAGAAATCACGTTCTGATAAGATAGTGTTTGGTGTACACCGATACAGAATTGAATTACAGAGACTATTGCTAATCTCAATTTTTTATGAAATCAAGGAGTCTTGCAACAGGCTTGGTAGCGCTTGTTCAAACTTATGATAAAGACGACAACTCACATTACATTAATTAAATATAAAAATCAGTGATTTACATACGTTTTCACAGATCGTTTCGATATACTTGTGTTTGTTGATGTACAATTTTCATTGAAGTGCTCAGATAAATTCACGGCATATATCATGAATGTATAAACTTTGTGCACGTTGACAATATCAAAATACTCAAACATTGCTCTTGAAAGAGTAAAAACATAATTTTTTCCTTGCTCACAGAGGATGTTTTATTCCAATCACGGCTGATACATATTCTCTTGTAAATAAATTTTTCAAATGCCATATAACTAACACCTGGACTCAATGACGATAACCCCCGGTAAAGACAGAACTCATTTCCGACACCTGGGTAGAGTGGGGAATTGTGGGTGAATTCTCCTTTATCCCAACAGGGCAATAAACCAGGCGGCACTGCAAGGATTCGACCTGCTACCTTCCCACGACCACTCGGCCACGGTGACCACAATTCGCGATGATACTTCTTCTACTGATATTTTTTAAAAATCCTCCCCTCTGATTTCAAGACATCAGAAAACCTTCCCATCTGATATCATGACATCAGACCACCGCCTACACTTCACCACAACATTGACTGCCATATAACGCTTCTTTTCTCATCAGTGTAAATTTTTGCTCACAAGTTTTTTTCTACTGCTTTTCAAAGCGTAAGATCTTTCTTTTGTTGTATTGACGGAGTGACACTAAGTATAAGGCGCGATCTTATGATTCGGATAGCAGTATCTTCATTCGTATTCTTCTGCTTGCATCTGTAGGACATTTGGCAATAAAATCTGCCCATTATTTGCTCTCGTCATTTTGGCAGAATACAATTGTAAAGTGCAACTAGGAAGTTGTATTCATAAGCATTTATCGCGAGGTAGGCGTGAAGATGAAATGAGGCTTGGAACTATACGGACACTTGCGGTGGATCTCGGAGCTGCGGTGCCGCTGATGGAGGTCCGGTGGAGACCATGGCTCTGTCTGCTGTCTCGTTCATGTCTGTCTCGTAGTGTACATTGTGGACCCTATTGATGCGTTAGGTTTTCACAGTGTTACTCTGTGACCTGTTGTGTGGAATCTGATCTGGGCATAGCACTGACTTTAGCATTTCCTCGGTGGACGGCTAGAGCTCGGCAGCGAATCCCTCGTCCTACCAGTTAAAGAGTCTTTCAATTAATTCAAATTCGTTGAATTTATGCGGGGATTTTCAGTCTTGTATGAAAAATCCTTCATGTAATTCATTTTCAATGAGTCACTCGAGATTTCCAAAATATTTCTCGACTATACTCGTTCTTCCTAACACTTCTAGCGAGTGATCGTTCTAACTTGTTACAACAATCGTGGAAATTAAACAACATGTCATGCTTGTGTATATTTTGCAATTATTCTAATAGAATACAAAATGTACAATGAACAGTGACTAGCAATGTCAGTTATTTTCTACTTTCTTAAAGTGAGGCGAAAGACACTGAACTAAGCTCTCAAAAAACATTATATTCGTGGACGGTATTGGAGGGTCTCTTAGGAAGCATCCTGTCGTAACTGATTGGCCCGGTTGATGACATTGTATAGGTCCACGAGGAGCGTCAGTCTACAGCTGATGGGGCTGGTAGAAGACACTGGATGTGTCGCTCAGAATGTAGAACTGGGAACGAGGAAAGAAACAATTTTCGTTAGATAGCCTTAGAATATTGAAAGCGTAAAAACTCGCTCCCATAAACACTTATCCAAAATTGTGAAATTAATTTTCTTGTTGAAAGTTTAGCGTCATGTCGAAATTTTTGTTGAAGATCTGTTAAATTTGTAGTTTGTGAACAAGGACAAAATGAAAAACTTCTGCAGTACAGTGTATTTAACTGTTAAGAACGTCTTTATCCAGATGATATTCTGGAGTAGAGAATAATACATTTTAACGCAAATAATACAATAAAAGGATTATAAATTACTTGACGCCAACATCATTACAGGAAAATAATCAAGATCTTCATATTTAACATTTGATCACCAAAAGCATCGACTGATCGTGATGTCTAAAAACGAAATTTTCCACAGATTGAGTATGATTCTAGCATCAATAATTTTGACTGGATAATTCGACAAACAAGGATGTGAGCTAAAACATGTTCTCTGGATGTTTACAATGAATTAGGTAGATTTGACGACGTAACACAAATGAAAAATGTCATGACTTAGTTTCCAACGGCAGCGCACGATGTCAAAGTTCTGCAGACAGAGCTGCGCTGACTTCTATTGATGGGCATCAGTTATGTTACTCATGTTTTAGTGTCCGCAAAAAGTCAACGAATTCATTACAACTTTGTTCGTTTGCGCCAAATATTAGTAAAAATAGAGATAAAATTGTTCATCACCATTGAAAGTGAATTTTAACGACGAAATAAAACCAATGAACTGAACACCTCTAATTAGTTCTGCAGGACAACGTATTCAATAAATAGTAATTATTGATTTAAAAACAATCAGAACATAAGAACATTCCCCAAGACAATACAGACTAAATGAGTTAGCAAAATTTGAAGTGGCTGCGAATGATTACGAAGTCAATTTTCACTCACCTGATTATTGTCCGCTGATTGTGTCTTGATCCTGGTTTTCTAAGCCGTCTTCCTCTATCATATTCAGTAGGGTAGATTTTTTGAAGAAGATGCCCTGTGCGCGGCAGAGAGGGCAAAACGTGTTGCCTCTAAACCAAGTTCGGGCGCACGCAACACACAGAGCGTGGGTGCAGTCGCTGAGCACCGCGTAGTCCTCTTCTGTGTTGAGCGGTGCCGTCATGCACACTGGGCATTCGGGCTCTAATCTGACTCGGTCCAGCATCTCTTCAGGAAGCATGCTGCCCATCAGTTCCTCCACCACAGTTTCTTCGAATGATGCCATCACTTTCCTGGCAGCCCTCCTTACGGCAATGGCACCGCTTCTATCGCGATGAGCCGCCATGTGCTGTGGGGAGCGAAGTCCACAGTTCAGGTCACGTGTGAGGTCCCCAACCGCCAACAGAAGTTGTTGGTCAGCGTTACGACAAAATTCCTCGCTATCGATGGCGCCCACAGCTGCAACCGTCGTTGTTATTATAAACTTCAACGAGGCAGCGTCTACTGTGGAACTGATGGCACTTTTGTTGTTTATGTTGTCTGTCGAGATGATGAACTTCCACGCCTTCTGGAGATCATGAATTACTTGGATTGAAGCCTCCTCCATCACATTCCCGATAACGCGCCTGACCAGCATGATACACACGCTCCTTTCCAGAGACAGGTTCTGCGCTGCCGCTGGGGTGACGTGGCTCAGCCACTTCTCCTGAAGATCAGGGATCTCCGTGTCCGCGAAGGAGTGCAGCAAAGTACGTAGAAACGTGCGGGCCCGCTCCATTTTAAGAGCTTTTTTCTTTAGACTTGGCGTGGGATTTGAGGGACAGAACCTTCGAGATGGAGCGGTCGATTATTATCACGTGATGATTTTGGCGCACACTATTATTAGGAATATTGAGTTTAACTTTGGGTAATACTATTTTGCAGATAAGTCACAATGTACTTAAGCGCTGTAAGAATTTTCACTTCGGGAAACCGAATGTTTCGAGCCACACACACAGAATGAACATCCGGTTGATCCCTCCCTGCTTATATACCTACCAAATCAGCTACGGCCGGCAGCATCATTTCGCGTATATAGGCCCAACGTATGTTGTGGCCAGGCCTTAGACACGCTCGCTCCATCGCTGACGTTTCGGACGCTAAACATTTCTGAGCAGCAAAATGTGAATCCCAAATTAGAGTCTGATGGGATTTTTGCCCAGGTATTTCAATGGTCTTTTCACTCTCAACTCCTTTTTTATGATAACGTTAACAAATATTTTTCCTGTCTTTCCTCCAGAAAATACTATGACTTCATGTTATGAAAATTTTGGAGTACCTCTGAATAACAACGTAGAGCACAGTTGAGTTAGTACACGTCCGAACAGGTGTCTACTTACCCTGCCAACTTCATTCAGCCTTTGGAATTAAAACTTTAATACACGGTTTGTAACGTAATGCAGATTAATCTGTATTAGATCTGTTTCGCCGATTTAAGCATATCACATAACTTCGGAAATGTACTTCTTTCTTATAAGCCATTTTTCTCTCATCAATCAGTGAAGTAGATGTTGAGCAACTTAGTTATATCATAGTTTTTCAGATATTTCTCCGTTTTATTTCCTAATGCACACTGTTCAGCTTCAATAGTACTGATATTTCACAGAGAAATCAAAAGTTGCATCCATTATTTCTTAACGAAAATGAGCTGTAACCTGGAATATTTTCCAGGACTTAGCTCGTTTATAGAGTAGAACGAGACACAATGAAAAAATCCTTCAAAAAGGCAATATTTAATTCACCTGCGATAGGTTCTGGTGATAGAATGCAAATCACAAAAATTGCTGTTCATTGTTGAGTTTTGAAGCTTTACAGTTCCCGTCAGTAGCGTTAGAAAGTAACTCAACATATTCATCATCTTTTCACATTTATTTCTTTATTTGTCATAAATACTTCGTTTCCTTAACATATTCATAATTTTCGTTCTTTATTCATAATTAGGACGGTAATTTCGGCACTTTTGAGAAACAACGATTCAAGCATTCGGAGAGATTCAGATGGAGTTTCAATGTATCATTTTCGAAAATTTTACTCCGATTGCATACGCAATGACTCTGACGACGATCTATACAACCAATACAGCCACAATATGTCTAATTATTTTCGGAAGACGAAGAAGACGTAGGTGTATCTCCCTTTTTATAATGATAAGCTGTACATATGTAGCTGTTTTGAAGAAGGTGAGTGTTTTATGAGTGCACAGGAGACACTTGCAGAGCACCTTCCATTAAATGTAACTTTGAAATATCATAGCAAGAGTTTCACCATGCGTATGAGTTTTACCTCTATATTATTCTGGTGGAGTTTTGAACGACGAAAACAGATGAGAGTGAATTCAATTTGAACGATCATAAGAACAGAAAGTGCTTCAGAGATACTGAAACCCTTCTCACGGTAAAAAATTGAGTGATGCGTACCCGAAAATATGGTGAACGCATAATCACTATTTATTATAACTCGACGTGATCGATTTATACATTTTGCTTACGTGAAACCGTGCGTGAGGAAAAATTAGCAATATTCTTTATTTCACAAAAAAAGGAATTACTGTTAAAGAGAAAATGTAACACTATTTCATGAAGAATACAACACCATATCTCTTCTTTCACATGGAAAAACGAAGCAAGTACTCGAAACCACAACTTGTAGCCCAGGCGAGTGCTAAGCCACAACCGTTGTACCACTCGCGTCTTGTGACAGCTCGTCATGACTGAGAAGCAGGATTCCACATTGTGTAGGATGTTAAGTGCAGAAAAGCCAACGTCGGTGATTTATATTATTACAAGATGAATTAATATAATGCTATGCTGAATTTCATAGGAAAACAAAACATTCACCTGGGATAAGAACATCAAAATCAGTGTGCTATTTTAGTAAAAATAATGAGGTGTTGACCAATTTCAACACTTAGCATGGGTCCCCCGCCGCACACCCGGCTGTGCAGAGGCTCAAGTAAACAGAAGACTGGTCACGTGCGCCTTTATTTGTCAGATTAGGCATGTCCTTCGGAACTGGATGGGGCTAGGAAATTTTGTTCGTAGGTATTGAATGAAGGTTGAGATGTCCGATGGTCAGAAAGGTGATGGAACATTATGGAGCTTGATGAAGGAATATTATATTAGAACAAGACGACACAACATTATAATGGAGTAAAATGTTCAAACATGATGATGTCTTGATTGTTTACGCTATAAGTCGTTTTCTCACCAAACCTGCACTATTTTTGATTATGTTATTATAGTAGCATGATCAGAATACTTCCTGGTTACAATTAGATTCATCTTCAATCCCGGTAGCAATTAGATTTATCTCTGCTCACTGCAAAACAATACAAAAATTCAGCAGAGGACGGGAGCTTGGGTGAGCCAAATGTGTGTGAAGTCTACGACACGTTCCACGATTGCTGGAAGAAAAGGAAGTTTGAGTCCTATTGGAAATTAAAAAGCTCGACTTTTTCTAGTTTATTTTTTCTTAATTCTGAAAATTACTCCAGTTTTTAAATGCGTGACGAATGTGCGGCAAACAAAGGGAGGGAGGCTGGTAAATTACGTTCGCGTAGGCTCGATAAATCGTAACACTGATACGAGTGTACAAAGTAAACACTTTGACAGTAGTTGATGAAATTGAATAAAGCTAGAGTGTAACTATTTATATTCACGTACATGATCTGCTTCTAATTTCATTTTACAGTTCTGCTGTCGTTTAACATCTGAAATTGCGTACACAGTGAAAGCAGGACTTCGTATGATATATTGCTTTAGGAGTTAATTTTGCTGAAGAAGTTCAATATTATTTTAAGCTTCACTGAGATGACTAGTATTTTAGGTCTTTTAAGGTTTATATAATTACCATGAATAATTTCAAATTTTGATATTACGGAAAAATGGAGCCTCTAGATTTGGTTCAATGGAGCTTTTAGATTTAGCGGTTTGAAACATTTGGTGGACATTTCACACTCTGCGCAAACATTTCGTGTTCGACGCTAACCGAATTATATATAAGTGGCCCATAAAATTTGAACTGTAGTGTCATTTTTTTCAAGCTTCTTAATTGGTCGGTCCTTTCTAGAACTCAGATCTTATAACTGGTTTACAGCTTTGTAACTTTAGTTTACGATGGTTGAGTGATGAGCAAGCGCAGTAGGGAGAGGAGTTTCTTTTAAAGAGAGGAGACGTCACCTTCAATAGTCAGCAGAGTGGGTCGCTTCACTCATGTTGATGGCGGAACATATTGATGAAACAAATTTAACACGATTTTAAACAAATTGAACCATGGAGATGGAAAATGAGAATGTTGCAATGAAGGATCATGATTTAAGATCTTGGGGATTTTGCTTAACGATTCGACAAGTTGGAAAATAAGGGAAGAACCTGAAGGTGTGACATGATATTGAAACATATTCATATGCATCAATGTTGATGCGTGATGGTGGAGTGAAAATGGAATATAACATACATGTTGGCTTACAATAATAATGAAACACGATCCTGCGAAATTTGATGGAATACAATATTGTAAAATGACGATTTCTTTTGGTGGTGAAACATTTTTCACGGGATAAAACACATGTTGACTCAGTCACTTTCAAAAACATCAGCAATTCATATATGCAATTGAATATGCGTGGACTTTGAAATTATTATTCCTGCATTAATGGTGAATAATAGAGTAAAAACTCTAGTTAATGAGGTACACAATAAAGACTTTATACACGCATGAAATTTTAAACTCCTAATGCTGCACTTTAGATGCACCTTCAGCGCAGTTTTTCTGTCATCTGTTCTTTATTTGAACATCGGACGCAATGCTCTGAATGGATGACAATTTCCATGAAGGTTACTTTTAAAAACACTTTTAACTGCGAACAATGCGTACCTCTAATTACGATACAGACGAGGTTTATCTTTGCAATCACATCAATATACCCTCCAACTGGGAGTAAAAATTACATGATATTAATTATTCCGTGTCTATTTTGACTGATGATCAACCTATTTCTTTCATCTCCTCTATTCTTTCTAATGAAATATTTCACTATATATATATATATATATATATATATCTTCTATGCGTAGTCACTTCAGACCAGTTTAACATCATTGAGATGATATTTGTTTTAGCATTTTTTCCGAACCTCGCCCAGACTCATTCCAAAATGTTGACTTGCTCCAAACATTTTAGATTGTTAGAAATTTTACCTCACTCATGAAACAATCTGTGGAAAAATAAATAAGATCAAATTTATTACAGTAAACATTTCATTCTATCCAGCTATTCATGATCAATATGTTCGCAACTATTCGATAAATTATGAAACTCATTCACCACTCTTTATGAATACGATTTATATCTCACTTAGGTTATTTTTTCTATTTCATTATGTGTACAAACTGCGACATTATACACTGAATGTTGATGGTTGCTGCTACTTATAACATATCATCGCCTTCCGTATAAATTATTGGTTCTAACGTTTTTCACAACGTTAAATTATTTTTAAATAGCTCCTGTGCAGTAAAAAAGTCTTTATTTTCCAGGATAGAAATAGACATTTATTATTTACCATGTACATCTCTCTTGAAAGAGTTTTTCCAAGTTTTTGAACGAATTGTTGAAAAATCGTTTCGATCATCAGCAAGCAAGTTTTAATAAATTTTATTCATCGGGATTCCAAAATTAAAAGTACCCTAGAAGACAAGAACGACACCTCGTTTTAAAATTCACAACTTATGTAATACCTTTTATATAATTCTCATCATTGTCAAATTGGTGCTCGGTTGTAAAAACAATGAGCAAACAATTTCCTAGTAACGAATAAGCACGCGTTCAGCAATCACAGTACGGTATCTGCTCTGTTTGAATCCGAGCTGTGGCATCTGGCGGCAGTCAAGAGGAGTTGAAAAGTACCAGAAACCAATGCTCTTGTGAATATATTTCTCTATTTCAAAATTGGGGAATCAGACTGTTTAAAAACATATACGCTTATTTCCAACTCTTTTGCAGTATTCCACTATTACCCTGAAGAACAATTATATAATCGTTCGTCAGATCATGTGGGCACCATTTGGAAGACATGCCATCTCTGAGGATAAGAGCAGAACACATAGCCATAGGAACATTACCTATGTCGTAAGGTTTGGAGGAGAGAGCGGCGTGGTACCAAATCAGCTGCGGCCGGCAGCAACATCTCGCGTTGATAGGCCCAACGTCGTGGCCAGGCTTTAGACACGCTCGCTCCATCGCCGACGTTTCGAGCACTAAACATTCCAGAGCAGCACAAAGTGAACTCAAAATCCGAGTCTGATGGGATTTTTCTCTCAGGGATTTCCGGTGTCTCTTCTTATTTTGAACTCATTTTTTTCAGGTTCACAAACCGTTTTCTCACTATCCTTCAGAAGACACTCCGCCTTCATGTCCTGACATTTTTGGAATTCCTTTGAAATACGACGTAGAGCACAGGCGAGTTGGAACGAATCCAAACAGGCCCAACTTAATTCAGCTGATAGAAGTAAAAAATTAAAACATGGTTTGTAATATAAAACCGGTTAATCTCCATTTCATACATCGATACGTCGATTTAAACACAAAACAGACTTTTAGAAATGTACAATTTTCCAAGAAACTTTTCTTCATTCATCAAGCAGTTTGGTAAATTTTGAACAAACTTGGCTCCATCGTAGTATTTCCAGATATTCCTCCGTAATGTCTTCAACTGCACAATTCTTAGGTACAATTTCACTTTTTTTAACTTAGAATTTTAAGCTATCTCCAAATTATACAAAGAAAATGAGGTGTAACGTTGAATATTTTTCGTATTCACGCTCCGAGGCACAATGAAGGAAATCCATGAAAAAACCTTATAAATTCGTTTTCCATTGGTACTGTTGATGTAATGAAACTCACTAAATTACTGTTTTCTGGTTCATTGCTGAAGCATTGCAGATGCTGTCTGTCCAGGTAGTCACTCTACATTTGCTTCCTTTTCTTTACATATACCAAGGTTTTTTTGAAAATACTTCGTTTTCTTCACATATACCTCGTTTTTATTCTTTACATTCAGGACATTAATTTCGGCGCATTTGGGAAACAAAGAATCAGTTATTCGGACAGATAAAGATGAAGTTTCAAGGGAGTAATTTCAGATATTTTCACTTCGTTTGCATATGCAATGCACCGACTCTGTCAACAATCTTGACAACCAATACACCTAAAAAATAACTGGCCGGTAAAAAAGGATGGAGAAGACGTAATTTTCTCTATATTTCCAGTATGGCTATCTGTTAATACAAAGCGAAGGATACAAGCTCTGCGTTTTTATGAGTGCACTGGAAACACCGATCATTACCCATCCCATGTAACTCAGAAATATCTCACCATGGATTCCAACATGCGTGTGAGTTGTACCTCATAATTGGTCTGAAGTTCCAAATGATATATAAAAAATTTGAGATTTCAATTGGAAAGGATATACGAACAAAAAGTGTCTCATAGTTATTGAAACATTTTTATCTATACAAAACTGAGTATTTCGTACGTGAAAATTTCGTGCAAAATTAGCTCAACTTATAACTCTCGAAGACTGAAATTTAAAATTTGCGAGTATGAAATCCTCAATGAAAGAAAAAATGACCGCATTTCTTATTTAACAAAGAAAACAAGGCACCATTAGCACTTGAAACCATTTCCTGTAGCCCAGGCGAGTGCTTAGCCACAACCGCCTTACCACTCGTGTCTTGTGACAGCTCGTCATGACTGAGGAGTAGGATTCCAATTTGTGTTGGATGACAATTAACGTTAACGTTGACAACTCATATTATTACATGATGAAATAATTTAGCACTGTGCTGAAGTTAATAAGAAAACGAAACATGCACATGGGTAAGAACCTCAAAATCAGTGTGGGGTTTTAGTAAAACTGACCCGGTGTTTAAAATGTTTAACAACTAGCATGGGTACCCGCATACACACCCGGCTGTGCTGAGGTTCCAGTAGATAGAAGAGTGGTCACTTGCGCCTTTATTGGTCAGGTTAAGCTTTGACATCAGATTCAGTTGGGCTTGGAAACGTCGCTCGCAGAAATAGAATGATGGTTGAGATGTCCAATAATCAGATCAGAATGGTGGTAGAACATTTGATATATGATGCAGAAATAACATGTTGAATCATGATCATGAAATTTTATGTAAAATAAAATGGTGAATCAAAATAAAAGGAAACATTCTTTTAATTGCAAACGTTTCGGAATCTCTAATTCCATCATCAGCGCTGTAAAACAAAGAACAAAAATCGAAAATGAGCAAATTGCAAACAACTAAGAGAAACAAATCTCACTATACCTACATCGAAAATAACTATGCCTAATCATTGAAAACTCATAAGTTTTTTCCTTAAAAATTCGAAGCCATTTGTACATATGCACCTGAATTCTAGCAATCAAACCAACACACAATGACATCTACACAAAGAAACAGAACTACCTACACACACATACATTAGAACACACTCCAATTTACACAGTTCGGGCAATATTTATTATCATCGCACTTTGGTCATGATTTAACTGAGGTCTATGGGAAAAAATTTACATGGATTCCAAAATTCTAAGGTCAAATTCTCCTTTAGTTCTGCAAATCGTGGGAAAATTGAAATTTTTGAAAGGGTGGTTTGAACTATGCCAATGATCTCTGATAGCTGGCTGGAAGGGAGATAGCCTCAAACTTCTGTAGAGCCCAGTAGATGCTTAACGCTTCTTTTTCAATGGTAGAATAGTTTATTTCTGCTCCTCTCAGTCGACGTGAAGCATATGCTACCGGCGCGTAGTGACGGAAGTCTCGTTTGCTTGGCTGGAGGAGAGCTGCTCCAAGTCCAGTTTGGGAGGCATCTGTCCTCAGAATGAAAGGACATTTGGGGTCTGGTAACTGTAAGATTGGTCTCTTGACTAACGCTGTCTTCAAACTTTCGAACAGATCTTCTGTTGTATCGCTCCAAGGTATTTGTTCTGGGGAGTTCTTCTTTAGGAAATCATGGAGTTTAGATGTCAGTTGGGAGTAGTTAGGAATGTACTGTTGGTAGTACCCAACTGTACCAAGAAAACTTCGGAGCTCCCGTTTGGTTTTTGGGAGTGGAGCCGATTTCAAGGCTTCGACTCGGTTCTCCAGAGGCTGGATCTGATTACTGCTCAGTTGATGACCCAAATACTGGAGGCTGTCAAATCTGAATTCGCATTTGGACGGCTTCGCTTTAAGGCCATGTCGAGAGAGAGCTTCGAACAGTTTAGCTAATGCTGTGCAATGATCTTCCCAGGTTGTCGAGGCGATTAAGATGTCGTCCATGTAGACCTCGGTATCTTGCAGTCCTGCAGTGACATGACGTATAAGGCGGGAAAAAGTGGCTGGAGCGTTTGCTAGGCCGAAAGGCAGTACGTTGAATTCATAGAGGCCAGACCTAGTTTTGAAGGCGGTGTATTGGCGGGACTCAGGGTGTAGAGGTACTTGCCAATATCCACTGGTCAGATCCATTTTGCTGAATATTGTTTTGCCAGCTAAATTGGTGAAAATAGCAGTGGTGTCTGCTATCGGCTCGGCATCGAATACTGTCTGGCTGTTGAGGTGCCTGCAGTCCAGACAAAATCGGTGGGTTCCGTCTTTCTTCCGGACGGCAAGGAGCGGTGAATAGTAAGGTGATGTGGATGGCGTCACGATTCCAATCATCATCCACTTCTCTAAACTTGACCGCAGTTCAGGCTCCAGCGCTAAGGGAAGTGTATACGAATGTTGAAGTCGAAAACTGGAAGGATCCTTCAATTTTATGTCATGAACTGCCATGCCGGTTCTTCCGGGAGTATCTGTGAAAAGATCGCGATATTCTTCCAGAAGTTCCTGGAGTTCTGAGCGTTGTGTTGTAGTCAACGTAGAGGAGATGAGACAGACTTCAATGGTTTCTCCGACGGGTGACGGTATCTCTGGTTCTTTCCGGTCGAGTTCTTCTTCTTCGCAGGTAGGTTCTAGGGCGAGGCCAACCGCTGCAAATGCTTCCTCTACTCTCTCGTCGTCCTCCTCGCGATCTGTCTCGCTTGGTGAGGCGGAACTTTGCTGCTCCCGGTCGTGGTACTGGCGAAGGAGATTGATGTGATAAACTTTGTTGTTTCCATCCACGTCCAATGTATAGGTATAGGTTCCCAGGCGTGATTTCACTGTATAGGGACCTTTCCAAGTCATAAGCAGCTTCTTTCGAGAATCGGGCAGAAATACGAGGACTTTATCTCCTTGCTTTAGAGTTCGCATCTTGGTACGTCTGTTGAAGAACTTGGCGCTTTTCTCTTGGCTCCTGTTTAAATTCTCGCGAGCGATTTTACATGTTTCTTTCAATCGGTGCTTCATTTCCATTAAATACTGAGCAGTGCTCGTGTCGTCTTGCAAGCTACCATCGGTCCAGCATTCCTTGAGCACGGTTAAAGGTCCACGGACGCGATGGCCGTAGATGAGTTCGAAAGGAGAATACCCGGTTGAGGCCTGAGGAGCGTCTCGATAAGCAAAAAGGAGTGAAGGCAGATACAGGTCCCAATCTCGCGGCTGTTCTACGGCTAATTTCCGCAACATGACTTTGAGCGTGCCATTGAAGCGTTCGACTATGCCGTTCGATTGGGCATGGTGTAATGGCGTCAATCGGTGCTGGATACCGACGAGTTTCAGGAAAGCTTCGAAGGTTGCAGCTGTGAACTGAGTGCCGTTGTCGCTTGTTAGCGTGTGAGGGAAACCAACTCTGCTGCAGATTTCGAGTAGCTCCTGGGCGACTGTTTCTGCATCTATAAGTCTGAGCGGGGCTGCGTCTGCGTACCGAGTTGCTTGGTCCACCACGGTGAGAATGTATCGGTGGCCACGTGCCGAAGCTGGTTGTAATGGGCCTACCAAATCAACACTTAGCGCGGAGAATGGAGTGGTGATCGGTGGGGTTGAGATAGGTGCCTTTCTTGGTCGAGATGGAGCGTGCGTCTGGCAGGTATGACAGGAGTGACAGTATTGGGCCACATCTTTTGCTAGGGACGGCCAATAAAAATCTCGTTCTAGTCGAGCCTGAGTCTTCTTGTGAGAATAATGGCCAGCAAGTGGATTGTCGTGAGCCATTTCCAAGATTTGTGGGCGCACGCTTTCAGGGGCTACAAGTTGATGGGTTTCCTGACCGTCTCGTAACGTTTTCCGATGGAGAACGCCGTCATGGAGTTCAAAGGTAATGACTCTGCCATCCTTGTGCGTTTCTTCTTTGCCGGTGTCAACTTTCTTGAATAAAAGCTGCAATGTTTTGCACTCCCGCTGTAATTTCTTGATGTCTTCTTTGTTGTGTTGCAATATATCGACAGTGCTTGGTGCGGCAGGGGGATCTTCGATCGCTTTTGCTGCTGCCCTTGTGACAACGTGAGAGACTTCTGCAGCAACTGGTTGCTCTTCATAGTCGGTCATATGTTCTTCGAAGGAGGTGGTTCCGGGGACTCGGCCGAGGATGACATCATGGGAGAGCTCTTCCATGGCTACGGCTGTCACCTCTCCGTGGTAATAGGGGCAAACGAGAGAGACCCGGGCAAGAGGCGCCTCGAAGGAATGATTGTTGGCCAGCCGAACGGTAATTTCTTTCTTCAAAATGGCGTCAGCTGGGACGAGAGCCTTCTTGACGAAGACCGCTGTTGCTCCTCCATCGAGTAGTACTTGAACGGGTTGTTGGTTCACGGTGCCGGAGCATGTTTTCAGCTGTCCCAATTCGATCAGCTTGTTCGAGGCGATGTGATTGCATGCTACTGGGGGAATATCGTCGTATTCATCTGCTTCTTCATGCGTTGCTAGATTGTTTACTCGAGCGGTAGTACTGGGGATAGGTGGGCTTGCATGGGCTGCTCCATTACTGTGACCATCACCTTGCCTCCTCTGCAATTGGCGGCACTCATCACTGGAATGCGATTGGTTGGGGCCATGAAAAGTACAGTAAAATCCATTGTAAGGTCCTCGTGGTTCGCGCTGCGGAGTGTTGACCGATCCTGAGCTGGTGGGACCACCACGTGTGCTAGAAGTTCTTGGCGGCGTTCCTCGAGAGTTGTTGCAGGAGTTGGGTGATCTTGCTGGAGTGCTCGGGGCTCGGACAGGAAATGTCGAGCGTCGCTCTGGTGCTACTGATGCTTTGAGTGCTGGAGGGCCCGCATCCGTCGTTGATGTCAGTGTGCGACCCTTACAAAGCTGATGGAGCGATGTATGAGGTCTTGCTTGTAAGAAGCTATCACCTTGCTCTCCTAGGCTTGCGACTGTGTTACCACCCCTGTCACGCAATTGAGTAGCGAGGAAGGGCGGCAAGCTTGAATAAGCTCGGTCAACAATAAGGAAGTCACGAAGAGTCATGTAGTTGGCTTCGATGTTGCATCCTTTTAACCAAGCGTCAAAGGCTTGTTCGAGTCGCCGTAGGTAACGTGACATATTGTCGCCTTCTTCTGGCTTCAATTCGTAGTAGTTGGCACGTAGTTTTGCCGGAGTAACTTTATGAGCATCTAGTAGGAGCAATTTAATTTCAGGAAGCTTGAAGCGATCTGCTGCGGGCAGGGTATCGATGAGTCGACCGTTCCTTCGGTGTGATCAAATTATGGAGCATGACAACAGCATCCACTTCAGTAAATCCCATCGCTGTGGTGTGAGTACAGAAGCGTTGCAAAAAATTCGTCCATCCTTTCTTTCGTGGGATCGAATGGAGCCGGTGGAGGTATCTTCACTCTAGCATTTTGAGGAGCGATTTGAGCTTCGAGTTGTCGGAGTCTGAGCTCGTGTTCTCGTTGTGCTGCTTCTCGTTCCGCTGCTCGTTCTGCGGCTTCTCGTTCCGCTGCTCGTTCTGCTGCTCGTTCTGCGGCTTCTTCCAAATGCCTCAGGCGGCTGGTAAATTCTTCCCGGTACTCCGCATCGGTGGGAGTGAGGCCGAGGGGTTCGACGTATTCTCGAGCTTGAGCGACGAGGTTCATCTTGTTTTAGTGATGCGGTGTCCGCGTAGTTGATTAGAACCCAGAAATCCAAGGCAACGTTGGTAGTCGCGCAAAGCTTCTGGGTCCCTGTTCGGGCGCCAGAATATGTCGATACCGTCGTGCGGTCGACGTGAGGGTTCGTGGAAAAGGGGGGGCCGTCTTCTGTGCAGCTACCTTTTTCCGGGGCGCTAGCTTTTCTTCGCAGCTGCCCTTCCTGAGGTTCGTGTGGGTACCGCCTACGCCGTAATCAGTCCGCTAGGGCAACAGAAGTAAATTCTGTTATGTGCCGAACTACGGTGGTACCGCTAGGGTGAGGTGTGTGTGTGGGTACCGCCTACGCCGTATTTAGTCCGCTAGGGCAACAGAAGTAAATTCCGTTTTGTGCCGAACTACGGCGGTACCGTTAGGAAGACGAGCAACTGTCTGCGCCGTATGAGACCGCTAGGGCAACAGAAGTGAACTCTGTTAGTGCCGAACTGCGACAGCGTCTTCCTATTGACCAACTATGCGAATAGTTCGTCCTTCCGAGGTGGCTCCTTAAACCCCTTATTAGGCGAGGTGTCGTATGAGACTAATGCGTGTGTCAATATGGAGAAAGGAAACTCTTTTGACCTCAGGGTGTGACTTCGTTAATGCTGAATCTCTTTGAAGTCCCTATTACATACACTGATATATTTTAACAAAGACAGTGATTTATTTTCTATTGCAGAAATAGTGCGTACAGACATGAGCTACTGCATAACAGGGTACAACACTCAAAATTGCATTTAAAATATTAGCCGTATTTAGCTAGATAACACAAGAAACATTGGAATATCGAGATGTAATACAAATGATATTTAAGGGCTAACTAAATTAAATGCACAAACGCAACATCAGCGCGAAGAAATAGACAAATCGGCGTTCAGAGAGCTGGACACATAAAGGAAATACTTAAGATTATGGGTAACTAACACAAAAGGCTCGACAACGCCTGTGCGGCCTGACAATGATGAAGAAACTTTATGATGGAATAAAATGTTGGAACCTGATAATGCAACATGATGATGGGGTAAAATGATGGAACATGATTATTGCCGCAGTTCTCAATTTAGACTTGGTTTAAGAAGCATCACACTTTTGTCAGTGATAAGCACGGATTATTTGATCGTTAGTTTTGCCGGATTTGTTTGTTAGATTGTGTCTATATGCTTGTGATCAGAGATGGGCAAAAATACTTTAAGGGTGCCGTCTGGGTAAAAAAAAAAGTCTGTTATTTATGGATGGATTTCTCTGAAATTGTCACAGTAGGTGTGAAATGATGCATAGATCATTTGTTATTTCGACAAAATTTCTGTAGCTGCACTTTTTTTTTTTTTTTGAAAAATATGATAAAATAAGGGGGTTATGTAAAATCTATCTCCTTCTACAATTTTGAAGTTATAGAACCAGTATTTCGTTTTTAGATTGCTTATATGTCTATATAACCATATGCAATAGGGAATTTTGATAACTTCTTTTTGTGGATTTTGGGAATTGAAAAAAAAAAAATTATGTATATTTCATTTTTTTTTCATGTGGTGTAATTTTTAAAACAGTAAATGTATCAAAAAACGCTATTGCATATGGATACACCTTGCTAAGCCCTATCGAATGGTATATAAACCATTCTTGTAGCTCTTAAATTGTGGAAGGAGATAGATTTGAGAAAACCAATATCAAGTTTCCAGAAAAACGTGTTTTTTCACAAAAAAAAAATTCTTTTTTTTTTTACTACAGGGTTTTCTACAATGAACTCTTGAGCGTTTGTAGCTCTTTTCAAGCCCTTTTGATTGATATAATTTACATTGCTGTAGCTCTGTAACTCTGGGAAAAAATAAACAACAAAAGGGAATGGGTGTAATTCTTGACAAGAAAAAAATTTTTAATTTTTAATTTTTTTCCACCAAAATACGTTTTTTTGTCTATTCAACTCCTTTGTTTTATAGCTCTTTTCAAGCCCTTTGGATTGGTGTGCTCACCACTGCTGTAGCTATGATACTGCAGCTGTCATCGAGCTATGAAGGAAAGCTGCGGTATCATAGATACGGCAGAACAGCTAAATTCTGAAATTGTCAAAATTTCATAAAAAATATTTATTCAGCCATAGAATGTTTCGTTTGAATAATGGAACCACTTTGAGTAGCCCATGAACGAACAATAATGCCAGTCCCGCAGAGAAACGCTCAATTGACTCCCAATAATGAGGGCGGGGAGGGTTCAAGGTCACTCCACCCCCATTGCTTTCCCCCCCTCTGGTGGGCGCACTATTCGGAGTAGACGTAAACGGAAAGTACCAATGGAAGCGCAAGAAAATCCTCTATAAGATGCATATAAAAACAGAAAATCAACACATATCCTGATTTCTACCCAGACGGTCTCCTTAAATTGTATCTTAGAAACAGAATTACAGATACATACATATAAATGTATCTTAGAGGCAGATACAAGATATCTCAACAGAAATGTATCTTCAAGATAAAGATACAAGATGCTTCTATTTATTTCTCAATATGGGCTGTAGATTAATACACACCATAAGTAACCTCACATAAAATATTGGTATGTCGTATGAACCTGTGGGCAACATGTGGGTATAAACTAAAGGGTTTGATTATATTCCGTTTAATTGATCACGAAACAGAAAATGTACCCGTCCATTAGAACAAGATCATTAAATGTGGTTCCCTTTCCGAAAAACTAAATTTTCAAACATAATGTCAGTAAATCTATTTTTTTGGAGTATGTATCACACTTGCAAACGAGAATAAGAGTTCGACTGGCGCTGAAGAAAGGAACGGTGTGTGTACCTGATGAAAACCTTCTTCACACTGTCGTACTTCTTCAGACGTGCGATCGAGTTACTTGAATTTTGAAGGTAGTTTAGAGCTTCAACTTCAGCTGCACAGGAATGGCCACTTGTCCACATTTCAGTGAAATGGAAGAAAGTGTCCTTGCCGATGTCTTCTCTATCCAGCATGACTTCAGGTTTTAGCTCACTACCATGTAATTCGCAATGTTTGATGGCCTTGATGTATCTCTCTTGTATGATGCTTGTGTGTTCTCTGCGCTGATATTTTCAGCCAATGTTGAACAACGCAGCTTAAAAAAGGATGAGACACAGATGCCAAAATAGCTTCGTTTGCTAGAGAGTTAGGAGCGAACCCAATGTTGTCCAACGCAGTTTAAAAAAAGAATGAAACACAGACGCCATAATTGCATCGTTTGCTAGAGAATTAAGAGCGAAGCCCTATCAAAATATATGCTTTAGCTCTTCAGTAACTGATTGCAACAATGGTGCGCAATATCTCAGATTACCCTCTTCCTCGATGTGTTGTAATTTAGCTTACGTGGTTAGCAGGGTCGGAATGAGGTCACCGTAAAAACAATCCTTTTCTTCTTGCAAACGATCAAGTGCTGCCGCATTGGAGCGAACACTTGACAGTATTCCGTAAAAAAAAACTGGGCAGTCCTTAAACTGGGCTCATTTAATTGATATCATGACATCATTTATTTTCCCTCATGCATCAACAACGATTTTGAGGTTGTCAAACAGGGTAGCGAAGATGTCGGCCAGGCACGTCAGTTACTTTTTCAGGGGATTTTGGTTTTCCGGATTTTGCCCAGAAAACAGAGCATTTACCTGCTGTGATGTTCATTGTTAAAAAATTCGGAGATGTTTTCATCATTTTTTCGTATTAGCAGAACAAATCAAACTCAGAGTATGACTTACACGACGTATATGGTAAGTACTGGAAAACTGGTACGGGCTACTCCGTAAATTCATTATTAGCATTATAAAATCCACTTAGCGAGAACTGCATCAAATTTAACCTACGTGAACGCGACCACAACAGATCATGTTTGAACTTTTAAACATTCCCTACTCCGTAGGTGCTTCTGTGTATGCTTATGTTGGTTTCACAGAGAGTTACCAAATGTAGCTGTTATTGTCTCTTATGAAGTATCGTTAAGATACAAGACACTCGTGAAAAAAGTAACTAAGTAACAATATACTCCTGGAAAAAGTATTTAAGATAGTGCGTTAAATTACTATCTGTATCCTAAGATGCAATATAGTGCACATCTCTGCTTGTGGTTATTCGCTAAGTTCATTTACTTTTATATTTACTTTTGTGACTTGAATGTCCCAGAATAAATTATAATGTTGTATTTCTTAGAAGTGTAGGAACTAAGAATTTAATTGCATTGGATTACTCATGTATATTTCATTTATTTTCAGTATGAACCTCTCATTATTTTCAACCTGTTGCCATTCACTTCAGCCTTTCACTGTACTGCTAGATATTGTACTGTCAGCCAGTAAAGAAAATTGTGAAATGAAGACCAGCGTTTGCCCTGAATGTAGCTTTGTTGGTTTCGTGTTCATTATAATAGTGGTGAAGAATAACTAAGGCCGGTGATGCCACAAGAAGGTGTGCGGCGCCTTCAATGATGACACAACATGACGATGAAATAAATGTTGGAAAATGATTATATATGGTGGGCCAAAAGTAACTGACCCTTTTCATTTGCTAATAAAAGGAAAAATATGAACGATAGGAAGTTGTAACCTGTTATATTTGAAAGTAAACCATTTTTATGATTTATCAACCCTATGTTTTGAATATAACGTCGTTAAATGACGACCACGGCTATTTTGACAAATTAGGGCTCTTTTCTTTGTCTTTCCATAACGCTCCATAGTGTATCAGGCATGAGTTGAGCTAATTTTAAATAAATGTTGTTTTCAAGTTCTTGTAAGTTTGTTGGATCTGTTACATAAACTCGTGACTTAAGGTAGCCCCACAAGCGGAAGTCGCATGGGGACAAATCTGGAGAACGAGGAGGCAAAGGGGTGTTATCAAATCGTGAAACCAAATGGTTTGAAAAACCCTTTCCTAACACTGTTTACATTTATTTTGCTGTTGATAAATATAGTGTTGACAAACCATAAAAATATTGTTCTTTCAAACAATGCAAGTTTCAACTTTCCAGCGCTCATAGTTTTCCTTTTACTAGCAAATTAATTAGAAGTGTCAGTTACTTCTGGCTTACTCTGTACAACATGACGTAGGAATAGAATGTGGTAACATTTTTCAACATACGGATTGTACTTCATGGCTATGACGTAAAAAACTCAGTTAGACCTATTGTGCCATAAAAATGAAAAACTGGTAAACTTCCTTGATGCAAATTTTATCGTTCGTAAACTAAACTTTACGCTTAATAATTAATTATCGACCGACTGGCGTACGTACGTCAGGAGCATCGCTTCTAGAATTACTGTAGCCATTTGGAGCTTAATCATGAAATATAATCAAGGTTAGAATCGTATCGAGATTGTATTCCTTCCTAAGATTGTTCTCAACCTGACAACTGCTTCATAACATTTGTTTGACAGTAAATACAGGATGTCATTTGACCACGAATTATATCTTTGGCCTCAGTGAACGACTCTAATTATTGACGTTATAAGTCGTTTTCTCACCAAACCCGTACTATTTTTGATCATGTTAATATGGTAGCACGATCAAAATACTTTCTGGCAACAATTAGACTTTTCTTCTATTCCGGTAGCCATTAGATGTATCTGATTGTTGCAAAACAATACCAAAATTCAGCAGAGGACGGGAGCTTGGGTGAGCCAAATGTGAAGTCTTCCGACACGTTCCACAACAATTGCAGGAAGAAAAGGAAGTTTGATTTCTAATGACAATTAAAGTGCTCGATTTTTCTTGTGTTCCTTCCTAATGCCGAAGGGTACGCTGGTTTTTCAATGTGTGACGAATGTGCGGCAAACAAAGGGATGGAAGGCTGGTAAATTACGTTCGGGTAGGCTCGATAAATCGTTACATTCATACGAGCACACAAAGTAAGCACTTTGACAGTAGTTGAAGAAATTGAATAAAGCTAAATGTAGCTATTTTAAATTCAAGTACATGATCTACTTCTAATTTCATTCAACAATTCTGCCGGCGTTTAACATCTTATATTGCGTTAACAGTAGTCAGAGCGGGACATCGAATGATGTGTTTGCATCGTGGGATAACTTTGCTGGAGAAGTTCAATATTATTTTAAGCTTCACTTACCTGACTAGTGTTTTAACTCTTTTGACGTTCATATACCTACCATGAATAACCTCAGATGCTGGCATGATGGAAGAAATTCAACGGAGCTTCTAGATTTAGCGGTTCGGAAAATTTGGTGGACATTTCACACTCTGCGCAAACATTTCGTGTTCGACGCTCACCGAATATAAAGTGGCCCATGAAATTTGAACTGAAGCGTTTTTTCAAACTCTTAAATTGGTCGGTCAATTTTAACAATCATGTTTAAAAACGGTTTACAACTTTGTAACTTTTGTTTCCGATGGTTGAGTGATGATAGTTTCGAGCAAGGATGGAACTGAAGCCTGACCGCACGTTAATCTGAATGATTGGACATTCATGGTGACAAAATATGTCAATGAAACAAGATTACAAAGCATCATAATTGAATTTGATTGGGAACGAGAATGTTTAACAGCAAAATGACTAACCATTATTCGGTAACCGGTTGCGACATAGTTCTTTATACAAACCATCTGTTCATACGCATTCAAGGAATTTTTAGTTTGATATTAGCCATTTAATTATTTGTAAATTTACAGAGATTCATAGATGGCATTTTATCAGCAATTATAGTACATAATATTCAGAATTATTTTGGATTTATATTGATTTTTAATTTTATGTTTTTAACTTCACAAACTAATTTCTCTTTTCCCAATATCTTGTCACGTCACCGTGACAAAATCCGATCAGTCGTTTGCTGCTGCGTGCGCGTGTGTTAGTTCGTATATTTGTGTATTTAAATTTCTGTTCCGTGATTGTTTCCTCTGAGCTCTCAAATTGCTTTGGTGGATGAAGCTGCCAATGTATCTTGAATTGAATTGTTAAATTTTGGAAGTGCGCTGCTCAAAAAAGACGTAACCTTCAATAGTCAGCCGAGTGGGTCGCTTCACTGGTGATGGTGGTAGAACATATTGGTGAAACAAATGTAACACGATAATAAAAAAAAACTGGACTGAAGAGATGGAACATGATGATGCCGCAATGATGGATCATAATGATGGTACATGATTTTAGATCATGGTGATTTATCTTAACGATGCGACAAGTTAGAAAATACCGGAAGAACATGTGACATGATCTTGGAACATAATCATAGACTTCAATGATGATGTGTGATGGAGAAGTGCGAATAGAATATAACATACATGTTGGCTTACAGTAATAATGAAACACGATCCTGTAAAACGCGATGGAATACAATAGTGTAAAATAACAATTTCATTTCGTGGTGAAACATTTTCCACGGGATAAAATACATGTTAACTCTCTCACTATCAGAAACATCAGGCGTTGATATATGAATTTGAATATCCGTAGACTTTATGTACTTTATAGTGCTCGTCATAGCCGTGTGTCTTTAGGACCTGCTTCCGTGCAGGCAAACGAGAGTTCGAGTCCCTGCGCTGGTGGCGATTTTCTCTGTTGGGAATAGGGGAAAAATTCTAAGCGCAATACCCCACTCTACCAAGGTGTCTGAAATTGGTATCGGTCATGACCGGGGGAAAGCGTCACGGCGTCCTGGCGTTTGAAAATCCAATGTACAAGATCATATGTATCAGGCTTGAAATTGGAAATAAAGCATCCGTAGATGCTGTTGTTTGTTATTTTTGTTGTTTATAGAGTTATTATACTCTCATTAATAGCTCAGAAAAAACACATTTTAGGTAATAAGGTTCTATTAAGATATTCTCTGCGCGTGAAATTTCAAACACTTAATGCTTCACTTTAGATGTGTGGACATTTACCTTATGTCATATACATTTCTCTTGAAAGACTTTTTCATTGTTTATGAGCGAATTGTTGAAAATTCGTTTCAATCATAAAAAGGAAGTTTTAGTTTTAATAAATTTTACTCATCGGGATTGCAAAATTACAAGCACCTTAGAAGACCTGAACGACATCACATTTTAAAATTCGCAACTTTTGTCATACCTCTTACATAATTCTCAGCATTGTCATATTGAAGCTCGATTGTAAAAACAATGAGCAAACAATCTCTTAGTAACGAATAAGCACGAGTTCAACAATCACGCTAAGGTATCTGCTCTGTTTGAATTCTTGCTGTGACATCTGACTGCAGTCACGAGGAGTTGAAAAATTCCAGAAACTAATGCTTTTGTAAATATATTTCTTATTTCAAAATTGGGGAATCAAACTGTTTATATGCATATGCGCTCATTTCCATCTCTTATTCAGTACACAGCCAACACACTAAAGAACAATTATATATTCGTTGCGGCGCAGTCTCTAAAATAGGAACATGAGCATGTAACACATCTCAGCAACCTCCTCCAGACATGTGTGCACCAGTGGATGAGATGGACCATCTCTGAGGATAGCAGCAGAGTCCATAGCCATAGGAACATTACCTGTCTTTGGGTTTGGAGGAGAGAGGGAGTGGTAATGTTGATTTTTATTCCATTATTCAACTATTGCATTAATGAGAACGTCATCGATCCTGTGTCAGAAAATGTCATTTGGTTTCCTGAGTGGTTTTGTTTGAGAATGAGCTTTAGCTAAAAACATATGATTCTTGGCATATTGCTCAGAAATAATTTTGTTATTACAATGTAATTTCCTTTCCTGTCCAGCTGTTATGAACGTACAATCATGGAAAATACCGGGTGTCCCCTAGAAACACGGACAGAATTTTAAATTAATATAGCTCTTAGGTTATCGTTGATAATTGAGTTCTGTAAAGGCAGATTTAACTAAATATTTCTCTCTTTGCACAAAAAATTGTATATGGTTAGCGTGCACAGAATTGTTACAGTACAATTTCAAGAAAGTAACTGAGAGCACACTTGCTCGGGATATGAAAAAACAAAAAAATAATACCATACTGAGGTATTTTACTTCCAAGATTACATATTATTTGTCAAAAGTACAAATCAACCGCACTAAAAAAAACTTTCCTATCTTAAGGTGTTAAGGAAAGAAATAGTTCTTCAAGACATGAAAATGAACATAGGAATGAACAAAAGTAAAAGTCGTGTCCAAGATACATTGGAATTAAAATGAATTATTTCATCTCAATTCCATTGTATTTTTCTTAGCCTTGCGATTTGGTACGGAATGTTCGCTACCTGAGCAAATATACTCTCAGTTACTTTCTTAAAAATCGTGCTGTTACAATTTTATGCACGCTCACCAAACGCAATTTTTTGTGAGAAGAAAAAAATATTTAGTAAACAATTATCTACAATAATACAAGAGTTAAAAAATTTAAAAACCGGTCCTTTTCTTTGGGACACCCTGTATAGTTTGGAAATATAAGGTAGTTCTGTTTTGGATATATTTTTTCAAGATATGAATCATCATCCATTTGAATTCGCTCCAGAAAAAACAATGTTCTGATAAGATCGTGTTTCGTATACAACGAATCAGAATTGAATGGCAAACACTTCTGCTAAGCTGAAATGTTTACTTATATATGGAGTGAGTTTCATTACAGGCTCGTTGAGAGCGTCTAATTTTCAAACTTAGGATGGAATGGCCAATAAGGAATTGGTTATTTTATTCATAAAAACCAGTAAAATAAATACGTTCCTACAGATCGTTTCAACATACTCGTGTTCGTTGATGCCTAATTTCCATTAACTTGCACAGATAAATTCACAGTTCATATGTATGTAAATAATGATTGTGTAAGCTTCGTACATGTTGATTATATCAAAATTTTCAACATTGACTCATGAAATAGTAAAAATAGTTATTTTCTGATTATTCATAACAAATGAAAACTCATCTTTCACCGATATTAAAATAACAGACCTCTTCAGCTCCGATATCAACACACCAGACCACCTCCCTCTCTATCACACCAGACCACCTCTCCCTCTGATATCAAGATATCAGACCACCGCCTTCACTCCACTACGGCATAGACCGCCATTTGACGCTGCTTTACTGAACAGTGTAGGTTTTACCATTTACTTTTTAAACAAATAATTTTTTACAACATTTTAGAGGGTATGATCTTTTTTTCGCAGTATTTACGTGGTAACAGAAAATATAACGTGTGGTCATATGATTCGGATTGCAGCATATTCATTGGTATTTCTGCTGTTTGCATCTATGGAACGTTCAGCCTTAAAATCTTGCCATTATTTTGCTGTCATGATTATAGACGGTAAAACGCAGTTATATATTGTATCTAGGAAATTCTATTTGTGAGCATTTATCGCGAGCTAGGCGTGAAGATGATGTGAGGCTGGAACTATACGGACACCTGCAGGGGATCTCAGAGCTGGGGTGCCGCTGATGGAGGTCTCGATGGACGAACTCTCAGCCTGTGGAGACCAGGGCTCTGCCTGCTGTCTTGCTGATGTCTGTCGCGCAATGTTCATTGTAAGGCAGTGGTGGGCATCGATCCTCAAAATATTGGTCCGATCTCAAACTTCCAATCCCGGTCAATGGTTAGTTCCGAATACAACATTCCGATCAAGTCGTCAAAAAATTAAAGCGATTCCAAACTTCCGATCCCAATATTTTAACAGCGATCCCAGGTTTTTAAAGCGTTTTTTAAGTTATTCAAATTCAATATGAGTATACGGTGTCACATATCTACTATAATACTGATATAGAGTGGAACAGATGGATTTTAAATATAATTTTTTATTATCTAGGTATCAAATAACATATTGCAACATGTCTGCTCTATGACTCTACTAAACTCTATTCAATTTAATTACATTATATGAAACAAAGACGACGCTATCTCTCCTTTTGTATGAATCGTATTTGTCCTTGAAGTTCTCGGTAGCCAGGGTCCTTTCAGACCCGAGGATAGACGACCTGTAGCTGAACACGCGCTCGATAGAATTCAAAATATACCAGCTTCAAAACAGTACTTGTTTTTGAAGCTGCGTACAAGAAAAAATGACTTCTACGCAAGACGGATTGATCGTCTTCGTTTTGTTTTAATTTTTTCGTTACGGCCGGGATCGGGATCGGACGTACATTTTGTATGAGCGATCCTTGCACTTCTGATCGTTTCCACTTTGAGGTTTCGATCTTCAAGTCCGATCCCGATGAGGGAGATTGATCGTGGTCGGAAGATCTGAAGTTCGGACTTGGATCCGAACGCCCACCATAATTGTAAGCCCTATTAATGCGTTATATGTTCTCCGTGTTCCTCTGTGACCTATTGAGTGTAATCTGGCCTGGTTTCTGAGCGACTTTAGCTTTTTTTCCGTAACGCCTTGAGCTCTACAGCAAATTCCTCGCCCTAGCGCCTCAAAATTCTTTTATTCAATTATAATTTGTTGAATATGTATGGGAATTTGGTATGAGAAATCCTGCATGGAATTCATTTTCAATAAATCACACGAGATTTTCAACAGACTCCTTGATTATAATCATTGTTTCACTCATTTCTGACGTGAACGTTCAACACGGAAAAACAATCATGGAAATTGAAAAACATGTCACACCTGTGTATATTTTGGAATTGTTCTAATAGAATACAAACTGTACAAAAAACAGTGACTAGTAATACCAGTTATATGCTAATTTCTCAAAGTGAGACGAAGGACACAGAACTAAGCTCTCTAAAAACATTATATTCGTGGACGGCAGTGGCGGGTCCCATAGGAAGCATCCTGTCGTAACTGATTGGCCTGGTTGATGACATTGGATGGGTCCGTGAGGAGCGTCAGTTCACAGCTGAAGGGGCTGTTAGAAGGCACTGGATGCGTCGCTCAGAATGCAGAACTGGGAACGAGGAAAGAAACAATTTTCGTTTAATAGCCCTAGAATATTGAATGCGCAAACACTCGCTCCCATAAACACTTATGAAAAATAATAAAATTAATTTTCTCGTTTTAAGTTTAGCGTCATGTCGAAATTTTTGTTGAAGATCGGCTCAAATTTGTCGTTTGTCAACAAGAAAAAAATGAAAAACTTCTACAGTACGCTGTGTATTTCACTGTAGGGAATGTTTTTTTCTAGATAATATTCTGGAGTAGATAATAATATAATTTAAGGCAAATAATGTAATAAAAGGACTAAACTACTTGACGCCAACATCATTAAAGGAAAATAATCAAGATCTTCAAATTTAACATTTGACCAGCAAAAGCATCGAATAATCGTGACGTTTAAAAATGAAATTGTCCACAGATCGAGTATATTTTGGGAGAAGTCATTTTGACTGAATAACTTGAATCAGGATGTGAGCTAAAACATGTTCACTGGATGTTTACAATGAATTACCAAGATTTTTTCAACGTGACACAAATGAAAAATTACCGGACTTAGTTTCCAACGGCAGTGCACGTTGTCAGAGTTCTGCAGACAGACTGCAACGAAACTCCTATTGATGGACATCAGTTATGTTACTCAAGAATTAAAGAGGAACTCTGGAGTTTCCACACAACATCAACGCATTAACTAGAACTTTGACCACTGATTAAAACCTAACACCACTTATAAATTCTGTAGGAAAAAGTATTTAATAAATGGTAATAATTGTTTTAAAAACCATCAGAACATGACAACATTCCTCACGACAATGCAGATTGAATGAGTCGGCAAAATTTGAAGTGGCTGCAAATAATTACAAAGCAAATTTTTCAAACTCACCTGATTATTGTACGCTGATTGTGTCTTGTTGTTCGTTTTCTAAGTCGTCTTCCTCCATCATATTCAGTATGGTAGATTTTTTGAAGAAGATGCCCTGTGCGCGGCAGAGAGGGCAAAACGTGTTGCGTCTAAACCAAGTTCGGGCACACGCAACACACAGAGCGTGGGTGCAGCCGCTGAGCACCGCGTAGTCCTCTTCTGTGTTGAGCGGTGCCGTCATGCACACAGGGCATTCGGGCTCCAATCTGACCCGGTCCAGCATCTCTTCAGGAAGCATGTTGCCCATCAGTTCCTCCACCATAGTTTCTTCGAATGATGCCATCACTTGCCGGGCAGCCCTCCTTGCGGCAATGGCACCGCTTCTATCGCGATGAGCCGCCATGTGCTGTGGGGACCGAAGTCCGCAGTTCAGGTCACGTGTGAGGTCCCCAACCACCAACAGCAGTTGTTGGTCAGCGTTGCGACAAAATTCCTCGCTATCGATGGCGCCTACAGCTGCAACCGTCGTTGTTATTATAAACTTCAGAGAGGCAGCGTCTACTGTGGAACTGATGGTTCTTTTGTTGTTTAGGTTGTCGGTCGAGATGATGAACCTCCACGCATTATGGAGATCATGAATTACTTGAACTGAAGGTTCCTCTATCACTTTCCCGATAACGCGCCTGACCAGCATGATACACACGCTCCTTTCCAGAGACAGGTTCTGCGCTGCCGCTGGGGTGACGTGGCTCAGCCATTGCTCCTGAAGATCAGTGATCTCCATGTCCGCGCAGGAGTGCAGCAAAGTACCTAGAAACGTGCGGGCCTGCTCCATTTTGAAAGTTTTTTTTCTTCAGACTTGGCGTGGGATTTGAGGGACAGAACTTTCGAGATGACCGGTCGAATAATATCACGAGATGATTTTGGCACACACTTTTATTAGGACTATTGATTTTTGCTTTGGGTAATCCTGTTTTGCAGTTAAGTCACAATGTACTTTAAGCAACGCAAGAACTTTCACTTTAGAGAACCGTCTGTTTCGAGCCACACACACAGAATGAACAACCGGTTGATCCCTCCCTGCTCATATACCTACCAAATCAGCTGCGGCACGGAAGCATCATTTTGCGTAGATAGGCCCAACGTACGTCGCGGCCAGGCCTTAGACACGCTCGCTCCATCGCCGACGTTTCGGACGCTAAACATTCCTGAGCAGCAAAATATGGATCCCAAATTAGTGTCTGATGGGATTTTTGGACCAGGTATTTCAATGGTCTCTTCAATTTTAACTCCTTTTTTATGATAACGTTAACAAATATTTTTCTTGTCTTTCCTCTAGAAGCCACTATGCTTTCATGTTTTGACAATTTTGAATAACAAAGCTGAGCACATTTGAGTTAGTACACGTCCGAACAGGTGTCTACTCACCCTGTTAACTTCATTCAGCCTTTGGAATTGAAACTTTAATATACGGTTTGTTAGGTAATGCAGGTTAGTATTTATTAGATCTGTTTCGTCGATTTAAGCATGTCACAAAACTTTGGAAATTTTCTTCTTTCTTATAAACCATTTTTCTCTCATCAACCAGAAAAGTAAATATAAAATTAGTTATATCATAGTTTTTCAGATATTTCTCCGTTTTGTTTTCTAATGCACAATGTTCAACTTCAATTGTACTGATATATCACAGAGAAATGCAAAGTTGTATCCGTGATTTCTTAACAAAAATGAGCTGTAACCTGGAATCATTTCCTTGAACAACCTCATTATTATAGCAGAACGAGACACAATGAAAAAAATCCTTCAAAAAGGCAATATTAATTCGCCTGCGATTGGTTCTGGTGATAGAATGAAAATCACAAAAATTGCTGTTCATCGGTTTAGTTTTAAAGCTTTTTAGTTCCCGTCAGTAGCGTTAGAGAGTTACTCGACATATTTTTCATTTATTCACATTTATTTCTTTATTTTTCATAAATACTTCGTTTCGTTCACATATTTATAGTCTAAGTTTTTTATTCACAATTAAGAAAATAATTTCAGCACCTCTGGGAAACAACGATTCAAGCATTCTCAGAGATTCAGATGGAGTTTTAATGCATTATTTTCGAAAATTTACTCCGGTTGCATACGCAATGATTCTGAAGAGGGCATAAAATATGGAAATTTGCTGAAGAAACAAGACGATGGATTAAAATATTGGAACTTAATAATGCAGGATGATGATGGAGTAAAATGGTGAAACATGATGACCCAACATGATGTCTGAAAAAAATGTTTGAACTTAATGATGGAAATAAGGATCGAATAAAATGTAAAAGTTTACGACACAACGTGACGATGATGTAAGATGGTGAAACATGATGACAAAACATGACGATGGAACAAAATGTTGGATCATGGTGACGCAACATGACGATGAAATAAAATGTTGAAGTATTATGAATTAAAATATGGATTGGTCTTGATGGCCCTGCACGTGAAAATACTCTGTTTGGCCTACTACGGAATAGAAATAAAAAACTAGTAAACTTCCCTGATGCAATTTTTTTCGTTGTTCAAACTTCACTTAACTCCAACACCCCTCCTCTTATCAGAG
This sequence comes from Morinoia aosen, assembly GCA_030386875.1. Classification (NCBI taxonomy): domain Eukaryota; kingdom Metazoa; phylum Arthropoda; class Malacostraca; order Amphipoda; family Talitridae; genus Morinoia; species Morinoia aosen. Next base: position 55,641,338 of record CM059575.1, on the reverse strand, counting down.
ATTAATCACTAAATCTGATAAAGGTTTGAATCGAATAGGAATAGAATTGTTTTATTAAATTAGCCTTTTTTAACTGGCAACTACTTCATATCATTTGTTTGGCAGGAAATGTGTTATTTGACCACGAATTTAACTCATGTCTTTAGTGAACGATGTTAAATTCTGCTCGCAATTAGGGATTTTCTCATCAAACCTGCAATCTTTTTGAGCATGAAATTAGGACAGAAATTTCAGAATACTTTCTATTCCTGTAATAATTATTTGCATTTCCGACCAATGTAAAACATCACCAACATTCAGTACAGGACGTGAGCTTAGGCAAACCAGGTATGAAGTCGACGGACACGTTCCACATTTGCTGGGAAAAAGAGGTTTGGGTCTTGACGGAAATAAAGTGCACGACTTTTTCTTGTGTATTTATTAAATAATTTCCAATGATGACATGATGGATGAAATTTGAAGAAACTTCTAGATTAAACTGTTGAAAATATTTAGGGCGTGTGAACATTTCACACTTTGCGCCCGCCATTCGTGTTCGACGCTCAACAAGTTTGAAGTGGCTCATGAAATTTGAGCTGAAGCGGCATTTTTTCAAGCTCCTTAATAGGTCGGTCCTATCTGACAATCAGATTTTAGGAATGGTTTACAACTTTATAACTCAAGCTTCCGATGGTTGAGTGATAAGCAAACGCATTAAAGAGAGGTCTTTCCTTTCTAGCCTCCGCTACCCGTCTTCTCCATCACATACGGAGAGCGTGAAGTGTGGCTCAAATACTGCACGTGCCGAGCATGGATGGAACTGAAGCCTGACCGCACGTTAACCTGAATGATTGAACCCATCCATGACGTCAGAATATAACAGTAGAAGAACATTAAAAAACATAATAATCGAATTTGATTGTGAGTTCAAGCCGGGGTTTTTAACACATAAGAATAGCGAGTCATTAATTTATGGGTCACCGGTTGCACTATAGTCCCTAATACAAAACATCTGTTCATAAGCCCTTTAATGAACTCATTGTTCGATATAAACGATTTAATTTTAGTCTTTTTTTTAAAAACACTGTTATAATATAAATTGAACCATAGATATGGAACAAGATGAAGTTGCAATGAGCGATGAATCCTGATTTTAGATAATAGTGATTTAGCTTAACGATTCTACAAGTTGCAAGATACCGGATGAACATAGAGGTATAATATGATATTGGAACATATTTATAGACCATATTGATGATGTGTGACGGTAGAGAACGAATGGAACGTTTTATGCCACCAAACTTAGCATTGTGATGAAAACGACATCACAATGCATCTCCCAATGTATTTTTATTTATTGAAATTAGGCAACTAGACTATTTAAACGCAGTAAAGTATATTTTCAAATCAGAAGCAGTATTTTTCCAACACACTAAAGAACAATTATATAATCGTTGTGGCGTAGTCTCTACAATAAGGACATGATTATGTAACACATCTCAGCAACCTCCTTCAGACATGTGTGCACCATATGGAAAAGATACCATCTCTGAGGATAAGAGCAGAACACATAGCCATAGGAACATTACCTCTGTCGTAAGGTTTGGAGGAGAGAGCGGCGTGGTACCAAATCAGCTGCGGCCGGCAACATCATCTCGCGTAGATAGGCCCAACGTCGTGGCCAGGCCTTAGACACGCTCGCTCCATCGCCGACGTTTCGAGCGCTAAACATTCCTGAGCAGCACAAAATGGACTCAAAATCCGTGTCAAAATCTTCTCAAAAACTTTATTTCATCCTTTACATCGATCTAAACACAGCACAGAATTTTAGAACAGAATAATTTCACAAGAAACTATTCTGCATTCATCGCGCAGTTGAGAAAATATTTAAAAAAACTTGGCTACATTGTAGTATTTCCAGATATTTCTCTGTACAGCGCAGTTTTGAAATTCAATTTTGCTTATATTATATTAAATTACCGTTCCTTGGTTGATTTTTGAAACATTTCAGATCCTGTCTTTCTAGTTAATTGCTCTTCATTTGCTTCCATTTCTTCACATATATTACAGTTTCTTCAGAAATACTTCGTTTTCCTCACATGTACCTCGTTTTTATTCTATGCATCTAGGACAGTAATTTCGGCACATTTGGTAAAAAAAGGTTCAGTTATTCGGACAGATTAAGATGGAGTTTCAAAGGAGCAATTTCAGATATTTTTACTTCGTTTGCATATGCAATGCACCGACTTTGACAAGAATCTTGACAACCAATACACACAAAAAAAAACCTAACCGTTAAGAAAGGATGGAGAAAAAGTAATTTAATCGATATATTCAGTATGACAAGTTGTTAATACAAAGCGATTGATACAAACTATGCGTTTTTATGAGTGCACGGGAAACACAGAACATAACCCATCCCATGTAACTCAGAAACATCTCACCATGGATTCCAACACGCGTGTGAGTTGTACCTCATAATTGGTCTGAAGTTCGCAATGAATTATAAAAAATTAAAGATTTCAATTGGAAAGAAAATATGAACAAAAATTATCTCAGAGTTATTGACACATTTTTTATTATAAAAAACTAAGTATTTCGTAAGTAAAAATGATCGTAGAAAATTAACTCAAATTATAACTCTAGACGACTGCAATTTGAAATGGTCGTTTATGAAATTATTCATGTAAGAAAAAATAACCCCATTTCTTATTTAACAAATAAAACAAGCCCCGATTAGCACTTGAAATCATTTGCTGTAGCCCAGACGAGTGTTCAGCCACAACCGCCGTACCACTCGTGTCTTGAGACAGCTCGTCTTGACTGCGGAGCAGGATTCCTTTTTATGTAGGATGATAATTGCTAAGAAGTCAAAGTTCGTCAACTTATATTGTTACATGACTAGTGTAGACGGCCCGCTAAAACTGACGGGATTCCATACCTTTCTTCAACAAACTTCCAGATGTGGATGAAAAACAAATATATCCATCCGAACAGCACCCGTGCTATTTTTATATGCGTAACATAAAAATAAAAGAAGAAGCGGACTCCAAACGAATAAACCATGAGCATTATTTGGTAGTAGCAGGACCCGTGGAAATTACACTGACAATGTGATCGTTGAGGTAGGTAGACCTGTGAAAAAATTCTGTCAATATCACCTACCCTATGCTAACCTATCCTATCCTAATCTTACCAAACCTATCCTAAACGAACCTATCCTGATAAAATATCATGCATATCAAAGCATGGAAAGTCCATCTTTTAATGTTTTACTGCGGATTTCGGTATCCATGATACCGCAAACTCAGACATCCTATGTTTCTTAAGAAGCGGACACCAAACAAATATATAAATAAATATTTAAATAAACACACAACGGGTATTATTAGGTTAGATGAAATAATTTAGCAATGTGCTGAAGTTAATAAAAAACGAATCTTGTACCTACCTTGGGTAAGAACAACACAATCAGTTTGGTATTAAAACTAAAAATGACGAGGTGTTTAAAGTATGTAACAACTAGCATGGGTACCCGTGCATACACCCGGCTCTGCTGAGGTTCCAGTAAACCAAAGACTGGTCACATGCGCCTCAATTTGTCTGGTTAAGCATTGTCTTCAGATTTGGCTGGGCTTGAAAATTTCGTTCGTGGGAATAGAATGATGGTTGAGATGTCCGATGGTCAGAGCAGAATGGTGGTAGAACGTTGTGGAATATGATGAAGGGATAAAATGTTGGACAATGATAATACAAAATATGATGATGGAATTGAATGTTCAAACAATGATGCAATATTATGATGAAATGAAATAATAGAACTTGATGACACAACATCATAATAAATAAATGTTGAATTATGATGGCTGAATATGACGATGGATTAAAATGTTGAAAAATGATGATACAATATGATTATGTGCAGTATGTTGTTCGAACATGGTGATGCAGCATCATGATGAATGAAAATACTAGAACATTACGCAACATTATGATGGCATAAAATGAGGAAGCATGAAGATGCAATATGTTGATGAAATAAAAGGTTGAAACATGACGATGGAATTTTATGATAACTTAAAATGTTGAAGCATGATGATGTAGCATGATGATGGAGTAAAATGATGGAATATGATTGTTGCCGCAGTTCCTAATTTTGACTTGGGATAAGAAGTAGCACACTTGTGTCCGTGATAAGCACGGATTATTTGATCGTTAGTTTTGCCGGAGCTGTTTGTTAAATTGTGTCTACATTCTTGTGATTGTTCGTTAGGTTTCTTTACTGTTTTATTTACTTTGACCTGCGAATTTGAATATTCTGGAATAAATTATACTTTTGGATTTCGTAGGAGTGTAAAAACAAAGAAGTGAATTGCATTGGAATACGCATGTATATTTAATTTATTTTCAGGACGAACCTCATATTATTTTCAACATGCAGTTATTCACTGCAGCATTTCACTGGAGTCATTAAAGCCTTACACTGTACTGCTAGCTATTGTAATGTCAACCAGTAAAGTAAATTGTGAGATGAAGACCAGTGTTCACCCTGAATGTGGTCTTGTTGATTTCGTGTTCAGTAAAATAGTGGTGAAGAATAACTAAGGCCGGTGATGCCACAAGAAGGTGTGCGGCGCCTTCAATGATCACACAACATGACGATGAAATAAATGTTGGAACATGATTGTATGGGGTGGGCCAGAGGTAACTGACCCTTTTAATTGTCTAATAAAAGGAAAACTATGATCGATGGAAAGTTGTAACTTGTTATATTTGAAATTAAAGCATTTCTATGATTTATCAACAATTTGTTTTGAATATAATGTCGTTAAATGACTGCCACGGCTGGTTTGACAAACTAGGGCTCTTTTCTTTGTCGTTTCCATAACGCTCCTTAGTGTATCAGGCGTGAGTTGAGCTAATTTATAATAAATGTTGTTTTCAAGTTCTTGTAAATTTTCTAGATTTGTTGCATAAACTCGTGACTCAAGACAAATCTGGAAAACGAGGAGGCCAAGGAATGTTGCAGAATCGTCAAATGAAATGATTTGGAAAGCACTCTCCCAACACTGTCAACATTTCTCTTGCTGTTGATAAACAGAATATTGATAAGCCATAAAAATGTCATTCATTCAAATAAAGTGAATTTCAATTTTCTAGAGTTCATAGTTTTCCTTTCATTAGCAAATTGAAAGGGTCAGTTACTTCTGGCCTACCCTGTACAACATGACTTAAGAATGGAATGTTGCAACATTTTTCAACATACGGATTGTACTTCGTGGTTATGACGTAAAAAAACTCAGTTAGACCTATTGCGCAATAGGAATGAAAAACTGGTCAAATTCCGTGATGCAAATTTTCTCGTTTGTAAACTGCACTTCACGCTTATCGACCGACTGGAGTACGGACGTCAGGAGCATCCCTGTTAGAATTACTGTGGTCATTTGGAGCTTAATCTTGAAATCTGATCAAGGTTTAAATCGTATCGAGATTGAATTCGCTTCTAAAATTGTTCTCAACCTGACAACTACTTCATAACGTTTGTTTGACAGTAAATACAGTATGACATTTGACAACGAATTAAATTTTTATCGTCAGTGAACGACTCTCATTATTTACGCTATAAGTCGCTTTCTCACCAAACCCGCACTATTTTTCATCATATTATTATGGTAGCATGATCAGAATACTTTCTTGTAACAGTTAGATTTATTTTCTATTCCGTTAGCCATGAGATTTATCTCTGATCAATGCAAAACAATACCAAAATTCCGCAGAGGACGGGAGCTTGGATGAGCCAAATGTGAAGTCTACGGACACGTTCCGCAGTAATTTCTGGAAGAAAAGGAAGTTTGAGTCCTAATGGAAATTAAAGTGCTCGACATGTTCTTGTGTATTCCTTCTTAACGCCGAAGGTTACTCTGGTTTTTCAATGCGTGACGAATGTGCGGCAAACAAAGGGAGGGAGGCTGGTAAATTACGTTCGGGTAGGCTCGATAGATCGTTACATTCATACGAGCGTACAAAGTAAGCACTTTGACAGTAGTTGATATAATTTACTAAAGCTAGAGTGTAGCTATTTAAATTCACGAACATGATCTACTTCTAATTTCATTTAACAATTCTGCCGGCGTTGAACATCTGACATTGCGTCCACTGTAGTCAGAGCCGGACTTCGTACGATGTATTTGCTCCTAGGGTTAACTTTGCTGGAGAAGTTCAATATTAATTTAAGCTTCACTTAGATGACTAGTATTTGAAGTCCTTTGAAGTTTATATACTTACCATGAATAACCTCAGATACTGATATGATGGAAGAAATTCAGTGGAGCGTGCAGATTTAGCGGTTCGAAAAATATGGTGGGCATTTCACACTCTGCGCAAACATTTCGCGTTTGACGCTCACTGAATTTAAAATGGCCGTGAAATTTGAACCGAAGAGTTTTTTTCAAACTTATTAATTGGTCGGCCGTATCTAACAATCAGGTTTTAAAACGGTTTACAGCTTTGTAACTTTAGTTTCCGATGGTTGAGCGATGATAGTGCCGAGCATGGATGGAACTGAAGCCTGACCGCACGTTAATCTGAATGATTGGACATTCATGGTGACAAAATATGTCAGTGAAACAAGTTTATAACGCATCATAATTGAATTTGATTGTGAGCGCGAATGTTTTAACATAAAAATGATTGACCATTAATGTGGTGCCGGTAGCGCTATAGTCCCTCATATAAACCATTGGTTCATACGCATTCAAGGAATTGTTAGTTGGATATTAGCCATTCATTTATTTGTAAATTTACAGAGATCCCAAATGGTATTTTATCAGCAATTATAGTGAGTGTAATTCAAAATTATTTTAGATTCAAATCGATTTTTTATTTTATATTTTTCTCCTTACAAACTAATTTTCTCTTATCCCAAAATCTTGTCACGTTACCAGAACTATCCGATCAGTCGTTTGTTACTGCGTGCGCGTGTGTTAGTTCGTTTATTTGTATATTTAAATTTCTGTTCCGTGATTGTTTCCTCTGAGCTCTCAACTTGGAAAATACCGGAAGAACATGAGGGTGTGACATGATCTTTGAACATAATCATAGACTTTAATGATGATGTGTGATGGAGAAGTGTGAATAGAATATAACATGCATGTTGGCTTACGGTAATAATGAAGCACGATCCTGTAAAATATTATGGAATACAATAGTATAAAATAACAATTTCATTGGGTCGTGAAACATTTTCCAGGAGATTAAATACATATTAACTCTCTCACTATCAGAAACATCAGGCGTTGACATATGAATTTGAATAACCGTAGACTTTATAGAGTTATTATCTTCTCATTACTGGTGCAGGAAAAAACACATTTTAGTAATAAGGTTCATAATGGAGATATTCTATACGTATGAATTTTGAAACACTTAATGCTTCACTTTTGATGTGTGGGCATTTATTATTTGTCACATACATTTCTCTCGAAAGACTTTTCCAATTTTTATGAGCGAATTGTTGAAAAATTGTTTCGATCATCAAAAAGCAAGTTTAAATAAATTTTATTCATCGGGATTGCAAAATTACAAGTACCTTAGAAGACATGAACGACATCACATTTTAAAATTCACAAGTTTTGTAATGCCTCTTACATAATTCTCATCATTGTCATAATGGAGCTCCATTGTAAAAACAATGAGCAAACAACCTCTTGGTAACGAATAAGCACGAAATAAATAATAATAATAATGAAGGCATCTACGGATGCTTTATTTCCAATCAAGCCTGATACATATCACCTTGTACATTGGATTTTCAAATGCCTTATAACTAACGCGAGGACGCCATTACGCTTTCCCCCGGTCAAGACCGGTACCCATTTCAGACACCTGGGTAGAGTGGGGTATTGTGCTTGGAATTTTTCTCCTATACCCAACAGAGAAAATCGCCACTGCCAGCGCCGAGATTCGATCCCGGGTCTCCCGAACGGCGGCAGAACCCTCTAGCACATGGCTATGGCGCACACGAGGTCAACAATCACGCTAAGGTATCTGCTCTGTTTAAATTCTTGCTGTGACATCTGACTGAAGTCATGAAGAGTTGAGAAATTCCAGTAACTGATGCTATTGTGAACATATTTTTGCTATTTCAAAATAGAATAATTAAACTGTTTACAAACAGATGAGCATTTTTCCAACTCTTACGCAGTACACAGCTAAAGCACTGAAGAACAATTACATATATATAATCGTTTCCTGAGTAGTCTCTACGATAGGGCTATGTGTATGTAACACATCTATGCAACCTCCTCCAGACATATGTGCACCAGTGGAAGAGATTGACCATCTCTGAGGGTAGCATCAAAGTCTATACCCATGGACTACACAGGAACATTTAGGAACATTACCTTTTCATGGGGTTAGGAGGAGAGAGCGGCGTGGTAATGTTGGTCTCAATCTGAACATTTTTTAATTTCAGCATTATTTCGAGTACAATCAATTCTACTCCAGGTTGTATCAATTGGTTTCTTCAGTGTTATGGTCATAGCCGTGTGGTTTCAGGGCCTGCCTCCATGCGGGCAACGAGGGTTCGAATCCCGGAGCTGAATGGCGATTTTCTCTGTTGGGTATAGGGGAAAACATCGAAGCACAATACCCCACTCTACCCAGGTGTCTGAAATTGGTACCGGTCTTGACCGGGGGATAGCGTCATGGCGTCCTGACGTTAATGATAAGGCATTTAAAAATCCAATGTACAATATGATACTAATTAGATTAGGTTGCACAAAACGGCAAAGCTTTAAAATGAAGGTTATAGCAAAGACAATAGATTTAAAATAGATATCTATTAAGAATTAGTACGTTTCGATGATCTAGATCATCATCAGCTATAGTCTAAAATACAAGAAATGACAAATTAAGACCGGCATTAAAAACTATTCAGTAAGTAATAAAATATTATGTTCACAAATGAAAATTAAAAAAGAAGAAAGTTACGTAATACCTATTTTCAATGGATAGGATGACTGCATGTCATTAAGGTTAGGTTTCAATTTGCTAATAAAGACGGATTAAAGAATGCGTAAATTAAAACACGAACCTGCAGAACCTAATATTGAAAAAATTTCGAGTCAGATATGTCAAGAATCTGTTAAAAAACGATCAATTTTGCGAATTGAAAATGAAAATTTAGGAAAAGTTTGATCATGTGTAATAAATCTTTTAATTGTGTGTAATAAATTTTGTGCTTACTTAAAAAAAATTTTCCGTTGAAATGCCGTTGAAATGTCTCAGTAAATTCCAGCAGCACAGGAGGGTCGCTACAACATGTATGTTTTATGCCGGTATGTTTGTACTCAGCAAATTTTAGGTGGAGCGATAAGATGTGAGGGCTCGAACGATGTCTGTTTACATTGTGTGAGCAGTCCTTAAGAGGGCTCGGTCGAACACATAAGCTGTGTTGTTTCTGGAGAGGTATATTTTGTGGTGTTAGCAATTTTTTCATTCGGGCGAGCCCTTGGAAACTTTAGACGTTCGGAAAAATGCCAACCCATTCGCAAACAAAGTCGCCTTGTCGACCCACATAAATCGAGACACTTAAGCATAGAGAGGCGGCAAACCAACGGTTGGGAAGGAGCTTGAGCGTGAGAAACAATGAAGCCAAGAAAGAAATAAAGGCGAGCTACGGGACTACCAATTAGAAAGAGGCAGGCGGTCGCTCTCGAGATCCGAACAATCCTATTGGTCGAATATGAGAGAGAGGACAACCCTCAAGAAAATGCGCTAGGCATCGGGATGAACAAAAGGCAGTTCTACAACCGACGCCGCGACGCGAAGTATAAGAAATAAAACGCGGGTGTGTTCGCAGTAACAAACGTGCTTAAAAAAATAATGAAAAAGTGGCTATATTGCAAAATTATACTAAAGTTTAGGCTATAATTGTAATCCAGAAATTTATACATTTCTCGTTCTTACTTTCAGAGGAGTAAATTAAAATCCAACCAGCGTGGAAATAATTCAATGGAACGTTTAGATGCAACATCTCTAGGCGGGTAAGATAGACACAGTTTATTAAATAAAAAAGATATCTTTGAAATAAATATTGCGACAATTTATTGTAATTCGGTCATGTAAAAATTTGAGATATTTGAGGAAACGTCATTTGACGCGCTTAAAAAAAAGTAACAAGTTAAAAATTTTGTCTTGACAGGTGGGACGGAGTCATATATCTGAGGATTGATCAGCTCGAATGAAAGGAAATCGACGTGTAAATATACTGAAGCGGAATGAGCACTATAAAGTCATCACTAGACATTTTCTGAACAGTGAATAAGACAGGCCTTTGAACTGAAGCGAGTCGCGGACGAATGTTTGTGGTTGAAGTGACCATTGCCCACTGTGCTGCTGGAAGACTGAAATGAGAATAGACCAGAATTTATCATGTCTCATGTGTAGCTCTTGTAACTTAGGTAAGGCTGGCCAGCCTAAACATACTGTATAGTTATGTGATGTAAGCAATTTGACGTATGCTGTTTTGATTCCATTACTTAATTGGCATCATTCCTAATACCATTCATTGTGTGTACACTCATTGATGTTTGTATGACGTATCGCTGGAAATCATAAATGTCAAGCATATTTTACCCTGTGTATCATGCCCCACAATATTAGAAGCGATCGATCGTAACACCCCGGAGGGCGCTCAGAAAATGCGCTGCGTAAGTCGTGTCTCTGCTAATTGGTGAGTACCACTCTGTTTTAGTATATGTACTGTAATGTCGATTAAGATCCATTAAATTTTTGTGTTGTTTATGTATCCCATGGAGGTGAGCCAACCCCTCAATTCCGAGAACCTGATCTTCTTGTTAATGAAATGTTAACAAGAGGGTGACGGGACCTTCTTCTCGTGACAGATAGTTGTATTGCATTTTTAAGCATGGATTCTAATAGCTGAATGGGAAGGCCTACTTAATGGAATACCAGTCCTAAAACTTCTACCACTATGTTCAAATACCCTCGTAGTTGGCGACCGAGATGTCGAACCGACATACACAGACCCACACAGTGGGCAACAGTACTCGTATACAACAGAGGAAAGCATTGAAATGGGTAGCCTACCTTTAAAATAAAAAAATGAACCCAGTCTGAAATTATTAACCAAAATAATTTGAAGGTCAACACAGGGAAAGTATTTCACAACTAATGAGAGCAATTGTTACTTACTTGTGTGAATACTTGGGTGAATTCAGGCACATCACCAATTACAGGCAGGAGAGCCTGATAAATAAGCTTTTAGGACGTGGAGCATTTTATATATGATTGATGATGTCGAGTTTGTCAAAAAAATTTTAAACAATTTATTTATTTACCACAGGAGATACAGAGGTGGAATGTTTCTTAAGTCTAATACAATGGTCAGAGTTGAGTATAGCTACCTGTGGGCCCGAATAAGTTCAGCGACTTCTAGGGCATCCTACCATTACATTATTCTAGGGCGTACAATAATGTTTAACCTAATTCACTTAGCCTAGTTTCACATTAGACTGATCAACAGGATAATGAACTCGATATTGATGTTTAATTTTACAATATAGGTCATATGGACAATATTTAACAGTATATTCGATAACGATTTAGGAGCAGACTGAAAATCGGCGATATTACTCATGGCAAATTGCATTATTAGGACCAGACATGTAGGAGGCAGGATTTGACTTGGTGATCTTACACGACTAGTATTCTGATAAGAAGTGAGACTCAAGATTTCTTTTAAATACCTTGTAAGAATTACTTTCACGGATCTCCGCAGGTATTGAGTTCCAGGTTTTAGTTCCAACGAATAGTATACTATGTTGCGAGCGGGCCTTTGAATAATAAGGAAGCATGAATTTACTTTTATTTCGTGTTAAATGGTCGTGATGACCAGTTTGCGCAGTTAATAACTGTTGTAGGCTATTGTCGCCATCATTAGCTAATGTTTTGTAGATGAAATTGCAGATGGAGATTTTGTAGAGATCCGAGAGTTTAAGTATGTGTAAATTTTTGAATGAATCATTTGTGTGAGCATTATATTCTAGGTTCTTTACTGCTCTGATGGCTCTTTTTTGCAGAGTAAAAATTATATTGGTTTTATTTTTATCAGTTCCATGCCATGCTTCTATTCCGTATTGCAGGTATGGTGAAATGAGCGTTCGATAAAGCATTAGTAAGGCTGTTTCAGGCAGGAAATTTTTAACTTTATTCAGGATTCCGATGGATTTTGATAATTTAGAACTAATATGAGTGATGTGCTCTTTGAAGGTCAGATGTTTATCTATTATGATGCCCAGAAATTTACCTGAGTTGGTTTCTTTGATTTCACCTTCGCTAATTTTAATGGATGGTAGATATATATTTTTCTTGTATGAGAACGTAATATAATTTGTTTTATCGATATTAAGGCTTATTTTATTAGCTTTAAGCCACAGTGAAACCTTATGGAGTTTATTATTTATACTCTCCGTAATTGTAGTGGGATTTTCGTTCGGAAGGACCGCAGAAAGCGTACTGTCATCGGCAAAAAGTATGAATTTAAAAAATGATGTAGATTTAATAATATCATTGATAAAAATCAGAAAAAGGAGAGGCCCAAGAACAGATCCTTGTGGAACTCCATGGCTAATTTTCTGTGGGTCTGATTTTGCGTCGTCAATGACAACGTATTGCTTCCGATTTGTTAGGTATGATCTGAACCAATCATGAGCAACCCCACGAATGCCATAACAATGAAGTTTCGAGAGTAATATGTTATGGTCCACACAATCGAATGCTTTTCGAAAGTCAAGAAATACAGAGAAGACAGTCTTTCCGTTATCTATGTTGGAATAAAGGAATTGTAAATGATTTAATATTGCCTGTGTTGTTGATTTTTTACAGCGAAAGCCGTATTGTTTATCATAGAGAAATGATTTTTGTTCAAAATAAGAGTACACTTTTTTATACACAATTTTCTCGAATACCTTGCTAATAATTGGTAACATGGAGATAGGTCGATAATTGTTTACACAGGTTTTTTCACCATTTTTAAAGATAGGGGTTACTCTAGCAACTTTGAGGGAGTTCGGGAAAGTGCCTAGTAAGAGAGACTGGTTAATAATATTGGATATCAGCGGGGCCACAATATCAGCAATTATTTTAAGTATTTTGGTTGGAAACGTTTGTAACCCACTCGATTGATTTTTCATGTTATTTATGCACGCAATTACATCGGAGGAGTTTGTAGGCGTAAAGAAAAAGGAGTTGTGTTCTCGATTATGATCCATAAATTCCAGGTGATCAGTAGGTTCACTTGAAATACCATTGGCTATAGTTTTCCCTACGTTTACAAAGAAGTTGTTGAAGAGATTAGCAATTTCATTCTTCTCATGGTATTTTACATTATCTTGAGTGATATATCCAATTTTCTTTTTATCTGCGTTATTCGGTTTATAACAAGAGTTAAGGAGGCGCCAAGTCTTTTTAACGTCAGCTTTGAATTGAGTAAACTTGAGGGTAAAGTATCTCTTTTTTGATGTTCTTATCTGGTTTGTCACATAGTTTCTGAATCGGTTATATGTTTCTCTAGATATTCTCCCTTCGCAAAGGAGGGCTATGTACGCTTGGCGTTTCTTCATATTTATCACGATGTCTCTAGTAATCCAGGGCTTTTGTTTATTTTTCGGGTAACTGTACGAGTTACAATTGGGCAACACTGATTGTATGCGTTCATTATAGTTTCAGTCAACTTTACTACTGATTCATCAATGCTCCTTGCATTATTGTTTTGTTGGGTGATGTGCAATGTTGGCATTACATCTTCTAGAACGGTGCGCATTTCTTCTAAATTTGATTCGTTTATTTTACGATATGAGTAAGTTTCAGCCCGTGCTTTGGTGCACGCAAGATAGACATTTTTCTTAATAAGAAAAACTGGAAAATGATCTGATAAGTCAGAAGTAATTATTCCAGCAAGAAAATCACTTGGGTCTGTCATAAAGATATTGTCAAGCAGCGTATCACATTCTGAGGTTATTCGTGTTGGCTTTGTGATGATCGGAAGGAAAGATTTAGAATGAAATGCATTTAAGAAATTAGAGATTGGTTCATAGCTTTCATGTTTCAGCAAATCATAGTTGAAGTCACCGCATATTATTATGTCATTGTAGAAGGACCTGTTGAACTGAGAAATAATTCGATTAAGCTCATTAAGGAAGGATATAGGACAGGCTGTAGGCGGCCTATACACCGTTCCAAGCACAATTCGTTTGCCATCTCTAGACAGTTCTACGAATAATGATTCGATATGATCCTGATTCAGTGTTGCACTTGCTATGATTCTCGAATCCATGTGCTTAGAAATGTATGTACTGATGCCCCCACCTCGCTTGTTTTTTCGTAGCGAATGGTAACTATGATAATTTTCAATTTAATCATTTCTTTGGTCGAGTCATCTAGCCAACTTTCGGTGAAGCTAATCACATCTAAGGTATACTTAAGTTCAGTAATAGTGCATTGTATCTCTTCCAATTTTGGATAGAGTGACCTACAGTTCCAACACAGTAGCGAAAAATCCTGCCGGGTTATTCGTATAGATTCGTTGAATTTTGATATATTAGTATATCTGCAGTTTTCAGAGTCGTTTAGGTTTGGAAATATTCTGTTCAAATGATTGAGATCCGGGTCGATTTCATCTAATATATCAGCGTGATCAGTTATTCAAAATTAGTAAACAGTAGGCAGTAAGTACTATTGTATAACTTAAAACGAAATACAGAGTCACGATTAAAAGGATATTTCTATCTAAAAACTAGCTTAGAAAGTATAGAAAAGAGTAAGAAATCTAGCGTGATTTCGTGAGTACACTCAATACTCAGCCAAGAGCGATTAATATTGGAGTTCAATATACAAAATTGATGCATACAAATTGCTGAAGGCGTAGTTACAAAGTTCACATACAACAGGTAATAAGTTTTAAAAAAAATATAATAAAATAGAAAAAATTTAGCGACGATGATAATCTAATCAGCTAATATGTTTTACACATAATAATAATTTGTTGGTTAAAAATTACATACAATTTACGAGGAAAAGCGAACAATGTGGATATCAATATTCCATCATAGCATTGGTAGGTACAAATTGCTGATGGTGTTGTTGCAATTTCCAATACAGTTGTCATAAATGTTCATATATACCTGTTATAAGATTGTCAAAATTTAGGTAAAACTGCCGTATATATCTTTAGAGGTTGGAACTGATTCATGACATGAAGTTATGCAGTTTGAAGATCTAGTGTAAAGTTATAGAATTCTAGGCGTTATTGGCATACGAGTATATAATTTGACTCAGTTACATGTTTTGATACCTAATTGAGGTGAACACCCAAGACCTGATTCGATGATTTATCCAGTTGCCGCATCAGGTATTGGTCGAGCTCTTCTGGCGTGTTAATCTGACGTCTCGAGTCCGGTTGTCCAGGGATGAATGCGAAGATGTTTCCATCCTGGGTCCTCGGGGTTCCAATTTTTTCCGGGAAATTTCTCTTGGCTACTCTCAAGGTGTACATGGTCTTGGCTCGTGAAGGTATTAGATATTCATTTATATAGAACGTTGGTTTATTTACTCGGCAGGCAGAGAAAATTTCACGTTTTTTGTTGTAATGTTTCAGTTCGAAAGCGATGTTTCTTCGATCCTCGTTTCCACTTAGTGGTTTTCTTCCCATTCTGTTAGCTGACGTGATGTCAGCATCACTGAGGTCGATGTTGCTGTCCTTCAGAATTTTGCAGACTGTTTCTTTGCAATTTTCGTTGTTGTGTGAATGAGGTAGTTCCCCCCCCGGAAATGACGAGAGTACATTTTCTATCTTCCAGGTCTCGGCGCTGATCATTTTTTCCCAAGCGATCGAGACGCGACTCCAAGCTTTGTATTTTCTCATTCTGCTCTTCAATAATTTGTTTGTGTTCTGCTTCTTTTCCTGCTATTGTTTCAGATAGTGTTTTAAGGTCGCTTATTTCACTTTTCATTTCGTCAATATCACTATTAAATTTTGTCATCACTGAGTCGAAATATTTTATTAGAACAGATACCACTTCTTTGCAGTCTTGCGTTAGGCTAGACACATCAGGATATTGACCAAACTTTGGTTGATCCTCACAGCTGTTATTGCAGCTGCTGATGTTGTTGCGTTGCTTCTTGGGTCCCATCTTGTAGGTTGAGAGAGTTGGCTTCCTTGTATAAACGAGGGTTGAACACCTTCACACTTTATGAGGGAATATTATATTCTTAGTTTGATGATTTATATGTTAATATCACATTTGAATCCTCATGGCGAGAGAGGGTACCCATTCAGGCTAGAAGTACATTCTTTCTAACAATAGGCACTTTGTTTCGGAGCGAGCGGAGCGAGCGCAACGCACATCTTCACCATATGGAGTCTCAGAGGACACTGAGGACACTAATTGAAACGTTCCACAATACACCTCGGCAATTTAATGCACTTTCACTCGACCATAGAGTTGATCATATTTTAAAACGGGAAGTAAACTATTAGCATGAGTCATATTTACCGTATTTGGTTTGGGTGCACATTTAGAACCAGTTGCTGCAGCTACTGACGATAAAGCGCTGAAACGCACGAGGCGACAACCAAGCAAGAAGTGACCAATTCATCATCAGTTCAAGATTAAAGAAGGCACTCAGAACATTTTCCAAGTTCAATTGAAATTTATTTGCATATGCATAGTTCTTCAAATTTATTCTTTGTGCAGCGTATGCAGGGCAGTCAATCACAATGTGTCCAACACTGAGCACACATTGGCATTGATGACACAAGGGCTGTGGATCTCTGGTATAAAGATATGAGTAAGTTTAGTAGTAAGTAGTCTGCATCGCGTCAAAACCCCTTGCTTTTTGCGTGATACAGAGGAATTTACCGTTGGCTCCAGTTTTGATTTGATTGCATGGTATTGGCTAATGCTTGAGTCCCATGCATCTTGCCATTTTTGTCTGAAATTTGCCTGACATGAGGTATGAGATCAAGGTGTGGAAGATGGGGTAAACAGATTGTTTCCAGGTTACATGCTGCTTTTGCCAGTTGATCCGCTTTTTCATTTCCCATGATACCCATGTGGCTGGGAACCCACTCAATGATTAATTTCATTGGGGGTAGACCTTCATACCTCCTCTTGATTTTAGGTATTAGGTAGTGGTTCGAAGGAAGTAATTGGTTGAGAGCCTGAATAGCACTGTATGAGTCAGTGAACTAGACGAAATTTCCTGGTATCTTTTCAGTGTATTTTATGGCATATAAAATAGCCGTGAGTTCTGCTGTGAAAATGGAGGCCCTATCTGGAAGTCTTGCCATGATATTGGATTCGCTCGACCAAATGCCAACTCCAACTCTGTGGTCGTGTTTAGAGCCATCTGCATATATTTCCTGTCGCGTAGTATACTGTGCTTGAATATGTTTAAAGAGAGCTTTCCACTGGTTTTCGCCTAGTGCATCCTTTGGGTATGTTTTTAGATGGGAAAAGCATTTCATATCAAAAGTTTCATTTTTGTCAGAGGCCTGGGTGGGTCCAATGCAGTTTGATTTAATTTCCAATTCTTGTAGCAAGTGGAATATCCGGCCTGTTACTGGAAGAGGGTTTGGTTATGTTCAAAGACATGGAACGGGTAATAATCTTGAATTAGCAATCCAACTGGGTGACCAGGGACACTAAGTGCTCTGAGAGCATACTGACACAACTGCTTTTTCCGTAAGTACATCAGTGGCATCAAGTTTGCCTCTATTTCTAGATGAGTTACCTTGGTACATTGCATTGCACCAAGAATAAAGCGCAGTGCTGCATATTGGATTCTGTCTAAAGACAGCAAATGATATTTACAAGCAGTGTCAAAGAGAAAACATCCATATGATAACTTTGGCAAAATTATGGAAGTATAGATTTTCATTAATATGTCAAAATTGGCTGAACATTTCATGTAAGAGAGGATGCGAAGAAGTCTTAGGTCTTTATGACATTTCTGGGTTACTTCTTTTATGTGTGGACCCCCCCCCCCCCCCCCCCCCCGAAGTTGGGCGTCAAGAAGTAGACCAATAAATTTATACTTGGTGACAAATTCCAAGTTTACATTCTGATATTTCAAGTGGAATGGGGGCTTAGTTTTTTTGTGAGTGAAAATCATACATTTGGTTTTCTCTGGAGAGATTTGAAACCCCCAGGTTTGAGACCAAACAAGAATAGCATCTAAGGCATCTTGCAGCATGCAAAGTGCTTCAGTCAAGTTAGAGCACGTAACCCAAACAGCACCATCGTCAGCATAGAGGGATGTCTGTAGTAGAGGGTTACAGTCTTGGAAAATATCATTTATCATGATGTTGAATAATGTTGGGGTAATCACCGATCCCTGTGAAACACCCGACCTTAGGAAACATTGCTTGGACAGGGTGTCATTGATTCTGACTCTTATTCTGCGCTCCCTGATGAAAGACATTATGGTTTGAGGTAGGTTACCTTCAAGTCCTAAAATCTGTAGCTTTTGCAATAGACCATAATGCCAAACAGTGTCGAAGGCCTGTTTTATATCAACAAATATTACAACACAAAAGTCCTGCAGGGTTATTGCTCTCCGAATGGAGTTTTCAATACGCGTGAGTCCATCCAAAGTGAAACGCCCTGCTCTGAATCCACTCTGATTCTCGTTCAAGCATTTGTTTTGTTCTATATATTTTAGGAGTCTCCAGTTTATTATTTTCTCATAAAGCTTGCACAGTACATTTGTAAGTGCTACAAAGCGGTATGCTCTTGGGTCAGTTGGAACTTTTCCTGGTTTAAGGATCGGACATATTATGGCCTCTTTCCACTGCTCTGGGATTTCTGAGACCCAAACTCTATTAAAGTAATTTAGTATGAATTTTGTCTGGTCTTCATTCATATGTTTAATGAATTCTAGAGATATTGTATCTGGTCCGGGTGCTTTAGTTTTAGAGCTGATTATTGCTCTTTTGAGCTCTACCATAGTGAGAGGACGATTGTAATCATGTTCTGTATCCAATGAAAATGGGAGAGGAATTTGTTCACAGGTGTTTCTATGTTCATCAAATATTGGATCATGAGACTCTAAGTTGTTATTTGAGGCATATTGGTCCACCAATGTGTCAGAAATTTCCTTTGGGCAAGTAATTATTTCATTGCTTGAGTTTTTGAGCACAATTTGCCCCCGGCTTTGTTTTCCCTTTATGGCTTTAATTTTGTGCCAAGCCTCCGCTGGAGAAGAGGTACTGAGGCCTGACACAAATGCCTTCCAGCTGTAGGCTTTAGCCTCTTGTAATGTTTTTCGGAATATTGCTCTTGCTTTTTTGAATGCAATCCATTTCTCAATGTTCCCTTGGTGATTTTTGTAATGGTTGTATGCCTTATGATATTTCCTATAGGCTATCTTGCAACCTTTAGTCCACCAGCAATTAGTCCTTTATAAAAAAAATCTTGTGTCTCACTTCCTATCAGATTACTAGTCGTGTAAGATCACAGAGTCAAACCTTGTCCCCTACATAACTGGTGCTAATAATGTAATTTGCCTTGGTTAATTTCGCCGATCTTCAGTCTGTTTTTGAACCGTTTGTCGAATATACTGTTAAATCTAGTCCATATGAACTATATTGTAAAATGAAGTATCTAATTTCGAGTTAATTATCTCATTGATCAGTCTAATGCGTCTCTAGTTTAAGTGAATTAGGTTAAACATTATTGCACTCCTTAGACTAACCTTGATGGTAGGATGCCCTAGAAGTCACTGAACTTATTCGTGCCCACAGGTAGCTATACTCAAATTTTCCCATTGTACTAGACTTAAGAAACATTCTATCTCTGTATCACCTGTGGTAAATAAATTGTTTAAATTGTTTGTTTAAAGGCTTTGACTAGCCCTGATGTTACCTTCAGTTGCTGCCAGTATAGCTTTGGCTATGGATTGATAAGCATCAGATATTGACTTATCAGAGCAGTTCGTAAACACTAGAGCTGTTTCGAATTTCGGCCAATCTGCACTGCGCAGGTGCCATTTTCTTGGTAGTTGTGCCGTGGGAAATGCTAAAGTGGATTCAATTATCAGTGGAAAGTGATCAGTTGTAAAAGTATCGCTACAAGTTTTCCATGTAAACTTAGAATGCAGGTCCTCAGTGACTATTGTTAGATCTATATGAGTTTAAGTACCTCTGGAGGACAAGGAGGTTGGGGCGGTGTTATTCAGTAATAGTAAATTGTTCTCTGTCATCCAGTTCTCTATTATTTTACCCGTTGTATCACTGAAGTCAGAGTCCCAGCTATAGCTGTGAGCATTTGAGTCCATCATAATAATGCTGGATCCTGTAATCTGATTGCTGATGTCCTGTAACTTCTGCATTAAACCATTACTTTCCAAATGGGGAGGCAAATACATATTTATTATATTGATAGGCTTTTTGTTGATAAATATTTTGCAGAGCACGAGTTCTAATGGTGTTGTCAATTGTGTTGTTATGTTTGGTATACTGGAGTGAATAAAGGTAATCACCCCACCTCGAGCTCTACCTTCCTTTCTTTCATGTCGGGAAGGACTACAGTAATTCTTCAATTTTATGTTGTGGCATCCTTGTAACAATGATTCTTGAAAACATACAATTCCTGGATGATGTTCATCAATAAGCAAGTGAAGGTATGGTAGTTTTGCAAAGTAGCCTCTAAGATTCCATTGTAGGATTGTTAAATTCATGCTTGACTGATGAGGGAGGTGACATTTAATTTTGTGAGTAACTCAGAAATTAGTTCTCCAGCTTCTAGTAGGCTTCCTATTTCTGTCAGGCTTTCTATTTTTTCAGTTATAGTGTTAGCTATTGAGATTTTAATAAAGCAGGAAGATGTTTGATAATTAGATTTTTAAAGTAGCCCATCATTTATTTTTCCTGGGAGAACTTTGACAATTACTCTGTTCCATTTGAGTTGTCTGCACCTCTTTTTTGAGGTTGTCTTTCTATCATAATGCTGTGATCCAGAGGATATCCAGGGGCTACATCAGTCTCAGACAATGTACTCTGGCCCAACGTTGGGTACTGACTCCTTGTAGTGGTTTGTGTTGGCATGGATTGATTCCTGTAGCTTTGGCTGGTTACTACCTGCCTATATTTCTTATTAGCTGTTGTCTTCTGAGAGTTGGTTCTGTTGACAAGTGGGTGCAAACTATGTGATTGGCTTACAGCTGCATATGTATTCTGAGAGAAATTTTGTTGTTGTGGCAGAGTCAGAGCAGGGAATGTATGCTGTGATTCAAGGTCAATAAACTCTTCAGAGTTCATCTCTGATTGAGTTTTCTGCCGATGAGAGTAGATGGCACGTGCTTCATTGAAAGAAATATTTTTGCTGGCCTTGATTTTGCAAATTTCGTGTTCTTGAATATATTTTGGACAGTCTTTGGAGTTAGCAGAATGATTCCCTTTGCAATTTGGGCAGTGGTAGTTCTCTGATTTGCAGATTGCTTCGTCATGTTCTGCTGATGAACACTTTCTACAATTTTTTTTTGTTCCGGTAGATGGAAGCAGTATGCCTCCACTTCCAACATTTTGTGCATCGGATTGGGTTTGGATAGAAGGGATCTACTTTGTAATTACAATATCCTGCCTTGATCTCCTTGGGGCATTCTGTTCCTAGAAAAGTCAAAACGAACATAGGAGAGTCAGCTCGTTTTAGGTCCATGTACATTTTCCTGATACCTTCTATTCCTGATGGGGCAAGGTGCAGCAGCAGTTCATCCAGGGACTCCCCGAGAAATTCAGGTGCATAGATCTTGCCACATACAGTAGAGGCTCCCCAGGCTATTTGAGTAGTTACAGTTATTTTGTCCAAGGATTTGGCAGCAAGTAGTATTTTTGTTTGTTCGAAGGTTTTCACTTTTATAATTAAGGAGAGCGTCTCCCTTATGACCCCCTGTTTTTGAGATTTCTTGCGAAACTGGGATTTTTGCCGCTATAAGAAGTGTAAGAGGTCAGGTACATCCTGTGAAAAAATGAGACTCGTACGTTCACTCGTTCGCCCGCTACGGGGGCTTAAAGAATGGGGGGGAGGGTAGGTTGAAGTGGTATTTTATCATGTTACACCTCCCCCATGGAACTTTCTTCACGGCGCGAAGATGCTATGTCATCTCCTATGTCTCTGGATTACTCTATAATGATTTCAGGGGTCTAACTTGAACCAAAAATTAAAAAAAAATATTATTTGAATTGTTTATGTTTCTTTGTTTTTCTTATAATGTAAACACTGGTTTTTGGGGTTTCAAAATGCTTCTTCTCCTACAGTTTTCGAGCTACAGTGATGATTTTGCTATCATTGGATGCGGAAAGACAGCTAAAATTTGTTTTCTCAAATTTCCATTTTCAAAATGAAAAAGTGTAAAAATTGGAAAAAAACCTGTTTCGAAAATGTGCAGTTTATGACGTCAAAACTTATGAACAATGCATAATTTTGGAATGAATTTTAGCTTCCATAAAAGCCCGTGTCTTCCCGCATCCAATGATACCAAAACCATCACTGTAGCTTGAAAACTGTAAGAGGAGAAGATTTTTGAACCCCCCCCCCCCCCTCAAATTTGGTTTTCTTCAATTTCCCATTTTTTTTCAAGAAAATCGAACTTTTGCTCTAAGCAAAAACGATTCCAAATTCAATTTCCTATCAGTACACCAAATTTCGTTGTTCTAGGTTCAATAATAAAGAAAAAAAGTCCGTATGGGGAACGCTGTCCTTCAAGATTGAGGTGATAATTATTTCAACCTTATTTCAAGTTACAAAACTACTGGTACTTGCCACGAAACGTTAGAGTTCTCTTAGCCACCACGTCCTTCCAGCTCCCAGGAAAACATCCGAGCAATTGTTCTTTCAGCCTCTCAGACTGAACACCGAAGTAAGGAATGGTGACGAACAATTTCTTCTTATCTGCAGTCAGCACTGTAGCAATGGCGGAATACTTTTTATCTAAAAATTGCTTGAAATATTTCTGAATAAGATATGAAGGATAACCATTTTTTACAAAAAACTGCTTTAAAAATTCAAACTCATTATGCAATAATGAATAACTTGAGCATTTATCATACGACCGAAATAAAAGGGTTTTCACGCAGTTGATTTGAAATAAAAAGAAGAATACGAAAAATAACTTGAACCCAAACCAGTAAATGAGCTTTTCCTATAAGCAGAGGTACAAAAAATAGAACCTGAGCGTTGGACAAGACAGTCTAAAAAAGGTAATTCATTGTTAGCTTCAGTCTCCATGGTCAAATGAATGTTTCGGTATTTACTATTAATATAATCAAGAAACAAAAGAGCGTGGCTTCTGTATCGGAACAAAACAAAAGTATCATCGAAGTATCTGAGGTAAAAAATTGGTTTAAAATTATTTGGACATTCAGAGAGCCATATTCGTTCATGATGTGACGTAAAAATATTCGCGAAAGTTGGACCCAATGGCAGCCCCATACCCGAACCCTCGATTTGTTTGTAGTACTTGCCATTAAAGTGGAAAAATGAGAACCTAACTGCAAGATCTAACAGAGTTTTAAATGCTACACGACTCAAGTTACAAACGGTCTGTTCCACTTCAAATAATTGCTATATACAAATATCAATTGTTTGAGTTAACGGAATATTGGTGAACAAATTTTCCGCATTAAATGACGTCATGCATACTAGCGATCTCTTTAGCAAAGGAGGAATAAAGAATAAAAGTATAAAAAGAACCAGAATAAAAGTATAAAAAATATATAAAATATATATTTTATTCCCAGAATAAAAGTATATAAAATACAACCTGCATATCTTGGAGAACATGCAATTTTGGGCTTAACTGTTCAAGCTAGGAATCATCATTGATTTTAATTTATTTTTGAAGAAATCACGTTCTGATAAGATAGTGTTTGGTGTACACCGATACAGAATTGAATTACAGAGACTATTGCTAATCTCAATTTTTTATGAAATCAAGGAGTCTTGCAACAGGCTTGGTAGCGCTTGTTCAAACTTATGATAAAGACGACAACTCACATTACATTAATTAAATATAAAAATCAGTGATTTACATACGTTTTCACAGATCGTTTCGATATACTTGTGTTTGTTGATGTACAATTTTCATTGAAGTGCTCAGATAAATTCACGGCATATATCATGAATGTATAAACTATGTGCACGTTGACAATATCAAAATACTCAAACATTGCTCTTGAAAGAGTAAAATCATAATTTTTTCCTTGCTCACAGAGGATGTTTTATTCCAATCACGGCTGATACATATCCTCTTGTAAATTTATTTTTCAAATGCCATATAACTAACACCTGGACTCAATGACGATAACCCCCGGTAAAGACAGAACTCATTTCCGACACCTGGGTAGAGTGGGGAATTGTGGGTGAATTCTCCTTTATCCCAACAGGGCAATAAACCAGGCGGCACTGCAAGGATTCGACCTGCTACCTTCCCACGACCACTCGGCCACGGTGACCACAATTCGCGATGATACTTCTTCTACTGATATTTTTAAAAAATCCCCCCCTCTGATTTCAAGACATCAGAAAACCTTCCCATCTGATATCATGACATCAGACCACCGCCTACACTTCACCACAACATTGACTGCCATATAACGCTTCTTTTCTCATCAGTGTAAATTTTTGCTCACAAGTTTTTTTCTACTGCTTTTCAAAGCGTAAGATCTTTCTTTTGCTGTATTGACGGAGTGACACTAAGTATAAGGCGCGATCTTATGATTCGGATAGCAGTATCTTCATTCGTATTCTTCTGCTTGCATCTGTAGGACATTTGGCAATAAAATCTGCCCATTATTTGCTCTCGTCATTTTGGCAGAATACAATTGTAAAGTGCAACTAGGAAGTTGTATTCATAAGCATTTATCGCGAGGTAGGCGTGAAGATGAAATGAGGCTTGGAACTATACGGACACTTGCGGTGGATCTCGGAGCTGCGGTGCCGCTGATGGAGGTCCGGTGGAGACCATGGCTCTGTCTGCTGTCTCGTTCATGTCTGTCTCGTAGTGTACATTGTGGACCCTATTGATGCGTTAGGTTTTCACAGTGTTACTCTGTGACCTGTTGTGTGGAATCTGATCTGGGCATAGCACTGACTTTAGCATTTCCTCGGTGGACGGCTAGAGCTCGGCAGCGAATCCCTCGTCCTACCAGTTAAAGAGTCTTTCAATTAATTCAAATTCGTTGAATTTATGCGGGGATTTTCAGTCTTGTATGAAAAATCCTTCATGTAATTCATTTTCAATGAGTCACTCGAGATTTCCAAAATATTTCTCGACTATACTCGTTCTTCCTAACACTTCTAGCGAGTGATCGTTCTAACTTGTTACAACAATCGTGGAAATTAAACAACATGTCATGCTTGTGTATATTTTGCAATTATTCTAATAGAATACAAAATGTACAATGAACAGTGACTAGCAATGTCAGTTATTTTCTACTTTCTTAAAGTGAGGCGAAAGACACTGAACTAAGCTCTCAAAAAACATTATATTCGTGGACGGTATTGGAGGGTCTCTTAGGAAGCATCCTGTCGTAACTGATTGGCCCGGTTGATGACATTGTATAGGTCCACGATGAGCGTCAGTCTACAGCTGATGGGGCTGGTAGAAGACACTGGATGTGTCGCTCAGAATGTAGAACTGGGAACGAGGAAAGAAACAATTTTCGTTAGATAGCCTTAGAATATTGAAAGCGTAAAAACTCGCTCCCATAAACACTTATCCAAAATTGTGAAATTAATTTTCTTGTTGAAAGTTTAGCGTCATGTCGAAATTTTTGTTGAAGATCTGTTAAATTTGTAGTTTGTGAACAAGGACAAAATGAAAAACTTCTGCAGTACAGTGTATTTAACTGTTAAGAACGTCTTTATCCAGATGATATTCTGGAGTAGAGAATAATACATTTTAACGCAAATAATACAATAAAAGGATTATAAATTACTTGACGCCAACATCATTACAGGAAAATAATCAAGATCTTCATATTTAACATTTGATCACCAAAAGCATCGACTGATCGTGATGTCTAAAAACGAAATTTTCCGCAGATCGAGTATGATTCTAGCATCAATAATTTTGACTGGATAATTCGACAAACAAGGATGTGAGCTAAAACATGTTCTCTGGATGTTTACAATGAATTAGGTAGATTTGACGACGTAACACAAATGAAAAATGTCATGACTTAGTTTCCAACGGCAGCGCACGATGTCAAAGTTCTGCAGACAGAGCTGCGCTGACTTCTATTGATGGGCATCAGTTATGTTACTCATGTTTTAGTGTCCGCAAAAAGTCAACGAATTCATTACAACTTTGTTCGTTTGCGCCAAATATTAGTAAAAATAGAGATAAAATTGTTCATCACCATTGAAAGTGAATTTTAACGACGAAATAAAACCAATTAACTGAACACCTCTAATTAGTTCTGCAGGACAACGTATTCAATAAATAGTAATTATTGATTTAAAACATTCCCCAAGACAATACAGACTAAATGAGTTAGCAAAATTTGAAGTGGCTGCGAATGATTACGAAGTCAATTTTCACTCACCTGATTATTGTCCGCTGATTGTGTCTTGATCCTGGTTTTCTAAGCCGTCTTCCTCTATCATATTCAGTAGGGTAGATTTTTTGAAGAAGATGCCCTGTGCGCGGCAGAGAGGGCAAAACGTGTTGCCTCTAAACCAAGTTCGGGCGCACGCAACACACAGAGCGTGGGTGCAGTTGCTGAGCACCGCGTAGTCCTCTTCTGTGTTGAGCGGTGCCGTCATGCACACTGGGCATTCGGGCTCTAATCTGACTCGGTCCAGCATCTCTTCAGGAAGCATGCTGCCCATCAGTTCCTCCACCACAGTTTCTTCGAATGATGCCATCACTTTCCTGGCAGCCCTCCTTACGGCAATGGCACCGCTTCTATCGCGATGAGCCGCCATGTGCTGTGGGGAGCGAAGTCCACAGTTCAGGTCACGTGTGAGGTCCCCAACCGCCAACAGAAGTTGTTGGTCAGCGTTACGACAAAATTCCTCGCTATCGATGGCGCCCACAGCTGCAACCGTCGTTGTTATTATAAACTTCAACGAGGCAGCGTCTACTGTGGAACTGATGGCACTTTTGTTGTTTATGTTGTCTGTCGAGATGATGAACTTCCACGCCTTCTGGAGATCATGAATTACTTGGATTGAAGGCTCCTCCATCACATTCCCGATAACGCGCCTGACCAGCATGATACACACGCTCCTTTCCAGAGACAGGTTCTGCGCTGCCGCTGGGGTGACGTGGCTCAGCCACTTCTCCTGAAGATCAGTGATCTCCGTGTCCGCGAAGGAGTGCAGCAAAGTACGTAGAAACGTGCGGGCCTGCTCCATTTTAAGAGCTTTTTTCTTTAGACTTGGCGTGGGATTTGAGGGACAGAACCTTCGAGATGGAGCGGTCGATTATTATCACGTGATGATTTTGGCGCACACTATTATTGGGAATATTGAGTTTAACTTTGGGTAATACTATTTTGCAGATAAGTCACAATGTACTTAAGCGCTGTAAGAATTTTCACTTCGGGAAACCGAATGTTTCGAGCCACACACACAGAATGAACATCCGGTTGATCCCTCCCTGCTTATATACCTACCAAATCAGCTGCGGCCGGCACCATCATTTCGCGTATATAGGCCCAACGTATGTTGTGGCCAGGCCTTAGACACGCTCGCTCCATCGCTGACGTTTCGGACGCTAAACATTTCTGAGCATCAAAATGTGAATCCCAAATTAGAGTCTGATGGGATTTTTGCCCAGGTATTTCAATGGTCTTTTCACTCTTAACTCCTTTTTTATGATAACGTTAACAAATATTTTTCCTGTCTTTCCTCCAGAAAATACTATGCCTTCATGTTATGAAAATTTTGGAGTACCTCTGAATAACAACGTAGAGCACAGTTGAGTTAGTACACGTCCGAACAGGTGTCTACTTACCCTGCCATCTTCATTCAGCCTTTGGAATTAAAACTTTAATACACGGTTTGTAACGTAATGCAGATTAATCTGTATTAGATCTGTTTCGCCGATTTAAGCATATCACATAACTTCGGAAATGTACTTCTTTCTTATAAGCCATTTTTCTCTCATCAATCAGTGAAGTAGATGTTGAGCAACTTAGTTATATCATAGTTTTTCAGATATTTCTCCGTTTTATTTCCTAATGCACACTGTTCAACTTCAATAGTACTGATATTTCACAGAGAAATCAAAAGTTGCATCCATTATTTCTTAACGAAAATGAGCTGTAACCTGGAATATTTTCCAGGACTTAGTTCGTTTATAGAGTAGAACGAGACACAATGAAAAAATCCTTCAAAAAGGCAATATTTAATTCACCTGCGATAGGTTCTGGTGATAGAATGCAAATCACAAAAATTGCTGTTCATTGGTTGAGTTTTGAAGCTTTACAGTTCCCGTCAGTAGCGTTAGAAAGTAACTCAACATATTCATCATCTTTTCACATTTATTTCTTTATTTGTCATAAATACTTCGTTTCCTTAACATATTCATAGTTTTCGTTCTTTATTCATAATTAGGACGGTAATTTCGGCACTTTTGAGAAACAACGATTCAAGCATTCGGAGAGATTCAGATGGAGTTTCAATGTATCATTTTCGAAAATTTTACTCCGATTGCATACGCAATGACTCTGACGACGATCTATACAACCAATACAGCCACAATATGTCTATTTATTTTCGGAAGACGAAGAAGACGTAGGTGTATCTCCCTTTTTATAATGATAAGCTGTACATATGTAGCTGTTTGAAGAAGGTGAGTGTTTTATGAGTGCACAGGAGACACTTGCAGAGCACCTTCCATTAAATGTAACTTTGAAATATCATAGCAAGAGTTTCACCATGCGTATGAGTTTTACCTCTATATTATTCTGGTGGAGTTTTGAACGACGAAAACAGATGAGAGTGAATTCAATTTGAACGATCATAAGAACAGAAAGTGCTTCAGAGATACTGAAACCCTTCTCACGGTAAAAAATTGAGTGATGCGTACCCGAAAATATGGTGAACGCATAATCACTATTTATTATAACTCGAAGTGATCGATTTATACATTTTGCTTACGTGAAACCGTGCGTGAGGAAAAATTAGCAATATTCTTTATTTCACAAAAAAAGGAATTACTATTAAAGAGAAAATGTAACACTATTTCATGAAGAATACAACACCATATCTCTTCTTTCACATGGAAAAACGAAGCAAGTACTCGAAACCACAACTTGTAGCCCAGGCGAGTGCTAAGCCACAACCGTTGTACCACTCGCGTCTTGTGACAGCTCGTCATGACTGAGAAGCAGGATTCCACATTGTGTAGGATGTTAAGTGCAGAAAAGCCAACGTCGGTGATTTATATTATTACAAGATGAATTAATATAATACTATGCTGAATTTCATAGGAAAACAAAACATTCACCTGGGATAAGAACATCAAAATCAGTGTGCTATTTTAGTAAAAATAATGAGGTGTTGACCAATTTCAACACTTAGCATGGGTCCCCCGCCGCACACCACGGCTGTGCAGAGGCTCCAGTAAACAGAAGACTGGTCACGTGCGCCTTTATTTGTCAGATTAGGCATGTCCTTCGAAACTGGATGGGGCTAGGAAATTTTGTTCGTAGGTATTGAATGAAGGTTGAGATGTCCGATGGTCAGAAAGGTGATGGAACATTATGGAGCTTGATGAAGGAATACAATATTAGAACAAGACGACACAACATTATAATGGAGTAAAATGTTCAAACATGATGATGTCTTGATTGTTTACGCTATAAGTCGTTTTCTCACCAAACCTGCACTATTTTTGATTATGTTATTATAGTAGCATGATCAGAATACTTCCTGGTAACAATTAGATTCATCTTCAATCCCGGTAGCAATTAGATTTATCTCTGCTCACTGCAAAACAATACAAAAATTCAGCAGAGGACGGGAGCTTGGGTGAGCCAAATGTGTGTGAAGTCTACGACACGTTCCACGATTGCTGGAAGAAAAGGAAGTTTGAGTCCTATTGGAAATTAAAAAGCTCGACTTTTTCTAGTTTATTTTTTCTTAATTCTGAAAATTACTCCGGTTTTTAAATGCGTGACGAATGTGCGGCAAACAAAGGGAGGGAGGCTGGTAAATTACGTTCGCGTAGGCTCGATAAATCGTTACACTGATACGAGTGTACAAAGTAAACACTTTGACAGTAGTTGATGAAATTGAATAAAGCTAGAGTGTAACTATTTATATTCACGTACATGATCTGCTTCTAATTTCATTTTACAGTTCTGCTGTCGTTTAACATCTGAAATTGCGTACACAGTGAAAGCAGGACTTCGTATGATATATTGCTTTAGGAGTTAATTTTGCTGAAGAAGTTCAATATTATTTTAAGCTTCACTGAGATGACTAGTATTTTAGGTCTTTTAAGGTTTATATAATTACCATGAATAATTTCAAATTTTGATATTACGGAAAAATGGAGCCTCTAGATTTGGTTCAATGGAGCTTTTAGATTTAGCGGTTTGAAACATTTGGTGGACATTTCACACTCTGCGCAAACATTTCGTGTTCGACGCTAACCGAATTATATATAAGTGGCCCATAAAATTTGAACTGTAGTGTCATTTTTTTCAAGCTTCTTAATTGGTCGGTCCTTTCTAGAACTCAGATCTTATAACTGGTTTACAGCTTTGTAACTTTAGTTTACGATGGTTGAGTGATGAGCAAGCGCAGTAGGGAGAGGAGTTTCTTTTAAAGAGAGGAGACGTCACCGTCAATAGTCAGCAGAGTGGGTCGCTTCACTCATGTTGATGGCGGAACATATTGATGAAACAAATTTAACACGATTTTAAACAAATTGAACCATGGAGATGGAAAATGAGAATGTTGCAATGAAGGATCATGATTTAAGATCTTGGGGATTTTGCTAAACGATTCGACAAGTTGGAAAATAAGGGAAGAACCTGAAGGTGTGACATGATATTGAAACATATTCATATGCATCAATGTTGATGCGTGATGGTGGAGTGAAAATGGAATATAACATACATGTTGGCTTACAATAATAATGAAACACGATCCTGCGAAATTTGATGGAATACAATATTGTAAAATGACGATTTCTTTTGGTGGTGAAACATTTTTCACGGGATAAAACACATGTTGACTCAGTCACTTTCAAAAACATCAGCAATTCATATATGCAATTGAATATGCGTGGACTTTGAAATTATTATTCCTGCATTAATGGTGAATAATAGAGTAAAAACTCTAGTTAATGCGGTACACAATAAAGACTTTATACACGCATGAAATTTTAAACTCCTAATGCTGCACTTTAGATGCACCTTCAGCGCAGTTTTTCTGTCATCTGTTCTTTATTTGAACATCGGACGCAATGCTCTGAATGGATGACAATTTCCATGAAGGTTACTTTTAAAAACACTTTTAACTGCGAACAATGCGTACCTCTAATTACGATACAGACGAGGTTTATCTTTGCAATCACATCAATATACCCTCCAACTGGGAGTAAAAATTACATGATATTAATTATTCCGTGTCTATTTTGACTGATGATCAACCTATTTCTTTCATCTCCTCTATTCTTTCTAATGAAATATTTCACTATATATATATATATATATATCTCTTCTATGCGTAGTCACTTCAGACCAGTTTAACATCATTGAGATGATATTTGTTTTAGCATTTTTTCCGAACCTCGCCCAGACTCATTCCAAAATGTTGACTTGCTCCAAACATTTTAGATTGTTAGAAATTTTACCTTACTCATGAAACAATCTGTGGAAAAATAAATAAGATCAAATTTATTACAGTAAACATTTCATTCTATCCAGCTATTCATGATCAATATGTTCGCAACTATTCGATAAATTATGAAACTCATTCACCACTCTTTATGAATACGATTTATATCTCACTTAGGTTATTTTTTCTATTACATTATGTGTACAAACTGCGACATTATACACTGAATGTTGATGGTTGCTGCTACTTATAACATATCACCGCCTTCCGTATAAATTATTGGTTCTAACGTTTTTCACAACGTTAAATTATTTTTGAATAGCTCCTGTGCAGTAAAAAAGTCTTTATTTTCCAGGATAGAAATGGACATTTTATATTTACCATGTACATCTCTCTTGAAAGAGTTTTTCCAAGTTTTTGAACGAATTGTTGAAAAATCGTTTCGATCATCAGCAAGCAAGTTTTAATAAATTTTATTCATCGGGATTCCAAAATTAAAAGTACCCTAGAAGACAAGAACGACACCACGTTTTAAAATTCACAACTTATGTAATACCTTTGATATAATTCTCATCATTGTCAAATTGGTGCTCGATTGTAAAAACAATGAGCAAACAATTTCCTAGTAACGAGTAAGCACGCGTTCAGCAATCACAGTACGGTATCTGCTCTGTTTGAATCCGAGCTGTGGCATCTGGCGGCAGTCAAGAGGAGTTGAAAAGTACCAGAAACCAATGCTCTTGTGAATATATTTCTCTATTTCAAGATTGGGGAATCAGACTGTTTAAAAACATATACGCTTATTTCCAACTCTTTTGCAGTATTCCACTATTACCCTGAAGAACAATTATATAATCGTTCGTCAGATCATGTGGGCACCATTTGGAAGACATGCCATCTCTGAGGATAAGAGCAGAGCACATAGCCATAGGAACATTACCTCTGTCGTAAGGTTTGGAGGAGAGAGCGGCGTGGTACCAAATCAGCTGCGGCCGGCAGCAACATCTCGCGTTGATAGGCCCAACGTCGTGGCCAGGCTTTAGACACGCTCGCTCCATCGCCGACGTTTCGAGCACTAAACATTCCAGAGCAGCACAAAGTGAACTCAAAATCCGTGTCTGATGGGATTTTTCTCTCAGGGATTTCCGGTGTCTCTTCTTATTTTGAACTCATTTTTTTCAGGTTCACAAACCGTTTTCTCACTATCCTTCAGAAGACACTCCGCCTTCATGTCCTGACATTTTTAGAATTCCTTTGAAATACGACGTAGAGCACAGGCGAGTGGGAACGAATCCAAACAGGCCCAACTTAATTCAGCTGATAGAAGTAAAAAATTAAAACATGGTTTGTAATATAAAACCGGTTAATTTCCATTTCATACATCGATACGTCGATTTAAACACAAAACAGACTTTTAGAAATGTACAATTTTCCAAGAAACTTTTCTTCATTCATCAAGCAGTTTAGTAAATTTTGAACAAACTTGGCTCCATCGTAGTATTTCCAGATATTCCTCCGTAATGTCTTCAACTGCACAATTCTTAGGTACAATTTCACTTTTTTTAACTTAGAATTCTAAGCTATCTCCAAATTATACAAAGAAAATGAGGTGTAACGTTGAATATTTTTCGTATTTACGCTCCGAGGCACAATGAAGGAAATCCATGAAACTGTTGATGTAATGAAACTCACTAAATTACTGTTTTCTGGTTCATTGCTGAAGCATTGCAGATGCTGTCTGTCCAGGTAGTCACTCTACATTTGCTTCCTTTTCTTTACATATACCAGGGTTTTTTTTAAAATACTTCGTTTTCTTCACATATACCTCGTTTTTATTCTTTACATTTAGGACATTAATTTCGGCGCATTTAGGAAACAAAGAATCAGTTATTCGGACAGATAAAGATGAAGTTTCAAGGGAGTAATTTCATATATTTTCACTTCGTTTGCATATGCAATGCACCGACTCTGTCAACAATCTTGACAACCAATACACCTGAAAAATAACTGGCCGTTAAAAAATGATGGAGAAGACGTGATTTTCTCTATATTTTCAGTATGGCTATCTGTTAATACAAAGCGAAGGATACAAGCTCTGCGTTTTTATGAGTGCACTGGAAACACAGAACATTACCCATCCCATGTAACTCAGAAATATCTCACCATGGATTCCAACATGCGTGTGAGTTGTACCTCATAATTGGTCTGAAGTTCGAAATGATATATAAAAAATTTGAGACTTCATTTGGAAAGGATATACGAACAAAAAGTGTCTCATAGTTATTGAAACATTTTTATCTATACAAAACTGAGTATTTCGTACGTGAAAATTTCGTGCAAAATTAGCTCAACTTATAACTCTCGAAGACTGAAATTTAAAATTTGCGAGTGTGAAATCCTCCATGAAAGAAAAAATGACCGCATTTCTTATTTAACAAAGAAAACAAAACAAGGCACCATTAGCACTTGAAACCATTTCCTGTAGCCCAGGCGAGTGCTTAGCCACAACCGCCGTACCACTCGTGTCTTGTGACAGCTCGTCATGACTGAGGAGTAGGATTCCATTTTGTGTTGGATGATAATTAACGTTAACGTTGACAACTCATATTATTACATGATGAAATAATTTAGCACTGTGCTGAAGTTAATAAGAAAACGAAACATGCACATGGGTAAGAACCTCAAAATCAGTGTGGGGTTTTAGTAAAACTGACCCGGTGTTTAAAATGTTTAACAACTAGCATGGGTACCCGCATACACACCCGGCTGTGCTGAGGTTCCAGTAGATAGAAGAGTGGTCACTTGCGCCTTTATTGGTCAGGTTAAGCTTTGACATCAGATTCAGTTGGGCTTGGAAACGTCGCTCGCAGAAATAGAATGATGGTTGAGATGTCCAATAATCAGATCAGAATGGTGGTAGAACATTTGATATATGATGCAGAAATAACATGTTGAACCATGATCATGAAATTATATGTAAAATAAAATGGTGAATCAAAATAAAAGGAAACATTCTTTTAATTGCAAACGTTTCGGAATCTCTAATTCCATCATCAGCGCTGCAAAACAAAGAACAAAAATCGAAAATGAGCAAATTGCAAACAACTAAGAGAAACAAATCTCACTATACCTACATCGAAAATAACTATGCCTAATCATTGAAAACTCATAAGTTTTTTCCTTAAAAATGCGAAGCCATTTGTACATATGCACCTGAATTCTAGCAATCAAACCAACACAAAATGACATCTACACAAAGAAACAGAACTACCTACACACACATACATTAGAACACACTCCAATTTACACAGTTCGGGCAATATTTATTTTCATCGCACTTTGGTCATGATTTAACTGAGGTCTATGGGAAAAAATTTACATGGATTCCAAAATTCTAAGGTCAAATTCTCCTTTAGTTCTGCAAATCGTGGGAAAATTGAAATTTTTGAAAGGGTGGTTTGAACTATGCCAATGATCTCTGATAGCTGGCTGGAAGGGAGAAACTTCAAACTTCTGTAGAGCCCAGTAGATGCTTAACGCTTCTTTTTCAATGGTAGAATAGTTTATTTCTGCTCCTCTCAGTCGACGTGAAGCATATGCTACCGGCGCGTAGTGACGGAAGTCTCGTTTGCTTGGCTGGAGGAGAGCTGCTCCAAGTCCAGTTTGGGAGGCATCTGTCCTCAGAATGAAAGGACATCTGGGGTCTGGTAACTGTAAGATTGGTCTCTTGACTAACGCTGTCTTCAAACTCTCGAACAGATCTTCTGTTGTATCGCTCCAAGGTATTTGTTCTGGGGAGTTCTTCGTTAGGAAATCATGGAGTTTAGATGTCAGTTGGGAGTAGTTAGGAATGTACTGTTGGTAGTACCCAACTGTACCAAGAAAACTTCGGAGCTCCCGTTTGGTTTTTGGGAGTGGAGCCGATTTCAAGGCTTCGACTCGGTTCTCCAGAGGCTGGATCTGATTACTGCTCAGTTGATGACCCAAATACTGGAGGCTGTCAAATCCGAATTCGCATTTGGACGGCTTCGCTTTAAGGCCATGTCGAGAGAGAGCTTCGAACAGTTTAGCTAATGCTGTGCAATGATCTTCCCAGGTTGTCGAGGCGATTAAGATGTCGTCCATGTAGACCTCGGTATCTTGCAGTCCTGCAGTGACATGACGTATAAGGCGGGAAAAAGTGGCTGGAGCGTTTGCTAGGCCGAAAGGCAGTACGTTGAATTCATAGAGGCCAGACCTAGTTTTGAAGCCGGTGTATTGGCGGGACTCAGGGTGTAGAGGTACTTGCCAATATCCACTGGTCAGATCCATTTTGCTGAATATTGTTTTGCCAGCTAAATTGGTGAAAATAGCAGTGGTGTCTGCTATCGGCTCGGCATCGAATACTGTCTGGCTGTTGAGGTGCCTGCAGTCCAGACAAAATCGGTGGGTTCCGCCTTTCTTCCGGACGGCAAGGAGCGGTGAATAGTAAGGTGATGTGGATGGCGTCACGATTCCAATCATCATCCACTTCTCTAAACTTGACCGCAGTTCAGGCTCCAGCGCTAAGGGAAGTGGATACGAATGTTGAAGTCGAAAACTGGAAGGATCCTTCAATTTTATGTCATGAACTGCCATGCTGGTTCTTCCGGGAGTATCTGTGAAAAGATCGCGATATTCTTCCAGAAGTTCCTGGAGTTCTGAGCGTTGTGTTGTAGTCAACGTAGAGGAGATGGGACAGACTTCAATGGTTTCTCCGACGGGTGACGGTATCTCTGGTTCTTTCCGGTCGAGTTCTTCTTCTTCGCAGGTAGGTTCTAGGGCGAGGCCAACCGCTGCAAATGCTTCCTCTACTCTCTCGTCGTCCTCCTCGCGATCTGTCTCGCTTGGTGAGGCGGAACTTTGCTGCTCCCGGTCGTGGTACTGGCGAAGGAGGTTGATGTGATAAACTTTGTTGTTTCCATCCACGTCCAACGTATAGGTATAGGTTCCCAGGCGTGATTTCACTGTATAGGGACCTTTCCAAGTCATAAGCAGCTTCTTTCGAGAATCGGGCAGAAATACGAGGACTTTATCTCCTTGCTTTAGAGTTCGCATCTTGGTACGTCTGTTGAAGAACTTGGCGCTTTTCTCTTGGCTCCTGTTTAGATTCTCGCGAGCGATTTTACATGTTTCTTTCAATCGGTGCTTCATCTCCATTAAATACTGAGCAGTTCTCGTGTCGTCTTGCAAGCTACCATCGGTCCAGCATTCCTTGAGCACGGTTAAAGGTCCACGGACGCGATGGCCGTAGATGAGTTCGAAAGGAGAATACCCAGTTGAGGCCTGAGGAGCGTCTCGATAAGCAAAAAGGAGTGAAGGCAGATACAGGTCCCAATCTCGCGGCTTTTCTACGGCTAATTTCCGCAACATGACTTTGAGCGTGCCATTGAAGCGTTCGACTATGCCGTTCGATTGGGCATGGTGTAATGGCGTCAATCGGTGCTGGATACCGACGAGTTTCAGGAAAGCTTCGAAGGTTGCAGCTGTGAACTGAGTGCCGTTGTCGCTTGTTAGCGTGTGAGGGAAACCAACTCTGCTGCAGATTTCGAGTAGCTCCTGGGCGACTGTTTCTGCATCTATATGTCTGAGCGGGGCTGCGTCTGCGTACCGAGTTGCTTGGTCCACCACGGTGAGAATGTATCGGTGGCCACGTGCCGAAGCTGGTTGTAATGGGCCTACCAAATCAACACTTAGCGCGGAGAATGGAGTGGTGATCGGTGGGGTTGAGATAGGTGCCTTTCTTGGTCGAGATGGAGCGTGCGTCTGGCAGGTATGACAGGAGTGACAGTATTGGGCCACATCTTTTGCTAGGGACGGCCAATAAAAATCTCGTTCTAGTCGAGCCTGAGTCTTCTTTTGAGAATAATGGCCAGCAAGTGGATTGTCGTGAGCCATTTCCAAGATTTGTGGGCGCACGCTTTCAGGGGCTACAAGTTGATGGGTTTCCTGACCGTCTCGTAACGTTTTCCGATTGAGAACGCCGTCATGGAGTTCAAAGGTAATGACTCTGCCATCCTTGTGCGTTTCTTCTTTGCCGGTGTCAACTTTCTTGAATAAAAGCTGCAATGTTTTGCACTCCCGCTGTAATTTCTTGATGTCTTCTTTGTTGTGTTGCAATATATCGACAGTGCTTGGTGCGGCAGGGGGATCTTCGATCGCTTTTGCTGCTGCCCTTGTGACAACGTGAGAGACTTCTGCAGCAACTGGTTGCTCTTCATAGTCGGTCATATGTTCTTCGAAGGAGGTGGTTCCGGGGACTCGGCCGAGGATGACACCATGGGAGAGCTCTTCCATGGCTACGGCTGTCACCTCTCCGTGGTAATAGGGGCAAACGAGAGAGACCCGGGCAAGAGGCGCCTCGAAGGAATGATTGTTGGCCAGCCGAATGGTAATTTCTTTCTTCAAAATGGCGTCAGCTGGGACGAGAGCCTTCTTCACGAAGACCGCTGCTGCTCCTCCATCGAGTAGTACTTGAACGGGTTGTTGGTTCACGGTGCCGGAGCATGTTTTCAGCTGTCCCAATTCGATCAGCTTGTTCGAGGCGATGTGATTGCATGCTACTGGGGGAATATCGTCGTATTCATCTGCTTCTTCATGCGTTGCTAGATTGTTTACTCGAGCGGTAGTACTGGGGATAGGTGGGCTTGCATGGGCTGCTCCATTACTGTGACCATCACCTTGCCTCCTCTGCAATTGGCGGCACTCATCACTGGAATGCGATTGGTTGGGGCCATGAAAAGTACAGTAAAATCCATTGTAAGGTCCTCGTGGTTCGCGCTGCGAAGTGTTGACCGATCCTGAGCTGGTGGGACCACCACGTGTGCTAGAAGTTCTTGGCGGCGTTCCTCGAGAGTTGTTGCAGGAGTTGGGTGATCTTGCTGGAGTTCTCGGGGCTCGGACAGGAAATGTCGAGCGTCGCTCTGGTGCTACTGATGCTTTGAGTGCTGGAGGGCCCGCATCCGTCGTTGATGTCAGTGTGCGACCCTTACAAAGCTGATGGAGCGATGTATGAGGTCTTGCTTGTAAGAAGCTATCACCTTGCTCTCCTAGGCTTGCGACTGTGTTACCACCCCTGTCACGCAATTGAGTAGCGAGGAAGGGCGGCAAGCTTGAATAAGCTCGGTCAACAATAAGGAAGTCACGAAGAGTCTTGTAGGTGGCTTCGATGTTGCATCCTTTTAACCAAGCGTCAAAGGCTTGTTCGAGTCGCCGTAGGTAACGTGACATATTGTCGCCTTCTTCTGGCTTCAATTCGTAGTAGTTGGCACGTAGTTTTGCCGGAGTAACTTTATGAGCATCTAGTAGGAGCAATTTAATTTCAGGAAGCTTGCAGCGATCTGCTGCGGGCAGGGTATCGATGAGTCGACGTTCCTTCGGTGTGATCAAATTATCGAGCATGACAACAGCATCCACTTCAGTAAATCCCATCGCTGTGGAGTGAGTACAGAAGCGTTGCAAAAATTCGTCCATCCTTTCTTTCGTGGGATCGAATGGAGCCGGTGGAGGTATCTTCACTCTAGCATTTTGAGGAGCGATTTGAGCATCGAGTTGTCGGAGTCTGAGCTCGTGGTCTCATTGTGCTGCTTCTCGTTCCGCTGCTCGTTCTGCGGCTTCTCGTTCCGCTGCTCGTTCTGCGGCTTCTCGTTCTGCTGCTCGTTCTGCGGCTTCTTCCAAATGCCTCAGGCGGCTGGTAAATTCTTCCCGGTACTCCGCATCGGTGGGAGTGAGGCCGAGGGCTTCGACGTATTCTCGAGCTTGAGCGACGAGGTTCATCTTGTTTTAGTGATGCGGTGTCTGCGTAGTTGATTAGAACCCAGAAATCCAAGGCAACGTTGGTAGTCGCGCAAAGCTTCTGTGTCCCTGTTCGGGTGCCAGAATATGTCGATACCGTCGTGCGGTCGACGTGAGGGTTCGTGGAAAAGGGGGGGCCGTCTTCTGTGCAGCTACCTTTTTCCGGGGCGCTAGCTTTTCTTCGCAGCTGCCCTTCCTGAGGTTCGTGTGGGTACCGCCTACGCCGTAATCAGTCCGCTAGGGCAACAGACGTAAATTCTGTTAGTGCCGAACTACGGCGGTACCGTTGTGTGTGGGGGTGAGGTTAGTGTGGATACCACCTGCGCCGTATTCAGTCCGCTAGGGCAACAGAAGTGAACTCTTTTAGTGCCGAATTGCGACAGCGTCTTCCCATTGACCAACTATGCGAATTAGTTCGTCCTTCCGAGGTGGCTCCTTAAACCCCTTATTAGGCGAAGTGTCGTATGAGACTAAAGCGTGTGTCAATATGGAGAAAGGAAACTCTTTTGACCTCAGGGTGTGACTTCGTTAATGCTGAATCTCTTTGAAGTCCCTATTACATACACTGATATATTTTAACAAAGACAGTGATTTATTTTCTATTGCAAAAATAGTGCGTACAGACGTGAGCTACTGCATAACATGGTACAACACTCAAAATTGCATTTAAAATATTAGTCGTATTTAGCTAGATAACACAAGAAACATTGGAATATCGAGATGTAATACAAATGATATTTAAGGGCTAAATAAATTAAATGCACAAACGCAACATCAGCGCGGAGAAATAGACAAGTCGGCGTTCAGAGAGCTGGACACATGAAGAAAATACTTAAGATTATGGGTAACTAACACAAAAGGCTCGACAACCCCTGTGCGGCCTGACAATGATGAAGAAACTTTATGATGGAATAAAATGTTGGAACCTGATAATGCAACATGATGATGGGGTAAAATGATGGAACATGATTATTGCCGCAGTTCTCAATTTAGACTTGGGTTAAGAAGCATCACACTTTTGTCAGTGATAAGCACGGATTATTTGATCGTTAGTTTTGCCGGATTTGTTTGTTAGATTGTGTCTATATGCTTGTGATCAGAGATGGGCAAAAATACTTTAAATTGTATCTTAGAAACAGAATTACAGATACATACATATAAATGTATCTTAGAGGCAGATACAAGATATCTCAACAGAAATGTATCTTCAAGATAAAGATACAAGATGCTTCTATTTATTTCTCAATATGGGCTGTAGATTAATACACACCATAAGTAACCTCACATAAAATATTGGTATGTCGTATGGACCTGTGGGCAACATGTGGGTATAAACTAAAGGGTTTGATTATATTCCCTTTAATTGATCATGAAACAGAAAATGTACCCGTCCATTAGAACAAGATCATTAAATGTGGTTCCCTTTCCGAAAAACTAAATTTTCAAACATAATGTCAGTAAATCTATTTTTTTTGGAGTATGTATCACACTTGCAAACGAGAATAAGAGTTCGACTGGCGCTGAAGAAAGGAACGGTGTGTGTACCTGATGAAAACCTTCTTCACACTGTCGTACTTCTTCAGACGTGCGATCGAGTTACTTGAATTTTGAAGGTAGTTTAGAGCTTCAACTTCAGCTGCACAGGAATGGCCACTTGTCCACATTTCAGTGAAATGGGAGAAAGTGTCCTTGTCGATATCTTCTCTATCCAGCATGACTTCAGGTTTTAGCTCACTACCATGTAATTCGCAATGTTTGATAGCCTTGATGTATCTCTCTTGTATGATGCTTGTGTGTTCTCTGCGCTGATATTTTCAGCCAATGTTGACCAACGCAGCTTAAAAAAGGATGAGACACAGAAGCCAAAATAGCTTCGTTTGCTAGAGAGTTAAGAGCGAACCCAATGTTGTCCAACGCAGTTTAAAAAAAGAATGAGACACAGACGCCATAATTGCATCGTTTGCTAGAGAATTAAGAGCGAAGCCCTATCAAACTCTATGCTTTAGCTCTTCAGTAACTGATTGCAACAATGGTGCGCAATATATCAGATTACCCTCTTCCTCGATGTGTTGTAATTTAGCTTACGTGGTTAGCAGGGTCGGAATGAGGTCACCGTAAAAACAATCCTTTTCTTCTTGCAAACGATCAAGTGCCGCCGCAATTGGAGCGAACACTTGACAGTATTCCGAAAAAAAAACTGGGCAGTCCTTAAACTGGGCTCATTTAATTGATATCATGACATCATTTATTTTCCCTCATGCATCAACAACGATTTTGAGGTTGTCAAACAGGGTAGCGAAGATGTCGGCCAGGCACGTCAGTTACTTTTTCAGGGGATTTTGGTTTTCCGGATTTTGCCCAGAAAACAGAGCATTTACCCGTTGCTGTGATGTTCATTGTTAAAAAATTCGGAGATGTTTTCATCATTTTTTCGTATTAGCAGAACAAATCAAACTCAGAGTATGACTTACACGACGTATATGGTAAGTACTGAAAAACTGGTACTGGCTACTCCGTAAATTCATTATTAGCATTATAAAATCCACTTAGCGAGAACTGCATCAAATTTAACCTACGTGAACGCAACCACAACAGAACATGTTTGAACTTTTAAACATTCCCTACTCCGTAGTTGCTTCTGTGTATGCTTATGTTGGTTTCACAGAGAGTTAACAAATGTATCTGTTATTGTCTCTTATGAAGTATCGTTAAGATACAAGACACTCGTGAAAAAAGTAACTAAGTAACAATATACTCCTGGAAAAAGTATTTAAGATAGTGCGTTAAATTACTATCTGTATCCTAAGATGCAATATAGTGCACATCTCTGCTTGTGGTTATTCGCTAAGTTCATTTACTTTTATATTTACTTTTGTGACTTGAATGTCCCAGAATAAATTATAATGTTGTATTTCTTAGAAGTGTAGGAACTAAGAATTTAATTGCATTGGATTACTCATGTATATTTCATATATTTTCAGTATGAACCTCTCATTAATTTCAACCTGTTGCCATTCACTTCAGCCTTTCACTGTACTGCTAGATATTGTACTGTCAGCCAGTTAAGAAAATTGTGAAATGAAGACCAGCGTTTGCCCTGAATGTAGCTTTGTTGGTTTCGTTTTCATTATAATAGTGGTGAAGAATAACTAAGGCCGGTGATGCCACAAGAAGGTGTGCGGCGCCTTCAATGATGACACAACATGACGATGAAATAAATGTTGGAAAATGATTATATAGGGTGGGCCAGAAGTAACTGACTCTTTTAATTTGCTAATAAAAGGAAAACTATGAACGATAGGAAGTTGTAACCTGTTATATTTGAAAGTAAACCATTTTCATGATTTATCAACCCTATGTTTTGAATATAACGTCGTTAAATGACGACCACGGCTATTTTGACAAATTAGGGCTCTTTTCTTTGTCTTTCCATAACGCTCCATAGTGTATCAGGCATGAGTTGAGCTAATTTTTAATAAATGTTGTTTTCAAGTTCTTGTAAGTTTGTTGGATCTGTTACATAAACTCGTGACTTAAGGTAGCCCCACAAGCGGAAGTCGCATGGGGACAAATCTGGAGAACGAGGAGGCAAAGGGATGTTATCAAATCGTGAAACCAAATGGTTTGAAAAACCCTTTCCTAACACTGTTTACATTTATTTTGCTGTTGATAAATTTAGTGTTGACAAACCATAAAAATGTTGTTCTTTCAAACAATGCAAGTTTCAACTTTCCAGCGCTCATAGTTTCGGTTTACTAGCAAATTAATTAGAAGCGTCAGTTACTTCTGGCTTACTCTGTACAACATGACGTAGGAATAGAATGTGTTAACATTTTCAACATACGGATTGTACTTCATGGTTATGACGTAAAAAACTCAGTTAGACCTATTGTGCCATAAAAATGAAAAACTTGTAAACTTCCTTGATGCAAATTTTATC
This sequence comes from Morinoia aosen, assembly GCA_030386875.1. NCBI lineage: Eukaryota > Metazoa > Arthropoda > Malacostraca > Amphipoda > Talitridae > Morinoia > Morinoia aosen. The sequence goes on along the minus strand of CM059575.1, from coordinate 55,597,724 downwards.
GTTTGTAAACTAAACTTTACGCTTAATAATTAATTATCGACCGACTGGCGTACGTACGTCAGGAGCATCCCTTCTAGAATTACTGTAGCCATTTGGAGCTTAATCATGAAATATAATCAAGGTTAGAATCGTATCGAGATTGTATTCCTTCCTAAGATTGTTCTCAACCTGACAACTGCTTCATAACATTTGTTTGACAGTAAATACAGTATGTCATTTGACCACGTATTATATCTTTGGCTTCAGTGAACGACTCTAATTATTGACGTTATAAGTCGTTTTCTCACCAAACCCGTACTATTTTTGATCATGTTATTATGGTAGCACGATCAAAATACTTTCTGGCAACAATTAGACTTTTCTTCTATTCCGGTAGCCATTAGATGTATCTGATTGTTGCAAAACAATACCAAAATTCAGCAGAGGACGGGAGCTTGGGTGAGCCAAATGTGAAGTCTTCCGACACGTTCCACAACAATTGCAGGAAGAAAAGGAAGTTTGATTTCTAATGACAATTAAAGTGCTCGATTTTTCTTGTGTTCCTTCCTAATGCCGAAGGGTACGCTGGTTTTTCAATGTGTGACGAATGTGCGGCAAACAAAGGGAGGGAGGCTGGTAAATTACGTTCGGGTAGGCTCGATAAATCGTTACATTCATACGAGCACACAAAGTAAGCACTTTGACAGTAGTTGAAGAAATTGAATAAAGCTAAAATGTAGTTATTTTGAATTCAAGTACATGATCTAATTCTAATTTCATTCAACAACTCTGCCGGCGTTTAACATCTTATATTGCGTTAACAGTAGTCAGAGCGGGACATCGAATGATGTGTTTGCATCGTGGGATAACTTTGCTGGAGAAGTTCAATATTATTTTAAGCTTCACTTACCTGACTAGTGTTTTAACTCTTTTGACGTTCATATACTTATCATGAATAACCTCAGATGCTGGCATGATGGAAGAAATTCAACGGAGCTTCTAGATTTAGCGGTTCGGAAAATTTGGTGGACATTTCACACTCTGCGCAAACATTTCGTGTTCGACGCTCACCGAATATAAAGTGGCCCATGAAATTTGAACTGAAGCGTTTTTTCAAACTCTTAAATTGGTCGGTCAATTTTAACAATCATGTTTAAAAACGGTTTACAACTTTGTAACTTTTGTTTCCGATGATTGAGTGATGATAGTTTCGAGCAAGGATGGAACTGAAGCCTGACCGCACGTTAATCTGAATGATTGGACATTTATGGTGACAAAATATGTCAATGAAACAAGATTACAAAGCATCATAATTGAATTTGATTGTGAGCGCGAATGTTTAACATCAAAATGACTAACCATTATTCGGTAACCGGTTGCGACATAGTTCTTTATACAAACCATCTGTTCATACGCATTCAAGGAATTTTTAGTTTGATATTAGCCATTTAATTATTTGTAAATTTACAGAGATTCATAGATGGCATTTTATCAGCAATTATAGTACATAATATTCAGAATTATTTTGGATTTATATTGATTTTTTATTTTATGTTTTTAACTTCACAAACTAATTTTCTCTTATCCCAATATCTTGTCACGTCACCGTGACAAAATCCGATCAGTCGTTTGCTGCTGCGTGCGCGTGTGTTAGTTCGTATATTTGTGTATTTAAATTTCTGTTCCATGATTGTTTCCTCTGAGCTCTCAAATTGCTTTGGTGGATGAAGCTGCCAATGTATCTTGAATTGAATTGTTAAATTTTGGAAGTGCGCTGCACAAAAAAAGACGTAACCTTCAATAGTCAGCCGAGTGGGTCCCTTCACTGGTGATGGTGGTAGAACATATTGGTGAAACAAATGTAACACGATAATAAAAAAAATTGGACTGAAGAGATGGAACATGATGATGTCGCAATGATGGATCATAATGATGGTACATGATTTTAGATCATGGTGATTTATCTTAACGATGCGACAAGTTAGAAAATACCGGAAGAACATGTGACATGATCTTGGAACATAATCATAGACTTCAATGATGATGTGTGATGGAGAAGTGCGAATAGAATATAACATACATGTTGGCTTACAGTAATAATGAAACACGATCCTGTAAAACGTGATGGAATACAATAGTGTAAAATAACAATTTCATTTCGTGGTGAAACATTTTCCACGGGATAAAATACATGTTAACTCTCTCACTATCAGAAACATCAGGCGTTGATATATGAATTTGAATATCCGTAGACTTCATATACTTTATAGTGCTCGTCATAGCCGTGTGTCTTTAGGACCTGCTTCCGTGCAGGCAAACGAGAGTTCGAGTCCCGGCGCTGGTGGCGATTTTCTCTGTTGGGAATAGGGGAAAAATTCTAAGCGCAATACCCCACTCTACCAAGGTGTCTGAAATTGGTATCGGTCTTGACCGGGGGAAAGCGTCACGGCGTCCTGGCGTTTGAAAATCCAATGTACAAGATCATATGTATCAGGCTTGAAATTGGAAATAAAGCATCCGTAGATGCTGTTGTTTGTTGTTCTTTGTTGTTTATAGAGTTATTATACTCTCATTAATAGATCAGAAAAAACACATTTTAGTTAATAAGGTTCTATTAAGATATTCTCTGCGCGTGAAATTTCAAACACTTAATGCTTCACTTTAGATGTGTGGACATTTATCTTATGTCATATACATTTCTCTTGAAAGACTTTTTCATTGTTTATGAGCGAATTGTTGGAAATTCGTTTCAATCATAAAAAGGAAGTTTTAGTTTTAATAAATTTTACTCATCGGGATTGCAAAATTACAAGCACCTTAGAAGACCTGAACGACATCACATTTTAAAATTCGCAACTTTTGTCATACCTCTTACATAATTCTCAGCATTGTCATATTGGAGCTCGATTGTAAAAACAATGAGCAAACAATCTCTTAGTAACGAATAAGCACGAGTTCAACAATCACGCTAAGGTATCTGCTCTGTTTGAATTCTTGCTGTGACATCTGACTGCAGTCACGAGGAGTTGAAAAATTCCAGAAACTAATGCTTTTGTAAATATATTTCTTATTTCAAAATTGGGGAATCAAACTGTTTATATGCATATGCGCTCATTTCCATCTCTTATTCAGTACACAGCCAACACACTAAAGAACAATTATATATTCGTTGCGGCGCAGTCTCTAAAATAGGGACATGAGCATGTAACACATCTCAGCAACCTCCTCCAGACATGTGTGCACCAGTGGATGAGATGGACCATCTCTGAGGATAGCAGCAGAGTTCATAGCCATAGGAACATTACCTGTCTTTGGGTTTGGAGGAGAGAGGGAGTGGTAATGTTGATTTTTATTCCATTATTCAACTATTGCATTAATGAGAACGTCATCGATCCTGTGTCAGAAAATGTCATTTGGTTTCCTGAGTGGTTTTGTTTGAGAATGAGCTTTAGCTAAAAACATATGATTCTTGGCATATTGCTCAGAAATAATTTTGTTATTACAATGTAATTTCCTTTCCTGTCCAGCTGTTATGAACGTAAAATCATGGAAAATACCGGGTGTCCCCCAGAAACACGGACAGAATTTTAAATTAATATAGCTCTTAGGTTATCGTTGATAATTGAGTTCTGTAAAGGCAGATTTAACTAAATATTTCTCTCTTCGCACAAAAAATTGTATATGGTTAGCGTGCACAGAATTGTTACAGTACAATTTCAAGAAAGTAACTGAGAGCACACTTGCTCGGGATATGAAAAAACAAAAAAATAATACCATACTGAAGTATTTTACTTCCAGGATTACATATTATTTATCAAAAGTACATATCAATAGCATTACAAAATCTCTCCGTTAAGGAGAGAAATAGTTCTTCAAGACAAGAAAATGAACATAGGAATGAACAAAGTAAAAGTCGTATCAACGATACATTGGAATTAAAATGAATTATTTCATCTCAATTCCATTGTATTTTTCTTGGCCTTACGATTTGGTACGGAATGTTCGCTACCTGAGCAAATATACTCTCAGTTACTTTCTTAAAAATCGTGCTGTTACAATTTTATGCAAGCTTACCAAACGCAATTTTTTATGTGAAGAGAAAAATATTTAGTAAACAATTATCTACAATAATACAAGAGTTAAAAAATTAAAAAAAACAGGTCCTTTTCTTTAGGACACCCTGTATAGTTTGGAAATATAAGGTAGCTCTGTTTTGGATTTATTTTTTCAAGATATGAATCATCATCCGTTTGAATTCGCTCCAGAAAAACAATGTTCTGATAAGATCTTGTTTCGTATACAACGAATCAGGATTGAATGGCAAACACTTCTTCTAAGCTGGAATGTTTGCTTATACATGGAGTGAGTTTCGGTAAAGGCTCGTTTAGAGCGCCTAATTTTCAAACTTATTATGGAATGGCCAATAAGGAATTGGTTATTTTATTCATAAAAACCAGTAAAATCAATACGTTCCTACAGATCGTTTCAACATACTCGTGTTCGTTGATGCCTAATTTCCATTAACTTGCACAGATAAATTCACAGTTCATATGTATGTACATAATGATTGTGTAAGCTTCGTTCATGTTGATTATATCAAAATTTTCAACATTGACTCATGAAATAGTAAAAATAGTTATTTTCTCATTATTCATAACAAATGAAAACTCATCTTTCACCGATATTAAAATAACAGACCTCTTCAGCTCTGATATCAACACACCAGACCACCTCCCTCTCTATCACACCAGACCACCTCTCCCTCTGATATCAAGATATCAGACCACCGCCTTCACTCCACTACGGCATAGACCGCCATTTGACGCTGCTTTACTGAACAGTGTAGGTTTTACCATTTACTTTTTAAACAAATAATTTTTTACAACATTTTAGAGGGTATGACCTTTTTTTCGCAGTATTTACGTGGTAACAGAAAATATAACGTGTGGTCATATGATTCGGATTGCAGCATATTCATTGGTATTTCTGCTGTTTGCATCTATGGAACGTTCAGCCTTAAAATCTTGCCATTATTTTGCTGTCATGATTATAGACGGTAAAACACAGTTATATATTGTATCTAGGAAATTCTATTTGTGAGCATTTATCGCGAGGTAGGCGTGAAGATGTCGTGAGGGTTGGAACTATACGGACACCTGCTGGGGATCTCAGAGCTGGGGTGCCGCTGATGGAGGTCTCGATGGACGAACTCTCAGCCTGTGGAGACCAGGGCTCTGCCTGCTGTCTCGCTGATGTCTGTCTCGCAATGTTCATTGTAAGGCAGTGGTGGGCATCGATCCTCAAAATATTGGTCCGATCTCAAACTTCCGATCCCGGTCAATGGTTAGTTCCGAATACAACATTCCGATCAAGTCGTCAAAAAATTAAAGCGATTCCAAACTTCCGATCCCAATATTTTAACAGCGATCCCAAGTTTTTAAAGCGTTTTTAAAGTTATTCAAATTCAATATGAGTATACGGTGTCACATATCTACTATAATACTGATATAGAGTGGAACAGATGGATTTTAAATATAATTTTTTATTATCTAGGTATCAAATAACATATTGCAACATGTCTGCTCTATGACTCTACTAAACTCTATTCAATTTAATTACATTATATGAAACAAAGACGACGCTATCTCTCCTTTTGTATGAATCGTATTTGTCCTTGAAGTTCTCGGTAGCCAGGGTCCTTTCAGACCCGATTGAATTCTATCGATTCAGACCCGCGCTCGATAGAATTCAAAATATACCAGCTTCAAAACAGTACTTGTTTTTGAAGCTGCGTACAAGAAAAAATGACTTCTACGCAAGACGGATTGATCGTCTTCGTTTTGATTTAATTTTTTCGTTACGGCCGGGATCGGGATCGGACGTACATTTTGTATGAGCGATCCTTGCACTTCTGATCGTTTCCACTTTGAGGTTTCGATCTTCAAGTCCGATCCCGATGAGGGAGATTGATCGTGGTCGGAAGATCTGAAGTTCGGATTTGGATCCGAACGTCCACCATAATTGTAAGCCCTATTAATGCGTTATATGTTCTCCGTGTTCCTCTGTGACCTATTGAGTGTAATCTGGCCTGGTTTCTGAGCGACTTTAGCTTTTTTTCCGTAACGCCTTGAGCTCTACAGCAAATTCCTCGTCATAGCGGCTCGAAATTCTTTTATTCAATTATAATTTGTTGAATATGTATGGGAATTTGGTATGAGAAATCCTGCATGGAATTCATTTTCAATAAATCACACGAGATTTTCAACAGACTCCTTGATTATAATCATTGTTTCACTCATTTCTGACGTGAACGTTCAACACGGAAAAACAATCATGGAAATTGAAAAACATGTCATACCTGTGTATATTTTGGAATTGTTCTAATAGAATACAAACTGTACAAAAAACAGTGACTAGTAATACCAGTTATATGCTAATTTCTTAAAGTGAGGCGAAGGACACTGAACTAAGCTCTCTAAAAACATTATATTCGTGGACGGCAGTGGCGGGTCCCATAGGAAGCATCCTGTCGTAACTGATTGGCCCGGTTGATGACATTGGATGGGTCCGTGAGGAGCGTCAGTTCACAGCTGAAGGGGCTGTTAGAAGGCACTGGATGCGTCGCTCAGAATGCAGAACTGGGAACGAGGAAAGAAACAATTTTCGTTAAATAGCCCTAGAATATTGAATGCGCAAACACTCGCTCCCATAAACACTTATCAAAAATAATAAAATTAATTTTCTCGTTTTAAGTTTAGCGTCATGTCGAAATTTTTGTTGAAGATCGGCTCAAATTTGTCGTTTGTCAACAAGAAAAAAATGAAAAACTTCTACAGTACGCTGTGTATTCCACTGTAGGGAATGTTTTTTCTAGATAATATGCTGGAGTAGAGAATAATATAATTTAAGGCAAATAATGCAATAAAAGGACTAAACTACTTGACGCCAACATCATTAAAGGAAAATAATCAAGATCTTAAAATTTAACATTTGACCAGCAAAAGCATCGAATAATCGTGACGTTTGAAAATGAAATTGTCCACAGATCGAGTATATTTTGGGAGCAGTCATTTTGACTGAATAACTTGAATCAGGATGTGAGCTAAAACATGTTCACTGGATGTTTACAATGAATTACTAAGATTTTTTCAACGTGACACAAATGAAAAATTACCGGACTTAGTTTCCAACGGCAGTGCACGTTGTCAGAGTTCTGCAGACAGACTGCAACGAAACTCCTATTGATGGACATCAGTTATGTTACTCAAGAATTAAAGAGGAACTTTGGAGTTTCCACACAACATCAACGCATTAACTAGAACTTTGACCACTGATTAAAACCTAACACCACTTATTAATTCTGTAGGAAAAAGTATTTAATAAATGGTAATAATTGTTTTAAAAACCATCAGAACATGACAACATTCCTCACGACAATGCAGATTGAATGAGTCGGCAAAATTTGAAGTGGCTGCAAATGATTACAAAGCAAATTTTTCAAACTCACCTGATTATTGTACGCTGATTGTGTCTTGTTGTTCGTTTTCTAAGTCGTCTTCCTCCATCATATTCAGTATGGTAGATTTTTTGAAGAAGATGCCCTGTGCGCGGCAGAGAGGGCAAAACGTGTTGCGTCTAAACCAAGTTCGGGCACACGAAACACACAGAGCGTGGGTGCAGCCGCTGAGCACCGCGTAGTCCTCTTCTGTGTTGAGCGGTGCCGTCATGCACACAGGGCATTCGGGCTCCAATCTGACCCGGTCCAGCATCTCTTCAGGAAGCATGTTGCCCATCAGTTCCTCCACCATAGTTTCTTCGAATGATGCCATCACTTGCCGGGCAGCCCTCCTTGCGGCAATGGCACCGCTTCTATCGCGATGAGCCGCCATGTGCTGTGGGGACCGAAGTCCACAGTTCAGGTCACGTGTGAGGTCCCCAACCACCAACAGCAGTTGTTGGTCAGCGTTGCGACAAAATTCCTCGCTATCGATGGCGCCTACAGCTGCAACCGTCGTTGTTATTATAAACTTCAGAGAGGCAGCGTCTACTGTGGAACTGATGGTTCTTTTGTTGTTTAGGTTGTCGGTCGAGATGATGAACTTCCACGCATTATGGAGATCATGGATTACTTGAACTGAAGGTTCCTCTATCACTTTCCCGATAACGCGCCTGACCAGCATGATACACACGCTCCTTTCCAGAGACAGGTTCTGCGCTGCCGCTGGGGTGACGTGGCTCAGCCATTGCTCCTGAAGATCGGTGATCTCCATGTCCGCGCAGGAGTGCAGCAAAGTACGTAGAAACGTGCGGGCCTGCTCCATTTTGAAAGTTTTTTTTTCTTCAGACTTGGCGTGGGATTTGAGGGACAGAACTTTCGAGATGACCGGTCGAATAATATCACGAGATGATTTTGGCACACACTTTTATTAGGACTATTGAGTTTTGCTTTGGGTAATACTGTTTTGCAGTTAAGTCACAATGTACTTTAAGCAACGCAAGAACTTTCACTTTAGAGAACCGTCTGTTTCGAGCCACACACACAGAATGAACAACCGGTTGATCCCTCCCTGCTCATATACCTACCAAATCAGCTGCGGCACGGAAGCATCATTTTGCGTAGATAGGCCCAACGTACGTCGCGGCCAGGCCTTAGACACGCTCGCTCCATCGCCGACGTTTCGGACGCTAAACATTCCTGAGCAGCAAAATGTGGATCCCAAATTAGTGTCTGATGGGATTTTTGGACCAGGTATTTCAATGGTCTCTTCAATTTTAACTCCTTTTTTATGATAACGTTAACAAATATTTTTCTTGCCTTTCCTCTAGAAGCCACTATGCTTTCATGTTTTGACAATTTTGAATAACAAAGCTGAGCACATGTGAGTTAGTATACACGTCCGAACAGGTGTCTACTCACCCTGTTAACTTCATTCAGCCTTTGGAATTGAAACTTTAACATACGGTTTGTTAGGTAATGCAGGTTAGTATTTATTAGATCTGTTTCGTCGATTTAAGCATGTCACAAAACCTGGAAATTTTCTTCTTTCTTATAAACCATTTTTCTCTCATCAACCAGAAAAGTAAATATAAAATTAGTTATATCATAGTTTTTCAGATATTTCTCCGTTTTGTTTTCTAATGCATAATGTTCAACTTCAATTGTACTGATATATCACAGAGAAATGCAAAGTTGTATCCGTGATTTCTTTACAAAAATGAGCTGTAACCTGGAATCATTTCCTTGAATAACCTCATTTATATAGCAGAACGAGACACAATGAAAAAAAATCCTTCAAACAGGCAATATTAATTCGCCTGCGATTGGTTCTGGTGATAGAATGAAAATCACAAAAATTGCTGTTCATCGGTTTAGTTTTAAAACTTTTTAGTTCCCGTCAGTAGCGTTAGAGAGTTACTCGACATATTTTTCATTTATTCACATTTATTTCTTTATTTTTCATAAATACTTCGTTTCGTTCAAATATTTATAGTCTAAGTTTTTTATTCACAATTAAGAAAATAATTTCAGCTCCTCTGGGAAACAACGATTCAAGCATTCTCAGAGATTCAGATGGAGTTTTAATGCATTATTTTCGAAAATTTACTCCGGTTGCATACGCAATGATTCTGAAGAGGGCATAAAATATGGAAATTTGCTGAAGAAACAAGATGATGGATTAAAATATTGGAACTTAATAATGCAGGATGATGATGGAGTAAAATGGTGAAACATGATGACCCAACATGATGTCTGAAAAAAATGTTTGAACTTAATGATGGAAATAAGGATCGAATAAAATGTAAACGTTTACGACACAACATGACGATGATGTAAGATGGTGAAACATGATGACAAAACATGACGATGGAACAAAATGTTGGATCATGGTGACGCAACATGACGATGAAATAAAATGTTGAAGTATGATGAATTAAAATACGGATTGGTCTTGATGGCCCTGCACGTGAAAATACTCTGTTTGGCCTACTACGGAATAGAAATAAAAAACTAATAAACTTCCCTGATGCAAATTTTTTCGTGTTCAAACTTAACTTAACCCCAACACCCCTCCTCTTATCAGAGATTAATCACTAAATCTGATAAAGGTTTAAATCGAATAAGAATAGAATTATTTTATTAAATTAGCCTTTTTTAACTGGCAACTACTTCATATCATTTGTTTGGCAGGAAATGTGTTATTTGACCACGAATTTAACTCATGTCTTTAGTGAACGATGTTAAATTCTGCTCGCAATTAGGGATTTTCTCATCAAACCTGCAAACTTTTTGAGCATGAAATTAGGACAGAAATTTCAGAATACTTTATATTCCTGTAATAATTAGTTGCATTTCCGACCAATGTAAAACATCACCAACATTCAGTACAGGGCGTGAGCTCAGGCAAACCAAGTATGAAGTCGACGGACACGTTCCAAATTTGCTGGGAAAAAGAGGTTTGGGTCTTGACGGAAATAAAGTGAACGACTTTTCTTGAGTAGTTCTTAAATAATTTCCAATGATGATATGATGAATGAAATTTAAAGAAACTTCTAGATTTAGCTGTTGAAAATATTTAGGGGCGTGTGAACATTTCACACTTTGCGCCCGCCATTCGTGTTCTACGCTCACCAAGTTTGAAGTGGCTCATGAAATTTGAGCTGAAGCGTCATTTTTTCAAGCTCCTTAACAGGTCGGTCCTATCTGACAATCAGATTTTAGGAATGGTTTACAGCTTTATAACTCAAGTTTCCGATGGTTGAGTGATAAGCAAACGCATTAAAGAGAGGTCTTTCCTTTCTAAACTCCGCTACCTGTCTTCTACACCACATCCGGAGAGCGTGAAGTGTGGCTCAAATACTGCACGTGCCGAGCATGGATGGAACTGAAGCCTGATCGCACGTTAACCTGAATGATTGGACCCATCCATGGCGTCAGAATATAACAGTGAAACAACATTACAAAACATAATAATCGAATTTGATTGTGAGTTCAAGCCGGGGTTTTTAACACATAAGAATAGCGAGTCATTAATTTATGGGTCACCGGTTGCACTATAGTCCCTAATACAAAACATCTGTTCATAAGCCCTGTAATGAACTCATTGTCCGATATTAACTATTAATTTTAGTCTTTCTTAAAAACTACTGTTATAACATAAATTGAACCATAGATATGGAACAAGATGATGTTGCAATGAAGAATCATAATTTTAGATAATAGTGATTTAGCTTTAACTATTCTACAAGTTGGAAGATACCGGAAGAACATAAAGGTATAATATGATATTGGAACATATTCATAGACCATAATGATGATGTGTGACGGTAGAGAACGAATAGAACGTAATATACCACCAAACTTAGCATTGTGATGAAAACGACATCAAAATGCATCTCCCAATATATTTTTATTTTTTTGAAATTTGGTAACTAGACTATTTAAGAGCAGTAACGCACATTTTCAAAGCATAAGCAGTATTTTTCTAACACACTAAAGAACAATTATAACATCGTTGAGGCGCAGCTTCTACAATGGGGACATGGGTATGTAACACATCTCAGCAACTTCCACCAGACATGTGTGCAACATTTGGAAGAGATACCATCTCTGAGGATATGAGCAGAACACATGGCCATAGGAAAAATACCTCTGTCGTAAGGTTTGGAGGAGAGAGCGGCGTGGTACCAAATCAGCTGCGGCCGGCAGCATCATCTCGCGTAGATAGGCCCAACGTCGTGGCCAGGCCTTAGACACGCTCTCTCCATCGCCGACGTTTCGAGAGCTTAACATTCCTGAACAGCACAAAGTGAACTCAAAATCCGTGTCAAAATCTTCTCAAAATCTTTATTTCATCCTTCACCTCGATCTAAACACAGCACAGAATTTTAGAACTGAACAATTTTACAAGAAACTGTTCTTCATTCATAGAGCAGTTGAGAATATATTTAACAAACTTGGCTACATTCTAGTATTTGCAGATATATCTGTGTACAGCACAATTTTGAAATTCAATTTTGCTTCTATTATAAAATGAAAATACTTAGCTAACATCTATTTTGTTTACAAAAAATAAGGTGTAACATTGAATTTTTCCCCTAATTTCGCACCGAGGTACAATGAAAAAATCCTTGAAATGGCCGTAGAAATTCGCCTTCCATTGGTACTATTGATGTAATGAAACTCACTAAATTACCGTTTCTTGGTTGATTTTTTAAACATTCCAGATCCTGTCTTTCTAATTAATTGCTCTTCATTTGCTTCCTTTTCTTCACATATATTACAGTTTCTTCAGAAATGCTTCTTTTTTCTCACATGTACCTCGTTTTTATCCTTTGCATATAGGACAGTAATTTCAGCGTATGTGGTAAATAAAGATTCAGTTACTCGGACAGATGAAGATGGAGTTTCAAAGGAGCAATTTTAGATATTTTTACTTCGTTTACATATGCAATGCACCAACTTTGACAACAACCTTGACAACCAATACACAAAAAAAACCTAACCGTTAAAAAAGGATGGAGAAAACGTAATTTCATCTATATTTTCAGTATGGCTATCTGTTTATACAAAGCGATTGATACAAACTCCGCGTTTTTATGAGTGCACGGGAAACACAGAACATTACCCATCCCATGTAACTCAGAAACACCTCATCACGGATTCCAACACGCGTGTGAGTTGTACCTCATAATTGGTCTGAAGTTCGAAATGATATATAAAAACATTAAAGATTTCAATTTGAAAGAATATATACACAAAAAGTATCTCAGAGTTATTGACGCATTTTTTAATATAAAAACTGAGTATTTCGTACATGAAAATATCGTGTGAAATTAGTTCAAATTATAACTCTAGAAGACTGAAATCAAAATTTGCGTTTATAAAATTATCCATGTCAGAAAAAATGACCCCATATCTTATTTAACAAAGAAAACAAGGCACAATTAGCACTTGAAATCATTTCCTGTAGCCAAGACGAGTGCTCAGTCACAACCGTCGTACCACTCCCGTCTTGTGACAGCTCATCATGATAGAGGAGCAGGATTCCCATTTGTGTAGGATGATAATTGCAGAGAAGTCCATACCTTTCTTGAACGAACTTCCAGATGTATATGAGAAACAAATATTTCCATCCGAACAGCACCCGTGACAAAAAATATTATACTTACGCACGCACTGGTGAAACTTGTATCACAGATATGGTCATTATGGCTATCTTTATGAACGTGACAGAGAAATGGAAGAAGCGGAGCCCAAACAAATAAACCGAGAGTATTATTAGGTAGTAGCAGGAACCGTGGAAAATACGCGGACAATGTCATCGTTAAGCTAGGTGACCCGTAAAAAATTCTGTCAATATTACCTACCCTATGCTAACCTATCCTCTCCTAATCTAACCAAACCTATCCTAAACGAACCTATCCTGATAAAATATCATACATATCAAAGCATGTACAGTCTATATTTTAGTGTTATACTGCGGATTTCGGTATCCATCTCACTGCGAAATCAGGCATCCTATCTTTCTTAAAAAGCGGACACCAAACAAATTTAGAAATAGGTAATAAAATAGAATAAATAGACATCGAGTGTTATTAGATGAGATGAAGTAATTCACCACTGTGCTGAAATTAATGAAAACGAATCTTTTACCTTGGGTAGGAACAAAAAAATTAGTTTCGTATTTAAACTAAAAATGACGAGGTGATTAAAATATTTAACAACTAGCATGGGTACCCGTACACATGGGTACCCGTACACATGGCTGTGCTGAGGTTCCAGTAAACCGAAGACTGGTCACGCGCGCCTTTATTTGTCAGGTTAAGAATTGTTTTCAGATTTGGTTGGGCTTGGAAATTTCGTTCGTGGGAATAGAATAATGGTTTAGATGTCCGATGAACAGATCAGAATGGTGATAGAACATTATGGAATATGAAGAAGAGATAAAATGTTGGAACGTGATGATGCAATTTGATGATGGAATTTAATGTTGAAACAATGATGCCACATTATGATGAAATTAAATAATGAAACTTGGTGACACAACATGGTAATGAAATAAATATTGAATTATGATAGCTAAACATGACGATGGAATAAAATATTGAAAAATGATGATACTATATGATTATGTGCAGTGTGTTGTTCGAACATGATGATGCAACATGATGATGAAACATGATGAAGAAACTTTATGATGGAATAAAATGATGGAACATGATTATTGCTGCAGTTCCTAATTTAGACTTGGGATAAGAAGCAGCACACTTGTGTCCGTGATAAGCACGGATTATTCGATCGTTAGTTTTGCCGGAGTTGTTTGTTAGATTGTGTTTACATGCTTGTGATAATTTATTAAGTTCATTTACTGTTATATTTGCCTTGACCTGTGACTTTGAACATTCCAGAATAATTATAATGTTGGATTTTTTAGGAGTGTAGGAACTACGAAGTTAATTGTATTTAGTTACTCATGTATATTTCATTTATTGTCATAACGAACCTCATAACGAACCTGTAGCCATTCACTGTAGCATTTCACTGTACTGCTAGATATTGTAATGTCAACCAGTAAAGAAAATTGTGAAATGAAGACCAGTGTATACCCTGAATGTGGTCTTGTTAATTTCGTGTTCAGTAAAATAGTGGTGAAGAATAACTAAGGCCGGTGATGCCACAAGAAAGTGTGCGGCGCCTTCAATGATGACACAACATGACGATGAAATAAAATATTAGAACATAATTATGTAGCGTGGGCCAGAAGTAACTGACCTTTTTAATTTGCTAATAAAAGGAAACCTATGAACGATAGGAAGTTGAAACATGTTTTATTCGAAAGAATAACATTCCTGTGGGTTTTCAACACTATGTTTTGAATATAATGACTGCCATGGCTGTATTGACATATTTGGGCTCTTTTAATCGTCGCTTCCCTTACGCTCCTTAGTGTATCAGGCGAGAGTTGACCTATTTTTAACGAAAAATCTATCCAGGAAAGGCCTAGATATGAACGGGCTCGAAATAAAACAAAATAATCTTGGTAGCACTAGCACCAAATAAATCTTACGTTTAACACCAAAAAGTTATTCAGAGACACAAGGTCCGTGCAGGCGGTAGCGGGACAGACGACTACACGATCTGTCTGCACTCGAGAGACGGACTCCGGATCCGCTGTGGTCTGAGAGTCGTGCCGTCCTCGAGCTGCTCGTCTTTTTACGCTTAAGGGAGAGCAGCTGTGCAAGAATAGTGAATTATTAATAAGAGGCAAAAATCGAGGAATGCGAATGAAGGCCTCAACGAAGTATACCACTTCCGAGGCAAGTAGAGAATAGTTAAGCGACGTTAAATTTTACCAATTAGAAGAAATGAAATTGTCCATAAATTAGAAGAAATTAAATTGTCGATCAATTAGAAGAAATTAAATTGTCTATGAATTAGAAGAAATTAAATTGTCTTTCAATTAGAAGAAATTAAATTGTCCATCAATTAGAAGAAATTAAATTGCCTATCGATTCGGAGAAATTAAATTGTTTATCGGTTTTGAGAAATTGAATGAGCTACCAATTAGGAGAAAATAAAGGATCCATCATTTACGAGAAATTAAAGGATCCATCAATTACGAGAAATTCAGGGGTCCATCAATCACGAGAAATTAAGGGATCCAAAAATTACGAGAAATTAAACACTACAATTTGGAGAAAATCCTCACTATCAATTAGCCGAGAGATAAAAGTGACTAAAGACTTATCATAAGCTGCCATTTCCCCATTTAGATTACAGGCCGTGTTGTAATGACCTCAGGCTACACGAAGTAATCACGGCACTCGGCACTACTTCATTGCAAATACCTCTGACTTACTGCTTCAGTGGTGAAGCCGGTCCTGGCTGTGGATGGTGGCCGTCGTAGTGCTGCAGATCGGTGGGCCTCAGAGGGAGAGCTCGGTGAGCATTAGCCACCCATTTCTGAGTGCGAGTGTCTCGGTGAATAAAGAGTCTGCCTCAATTAAGTAGCCCAGCTTGCACGGTTGCGTCGAAGTGGAGAAGGATACGGCCACTAGCGAGGTCTGTCCGACCGCGCTGGATTCAGGAGAGCGACCTCGATCGAGTTCGCGACGTTCCTCCCTTTAGCGTATTATGTGGAGTCTGATGTGAAGAAGGCTGGAAGATGCTTCATACATAATTTTTTTAAAAAAAGTCGAGGCAAAGAAATGAAGATGAAGCAAATGTGAGTGACTTTTCCTACTGAATTTATATGAAATTAGATTCTTAATTGACATACGGTTGGGGATTTTCCTAACAATTTCATAATGAATGCTGTTTTCAAGTTCGTGTAAATTTATGGATTTATTGCATAAACTCGTGACTTAAGACAAACCTGGAGAACGAGCAGGCCAAGGGATGTTGCCAAATCTTGAAATGAAATGGTTTGGAAAGCGCTCTCCCAACACTGTCAACATTTCTCTCGCTGTTGATAAATATAATGTTAATCAGCCATAAAAATGTATTTCATTCAAATAATTCATGTTATAACTTTCCTGCCCTCATGGTATGCCTTTTATGAACAAATTAAAAAGGTTAGTTACTTCTTGCTTACCCTGTACAACATGACGTAAGAATAGAATGTTGCAACATATTTCAACATACGGATTAGACTTCATGCTTCTGCACGTAAAATTACTCGGTTAAGCCTACTGTGCAATAGAAATGAAAAGCTGGTAAGCTTCCCTGTTGTAAATTGCACTGCATTTCACCCTTATCATCCTTCACCCAAACTGCACTTCACCCTTATCGACCGACTGGCGTACGGACGTCAGGAGCATCCCTTCTAGAATTACTGGAGCCATTTGGAGCTTAATCTTGAAATCTGATCAAGTTTAATATCGTATCGAGATTGTATTCCTTCCTAAAATTGTTCTCAACCTGACAACTACTTCATAACATTTGTTTAACAGTAAATTCGGTATGTCATTTGACCACAAATTAAATTTTTGTCGTCAGTGAACGACTCTAGATTGTTTACGCTATAAGTCGTTTTCTCACAGAACCCGCACTATTTATGGTCATGTTGTTATAGTAGTGTGATGAGAATACTTCCTGGTAACGATTATATTCTTCTTTTATCCCAGTAGTAATTAGATTTATCTCCGCTTAATGCAAAACAATACCAAAATTCACCAGAGAACGGGAGCTGGGGTGAACCAAATATGAAGTCGACGGACACGTTTCACAATTGCTGGAAGAAAAGGTGGGTTGGGTCCTGATGGAAATAAAAGTGCTCGACTTTATCTTGTGTATTCCTTCTTAATGCCGAAGGTTACTCTGGTTTTTCAACGCGTGACGAATGTGCGGCAAACAAAGGGAGGGAGGCTGGTAAAAAAGTTCGGGTAGGCTTGTTAAATCGTTACATTCATACGAGCGTAAGAAGTAAGATAAAAGTAGTTGATAAAATTGAAAAAGCTAGAGTGTGTCTATTTGAATACACGTGAAAGGTTTATTTTTACTTTCATTTCACAGTTATGCTGTCGTTTAACATCTGATATTGTCTCCACAGTTAGAGCGGGACTTCCTATGCTATATTGCTTTTGGAGTTAATTTTGCTAGAGAAGTTCAATATTATTTCAAGCTTCACTGAGATGACTAGTATTTTAAGTCTTTTAAGGTTTATATACTTACCATGAATAATTTCAAGTGCTGATATGACGGAAGAATGGAGCTTCTAGATTTAGTTCAATGGAGCCTTTAGATTTAGCGGTTTGAAATATTTGGTGGACATTTCACACTCTGCGCAAACATTTCGTGTTCGACGCTCATCGAATTGAAGTGGCCCATAAAATTTGAATGAAGTGTCTTTTATTTCAAACTTCTTAGTTGGTCGGTCCTTTCTAACAATCAGCTTTTAGAAATGGTTTACAGCTTTGTGACTTTAGTTTACAATGGTTGAGTAATGATCAAGCGCAGTAAGGAGAGGAGTTTCTTTTAAGGAGAAGAGGCGTAACCTTCAAATGTCAGCAGAGTGGGTCGCTCCACTGATGTTGATGGCGGAACATATTGATGAAACAAATGTAACACGATTATTAAACAAATTGAACCATAGAGTTGGAACATGATAATATTGCAATGAAATATCATGATTTAAGGTCTTGGGATTTAGCTTAACGATGCAAGAAGTTGGAAAATAAGGGAAGAACATGAAGGTGTGACATGATATTGAAACATATTCATAAACATTAATTGTGATGTGTGATGATGGAGTGAGAATGGAATATAACATACATGTTGGCTTACAGTAATAATGAAACAAGATCCTGCAAATTTGATGGAATACAATATTGTAAAATGACGATTTCTTTTGGTGGTGAAACATTTTTCACGGGATATAACACATGTTAACTCAGTCACTATCAAAAACATCAGCAATTCATATATGCAATTGAAGATGCGTAGACTTGATAGAATTAATATTACAGCATTAATGGAGTATAATGGAGTAAAAAATATTTTAGTTAAATGCGGTACACAATAAAGACTTTCCACACGCATGAAATTTTAAACTCTTAATGCAGCACTTTAGATGCACCTGCGGCGCAGTTTTTCTGCCGTCTGGTCTTGATTTGAACATCGGACGCAATGCTCTGAATGGATGACAATTTCCATGAAGGTTACTTTTCAAAACACTTTTTTTCCGCGAACACTGCGTACCTCCCATTACGATACAGACGAGGTTTATCTTTGCAATCACATCAATATACCCTCCAACTGGGAGTAAAAATTAAGTCATATAAATTATTCCTCCGTGTCTTTTTTGACTAATGATCAACCTATTTCTTTCATCTCCCCTATTCTTTCTTATAAAATATTTCACTATATAAATACAGGGTGTCCGACGCTTTTGCAGCCAAACTTTAACATAAGGTAGCGATCGTCGAAATGAACACTTTTTATTCTATTAAGGTATGGTTTAAAATGCTTCGTTAAAGAGTTACAAGGACTTGAAGTTGGACAATTATAAAAATAATTATATAATTCGTACCTATCTTGTGGAGACGAATCCAAGGCGGTAAACTGCGGCACATCAATGGTGAGGATACGAAATGAGAAGTTAGGCAAGTATGTGGAACATTTATTATTATTAATTAACATTAACTTTTTAATGTTGTGGTAAGGGAAAAGCATTTTCGACAGTAATTATTATGAGCACAACAAACGAAAACGCATACTGGGTTACATGTTTACAAAAAGTGTTCAAAATGCCGCCCATTTCTTTAGATGCAGGCGTTCAAACGCCTCTCCAATGATTGGCGGACGCGAGCAAAGGCACCAGGAGTTTTACGAATCCTTTCCGAGGCTTCAACAAGCCTACCCATCAGGTCCTCTTCGGATTGAATCGTTGTTTCATACACTAAACGTTTCATATGCCTCCAGAAAAAGTAATCTAGGGGCGTAATATCAGGAGATCTTGGTGGCCACGCGAAAGGAGCGCCACGGCCTATCCAGCGATTGGGATATCGGGTATCCAATAATTGCCTAACAGCAACCGCAAAGTGTGCAAGAGCACCATCATGAAAATGTATTCCTCTGCTGTCAGCTAAAGGTACATTTTCCAGTGGTTCTAGCAATACTTCATTAATAAAAATGTAATAGGTGCGTCCATTTAGTCTCTCTGGTAAGATGTATGGCCCAATCAGATGGTCACCAAGAATTCTTGCCCAAACGTTTACGGCGAATCTAACCTGATGTCAACATTGCCTTGTAACATGTGGATTGTTGCCAGGCCACATGTGTTGGTTTTGGAGATTAAGTATTCCTTCTCGAGTAAATGACGCTTCGTCTGTGAATAATACTCGTGATGGGAAACAAGGTTATTGATCTGTTTTCTGTTGAAACCACCTCGCAAATTCAACACGACGTTCGAAATCTTCACCGTGCAATTCCTGCACTCGCTGAAAGTGAAATGGATGTTGACCATTGTTATGTAGTACTTGCCAAACAGTAGTTTTGTTTAAATGTAAAGCACGTGCACAAGAACGAGTGCTTGAAGTAGGATTGTTTCGAAAACATTCTAAGACATCTTCCACCTTGTCTGGATCTGCTACTCTCCTTTGGCGTCTTCCTTCAGGTCGTGGTCTGTGAAATGATCCGTTTTCACGTAATCTCCGGTGTATGGCTATGAATGTTTGACGCGATGGAACATGTCTGTTAGGATGCCTTTCTGCGTAAATTCGAACTGCCCCCCCCCCCCCACAATTTCTATTTGTTCCACCATACACAAGGTGCATTTCCGCTAATTCAGCATTGGATACTCCCTCCATTGCCGGTGATACATTTGCAGCCGAAGAAGTATTAACAGTAAACAAACTGATCTTCGTCATTGATGTCGAGGAGCACTCAGAATATCGGATGAAAAATAATTTCACATATTTGTAGCTTTTTAACGAAACATTTTAGACCATACCTTAATAGAATAAAAAGTGTTCATTTCGACGATCGCTACCTTATGTTAAAGTTTGGCAACAAGAGTGTCGAACACCCTGCATAAATATCTTTTATGCGTAGTCACTTTAGACCAGTTTAGCATCATTGAGATGATATTTGTTTTAGCATTTTTTCCAAACCTCGCCCAGACTTATTCCAAAGTATGGACTTGCTCCAAACGTTTTAGATTGTTAAAAATTTTACCTTACTGATGAAACAATCAGTGGAAAATAATTTAGATTACATTTATTACAGTAAACATTTCATTCTATCTAGATATTCATGATCAATATGTTCGCAACTATTCGATAAATTATGAAACTCTTTCACCACTCTTTATGAATACGATTTAAATCTTGCATATGTTCTTTTTTCGATACCATTAGCTATACAAACTGCGACATTAAACATTGAATATTGGTTGTTGCTTCTACTTATGACTCGTCATCACCTTGCGTTTAAATTATTGGTTCTAACGTTTTTCACAATGTTAAATTATTTGTAAATAACTCCTGTGCAGTGAAATGTCTTTGTTTGTCAGGATCGAAGTGGACAGTTCTTATTTACCATATACATCTCTCTTGAAAGATTTTTTTCAACGTTTTTGTTAACCGATGTTAACCGATGTTAACCTTTTTGAGCGAATTATTGAAAAATCGTTTCGATCATCAGTAAGCAAGTTTTAATCAATTTTATTCATCGGGATTCCAAAATTACAAGTACCCTAGGAGACAAGAACGACACCACGTTTTAAAGTTCACAACTTTTGTAATACTTGTTATACTTCAAATTGGTGCTCGATAGCAAAAACAATGAGCAAACAATTTCCTAGTAACGAATAAGCACAAGTTCAACAATCACAGTTCGGTATCTGCTCTGTTTGAATCCGTGCTGTGGAATCTGACTGCAGTCACGAGGAATTGAAAAGTTCCAGAAACCAATGCTTTTGTGAATATATTTGGCTACTTCAAAATTGGGAAATCAGACTGTTTAAAAACATATACGCTGATTTCCAACTCTTATGCAGTATTCCACTATTACACTGAAAAACAATTCTATAATCGTTCGCCAGATCATGTGGGCACCATCTGGAAGAGATACCATCTCTGAGGATAAGAGCAGAACACATAGCCATAGGAACATTACCTCTGTCGTAAGGTTTGGAGGAGAGAGCGGCGTGGTACCAAATCAGCTGCGGCCGGCAGCAACATCTCGCGTAGATAGGCCCAACGTCGTGGCCAGGCCTTAGACACGCTCGCTCCATCGCCGACGTTTCGAGCGCTAAACATTCCTGAGCAGCTCAAAGTGGACTCACAAGCCGTGTCTGATAGGATTTTTGTCTCAGGGATTGCAAGTGTCTCTTACTATTTTTAGCTCATTTTTTCAGGTTCACAAATCGTTTTCTCATATTCCTTCAGAAGAAAATGTCCTTAGGAAGAAAATGTTCAGAAAATGTCTTTAACTTTTTGGATTTCCTTTGAAATACAACGTAGAGCACAGGCGAGTTGACACATATCCGAACAGGCCCAACTTAATTCAGCTGATAGAAATAAAAAATTTGAAACATGATTTGTAATACAAAACCGGTTAATCTTTATATCATACTTTACATCGATTTTGAACACACCACAGAATTTTAGAAATGTACAATTTTCCAAGAAACTTTTCTTCATTCATCAAGCAGTTTAGTAAATATTGAACAAACTTGGCTACGTCGTTGTATTTGAAGATATTTCTTTGTAATGTCTTCAACTACACAAGTTTTAGGAACAATTTTACTATTTTAAAATTAGAATGCAAAGCTATCTCCAAATTTTGCAAAGAAAATGAGGTGTAACATTGAATATGTTCCGTAATTACGCACCGAGGCACATATAGAGGAAATCCAGGAAAAAACCTTATTAATTCGCCTTCTATTGGTACTTTTGATGTGATGAAACTCACTAAATTACTGTTTTTTGGTTGATTTCTGAAGCATTTAAGATGCTGTCTGTCCAGTTAGTTACTCTACATTTGCTTCCTTTTCTTTACATGTACTAAGGTTTCTTCACAAATACTACGTTTCACTCACATATACCTTGTTTTTATCCTTTGCATATAGGACAGTAATTTCAGCGTATGTGGTAAACAAAGTTTCAGTTATTCGGGCAGATTAAGATGAAGTTTCAAAGGAGCAATTTCAGATATTTTTACTTCGTTTACATATGCAATGCACCGACTTTGACAACAATCTTGATAACCAATACACCCAAAAAATAACTAGCCGTAAAAATGGATGGAGAAGACGTAATTTTATCTATATTTCAGAATGGCTATCTGTTAGTACAAAGCGATTGATCCAAACTCTGCGTTTTTATGAGTGCACGGGAAACACAGAACATTACCCATCCCATGTAACTCAGAAACATCTCACCATGGATTCCAACACGCGTGTGAGTTGTACCTCACAATTGGTCTGAGGTTCGCAATGAATTACAAAAAATTAGAGATTTCAATTGGAAATAAAATATGAACAAAAAGTATCTCAGAGTTATTGACACATTTTTGATTATAAAAAACTAAGTATTTCGTAAGTAAAAATAATCGTAGAAAATTAACTCAAATTATAACTCTAGACGACTGCAATTTCAAATTTTCGTTTATGAAATTATCCATGTAAGAAAAAATTACCCCATTCCTTATTTAACAAATAAAACAAGGCCCGATTAGCACTTGAAATCATTTGCTGTAGCCCAGACGAGTGCTCAGCCGCAACCGCCGTACCACTCGTGTCTTGTGACAGCTCCTCTTGACTGAGGAGCAGGATTTATTTTTATGTAGGATGATAATTGCAGAAAAGTCAAAGTCGACAACTCATATTGTTACATGACTAGTGTACACGGCCCGCCAAGAATGACAGGATTCCATACCTTTCTTCAACAAACTTCCAGATGTGGATGAAAAACAAATGTATCCATCCGAACAGCACCCGTGATAAAAAATATCATTATACTTGCGCACTGGTGAAACTTTTATCACAGATACGGTCATTATGGCTATCTTTATATGCGTGACATAGAAATGAAAAAGCGGACTCCAAACGAATAAACCAAGAGCTTTATTTGGTAGTAGCAGGACCCGTGGAAATTACACAGACAATGTTATCGTTAAGCTATAGGTAGACCTGTGAAAAAATTCTGTCAACATTACCTACCCTATGCTAACCTATCCTATCCTAATCTTACCAAACCTATCCTAAGCGAACCTATCCAGATAAAATATCATGCATATCAAAGCATGTAAAGTCCATCTTTTAATGTTATACTGCGGATTTCGGTATCCATGATACCGCAAACTCAGACATCCTATGTTTCTTAAGAAGCGGACACCAAACAAATATATAAATAAATATATAAATAAACACACAACGGGTATTATTAGGTTAGATGAAATAATTTAGCAATGTGCTGAAGTTAAGAAGTTAATAAAAAACGAATCTTGTACCTACCTTGGGTAAGAACAACACAACCAGTTTGGTATTAAAACTAAAAATGACGAGGTGTTTAAAGTATGTAACAACTAGCATGGGTACCCGTATATACACCCGGCTCTGCTGAGGTTCCCGTAAACCAAAGACTGGTCACATGCGCCTCAATTTGTCTGGTTAAGCATTGTCTTCAGATTTGGCTGGGCTTGAAAATTTCGTTCGTGGGAATAGAATGATGGTTGAGATGTCCGATGGTCAAATCAGAATGGTGGTAGAACATTGTGGAATATGATGAAGGGATAAAATGTTGGAACATGATGATGCAAAACATGATGATGGGATTGAATGTTCAAACTATGATGAAATATTATGATGAAATGAAACAATAGAACTCTATGACACAACATGATAATAAAATAAACGTTGAATTATGATGGCTGAATATGACGATGGATTAAAATGTTAAAAAATGATGATACAATATGATTATATACAGTATGTTTTTCGAACATGGTGATGCAACAGGATGATGAATGAAAGTACTAGAACATTACGCAACATTATGATGGCATAAAATGAGGAAGCATGATGATGCAACATGTTGATGAAATAAAAGGTTGAAACATGACGATGGAATTAATACTTAGTCAGTGTTGACCTGCAAATTATTTTAGTTAATAATTTCAGAATAGGTTCATTTTTTTATTTTAAAGATAGGCTACCCATTTCAATGCTTTCCTCTGTTGTATACAAGTACTGGTGCCCACTGTGTGGGTCTGTGTATGTCGGTTCGACATCTCGGTCGCTATCTACGAGGGTATTTGAACATAGGGGTAGGAGTTTTAGGACTGGTATTCCATAAAGTAGGCCTTCCCATTCAGCTATTAGAATCCATGCTTAAAAATGCCATACAACTATCTCACTCGAAAAATTTTCAATATTAGGTTCTGCAGGTTCGTGTTTTAATTTACGCACTCTTGAATCCCTCTTCATTAGCAAATTGAAACCTAACATTGATGACATTCAGTCATCCTATCCATTGAAAATAGGTATTACGTAATTTTCTTCTTTTTTAATTTTTATTTGTGTACATATTATTTTATTGCTTGCTGAATGGTTTTTAATGCCAGTCTTAATTTGTCATTTCTTGTATTTCAGACTATAGCTGATGATGATCTAGATCATCGAAACGTACTAATTCTTAATAGATATGTATTTGAAATCTATTGTCTTCGCTATAACCTTCCCAAAATGTTATGTATCAGGCATGAAATTGAAAATGAAGCATCCATAGTTGCAACTGTTTATTTTTTTGAGGATGACTTTTCATCATAAATAAATGATTCCTAGCATTTTGCGAAGGTACAATTTCGTCATTACATAATAAACATCTTTTTCCTGTCCAGCATTTCCCAGAATAAAAGTATATAAAATACAATCTGCATATATTAGAAAACATGCAATTTTGGGCTTAACTGTTCAAGCCAGGAATCAGCATTGATTTTAATTTATCTTTGAAGAAATCACGTTCTGATAAGATAGTGTTTGGTGTACACCGAAACAGAATTGAATTACAGAAACTGTTGCTAAACTCAATTTTTTTATGAAATCAAGGAGTCTTGCAACGGGCTCGTTAGCGCCTTGTTCAAACTTATGATATCGACGACAACTACGAATTAGATTTATTAAATATATAAATCAGTGATTTACATACGTTTTCACAGATCGTTTCGATGTACTTGTGTTTGTTGATGTACAATTTTCATTGAACTGCTCAGATAAATTCACGGCACTTTGTGCACGTTGAGAATATCAAAATACTCAAACATTGCTCTTGAAAGTGTGAAAACATAATTTTTTCCTTGTTCACAGAGGATGTTTTATTCCAATCACGGCTGATACATATCCTCTTGTGAATTGATTTTTCAAATGCCATATAACTAACACCTGGACTCAATGACGATAACCCCCGGTAAAGACAGAACTCATTTCCGACACCTGGGTAGAGTGGGGATTTGTGGGTGAATTCTCCTTTATCCCAACAGGGCAATAAACCAGGCGGCACTGCAGGGATTCGACCTGCTACCTTCCCATGACCACTCGGCCACGGTGACCACAATTCGCGATGATACTTCTTCTACTGATATTTTTAAAAAATCCTCCCCTCTGATTTCAAGACATCAGAAAACCTTCCCATCTGATATCATGACATCAGACCACCGCCTACACTTCACCACAACATTGACTGCCATATAACGCTTCTTTTCTCATCACGGTAAATTTTTGCTCACAAGTTTTTTCTACTGCTTTTCAAAGCGTAAGATCTTTCTTTTGCTCTATTGACGAAGTGACACTAAATATAAGGCGCGATCTTATGATTCGGATAGCAGTATCTTCGTTCGTATTCTGCTGCTTGCGTCTATAAGACATTTGGCATTAAAATCTGCCCATTATTTTGCCCTCGTCATTTTGGCAGAATACAATTGTAAAGTGCATCTAGGAAGTTGTATTCATAAGCATTTATCGCGAGGTAGGCGTGAAGATGAAGTGAGGCTTGGAACTATACGGCCACTTGCGGGGGATCTCGGAGCTGCGGTGCCGCTGATGGAGGTCCGGTGGAGACCATGGCTCTGTCTGCTGTCTCGTTCATGTCTGTCTCGTAGTGTATATTGTGGACCCTATTGATGCGTTAGGTTTTCACAGTGTTATTCTGTGACCTGTTGTGTGGAATCTGATCTGGGTTTGATTAAAGTGACTTTAGCATTTCCTCGGTGGACGGCTAGAGCTCGGCAGTGAATCCCTCGTCCTACCAGCTAAAGTCTTTCAATTAATTCAAATTCGTTGAATTTATGCGGAGATTTTTAGTCTTGTATAAAAAATCCTTCATGTTATTTATTTTCAATAAATCACTCGAGATTTCCGAAAGATTTCTTGACTATACTCGTTCTTCCTAACACTTCTAGCGAGTGATCGTTCTAACTCGTTACAACAACCGTGGTAATTAAACAACATGTCATGCTTGTGTATATTTTGCAATTTTTCTAGTAGAATACAAAATGTACAATAAACAGTGACTAGCAATGTCAGTTATTTTCTACTTTCTTAAAGCGAGGCGAAAGACACTGAACTAAGCTCTCAAAAAAAAAAACATTATATTCGTGGACGGTAGTGGAGAGTCTCTTGGAAAGCATCCTGTTGTAACTGATTGGCCCGGTTGATGACATTGAATGGGTCCACGAGGAGCGTCAGTCCACAGTTGATGGGGCTGGTAGAAGACACTGGACGTGTCGCTCAGAATGTAGAACTGGGAACAAGGAAAGAAACAATTTTTGTTAGATGGCCTTAGAATATTGAAAGCGTAAAAACTCGCTCCCATAAACACTTATCCAAAATTGTAAAATTAATTTTCTTGTTGAAAGTTTAGCGTCATGTCGAAATTTTTGTTGAAGATCTGTTAAATTTATCGTTTGTGAACAAGGTCAAAATGAAAAACTTCTGCAGTACGCTGTGTATTTAACTGTTAAAAATGTCTTTATCCAGATGATATTCTGGAGTAGAGAATAATCCATTTTAACGCAAATAATACAATAAAAGGATTAAATTACTTGACGCCATCATCATTGCAGGAAAATAATCAAGATCTTCATATCTAACATTTGATCACCAAAAGCATCGACTGATCGTGATGTCTAAAAACGAAATTTTCCGCAGATCGAGTATGATTCTCGCATCAATGATTTTGACTGGATAATTTGACATACAAGGATGTGAGCTAAAACATGTTCACTGGATGTTTACAATGAATTAGTTAGATTTTGACGACGTAACACAAATGAAAAATGTCATGACTTAGTTTCCAACGGCAGTGCACGATGTCAGAGTTTTGCAGACAAAGCTGCGCTGACTTCTATTGATGGACATCAGTTATGTTACTCATGTTTTAGTGTCCGTAAAAAGTCAACGAATTAATTACAACTTTGTTCGTTTGTGCCATATACTAGTGGAAATAAAGGTAAAATTGTTTATCACCATTCAAAGTGAATTTTAACGACGAAATAAAACCGAATGAACTAAACACCTCTAATTAGTTCTGCAGGACAACGTATTCAATAAATAGTAATTATTGATTTAAAAACAATCAGAACATAAGAACATTCCCCAAGACAATACAGACTGAACGAGTTAGCAAAATTTGAAGTGGCTGCAAATGATTACGAAGTCAATTTTCACTCACCTAATTATTGTCCGCTGATTGTGTCTTGATCCTGGTTTTCTAAGTCGTCTTCCTCTATCATATTCAGTAGGGTAGATTTTTTGAAGAAGATGCCCTGTGCGCGGCAGAGAGGGCAAAACGTGTTGCGTCTAAACCAAGTTCGGGCACACGCAACACACAGAGCGTGAGTGCAGCCGCTGAGCACCGCGTAGTCTTCCTCTGTGTTGAGCGGTGCCGTCATGCACACTGGGCATTCGGGCTCTAATCTGACTCGGTCCAGCATCTCTTCAGGAAGCATGTTGCCCATCAGTTCCTCCACTACAGTTTCTTCGAATGATGCCATGACTTGCCGAGCAGCCCTCCTTGCGGCAATGGCACTGCTTCTATCGCGATGGGCCGCCATGTGCTGTGGGGAGCGAAGTCCACAGTTCAGGTCACGTGTGAGGTCCCCAACCGCCAACAGAAGTTGTTGGTCAGCGTTGCGACAAAATTCCTCGCTATCGATGGCGCCCACAGCTGCAACCGTCGTTGTTATTATAAACTTCAACGAGGCAGCGTCTACTGTGGAACTGATGGCTCTTTTGTTCTTTATGTTGTCTGCCGAGATGATGAACTTCCATGCCTTCTGGAGATCATGAATTACGTGGATTGAAGGCTCCTCTATCACATTTCCGATAACGCGCCTGACCAGCATGATACACACGCTCCTTTCCAGAGACAGGTTCTGCGCTGCCGCTGGGGTGACGTGGCTCAGCCACTGCTCCTGAAGATCAGTGATCTCCATGTCCGCGCAGGAGTGCAGCAAAGTACGTAGAAATGTGCGGGCCTGCTCCATTTTAAAAGTTTTTTTTCCTTAGACTTGGCGTGGAATTTGAGGAACAGAACCTTCGAGATGGAGCGGTCGATTATTATCAGGAGATGCTTTTGGCACACACTTTTATTAGGACTATTGAGTTTCACTTTGGGTAATACTGTTTTGCAGTTAAGTCACAATGTACTTAAGCGACGCAAGAGCTTTTACTTCAGAACCGACTGTTTCGAGCCACACACACAGAATTAACATCCGGTTGATCCCTCCCTGCTTATATACCTACCAAATCAGCTGCGGTCGGCAGCATCATTTCGCGTAGATAGGCCCAACGTACGTCGTGGCCAGGCCTTAGACACGCTCGCTCCATCGCCGACGTTTTGGACGCTAAACACTCCTGAGCAGCAAAATGTGTATCCCAAGTTAATGTCTGATGGGATTTTTACCCCAGGGATTTCCATGGTCTCTTCTCTCATAACTCCTTTTCTATGATAACGTTAACAAATATTTTTCTTGTCTTTCCTCCAGAGAAGATACTATGCCTTCATGTTATGACAATTTTGGATTACCTCTAAATATCAAAGCAGAGCACATGTGAGTTAGTACACGTCCGAACAGGTGTCTTCTTACCCTGCCAGCTTCATTCAGCCTTTGGAATGAAAACTTTAATACATGGTTTGTTACGTAATGCAGATTAATATGTATTAGATCTGTTTCGTAGATTTAAGCATATCACAAAACTTTGGAAATGCACTTCTTTCATATAAGCCATTTTTCTCTCATCAATCAGAAAAGTAAATGTTGGGCATCTTGATTATATCATAGTTTTTCAGATATTTCTCCGTTTTATTTCCCAATGCATACTGTTCAAATTCAATAGTACTGATATTTCAGAGAGAAATCCAAAGTTGTATCCGTGATTTCTAAACGAAAATGAGCTGTAACCTGGAATATTTTCCATGACTAAGCTCGTTTATATAGTAGAACGCGACACAATGAAAAAAAAATCTTTCAAAAAGGCAATACTAAGTCAACCGCGATTGGTTCTGGTGATAGAATGTAAATTACAAAAATTGCTGTTCGGCGGTTGAGTTTTGAAGCTTTTAAGTCCCCGTCAGTAACGTTAGAGATTTACTCAACATGTTCTTCATTTTTTCACATTTATTTCTTTATTTGTCATAAGCACTTCGTTTCCTTCACATATTCATAGTTTTCGTTCTTTATTCATAATTGAGACAGTAATTTTGGCACTTTTGGGAAACAACGGTTCAAGCATTCGGAGAAATTCAAATGGAGTTTCAATGCATCATTTTCGAAAATTTTACTCCGATTGCATACGCAGTGACTCTGACGACGATCTAGACAACCAATACAACCAAAAAATGTCTAATTATTTCAGGAAGACGAAGAAGACGTAATTTTATCTCCATTTTTATGATGGCTAGCTATACCTATGTAGCTGTTTTGAAAAGGGAGAGTGTTTTATGAGTGCACAGGAAACACATACAGAGCATCCCCCCCCCAATAAAGGTAACTCAGAAATATCTTAGCAAGAATTGTACTACGCGTATGAGTTATACCTCACTATTACTCTGGTGAAGTTTTGAATGACGAAAACAGATGAAAGTGAATTCAATTTCAGCGATCATAAGAACAGAAAATGTCTCAGTTATACTGAAACACTTCTAACTGTGAAAAATTGAGTAATGTTTACCTGAAAATTTGGTGAACGAATAGTTAATATTTATTATAACTCTACGTGATAAATTTTGATTGCATGAAATCGTGCGTGAGGAAAAATTAGCAACATTATCATTTCACAAAGAAAAAATGTATTACTATCGAAGAAAAAATATAATACTATTTCATGAAGAATACAACACCATATTTCTTATTTCACATGGAAAAACGAAGCAAGTACTCGAAACCACTACCTGTGGCCCAGGCGAGTGCTAAGCCACAACCGTCGTACCACTCGCGTCTTGTGACAGCTCGTCATGACTGAGGAGCAGGATTCCACTTTGTGTAGTATGTTAACTGCAGAAAAGCCAACGTCGGTGATTTACATTATTACAAGATGAAATAATATAATACTATGCTGAATTTCATAGGAAAACAAAACATTTACCTTGGATAAGAACATCAAAATCAGTGTGCTATTTTAGTAAAAATAATGAGGTGTTGACCAATTTCGACACTTAGCATGGGAACCCCGCCGCACACCCGGCTGTGCTGAGGCTCCGGTAAACTGAAGACTGGTCATGCGCGCCTTTATTTGTCAGATTAGGCTTGGCGTTCAGAACTGGATGGGGCTTGGAAATTTCGTTCGTAGAAATACTTTTAGTGGTGGTTGTGATTTTTGATGCTCAGATCAGAATAGTGATAGAACATAATGGAACATGGTGAAGAGTTAAATGTTGGAATATGATGTTACTCGTAGAATTCAACTTTGGAACATAATAATGCAGCATGACTATGGAATTGAATGTTGGAACAATGATCCAAAATTATGATGTAATAAAATAAAGGAACATAATAAAACAACATGATGATGAAATTTAATGTCGAATTATGGAGGCACAATGACGATGAAATAAAGTGTTAAAATGATGATGCAGCATGATTCTGTATAACATGTTGTAAAAACATGGTGATGCTACATCATCATGAAATAAAATACTGGAACATGACACCAAAATGTTGATAGCACAAAACGTTGAAATATGATTATGGAACACGATGATAGAATTAAATGACAACGTAACTTGATAAAGGAATTAAATGTTGGAACTTGATGGTACAACGTGATGATTGAATAAAATGTTGTAACATGGTGAAAAAACAATTAAAGTTGAAAATAGAACTAGAATAGGATTCCATCCTTAAATTGTCCGTTTTTAACTGACAACTACTTTTTTACGTTTGTTTGACAGTGAATATGCCATATGATCGAAAATTAAATTTCTGTCGTCAATGAACTATCTTTTATTCTTCATACAATTAGTGATTTTCTCATCAAACCCGCACTCTTTTTGATCACGTCTTTATGACAGCATACTCAGAATTCTTTCTAATCTGGTAACAATTAGATTCATCGTAGATAAAATAGAATGAATCTAGAGTACGCCTACTTTTTCACGTGCTTGCTATGCATCTAATTGTATTTCGCAGTTCTGCTGTCGTTCAACATTTGAGATTGCGTCCACAACCAGAGCGCGACTTCTTATGATGTTTTTGCTTCTGGAGTTAACTTTGCTGGAGAAGTTCAACCTTATTTGAAGCTTCACTGAGATGAATTGTATGTTAAGACTTGGTAGGTTTATATTTTTACCAAAATTAATTTCAAATGCTGATGAGATGCGAGAAATTGAATGGAGCTTCTACACCTTTTTCACTTCAAATTAATGTATTAATTAATGTGTAAAATAAAAACCTCTTGAACATAAACATTTGAATGAATGCATACTGCTATTAATGTAGAATTTTAAAACAACTTTAATTTGTAGTATGGTACGAAGTTTTCATTATTAACTTGTATCTTTTACGCCAGACAAATATCTGAATGAAACTCTGGCTCCTGATGCTGGATATCTAGTATATTTTACGACAGCTTGTCTTTAGATTGCAACACCGGCAGAAATTTTATGTATTCCTTGCTGAAAGGAACAACGATTGTCTTGCTCATCACACCCAACAGATACATATTTAACACAAGAAACGCTAAAATTAACGAGTGATTATGTGAATTCTTAACTTTACTTACTGAAATCAATTTGAATTCACCTTTGTTGGTTCAATTTGATTTCACCTTGGATTAATTTGAACTTGACTTGGATTAACTTGAATTCGACTTGGATTAATTTGAAGTGAAAAGTTGTAGATTTAGCTCTTTGAAATATTCGGTTTAGATTTTACTCGTTGGGCAAACATTTCGTGTTCGACGTTCAACGAGTTTGAAGTGGCCAATGATATCTGAACTGACGCGTGTGGGATTTTTTCAAAACTTTTTTATTGGTCGGTCTTGTGTAACAATCAGTTACACATGACAAGTTACAAAACGGTTTACTGCCTTGGAACTCCAGTTTACGATGGTTGAGTGATAAGCAAGCGCAGTAAAGAGAGGGGTTTCCTTTCTAATCTCCGCTACCCGTCTTCTCCATCACATCCGGAGAGCGTGAAGTGTGGCGCAAATACCGCACGTGCCGAGCATGGATGGAACTGAAGCCTGACCGCACGTTAATCTGGATGATTGGACTCATCCATGGCGACAGAATATGACAACGGAATAAGAAAACAAAGTTTAATTGTTGAATTTTATTGTGAGCGCAAGCCGTGTTTTTAATTAAAGGATCGCCGATTGCGCTACAGTTCCTCATAACAAACCATCTGTTCATACGTACTTCTAGGGACTATTTATTCGATATTGACCCCTTAAATTTTTTTGTTCATAAAATTAAATACAATTTTGCCAGATATTATTGTACATAAATTCAGAATTACTTTAGGTTTGTGTTCATTTTCACTTTTATCTTTTTTCATAAAAGACTATTTTTCTCTTAGCCCAATATCTTGTCACGTCACCAGGACTATCCGAACAATCGTTTGCTGCTGCGTGCTTGAATGATAGATCGTTTACTTGTATATTTATATTTCTGTTCCGTGATTGTTTTTTTTAGCTCTCAACTTCCTTTGGTGGAAGAAGCTGACAATGTATCTTGAATTGAATTATTAAATTTTAGAAGTGCACTGCTCAATAAAGCTGTAACTTTCAATTGTAAGTCGAGTTGGTTGCTTCATTGAGGATAATGGAACATATTGATGAAGCAACATGTAACACAATTTTAAAATATATTGAAACAGTGGAGATAGAACATGATGATGGCACAATGATGGAACATGATTGTAAAGCATGGCGATTTAGATTTGCGATGCGACAAGTTGGAAATACCGGAAGAGTATGAAGGTGTTATAGGATACGGGAACATAATCATAGACCATAGTGTTAGGGTGTGATGGCGGAGTACGAATATATCCTAACATAATAAAACTCCTTGTGTTTCGTTAGAAAAAAAAATAAATAGATGAATAAATACATATTATATAATTTGTTGTGCGTAATTTCTATTATTTTATTACAATGGGTCAGGTGTCAACACTTATACACACTTGTTTCTTAGTTGGATGGTTCGTCTCTCTGTCACGCTTTGAACTCTATGACCGCAACGTGCGCGACCGGTGGCTACGGAGGGGATTTTCATAATGCTGCTGACCGACCAGTAGTCACAAAATCAATTTTCATTAATACTTAATTAGATCTAAATGAGGGCAAGAGCTAGTTAATGATTGCTATTTTCAAAATTTCTCATTACAATTGACTTCAAATTTGAGTTGAGCATAGAAGTTCAGTTTCACCAATTGCGGTCAAAGTGTTAAGGATGCTTAATGATACGAATCTGTAATACGAAGAGTATGTTAAGCCCAGGTACTATTAGGATGGATGTATTTGTTTTTCATTCATATCTGGTAGATTTATTTAAGATAAATATCGAAACCCGTCATTTTTGATGGGCATGGATACTAGTGGAACAAAATGTACATACAACATGATGTAGTAATTCTTTAGCTTTAGGATTTAGGTGTAGAAAGGGAAATTGCCACGATTGACTGAAGACCCTGTCTCATCACTGATCTTTAGGAACATAATTAACCAGTTTTCTTGTGTATTTTTAAAGTTAACTAAAAACTCACCGAGTAATACCCATTTGTACAATTAATGATAAAGCATGCATTGAAATTGGAAATCTATTTCTGTAGTACCACATAATGGTAAAATACTCGAAAAAAGTCTGTTTAAAAGTGTGATCTTATTTCGAACAAAAATTTTTATGGAAAATTAGAAGGTCTCTTTTCTAAAAATTCCACATAAAAAGCTGTCGTTTAATGCCTCAACATTGGAGGTCGAGAGTAATTTGCTATTGTCCATACAGCCAAATTCTTTCAAAAAAAACAAAAAAAAGGATAAAATAAGCTTGATCTGATCATCATTTGAATAAAACATTGTAAATCATTTAAACAATAGTTTCATTTATCGTCAACTTTCAAGCCTTTGGCGGAAAATAAATTACATTCACCGATTTTTCTTCACAAAATTATTCCCTAATATCGCATAGGCCTAAGTTAATTTTTCCCACTCGTCACCGGACACTTGGCTTTCTCCAGTGAGGCGAGCGAGCCTTACAAACCAGTGACCATAAAAGCTGCCATCTAAGTTTCCTCGTTTATTTCTTTAGTTTCTCTTGTTCCCAGTGTCACTAAAAAATTATAAGTCTTTAAATTTATTTTGAATAAAGTAGAGAGGATTTCCTAAAACTACATGTAGTGCTTAATGAACGATTATTAAAACTTATTTCCAGCAAATTAAGGGTACCATTGCAAGGTACAGGTAGCATCACGGTCAGTTATCAGCTTCAGTAGAAGATTATACAATAATGACAGATTTCTAGGCCCAATCGCACAGACATTTAAACATTGACGACATACTTTGAGACCTGACTGAAGCACAGACGCTACTAATCAGCGTGACTGCCGTGACAAGACTTCTACCTGGGCCAACCAGCGCTCTGGAGTCTCAGCACCACCACGGTGACACCACTCTACCATGCTCAGCACTTACGTTACCGTGTAGTGCCAGCCGTCATGTTACACCGAGACGGACATTACAGCACTTGCGCGGTACACCAATTTGTCTGGAGGGACTTTAGTAAATGACCACGTCGTTCACACGCTTTCAATGCAAGTGGCACTAAAAGGAGCGATTTTTCTCTCAAACATTTGCCCATCTATTGATATGGCTACTATAATACCTATGTATGTTTATCATTTAAGGATTCAGGTGAAGACATGTTTGAAAAACCAATGCTATGCATTTCATGTATTAACTTTATTGGATATAAAATGTTTTCTATCTTTCTTTACATAGAAGGTGCGCGGAGACTTTTTCTTAAATTAATAATTACTTACTCTTTGACGCTTTCGAAACCCACTCAACTTTAAATTTCTTAGTTCACACACCATCTCTGTCGATCAAATGTGTCAGTGATTTTCCATTTTTTTGCATATTTTGACAACTGCTATCACTTGACGGTATACTAGCAGTAGGTGTTGGATTGAAAATCAAAGCCAAAAGTGTACAGTAAATTGCGTTTAGATATTGTGTCATCAGAGTTAATGTCATTTCATTGTTTTATTCGCGTGGAAAGCGTTTCTTAACCTTGTGCGACGAACCACTCTCGCTTCTGACTCTTGGGAACCTATCGTGAGAGCAATTTTGGTGTAGGAAATTCCATAAGTTTGTTTGAGGTCATGTAAGTTCACCGAACTAGTCACTCGGTACCTATTAATAAGTGTGTACGACACGTTAGTATCAATATCATACCTCACATAGTCTCCCCGAGAGCACCAATTCCCATAGATACAATAGTTGTATCCCCTGACGGGACAGCTATCGCTGAAGTTAAAGTTTAGTGATCAATTTAAATGGAGACTTTCCTTCAATGAATTCTATATCAATGTGCCAATGGCTTTTTATCTTACTATATGTATTTATGAGCTTTCCCAAACTTAGAATAGGGGAACAAAGAGAATATATTCGCAAGTAATTTTATTCAATTAGTTTCCAGATATTGACATACTTATTATATACATGTTCAGTTGTTTACCAAGTACGGATCTTCATGTTGAGATATTTAGAAGCCCAGCGTTATAAATGTTATGTTTCATCTTTATTGGAAATTGAATGTTCACTTTCTTTCTTACTAAATACACTGAACATTTACGAAAGCCTGGAAAACAATCGAAATGTCAGTATTTGATCAACTGTCCGACATGCCTCTACTAATTTCGAAATAAAATTAACGAGTATGACAAATTTAAATATACTTGTCTGCATTACATATTAAAAAAAACAGGTCACAAGCAAATTTTCTGTGTTAATGATCAACTGATATTTTGTACTTTCTTGCCAAACCGGTACTACATACCAGGATGGTGAATGCAATAAATTCGAACCCAGTGACAAAGTTGTCATTATTATATCAGAAAAATTTAGCCTTCCTTTAACGCGACAAAGATGTTCTACGAGAGGAAGGATGAAGGCACCATTTAGTATGGAGTTGAGGGAACGCGGAATCTATGCACAAGGTGCATAGAAACAGTAAGCTAAGAAAGATGATCATGAAACAAGAAAAAGTTGAAGAAGGAAGTAGTAAGTGCTGAAAAACAGGACAGCAGTGAACCGGAAAAAGATGGTCCGTAACACAACAAAAACCAATTCTATTTTAACAAAAAGCAAGCCTACCTAACCTGTAGCTCGGGCCCTCACATGGTTCCCCTGGGAGCGCTAATTCCCATAGATGCAATAGTTGTCTCCCCCTGAGGAGACCCAGTGACAAAAGATATACAAGAATTTAAATAATCAGTACATTGCAGGCATCAAATAAAATTATGTTTCACTATACACGGTTAAAGTACAGAATACAAAAAACGGAAATTAACATAGTAGCAGCGTTTGTTGCGAAGGAATGTTGAAAGTCAAGGCGGAACGAAATCTATTTTCAATGTACGTACTTCTCTCCAACATCCATATGTTTAAATGAGCAACGGGCGAAAAGCAGCAGAACAGATATTTAGATGCAGGGCTCACTGCCATGCCTCACGTAAAACTTCACAAATATCAAACTGAGGTTTACACATGAATGAGTTGAAATTATCACGTTTCTTCAACGGAGCTCAAATCCATCTGGTTTTTGCAGAATCCGCGACAAACCGGTGACATGTGTTCCATTACACTACATCTTACGTGAGATTACAGATAGCAAAAGGCACACAATATGAAAGGATTTAACCACATACAGTAATACCAAAATATGATTCCAGTCTTAGAAAATGAATCAACTGAATTTTCAAACTTAGCATTAGCACAAAACTGCGATGGAAATTCTTACAATGACATGATAGGTATTTCTTGGTGTAGAGAGCTGAGGACACTCGTGTGACTGCGAGTGCCTTGTGAGATTGAACAGTCGTAGCGGAAGGGGCTCATGGTTAAATCAAAAAATACATATAATGAAAAATTAACAAAAAAGGAGTAAAAAATGCTGGCATAATGAACATAAGGACGAAATCAGGCAAAAACCCTCTATGCGTGATCATGAGTTGAGTGAAGTGGAGATGAAAACGAGCGAATGAAGCGGCGTGATGTGGCTCAGACGGAGAACTTGGCGACGCAGGCCGCGAAGCCGGTCTCCTCCCAGTCGTCCCTGGTGACCAGCAGCTCCGGGAACTGCGCGGACTGGCTCACGGCGGCGCCTCCGTGCCACGCGTACTGGGACGGCCTGCGACCACAACACTCTTCTTCTCAGTCTCTCCACACATCAACTTTATATCACTTTTGCCACAAAAACCTCACTCTAAGGTATAATTTTAACCGCATTTTTTTCTACGTATAAATGTGGTGCTGCAGTTGAAACAAACAACACTTTGTTCAACCCTGTCACAATCCAAACAGGTGCTTCCTCTCTTTCACGCGCGAATATTTTTAAATAGGCAGTAAGCGGGAGTACCAAAGCTGTGCTGGCAATTTGAATAAGCACTATATTTTTTACTGAGATAATATTACGAATGAACACAAATAGTTATATTTTTGTTTACCAGCTAAAACTGGGGAAAAAATACGTCATTTTTTCCATTCAACCTATTCTAGTCTTTCCTTACTGAGTCTACTCTAACCTATCATATCCTAACCTTACTCAGCCAAACTTATCCTAACCTAACTTAACCTTACCTAACCTACCAAATATTCTCTAAGCATTTAATTAGAATTGCATATTAATTAAACACTGATACTTCCCTAATCTTACACAATCAATACTTAACACACGCTCGAATTTAATATTAGAGAAGCAAACAATATGTATCCAAGTCTGAGAACTGAATTAACAGCCGTACAGCTGAAATACCTGAGGAACAAACAGAATTAGAATACGATGGCATAAGTTCACATTTTGATTCTTACTTTCAGTAATTATAATTTAGTTAAGCGGATTTACAGGAAACGCAGCAATAAATCCTAAAAATGGGCGAATGACAATAGAAAATACAAAGTTATCGATGGAAAACATTGAGCTCAATGCAACTGATGGAGCAGTAATCCTATAAAAAGAATGCTCAAATGCTCTGTCAAAATTAGGCACCGAAATTCGGTATTCCTAAGCTTCATTTCTCGATAATAGAAAATCCTCTCAAACAAGGTGGATGTAAAGTGTTTTAAAACGAATACAATATTCTTTATAAAAATGAAACACGATAGCAATGTTTTAGCCGAACAAACATCAGATCCTTCCGCAGTGTTTGATGATAGCAAGGAAATAATCGCTAACATATGGCAGCAATATAGAGAATGGTCTAGAGCAGTGGTTCCCAAACTGTTTTATTTACCGCCCCCTTCTCAGGAATTTTTTTATCTGCCGCCCCCTAGTGGTTAATTAAATTAAAATTTTAGAGCAAATTATCGAAAAAATGTATTTGCTACCTATAAAAAGTATTCCAAGATGGGCTCCACGCCCCCCCCCCCCCCCCAGGGGGCGGTAGCGCCAACTTTGGGTATCACTGGTCTAGAGAATGCAGCGCGTAGCTCTTGCCTTGAATTGCAAAGCGTGAAAATTACTTGCATTTGTGTTGGACTACAGCAGTTCTTCCAGATTACTGGGTGCGGCACACTGCGTGTTGTTATTAAGCTATAGGTTGACCCAAACTAACACAACGCACTGTGTCATTGTCATTCAGCAGTAACTTGACTGCAACAGCTCCATGGGTCATTAGTGACGGGCAGCAAGTGAGCAGAGGATCAACCCATTATTATATTTATGGTTTAACCTCCATTTCCACTCAGCTGAGCAACGACCATTAAGTCAAATTCTTCCTACAAGCATGTGAAGGGTAGCTGGAGACAAACTTTATATTAATTGAAATAGCTTTACGTTGTTGCGCTTCTGGGTGAATACATCCGCATTGACAAAGTAAACAAATCGTTGATTTCACCATAGCAATGTCTTTGTAGAACTTGTATTTTGAAACTAATGCTCCAGAATTATGTTTTTCCCAATTTGTGATTCACAATTGGTCAGAGCTCAAAATCCTAAAAAGAAGCCATCCAAATTCGTAGCTAAAAACACTGTAGACACAGCTGCCCACATGAAAGAATGCCGACTTTGGCTACACGTATCTATTTACGTCAAGAACCTTTCATGTTCGTGTTAATGCGAGTCCAATGTAAATCTTCTGGTCTCACTATCAGAAAATTATCGTATTTTGTCTGCCAAAAATTTTAAATCCACAGAAATAATCAATTTGTGCTGATGCATTTCCGTCGAGCTGTGAAGAAACGCGTCATAGAATAAGTCACATAAAGATCTCCTCTCAAATAACAAATAACACTTTACTGACACGTCCGCTCTGGTCCGGGAGTTTCTATTCAATCATAACGCGAGATTCTATCACGTGTTCACCTCATGTGCGCTCGGACTGCAGAAATCGTGCAACTGGATTAGTGAGCGGGGGCCGACACCCTAAGCCATGTGATGACCTGGTCTTCAAAAGCTCTGGTGAACGGCCCCGAGGCCAAGGCTAAATTTCTGTTTGGTTTACGGAAAAGAACCTATCTCGTCCACGCTAATCCTCGTCCCCGTTCCGCTGTCAGTTATGCTTCATTGCAGAAATATTATCAAAGCTTGCCAAGATTTTACTCCCTGCTATAGCAGTTACTTAGATCCTCAACTCTAGTTGCATGATCGTCTCTATGAACCCTGAATCTTAACTGATTATTAACACATACACAACGATCTCCTGACACAGCTACAGAACAAAATAAAAAAGTTAAGAGCCATGTCCCAAAATACCACTGCCATAGGCAGTGCTGCATGCAGGCAAGGGCTCACCCTTTGGCTAGCGAGACGTTGACATGAAACTCTGCGGGAGCTGCACTCCTCACTTCGCTGTACACGCGCTCACTGAAGCCAGGGATGTTGCAGTTGCCGCCTGTCAGGAATATGTTTCTGCAAAAGCAATCAATTAGGTAGTTTCACAAAGCAATTTTGAGGAACCTCTTGACAATGAATTATGCTTGAAA
This sequence comes from Morinoia aosen, assembly GCA_030386875.1. NCBI lineage: Eukaryota > Metazoa > Arthropoda > Malacostraca > Amphipoda > Talitridae > Morinoia > Morinoia aosen. Next base: position 55,556,601 of record CM059575.1, on the reverse strand, counting down.
TTATTAGGACATTTGGTAAAAGCATCAACGTTGAAATCAATCATGAGAACTAAGCGACCATATCGCATATGAGCTATACACGACAATACTTATCCAAAATAAATATGCATCGTACAAAATTGACACTAGTCACTCGTAGAAGCATGGAAAGCAGAACGCAAGAAATACACAAGAAGAAAAACTTTCAATGAGCAGCTCACAAATCTATTATAATTATTATCGTCATTTCTATTATTATAAATACTGGTTCAAAACTACTTAGCCATATCAAATCCAATCTTAAGAGGTAAAGAAAAAGGATCAGTTAATATAGATTTTAGAAATTGAGAAACCTACGCACAAGACGTTTCCACCCGCGTTGAAACAGTGAATTCGGAATGAAGAAAAGCCAAAAAACAAAAAATAAAGAAGATATCAAAACAGAAAAAGATAAAGTGAGCACGAAAGATTAAAGTCTCTAAAGCCTATTTATAACTGGGGTAACCTAACAGCGTTCTCATCAGAGGCATCAATCCCAATCGCATACGTTAGACAAACCTAAGTTACCAAAACCTACCCTGTGCCTCCAGAGAAGATTTAGACCACACCGTGTACCCTCGTCAGGGCAATGGCACTTATTCAGAGTATTTATTAAAAACAAACAATCGAGCAGAAGACAGAGGTGCTGAGGACACAATGGTAGGGAGCAGCACAGACCTGTAGAGGTGAGGCCGCGTCTCCGGGGGACACAGCGAGATGGCGTGCACGATGGCCTCCGCCACACCCATCTGCTGCACACCGATGTCAGACGGCCGGAACAGCAGCTCGGGCACAGCGAACCGCTCGTTGTTTAGCCTGATGAGCTGTGCAGTTGATGCAGCTTAACACAAGCATGTGCAAATCAAAGCTAAATATTGTTAGAAGCCTTCAAGTACACCAGAACCCTTCTAAATGAAATCAGTACGCGAGATGTTTCAGTTGCAGTGCATTGTAAAAGTTCAAGAAAAACTAGTGCAGAAATAAAACAGATTATTTATTTCATAAGTTAGTTTAAGCCTCCCTAACAGCAACAAAGGTGTTCCAAAGAGGGAGGAGGCACTATTTAGTATAGACTTTAGGGAATGCGGAATCTATACACCAAGTGTGTTCCCACACAAGATCCCCAGCGCATGGAAACAGGAAGTTGAAATAGAGGTCTGTAAAACATGACAAAAATTGAACAAGCAATAAGCACAGAAAAATAGAACAGCAGTGTCACAAAAAAGATGATGCCCAACAAAGCAAAATCGTATTGTATTTCAAAAAATAAAAGGCCTACCTTACTTGGGACCTCACATTTTTCCACTGGCAGCACTGATTCCCCTTGAGGGGATGTTATTAGATAGGGATCCTAAAAACACAAGTGGTCAATTTAAAAAACCCATTCGAAAGTTGCTGTATGATTGAATATTTTAAAATGAACAAAACCTTTGGTTTGTGAAGGCAACGTCGTCAACACGACCAAGAACCACTGGTCGGAACAAAGGAGACTAACTACAGATTAACACACGTGATCTCAAGCAATTGCTGCTCACAGGAGAGTGAAGCCCTCCACCTCCACCTGGTTGGTGGGCAAGTCACTCATCTATCACTCGCCACACATAAAAAAAAGATTTGCTCAAATATACTCGTAAGATAAACGGTAAAAACTTGGAATAGCGAGTCCTTTGTAAATTTTCCTCAACCAGAATGTCCCATGAGATGATGATTCTTGTGAAGTAAAATTAATCATGCAAAATATCGTGAGCAATGTGTATGAAAAGTGAGTCGTGTATAAAAAAGTAGACCTTCACTTACATGGACTGAAAAACCACCACAAAAAGTGCATAACACAAACTATTAAGCATGTAAAAATATTTAATTTAATTACTACAATTTTCAACTTTTTCCTCACGAATAGAGTGTGTTGATAAGCACTTCAATACTGAGTGAATCCATACTTTTCAGTATGTTACAATAGTAAAATCTTCCACTACTGTGACCAATTTCCATATTTAAATTAAAAACTATTGAATTTACATTATCAAATTAAAAACTAATGAATTTCCATTATCAAATTAAAAACTAATGAATTTCCATTATTAAATTAAAAACTACTAAATTTACATTATCAAATTAAGAACAAGGTAATTTCCATTATTAAATTAACAACAACTAGAGCTTAGACAAGAAAAAAATTAGCAAAGTCCTACAGCTATACTGAAAGCGCGAGCTGTGTAAGCCGGATGAGGTAAATTATGGCATTGGGTGTACTTAACTATGGCAATATAACGATAAGAATTGAACATAGGAAACAGATCATCTCAGCAAAGAAACCAGGAGCTGGCAGCTTATTTAACACGTCAACAAACTCAGCAAAGAAACCAGGAGCTGGCAGCTCATTCAACACATCAACAAACTCAGCAAAGAAACCAGGAGCTGGCAGCTCATTCAACACATCAACAAACTCAGCAAAGAAACCAGGAGCTGGCTGCTCATTCAACACATCAACAAACTCAGCAAAGAAACCAGGAGCTGGGAGCTCATTCAACACATCAACAAACTCAGCAAAGAAACCAGGAGCTGGCAGCTCATTCAACACATCAACAAACTCAGCAAAGAAACCAGGAGCTGGCTGCTCATTCAACACGTCAACAAACTCAGCAAAGAAACCAGGAGCTGGCAGCTCATTCAACACGTCAACAAACTCAGCAAAGAAACCAGGAGCTGGCTGCTCATTCAACACGTCAACAAACTAAGCAAAGAAACCAGGAGCTGGCAGCTCATTCAACACGTCAACAAACTCAGCAAAGAAACCAGGAGCTGGGAGCTCATTCAACACATTATCAAACTCAGCAACGAAACCAGGAGCTGGAAGCTCATTCGACACATCAACAAACTCAGCAAAGAAACCAGGAGCTGGCAGCTCATTCAACACATCAACAAATTCAGCAAAGAAACCAGGAACTGGCAGCTCATTCGACACATCAACAAACTCAGCAAAGAAACCAGGAGCTGGCAGCTCATTCAATACGTCAACAAACTCAGCAAAGAAACCAGGAGCTGGCTGCTCATTCAGTAGTATTAGCATAGATTTGCTAACGCTTTAGTAATTCGTATTATATCGCGTCGAAGGTCTCACATTTCAAAAATATAATCATCCCATAATTTCAGCAAAAGTATACTATATAATCGTTGTTCAATGCTTGTCACAATTACCATTACGGATACATAGTAACAACCATGACAAAACCATTCCAATGGCCACCCACACTATTGCTATAGTCATCATATAAGAGCCCAGCTGATCTTTAAAAGATCATCAACAGAGCCACGCACAATCCGCAAGTTCAGGACATCCAAAATCCCGTAGGGGATTACAGCTGCTCACCCATTTAAAGCTGGGCGCCTTACCCACGCTGAAATCCCCAGAGGCATCTACGAAGCACGCCCGGTCATATTGCAGTTTAGTCATCCCCATCTCAGACGTGAAGAAGCTTCTTGCTTAGACTGTTCTCCTTCTGGTTAAATTTCAGATCTCAAATTGCACTTCATTCGGAACATTTTCAGCAGTGTCACACTGAAAGCAGAATGCTCGATTTCCTTGAGCATTCCGATCATTACATCCTCATCACGACCTCGCAGTCTCGAGAAACACGCATTCCTGGCAGCAGCATATCGGGGGCACTCAACAAAAAAGTTGACGACAGTCGGAGGAACGTGACATCGCTCATTTCGTAGCTGCGGCTCCCGCTCTATCATATGTTCATGCTTTAAGCTCATTCAACACGGTAAAAAACTCGGCAAAGAAACAGGGGCTGGCAGCTCATTCAACACGTTAACAAACGCAGCAAATAAACCAGGAAACCAGTTAAACAAATGTCAGAAATAAATTTGAGTAACTGCAAGTTGAAGATAAAGGTGCTCATCAAGTATTTGTAACTGCAAAACTAGAAATTGAAGATGAATTTCAGTACGATTTGCACAAACGTTTCTCCTTAGTGACCGTTCCTCCATAGTGATCCAGAAAAAAGGAGCAGCTCACCTGTTCGCCGTTAGGGCTCTTGCCGTCGGATTCCTCAAGAGAGCGCAGATAGCCCCGCTTGATGGAAGTGAAGTCAGGCAGCACATAGTCGCGCAGGATGTCGTTCACGGGAGGCTTCTGACGCGCCTTCTTCATGTCAGCGTTGAAGTCTGCACTCACGAAGCATGAGTCTTCCTTCACTTGGTTGATGACGTACGTCTCGTCCATGACATTCAGCTGTCTGTGCGACGAATTAAAGGAGATTAAACTTTGTAAGACGGCTCTTCACACTATAAGACAGAGACTTTTCCCTTACAGTTCTCTCAGTAAAGGAGTAAGGTTTAAAATGAGGGCTAATAAATGTTCATACGTAAGGCATGTGTTCCGTGAAACGATGGTATCCATACAGAAGGTAATAGAGTCAAACCATACCTGATCGTTTACAGATAATTTGATTAAAATTTCGTGTATATTGGCTAATTTAATTTGCATTAAACTTTTAACAACGTGATGCCATTTCCTTGGTGAGGTGCTCGCAACTAAGTCGAAGCAACACTTAAAAAGATCTATACTCGTAGGAATTTTGAGACTGCAAAATGAGCCTAGAATAGTAAGGACCCCCATTTTACGCTCCATTTAACTATTTGCATGATTTTCCAAGCAGGCTGTTCATTCACCTGTTAAGTTATTAAGTTGCAAACAATGAACAAAAATTTTTTTTTGCACAACACAAGAGAAATTTTTACTTCTTAGAATCCCATTAATACAAAAGTTTGTTCCGGCATAAAAATAATGACTATTCAACATTTTCCTACAGTGCGAGAAAAAGCACCATCAAAAACTACTAAACTATTCAAATAATTATTTTGTACATGGTATGAAATATAACTGGGTCCAGTGATTAGTTCATTTGAAAAACAGTCAGTAATCAGCTATTTTTTGGAACCATAGAATGCCCCCAGTTCGAAATGTAGTTAAATTTTGGACGTAAAATCTGCAGATTAATGTTAGATTTTATTTTTTGGATTGATGAGTGCATGAATATCAAAGCGAAAAAGGTGTAGCAGACACTTGAGTTGTGCATTTCAAAAGTATACCTCTATCGTGCTGCTTTTCAAATATAACCCATCAAAGTTAGAGCTAGCGAGAATAATACAAAACCAGAAAATAACGAGAAAAGGATGGTTTATCAATATGCTTTATTTGGGTTAGAAGCAATAACTTTTACAGTTGCCAAGCTCAACGTTTGTGCGTCGCTGAATTTCTTGAGTCACCAAAACCTTGTGGTGATGTCCCCCCTACAATTTTCCCAATTTTTAGAAACAGCAGTATGGGTGCGTTGACGTAGTCGGTGGCGAGACTTTAAATTTGAGACTTTTATCGTAATAAGTGAACTAGGAGTGGTGCCTAGTCGTCATACTTGACGAATCATGTTTTTGAGCGAGCGTTGGCTGCAAAGTAGGTTATCAAGAGTGTGTTGCGGAGGTGCTGTCAACACGAGAGAGCGCACGGGAGGCTGAAAGACGAAGTAACAGTGTGGTAGAAGCGTGCTCTGCAGCTCCACCTAAACGGGGTAAAGTGCTGATAGAGGAGCACTAGGTCGAATTATTACCAATAAGGGAGCGCTATATTCATAAACGACTCCTACTTTAAGAGATCGTCCTTAGACATCGCCAATTAGCGGGGAGGTTAAAGTGCTCCATGCTTGCTTTATGTCCAAGGTTTAGATTTTTGAACAGGACTGTAGAGTTAGAGTAGAGAGATAAGTGTCTAGACTTTGCTATCGAATCGCTGATTGCAGAGAGAAGACTGCAGAGTGCAAAGTAAAGCTACTCGGCAGGAAGTGCTTCTCATATAAGTCTAATTCCGGAAGTGAAGGCTACGCAATTTGGCCGCTTTGGAGGTACGCTATAAGCAGGATCTAGCTGCCAGCTTGATACACGGTATTTGTGGGAGCAGCTCGCCCTCAAGTCATAGTCCTGGCCTCATAGGGAGTACAGGCCTGGAGCTTTGGAGCGTGGCTACTGGTCTCTACAGAGTGGCGAATCGATACTTGGTATTTGTAACAATGGCTCACAGTTGGGTAATAATGGTAAGTGATCGTCACTAGCACCTCAAAATAAAGCAGATCAGCATTTACACTACTCACTGTACATCTCATTTAGTTCTCAGGTGAGTTTCTTCCGTAAAACAATCAGCGACAGAATCTACTTCTATACTCACTTTTGCCATTATTGGAGAGGTAAATATTTTTTATTCCCGAAAAATGAGAAACATTTTGCTTTGAGGTAGATTCTGTCACTCGTCAAACTAAATCAGAAAATTTCATATTTGACGGAAACTTCATGAAAAAATAATTTCTCGAACTAATAGTCCAGAAATTGATCCTCCAGGGATCTACTTTTCCGCAAGAAACTTCTTTTAAATGCCACTTGAGAGTCAAGTCTGATTCAAACTCCATGATTAATTTAAATAACTAAATTCCGGAATCTAGACCCTACAGCTTTCATCGTTCATCAATTGCGAATATGTCTCTTTGTAATACATTAATTATCGTTTGAAGCGTAGTTATCATACTTCATTTGAATGGTGATTCACCATTCGTGTGTATCTTTCTAATTTATTAATTATCGTTTCAAGTGTGCTAATCATACTGCACTTGAGAAGTAATTCTTCAATTGTGCATATTTTAAACTTTGATAATACAGTAATATTCGGTAAATGAAATAAAACCTGGACATGCTACATTCACTCAAATAGATCTCGACAATAATTGGTAATGATGTTCTCGTGATTCGTTCCACGACTTATGAATATTTGAAAATTTTTTGATCAAACAAATCGGAAGTTATTAACAACAGAAAATGAATTTGTAACTGTAAATGACGATTAGGATTCAATCTTTGGAGCAAGAATAAGAAAAATAATTCTTTTAAAGATTCACGCAACACGCGAATGAGTTCATTAGCAGATAACTAACGTTAATTTAGACTAAATTTTGAAAATTCTTGGGCAATACAGCAGGAAACAAGGCATACAAAATTTACATAAAATATAGATTTACTCCGTTAATTGAACAACTTTTTCTTTTAAATAACTAACAAATTTCATAAACCCATGATATAATTGAATTCAACAGAAGACAATGGCAATTGAGTAAAGACGAAAGCGTCAATTCATGCTAGTACGTCTTTGGAAGTGATTGAAGTGCGCAGTTTCACTAACACAACTAAATAAAAATATTCCTATAAAATTTAACAAGGCAACAACAATCAGAATGTTCACACTCCCATACGCACTACCAGCACAACCACTGCTAAAACGCCCACACACTTCTACCTCGAGTAGCATGCACTACCTGTACAAAAACCACCTACCTATATGACACGATATCCTTGAGGTGGTTAGTGAGCATTTTCCCGCCCATCTCTATCCTGATGATAGCATCTTTCTGCTTCTTGCCCTGGATGTAGGGCGCTATGTGCGTGAAGCTAAACCCGGAGTCGACCAGCAGGCAGCACAGCTCCTTGGGGCGGTCTCGGTGGTACTTGTGCACTGACAGGTCGCCGGCTGCCCACACCACTCATGTTCTACTTACAACTCAGGCACGTAACTGGTTGAAGGCTACACATGATAAATGAAAGGGATGGTAGGAATTGCATTCGATAAAAATGGGAAAAGTTAGAGCAAGCGCTGTTGGTGTAATAAATTACGAAAACTATTTCCTATTACTTGAAAATTATGCTGATATTTATGAACGGATGACACAAAAACATGTAATTTTTTGTTGACCAACGCGCATCAAGATCTTTATTTTATATCTGTGTGAACATATAGAAGGAATCTTTAACCATGAACCTGATACGCAAAACTAGTCCCACTGGCCACAAGAAATGCACGAAATAATTAATAACCTTCTTAAATGCTAAATTTACCCAAACTGAAATGCTTTATATTCAATACTAAGCAATAACGGTTCACATTCACTATGATGATTGAAATAGTTTATGTTCTGTATCTGCTACACTGATTTTTTTTCATTATATTGTTTTCTTTTCTTGATTACCAAGGAAAATTACTTTCTGGATGCACCTTGTACATTATCTTTACATGTAAGAGTCTAGTATTTTCAATACGGTTTACTTAAACCAAAACTGTGCTTTATTTTTTAAACTCATTTAGACTGCAAAAATTTCAATTCAAAGTTTAAAAACATTTTCTGCTCTTCCTTTTTTTTTACTCCAAGATTTGTGCATTGACGTAGGGAGCACCGAAGCAAGAAAAAAACAATAATCATGCAACAGAAATTGAACGATTACTACTCATGATCTCATAGTCATCTTTGAATCCTTTCATTACCCAAGAGATCCAACGAAATGCTCGTGGTGTGCTGTCAGCTTTGTTTCACCTTTGATGTCCTGCCTGACAGCTGACAGGGCAAGCTCAAGCAGAGGATGACCCAATACACCACAGTTGCGATAAACACTACACTGAGCAGTTTCCATTCCTACGTATACCCAGTGGGTCAAATATACCAAAATTGGTCAACCCTTTAAAATTAGCTCAAGTGTTCCAAGTCTTTACATTGTTTTTAAGCTTACTAATTTTGCTAAAATCTCAAGTCTTCTCCACTTAAACAAGTTTTTTTTAAGTCAACCAAGCACGACCCAATACACAACACTAAGCATGAACAACACACCTATAGCTAAGACTAAATATAGATTACTGCAAGTGTTGCAGATGGTTACTGGAAATAATTTCAAAAGACAAACCATACCATTTATTCTGAGCAGAGCATCAACCTCATATTCTTCAAAGAAAATCTCGCTCATGGCCTCTTGAATGGAGGTAAAATTGAAGAAGGGCTCTGTGATGACGAGTGTTGTGCTCGTATGGTTCACGTTGAAAATCTCCTTGCTGAAGACGTAATCCCACACAGTTTTCTGCACATCCCAGTTTACGAGGTAGCCCTGTGTAGCCAAAGAATAATACACATCATGTAAATTCACATAACAGTTTGTGCATTTGTTATACATTGCACTCGCCCTACACAAATATATATACTCTACATTAAAATTTCACAAATTTGAAAGTGATTTAATTTGGTAGTGACAAAAAAAATTACAGCTGATATTGTCGTTTCCAAATTTTTATTGAAATAAGATTTCTTCAACAACATAGACTATATACTTTCAACACTAGTATGAAAATAAAGCTACTCACTTACTGAGTAAGATGGTACAATGTAACTTATATATTAATTGAGAAAAAATAACTAAGTTTGAAAAATATAGCCACAGTTGGACAAAAATTGCGTCCGACCCCAATCCATGTGGGCATTGGACATCATCCCTCGATCATCCCACACACTGTCATAAAAATGCCAATACCTGAAATCATTTATGGCAGGATCATGGTTTCATTTTTTCAATCATGAACTGTCAAAGTCAAATTTCCGCTAATTTAAAAGAGTAGGTTTGTTACCAATAGCAAAATATAGTTTTGTGTCATACAGTAACATAACAGCAGCCATTTAAGGTTACGGTCTACGTGGAAATTTGATAAGTGACTCATTTTCTGTTTTTAAATGCATCTTATAGAGGATTTGCTTGCGCTTCCATTGGTACTACACGCTCGCGTCTACTCCGATTGGTACGGCTCCCCCAGAGGGGGGAGAGCGAGGGGGTGGCATGACCTTGACGCAGTGCGACTCCTCCCACTCCTCATATTGGGGGTCAATTGGGCGTGTTTCTTTGCGGCAATGGCAGTAGAGTTCGTTTATGGGCTACTCAAAGTGCTTTCATATTCAAACAAAACATTCTAACGCTGACTAGTAATTTTTGATAATTTCAAGATTCCAGCTGTTCTGTTTACTTCTGTTTACACATGCTTTCATTCATAGCTTGATGACAGCCGCAGTATCATAGCTACGGCTATGGAGAGCACACCAATCAAAAGGGCTTGAAAAGAGCTACAAAGCAGAGATCACTTGAAAAAAATACGTATTTTGGTAAAATAATTTTTTGTTTTTTGTGGAATAGGGATTATGAACACTTACACTTATTGTCTTTTGATGTAGATTTTCTCCCAGAGTTCAAAAGCTACAACAATGTCAAATATATGAATCGAAAGTGCTCAAAAAGCACTACAAAAGCTCAAGAGTTCATTGTAGAAAACACCTCGTTCAAAAGATAGGAAGAAAAACAATTTTTTTTGTAGAAAAACACGTTTTCTGGAAACTTGCTAATTGGCTCTTTCAAACCTATCTTCTTCCACAATTTTAGGGTTACATGAATAGGATATATACCATTCGATAGGGCTTAGCGAGCTATATCCATAAGCAATACAAAATTTCTAAACAATCATTAATTTGAAAATTATACAACATGAAAGAAAAAAAGTCACATTTAAAAAAAAATACAAAAATCCTATAAAATAAATTTATCAAAATTCCACATTGCTTATGGATATATGGGTATATAAACTATATAAAAACGAATTTTCGGTTCTGTAACTTCAAAATTGTAGAAGATGGATTTTGAAAAAACCATTTTTTCAGTTTTTTGAAAAAAAAGTGCAGATGGAAAAAAATCCATCAATTATGAAATGATAATTGCAGCATTGCACACCTACTGAGAAAGTTTCAGAGAAATCCCTACATAAATAAAGATTTTTTTTTTGGGTAGACAGTCCTCTTAAACAAATAGAGGAGAGTTGAGCTTCAAATCTCAAAGTTAATTGACTTATTTAAACACTATTGTAGCTGCTAGAAGAAATCCCTAGAATTAGCAGTTCTGCATTAGGCCAACAGAAAAGACAGAGAATGCTAGATGATGCTAGAGCAACTTGAATAAATGAAGTGACTCAAGTCTCAGGAATGAGTAAAAAATGAGAATGAAAGAGGAATTTGACATATTCCATATATAAAAAAGGAATTTTTTCATATTCGTTTAAAACTCACATCATACTTCTTGACTCATCTTTACTTCTGCACTTTCAAGTATATTATTATTATTATATAAGAAAGTTTTAGCCTCCCTTAACCACGACAAAGATGTTTCAAGAGAGGAAAGAGGAAGGCACCATTTAGTATGGAGTTGAGGGAACGCGGAATCTATGCACAAAGTGCACAGAAACAGTAAGCTAGGAAAGAAGTTCATGAAACAAGAAAAAAGTTGAAGAAGAAAGTAGTAGGTGCTGAAAAACAGGACAGCAGTGAACCGAAAAAAGATGGTCCGTAACAAAACAAAACCTATTTTATTACAACAAAAAGGAAGCCTACCTAACCTTTAGCTCGGGCCCTTACATGGTTTCCCTGGGAGACTTTCAAGTACAAGTGGGAATAATTGGACTGCTAAATTCCAGTGAATTTTTAGCATGAACTTTGGAGATAGAATCTGGTTACACTTACTAAATGCAATATAGTAGAACTTTCACTAGGCTAAAAAACAAAACAAGTCATTCAATCAGCATGAACTTTTGTTTAATCTGCATAATAATATAAAATGTATTTATAAACAAATTTGGGTGACTTAGTAATGGTGACTTGGACTACTTATGCTATACTATACTATGTTATAACTGATACCTCATATATTTGATATTAGCATGTGCTGTAGTTTTCAAAAAAGAAGGGAAGAAGGGAACATTATCATTAGTGGAGCAACTACAACAGCACTGCCAATCTATCATTCATTTCTGGTATGTGACGTAAACACCTATCACATTTCTATAATACTGCACATTAGGCAGACATAAGCATGAAATTATTCTGCCCTATCAAACTGGAGAGTCTGTCTTTTGCTGTGCTTCCAAATTGATGTTGGTTATTAGCTACCCTTGCTTCCTAGTCAAAAGATAGGCAGTATGAAATATTACTAGATCATAACTTAAATGCGGGTTGCTATACTCCAATAGAAATTACATAAACATTAAAATTTAGAACAGAACAGTATCATGTTATACCAAAAACTTTTTTTGGAAATATAATTTACCAAACAACAGCATCTCATCAATGGAATATTAATGTATAACTGATTTTAAGACATAACAAATGTCAACAATAAATTCTCCAGAGTACAGCATGCATTAGAAAAAATTTATAAGTTCAAATATTATTTTCAATGCATCAGTGAATAAGATTGTTTTTTAAAGCTGTAAAAAAGCATTAATCCATGGTAATCAAGTATAAAACTTAGCTAATATGTTCAATTTCCTACATATTTCAACAGCAAAAAAAATAATTTGAAAATGTACTGCATACTATTTAATTCAAACTATTTTATATAGGAACATTGATGAGTAACTTTTGAGGTATTTACACAGTATATGCATGAAATCAATTTCAATTCATCTTTTGTTAAAGGATTGCAAAGGAAATTAATCAAACCTATTGAAAAAATCACAGGAAAAATATTCAGCAACAATAATATAACAGTATTCTTTATTTAAGTGTAAAGCACTTGAATTCTGCTAGAGTCTCCATTGAATGATAGACTCCACATATAATTTTCCAGTTAATTTCAGAACATTCTGCAAAACAAACACTTAAATGAAGAATAATAACCTTTTGGAAAGGTAAAATGTAGAATAAGCCAGATGCATCTCTGCAGTCATCAAGTTGGTCTCCAATGAAAGGCCGGCGACGCTCACTCTTTGCTTTCATCACAGCATTCAGCAGAACCCTGCCAAGAAACAGAAACACTGAAGAGCAAAATGCATAATAGGACTGACTTTATGTATTACCTTTCAAAGTACTGGCTAACATTTTTCAATGTTTCTCACAGGCATCTGTGTTTATGCAAAAGTTCCCAAGTAATTAATATTGATTCTTAAGCCTCCCTATAAAAACAGGAAATATCATTGATTGACAGAAGGTATATTTTAATCCAGTTTGTCTAAACTTTATTACAAGAAATTTTTCTTAATGGCACTGAAGTTTTTATGAATTCTAATGTTCAAGCCACATACTAATCTTACAATACTTGAAAAATGCTGGACATAAATGAAGAATGTTCAGATTAAGATGACATATCATACTCAGTATTGTAGCTATCATATCACATCTTAATCTTAGCCTCAGAAAAGATAGTAAATAATGTATTTTCAGCATGTGATCATGAAGAATCGATGTCACTGCAGAAGTATATCCACTTCTGAGGCCACTCAAAGTGCCAACTATACATATTGTAGCTTCTAATAAGTAAGAAAAGTTTTATACAAGGCGAATTTTTTGCCTAAGAAAACAAAAACTTAAAAATAAATAACAAAAACTTAAAAATAAACAACTGGTTGTGTCCTTGCTCAAACTGTTATGTGTGGGCCAGCTCATGTACCCAAGAGTCAAACAAGCTAATCATTCCTACTACTCAAAAGTGGTAATGGAAATCCCTCTTTGCCTCTCCCCTGAAAATTCATTTAGATACCTAGCACTCAGCCAGCAACAGCATTTTAAGCAACATATCACTAATTGACTGCGTTGGGTGGGTGTGGTATAGGCTTCATTCTGCACTGTGCCAAAGATAGCAATCGACTCCTGATCATAGCCCACAGCACTATTTGTAATTACATAACTGTGGCACAGTAAAATCTTCTTGATTTACCATCGGTTGCAACAAAATATTACCCTACTAAGCCATACAAAGAACGAACAAAAAACAGCTAACAGCAAATAAAATTAATAACTAGTAACGACATCACCACAGTATAGCTGAGGAATTGACATCAATACTGTTGTTACTTTGACATTTCATTAAAATGATTCAACTAGTGCTTTTAACTAATAAAACCATCAATTTATCAATTTAAAGTCACGAGTAATTTAAAATGTATGAAAGATACCAAACTGTGCCAGATAACTAGCACAATATGAAAACTATATCTCCTTACCTTGGTTCTGACTGGTTGGAGTAGCCTGCTTTAATGGAGTGAGCTCCATTGTCCATGATGAACACATTTGACGTCATGATGATGCAGGACAATATGGATTAAAATTCTCCTAAAAATAAAAAATATTGATCACCTAGATAAAAAAAAGATATTACTTTTAAAAAATATGAGCAATATATGATAGATTTCAATAAAACATCCTAGATTAAAAATTCAGTCATATATAATGATTCATACACCAAAGTGCATGACTACACCTATGCCATATTAAGTCAAAGATTATGTCACATACTGCTGCCACACATGTTTAAATCATCATTCATTCATTAATTTTAAAATTGTAAAATAGAATGGTGCTCCCAAGTACCTATAAATAAGTGTAAATAAATCAAAATTTTGTAAGACTTTATGCTAAGAATCCTTTCTTCTTTTCTCAAACTTTACTTTTTCTTCCCATCAAATATGTATTTCAAAGTTTCATATAATCTAATCATAAATTAGCTTCTTGCTAATTTTAAATGATTCAATTTTACAAGAGCATCTTCAAGTGATCTAACTCATTCATCAGAGGGATTTAACTAAACAACAAAATTATTCAATGATAAACATTTTTCATTTTGGAATGAGTTCATCTCATTTTGATAAAGCTATACTTTCAAGCACAGTCCATCTAATTCACAAGTTTTAGTTTATCACCAAATTAATAATTGGTTAACGTGAAGGAGAGGACAGTAATTGATTTTCTACTTTTTGGTGCCTAAACATAGATAATTAGATCTAAATAAAGCATTTTTCTCCTATGCACTTTCCATCGTAAATGATTATTTAACGAGTTATAGCGGTAAATTACATACCGCAACTGTAGTGCTTGAAGCGGAAAGAAATTATTAGGTTAGAACTTACGAGTGTCCGAGTGTGTTAATCGGAGTGAGAGTTGACGTAGGGTTCAAGGATCCGAGGTGTGCCGGTGGCTACGATTACGTGGTGAGTAAATTTATTAATTGTATTATCTTTTGTAGAAACAATTACAGGTATATTTTTCCAAATTAAGCTAGTATAGTTATTTTGTACCGGAAATAGGTAGGGATTAACTATTAGGAGAGTCGATAGACTCTGAGGACATGGCTCACTCTCCACTGGACTCGGAGAGTGAGCTCGATGTCAGTGATGACCTGATGATAAGTAACTCGATGGATGATGGAGTTCTATCAGATTCAGTTCAAGTTACCGTTAATGAAACCCTGCCTGTAACTGTTTCAACTCCCGAGATCATCACTGCTGGGAGCCATAGATCCAGGGCACCCTTAGTAGTAGATAGCTACCCTGGAGGTGTAGAATTATCTCAAGATATTCCAGGTACCGATAGTGACATGCTGAGATTTTTGAATAACAATGAAGCCCCCTCTACTCAACAATCGGTCAAGCGGAAGAATTCCGACATTTCAGGTTCTAGCCAATGCAGCTTGCAGGAAAAAACCAAATACTCTAAAACTACTAGATCTGAGCCCACAACCAGTGGGTTTGCTGTCTCAGGATTAAATACAGGTCCTAGATTTTCATCTCACAGGCAAGTTCATGGTCAAACTCCATCCAGTGCAGACAGTAAAGCTGTGCACCAAAGGTCTCACACCTTTCTGGTTGAACCTATTAGTGGAAAAGTAGCAATTGAAAAATTCTTTTCAAATGAGCTTAGACTTTTAAAAGATATTCAGTCATCTAACTTTGCACAAGCAAGCATCATTGATGTAAAGAAAAACATAAGCCGCAAACTGCTCATTATTAATGTGAAACCTATCAACTCAAAGATGCAATCACACCTGCTCTCGACCTCAAAGATGGGGGACTGGGAGGTTCGATGTCGACTTCCACAAGCCCTAGAACAGTCTCTAGGAGTCATCGGGCCTGTTGGCCTGGACACTGGTGACGAAGAAATTAAGGAATTTCTCAGCCAAAAATACACCAATGTGATCAGTGTCAAGCGAATCACTAAGGGCAAAGACAAAACAGCAACCCTCTACATTCTCATAACATTCCAAGGACCAGAATTGCCAAAGTATGTTTACCTAGGCTACGAAAGATTTGAAGTCAGAATTTTTGTTGACAAGCCCTGGCAGTGCTTTAATTGCCAAGGATTTGGACATAATGCCTCCATTTGCAGATTTAAACCAAGATGTGTTGTGTGTTCGGGCCCTCATAATTCAAGAAACTGCATAGAAAGAGAAAATATAAGCCCGCTCTGTTGCAACTGTAAAGGAAAGCATACAGCTAGCTATGGGGGCTGTCCTCTGATGAAAAAAGCCAAGGTTGTTGAAAAAGTCCGAGCTGAATGCAAGCTCTCTTACCGTGATGCAGTAAAAGTGCTTAAGGATCAGCCTGCTAAATTAAATGAAAACACCAGCACCTCACCCAACTTGAATGGTGACTCATTTACTGAAATTACCTATAGAGGAAATAGAACTGCATTTGAAGCAGAAAGTTCTCTTCCATGCCCAAGAAATAACCTCACTAATGCTGCCACTCAAACAGAGGAGACCATCACAAAGCATAGACATCTAGAGGAAACTACTCTTAGCACAGATATAGCAATACAAATAGCAGTGATAGTCGCAGAAATGTTCAAAACCCTACAAACCTTGGGAAGGCCAGGTACTGACAAAGAGATTTCAGGAGTCATAAGCAAAGTCCTCAACACAAAAGTTCCAGAAAGTGCCCTACAACAAAAAAAGCCTGTAGTTACACTCGAGTTAGATCAACAGGAAGCGAACAGCACTGAAAATGATCAGGAAGGACCCTCCCAGGAAGATCAACCAAAGAAAAAAAAGAAAAAGAACAAAGCAAATAAAGATAACAATCTCATCCCAGAAGTAAAAAGCATCACAGAAGTCACACCAAGTCCTACCTTTAACTCCCATCAGACAAGGATGAGGGCAGGTTTGAATGCTGTAAAGCGCAAAGAACCTCCTAAAACTTCCAGAAACCTAAACCTTAAAAAAACATAAGCTCAAACAACCAACTCAAAATTTTGACTTGGAACGCACATAGCCTATACACAAAGCTATCTCATTTCAAAATTAGATTGTATACCACTAAACCTCATGTAGTATGTCTGTGTGAGACATGGCTAAGGGCGGACAGAGAACCAAGTTTCATCAATTATCGTACTTTCTATAAGCATAGACGTGAACGTGTGGGAGGGGGGCTAGCAATACTTGTCAGGAATGATATAAACTGTAAAGAAAAAATAATACCACCATATAATGGGGGCAAACTTGAGTATCAGTCTGTAAGCATTTTTAATGATAAAGGGAAACTTGATATCTTGAGCATTTACAACCCGAATGAAGCCGTACAATCAGCTGAATTTAGTTACTTCTTTCAACAACTTAATGCACGTAGAGTTGTAGTGGGAGACTTTAATGCCCACCATCAGATGTGGGAAACAAGGTTGCCTGCTAATGCCACCGGTAACAACCTAGTCTCCTCCCTTCTGGAAGAGAACAATTTAGCCTTGCTTACCCCCCAATCACTACCAACTTATTATCATGTTCAAACTAAAAATTACTCCACTCTGGATTTATGCTTCGTTTCAGCAGACCTATGGCCAATGTCTCACATAAACTTGGAAGCTGAGATGGGCAGTGACCATGAACCTGTCCTGGTGTCAATAGATTTTTCTCCTGACACTGCAGTATTCCGTGCCAGACGTAAATGGCTTTTTGATAGGGGGTCATGGGATAGGTGGCAGGCAAGCTTACCTGAAATTAGAGAAAGTGACGACTTTTTAGTCTCTGTTGAGAGCTTCACTGCTTCACTTCTTGACAGTGCAAGTGAGTGTTTTGAGAGAACTAAAGAAACAGTAAATCCAAAGTTTTCAAAGCACTGGTGGAATGAGGAATGTGCCTTGTGGGTGAGAAGACGGCGCACTGCAAAGAACCATTTTCGTAAACATCCCACTCCCAGCAATTTGATTGCTCTGAGAAGAATTGAGAATATGGTTAAGAGAACTACTAAGAAAGCAAAAAAAGAATCATTTCAAAAGTTCTGTACTTCGCTTAACAGTTTTACACAAACTGACACAGTGTGGAAAAAAATTGGAGCCCTCTCAAACAAAAGGAAAGGACTCAGGTCAGAACCAATTCTATATAATAACAAGTTGATTACGAATCCTTCCGAAAAAGCAGAAGCTATAGCAAATAGCTACTCTAAACTTCTCACTTGCAGTCATTCAGCTGGGAGTGCTGCTGACTATCTTTTGCCATTGGCTCTTGCTCTAAGCAGTGATGAAATGTTCCCTTATAACAGTCAGTTTTCATTACATGAACTTGAATGTGCTTTAAAAAAGATCAGCAACACAGCTCCTGGCCATGACATGGTCCATAACCTGATGCTGAAAAACCTGACCCCACAATATCAGACTTGGCTGTTAAAAATATTGAACTGGAGCTTCAACCAGGCCCTCATTCCACCATGCTGGAAGCTTGCTATCGTTCTGCCATTCCATAAGCCAGGTAAACCATTATCTGACCCAAGTGCATACAGGCCCATCTCTCTCCTGCCTTGTGTAGCCAAATTGTTAGAAAAAATGGTATGTAGCAGATTATATCACATCTTGGAGACTTCAAATTCTTTTAGTATCACCCAGGGGGGTTTCAGGAAGAGGCTAAGCACTCTAGACCAAGTAGCTAGGTTAGAAATGAACATCAGGCAGGCTATAGTTAACCGTGGTGTATGTATTGCAATCTTTTTTGACTTAAGCAATGCATATGATTGTGTCTGGCATACTGGTCTTCTCTACAAACTCAGTCAGTGTGGGATTGGGGGAAAAATACTGTGTTGGATCAGAGAGTTTTTAAGTAATCGTAAATTCAAGGTATTTTTTGAGGGAAGGTACTCATCAGAGCAACCAATCACGTCAGGAGTTCCACAAGGGTCCATACTAGCTCCAGTTCTTTTCAATGTAATGATGTCTGACCTCCCAAGAGTAGAAGGTGTTACACTGTCAGAATATGCAGACGATGTAACCCTTTACTGCCGAGGAGAAAACCTACCCCAGGTAGCTCGACTTGTACAACAGCAGATAGCAAAGTTTTATGAGTGGACCAGGACTTGGGGTTTCCATCTGAACCACTCTAAGACCAAAGCAATGTTATTCACTAGGAAAAATTTAGTACCTCCATCTATCACATTGAATAATACTCCTATTGAATTTGTCTCAACCCACAGGTATTTAGGCATAACCTTTGATGCTCCTGGCCTTATGTGGAAGAGCCACATCCAGCAACTAAGAGATAGTAATGTGCCAAAACTCAATTTAATGAAAGCTATATCAAATCATCACTGGGGAGCTGATAGGGAAACATTACTAATGATTTACAAGGCAGTTATCCGTAGCAAATTAGACTATGGATCAGTCTTTTATAGCTCTGCCCCAGATTCCCATTTAAATAAATTGAACTTAATACAGAATACCTGTTTAAGAATTGCAACTGGTGCTAGGAGCACATCACCTATTCTGTCTTTGGAAGCTGAAGCTAACATACCTCCCTTGAAGATGCATAGAATGTCAGTACTATTAAGATACTATTGTCGAATTAGTGAACTGCCTAGAGACCTCCCAATCACAAAGGAGTTATTTCAACCTTTGCCCACTTTGAGTGGTAGACCCTGGGCAGGTCACATTATTGTTCCTCCACTGATTGTGAGGGCCAAACAAGCTTTTGATGTTCTAAAGTTGAAACATTTTCCCCAGAATTTTGTGACCCTGGTATCCCCTATACCACCATGGACAGACATAAATAATTTTTTTATTCCAGATTTTGTGACTGCTCCAGTTGCCTCAATTTCCAACCATGAAGCACTATGTACCCTGAGATATTTGCTGGAATTCAAGTTTGACTCACACTTGCAGGTATATACTGATGGCTCAAAGTATCTTACCCCTGAAACTTCAGCTGCAGCTGCTATGATAATTAAAGCCCCTAATACTACTGTGCTGCATAACTGGAAACTACCAGCAGATACAACTATCCTAGGCTGTGAATTATTTGCTATTAAAGAATCTGTGAAGTATCTCCACACTCACTATGAATCTCTAACTGGAGCAGTCATTTTTACAGATTCCTTGTCTTCAGTGTCACTTTTAAGGAACAGAACACCCAAAAATTATATTCATTTAATCTTTGAGATTCACAAATATATAATCTTATTATCAGAGCGATATCCAGTGCATGTACAGTTCATTCCAGGTCATAAAGATCTGGAGGGCAATGAGTTGGCCGATTTGGCAGCCAAGGCAGCTCACATTGATGTGGTGACTCCATCAGTACACGTTGCTAGAACTGACATGGTAAGCACAATTAACGAGTCTGTTGTTGAGTACTGGCAAGAATGGTGGCTGAACGAAATAAATATATCAAGCAAGGGAAAAAAGCTGCTGGAGTCAAAGGGAACTCTTTCCTACTGGCCCTGGTCCTCCCATAGGAACAGGGCAGTGGAGACAGCCATGGCCAGGCTCAGAATTGGTCACGTGGGACTAAATGAGCACCTAACCCGCTTTAATCTAGCTGACTCTAACCTTTGTTCCTGTGGTTCTGTTGAGTCTGTGTCCCACTTCTTGCTGCAGTGTCCCAGATATTCAAATGAAAGAACAATCCTTTATGATGAACTGCATGCCTTGGGTATAGCGTTTACCCTCAAGAACATCTTAGGAGGAGGCAACTTTGATAGAGGCAAGCAACATAAAATTTTGAATGCTATGGCCAAATATTTGATCTGTACTAAAAGGTTAGGGGACCTGTAGCCACTAACCACTAACTCTAGCAATGAAGTCAGTTCAGCTTCCAAAGGAAGAGGTATGGCTGACTGTCAGTGGGGATGTCTCAGGTCATTATCTAAAGTGAAATAAGTGTAAGAGAGACCTCCTATGTGAGGGACGTTCTCCTGACTTTAAGCTATATCATGTTACATGTCAGAAATCACAGCAGAGAGCACTGAGGTTAATGTTTTGAGGTGCATTCCAGTGGTAGTGGTAGTGGGAGTAGCAGTAGCAGTATAGTAGTGTAGTTTGGGAATGCACTCGTGAAGTCTCAATTCTCATTATCCCTAATGTATTTTGTACTTTTAAGATGCTCCAGGTTGCGGCACCCAGGCTGGACCATTCGCCCTCCTGCTGTCAATGGCTCTATGCTGTGCTTGCAGTTAGGTAGTCCCAACTAATCACAAAGCATGCTCTAACAATTCAAGGAACTATTGTTGTGCTGCTTTAACGTGTGACTTTCAAACTTATCCCTGCCAATCTCTAACTTATTATAGGTATCCATTCTCATTTATTCTTCTATGCTCTCAGGCACGCCGTGACGAAGAAACAATTGAGACCTGAGGTGCATGGGCCAACAGGAACCAGGATCCTCAATTAAACTGACGCAAGAAAGAAAGAAAGAAATTATTATGAGGGAAAGACTACAATGGAATCTCTTAATCTTTTGCATACTAAGTTTCCTTGTATCCCCCCTACATACTTTCTCCCAATAGCTTACACTCAGATTCCATTCAAAAATTTGCTTTACCCATCTGCTATTCTGCATTCTTTCAATTCTCACCTTATAATTCAACACCGCTTTCATCATTCTTTCTGAAAATAGGCTCCACCCTAGGTCACCTCTAATAATAATGATGGCATCTACGGATGCTTTATTTCCAATCAAGCCTGATACATATCACCTTGTACAGTGGATTTTCAAATGCCTTATAACTAACGCCAGGACGCCATTACGCTTTCCCTCGGTCAAGACCGGTACCCATTTCAGACACCTGGGTAGAGTGGGGTATTGTGCTTGGAATTTTTCTCCTATACCCAACAGAGAAAATCGCCACCAGCGCCGGGACTCGAACCAGGGTCTGCCTGGACCGAGGATAGTTCAATGGTCGCGCGGCTACAACGAGCACCAAATTACAAAAAATAATGGCTTCTGTAGCTGTCCATTTTGGAGCACCCACTGCTAAATGTCCTACCTTATTTTGTATTACATCCAGCTTTTCAAGATCACTTAAATTCGAGGCAAGAGCACTCATACCATGCATGGCACTACGTACCGCAACATAAAGAACTTGAACTTGAACTTGAGGGCCGACAGCGTCGGGGCATTTGTAACGGCCTACAATTCCCTCCACAATTTTCACACAAAGAGTTCAGCGCCTGGTACCAGACTTGTCCACTAAACTACTCAGGATCTACCAATCCTTGTCACAAGCTGCCATTGGATGGCATCACTGGGATAGCCAGTGTGTCAAAACACCATCCCCAGGCATATTGGGTCATTACTGACCATTCTTCCTGACTGGCTCATTCCAGTCACTGTCTCTTACTCCAGGCACGCACAAGAGACATTTTCATTCTGATCCAATCCAGCAAGACACTCATTCTCTCATTCTCATACCACTCATTCTCTCCATACTGCTCAAGCACCACATTCATAAAACGTTCTCTCTCCTGCTCATACTTACTACATTCCAGCACAAAATGCTCAATTGTTTCCTCCACTCCACTAATACACTGCCGACATAATCTGTTATTATTCTCATTCCACCTCCATGTACGTCTGTTCACACTCAATGACTTACATCTCACAGCAAACAAGAGTTGACTTCCAAAACTACCATCATAGAACATCTCAAACTTAGGTGCTTCTTTTTTCATATACCAGTCAAGTGTAGGCTTCCGCATCATGCTAAACCTCCACTTATTCAATCCATACTCTTTTGTTTGCCTCTCAATCTCTTTCTTCCACCTCTTGCAGTCCCACTCAGGCCCTACACCTCCAGGAATTATTAAACTCCAGTCATCCACAGGTCTCCCAATTCTAACATGAATAATCTTTTGTATACTAAGCTTCCTTACATGCCCCCAACACACTTTCTCCCAATAGCTTACACTCAGATTCCATTCAAAAATTTGCTTAACCCATCTGTTATTCTGCATTCTTTCAATTCTCACCTTATAATTCAGCACCGCTTTCATCATTCTTTCTGAAAATAGGCTCCACCCAAGGTCACCTCTAATGGCTTCTGTAGCTGTCCATTTCGGAGCACCCAATGCTAACCGTCCTACCTTATTTTGTATTGAATCCAGCTTTTCAAGATCACTTCCATTCCAGGCAAGAGCACTCATACCATACATGATACTAGGTACAGCAACATACTTCCACATTCCCCTCACACATTCATACTTGTTTGCTCTGTATCTGGCCACGCTACTTAATCGTCCACTCCACTGCATAGCTTTTGCCACTTTCTCATCCTTAGTTCTAGTGCATCCATCTCCACTTATCATACACCCTAGATATTTGTATTCTTTTGTTCTGTCTCCAATATTCTAGTCTGTCTCTATCAGTCTCATCACTATTTATAACCATAACCTTGCTTTTGTCGGCACCGAAGTTTATCTTGAAATCTGCACTATATCCGTTCACAACGTCAAGCATCCTTTGCAGTTCATGTCCACATTCACTAACTACAACCACATCATCAGCATACAACAAACAGCCCAGTCTCTCATTACCAACTTTCATTCCTAAGCCACTCCTTCTCAGTCGAACTGCTAATTCTTCTGTGTACAATCCAAACAACAGGGGAGACAGAGTACAGCCCTGTCTCACTCCTCTAACACTCCTCACTTGCCCCGTTTCCAAATTTCCTAACCTGTATATAGCGCTTGTGTTCTCATACAGACTTTGTACAATTTTTACTATTTTTCTGCTAAACCCAACTTTCTCAGAACTTCAAAGAGCCTAACCCGATCCACTCTGTCATACGCTTTTTCAATATCCAGGAATGCTAAATACGCCTTCTTATCATCCTTCCTCATTCGCTCAATTATTTCACTCACTACAAACAGATTATCTTCCCCACGTCTATCCTGCCTAAAACCATTCTGTTCTTCACCTAGGACTCCTAATTCCTCAACTAAATTTTTCATTCTCTCATTCAAAATACCACAAAATATCTTACATACAGTGTCACCCAGTGCAATTGGTCTGTAATTTTTAAGTTCTTTCATACTCTTATGTCCACCCTTATGCAACAGAACTACATTACACTTGTTCCAGTCATCCGGTACTCTTTCACTCTTCCATATCTCATCAAATAAACATTTCAACATACTGACCACATTCTCTCCTCCAAATTTATAGAACTCATATGGGATCTTATCAGGGCCATATGCCTTTCCATTTTTCACTTTCTTCAAAAAACTTACAATCTCTTCACAAGTGATTTCGTCTTCCATTTGCAGTTCACGTTCATCAATCAGAAAATTTATGGGTGCATTATCTGTAACCTGCTCATTCATTCCACCAATGTCCTCCCAGTATTCTTCAACTGCTTTCACCAGTTGCATCCTATCTTGCACACTGCAACCATTAACTACTAATTCATCAACTTGAACTTCACTACTTCTATCATTACGTTGTATAAACTTATACCAATCTTTTATTCCATCCAGACCTTTCTTTCTTAGATTTTCAACTTGGTGTCTCTCCTCTTTAACTCTAGCCTCATTAATCATTCTCCTTACTTTCTTCTGCTGGTCCTTGTACTCATTCCATGCACTCTGCCATTCATCCTCAGTAATTCTGTTTCTTTCATACATTTTCCTCATACTGCGTTGTTTCTTATTTAAAGTCTTTCTTCTCATTCGTTCTTCCCTTATCTCACTTGTAAACCACCTGGCATTCCCTGTCCCTTTCTTACATTTTATTCTACCAATCTTTTGCTCTGCCACATCATACAAGGTTCTTGCAATCTCACCATTTAGGTCATTTACATTTCCACACCTGTTCCAGTTATACCTACTCAATTCATTCTTAAATTTTTCCCAGTTTGCCTTTTTTATCTGTCAACTTTCTTCCACACTACTGACCTTCTGAAAAACCATTAATACGTCTTTTCAAACTACTGAGTCCGTGGACTGTAAATAACATTTTTCTTCCGCAAAATTGATATCCACGGAAAAAATAAAGTCAAATATGATTATGACATAAAATTCATTTATTTGAAAAAATAATAACTTTATTTCCGAACAGGTCAATTGATCAAATTTGTCAAATTGAGTTCAGTAAATTCTTATTATAAAGGCTCTTTAGTTCCTGCATAGTCATAGGTATTATGATTGGCATGCCAATATATGAACACAAGGCTGAGAGAAAATATCAAAATGTGTTCCCTCCGTTAATTTTTCCTAAATTTGTTATATAAATACTGAAACACTGATAAAGAACACTTTGTAGGAAAATCTCATACTACATTCTCACAAGAGCTAAGGCTACTGCAGTAGCCAAAGATGTTGCTGATAAAGAATATTTTATTCCAATCAAGCTTGATACATATTATGTTGTACACTGGTTTTTAGATGCCGTATAAATAATACCAGAACACAATGACGATTACCCCCGGCCAAGCCGGTACCCATCTCTGACACCTGGGTAGAGTGGGGCGTTGTAGCTGTGTCCTCCTTTTCCCATCAGGGAGAATCACCAGGTGGAACTTCTGGAATTCGAACTACCGACACCTTCCCGTGAAGAGCACGTGCCATTCGACAACGGTGACCACTGTTAAGTGCAATAAATGAAATAAAATAAATCTACATCTAAAACTAGCAGGTTAACATGTCACAAATTCAATACAAGGTGGGGCTTATCAAATAGAAAAAAAATAAAGAAAACCCCTTTATTTCCAAAAACGTTGCCAAATGAGATACATGCCAAGATATTGGCTTTTAAAAATTTCTTAATATAAGACGTCCTAAGACAAACGTTTCATACGAGGAGTAACCCTAGATAAGCTATGAGAGGCGTACAAACAGATAGACCATACGAGGCGTACTAATAGACAAACCATTCGAGGCGTACTAATAGACAAACCATACTGGGCGTGCTAATAGATTAACTCAGTCAAGGGATAGTTAAAAAAATTAAATATATTATCGCTTGGATATTTTATATTTCAAGAGATGGCTGACAACTTATAAATAATTCAAAGCTATCCTATAATAAGAGCCGCGTCCGTCCGTCTGTCCGAAGCCAGCCGAAAGTGTGTGATGAGCGTATCTATGATACAAGCTACATCTACTTCTCAATTTTCGCAAATCAATGTTTATGTATAAAAGAAAGTATTACGACTAAAATTTTTTCATTAGAGAATTTACTTATCCCTACTTTAGAAATGGATGAACACAAAAGAATAAACGGAAAGAGATTAGCTCAACAATTGCGGCGGCAAGACAGCCGGAAGATCAGAGATAAGAGCAACGCCTTAGAAATACTGAAAGACGTCATGAACTCCGTCGTGAAGTGTCTAAAGAAGCACGAGCGAGAATTTAACAACAAAATGCAGCTCAGCATCGGATTACAAGAGAACAATTGTCTCAAGAAGCACGAGAGAGAATTCAACAACAAAATGCAGCTCAGCATCGTATTGCAAGATAACAATTGTCACAAAAAGCACGAGAAAAATTTCAACGACTAAACACAGTTCAACACAGAAGAAAAGAAAGAAAAAAAAGAAAAATGTTTATTTCCAAATTGTCACATGATATACATGCCAACTTATTTGCTTTTAAAAGTTTCTTAAATATAGGGCATCCTAAAACAAATGTTCCATACGAGGAGTACTAATTGACAAACCATCCGAGGTGTACAAGTAGATGAGCCATACGAGGCATAATAATAGACAAACTAAACGAGGTGTACTAATAGACAAACTGTCAGAGGTGTACAAGTAGATAGACCATACGAGGCATAATAATTGACAAAATATACGAGGCGTACTAATAGACAAACCATTGGTGGTGTGCTAGTAGTCTAACAAAAGTTCTATACTAGGAGTACTAATTGACAAACCATCCGAGGTGAACAAATCGATAAGCCATACGAGGCATAATAATAATAGGCAAACTATACGAGGTGTACTAATAGACAAGCTATCAGAGGTGTACAAAATAGATAGACCATACGAGGCATATAAATAGACAAAATATACGAGGCGTACTAATAGACAAACCACACGTGGCTTGCCAATAGTCTATCTCTGTCAAGGGTAGTTGAATGAGAAATGAAAAATATGCCCTAAAAATATGCAAAGCCCTATCACCACCAAAAACATATTTCGTATCTTCTCGATATTCACCACATCATGCGGACATGGGTACATGGGATAAAATAGAGATACAGTGTAAGCCGGTTACCACTCATGATTGACAAATATCTACGATATATTGATAGAAATGGGTAAACAAACATATATTCAATATCAAAATTCATAGCTTGTACAACATACGGACAGAAAGATAATTTTAATACGATTCATATGCTCAAATTGCACTTTATTTCATTAATTATATATGACATTAATCCGATTCACAGAAACGCCCTCTGGGGAAGTGCTAGATCTATTTTTTAATCATTTATTAACCGAATGGTTTTTGCGTAAAGAAATGAAATAGAAACATGTATATCTATTTATGTAGATACATATATATACCTACACACCTACACACACATATTAATTTATATACTTATTGAAAATAAAATATTAGAAAAAATACAAATATAAGATAAAAGATAGAAGCAACCTACCATCTACTACACAGAAAATGGCAGCTGAGCTCACTGTAATCCTTAGAAATTTTTTGCAAAAAAAATAGCTAAAAGGAAGAGAAGACTTCGAAAAACATAAAAATGAGCTGTTTTTTAATTTCTTCACAGAAATTTTTAAGAAAAATCAGGTTATAGTCAAGAAGCAACACAACTCTTCAGCATTATACGGACATGTGTACGTGGGATAAAATGGAGTAACATTGTGGCCGGATAACACATCTGAGTGGAGAATATTCACAAAATTGGCACATATAGGAAGATTAGGCCTTGATCCAAAATGATAATTTTGATTACAGAAATTTAGAGTTTTTTCCTATTTGAAAGTTCAGTGCTCGTGTGCGATGAACGCACGAAAAAAAAAATAAAAAGACTAAATGCAATGCTTAAATTACCCCTTTCCCTCCAGCTCAGCCGAAAATCGATTGAAAACATCTTCGAGAATGATTTTGAAATAGCTAGACAACGTTAGCCAAAAATTTAACTCATTATAAACTTTGCACAACCCTCACATCTATAAACCTGTTTATTGGTGTACACACAAAATGTATTTCATGGTATATTTGTCATACGGACGTTAAATATTAATACAGAAAAGAGAAAGAAATAACAAAATAAAGATGAGGAAATACTCCTAATTATGGAAAGAACGTTCGTTCTGCTGCACTGAACTGACGGCTGTGGTGCTCATTGTTGTCGACAGAAATAAGTAAGATGAATATACGAATCGCTTAGCAAACGTAAAATGAAATAGTTTCTAAATTTCTAAAAGAAATTTCAGGAAAAATTAAAATTTCTGATAGATGGGAAGTTCACACCGAGATGCTGCAGGCCCTATGACAGAGATGCAAAATGACGTGACACATTTACTCTAAATTCTTTTTCAGTTTTAGAGTTTTTTATATGCAGGGGAAGCTTGTTCCACAAAAAAGCTCCAGAAACTGAAAGAGCTTTTTGTCCCACGTTAGATGAACGGTAACTGACTAAAACATCGTTCCTCCGGTTTGGTCTTTCGTTTGGGATATTAGATGGAAAAAATTTTACCACCTCTGCATTACTTTGGGGGAGGTACAGAGAGGAGAATACTCGTCGAGCTTTCTGGATCATGAATCTGTTCGGTATTGGGATCCAGTCGAGTTTTCTTAAAAGAGGGGTGACATGATCGTATTTATTGAAATTTCCTTTGCATACCACTTTGGCGGCGAAGTTTTCACATTTTTGCAACTCTTCCTGACGACGTTTAGGTAAGTCTCCCCACACAAGACTGCAGTAGTCCAGACGCGATAAAACTAAAGACTGAATCACTAATAATCTAGATTTTTCGTCAAGTGTGTTCTTTATACGATGAAAGAACATTAAGGTTCCGTTAATTTTGTTGCACATTGTTTCGACGTGTGAATTGAAAGTCATATTTTTGTCAAACCAAACACCCAGATTTTTAACCTTATCGACTGGTTTAATTGTATCGTCTCCAAATGTTAGCTTGAATGGTCGTAAATTTTCAGTCGCATTCTGTGATCCAAAAATAATGCATTGCGTTTTACTTGCGTTAAGTTTGAGGCCATTATGGTCATACCACAATTTCAGATTTCTCAGAAGGTTTTCAGCGTTGGCTTGTGTTTCTGTTAAATCCGCCGTTGAGCTTGTCATGGCAATTTGTACGTCATCAGCATAAATTGAGATTTTTGTGTTTGCCGGCATGGTGGGGAAATCGTTGATGAAAATTGAAAATAGGAGTGGGCCGATGATTGAACCTTGAGGAACGCCAAAGTTATTTGGTATGAATGATGACATTTTGTTATTCAAGCACACTGCATGAGAGCGGTTTCGTAGGTAGCTTTCAAACCACTGAGTGTTTATTCTGAGGTTTGAAATTTTTTGTAGAAGTTTCTTATGCTCAACACTGTCGATAGCTTTGGAGAGATCAAGCAATAGTAAGAGAGTTAATTTTTTTGGTCAATATCATTGTAAATTTTTTCTGTTATGTTTAACAGGGCGTCCTGAGTACTGGTATTCCTCCTGTAAGCATATTGATTGCGATGCAGTAGATGTGACTCGTCTATGTAAGACGAGAGCTGGTTTGTTATTACTTTTTCTAATATTTTGGACATAACAGGCAGGAGACTGATTGGTCTGTAGTTTGACGCTATGTCGATATCACCAGATTTATGTAATGGCTTAATTATGGATAGTTTCCATTGATCGGGAAACTTGTTTGTGACTATAGATGTATTTATTATCAAGCGAATAAAGGGTGCTGTGACAGGGAAGCTGTCTTTAATATGTTGGAGGCTTATGCCATCATGTCCAGTCGCTTTAATATTCTTTAGTGAGTATAAGATTTTTCGTATCTCTATGACGCTAACTGGCTTTGGTCTCCACTTGTTGCTACTATTTGAGGATGAAACATCGCTCAGATTTGCCTCTGTATATGTGTCTGAAACTGTCCTGGATACTTCATTGAAAACATCTTCGCCAACTTTTGAGAAGAAAGTGTTAAAGTCATTCGCCATTTCTGAGGGGCTGTCAAAAGTGCTTTTGCAGTCTGAATTTTTATACTGAGCAGCTTCTCTAATGATTTCCCAAGTTCTTTTAGGGTTTGGTTTTGCCGCCAAGAGTTCTTTGTGGAAGTAGTCCCGTTTTGCTTCCTTAACTTTTCTTCGTAGGATCTTCTCATGATCTTTATATAATTTTCGACGCGTACTGTCTGATTTATTCAGTTTGTACTCACGCTGCAAATTTCTTTTAGCTCTGCTCAAATGTTTTATCTCATCTGTTATCCATTTAGAAATTCTTGGCTTAACTTTCTTCGTAGTGAAAGGTGCGCATTCGTTAAGAGCTGATACGAAATTTTCGTTGAAAAGCGAAACTTGTAGATTGACATCATCGGTGTTTTCCATGCCTTGAAATTCACTCCATCTGTCTAATAGCTTTTCTTGAACTATTTCAGGGGAGTAGTGGTTTTTCATGCGATATGTAATGTAACTAGATTTCTGTTTCTCTTTCGCAATATTGATTTGGCATTCTACCGAATGGTGATCAGAAAAGGACGGTAAGATTTCTGTGCTGAGTACTGCTTGGGGATTGTTGGTAATTGCTAGGTCAAGAAGAGTTTTAGAAGTGTAGGTAATTCGCGTTGGTTCTTGGACCATTTGAGAAAGATTAAGTCTGTGCAGCATCTTGCTTAGCTGATTGTTTTTATTTGTCAGATCCACGTTAAAATCTCCGAAAACATAGAAAGACTTTTTGGCTGCAGAGATTGATCTAAGCGTATTTTCAATGAAATCTAATGTTGGACGAAGAGATGCTGACGGATGTCTGTAAAGACTGCCGATAATGAAAGACTTGTGTTTGTTTACTTGAACATTGAGCCAAACCATTTCTATGTCTTCGCATTTTTCTTTTATCGGTACTAAGGATGTAGAGTAGACATCTTTGATGAAAATGCATGAACCGCTACCTCTCTTACTCTTGACTCCGTCATAACGGTACAATTTGTACCCGGTAATGCTGAGATATGAGCTTTCGACTCGTGAATCGAACCATGTTTCAGATACGCATAAAATATCGATATCGTTAGTGATCAACATTACTCGTACGTCATCCATTTTACCATTGAGGCTGCGAGCATTTATATGCAATATTTTGATATTATTTACCTCAATAGGCAGATCTTTAGTGGAGTTATTGCATTTTTTAGGTCTAGCATGGCATTTAGTACTCGTCTCTAGGTCTTTATTGCCGCGTTCATTGTTTGTGATTTCAGCTTCATATTCAATTTGATCACTGTTATTTAGTCACAAAATGGGGGAGGGAGCAACACGATTTTCATCACGCATTTTCAAGAGGGCGCTATAGTGGTCCTGTTTCCGGTGTATGTTTACCGGAGGACAGTTTATCAGAGCATTTGATGTGGGGGAGATTGTCGTCTTCCAAATCCCATTGTCTCTTTCATCAAATACGTGAATTGGTGTTCTCGTTACATTAGAAAGCATTTGGGGTATGAGGTCTCCAACTGCGTGATCGAAGACTTTTCTATCGATGTATTTATCGATGAGTTGTTCGAAACTGCCACTGTTCTTGTCAACGAATTTTGCATACTGGTCCTTGTTTCTGGAGCTCTCAGTTTTGATGGCTTTTTTCAGAGATATATAATTCCATTTCGATTTTTGTTGTGAAGCAAGCTGCGTCGTTACGGCGTGGAGGAGACAGTGTTCGTCACCTACAGTGTAAGCAGGCTCCAATTTGAGCTATCGTTTCAAGTCGTCCAGTGTGTGTGCAACGCGTGTGCAGATTTGATTCACTGTTGATTTTTCGGTAGCAGTATTAGTTTGGTGGTTCGACGGAGGCCCGGCAGAGGCATCAGATTTTTTTCGAATAATTTGATTTTCTTTGGAATAGTTTTGAATATCGGTATTCGCTTGACTTTCCTTGGTTCCTGCGTACTCACTGAAAAGTTGAGAATTGGTTGAAAAGGAGGGCATGTCGCAATCACTATTTGTGTCTGTTGCAAGTAACGCAAATTTATTTTTCGTACTGACATTATATTTGTCTGAGATCGAATCAGGGAAAGGCTCAGGCTTATTTACGTTCCTCATGCTGTGGGTGAGTGAGTTACTCAGACCTCTGCTTGATGACGCAATCAATTTTGAAGGATTTGGTGTACCATGTGCAGTGATGTGCATAGGCTTATATTCTTTTTGAAAGTCTAATGTGAGACTATTCGTCTCATTCCGTGAATTTTTCGATTCATTGGAATGATCTACAATTCCATTTATTGCTTGACATTTGTTGAAACGAGGACAATATGGCACGGTGATTCGCAATGTTGATTTCATTGCAAGTTGTTGAAGAAAACAGAAGTTCTCTTCCTGGGTCCGAGGCCATTGAAAGTTATTGAGTGCGTCACCATTTTCATTTTCTGGGTAAGTTTGAAATTGAATCAAGTTTAAACCCAGGTTTTTGCAAATATGCCTCGCTTTGTTGAATTCGTTTGCACTGCAAGCATTGGCAATATAAATACGAGAAAGTGCGTACTTTCTTACAATTTGTTGTTTGATTCGAGCAAGGTTTGAGGGCGAGTGGCAGAGACCATCAAAACTTAGTATATAATTTTTAAATCTAGGCATGCAATTTACAGTATGGAGAAGGTCATCGAAGCGCCCTGATGGAACAGTTTTGATCCAGCACGAGCGATCGATGTCCTTTCTTCTGATCGTGCTTAGGATATTATCACCTAGCAGCAAAGTGTCGTAAGGTTCTCGACAATTGGAGTCGATTTCACAAGAGATACTAGCAGGTACCACAGGTGCAAGGTCTTGAGAACTTATATGTGAATTTAAAGCAAAAAGCTGTTCGGTTAGGTTCTGAATGTTTGATACTGTAGAGAAAATCGACGACGGGCTAGGAGGCTCACGTTGTCTTAGGGATTTATTGAAAAACGCTGTTGTTAGAGACAAATTGTGAATAATTTCATGAATTTTTTGAGAGCTTGTTATTTGAAGCGGGTGCAAGTAGCCATTAAAAGAAGCAACAGTGTTATTTTTATTGCTCTGTACTGGAAATTTTATTTTGTTTTCACAGCTTGCGCTCTGGGGTAATTTACTGCCAGTATCGGTTTGTGCGCGAAAATTATCGAACATATTATCTGGAGAATGAGAAAAGTCTACCACGCTTGAAATGTCCTTATTAGTAAAAACTATTTTTTCTTGTACCACTGATGAGGATGGTGTTTGTGTCCCCGCCGCTGGCGGACAGTTCGGAGCGTTGTTGTTGACGCAGAGCTGGGGAGCTGGCACGCTGTTTTGCTTGTTCAGATGAGGAGCAGGTGGTTGTGGTGCTGCGGCTGAGATTTCACTGCTTCGAACCTTCAAATGATTGCTGGAGGTTTGGCAGATATGTTTTCCCTCATCCGGCGATATTGGTTGCATAGTCTTCACTGACGTTGCTTCGGAAGGTGACACACATTCATTGACGGGGTTACTGGCAGCTGTTAACAAGTCTCCCGTCTTTTGAGCATTAGAATCTTGTGCGTGAGAGGATGTAGGTCCCCTACTTGCAGGCACTTTGCTTGGTAAAGTCGTATTTTTGCCCCTGAGAGAGCCATTTTTTCGGGATGTTGTGTAGGGCAACATTTGTGCAGAGAACGGCACTTTCCGGCCTGCGAAGCGAGTCTCGTAGTGATGCATCGTGCGTTGTAATTGTATAGCTATGATGTTTTAAACTATTCGGTGTCAGTAGGGAAACGGAGGTACGAAACACAATAATTCTTCCGTGCACATTTTTCGTCTTGGCCACGTAGGAAGTGAACAAAAACTTCACTGAGGTGTTAGACATTACCAAAAATTTATCAAATCAAACGTAATTTCTCTGGTTGCTTGGAGCGAAAAAGTTCATCAGGATTTGCCATGCTCTGAACAGTCAGAGAGACGGGAGGCAGGGGTACGGGAAGAGGGGGGGGGGTGTGAACGGGTTCGGTGAGGGGTAATTGAGGGGACAAGGACACTTCAGACAGACAGGCCCATAGGTCGAGACTGGGCTGAGCACACCATTTCCTTCGTGTTGCTAGCACTGCTTTGTTAGCTTCGTATTTAAATTGCGCTGTTTTAAGCAGAAATAAGACAAAAGTTATTTTTTTTCTTTTCGCAGTTCCACAGGTAGCGTCATATACACTCAATATGATTTTTTTTTGCAATAACAGATGAGAGAAACCGAAGTTGAAAAGTTTTTATGCTTCTCAGGTTTTACGTCACTAGTTAACCAACATTTTCCATAAAAAAAAAACAAGATAATAATGTAAGCCAATTTGGTGAATCAGAAATTGATTGTGTGCGTTAGAGATTTTTCAACATTCATGCTCTATTGTAACATAGAAATAGTTCACGAATGATGGTCACTGTTATTTTCCCAAAAGATGCGAAATTACCAGAGTACACTTTCTATTTTTTTCTATTTTTTTTAACATGGCAAATTATTTCCGAAAGTTGCTGGATCAAGTTTTTTCAATTTTTAAATTTAAAAGTTCTTTCAGAGAAGAAGTTTTTTACCCTTCTCACATTTAACGTCACTAGTTAACCAAAACTGTCCATCAAAAGAACATGATAATAATGTAAGCTAATTTGGTGAATCAATAATTGATTGTGTGCATTAGAAATTTTTCAACATCCATGTTCTATTGTAACAAACGAAACACAATAATTCTTTCGTGCACATTTGCCGTCTCGGCCACGTAGGAAGTGAACAAAAAATGAAACAGAGGTTTGACATTGCCAAAAATTGATCAAAACAAACGTAATTTCTTTGGTTGCTTGAAGCGGAAAAAGTTCAGGATTTGCCATGCTATGCTCTGAACGGTCAGAAGACGGGAAGCAGGTGTACGGGAAAGGGGGGGGGGAGGTGCGGGCTCGGAAAGGGGGGGGTGCGGGCTCGGCGAGGCGAGGGGAGACTGAGGGAACAAGGCCACTTCACACTTCACTCAGGCCTATCGTTCGAGACCGGGCTAAGCACACCATTTCACAACTCTTGCCAGCACTGCTTTGTTGGCTTTTCATTTAAAGTGCACTGATTTAAGCAGAAATAAGACAAAAGTTATTTTTTCCCTTTCGCAGTTCCACAGGTAACAAATACATTCACTGATAGTATAATTTTTACGCATGGCTAAGTTATTTCCCCCTTGCATTTTCAACAATTACCGCCCCATTTCCCCGCACGTACGACCGCGACCGAGTCTGACGACAACCGTCGATTTTACTGACTACGTCAGTAAAATCGACGTCGGAATTTCAATACAGCCAGGAGTTGTGATATAGATGGTTTTCTTCAGATATCTGTTAACGTTGAACGCCATAGTTGTGGTTTAATGGAAGTACGATGTCGGCACTGCAATTCTCTGATGTTTATGGGAGAAAAAACAGGAGGGACGGTAAACAATCCTAATTTTGGAATTTGCTGTAAATCAGGTATGATAAGAATTATAAACATGCCTGAGTTACCCGATGAGCTCTCTATCTTTATACCGCTAATAAATCAGAGGCCAAATATCGCCGGTGCAATATTACAGTAGAAGATTTAACAGTGGGATGGCGATGTGTTCAATGAAAGTAAATGATGCTACGATTCTACGAGGAATTTACAATTATAGAATTCATGAAATTTTCTACAGACTTTTTGGTGCTCCTCGAAACATTCATGGAACTTCTCCTTTGTGCTTGCAGACATACTTCTATGATCCCGAAGAACAGATAAGGCAACGAATTCATCAAATGCCTCTCAACAAAGCAAACCACATTTTTGATAAAATTATTGTAATATAGCGAGTAGTGTAAGTTCTAGTTAGAGAGACCAAAAGTTGGCAACGCTCGAGAGAGCAACACTCGCAAGTCAGTCTGCTAGTGGCCTCGGGTTCAACAACAAGTAAATGTTGACCGAGTGTGTATATAATTACCTACTGTGGTTGGTATCTAACTTTTTAAGTTCTAAACTAATGTACAAATTCTATTCTACTCTATTCTATATATTCCCGTCTATCTCCGCTCTACTCTTGCTAGCCACAGTACTGCAAATTGAGTATTAAGTTAAGGTATCCAAGAGGTGAGTGAACTATTTACCTAAATCGCTGTGTCATTGCATTGTCTATGTTGGTCAGCACTGTGACTGTGTTGTGTCTATGTGGAACCTATACTGTGCTCTAGTGTAGGGTTACCTAATCTACTATACTGGCGACGAGATGTTGGTAGAACTGCTGGGAATGACTAGTGAGGGAACATAGAAT
Organism: Morinoia aosen; assembly: GCA_030386875.1. Classification (NCBI taxonomy): domain Eukaryota; kingdom Metazoa; phylum Arthropoda; class Malacostraca; order Amphipoda; family Talitridae; genus Morinoia; species Morinoia aosen. The sequence continues at coordinate 55,520,276 of CM059575.1, read as the reverse complement.
TTGCCTAGTGATTTTTTTTTGTTATTGTTGTTGTTCTGCTCACTGGTGTTGCTAGACTGGCTAGACTAGTGAAAAAACTCAGAATTGATCAAGTGATTGTACTATTTGTGCTGTGAAAATATTTTTTTTACTTTTCACAGTGTGTTTGACTTACTAAAAATTCAATATGCCATTGATAGGTTCAGTGGGAGAATTTAATCCTGTAGAGGAAGAATTTGGAGACTATGAAACTAGATTACACAGCTATTTTATAATAAACAAAATAGGGAAAAATCAAAAAGCCCCCACCCTAATTTCACTAGTGGGTCCTAAAATTGCTAGGTTGATAAAAGACCTTATGTCTCCGAAAAAAGTCCTTGATGCTACTTATGACGAGATTGTGGAAGCGTTGAGACGGCATTTTAAGCCAACAAGAAATCAGATCTTTGAGAGGTTTAGGTTCCATAAGCGGAACCAGAGACAAGGGGAAAGCATTGCTGATTTTGTGGCTAGCTTGAAAGCCCTTTCTCATACCTGTAATTTCAAACAGGAAGTGCTAGAAGAAACCTTACTGGACAGACTAATTTTGGGTGTGTCCAGTAATGAAATTCAAAATTGCTTGCGGAATGAAGCTGGCCTGACATGGCAAAAGGCCATGGATCTAGCTACTGCTAAAGAAACCACACTGAGAGAAACAGTGGGGTTGAGGCAATCAAATTCAATTCTAAATGTAGGCCAGAGCAGAGTTCAGCAGACTGCGTACAAGCCTCAGGGCAAGACTCAGGCCCAAGCTAGCCCCAAATCAGCATGCAGCGGCTGTGGTAATTTGCACTGGCGTAGAAATTGCCCCTATAAAGACAGTAATTGTCATGGTTGTGGCCAAAAAGGTCAACTAAAGAAATGCTGTTTCAAACTAACAAAAGGGCAGAAATCTGCTAAAGGCAACAAAAATAATTTTGTGCATGCTATGCATGAAAAAGTGGGGAGAGAATACCACCCTAACCCTAATGGAACTAGCAATGGAACCAGTGCAGACTACCCAGCCCCCAATCAAGGATGTTATGGGGAAATATTTTCTTTAGCCGAGGAAATGAAACCCCCAATCAAAATAAAATTGTTACTAAATGGTGTGCCATTAGAGATGGAGGTAGATACAGGTGCTGCCAGGTCTATCCTTTCAATGGCCACCTACTCTAAAATACCAGCTAAGTCAAGACCCGAGCTGAGACCTTCTGATGTTAAGCTTAGGACTTATGGGGGAACCCCACTGGTGATTTGTGGGGAGATTAGGGCTAACATCTAGCGTGAATCTGGTAATATGGTTCCTCAGCTAGCAACTATTGTGATTGTAGACAGGGAGGGGCCATCTTTGCTGGGTAGGGACCTGATTGATTCCCTTGGGCTAACTATAGTAGCAAATGAGGTCAACAAATTGATCACTTGCCCTGAAAAGTTAGCAAATAAATTCCCCGACCTTTTTCAACCAGGTCTAGGTTGCTTTAAGGGAAGGAATTTCAAAATAGAAGTGGATCCAGCCGTACCACCAAAGTTTTGTAAGGCCAGGAACGTGCCTCACACACTGAGACCTAAGGTGGAGGCAGAACTTGATAGACTGGTGCAGGAAGGTTCCTCACCCCTGTACAGTACTCAAGATGGGCAGCGGCTATCGTCCCAGTGCTCAAGGCTGATCAAAGCATCCGAATATGTGGGGACTACAAACTAACCGTCAACAGAGCCACTAGGCTTGATACCTACCCTATACCCAGAGTGGAAGATCTATTTAGCGGGTTAGCAGGAGGAGTTATATACTCCAAGCTAGATATGTCTCAGGCATACGCTCAACTACCCTTGGATGAAGACTCCAAGGAACTCACGGTAATAAACACCCACAGAGGTTTATTTGCCTACAACCGTCTCAGCTTTGGAATTGCGTCCGCACCTGGAATCTTTCAGCGTGCCATGGAAGGACTATTGCAGGGCCTCCCAGGAGTGTTCTGCTACCTGGATGACGTCCTGGTGAGTGCCACTAATGAGCAAGAGCACAACAAGCGTCTCTATCAAGTTTTATCTAAACTACAGGAGGCAGGGCTAAAACTGAAAATGGATAAATGCCAAATTGGAGTGCCACAGGTATCCTACCTTGGATACCAAATTGACAAGGATGGATTGCACCCCACTGCAGAGAAGGTAGCAGCAATCCAGAATGCACCAGCTCCTACTAATGTGACTCAACTGAGAGCCTACCTTGGGCTGTTAAATTTCTATAGGAAATTTCTAAAATCATCTGCAACCATGCTGGAGCCCCTAAATACCTTACTGAGGGATAAAACCCCTTGGAAATGGGATGCAAGTCAGGAGAGAGCTTTCCAGAAATCTAAACAAGCCCTCCTGAACTCTCAGACTCTAGTCCACTTTGACCCTCAGAAACCCATAGTGGTAGTGGCTGACAGTAGTGCGTATGGTGTGGGAGCGGTGCTGTGTCACCTTATTGATGGGATTGAACGCCCCGCCTATTTTGCTCCCCGAACTCTAACAGCAACAGAACGCAACTACTCTCAAACTGAGAAAGAAGCCCTAGCTATGGTGTTCGCACTTCGAAAGTTTCATTGCTACCTGTGGGGACAGGATTTCACTGTGGTTACGGACCACAAACCTTTGTTAGGACTATTTGATCCGGGTAGAAGCATTCCTCCGATGGCATCCGGGCGCATTCAAAGGTGGGCTTTACTACTGCAGTCCTACAAGTTCACCTTGCGTCACCGGTCTGGCGTGCTGTTGGGCACGGCTGATGCTCTCAGTCGTCTACCTTTGACAACTCCCGAGGAAGCCACACCTATTCCTGCGGAATGGACGTCCTTAGTAAACTTCCTCGAGTCAGCTCCAGTCACCAGCACCCACATCCGCGACGGCACCCTAAGGGACCCAGTACTTTCAAAGGTATACAAATACTGCCAAGTAGGCTGGCCTTCGACGGTAATTGGTGACCCTGATCTCGCTCCGTATACTAGGAGGCGAGACGAAATGTCCACACAAAATGGCTGTGTGCTCTGGGGAGCAAGAATTATTGTACCCCAAGCTCTCAGACAAGCCATTGTGGACGAACTTCACTCTGGCCATGCTGGATCATCCAGGATGAAGGAGTTAGCTCGCAGCTATGTATGGTGGCCGATGCTGGACAAAGATCTAGAAGAAACGACTAAGTCATGCAGCGAGTGCCTGAGCACTCGAGCTGCACCAACGAAAGCTGAACTCCATCCGTGGGAATGGCCTGCGAAGCCGTGGCATCGCATACACATTGACTACGCGGGCCCAATGGAAGGAAAATACTATCTAGTAATCGTGGATGCACACTCTAAGTGGGTTGAAATTTTTCCCACAACTACTACAACCTCTAGCGAAACGATCTCGTGCCTGAAACACACTTTTGCAACCTTTGGATTTCCAGTAATAATTGTTTCGGACAACGCAACGTGTTTCACATCGGCTGAATTCCAAGAATTTGTGAAGGCATGTGGTATGCGACATATTACGAGCGCACCATACCACCCTTCAACTAATGGACTGGCAGAGCGTATGGTACAAACGTTCAAGAAGAATATGCGGAAGTCAACGGAACCCCTACGCCTAGCACTAGACAGGTTTCTGTTCAACTATCGGCTGACACCCCACACGACAACAGGTGTTACGCCCGCCGAACTGATGTTAGGCAGGAAAATTCGCTCTCGTCTTGATCTGCTTTGGCCGTCAGAAGCAATCGCGTCGAAAGTTGCTCAACGCCAGGACGCTCAGAAAAGATACCACCCAGGGTCTCGCGCGGTTGACATTCCGCCGGAGTCACCTGTGATGGTCCGTCAATACACGCCGGGTTCCCCAAAATTGACCCCTGCTACCACCATTGAGAAAACAGGCCCGGTATCCTACAAGTGCCAACTGAAGGGGGGAGAAGTCGTTCGTCGACACCAGGACCAAGTTATTACCTGCTCCAACACCATCCCTGAACCCTTGGAACAACCTACGGAGGAAACCGTTGTGTTTCCACAACCTGCTCAAAAATCATACCCACCACCTCCGACCAATGAACCTGACTCCGAAACACCTGATTACCCGATTCCCACCCAGGAGGCTAGGATGCACGAGCCTCCAAGTGCTAGCATCTCACGCAGGTCTACCCGGGCTCGGAAGCCTGTGGTGAGAATGGACCTTTAGGATTGACTATATCGAATAAGGGGACTGGGGATACAGGGGGGGGGTTTCTAATTAAGGAGGGAGGGGTGTAATATAGCGAGTAGTGTAAGTTCTAGTTAGAGAGACCAAAAGTTGGCAACGCTCGAGAGAGCAACACTCGCAAGTCAGTCTGCTAGTGGCCTCGGGTTCAACAACAAGTAAATGTTGACCGAGTGTGTATATAATTACCTACTGTGGTTGGTATCTAACTTCTTAAGTTCTAAACTAATGTACTAATTCTATTCTACTCTATTCTATATATTCCCGTCTATCTCCGCTCTACTCTTGCTAGCGACAGTACTGCAAATTGAGTATTAAGTTAAGGTATCTAAGAGGTGAGTGAACTATTTACCTAAATCGCTGTGTCATTGCATTGTCTATGTTGGTCAGCACTGTGACTGTGTTGTGTCTATGTGGAACCTATACTGTGCTCTAGTGTAGGGTTACCTAATCTACTATAATTATATTCAGAATAATCCATTCTTCAACCATTCTTGCAGGAAACACTTATTTGGAATTTTTTATCAATATAAGAACAAATAGACGCCGGTACCATCCCATCAAACGCATCTATTGCCTTACATACCGATAAAAAGCCTGATGCTGAGCACTCAAGAAGGTATAATCTTCCAACTTCTAATGAAGTTGCAATTTTGATACCGGATGGTGTTGATAATGATACATATTATTTTGAAAGATCAGTGGTTAAAAATTTCAGAGAAGTGAATTCTGAGCACCGATTGCAAACAGCTCATCGATCGTATGATCCTATGATGTATCCATGTTTTTTTCCTTCTGGCACTGACGGTTGGCATCTTGGAATGATGAATGCGACTGGAACCCGCCAAATTTCATTGGTACAATTTTACTCCTATCGCATCATGAAACGAGCACAGTCTGTGAACGCATTGCACTTCGGCAATCGTTTATTCCAACAATATTGTGTCGATCAGTTCGCAAAAGTAGAATCATGCCGTCTACGATACATTCGCAATAATCAAACAACTTTACGATCTGATCTGTACAAGATGCTTAGAAGATGCTATACTTAGATCTTAGAAGATGCTATACTTGCAGGCGACGCTGATCGAACCGGCCGCAAGGTTATATTACCAACTTCTTTTACTGGAAGTCAGCGATATATGGTTAAACATTATCAAGATGCTATGGCAATTGTTAGAAAATTTGGCAAACCTACTTTATTCCTGACTTTTACATGCAATCCAAATGGCCTGAAATTGTTAGTGAATTTTCCAATGGCCAGACAGCTACAGATAGGCCTGATATAACTGCAAGAGTGTTTATACTAAAACAGCAGCAATTACTATGCAACATAAAATCTGGAGTTTTTGGAAAACTCATCGCTCATGTGAACACTACAGAATTTCAGTAAAGAGGATTGCCTCTTTGTCATTATTTGTTTATTTTGGGAAATCACCATGATACTTGGCAAGAAATTGATAAAGTTGTTTCCGCTGAACTTCCTAATCCTGAAAACACAAACACCACGCATCTATACAATTTGGTTACAAAATACATGACACACGGCGCGTGTGGAAGAGATAACCCAAATTCACCCTGCATGATTGATGGCAAATGCAGCAAGAATTATCCCAAACACTACAATTCACAGACTTCGGTGGCAAACGATGCTTACCCAAATTATGGTCGTAGAAGTCCTGCAGAAGGTGGGTTCATAGCTTCTATACAAGTTGGAAACAGCACTGTTAATATTGGTAACCGCTACGCTGTTCCGTACAACGCATGGTTATTGTAAAAATACGATGCTCATACCAATATTGAGTGGTGCGCTTCATTGAAAGCAGTAAAATATCTCTACAAATATATTTACAAAGGAGTTGATAAGGCAACTGTTTCTCTGCATAGAGAAGACGATCGTGCCCACATTGATTTTTCTAACGCTATGGAACGTGATGAAATAACTCGCTATGAAAATTGCCACTATATTGGAGCGACGGAGGCGTGCTGGAGATCATTCGTATTTTCTGTTCAAGAGAGGCAACCTGCAGTTGAATGTTTACAGATCGTGGAGGGAGTATATATGGAGGGAGCATAGCCGTCTGTGAAGAGAACCAGTTTTTGATATTTCTCCTAGGTCTGTGGTAACCAATAGCCATCTCGCAAGTGTGACATCAGCACGGAAGTCAGTAACCTACTAACTACGGTAGTGTGCACACGTTCGCTGAATGCTCTACTAGCTGTCTAATCATTAATTTGGGATTCTAAGACTCCGAAAGATAATAAATTGTGTTTCCTCACTTGAGGCCACTTAATAATATCAAAATTTCTAGCAAAGGTACATTAAGAGTTGAAAACTATAAAGATTACAGGCCCTTGATTGTAACAAATTAGAGCGACTTGCACGCACACCTCACCCTTTGACTTGTGGTGTGGTACTAATCTTGCTTCGGAAAGTGGGAGGCAGGGTTTCCACGCGAGGCGACTCTAATTACCCCAGCTGAAGGGTGTTGATTACCCCAGATTACCCTAAAACAGCTAATCCTGACCTATGATCAATAAATTAACTAAAATGTAAATGGACTGGTTTCCAGAGCTCTGTCAGTATGAATAAGTCCTGTGTTACATACTGCATGAGCGCCAGGAGGGAAATCCAGTCGAACGACGTTAGAATGCTGGTTTGATATCCTTACGATATCACGTACAATTGATGTTTGCCAAAAACCTGTCGAATTAATTTTGGTGCCCGCTGTTTTCCAAGGCGCTTTTTTTTCTGCGACTCCTGATCTGGGAACATTGTTTTCATCAAACTAAACGAGGCTCACACAATGAGATTGGCTAAAAATGCGCAAACTAGCAGTTCCGCTTTACGAGCACGATTTTCGAGAGGATCATTGGATAGCACGTAGCTGGCAATTGATGTTTTTTTGCCATCATGGATCGTTGTTTGTGTCGCTGAGAGCATGTGACGCCTTATCTTCGATTTCCCACAAGTAATATAGATTCGATAAACCTTGCAATATTCCTCATCCTTTGCTCTGTTGATTTTGAGAACTTGGCGAACAATCCCTCAAACCCAGGTTCCGATGTCAACGAATCTTTAAATTTCTGCTGGTCATTTCTAGCTTTCAAGTGGAGCTTTTCTTTTTTCGAGGTGGTGTCGTTGGCTCTTCCTCACTCGGTGCGCGATCATCTGCTATGCTGCAAGAAATGCAATATTATGTGTACCTATCCCTAGTACAATTATTTATTTTTTATCTAATTTTCCATCCATTCACGCACTTCAGCCATTCTTTCCACTTGCTCAATCTAACTTAACACTTTGATCCACTCTCTCTGATGGCTTTCTGGCTTCCCTCACACATGACCTTCGTCATATCTTTTCATAACGTATTATATCCAATCTTGTTACACCACATATGCTTCTCAGAGACTTCGTTGCAATCACTTTTCTTGTCAACTCATAAAGTTGATCGTAAAGTTATCAAATTTCTTCATTTCATGAAGGGCGGGTGAGGAAATTCAGAGGTTTTTGGAAAAAACTTCCTTGCCTTTATTAATGTGCATAAACTTTCCTCAACACTCAGTTGTATAACCCCTAGTGCTTCAATTTTGGTTGACGGAATTCAAGGCATGGTCGCAGCTATATCAAATTCTACGTCCGTGCTAATACGCCTAAGAAAGACAGTGAGAATACAAACATATATTGCAAGTTTTAAGTCGATAACTGTTCTCTTTTGTTTATATGAATTTTTGTAACTAATTTTACAACTTCTTCCTTTCGCTTTTAGCACCTTTTGTAACTCGAAATGTCAAAGAACCCTCTCTAAATATTTTTGTTTGCATCGCTACAGTAACATGCTTCTTTGGCGTGCAACATGGCTAAGAAATAGGACCCCTTCCATCTAATTAGCTGGCAAAATACTGGCGCTGTGAGGTAACTCTGCTGTTAATTAAATGACTATCACAAGAATGAACCTATTAATTATTTCTACGATGAAATATATTAGCTGTAGAATTTAACAATACAACGAACATACCTGTCAATATTCTGTTGAAGCTTTAACCACTAGCGCAATCAGGATAGGACAGTGACTTTCGTCGACTGGCTGTTGCTGACACCGATCGAGTTTTTATTAGCAAAATGCAACTCAGAATCATTTGTCAAAACGAAGTGGACAAGAGATATTATCGCTTCGTATCTTGACGCCGTCTTTCGTGAGCGATACCTGATGACATTCAAATATGCGACACTAACCACAGCAGCAGTGCAGTTTTGTGAACACTAAATTCTGACCCGTTTCAGTACATTTCATTCAAGTGGTACCCAGTAGGGTGCTTGCATATTGGCTTTCAATTTTCTATTTTTCGTAGATTAGGCGGTCACTTACTTCACGGAGCTCTGATTACCCTAGATTTGCCCATATTTTTCATTACCCTAAACATTACCCTAGGGTACCCCTGATTACCCTAAACTGGGGTAATTACCCTGCTCGTGGAAACACTGGTGGGAGGGGAGTGGTAGAGGAGGTGGGAGGAGCCAACTTCAGCCAAGCGTCTGTGGTTGGCTCAGAATTGTGACGTGTCGGGCATTGAGAGTGCCCGAGTGTTTCAAATTGTGCAGCCAAATTGAGCCCGATCGGAGTGCGCTATGCTCCCTCCATATATCCTAGCTCCATGTTACAGATACACCTGCCTAATCAACAGCACGTCGTTTATGATCCAGACCATGCGCAAATAGCTTTAGAAGAAAATAGAGCTACAAAGTTGACTGCATACTTCCAGATGAATCAAGAAGATCCACTAGCAAGAGATTTCCTTTATTGTGATTTTCCTCAGTACTACATATGGATTAATGTGAGTAAAACGTGGCGAAGAAGAGTCAGACAAGCGGAAGATATCCCAGCAGCAATTGGACGAATGTACGCAGTACACCCGTCACAAGAAGAATTGTTTTATCTCAGATTGTTATTGCACAAAAAGTAGGAGCAGCGAGTTTTGAAAATTTGCTGACAGTCAATGGCACCATGTGTGAAAGTTCTAAGCATGCATGTCAGATGAAGAACTTATTAGAGAATGATCATGAATGGGAGAAATGTTTGTAAGAAGTAAGATCTACCCACTCGGCGAATCAATTAAGAACATTATTATCCACTATTCTTCTATTCTGTTCTCCTTCTGAACCACTACGATTATTGAACTGTTTCGTGAAGATCTTTATGAAGATTACTTGCAACATGCGAGGCAACAACATATATTTCAAGAAGAAGCTATTGAACTATCATATAATAATAATAATTTGCTGTGTGACTTGGATAATCACTTGCCACAGTAAGAGCGCAGTACAATTTCTTTTGGACTTCCTGCTGCTAATCGTGAAAACAGAAGACGCCTTGCAGCTCAACATGAGGAGGGAAATGATCCAAATGCAGAAGAATTTTTCGCTAATATCATTAAACTGAACTTCGAGCAACAAAATATTTTCGAAACCATAAAACGTAAATTTGATAGAAATGAAGGTGGCTTGATATTTATAGATGCACCAGGTGGTACTGGAAAAACATTTTTTCTCAATGTATTGTTGTCCTGTGTTCGTAAGAATGGACACATTGCAATAGCTACAGCCTCATCCGGGATTGCTGCAACACTTCTGAAACTTGGCCTCACAGCTCACTCCCGGTTCAAGTTGCCAATACCAATTAATAATTCAACATGCAAATATCTCCGCGTGATGCAACAGGTCATCTATTATGCGACGCACGATTTATAGTTTGGGACGAAGCTCCAATGTGTCATCGCTACGTATTCGAAGCATTGGATAGAATATTAAAAGATATCATGGATAATCACTTATTGTTCTGCGGTAAACTGATTATCTTAGGGGTAGACTTCCGACATATACTGCCTGTAATTCGCAGAGGAAAAAGGCCTTTCTTGATTGCAGTATGTTTGAAAAAGTCATCAATTTGGTCATCATGTCAGGAATTGCACCTTCGTATAAATATGAGGGTAGAAAACAGTCGCAACAATGATGATGCCGATTCTCATGCTCAACTAACTCAACGTTCTTAGTGGCTATTGCAAATTGGTGAGGGAAGAGTGCACAATATACAGGGAAATGTGTATGAAGGTGCCATTGATATTCATCTACAACTGCAAGCTAATGGCAAAGAAGACGTAATCAATCATGTCTACGAGGAGGTGGAAACCAACTTCATGAATTCCCAGTGGTTAGCTTCCCGCGCTCTTTTGACTTCTAAAAATAAAGAAGTGGATAAACTAACTAATCACATTATGCAGAAATTACCAGGGGAAATGTATACGTTAAAAAGCGTTGATTCAGTACCAGATGCTAATCAAGCTGCTCTTTATCCAACAGAGTTTCTCAATTCTCTTAATATTAGTGGTCTGCCTCCTCATATTGTTACATCGAAAATGGGATCGCCAATAATTCTGCTTAGAAATCTAGATCAAAGGAATGGTCATCGTAATGGCGCTCGCTATAAAGTGCTCAGTGTCACGAATACTTTGATAACAGCCAGTAAATTAACAGGAATTGATGTTGGAGCCATATCAATGATTCCACGTATTATTTTGCAGCCATCGGACACTAACTTGCCATTTACTTTGAGGAGAGCGTCCCCCTTATGAATCCATGTTTATGAGATTTTCTTGAGAAACTGGGATTTTTCTGCCATAAGAAGTGTAAGAGGTCAGGTACATCCTGTGAAAAAATGAGACTCGTACGTTCACTCGTTTGCCCGCTACGAGGGTTTAAAGAATGGTGGGGAGGGGAGGGGGAAGTGGTATTTTATCATGCTACACCTCCCCCATGGCACTTTCTTCACGGCGCGAAGTTGCTGTTTCATCTCCTATGTCTCTGGATTACTCTATAATGATTTCAGGGGTCTAACTAGAACCAATAATTTTGAAAAAAATTTTATTTGAATTGTTTGTGTTTCTTTGTTTTGCTTATAATGTAAACAATGGACTTTGGGGTTTCAAAATGCTTGTTCTCCAACATTTTTCAAGCTACAGTGATGATTTTGGTATCATTGGATGCGGAAAAACACGGGCTTTTATGGAAGCTAAAATTTGTTTCCTCAAATTTCCATTTTCAATATGAAAAAGTGTAAAAATTGGAAAAAATCCTGTTTCGAAAATGTGCATTTTTATGACGTCATAACTTATGAACAATAAATAATTTTGGAATGAATTTTAGCTTCCATAAAAGCTAGTGTCTTCCCGCATCCAATGATACCAAAATCATCACTGTAGCTAAGAAACTGTAGGAGGAGAAGATTTTTGAACCCCCCCCCCCAAATTTCGTTTTCTTCGATTTCATATTTTCTTTTCAAGAAAATCGAACTTTTGCTCTAAGCAACAATGATTCCAAATTCAATTTCCTATCAGTATACCAAATTTCATTGTTCTAGGTTCAATAATAAAGAAAAAAGTCCGTATGGGGGACGCTCTCCTCAATTGAGGCGAAGGCAATTTCCGATCAGACCTGCTTTTGCCATGTCAATAAATAAGAGTCAAGGACAGAGCCTTTCAAGATGCGGCATATATCTACCAGCATCAGTGTTTACCCACGGACAGTTGTACGTGGGTCTTAGCAGAGTTGGAAATCCACGGCAATTAAAAATTTTTGCCGACCAACACGAATTCACCTAATCAACCAGACATAGGCAACAGCGGAGCCAATCTAAAATGCTCACGAGGAATGTTGTTTATTCAGATATTTTGTAGATTTCATCTTGAACTTCTTTTCCTTCAATAAGTTAATTAATTATGTTTGTATTATTTCATTAGCATTTCATTGCTGGATAAATATAATACAAGGTTGCGTTGCAGCATTAAACGAGTATTTTTGTGAATGAAAGATTTTTTATATACCTACCTTTCGTCAGATATTAACTGGTTTACATTTAAACTTACGGGCATGTACTAGTACTACTAAAAAGTTCTTCAGACCTGCTAAATTATTAGTTGAATCGAAATAAGAAAAAGACAAAAAACGCTATACCGAAGCATGTTGAAACATCATCGTGATTGACTATCAAGTATTGAGAAAAAGTTAGTCACAAAGTAATTTATAAGGAACATCGCGCAACACAGCACGCACATCTAGAAACGCGTAAACAAACTTACACTCAAAAATGAAATTCATAGCTTGTTCAGCATATAGACAGAGAGATAATTTTTTCACGAGTGCTTTATTTCATTTGTTTGCTTATATTTTTAATTTCTTCTATTCGCAGAAATGCCCTCTGGGGTCGTGATAGATCTATTTTTGAATCATTAAGCAAGCGCAATAAATATATTTATTTCTGGAATTTGGTTCAGTGTTAACTGGTCGCAGAACTTTAGGTAAAATGTAATGTGTCTTGAGGGGAAAAAATTTACGCAAAAAAAATTGAAATAGAAGCATATATATGCATATGTGTGAAGATATATGTGTAAACATGTACATGTGTACCCAGATAAATAAACATACATTTATGCGTGCGCGCACATACACATACATGCACACACACTCATATTCATATATTTACGTATTGAAAATTAATATAAGAAAAATACTAATAAACATAAAAAAACAATCTTGCTCTTGCTGCTTCTCAAATGACAGTCAAGCTCTGTTTAATCGTAAGAAATAACCTAAGGATAAATAAGGAATTGGAAAAAAAGACTTCGAAAAACATAAAAATGAAATGGTTTTTAATTTCCTAAGAGAAATTTTAAGCAAACTCAAGGTACCGTCGAGAAACAACAACAACAAAAACATATTTCATATCCTCTCGGTATTCTCTGCAATATCATGCAGACATGGGTACGTGGGATAAAATGGAGATACAGTGTAAGTCGGATATCACTCATGATTAGCAAATACCTATAAAATTTTGGCTGAAATGAGTATGGATATGCTCAAAATGAATATTAATTGCTTGTTCAACATACGGACAGAAAGATAAATTTACCACGATTCATATGCTCAAATTGTGCTTTATTTCACTCGTATAATTGTATTTTTCATTTTTCCGATTCACAGAAACGTCCCCTGGGAAAGTGATTGATCTATTTTTGAATCATTTGGCCAGTGCAATAAAATTAATTAACAGGATTGTTTTCATGCAAAAATAGAGATAGAAACTTGCTAATCTAATTATGTAGATATACATATATACCCACATACGTACACACACATATATTAATATATATAATAATTGAAAATGAACATAAGAAAAAAATATTTACATAAAAAGAAAAAAAACCTACCTTCTACTTCATCGAAAATGACAGTCGAGCTCACTGTAATCGTGTGAAATTATTCGGAAAGAAATGGCTAAAAAGAAAGAAGACTTCGAAGAACGTAAAATTGAACTGGGCTTTAATTTTTCAATTGCAATTTTTAAGAAAACTCAAGTTACACTCAGGGAACAACACAACAGCAAAGAAAACATCTTGGGGTTCACATCCAATCTGTATTCTCTTCAGCATTATAAAGACATGTGTACATGGGATGAAATGGAATACTATTGTGGCCGGATATCACATCTGAGTGGAGAATATTTACAAAATTTGGCACGTAGAGGTAGATCATACAGTGGTCCTCAGTAATAATTTTAATTACGCAAATTTAGAGTGTTTTTCTGATTTCAAAGTTCAGTGTTAGGGTGCGCTGAACGCATTGAAAAATAAAAAATAAATAAAATGCTTAATTACCCCCTCTCTATAGCTTAGCCAAAATCAATTGAAACACCTTCGTAAATGATTTCGAAACAGTGAGGCAACGTTAGCCGAAAATTAATACATTAAAAACATAGCACAACCCTCACATCAATTAAACTTGCATATTGATGTATACACAAAAATGTATTTCAAAGTTGTTTGTCATACGGACGTTAAACAAAAATAAAATATATAGAAAAGAGAAAAATAAAAATTAAAGATGAGGAAATACTACTTATTATGGAAAAAACGATCTTCATTCCGCTGCATTGAACCTACGGCTGTGATGATCATTAAAATCGACAGAAGTAAGTAAAATCAATATTAGAACGACTTAGAGAACGTAAAATGAAATAATTTCTAATTTTCTAACAGAAATTTCAGGAAAATAAAAATTACAGGTCAGTGAGAAATTCACACCGAAATGCTGCAGGCCCTATGACAAAAATGCAAAATGACGTAACACATTTACTCTAAATTATTTTAAAGTTTTGATATGCTGGGGAAGCTTGTTGCACAAAAGAGCTCCAGAAACTGAGAAAGATTTTTGTCCCGCGTTTAATGAACGGTAACTGACCAAGACATTATTCCTCCGATTTAGTGTTTTATTTGGGATATTGGATGGAAAAAATGCCCGCTTTTTGGAAGGCTACTGGGAGAAGTAAAACAGTACCTACAGAATTATTTGTTAATTTATTCCAATCAGTATGCAATGCCGTTTGTATGCGTACTCTTTGAAGATGACACCAGAAAGATGGTGGTGATCAGTGATCAACTGATCTACTGATCACTCTTACTGTCACCACCTCAGCCGTGGCACGCGCTTTTTAAAACTCGGGCATTCGATTTGTCTCATCCTGTGCTAGCTCGAAAGACTTGCTTTAACCATGCACCAATTTTGTAAATTTTCTACTAAAATAATGCTTGCACCAAATTTCTTTAGACTCAGTAAAAAGAAAAAATTCTAGATTTTCATTCAAAGGTAACAAAACCATTTTACAATATTAACAGAATGATTAATTTAACATTTGATCTGATAAACTAATATTTCAATTTTATTTGTCATACACTGATGATATATTTTGTAATTCAATACTTGCTTATTGTATACGATCAGGTGATTGTGGTCGTCAAAATGTGAAAAAATGTTTAGCGATTGAAAATGTTTTCCTTTGACTTCATAAATCGTTGATTTTTGCCGCATTCGAAAAACGGACATTGAAAACAAAAAATTCAAAGCTAAGTGAATATCGAAGCGTCCAAGATTAATAAATTGGTAATACAAGTGAAAGTCTCTTTGCACTCTCAATGTTAAGTTCCTCACCTTCGGTTTATTCCTTGATGTTAACAGACATAAACACATGAGCCTGACTGTAAGAATATAACGAAATAGGGGCTTAAAGCCACGTAACAAGTCTATAGCTGTACAATGAATACATCATTTAAAGTAGAAATAAAAGTTCCACGATACGTAATTTTGCTCAGACGCGCGTGACATAAGAGCGCGAGCGCTGTAGGAGGCGTGGCGGCACGAGGGCGGCGCAACGCGTGGCCCGGGCGGACGACCCGAACTCAACCTCAGGAACCTCAGGATAGCATGTACTATTTATAGAAATCAAATCCCGTATGCATACCAGCAAAACATTGAATTGAAAATTAAGTAATTTGGAATTATTGGATGAGGTATTTTGTACCAACCCCCGTATGCATTGCTTCTTAACGTTATTTTGAAACGTAAAATAACATACAATTTCCCTCCATCTCGACTTTTTCTGTTTTTTTTTATACTTTGGGGAAGTTTGTTCTACAACATGGCACATGTTACTGAAAAGCCTTTTAGCTCGATGTCAAGTCAACAATAGCGTACTAAGACATCATTTTTGCTATTTATTACTTTGTTTGTAATAGCGGGTGTAATGATTTGTGTTACTTTTTGTACAAAATATTTATAAGGAGGCTAAAACTTATGAATTAAATCTTAAACATTCATCAGGCTGTTTGGGTATGAATCCCATCATCAACCAGAATACGAGGAAAAATATGGTTAATTTTAAAAAATGTGAAGTCATGGCATTAACACTGACAGATTTATAAGATTTGTAGACATATACGAGAGAAAAGAACTGGAAGTATTAGTGAGCTTCAGTTTGCCCTTGAAAATTTGCAATGACTAAATTGTGCGTATCTGAAAAGCTCTGCTCACACCATGTAGTCAAAATTTATCAGCGGAGATTTTTTCATCCCAGATGAATGCAAGGATGGGAACGGCAGACTAAAGCTCATTTTACACTAGCGGTGTGGAGCGGCGGTGTGGAGCGACAGTGAACTTGCAATAGCTCCGCCCACTAGAGGATTGAGCGTCAGTGCGCACCAACTTGCTTTTACATTGCCGCTCAATACAACGCTCCTTCCCGAGAGACAGTAATCGTCACGCAGGGCTCCCCCTCTGTTTTTTCCACCCAGATCTTTTTTTTCGATTCCTCCTGGGTCGCTAGGTTAATTTTTTATGTATTGCTAAATATATGTGTTTTTTCAAGTCAGACAGTGAATTCATTATTCCCTGAAGTTAATTTAATAACGCAGTTAAGAATTATTGTTTCAACACCGTGTGCAAATGAATATCTGATTCAAAACCACGCCTATCGAATGGGGTAGAACGTGTTCAATATGTTTCTCGACCTCCTTAAAAATGCGTAACGAACGAGTATCTACGAACTTGCAAGCCCGGCCAAGCCATGGATAGCCGGCGCTCCACTTGTGTTGCTTTGATTAGCTTGGCACGTTGCAGTGAGGTGACGCGCATTTTGATCGTAAAACTGGTCGTGCATTCCTTTAAATGAATATCTAAAAATTAATTATTTTAAACATCCAAATTTTCATATTTTTGCCGCACAAGTATTCAAAATGGCTAGCCCTCCAAAAACGATCTCAAAAAGAGGTATACGCAGTCTTTCAAAGAAGAATGGTTAATGGCAAGAATGAAAAACTGTCACAGTTGGAAACCTAAGCCGAAATTGGCAAGAGATGGCGTCATCATCATCATCAACAGAGTATGTCACCAGCGTAATCTTGCACAACAGAAAAGACGTCTTATTAATGTTGAAATTTGCGCTGCAGAAGAGAATTAGGAGAAACAGGAATAAAATCGGCATTAAAATCATTGATTCTACTCACGTATGTTAACTTTTACTTTTTTCTTGCTAAAACTACACTACTACGTTTCTTTATTAACGAATCTCGATTTTTTCATGTTCAATCTACGTTTATCTGAATCGTTTATAAAAACTTTATCGTTTAAACAATTTAAACAATTTAAACAATTTATTTACCACAGGAGATACAGAGATAAAATGTTTCTTAAGTCTAGTACAATGGTCAAATTTGAGTATAGCTACCTGTGGGCCCGAATAAGTTCAGTGACTTCTAGGGCATCCTACCATCAAGGTTAGTCTTAGGGGTACAATAATGTTTAACCTAATTCACTTAAACTAGAGACGCATTAGACTGATCAATGAGATAATTAACTCGAAATTAGATACTTCATTTCACAATATAGTTCATAAGGACTAGATTTAACAGTATATTCGACAAACGATTCAAGAACAGACTGAAGATCGGCGAAATTAACCAAGGCAAATTACATTATTAGGACCAGTTATGTAGGGGACAAGGTTTGACTCTGTGATCTTACACGAATAGTAATCTGATAGGAAGTGAGACTCAAGACTTTTTTTGAATACCTTATAAGAATTACTTTCACGGATCTCCGCAGGTATTGAGTTCCAAGTTTTAGTTCCAACGAAGAGGATACTGTGTTGTGACCGAGCCTTTGAGTAATAAGGAAGCATGAATTTACTTCTATTTCGGGTTAAATGGTCGTGATGACCAGTTTGCGCAGTTAATAGTTGTTTTAGGCTATTGTCGCCATCATTTGTTAATGTTTTGTAAATGAAATTGCAAATGGAGATTTTGTAGAGATCCGAGAGCTTAAGTATTCGTAAATTTTTGAATGAGTCATTTGTGTGAGCATTATATTCTAGATTCTTTACCGCTCTTATGGCTCATTTTTGCAGGGTAAAAATTTTGTTGGTTTTATTTTTATCAGTTCCGTGCCATGCTTCTATTCCGTATTGCAAATATGGTGAAATGAGCGTTCGGTAGAGCATTTGTAAGGCTGTTTCAGGCAGGAAATTTTAAACTTTATTTAGGATTCCGCTAGATTTTGATAATAGCGGCGTTATCTTCTGCATGTTAAAACGTTGAGTTAATATTCAAAGTTGAAAGCTAATTACTGGAAGATGTGTAACTGATTGAAAACTAGGCCTGCCGCACATTTTTAACATCGCTTAATTTTGAACAACACATGTATTTATTCTTCAAGAACTTCTGCGTTTCGCCTCCTTTGCCGAAGAAAATTGGAAAAAATATCTGAATTCACAAATGAATTAAGAATAATTATCAAATAATTAAAGTGCATGAGGGGAGACTGTTCATTGTTCATATTATTATCACTGGCAGCCCTGGTTTACTGGGAGTGCACACCGCAAATATTTATCATGCAGAATGTTGCCGCTCCTTACCGTGAGCGTGGCAATAAGGGTCATTTTGCTCTGCTGTGGGCGGAGCTTATTTGGCTGGCGGGATGGAGCGACGGTGTGGAGCGCGAAGACACCGTCAGTGTAAAAGGGCCTTAAGGATTGCATTATACTATAGATGAGGTCCTCATGCTCGGCGATCTTCTGCCGCAGGGTTTGGCCGGTGCAGCCGACGTACTTCGAAGCACAAAATAAACTAACTAAGAATTGAAGTGTGGTTTCACAGTACAGAACTCAATGAATGGCGGACTTATTGCCAATAACTTTGAATTCCATTATAAATGAAACAGCGCTCAAATTTGTTCAATAATACGCACTTAAAATTAATCATTTTGTTGTATGATGTCTGAAATAGTTTTTTCACAATAGTGAGTAGGAATAAACAGCGCTTCAACTTTCTTTCCAAAGAAGTTACATTAAAAAAAAGATAAGAACAAAACAAAGCTTGAGAGTCAAACTTGATGTTCGGACAATAATATTTTGGGCTTAAAGAACAAAGACGATCATCAGGATATAAATTCTCGACGGTGATTTGGTTTGATGTTGATTACATGAGCGGCTGCCTGCCGATTGACAATAATTTTTGAAGTTCCAGTTATCAATTCTCTCATTCATCAGTAATAATCTTCTCCCTGGTTCTGAACACAAAGGTGGTTTTTGACTCGCGATAAGGTATATGGACTGTATATTTTTTAGTTCACAGCAAAATAGTGAACTAAAACATTAGCCAAAACCTAGCGTTCCTTTATGAAGGTTAACAAAAAAGTATTTAAAATATGCAACTGGTTTTTATTAGAAAAATCAGCATGAATATTAACAAAAAAATGTTGAAATAGTTTCATTCTTTGTTAACATGTTAAAATTATTCTTAAGAAAAGAAAAGAAAAAAAACAGTTCATTTCCAATAGAGTAAAAACATGAAATGTTTAAACACTGGTTTTTTAAATACCTTAAAATTAGCATCCTTAACTGATAATAACACATTGGTATCGTAATACCCTTGCAAAATGTTGAAACATAAATTGATTGACAGAAAAGCTCTACAAAAATGAGCTCCCTTCGTTGCGTAATCTGATTTTGACAGTGAATTTAAATATAAGTAAATAAGAGAACACAATCCTCGTAACGCTTAGTTGAAAAATACATAAGTTTGTGCGCAATTATATTGAAATAAAAGCGAAAATTGTATTCAAATACCTTAACTTAAATAGAAGAAGACGAAATTAGAAATAAGTGTAATAAGTAAATATAGTTCCACTGTGTAGCAAGGTAACTTATAGGATAGAATGTGATAGGATTTACGAGTATACTTAATATCTAATTTTTACACTGTGTAATGTTTAAAATTATGAAAATAGCGTAAGCTGAGAATTTTGCTCAAAACTTTTATGATTGATTGAATCTCAAGGCTGAGTTAGACTTCTGCGCGTGGCAGGAGAAAATAGCGAGATCAGGGAAGGCCGGCATGTCGTCTCCACTTCATTGTGGGTGCATTATCCCTCAGGCCCAAACATGCATCACTTACAGTAAATATTAAGAGAGAGTTTACTCGCTCATAACTGCGGAGATGAAACGTTTGCTCGCGCTGTATACATTACCCTAAATATAACTGTGCTGACGAGCACTGGGACAACGCAGTTGAGGTCTCACAAATGCGTTCTGCGGCCAGTGTTGAGTGAGAGACGTGGTGGGTGCAGGCCTCAGATCACGCTCCTGCTCTGGCCTATTGATTCACCTAATTCTCCTAGTCAACTTATTTCTTGCAATAGCACATAATTCAAATTTTACTTCTTCATCTCTCGGACGTGAGGTGTAGAATGGCGAGCATTAACTTCAAAATTGGATTGTATCCCCAGGCAGGGACCTACGATACGTGGTTGTCACCTAGTGTGGATTTTTTTTTAACTGCTTTCAGTTGTGTAGATTCGCTGGAGAGATTCATCTAATTCTTTCAAGTTTACTGGTTTTAAATCCAATTTTAATTCAAGAATAAGACTAAGAGACTTCAATTTAATAAAAGTAATAAAAAAGACTTCAACAGGACGTGAACCACTTGTAACGATTTCAAGGTATGCCGGATGAGGGAACAGCGTGGTAGGTTTTGCAGAGCGCGCAGAGAAGAGGGCTCTGGAAACGCTGCGTGTGATATACTACGACACTATAGGCGCGCAACGTGCTGTCAGGTCTGCTGTATTTCGGCATGTTCTGCATGCAAAAATGGGTTTCACTGATGCTGCGTACTTTATGAAAATTTTTAATCTTTGAACTTCACTGTAGCATGTATAATTCGTTACAGAATAGGTCTCGAATAGAAAAAAAATTCAATTGTACGTGAGAGTGTATACTTCGTTTCTCAAAAGATACGCTTTAAAGGGGAAAAATTTAATATTGTGCTTTTATTTTTTGAGCGATTTTCAATTGGGTTTATGTTTTCATTCGGAGAGCTTTTAAGATAATGATAGCGATAATAAAAGTTTTACTAATGACAGCAAAAATTTAGCTCGTAAATTCCTTTGAATTTAAAAAGAATAAGAGAAAACGAAACCGTCTCATCATTGCGTGTACCATATAGAATCTCCTAAATGCTATAATAGTCAGGGAAGCCAAAATGATGTAAAATCGTGCAAAAAAATAGTTATTTTGCACAAACGTTACGTAATTATCGTCCAACTCATGATTTACCCTAGACCAGGTCCTGAAACCGTTTAAGCCCGTATGAGACGGTGGCAAGAAGTGGCACTCATGGGTGCGAGAGATGCGCTCTCTTCTCCGAAGTCATGGCGGCCGCCGTCACCAACACACTGCGATGTTATTACACGAGACGGTGTTGGCCTGCCACAGACACGGCGCGCAGTAGCGCACGGAAATCAGAAGCTGGATTTGTTTTCATTATTTTATTCACCAATACATGTCTTTCAAGTCATGTTCATTTTCGACGGTTAATTCACAGAAATTCAAAATTAAAACATGGTTAATTAAATGCATTAATATTATTTTAGGGGTTCTGATACCAGCAAAATATGTATACCATTTAGAAAAGAATTATGAAATTAATATGGCTCAATATCTGCGTCATATATATATGATTAACAACTAGTGTGGAATGCGTGGCGCCCGTGAATGCAAGCAACTACGCTTGATTGCAATTGAAGGTTTTTTTTGCACGGTGGAATGCAGATTGATTGTCGTAAATATGAAAAACATCCAATACTGGTAATATTGAGGCACTTGTACACACAATTGCAGCATGTGCATTGGTACAGGTAACTCTAATTTTAAGAGCAGGTACCATCTTTAATAATACTGCATCGTACATTAAAATAGCTCTGATGTAAGTGAAGAAATGACTATCACCACATTTTATATACTTAGTTCGATTATTTAATGCTTGGTTTAGTCATCAGGCTGACATACAAACTTTAACACTGTACTGACTGTATTTTGAACAAAAATAAATATGAGTATTAGAGAAACGAATTGAAAATTTGTACATAGCGGTACAGTATAAATTTACACTAGAACACTTATTCTCCTGAAAAAGTACAAATAGCGTATACATGCTTGTTTCCGTCATTTTTTACTTCTGCATAATGTAACTGCGATTTCAAACTTCCGAAAAAAAATCATAATAGTAATTTTTATGCAGGAAACAAGAGAAGTAATAATACATGTGGAAGAACTAACTTGTTACCTACATTGGGCTGAGAATGAAGTATTTCATACAATGACGAAGACGAGGCGCAATGAATGTCATCTTCGTCTAAGAATGGGAATACTATTGGAAATGGGAATCGCAATTTGGGAATACCATTTCATCAGTTCCTGTACCTGAATTCTGGGAATCTTTTTAGTTTTGTTTTCCTGCCTGAACTGCGACTGAAGTGTATTTATTTATTTACTCTGGAGTTAATTCAATCTCTGGCTTCATTTCTTTAAAGATGTTGTTTAGTGCTATTTTTCGTAGAGCTCTATCTCTATACTCGCTACTTATCTCTCTACATAAACATGGGTGTGTTCTGAGAATTTCTATAAATAATATGGTCGACCGCCCGCACCAGTCAGCCAGCGGCGGAGGTGAAGGGAGAGAACAACTTATCGCAGACATCCTTCTCATACGAAGCCTGGCTAGCTACTGAGACAGCGTCGGCGTGCATGTTCGCCGTATCGTGCACAGAGCGATCACGAATTTCCACACTCGTGTAAGTTCGAACACGGCCACAGAGAGCAGAGTTGCGACAGAAAGAGAGGAAATGGGAGGAGCTAGCGATGCTACGCGCAAATGTTCACACTCAGAGCCACCGTCTCATATGGGCTTTAGCCATCACTGCTCTCAACTCGGTACAAATTGACAGACGAGGAAATCGCGCAAACATCTTCCTCAAGGAAATACATTTTTTTCAATAATGTTACATTACACGATTATTTGGCGTAAGTCGAGGTTACACTTCGAGTATCTTTCAAATTTAAAAATCACACACAAAAATTTCAGACATGTCTGTCTAAGAAATTAGTGGAAACAAACTAACTAGCAATTTCATTGTCTAGACTCGTCAATGATGAAATTCAAACTACCGACAAGAATTAAAATGAAATAAGTTTGTATTCATACTGAGTCATGAAATATTTGAAGACGCTTGAGTGCTACCAGTTTACAATAATTATGTTCGTTTTTTGCGTCTTTACGTCAGCGCGTCACGTTAAGGCTTTTTTCCTAAGCATGTTTTGTTATCTCTGGTGAGAAGCTGTGCTGCAAACATCAGCTTCTCAATAGTGTAAATTCCAATCAAATCTATCGAGTTGATACCAGCGCTCGGCAGTTAAGTCGGTCAATTAAAACATGGTCGACGGGTTTGATCGTGGAGGGATAAGTGGCAGCTCGAGCTTCAAAATTAAAAACGATAAGAAACAGACATACAGTTTGGCAATATATTTAATTGAAAACTTACGAGTATAATATTCGTTAAAACATGCATTCCTTCTCATTGAGTGATAAAACGTTCGTTATTCACATATCATGCTCCAACAGTATTTTTTAACAAACAGGTTTTAAAGTCCTAAAAATATTCCTCGAGATATGCACAATAGCTTAAAGCCTGCTTTCTTTTTGAGGAAGATCTGAATAGAAACACTCGTGTTTCGACTCAACAGTACCTCGCCGCAGAAGAGGCATGGCTCCGGGTGGTGGCTGCAGTGAACATCTACTTAGCGCCGTGCAGCAACTGGCGCTACTCGCTCTCGATCAGGAGGTTAGAGGTGTTCACGTGTTGTTGGTTGTGCTACAGTCATCTTAGCATCCTTACTCTAGTGCTATATACTTTGTTAGTCATTGTTCTATTCTTCTTCGCTTGAACATCTTAAGGGAAATAATTTTAGTAGTTATAAAAAATCAATATACATAAAGAGCTCGGGAGTAGCTAAATTAAAAGTTGTTCTGGAGGAATGATTTCCCAAAACTCTCGCTTCGGGCATGCTCGATTTCTAACGCCCCGGTGTAGGGCCGTGGATTAATAAAGCGTTATCACACAGATTGGCTAACTTGAAATAAGGTCCACCATCTTCATTTTGAATAAAAAATTCTGACGTATAGCCAGATAGCGAATGAAGCTCACGGATCAACAACCATTTAACTCATTTAAAAATCGGGCCAAATAGGATCACAACTATGAGCACAAACCGAACATTAACCGACTAGTCTGCTGACAGTACTTCAGATGATCAAAAGGGTATAATAAAACTAATATCCACTTTTAATCATCTCAATTACTTCAATTATCTCAAGTACCGGTCGTTGAAATCAGCAGGATTTCACATGGAGTTATAACATAATTTAATTTTGAATAATTTGAACAATTTATTTGCTACAAGTGAAACAGAGGTAGATTGTTTCTTAAGCCTATTACAATGGTTAAATTTGAGTATAGCTACCTGTGGGCCCATCAAATGTGTGCAAACTGGTTTGAAAACTTCTTGATTAACATCGTAAGTGGAAGAGCCAAAAATGAGCGTTCGTTGGCATACGTGAATAGACGTCAATACGCCTTAATTTTTTTAGTGATTAACTGTGTGCCTGTGCTAAATCAGCTTCAATTTGCTCGTCATTTTCAACGCCACGTGCGTCACTTTTAATAGCGCAACCGAACACAAAAACTACATGCGAATAATCTGAGAATATTAAAAAATAATTGGCAGCATTCATGTACACGACGGAAAATAGATGTCATATAATTAAAATCTGTTAAATAAATGCAGGGATTTTTTCGACAGTTAAATACTTCAAAGATTAGAATAGAATTTAAATAATCGTTTATTTTACAGGGAAATTTATATTGAACTTGATTAATAGGAAGAAAAATTGAAATCCACTTGAAATCCACTTGATTCTCAACAATGATTCTTGATTCTCAAAACTCTTGAAATCCATTTGATTCTCAACAATGATTCTTGATTCTCAAAACTCTTGAAATCCACTTGATTCTCAACAATGCAGCAGGGTAACAAATAACTTCCGTATTCGAAATTGATTGAAGTACCGAGAGCTGATAAGGTGTTAATTAAATCAACAGGAATAGAACGTTATCAAATTTAAGTACTTAAAGAGTATTTAATGAACCATCAGTTCTGTTAGATCGAGGAGATCTCAGTTTAAGTTTGTAAATACAGAAAATTGTTCTACTTCAACTGTTAGTAAGCAAGGATTGGTTTACAAGTAAACTCCTAGCAGAGATTGCTCGTTCACAGGATATCGATAAATGGTTTAGTAGGCAGGCATTAAACTGACTATTAAAAATAGGCGGGTTCGTCGATTGTGTCCGGCGTTCGCTCTCTCCGAATCGCAATGTTCATGTTGTGCGGAAACCACGTATCGCCGGGCACAATGCCTCAACTGAGTTTATGAAGTGTGTAGGATTGCATGCGTTCCGACTGAATTTACTGAAAGTAAATGTTAAAAGTTACGTGCTAAAATATATTTACTTACTGAGCTTATTCATTTCCCACCCAGTTCTAAATGAAGACTCTGACGAGCGACGTCTCGACGTGATGATAAACCTTTCATTCTTTATGCACTTAAGTATGCCATTTCACAATGGATGTTAATATTCGATCAGGTCCCTCATTTTTTTAAGTCTTTGCTTGGCTGACAACTTTCGAAAACAGCTTGAACTTTCGCCAGCTCATGTTGGAGAAAAAGATCGACCCTACTGAACACATGAATGCATTATAAGCAAACTATATATATCTCATTGTATATCTCATATGTGATCAAGGTATGTTCGTCTTCTAATAATCATTTTAAAGTTATTTTTCAACCTATTTGATTAGATTGATTGATTGAGTTTGTACGTGCTGTGATGAAAATCTCTTGCCTCTCAAGGTAAAAATTAATGATTCGAGAGAGATCTGTATTTCTTCTCGATGGAAAAGTTAAGAAGTTAGCATCAATTATTCATCACTCGACCCACATAGGTGTTTGGCCAGGGTTCACCAACCCTGCTTTCATATATTAATCATACGCAATTTGAAAGCTCAGTATGTGACATATCTTGCATCAACTTGATTAAAATAAAAACACTGACTTTTTTAAATTTTGGTTGCACCGAAATTTTGTGAAAAATGTACTTTTTGCATATTCACGAGCAATTTTTAAGTGTGTCTTTACGAGCAATTTCTAAGGGTGTGGTACACAGAATAATCAACTTCTGCAGATAATAAACAGTAATATTGATGCACTGTAACTTAGTGCACGGATTTTTCAGTATTTTAAGCACCTTGCCATCAAAATATAACCTACTAACGTGCAGAATATTAGCTAAACTATTTTTATAGAATACCGTTTAATTGTACTGAAGACGCTTGAACTGCTAGGCCAACTGTGAGATGTTGGGACGGGCGGAGCGTGCGTATTCGTTCGGCTGTCATGAGTGCGGCTCAAACATCATCGATCTCGAACGCATTATATTTCAGAAAAAAAATAATAATGGGCGAGGAAACTCAATGGATACACCTCCTTCTCAACTTGAGAAAAACTAAATAGACGTGCCTCGTACTTAACTTGTCTCTACATTAATCATTTTTCAGTTATTTTTACATTTAGTGTTCTGTGTCTGTACACCTTCGCATGATCATAACTACCTACAGTGAATTGAATTGAGGCTTATCCAGGAATAATATCAATCTAAATTCTCAAGCGTAATTTGAAATGTTAGCCCGAAATTTGTTTTCGTTTCTGGTGGAAGTGAGTGTCGTTCTATTGCGTAGGGTAGGAATTGATCATTGTTTAGAACGTCAATCTAAAAGCATGGTTTCACTCAGGAGGTAAGTGATACAGCATAGGTTTGTGAGCAATGCCATTTGAGTATCTCAAAGATCAATAAATGAAGCTAAAAATAATTTCGGTATACACACCACAATTTGGTTTTATGAAACTCAATTAATTGGAATTCCTCTAGGATGCTGCGTAATTTCTTTAATGACTCGAATCAACAAACTCGTGGTATAAACCCCGACATGCTATATACTAAGTTCGATCTGAAACTTGATACATCGGACACTGAAGTATTTATGCATTTTGTATGAATCTTAAAGGAAGTTTTAATGGATTTTTTCTGAACTAAGTAGAAGAAAATATTATCTTAAAATAGAAATTTATGCTCCTATGTGATGCGTTCGCCAATGGAAAACATCATGCCAATTTTGCTCATGTCTTGCCAAGTTTCATACATCGCAGATATTTTTTTCATACTGTCACACGATTCGCTTAATATCGGACAACAGAGAGTGATTATCAATAATTCGAATTAGCTTGATGCCTCAAACTGATGTATATCATGTTTATGAAAGTGTAAAAACTGGAATGGTGTCCTTCTAGATCAGTGAATCTTAACCTGTGGGGAATTCCCCATTGGTGTTTCATGGCGGAGGTGGGGAATCTTGTGTATTTGTTTCCACCCACAAAAAAAATCGATGGTATTTCAAAATCTAATACATTACGTCCAAATGTTGACTTCTTTGAAAAATTACAAACATTTACAGGAAGTTTTAATATCAGGAACAATCATAATAAAGTATTGTGTGTCATGTTTGGGTAAAAGTGACAACACTGCTGAATTAGGAATGTCACAGATAAGTAAAAGGAAGATGCCGAGGTGGGGAATGCTTTATTCCCCACGGATGCTGGGATGGGGAATGGGAGAAAAAATGTTAAGAATCACAGTTCTATATACATTTTGAATAATTGTTTCATCTCAGCAGGAGGTTAACCTGACATCAGTAGCGAAGGAGGTCCTGCTCGTGCTAGGGCTGGAGGCGTCGGTCACGACTGTGCCGCCTCCGAAAAATCAGGAGATCGTGACGCCACCAAAGCAGGTCGGTGTGCGTGTCGACGGAGTCGCTCTACAATTCCAGATGCTTATAGAGGCCATCTCGACTAGAGTTGAAATACACGAAAAGAAAGCCAGTCATATTCAGATGTACAAGGCAATAAGTCAGGCGCTCTACGAGAGTGGAAATTTCATTTAAAACATAATTATTGTAGTATCTTGAAATGTATAATTCCTAAGCAACGTCGATAACATACAGTAGGCTAAAATAAAAATTGGGAATTTTCACCTCGGGGAGAAAAGGAAAGACACTCTTATGTATTTTCGCGTCAACCTGACAAAAAAGAAGTAACAAATTAAATATTTAATTAAACAAATCTTTCCTGAAAGTCAAACAATTATAATTGCATTAGCCATAGTGACGAGCCCTAGGTACATTCAATGGATTTAAACACTACATATTTCGTTCAAGTGTATATGATATAAGAACATTTCTTAAATTTATTTGAATAATGGATGCGTGAAATGTATTGAAGTACTTAAGCAAATACGTTTCCTATTAATTTCCAGCTTATGCATTTGAAAAGCGATGTACTTGAAAACTAGGTATGGTTTTGATAGTTTACGATAAAATGTGTTCGAGTAATGATCTTTATGCCACACACAGCGGAGCATCTGTACGTTGCTCTGTGGTACGGGGAAATCCCTTCACTGAAAGTTTCACAAGATCGGCATTATTTGCCGTAATACAAACAACTTTGGTTTCCTGGAAACTTGGTTCGTTCTCTGCAGCTGGAGATGAATGCTGGAAAAATAAGTTAAAGAAGTACTGAAAACATTTCACAGTTACTGGTTACCACAACTTATTTGAATGAGAAACCAGGCACAGGAAATTTTCATATTAACCCATTTATGATGTCTCTCATAACTTTCATAATTAACCGATTTATGATGCGGTAGGAAAAAATTCCGCCAAAGAAAGTACAAGTAAACAGATACGAAACGATACATTCCCTTGAATAGCTCCGTAAACTGAAAATCGCAAAAATAGGGAGGAATGAACCCTTCAACATCGAAATTTTCAAAACCTAACAATTATGACTCCTTTGATGAGAATAATGCTTGATGAGAATAATAATTAATAACACAATAAGGTCAACTGTTGGATATATGCATAATCGTTGAGTTCATTTTATGTGGTGTCATCTCATGCACCCAACCTTTTTTAAACAACTTCTCGTCCGGAGATTAAGGAAGACTGCAAAGTTGCGTTCCTGGGAAGGAAAACGAACGCTAAATTTGAACAGATTGTACAATTTCACATCCCAATTAATCTCAAACAAGCTACTTGACTAAACCATCGCCACGAGGCGGCGACGCGCAGTGTTGGCTCGTTTAGCAACCGCGTTCAGTACCAGTCCAGACATAGCAAAACAAGTACACCTTAATTGTTCGGGAGAAAATTTCAGCATTGTGAATGAACTTATAATAATTGTTTGATACATCCTATTTTCCGTCACCCGTCAACCATATAAATTGAACTGAATTTTTTAAAATATTTCGGTTGACTTCTAACGTCGAAATATTAACCTTCGATTTCTAAATATGATTGAAAACATTTAGATACAAAACGTCTAAGTTGGCTTACTAGGATCAACAAACGGGATGAGGGCTGTAGTCATGAAGACTAAGTGGCGACATCACGCATTCAAAAACGTTTTAAATAACGTCGTATCGGTGCACGAACGTACCAAAACACATATCCTAGTATTAAAAAAATACCGTTGAA
Organism: Morinoia aosen; assembly: GCA_030386875.1. Lineage (NCBI taxonomy): Eukaryota > Metazoa > Arthropoda > Malacostraca > Amphipoda > Talitridae > Morinoia > Morinoia aosen. Next base: position 55,490,658 of record CM059575.1, on the reverse strand, counting down.
TAAAATGATTAAATCTTTCATAGTTTTAACGTACAATGCATTAAAAAATATAATACATTCAGCACATATATTAAACTCTAAATTTAAGTTCACTTTTCGGAAAATATTTGAAGAACAATTTTAAATTTAATAATTTTTTTAAATACTGTTAATACTGATTAGCTTCATGCATGTTTCATGTAAGCAGCTTCGTAGTGATGATTATCTGTTCCACAGGTGACAAGAGACGAGTATGGTGCTCTCATGTATATAATATTCGTGATGGTGCTGTTCGCCGCCCCCATGATTGCCCTCATCGTGCGGTGAGTCTTACAAATTATTTCGCGAGTCACCGAACACACTTCTCTTGGAATTTTGCTGTGAGCAGCCAAATGCCAGTTACAGCCGCTGTCTTTTTAAAACGAGCCTTCAAAGCGTAATAATAATTTGTTTGAACGAGTTGGTTGCTGAATTGGCTTATTATTTCACAAGGGAAGACAAATTATATTATGGAGACCAACACTTCATGAATATTGATTTTTGCTGTTCAAGAGGCTGCCAAACTATGACAGGTTGCCAAATATTTGTTCAGTAGCGCAGCCAATTGGGGGAGCACGAGGCCCCTCCAAAATTTTCGGCTGGTTGCGTCACTGTTTGTATGTATTAATGACAAGTTACGAGTACACTATGTACAATAGGTTGCAAGTTTTCTGATTAGTAGTCTCGTCGACATCAAATGCATTTATTAGGACGTTTCCATTCTTGTGAGCTGCTTTTTATTCTTCCGCAGAAAATTCTTCAGTACTATAAACACTATACTATAAACAACATTGAATAACATAGTAGAAGAGGATAGCACAAATGCTTGCTGAGAATACTTCAAACAATACTTAATTCTTGATTAACCCAAGATGTTCAGACTGTGATTCAGCGTATACGTGTTGATTTTTGAATAATTAACTTATTTTCACTTTATTCATATACAGCCTTCATTTCTTTTTGAGGAAATGAAGTATGTTAGCCATAATTTCTGATATGAGACTCACGGTTATAAATGCCTTTGTTTACTTCCTATAGGGTAGGTATAGCGCAACAGGAAGTAATCGTCATTTTGTGCAGGCAATGATAATCAGGCAGGAATATGTAGCTAATTGAGAGAAGTAATTAAAAACCATATATATATGACAGTCTAAAAAGAAATTTGTGCGAAAAAAATCCTTCAACGTTGTAGAGGTTTGTAGAACAAGAACTACGTGATTCGGTGAAAAATACACGATTAGTTAAATACAGACAGACGACCGTTGCAGAAGACCGCCTAAAACAAAAACAAAAAGTCTAAGGTAAAAGAGGTTCCAGAATATTGACGAAACAAATCATTCAACTTCATTCGGAAGACATTTCGTGGAAACAGATCACTTCAAAATGAAATGTACCATATACCTACGCATTTCAATTTTTCTTGAATTTAAGGATCATGGCTCAACAAGTAACTTGCCCGTGGGCGAGTGCTCTACAGAAAATAAGTGCTCGTGCACATCTCAGCGAACTGAAAAATATTCAAAGCAGCCCGACGATTACCCGACTAGTGTTGAAAATTGTTAGTCAAGTCCTTTCGGTGCCAAAGTGAGAGAAAACCATTAGTAGAATACTTACTGAACAATATTAAAAGTTATAGACCCTGTAAAACACCCTTATTCACAAGAAAGCATGTTGCAAATCGTTTAAAATTTGCAAAATAACATTCAGACAAAGGAAATGAGTTGTCGAAGACTGCCCATTTGTTTGCCCACTTGAACGTCTGAAAACGAAGACTGTCCATATGTAAACGCTTTCTCTTGAAACAAGACCTGATTGATAACTTAAGGCAACATTCGTGTTTCCAAAAATGTTTTAGTAGCGTAAATTGACAACTTGTTTAGAGAGTCCCTCTTTTCTTTACTTTACATACTCGTATTTTTAAGTTCTTTTCCGTTTAAGCATTAGAATATAATACTTTTAATGCGAATCTCTGTTGACTGTCGTTTGATGTTTTCACAAATTCGCTGAAAATGAGCCGACGCTTGAAACGTGCGAACTAAATGTTATCAAGAACCTCTTCGTTAATTTTTTTTCGTTAAAATTTTTCAGTTGAATAATTTCATCCCGTACCATGTATGGCTTCCTAGTATATGAAATCGTCCAATTCAAAAACAATAGGGCTTAGTAATAATAGGGTGTCAATTTAGATAAGCATTTCTGCCGAAGCGTAACAAAATAACATTGAAGCTCATCGCTCAATGAAAGAAAGAAAGACAGAAAAAAACTTTTATTTCCATTAAAGTCGATGCATCAAATGAAAAACATTGAATTTTAAAACTTCTTAACATAAAGATCCTTAATTAATTTGTGAACACATGTAGGTATTGTGATAGTTGTATCAATAGTTAAAAAAACGTTTGAGAGAAATAACTCTTTTGTTAGTTCCCACTTACATTTGTGGGAATAATTAACTCACTCGTGTCCGATATTCGGGAATAATTTTAAAGGCAGAATCAGTGAATGAAATTAATAAGACTATAAGGATGACGCGGTAGAAATTCGTAACTACCTCCATCTGCCACGTGTGAACTTGTAAACCAGGTCACTAGCTCGGAGAAAATATTTTACCACACCACTCATTCATGATATTTCTTACATAAAAAATCTTTTGAGCCAGGAACATGAAAATTGTATTTTTATATTGCTAACCAAAACATTTTACAACACGAATGGATCAATTCTTGAAATTAAATACCTAAATAATGCTGTCCCAATGTGCTCCCGAATGTCATAAACGCGACACGAGGCTAACAAAACGTCATACGACGCGAATAAGAACATTGAAACAAATAATTGCACCGTCAAGTCCATATCTCAATGCTATAACCGGTAAACTAATGGGATGGACTAATTGCACAAAAATTGATTAATTATGCTAATTGTTCAAAAATTGCTTCAAAGCCTTGGTTTTTAAAATATTTCAACATAAAGATCCTTAGTAAAGAAAAATGGGTATCATAACAGTCCATGTGAATGTTTGTACAAAAGATTGAGAGGAGTATCTTAAAATGTATTCCTATGGTCAAGCAATTCTAGGTTAGATAATGGTTGAATCAGTAAACATATATTAATAAAAAAATGTAATGACAGTGACATATGGTAAACGCTCTTGGCAGTCTCCACTTATATTGGTATTTCAATTTTGGCTAATACGAAAATACCACTGGTATGACAGCCTTGTAACTACACTATTCGCAATTTATTATGATCTCTAATGCTCCCACTCATGGACTGAGTTAGCGCTCTCCTTATGAAATCATACTAAATTTTAGATAATTTAGACTAATAATCTCTGTGTGTTTTAGTTTCTCTATGTTTCTTAAATTTTATTATAAGTAGGAATGTCTTTACTTTTAACTTGACCCTGTAGTCTGTATCATCTTCTTTATTTTTTACGTCACATTTTACTTACTGTTTCTTAATCTTTATGACTGACCATATTGATATATTCGATAATATTGATCCAGATCTCAATCATTTGAATCGACTACATCCAAACCTAAATGAAACTAAGAATTGTAAATACCTAAATATTAAAGAATTCAATGAATCGATGAGAAAAACCTGTAACGATTTCTCAGGATTATGTTGGAACTGTAGGTCCATTTATCCATAAATAGGTGAAATATCTTGTACTATCACTGAGCTAAACAGCAATTTTGATGTTCTCAGTTTCATCGAAAGTTGGCTAGATGACTCAACTAAAGACCTAATTCAAATTCAGAACTATAATAGCCATCATTCACCCCGTAATAACAAACGTGGCGGTGGCATCAGTACGTACATATCTAAACACGTATCATTTAAAATCATTATAAGTGCAACTGTGAATCGTGATCATATTGAGACTTTATTTATAGACCTAACGAAAAATGGTAAACGGATTATACTTGGGACTGTATATAGGCCCCCAACAGCTTGCAACATTTCTTTCCTGAACGAGCTTCAAAGCATAGTATCTCAGTTTAACAAATCCCTATACAATGACATAATAATTTGCGGGGATTTCAACTACGATCTTCTACTATATGAAAGCTGTGAGCAAATCTCAAACTTCATAAATGTTTTTCAGTCTAACTCCTTCCTTCCAATCATCACGAAACCTACGCGTCATACATCTGAATCTACCACGTTGCTCGATAATATTCTTATGTTAGATCCGACTGATTTTCTTACAGGAATAATAATTTCTGACTTATCTGAACATTTTCCGGTGTTTCTCATCAAGAAAAATGTCTATAGTTCCTGTAACAGCCCACATGCTGAGACTTTTTCATATCGTTGTGTAAACGAATATAACTTGGGAACATTGCGAACTCTTCTAGAAGAATTAATGCCATCATTGGACATCTATGAACTGGACAATAATGCGATTAACATTGATCAAGCAATACTAAATCTAACTGAAACTATAACGACCGCATACAACCAGTGTTGTCCAATAATCACACGCACAATTACGCCGAAAAATAGACAAAAGCCCTGGATTACTGAAGATATCGTGATCAATATAAAGAAACGTCAAGCGTACTTCGCCTTACTATGCGAAGAACGAATATCTAGAGTAACGTATAACAGATTCAGGAATCATGTGACAAATCAGATACGAACATCGAAACAAAACTACTTTATGCGCAAATTTACTGAGTACACAACTGATATTAAAAAAACTTGGCGCCTGCTTAATTCATGCTACAGACCGAATAATGACGCTACAATAACAATTGAGTCCATCGTTCACGAAAATGTAAAATATCACGATAAACAAGAAATTCCAACAGTGTTTAACAACTTTTTTATGAATATAGGGAAAAATGTAGCCGATAGTGTCGTTCGTGAACCTACAGACCACTTGCAATACACGGACCATGTCAGTGAACACAACTCTTTCTTTTTCTCACAACTAATCCCTCCGATGTAATTACGCGCATAAACAGCTGGAAAAATAAATCAAATGGATTAAATACATCCTCAGCTAAAGTTATTAAGGCAATAGCTGATATAATAGCACCGTGCATATCAAATATTATCAACCATTCACTTTCTCAAGGTATCTTCTCCAACTCTCTCAAAACTGCCAGAGTGACCCCTATTTTTAAAAATAGTGATAAAAATTGCATTCATAATTATAGACCTATCTCTGTTTTGCCAATTATGAGCAAAATATTAAAAAATTTTTGTATAAAAAGTGTTTTCGTATTTTCAACAAAAATCTTTTCTCTACGACAGACAATATGGTTTTCATTCTAAGAAATCGACGACACAAGCTGTATTAAATCATTCACAGCACCTTTACTCTAATATAGATGAAGGAAAGCTTGTTTTCTCCGTTTCTCTTGACTTTTGAAAAGCATTCGATTGTGTGGACCATAAGATATTACTCTCGAAACTACACTGTTATGGTATTCGAGGAATTGTCTATGATTGGTTCAAATCATATAAAACGAATCGGAAGCAATACGTTGTCATTGACGACGCAAAATCAGACCCACAAACAATTAGCCATGGAGTTCCACAAGGATTTGTCCTTGGGCCCCTCCTATTCCTGATATTTATAAAGGATATTATCAAACCTACATCATTTTTCAAATTCATACTTTTTGCCGATGACAGCACGCTTTCTGCGGTCCTTCCGAGTCAAAACGAGAGTCAAAATAATAATAAATAATGAACTCCATAAGGTTTCATTATGGCTTGAAGCTAATAAAATAAGCCTCAACATCGATAGAACGAAATATAACATTCTCATGCAAGAAAAACATATCTCTCCCACACATAAAAATTGGCGAATGTGAAATCGAAGAAACCAACTCATGCAAGTTTCTGGGCATCATAATAGATAAACATTTGACCTTCAAAGAGCACATCGCTCATATTAGTTCTAAATTATCAAAATCCACCGGAATCCTGAATGAAGTTAAAAATTCCCTGCCTGAAACAGCCTTACGAATGCTCTACCGAACGCTCATTTCACCATACTTGCAGTACGGAATAGAAGCATGGCACGGAACTGTTAAAAATATAACCAATATAATTTTTACTCTGCAAAAATGAGCAATCAGAGCGGTAAAAAATCTAGAATATAATGCTCACACAAATGATTCATTTAAAAATTTATAAATACCTAAACTTTCGGATCTCTAAAAAATCTCCATTTGCAATTTCATTTACAAAACATTTACAAATGATGGCGACAGTAGCCTAAAACAATTATTAAGTGCGAAAACTTGTCATCACGACCATTTAACCCGTAATAAAAGTAAATTCATGCTTCCTTATTATTCAAAGGCCCCGTCGCAACACTGTATCTTCTTCGTTGGAACTAAAACTTGGAACTCAATACCTGCGGAGATCCGTGATAGTAATTCTTACAAGGTATTCAAAATAAATCTTGAGTCTCACTTCCTATCGTAATATTAGTTGTGTAAGATCACCAAGTAAAATCTTGTCTCCTACATGACTGTTTCCAATAATGTAATTTGCCATGGGTAATACTGCCGATCTTCAGTCTGCTGTTAAATCTTTTTATCGAATATACTGTTAAATATAGTCCATATAACCTATATTGTAAAATGAAATATCTGATATCGAGTGAATTATCTCACTGATCAGTCTAATGCGAAACTAGGTTAAGTGATTTAGGGTTAAAGATTATTGTACACCTTAGAATAACGTTGATGGTAGGATGCCCCAGAAGTCGCTGAACTTAATTTGGCCCACAGGTAGCTGTATTCAAATTTGACCATTGTACTAGACTCAAAAAACATTCTACCTCTGTATCTCCAGTGGTCAATAAATTGTTTAAATTGTTCAAAAACCGGGGATAAAGTTGAAAGTGTTAAGGACGGAAGTAAATAATTCTGTATTCAAAGTTAAAACGTTGACGTATCAGAAATCCGAAACCATTGCATGCATGTCAAATAGTACCTGGTAACTACCTCGAAGAATATGCTTTAGCCACACGACAACTTTACGGTATTTCCTACATAAATAATTTCGATTAAAAATGTAAAGAAAATGATTAGATAGTTAATTTTCAGCAAAGCTGAATTACCAAATTTGTCACAGCATTGGTCATTGAATAATTCTCAACTTAGACGTCTTTAATTTGTGCTAAAACTATTAGTGTCATTTTAAAATTTTTACCAATGTTTAAATAAAATTTTATGAGAAAAACATAAAAGGATTCCCTTGGTTGGTTTATACTATGCTGAAAAGCTTGTATATACCGCTCACAAAGGGAAAAACGGTGAATATTGGAAAGAACGCTTTTAGGAGGGGAGAAGTCTCAATTTCTGTAGGCATTGACACATGATATGTTCAACGGTTTCCGGGTAGTGACAAATGTTGGTAAAGTAAATAGAATGCAAATAATATAGTCTCAGTGCGTCACTATATATAAATTTAATAATTAACTTTTTATTGATGAAATGTGTGCTCACATTGGAGCATAAGATTGGCAATAACAATACGAGGAAGTGATGTGTAATTAACTAACGAATCATTTAGGTTATTCATTTATTTATTAGGAAATAAAAAATTTATATGAGGAAAACTTCAATGGATACTTTTTTATGAAATAAATTACATTAACTTGTAATTATAAATTCTTTTCTCTCGATCAATTCAGAGAAAACGCATAAATGAGCTAGTTCCTAATTTTATGACAAAATTGTCGGAAAAATCAAGTGACAGTTTTGAGACAACAAAAACAATTCAAGTTTCTCATTCTCTAAAGTTTCGCAATAGTAACATACAGACACTGGTACACAAGATTAAATTAACACGGTGATAGATTGGTATCACATAAAAGTAGCAAATGGCAATCAAATTTCCGCACTTAGATCAGAAATGAACTGAATTGGGGTTTAATAATCGACTGTTTTATACAAGTTAAGTGTGAGGTCTTCGCTGAGGGACAGTAAGAAATACGATTTAGAAATGCCGAAAAATACAATGCTACCGAAGGAAAGAAATTCAATTACTTCTGGTATAGATATTTCAGCTTCGAAGAGTTTAAATGCTGATCTAAAAGTGGTAGTGAGTCAGTTCAGATTAGTGGAACACTGTGCATCAACTCGAGTTGCGGTTCATATGCTAAAACTTTGATCGATTAGCGGAAAACCTACGATGTGGCGGCAAGGCGAGATAGACGCGTATTCTGACCCCGACTCCAGAGTGCTCAGATGCTATAATATTTATGCTGCGTGTAGACAAACCAACGCATCTAGACGCGCATCGTCCACAATGGCTTAAAGACTAAACAAGATAGCATGAAATAAGCGTTTAAAATTTGCAGTTAGACATTTGGCCAAAAATAAATCCGTGGATTCATATTATCTATGGTAAACGATCGTTGAAAACATTTACAACCAAAAGGTTTTACGAAATTCATTGTTATTTACTTCAAACTACAAATGAAAAAAATTGAAAATTTAATTACACCAAAGTAAGTTAATTTTCCGAATGATTTCCGAATATCAATAGAATTCTGAATATCGATGACAAATTTAATGCTTGTGCAACTGATTCTGAAAAAAAAATTTGAGTGCATCGAACCTAAAATAAAAAATTTTAATTGTTTCATTTCTCCGTTATAAGATTTTAACTTCTAGAGGTTTTCGACACATCGCGAAATAATTAAGATATGCGTTAATACTTCTTTACAAGTAATTTCTGCCAGCATTGTTTGTTACTTTGGTCTTAGTAAGCTCATGTGTATGACATGTTTCTGACTTGTTATGTCCAGGTATCTGTGGGGAGAGCGAGAGTCCAGTCGCATGGAGGCGTTCTACAGCAGAATGATGGAAAACAAGCCCCCCAGGTGGGTTATCTTTACTTAAAAGGCAATTATTAAAAGATCAGCCTCTGTGTGCCATATCTCTCTTAAGCGTTTGCTCGTCATGCCTCTCGTGTCCAACTTTCTTAACTACTAACGTCACAAATCCATCTCAACCATAACGCCAGAGTGTGAGAAATCTTTCGACTTAAAAGGTTTCATGTTTTCTCACTATCAAAATAGGAGAGATATGAATGTTTTTTTACATGGTCGGGCAGTTATTATAAGAGATTTATGAAATGTGAGACGTTTGGATCGATTGTCAACTCATGAAAACTTTTCAGTAGTTCAAGGATTCAAAAATAGCTCTCAGTAGAATGGGGAACAAAAATGTTCGCTCTTGAAGTTGTACGTTTATAAAACCGTTTGAAATTTAGGCACATACAAAACTCAGATAGATTTTAGTTCTCAACTATTTAACAGTGACTGCTGTGTGGCCGCTACGCATCCACAATTTCACTTCAGTGACAGCCTCCAGTTGTCTTGCAAAACTGATAATGGACAATGACCATCATAGATAGCTGAAAAAAACGAGTCAACTTATAAGAACATATGCTAATAGGGAAAACTATGTGTGATCTAGTTAAGCGAACAGCGACAGCGAAAATGCAACCTAACAGAGGTAGGCAACTGCACAGTGGACACTGACGGTCAACAAGTTGGTAGTTAAACTAAATATATATATAATACAGCATTAGATTTACGTGCTTATAGATTTACTCAACACAAATAATACTTCGTAGTAGACATAAGTGTTCAACCATTTAAGTAGAATATTAAAAAATATTAGCTAGATTTTGGAATTGCTATTACATACAAACAAATCCTCTAACATTCTAGACGTTTGCAGAACAAGAATCTTCGTGATTTAGTGAAAAATTTGATGGTCACTACTGAGTGGCAAATTCGCCACCGTTGAAAAAATTCGGTGAAAACAATTGATTCTCAAAGCTAAAGAGGTTTCAAAATCTTTCGTGAAGGAAATCATCAAATTTCCTCCGAAATGAAGTATATGGAAGAAGATTTATGCCCTGTAAAGTGTATCGTATTTTACCGTAAGTTCAGTCAAGCGTAGATTGAAGGAATATGATACAGCTGTCAACTTGATGTTGTTATGTAAGAGCTGCGAAAGATTAGTGTCAATGCAAGTCGAAACACGCCGAAAAGAGTCAAAAATAGGCCAACGATTACTCAAACGAGAGGAAATTTACACTGAAGCCTATTGCGCAGAGGTAAAGGACAAAACTATCAGTAGATAATTTTACAGTTACGAAATCGAAAGTGACATATCTCTTAAAGTACTCCTCCGATCCCGAAACCATGTTGCAAGTCGTATAAAATTTGCAAAAGGTAATTATCGATCTGTAAATGAGTCTTATAAGGTTGTCCTTTGGTCTGATGAATCCAAAATTGAACTGATTGGATGTGGTGCCGCTCGCCATGTTTGGAGGACGGAGGGGACCGCCAATGATCCAAAAATACCTCGCCAACTGGGACGCACGAGGTGGTCACTTAATGGCATGGGGTTGATTGATCTCGCATGGTGGTGAGCACTTCTTTTTATCAAAGGGAAGATGGATAATGCCATCTATAGTTACATTTTTGAGAAGAATCTCACCCGAGTGCAAGTGTTTATTCATAAACGGACGTGGACGTTGCAAAAGGACAACAACCGTGAGATGTTGAGATTATAAGTTAGCTTCAGCCTCATGAACCCCAATAAAAGTATATCTGGAGGAAAAAGGCCCCATTTAGCATGGAATAAGGAGACAGGGCATCTACAGTATATACGAGGCGTCTCCTTGCTCATATAGAAACAGCAAGATTGAGAGAACTTGAAATGAACGTAAAATCTCACGCGTTCAAACAATTTTGTCCTCCTACCGTATGTGTCCCTTAAATTTGGATACTGTAAAAATTATTATTGTTTAGTAGTTACAATGACCATGTCAACATCATGATCCGATATATTGAAGAGCATGTTAAATTAACTTAGTAGCATAATTTTTGACCATGTTTCTAAATTTCCTATGTAGTGAGGTAGTACTTGGATGAAATAACAGATGTCGGCATTAAACCTCTTCAAGTTTTAGATCAACAACTGCGTTCTCTGAGGTGTGGTCATACTACTGGGAAATAAGTGATGAAATAATAAAGAGCAGCCTTTTTTGCCTACCCAAAATAATAAAACATTTCAGAAGTAAGAATCTAATTATATCTTGGAGATCTTTCAATGATAGTACAGTAATTAAAAGGTCGGGAATGGAAGAACGAGGGGCTGACGAACGTGACAATGCATCAGCTCTACAAATCGCAGGCATGGGAAAGATAATAAAAATTAATAGAGGAATACTTGGCCACAATTTTTTTAACACTGATCTATATTCATCGACATAATTTAGATAAACAAGCATGCGGCTTCCATAAAAGATATTCCAGTTCTGTATAATCACTTCCAATTCTCCGGCATTGTAATACAGTTCGGGTTTCTTACCATGGTTTCGGATTTACACGTCATTTCGACTATTATTTTTATCCTGGTATCTCTGATCAAACCCGGAAAACTCTGAGAAAACACAGAAAATATCATTTGTGCATTGTTTGATTGTCGTGCGCATACGAAACCGTGCTTGAAGAGTTATAAAACTAGTTTTTATTTTCATAAAATGATAGCATTTCCTCTCAAGTTTTGCAAAGCACTTAAAAATATAATCTTAAAACTTTCCAAACAGTTACGATTAGTAACACGGTTTCTGACTGTTATAAATGAGGTTCGTCTACAAAAGTACTACATGCATGCACGGTGCACGACACGTTTCTAACGGAGCGCGCCTGATACATAGACGTTGTTCGTTACAGTGCAACCGAAAACCGAAACATAAAATTTGTTTCGTGGCGTCCTTGTTAGAGCTTACACAGGTAACCGTATTCTTGGTGCACCGCTTGTCCATGCATTGTTTTTGCTTTGTATTTAGTGAACTCGGAGCGCTTATAATCATTGGTTTCATGTAACTCATTTGCTTATACTCATTGGTTTCCCGCAGAAGTATTTTTCAAAATTATAAATGAAGAAATAGACGTGAAGATGCGTGGGCCAAACTCGGCTTGGGGGTATGTTTTTGTTTGCTGTACTAAACTTTGGTTGCTATCGCGAGCTACTAAAGTGAACTCAGATGGTATTTTGCCTGCGTAGCTAACGGGATGGATTCCTGCAAGGAAGATTAAAAGAAGCGAACATTTTTCGCGTTTTTATTCTTCCAAGTTTGCCCGAAATCCGCACAGCAAAGTTATTAACAGTAAATCAACTTCGATTGAACATGACGTAGGAGAGATGAAGAGGTTTGATACCGAAAGAATGACATTGTGCAGTCCTAATCAATTCATTCACTACAACGGACTATTTGTCACGGTCTATCACAGATATTTATTCACTCTCTGTCACAGTCTATCACAGATCGAACGTAGCTGGTCTGACCTATTTGAGGCTCATTTCTACATGGAGTACGCTCATGAATGGCAAGAACTGAGCATGGCAGCAAAGAAAGTAAATTATGCTTGCTGACTAACAGGGATAACCAATGGGCTTGAACTACACTCGTTTCAAAGTATGAAAAGCATTAAATATGTACAGGACATTTTCTCAGACATTACGCAGATACATTTTCGTACACCAATTTTTATTAAACATGTTATAGAGATTCATTTAGAATCTGCTCATCTGAACGAGGTGACAGTGAGTGATGTATCACAGGGCGCTCAGTGGGCCGGAGTTCATCACATTCAGCAGCAATATATTTCCAAGAAACATTGGGCGATTTCAAGTTAGTTATAGTACAGATCCAAGTCCATTAAGAGTAATCTGAGATGGATATGCCATTTATCTCACTATACCTGTGAAAATCAAATGTATAGTACGCAGTAGTCATATATTTGAACACCAGAGTACCATTCTACTAGCAACAATAGTGGCTAAATAGTTTTCTGCAGCAAGTCCATGCCACGGTTGTTTAATGATCAGCTAACAAATGATTAGGCTCTCCTAAGGAATCAGATAAATTAAATATTGTCACGAATTGAAAGTTTATTGCATTGCAATGCTCCATCTTAAAATATACTGTAGCTCCCAATGGCTATTCTCGGCTCACTTTCCATATCTGTTGAGGCGGGTGAGGTTTGGACTGACACTGCAGAGCATATTATAGTGGATGCCTCAAGTCATGTTGCGAGTACGCCGAGGTGCCAAGCGCGTCACATATAGCAGTCTGTTAGGCTTCACTTGTTGTATTAGTTCTTAAAATTGATATGCACTGACAAATCTTGCTAATGAAAAATTGACAGTATACAAGCATAATTAGGATAAAAAAGAAAACTAACGGGACAAAGCTTGCCCAAGTGAAAAAGCTACGCCACTGTTAAACGAGGGCACAACCGATATGCTCCCCTCCTCTTGCTTCGAATGGGAAAATAACCTTTTGAGTTCCCATCTAACATTTCAAACTACCAATCTTTTAATGCTTTCCGAGTTTGATCATATTTATCTTATGAGAAAATACGATGCTTCTTTCTCATTTTTGTCAATGACTACCCAGTAAACAATAGTAACAATTGTAACTATAAATGTTAACAACGACCTTGATTCCTGAAGCTTTCAATACGGCAGGAATGTACTGGTTTCGCTGAAAAGTATACGTCACGAAATTCTTCAAATTGTTTTTTTTTTAGTTTTGACACGAGTTATCTATTGTTCAACAATGTATTGTGACTTAATACCCATACTCAAGTGCTGTCTCCTGATTTTGTAAAGTGTGTCATATATATAATTCACCGAAATGAAAACTACTAGATTTTACCACGAACGCTGGAGCTTAATTTGGAATTTCTAACTAATGCAAAATTCAATTCATCTACAGACTACCACTTTACTAACGACCATCTTACATTGACACACACCAGTGACATTGAAAACTTCACGAGCATCTGCGATTCTGTGTAACCATGGTATGTGAATATGCATGTATATACATACACTTATATGCATATGCATGCACTTGTGTGTACATACATACGCATGCACATATTTGTATTGTATATACATCTACATATATATATGTAGGTTCTTCGATGTTTTTTATAAAACACTTTTGACTTGCCTTTTGTCACTCCTTGATAATCATTTACGACACTGGTTTTAGTCTGTTCCGGTAAAGCGTTTTCTGTATATTCTTTTTTTAGTTTCTACTTATAACGAAGGAATTCCGAAGGATTCTCTGGTAGTATTTAAATTATTTATAGGTTTCAGCCATCTCTCTGAGGATAAAATTTCCAGCGAGATGATATTTTGTTGATTTTTCTCAGAAACCAAATAAACTCTCGACACAGCTTTATACGCACGCCTCGTATGGTTGGTCCATCAATTAAGGACTTTTATGTTAAAATTTTTTAAAAGCCAATGAGTAGTAATAAATTTCACATAGGAACTTTTTTGAAAACGAACAATTTTTCTTCTGATATACTTTTTTCTAAACGCAGATGCCTCAAACTGCAATGGTTAATGCGATCACCCTCAAATTCATTCGAACAAAATTGAATCCTGGGAGAGGTACCTTTTATTATTACTAGTCCACCCCCTTTATTTGAAATAAGAAAGAAGGCGAAATGAGAGAAAGGCCGTAAGAAATAAGTAGTTCAATCTCTCGAGAGTTGATGAGGCCGAGCTTTTATCACAAATACGCTCATCGCACGCTTTTGGCTGGCTTCGGACAGACGGACGGACGCGGCTCTTATTATAGTATAGGATTTAAATTATTCTGAACCTTGTAGATTTTGAATCATATTTATGTCAACAGACTGTCAGAATTGGTACGCATTAATGCATCCTCAATTACGCTCGAAACATTTTTGAATGACAACTCAAGTGCAATGATGAATGAAGAATTTTTAGGATCTAAAATTATTCTCGTAAAAATGTTTTTTTTGGAAAAACTAACAATGTCTTCAACACCTCAGGAATGTTTCGGCTTCGTTTATTACTTTTACACAGGGAACACCTCAAACTGCTTCCGTATTTCTAACAAAAGTTTGCTATTATCCACCAACATATGCTGATATAATATGCTGATTTAATGTTTAATTTAATGGCATTTTATACGTAAAGCTGGTAAATTCTACCTAGAACGGTGGAGGTTAGGTATCCACGGCTCTCCAAAGGCAACACAGAATTTTGTCAAGTTGCTCAGATGAAAGGCAGCCAAAACAAAATTGTGTCTCCTAAAATGGCAAGATGCACTTTAAAACTATGAAAAAATTTCATTTAGGATGGGCTCTATCATTTAAACATTCCAAAAGTTGTAAACAAATTATTTCCGCAAGCAGCACGTCAGTAAAATTATTACTTACAACTGTTACAGTGGATAGGTTGAAATATAAATACTCGTGGGCGCGACTACACTCAGTGGCTTCCAGGGCATCCTACGGAAACTTCTATCTACGTTTGCTACGCCAGTTAACTAAAACTCACTCATTTACATGCCCCTCACCCCACGCCGAATTCTACCGCTTCACTAAACATTTAATTTCTTTTCATTAACAGATGCTAGAATTGCAGCTATTGTCTTTTGTGCATGTAATAAAGGAAGGCTTTGAGATTTTCCTTCAAGGGTCAATGCATTCAAGTCCTACTATGAGTCATAAAAATTACCTTACATTTTCACAATTTTCTACGCCGTTTCACTCCAAACATGCATTTTTTGCGATGGACGAGTTACGCCGACCCATAATACGGAGAGTCAGGACAGCATTCCGATAAATAACCACTTAAAAACATAGTCTTTCAACTATTATTACATAAAAAGGCATCAATATCTAGGAATTGGAGAATGAATTAATGGAATACCTTTGTAATGGTAATAGTATTAATGGCAAACTCTGCACAACTCGTCTTGAATCTCAAAAATTGGTGGAACATGACTGCGCATCCTGCTGATCCACACCTAATGCAAAATTTAATTCAATGAAAAACCGTCTCATTAACTATCCTCAATTTATAACGTATAAAGTTGAAGATGTTGTTAGTTCGAAGCCAACAAAGTCGTTGCTGAAATAAATTCAGCTGCTTAAAAATGTTCAAATGCCTTGAAGTTGAGCTCCCAATTCAGAGTTTTGTGTATTATCGAGGAAGCATGAATTGATGCACACTAATTCTGACATTCCGCCTATTTGCATACAAATTTCAGATAAATAATTCTAAAATGGCAATATCTGTAGGTTGAAAAGCGGACCTCTCACATGATTTATATCTAATTATGTGCAGTTGCGGCTTATCTTTTCAAGCCCTTCGCCATGATATCTCTGCACTGGGATAGGAGTATTGTAGACACAGAAGTTACGCAGAACCGAGAACGCTTTAGCAGTTTTCGACTCCACTCATGTACGTCCATGCTAAAGCGCCGTTAGAAAGATGATTTAAAAGGGATCGGGATTTTGCCCTTGTTGGGGAGATGGGAACTGTATCAAAGTTCTATGTGAAATCTGAATAAATATTTTCCATTAAAATATTTTCATTGAATAATATGATATACTCCATGAAATCAGCAAACAGTATCTAAATACGGGCATATAAAGTCACACTATGTTGCTGGACCATAGAGAATAACGATCTGGTAATAAAACTTTGCATATGTCGACAGCTGTGTAGTTACACAATTCGTTGTATGTGCAGTCATTATTTACTAATATATAACCATTTACATGTTTCTATCATTAACTTAGTTCTTTTTTTAAATTATAACCCGTTTTAAGCTTTGCTAAAGTTGACCTCACACTGACTGATACGCACTTTATACAGTGATATGCGTTGTAAACTGCTTCTTTTCGAGTTATGTTACTTCTTACGCGTGGGCTGCTCTTATCGTGAGTTATACGAGTACACTCACCCATTCCAACCATAGCTACTTCCAGTTCGAAGTTCCAAGTTCTAAGTGCGCTAGTTGCATGAGAAAACAGCATGAATAGTACCATGGTTCTATTCTGAGTGTCCTAGCTTTACGACTGACGAACAATCTAGCTTTTCTTACTCGTAATTTTACAGGATTAATACTTCTACTCGTCGGATTGCTCAAATTCTTTTTGGGAGGTGAATATTATTCAGCAAAACCTTAGAAATTCCTCGTTTTCATGGAAAAACTAATTGAAATTAGCAGTCATGCTAAGCATAATTTTTTGTCGCTCACATCCACTTTGCCTGCTCTCACTACTTTTCATTCATGTTCAATAAAGTACACTATGTCTCTACTATGCTTGCACGTGAAATTTCAACCCATCAACATTATTTGTATGGTTTTAAATAATTTTCTCAATGAACTAGTAGGTACTTGCGTGTTTATTCACTCTGCTTTACCGCAACAGTATTTCCAATTCGTACCTTTTCCACGGCGGAGGATCCTGTTTCGAGAGAGAGTTGTAATATTTTAAACAGGAGACGAGCCTTTAAATTCCGCTCAACACATCCCAGTCACCATGATGTTTATCACGGTAGAGGAAACAAGGTAGAATCATTTCTATGTGGGAAAATCGCCTCCTCTTGTACGAGTAGCAATAGAACAGCATTTTTTTAAACAAACTTTATGACGTCACCATTGCGACATGTCTTTAGGCCAATAGTGGTTTCAGATTTGGGGCTAGCAGTGTTCTCAGATGCGATATGAGCGCTGCCATTGGTTCGTTGCCATGACATCAGCATTGCCACATGATCGACAGAAAAAAACTGGTTTGGCTCTACCTTGTTTCTTCTACCGTGATGTTTACTTTCTAGTCATTACTGATTTACATCTCCATTACTGCCTCCAGAGAGAACAGAAGGCAGGACGTGTCCTGGGTGTTGCATTTTTATGATTCTCTTTCCCTGTTTCTGTTACTCACGGGGCTGCTCTATATTTGACTTTCTGTGGCCAAAATAATGTTTTTCATGCATTATGCTTTCCTGCATGCTCGCAATGTGAATTCCATTTTATGATGGCACTCACTACCTTACGCGGTAACTACACGCTACACCATTTTCAACTATATTTTTCATACCTCTCACTTCAGTGAGAAATAAATGATGTTCATTCCATAATCAAACAAACTAAGGATTTATCATCATTTCTATCAGCATTGGATAATATTCGCTGGTATTTTCCCTTCTTTTTCATTCTTTTACGGGAGGGTGAGTTCTTACAAAGGAAAGGGGTTCCTATCCCCCTCGCCCCCGCCTCCCTCGACCAGTGCACCGTCTGCACACGGAGCCAGGGTGTCTCAGCACGCGAGAGCGGCACCGCGAACCATCGAATTTTGATTTTGCTCAGTAAGGCCATACGCTGTCCAGGAAAGATTGCTGTTCACGAAGAATGGGAAAATTTGATGATGCGAATAATGATATTACTTGAAGGTTCTTGTAGTGTTGCTAATCAGTGTACTAAACAGAACAGTGACAAAATTATAAAATGCAATGTTTCGACGTCACTAACACCTTCTTGAGGCTGAAGCATTATGAAATCACTTAAAATCATGCTGAGGAGGTGCAAAATTATCACCAAAGCTTAATTCAACGTCATAAAAGTCATATGCATTCACACACTGGTGCGATAACAATAATTCTAAATACGCACTGAGGCCTGAAAGTAATATGAACACAGTAACAACACCACGATCGAGCAAATATGGTGGAACAACGAATGTTTCTATAATTTGAGTAAGTTATTCAAACTATAGTCAAAATACTTAGAGTGTAAAAGTTATTGGTATCATCATAACGGAAAAGTTTCAGCTTCAGCTTGCGTAGGGCTTCCTATTATTTAAGTGCATTTCATTCCTTGATATTATGTGTAATTTTTTTCTTTAAATCAGGATTATCATTACAGGGCTTAAAACTATTCCGAATGAGAAAACATTAAGAGGTAAACCATGATATTTATGAACATTTAAACTTTATTTAAGGGCTATTCTAGTCGTGCAAAAGTAATAGTTATTAAGAGACATGCGTACCTTAACACATAATGAGACATACCTTAACAGGTGTTGTACTTGTCTCTATTTGGAAATGTTTAGAAACTTTCAGTAATAATTTCTCGAATATCAAGCGTTTCATTAGTTCTAAATCAATAAAAAACTGCAATACTTTTTCTTCCAAGCCAGCTGGCCTTACTACCTTCAATTTTATTTCCTATCAATTGAATACATAATATTGGCTAGTTTTATAGAATAATGTTTCAGACAAAACGTTAAATATGTAAAAAAATTACTGAGGCAGGAAGATAGTATAGCTTTCCTTATTCAAAATTTTGAGTTAACCAAGAAAATCTTCATAACTAATTCTAGTCGCAGGTTAGACGACATTTCATGAATGTGAAAGAAGACAAAAATCCTGCAATGGATGCCAGTGGGAAACTCTCAGATGTCGAAGGAAATATTGTCAAGAGTGATGCAGGCAAAACTGTCCCATCTTCAATTTTAACTTGGTGCGACTAGGCAGTTCAGGACTAGAATGTATTCGAGTTAGACGTTGCACGGTTTTGTGATGCTCATTGATAATTTGGTTTGCGTCTACGAGAAAAAAGCGATAATGATTAAAAATAAAAAAATAAAACTAATGTTCGATCAGGCAACAAGTGATACACTAGAAGAAAAAACAGCTTGTTTCAATCAATTTTATACAAAACTATCACATATGGGCTTTTTAGTTTCTTAACATAAAATGTCCTCAAATGTTATAGGGGGAAATATTAATATTAAAAATAAATATACTGATATCTATGACAGAACACTCTGTTCGTTTGCTGTAGGTTAGGAAAAACATGAAAAGACCTAAAACACTCTACTGTACTGACGCGAAAAAAACGCAAAAAATTTGAGTATCTTAATAATTTCCAAATACTGGAGATTAATATAAACGGTTACAAAATTCTATGTTCTAAATTCTTTGCATATAAAGGTATTATCTATTAAGTGAGCCTTCCCTCCAACAAATGAGCTTGAAAGATTGTGTTGTAAATTTGCTTGATAGCTTAGGGAGTATGGAAATAAAAAACTGGAACTGTTGTTAGCAATTGCATATTGGATATATGCGTGTGTAAATATGTTTATATAAATTTATAAATATAATACAATGAAAAGGAGAACCAAGGCGTATATAAACATTTTTACTTGTAAACGTTTCGGAAAATCTGGTTTCCATCATCAGTACTGAAAATGAAGTAACAGATAAAAAATGAAATTAGATGTCTACTACAATAAGAGAACTTCTAGTAACCTCAATAAACATGAAAAATAAAATGCAAGTATAAACAAAAAAGGGGGCTGCTAAAAACTATAATCGCACACCTACACCCACACACACTCACACACCCACACGGACACTAAAAACTATAGGCACACCTAAGCTGTTGGGGCAATGTGTAATTTTGCGGCACTTTGATCATTATTCAATTTCGGTTTAACTGTATATATGAATAGAGATTCTAAAACTCTCAGATCGTGTTCCCTATTAGTTGTAGCAAGAGTTGAAAAATTTCATGTTTTAAATGGATGGTCGCACTTAAAACAATGGTCTCGGATTGCAGACTGAGAAGGGCAGGCGTATGGACGACCTGTACGGTGAGATATACCTGAGTGTTGGCTGTGGCGAATAAACTGTTGGAGCATTGTGCTACCAACATACGATTGCATGCAACAATCACATTCATACAGATACACACAACCACTTCGCAGGCATTCATTCACACGTTCCTTCCTAGGAAAAAATGAGGCTATTTTAAAATTGTTCCTATAAAATACACGGACGTCAATAGAGATAAAATATGTATGCACCAATGACATGAGTTCTTTCTTCAGTTCAGTATTCAAATAGCCGAGGTAAGGTAAGTTGACAAATACTTTTTCTTTTGCAGCCGTCAGAGTTAAAGGAGAAGAAGAAATTTTTTTATCTAAAAATGTTTTTACAATCCTATTAATCAGGTAAATTGGGTATTTGTTTTTAAGAAACATTCGGCGCAAGAATTCAACTTCTTCATGAAAAATTTGATACGAGCTAGAAATATTATATGCTCTGTGCAAGAGCGTATTTACACATGATTTCACATATCCCTTGTAAATACAACTAAAATAATTCGTTGCTAGGCCCGTAAATGTGGGTTTTCTGTAAACCGATGTTAGCAACGTAGAATTATTTTTTCGAATTAACACGTCTAAAAAAGGTAATTGGTTTCACTCTAATATCAAGTTCACAATGGAAATGGAGCACAATAACCAATTACCTTTTTTAGACGTGTTAATTCGAAAAAATAATTCTACGTTGCTAACATCGGTTTACAGAAAACCCACATTTACGGGCCTAGCAACGAATTATTTTAGTTGTATTTACAAGGGATATGTGAAATCATGTGTAAATACGCTCTTGCACAGAGCATATAATATTTCTAGCTCGTATCAAATTTTTCATGAAGAAGTTGAATTCTTGCGCCGAATGTTTCTTAAAAACAAATACCCAATTTACCTGATTAATAGGATTGTAAAAACATTTTTAGATAAAAAACTTTCTTCTCCTCCTTTAACTCTGACGGCTGCAAAAGAAAAAGTATTTGTCAACTTACCTTACCTCGGCTATTTGAATACTGAACTGAAGAAAGAACTCATGTCATTGGTGCATACATATTTTATCTCTATTGACGTCCGTGTATTTTATAGGAACAATTTTAAAATAGCCTCATTTTTTCCTAGGAAGGAACGTGTGAATGAATGCCTGCGAAGTGGTTGTGTGTATCTGTATGAATGTGATTGTTGCATGCAATCGTATGTTGGTAGCACAATGCTCCAACAGTTTATTTGCCACAGCCAACACTCAGGTATATCTCACCGTACAGGTCGTCCATACGCCTGCCCTTCTCAGTCTGCAATCCGAGACCATTGTTTTAAGTGCGACCATCCATTTAAAACATCAAATTTTTCAACTCTTGCTACAACTAATAGGGAACACGATCTGAGAGTTTTAGAATCTCTATTCATATATACAGTTAAACCGAAATTGAATAATGATCAAAGTGCCGCAAAATTACACATTGCCCCAACAGCTTAGGTGTGCCTATAGTTTTTAGTGTCCGTGTGGGTGTGTGAGTGTGTGTGGGTGTAGGTGTGCGATTATAGTTTTTAGCAGCCCCCTTTTTTGTTTATACTTGCATTTTATTTTTCATGTTTATTGAGGTTACTAGAAGTTCTCTTATTGTAGTAGACATCTAATTTCATTTTTTATCTGTTACTTCATTTTCAGTACTGATGATGGAAACCAGATTTTCCGAAACGTTTACAAGTAAAAATGTTTATATACGCCTTGGTTCTCCTTTTCATTTTAAAAATAAGATTTCCGAAAAATCGACCAATCAGCTCAAATATAATACATATATATATAAACATATTTACACACATATATATCCAATATGTTTATATATACATACATACATATAAATATATATATGTATTATATAAATCTATATATATAATACATAAATAGAATACACACGAATATTTTACTGTTTAAATAACTCATCAGTTGATCGAGCATTAGAGTATTCTGGGAGATTGCAACATTTCCCACCCGTTAACGAGTCCGCACTTCAAACTACCATGCAACCCAAATATTTAATTAACAATTAGAACAATTTTAGTTACAAATTCGTAATATTTTCTGTATAAGACATTGTAACTGATGTAATGACTGGGTTGAGTAACGCAGAAAACGGTTCGACGTGTTTTCTTGTGAGAGATAAATCAATCTGCACTTTTAAAATATAACGCAGGCTTAGAAACTTCGTACAATTTGCTCTATGGAACATCTAATTCTGAAATTTTTACCGTCAATGAATAACTATTGCTTACTAGCGATTGTGTAGTCTGGCAGCAGCTGCGAATAATTTCGATCGTCACTAAAGTATTTTTTGTATGAGACGTTAACAGAAAAATCATATCCATTGATTGTATCGTTCTTGTTGGCTGTTGTTTGCGGCGTACGGTGGTGCGTGAAATGGTGCAAGAATTAGTGCACTCAGCCCAGTGACCATAGTTATTTGTAAGAGCTGGTGTAAATTTAATCATGAATACTTTAAACTCGAATTGTAGATCAGCTGTATGACTAACGT
Organism: Morinoia aosen; assembly: GCA_030386875.1. Lineage (NCBI taxonomy): Eukaryota > Metazoa > Arthropoda > Malacostraca > Amphipoda > Talitridae > Morinoia > Morinoia aosen. The sequence continues at coordinate 55,467,600 of CM059575.1, read as the reverse complement.
GGATTGAGGATTGTTTATTGGCTCGCTTTCTTTTATTCGCTAGTTTTATCAATAAATGTAAAATGACTTCATGTTCTTCGAAAACTGCACTCATTTTTGCATGTTTCAAGTTGAGCGTCTATCAATGTTCTGCTTCATTTCGCAGCATGCCTCACAGTTTAAAACTATGCAGTTTAAGAAATGCTTCTGATTTTGTACGAGTAAAAATACACGCAGCTCTAACTAAAACAAAACATATTTTAGCATCTAACGAAGATTTTATTTGCATAAGCTTTAATGACAGTAAAATAAGAATTCTATATCTATTTAAGATTATCTGGAACTTTCTTTCGCCTCATTTGACTCGCTTTATGTGGAAAATCATTTCAGGTAAAAACAAGGTGAAAAAATAAATGAAAATAAGATCTACATTAGTAAAGAGTGTAGAAAAAATTTTCATTCGAATGAAATGAACATGGATATTTTGTCATTACCTCTTCTTTGATAAATGACTCTACTAACGCTAAATGACATTCATAAATTTAATTTCAGGATGATTTTGTACGACTACAACGGCAGGCGCCTCACCAAACCCGAGCTGCAGAGGCCCCACCCTGGTCGCAAGCTCACGTACCACGGCATCCCGTACCACGAGGGCTACTACAACCCGGCCTCCTACTGCTACCGAACTGCTCCCCTCCCTACAGGCGAACCGGCTGCAGTTCACTCAGGTTGTACCGGAGGGAAGCCTCTAACCATCTATCTTTCTGAACACAAATGGCGGAGGTGGTTCGCGTCTCTGAGTTCTACAAGTTCTCCTGATTATCCGGTATCGAAGTATTCGTTCACGCAAACGATTTCGCCTGGTTCCCCTGACAGTTTTTTGACTCCAAGTACACCGCATTCTGCTTCTATACCTTCTGTTCCTTTTCATTTGAATCCTATAGCGCTCTGGCGAAGTCGATCCGGGTCGGATACTTCAGATACTCAACCTTCTTTACCGTTTCTCGCACGGATCAAAAGCTTCCGCAGGGAAAATTCCATTACACCTATGACTGGAAAAGAAGAAAATCTTCTAAAAGAACCGGAAAAAATATACTCCCCAGAAATGAAACGTCATCAAGATCAATCTACGATTGAGAAAATTGAGCCAAAAGAACTGCCTAATGTCGTAGTTCCTCAGCGAAAGCGAGCAATCATTCCTGGATCAGTGTACCGGCAATTAGAAGAGCCAAGTCGTTTGTTGGAGTCTGATATCGATGCTTGTCACCGTTCCTCTTCTGGACACGGCAGAGAACGCCACACTTCCTGCGTTCTTCCAGCCCTTAGCGATGGGAAAGAAATTCCCGAAACAAACTTTAGCCTGCCGAGACTATCTTTACCGGCAATTTCGCTACAGAAACCAAACCGCACCCAGCTTTCGAATGATACAGCCACGACAGCGGCTGGGCTGCAAGGTGCTCCGTATTCCACTCAAGGCAGGCGCTCACGAAAGGCATCCGATCTCTGAAAAGTTGACGCAGGCATCATCTAAGTTTGAATCAAAATCACGTACACCAATCGATCGTCAAGCTTGAATGAATTTTGTAAACTACGACGCTTTGTGATTTAATTTTCAAACCATTTATAATTATTTCCGTAGTCTCACATGTAGCTTTTATAGCTTGCAAGGTGATATTCAACACTTTTGCTTGATGCCTATTCAGGAGAGGAATCTTTTTAGATGGATAATATAGTAATCATATCAAAATTCACGATTTAAACATCATTTGAACGTTTTTTTTTTTGGAATACAAGGACGATTTTTCATGTCTCAACAGATGTAGAGTCTCAAATGAGAACAATAATTGAATTAAGCCGGAAATTAAAGAGGAGGTTTTACAGCAGAAATCTGTTTCACATGAGTACCTGAAAGTATTGAATATGATCACTAGAATATTATCAACAGTCATTCGCGTTTCTGCGACTTCTAAGAGCCGTTCAAAGTGAAATCTTGGAGTCAGAACAAATAACTTCACAACGTCACACATTTTTCTGCTCACGAGATGCCATTACCAGTCAACTTTCTGCCGTAACTGGAGAGCTTCTAACCGGGCCACCCTAGATTGTGCTTTGCATGAGGTGTTTACCGGTTAGACAGAAAGAGTTTATTCAACGGATGCACTCATGGAATTGGGTGAATACTCGTATATATGTATTAGGTTATATTAAAGCATATTGTCATCTTATTAACTAGCGATCGTTTGTGTAGTTAAACTAAACTTGTGATTGTATGGCCTAGTTCAATAGTGAACCAAGCCATAACGTTGACGAGGTTTTAGCTAATAATTGCGCTATAGATAGTTTAGAAAAGAAGAGTTCCGAGGACAATGTTCTGTAAAAATATTATAACGATAATTTTAAATTAAATGTTGAGATTCTATCTGGCTTTCACTATTTTCTGAAACTTTTTTCATTCACTTTATGAGGATGAGCAGGATGTCATGTTCAATCAAATTATAAACAAAAGCAGTGGATAATATTCTAACGAATTGTGCAGCTAGTGAGTAATTTAAAATTTCAAAAATATCATTGGTTTCCAAGTCATTTGAATTTTGATGAGATGGTTCGCTCTCCGACCAGGGGAGATGTGAAGATAATAATTGATAATTGTAATTTTATACCATCAGATTGCTGTGTCAAGCCTGTCTTCCAAGCTTGGCATGCTCTGTATAAAGCAGTCTGGGTATAGTTCGATGACCAAACAGGGAAGTTGTCACGGCGGTATGCTTTTGGCTGTGTTCTCGTTCTATAAAGTCTATCAAGATCTATGGTCCAAGAGCCTCAATATACCAAAGCAACTAGTGATGGCGGTAGCGAGTCTGGTCATCGTGTGCATCGAGCTATTGGTTTAGAATGTGAATGTCAGGGTATCAAGTCAATGTTCGATAAGAGCTGCTATGAAACTTCTGACGCCACTTCTTTACACTCAAAAATTTTGTGAATGGGATTTCCGGAGTTAATTACGTTTCAGTTAATGATATTACTCGGCAATTACCCATCATGTTCTGTGCTTTTTAGGATAAACAATGCCTTCAATCTTCCCTACTTATCATATGGTAAAGAAAATGAAATCAATTCTAATCCGAAGAAACTTATTAAAAATTATAATGCAACTTGGCAAACGGAATGGATAGATCAGGAAGTAAAGATATCATTTGCATTAGACTAATTTTCCACTGAAAATGATCATGTATTTTAGGTTTTCTCATATTTTCTATAATTTGCATTACTGTTCTATGAGATTCATATAACAAATACAGTAATTTGTTTTTCCAAGTTTATCTAAAGAAAATGACATAATTAATTTGCAAACGAACAATACGAATTCGTAAGTTAAAGTATACAATTATGGGGATTGTTCACCTATGCACAACTAAGAAGAACTATACTCGTAAGTAAACATGATCTCTTCCAAGAAGAACCTTACTGTTCCAAGAAGAACCTTGCGTAAGTTCTATTGTTTCTGAGACACAATGAGCCGATTAATCATCGTATCATTGGGTAGAGTCGTAAAGGTATCGAGTTACATTCAAAAATAATTTGAAATTCTCATGTTGAACGTTCCAAATATACTTTAAATAAAATCCATCAATAATTTTGTTTCGAATGAGAGTAACGCGCAGGAATGCTGTTGAGTTCCGCTTTGTTCTCGAATCGTTATCAAACTTTAGCGCTACCATAGACAAGCTCAGAGTTTACAAGCTCAAAGAACTCATCTCATAATACCATTTTTTTGAAGAGTAGGAAGATTGTTATCGACCGAGTATTTTCAGAACACTGTGATGCCCCCAAATCGTGACTACACATGAGAGTAAATACTGAGGGTAGGTTCATATACATAGGCGTGTCTCATTACGCACAGGCGTGTCTATCGACTCTAGTAACTCTGGCTGTAATCACGTGGGGAATCCAAGATAAGAAAAATATCTTGAGAACAGTCAGCTGGCAGCCAGCAGCGCCTGAAGTACGGCATTGATGGCCTGGAGTTTTGATCCAAGCTGTGTTGAGGTGACATCTCTACTCGTGCTCCAGCTCTGGGGGTTTATTTACGCTTCAAAAAGTGAAGGATTTTAAATCAGTTCTCACGAAAAACTTACCTAGAAATAATTTCAATTTATGAGTGGCTTAGAATGGTGAAAATGTTAAGTTGAAATGAATATCATATATGTGTTAGGAATTTTTATGAACATCCCTCAAATTTTCAATTCTGTCTTGGATTACTATTCAAATTGACTGATGTTGCATAGTTTCTGCAAGGATTCGCGAGAAGAGGGAAAGTCAATCATACAAAGTATATTTCTCAGCTTGAAGCGTCTGGAATTTTTTTACTAACATGTATGCTTCAGGTTACGTTTCAACTGTCTCTGACGAACCAATAATCGTGTCGCACGTGATCATTATCCCACTGCCGACCTGGTGAAATAAATTTCATTCACTCATAGCACTTAATACTCAATTTTTTTATTTCTAGTAGCGAAGCTCATGACGACTCTCGGTAGCCTTGAATGAAGTAAATTCGAAGATTTACTTCCCAGTGTCACACCAGGGTAGTTTTACAGAATAAATTTCAGTACATGATCAAAACTAGCCAAATTTTAGAGTGAGAGATTGATGAGGTCCAATAATTTATACTAACTTCTCATTATAGCCCTTTACAATTAACGCCTGTAATTTTCAGTGAAACGCAAAAAAATTTATATATAACACTATAAAATATTCGGACTAAATATGTCATTTTAACTGACTTTAGATAACACCCTCATCATTTGAACGACAAAACTCCTTACATGCACGAAGGAAATAACACGTCGTCGTCCAGTATCATCAATGTGAAACAATAGCTAACGAAGACGGAATTCAGCGAGAATTATACAGCGGGTACTTCGAAATCATCTGGTGTTGCCATTCATAATTAATCAAGAAGACAAAATCCAGCTTTCTACAGTTTCAAAATCTTTCTTCATACACTCTCGGTTGAATTTTTTGCCAAATTCAACACAGACATAATGCAAAGCTATATCATTCGATCTGAGAAATTGCGCTCTGCTTATAAAGCTCTGATCCAAGAAATAGAGCCATTTAAAATTGCTCGCGTCTCTCTTCACAAAAATAAAAATCATCACAGCTCAAAAGCCTGCCTCAATAACCTTTTTCGGTCCTTCCAGAAAGAGGACCTCAATTGTTCCTCTACTTTCTTTTAGGAGTAAATATCATTGAAGGACTGCATTCAATCTGCATTCCAGAATGCACGCTGATGCCGTGGTTTGCATAATTGATGCAACTCATAACCATGAAGTTAAAACTCTTCATTAGGATGTAGTGAAGGGCCACAACGTTCGAGTAATCACCATGGAGTGAAGATCAGCTTTCCTTTAAATGATCTACGCAAAACAATTCCTGCATCACTAAATCAGTTACTTTTGAAAATCTTTATAGACAATCCCTGTGAGTGAAACCTACTCCACTTTTTGCAGTAATATCGAATATCGCTGAAAAACCTGAAGATATTAACTGACAAAATATCTAAGCCGAGTTGTACGCAATAATTTCCTAAAAGGCTGTTGGAAATGATGAAATCTACAAGGAACCATACCGTATCAAATTTGACTTAATTTTACTGTGCAGAAATACTCCATTTGTGTTAAAATTGGAGATCATAGGAATATTTATCGATGAATCACTTGCTCCTTATTTTGTAACGTTAGGTACACCCCTCATTTCAGAATCGTCATCACTAGCCTGCGAGGGTAAAACTGCAGTTCAACACCATGGGTTTCAATGGCTATTCATTTACCACAAAATTAGCGTAGTTTCATTGAAGTCCGTTGCCAACTTTTTATTTTCAATTTTTTTTCTTATTCGAACACTTTATCATATCCTGAATATCGTGTACGGAACAATGCTATTTTCCTTACAGCATGTGATGAGACGAGAAATTTCTTCATTTTACATCCTCAAAACTAAAGCAGAATTTCCCAGGTTCTAATTTGGATGCAGAACAATTCTATAAGTTGGATTTCAGTTCGGCAAAACCGCTTCATGAAAAACATGGGCGGGAAAAATATCGGTAGCATATGCCTTTCACTTCTGCTATGCTGTTACCTGCTTTTGAAGGCAGCTGGACTGCAGAATCTGGAAGTCGATGATCACAGTCGCTTCAGCTCTTCGACTCAGTGGCAACCCCGGAGTATCCAAAAAATGCCCAATAAAAGAAGCGCTGAATTCGATACGGTCACGTTTACTCTCGTTGAAAGTGATACGCCAATACTAGTTACTGAAGCCTTAGGCGAAATCGTGAAAAATAACTTGAGCGAATGGCTGTTTCAGTCAACGAAGTTCAAACATTTCAATATGATTAGCAGTTTTGTTCACTTTGAAAGAAGTAACGAACATGCTCAGTTCTGTAACGCACGCGATGAATTATGTCAATCAAATACACGTCATAAATCAGATGGCAGTAATGGAATTGGCGCTTATGAGATCCCGGAGGGGGGTGATGATCTCCAAAATAATTGCGCTCCAGTGAGCTTCTCCCCCACATGGCCACCTCCGGATCAGTCGGGCGCAGGCGGCTGGGTGTCGCTGTGGGTGTACTGGTCCCAGTTCGCTGGCCCGTGTGCCGGGTGCTGTGCTGCGCGGATGCCCATTTCTCACACCATTGGGTGAGCTGTCGTTTCCATGTGTGTTTTCATTTCAAATTTTACGCGTATAAATAGTTCGTTGTTTGAACATGGTTCGCATTGTATAGGAAAAATAAATAGGCTAGAGAAAGGTGAGCGAAGTGGAATCTATAGTTCAGATCGTACCCAATGTTCATCTCAGGAATTAGAAACTGGAATGTTACAGCATTCAATATTTCACTTCGTTGATTATTTCATAAGTAGTTTTTATCCGTTATCACCGGACAGAAAAAATAACGCTACGGATACTTTGCGCCAATTAAGTGTGAGCAAATTGAAATAAAAATTGCAATTTAGGTAGCTTATTACACTAATTGACATCAGCATCCGACAGACTTTCCAACAAACGATGATAACAAGATAATCACTAGAAATAAAATTAACTTGAAGAACGAGTTCGTAACATTTGAATACGTGGGAAAGGCTTTAAAATAAGTTTGTAAAAATAAATCGCTATTTTCACTAAGAACTACACCTGTTTTATGCGTAGTTGTCTTGAAGGGTTTAGATATGTTCAGATTTTTATGATCAGGACTCACTTTCTGATTTCATTCGTGTGGAGAAAATTTGATTATCATCAAGCTCTTCTTTTTAATGAAAAGTCAAATAGTTCATTGTACTGATATAGTTCCTTCAATATTCTTTTATAACTTATGAAATTAACTTTTTCCTGTTGTTATCTTCATTCGTATAAATATCGAATCAGAAATTAATAATATATTAATATTATCAATATAGAGATAATATCTCGGTTTCATTTTCGACACTTTCAGAACAGTTTTTTGGCATTTTGAAAAATAAATCGTGGTTTAATTTTGCAGCAAATTGTTCGTTAATAATGAGGCGCTCATTCTCATGACAAGAAGCCTCCGTCTGGTATTGATCGAGCAAATTGCTTCGCTTTGTTGAATGGTATCGTATTCTTTTAAATAAATGGTACTGTATTCTTTGAGAAGCTATGGTATTGTTTTCTTTGGACTAGTTATCTATGGACTGCTCGGAACTGATGCAAAGGTGTCAAATTTCTGAGATTTATTAGGTTCTCTGCTTGCTTTATTACCTCAGTATTGTTTCTGAGGCGAGATATACCTCTTCACTGACCACTGACCGTGTAATAAAACTTTTCCCTGACCACTCGCGATAGAATTATTCAAACAACGTTTGTTAGCGACAAAATTTATACCTAACAAGTTTGTTTATTTTAATTGTTCGCGCATTTTCCTGCTCATTATATGGGGGCCTAAGTTTTAAGAATTTCCGATTGCACGCCTTCAAACTCAAATATGTCGAGTTCATTTTTATGCCAGAAAATTATTTTAGAGTACATTTCGCCAATATACAACATATTAAGGTTAACGATGGAGGCCTGTCGTGGTCTTGCACGTCATTCTGGATGATGATGATGATGATGATGATAAAGATTCTATGGAGGATCTCTAATCAACTCCGATGCCAACCGACACTCTTGGTACAATGAGCACTTTCGTCAAGCACCGAACGAAGAAGTTTGTGGAAATTCGCTAGCAAGCATTTCACTAAAATAGAGCACTTCTGCACAGTGTTGTCTGAGATATATCCTGACTTATGACAAGCCCGTATAATTTCTGGGAAAGCAACTTGTGACTTCCTTCGCTTGTGTCTGTAAAAAGTATAATTATGCCTTGTGACGCTTTGCTGAAAGAGATGGAATCTTCGACGATCAAAACACGAAAAATTAAAGAAACATTTGATGAACAAATATATAATTTAATGATTTGTCGAGAATTGCAACTTCTAATAAGATACACTCCTGATCATAAGTATAGAATCAGTTGAAAAACTGAAAAGAACTCTATTTTGCATGGGAAAAATAGAAATTCTTTAACTAAAGTTAACTGAAAGATAAAAAAGGATCAAGGAATGAACAATTTCTGTCTAATCTATTTAATTATCAAACTGCAATATGAGGGACTAAGCTGTTTGCAAGCTATTCGAAAATTTAATTCTGGGTCGCATTGAAGGCAAAATGTGGGGGAAAGTCATGAATTTCCCTTCAGATGTTTTTGCTCACGATGTAAAGTTGTCATTATCCCCAAGACCAGCAAACTATCCTTCTTGGATGGTAGTTCTGCATAAAAATAGGAATTCATTACCATATACTTGATTTTAGAGATATAACTCTGGATTTTTAAATTTCTTAACTTGAAGCTCCTTAAATCTGACTGGTGGAAAAACCAAGAATAATTATGCTAATATCTACGATTAGTTGAATCAAATGAGAGCAAAGCAGTATACATGTACTCTATTCTTTTGCAATATGCTAAAAAAAACTTGAAAAGACTTATGGAACTCTACTGACAGGCGAAAAGGTAAACGTTTTGAATATGAACTAGAAACACTTTTGAGGGCATAACCTTCACATTGATATATGAGCCTACACTATTGCACTGCGATAACCTATGTTGTTAAAAGTATGAAGAGAGAAAATACATGGTGGTGTTTAAAGACGAATGCTTCTTTATGCTAGTAGTTTGATCTAGGAATATGGCATGAACTAATTGGAGTTTGGAGTGAACACGGTTACCGCATGACTAAGTCAAAAAATGTCGCATCCATGTACGCTAAAAATAGTCATAAATGATTTCCAAGCAATTTAAAAAGGTTGGCTAACAAATTTTACAAAAAGTTCTGAATAAAAGACACGTCTAAAATTGATGAATAAAAATTTACATTGATATAAATTTCAATGCTTGCGCATGACGTGATTTGTGAGAATCGATGAGGTGAATGTCTTTTTTCAAGCCGTTTTTTACTTTCACTTACTTCTCCATTCGTTAGGATACAGAAATACTTAAAGAAATGAGCAACACTTTGAGGCAGTAAATGATCTTCTTGATGCCAACTTCACCGCAAGGAATAATTTTCCCTTAATCCTATCGGAAATCCTCATTTTAAGCATTCCGCTTAGAATTTATAAGCTATTACTGAGAATGGAACCATGACACAACAACTGAGTCATCTGTGAACTCGATTTAGATGATAGAAGGAAACAATAAACGAGTTACGTTTTTAACGTTATTTTTCATTTATATCGAACGGAGGAATTTTTAACAACAAACGTTTAATTTTGCACAAGTACAGTTTCAACTTCGAGGTTTTAAAGTTTATCCGGAAATATAAAAAATAGATCATTAAATATTGAAAAATTAGGGCACTTCCAAATTTCACCATCAAAATTAATTCAATGCCCGGCTAAGTATGAATTACAAAATATATCGTTTGCCAGCCAACCTTATACTTCGATAGTTAAAAACCGTCGACACCGATTCAAATTTGCTGCAGCAATGACTTTCTTTGAGATCAGATAGAATGAAGCAGAGAATGGAGCAGAATATTATTATTTCCATCGACCAAACTACAAAGAAACGATAAAATATTTGAGAATTTTTCTCAAAGAAAAATCCAGCTATTATGGTAGTGTATGCATAATATTTTTATCGGTTTTATCCTACTCTGGTCGTTCCACTTTTATCTGTGATATGTTATAGAAACGTCAGCTAAGCCTGGTTAGCTGCCTAATAATTATCGAATTATCAGGCTGGCCGGCGGATGGTATATTTTATAATCCATACCTAAACGAGCAATATTGAATAAATTTTGATAGCGACATTATTTTTCAATTTAGAAGAAACAGAATTGAAGTTAACAGTGTTAAGACAAGGGCATGCTAAAAAATGGATTATTTAACTTTTCTTTGAAAGGTAAAAGTTAACTTTCTTTGAAAATGAACCCAAGAGAGAAAAAAACATGTTTCTATAAATTCGTTTAAACACCTTGTATAATTAAGCGTAGGAGTTAGAGAATTTAAGTGAAATTTAAGGATTAATTTACAGGACTAGCATCCTGTAAATTGACTATCAAACTGACTCTGAAATCAATTTATATCAGCATAAAAATTAACTTTATTTATGTTGAAAGTTTTTTTACTCAGAGACTCTGTACGAAAGAAAACACACTTTATTCTTTGAGAAACTTCAAAATCCGAGGATGAATTGAGAAGTGAAAAGCTATTGCGCAGTTCCCAAAATAAACAATATTAAAAATGAACAGAAGTAGTGGCCACTAGAAAATATCAGTAGAAAAACACAGCGCAGCGAGTATATAGTATATATAGCAAAAAATCCTCTGTAATATTGTGGTACTGTATGCACAACAGCCGAGACTTGGACGTTTCCCATCACCACCACATCTCGCCGTAGCTCTAATGTTTCTGATAACTAATGAGCAAACTTTGAGCAAATAAGGTGAATGGAATAAAATAAGGCTGCGTGGACAGGCAGCGCTGCACAGAATTCGCTACAGACCGCAATGGTTACCAGCACTGAGTACTACGCTTCCGAAGTGGAACAAAATTTTCTGTGAGAAGGCAGCACGATCTTGGTGTGCCAATTTTAAAATTAGCAATGACAAATTATAGGAATATTTACCACGTTAAGCGATCACCCTTTGTGAACCCTTCATGGGACACAGAAAGTGATACAATACTAACTTAGGGAAAGGAATTACAAAGAGTTTATTTCATTGCTAAGTTCTACAAATCAAGTAGAAACCGCATTTCAGTCATACAAAACTCAAAGTAACAGAATCTATTCTGAGCCAGCTGCAAGTATTCTCAATAAAAAAGAGCAATAAGGAGAAATAGGCACTGTTTCCTTATTCATATGGGACATTAGTTTGTTAAAAGGTCAAAATACGACTTACGTAATTACCCCAAGAATTTACGTACATGCAAATCTAGAATAAATATCCACGCCTATCAACTGGCCATGCTTATTGTGCCACTTCCATACAAGTATATGAACGATAGCTAGCTGCGATAACTATCAGCGAATATGATTTCCAAACTGGAATTGTTCAAATAGAGGATCCTTTGTCTAAAAATTCGATAGATTCATTCCATATTTCAAAAGCTAAACATGCTTTTACACTTCCAGGATACAGCACCGAGATAACCACAACGTGATTCCTGCTTCAAGTTTGAGGCTAAAATTTGAAAAATGCCTTTAATTACTAGTACTACTTAAGTACCGCTGGTATTTGCCATGGTATTAATCAGTGAAATTTTTAAAAATCAGTATTGATTGCACATGTATGCATGTTCCAAAAATCTTTACAACGCTAAATGAGCATTGTGATATGTGTACATATATATTTATATATTTTTGGAGACCTTTATTTTGACGTTTTGAAACAGTTTCAATATTTTTAAATTTTCACACAGATTTACTGATTTTGTCGTAGCATGTTCATAAACATGTTTGTGTTAACATCAAAGCACCGAATGCTTGTTTTTACGATATGTGCGTGAAGAGATGAGATATAAACTGCATTGCGAGACTTACAAATTCCACACAAAAAAGTGCGAGGGATATTTACCAAATTTTTACCCGGGTTTGAAATGAAAGTGAATGATCTTGGATAAAATGAGCCATTTCTGTGCAATTATAGTATCAAAACGCGTTCGGAAGACTCACGAAAAGGCTTTCATTTTGTCTGCGAAGCATTTGGTATGGCTGTGTGTGCGTGATGTGGGTTAGATCAGACACCCAGATTTACACAAACTATTCCATGACTGATTTCAATGTGATTACTGGAATCATGAGAGAACAAGTAATGATGGGATTTGATTATAAAATTTTCCGCTTTTTAAGCTTTGTTGTTTGTATTTTATGCTTCGAGGACGAGGAGATATATTATCTAATGCTTAACATACGTTAGCTGAGTCAATTGACGATACTGAAAGTAACGACTTGCTGAGCTTTCATATTTCGCTCCTACATTCCGGAACAAATTGAATTCCGCAATAAAAAAGTTGACCGACGCGATATTCGAACCAAGCCTTAATTAAAGTATTCACCTTCCCACCTCGCTCAAGGAAAGGTTTAATTATTTTTTTTTCTCAAACAGAGAAAAAATTGAGGTGCCGGAGCTCATGAAAGATTTTGACCTAACTCTCCTGGACTGGCAAAGTTCGGTGAGTAAGCTGTCTTCAAGAGAATAACGTCCATTACTAAATTGATGAGTCCGTAAAAAATAACAATTTTTTGTTTAAAATTTGTAATAGAACACGTTTTTTTCACCATCGCTTATAATGTAGTGTACATTAAAATTAACATGTTTTACCAATGAGTCAAATTTAGGAAAGTATCTATACCACAGCAAATGGCTCAGCTGTGCTTCAATATATCCTATGCACAGTTTTTGAAGTGGTTTTGAACTCGTTTGTCATTTTCCTAACGGATCACATTTCTAATATACATAGATTCCATAATTCGTCCTGGCCAGTCTTTCTTTTAGCCTCAGGAGTTGTCATATTGCTCTGTATTTTCTGCTAATTTGGTACCGGGTCATATTTCTGTACAGTACCTGCTACATCTTCACGCATCTACCGTCTTCGAGGCGCCCAGTGATCGCAAACCTGCTGCAGCTCGCGCTCTGTGTGTCCTCGAAGGATCGGGGACTGTGCTGGTCCGCACTCCGGTGAGCCGCTATGTCGATGTGTCGATCATGTTTTCTTTTTGCTCAAAGAGTGATCAGTGCAACCAAGTTGAATGTCCTAGGGATCACAGACAGCCGTTTCAGCGGTGCACGCCTCTCGGTAATTGTTCAATAAATAAGTTTTTTAAAGAGAGAGAGAAAGAGAGACGGAAGTATTCAGATGAATTATTGCTCTGATGAAAACAGTGGAGCTAATTTAGAGTACATGCATATTAAACTACGTCAAAATCGAATGTAAGTTCTATTTGTGGATATGATTACTAGTGTGTTTGTACTCAATTCTTCAATTGGTATTTTGAGATGTAATTAAACATTTCTGCAGTCCTTGCAACATGTATTATGCTTACTATATTGATGCTGTGATAACAGAAGAAATGAAACATAAGTGTTGCGATACAGAGAAGGGGTTGGGTTTAGGACCCCCTTTCCATACGCTTAGGGAATTCCAACCCCCGTACACATTTTATAATATTGTCCTTCATGCTTGCGTACACCTGCATACCAGACATGGAGAATAAAAGGATTGAAGATTTACATGAATTTATTTGGAAACACGTGGATTTGAATATGCCACACATAGTATTTCAATGCAATGATTAAAGCTCAGGGAAATGTTATAGCAACATGCGCATGAATTTAACGACATGGCAATCCCACACGACACAATGAGGCAACCACACCTTGGCTGTCTAGGCCGATGACTGCCATAAATCGTGCTTTGCGCACGCTTCGTGGCGGCATGACTGGGCAAACATGAGCACAAGATGAACGCGTTAACATGAGCAACGTAATGAGCCACACAAAGAACGAGAAATTTACTCTCCTTGTTACAATGAACGCTAGCACAACAATTACAGGATTACGGCAAAATAACTTTCCGCACTGTGCATAAAATCAGGAAACATAGTCGGTGAATGGGCTAGCATGAACACGAAACATTTGGAATAATGCAATATAAAAAATCAAAGAACTTTGCTTACCACAAGTTGTTCAAATTTTAATAAACGCTTCGGGTCACGTACCCTCTAACTCTTGCTTTGTGACCGAAACACATCCTCCTTGCCAAGAGCACACCACCACAGTAGGAAACACAAATCCATATTTATACATTGCGCGCCGCTTTGAATTGCGGCATTCCGTGAACTACTTTGCACTTTAATTTAACTGTGGATCACTCTTTCCAAACTTCTCAATAATACACATTTAACTCTTCGGCGGTGATTTTCCGGCACCACCCTACATTTCTTTCCGTCACTTTTGAAGATTAACCGCCATCAGGCTCACTTGTCACGGCTGCTCCATCGTAGTCGTATACCGGCGCTCAAGATCTCAGATGCTCCGAGTACCAGGCGCTCGTCCGTGCAGGACTCGCGACTCGTGTTATCGTTGCAGACTCCGACGTTGTTGCGTATCAAGCGGAATTTAATGTCGGTGGTACTTCCGTGTCTCCTGATTACGTGCTCCATCGCAGTCGTAGACCGGCGCTTAAGATCTCAGATGCTCCGAGTACCAGGCGCTCGCCCGTGCAGGACTCGCGACTCGTGTTATCGTTGCAGACTCCGACGTTGTTGCGTAACAAGCGGAATTTGATGTCGGTGGTACTTCCGTGTCTCCTGATTACGTGCTCCATCGCAGTCGTAGACCGGCGCTTAAGATCTCAGATGCTCCGAGTACCAGGCGCTCGACCGTGCAGCACTCACGACTTGAGTTATCGTTGCAGACTCCGACGTTGTTTATTCATGACGATTACCGCTGCGAGGCTGGTTTATAGTTTCTTGTACTTTCAAATTGCAGTTTGGTAGAAGAAGGTCAGCCGGCGCGGCCGGCCTGCGGTGTGGTCTACCCTCAGATGTCGTACGCAGTATCTCACGTGCGTTCCCAAAAATCCCTCCTCTAATGTACTTGTTCGCCGCTTATATACTCTCGCTTGTTTTCTTTTCCAGACTCTTCTCGAACCCTCCCAAACATTTTGAGCTTCTTCCAAGCAAAGATTACGTGTTTCCCTTAGGATTGGTGGAAATCTTGCCTGCTTCGGGTTGCCGAAATGTAATTGGTGCGTTCTCTGCCACACCCATGCGCCTGATTCGATCCAGAGCGCTGATTGGCCGGCGGGATGTGTTCCCCTTCGAAGCTGCCTCGTCCGGGCGTTCTCACGCAACGCATGTGTGTTGTGTGCTTGTGTTGTGTGTGTCTTGTGTTGTGTTGCCTAAATGTGTTTTGTGTGTTTATGTGTACGCCTGCGCCAGCTCTCTCGTCGAACGCTACCCACTTGAGCTCGACATATTTATAGCCAGACTCATGTCGAAACCTGAGAACAACGCCGTTCTTGTAGAGTTCTGCGGTTACAACATCCTGTCCACTGTCCCTGGCTCAACAAGATATTGTATTTCCCCAAGTAAAGTATTTTGAAGTGAAGTCTTTCCTCAAATAAAGTATTTCCCAAATTTCCCCGAGTAAAGTATTTCCCAACAAAGGTGAATTATCTCCTGAAATAAGGTATTTCCCAAATTTTCATACTTCTTCGAATAAAGTATTTCCCAAATTTCCCCGAGTGAAGTATTTCCCCACAATACCCGCTTCGCCCCAGAAAAATTTGTGCCAACTTGCAAAGTTGGTGCAAATTTTCATCCGTTAATTTCAATTATAACCGTGACTTACCCTTTACGTTAAAAATTTAGAAAATATTCGCCCCCCCCCCCCTTATTCAATTCCCTCGCTCTTCCCGACATCAAAATATCCCTACATATCACCTCATGATTTACGCCGATGTTGACGCATTTATAAAAAGTTCATTAATACCTGACACACACCTAATACTTGAAACGCACATTTCTTATACACATTATTATAGAACGCAAGGAGAAAAGAACACATCAAAGATAACGCATAAATCGGACACTTCAACGCATAAAATAAAACACACACGACATATTATTCTCGACTTGCTCTCGGCAATTCATCGACATAGATAAACATATCAATTAGAGATCGAAAAATCGGCGAATTTGTTACAAGCAGAGACATCCTTTCAGCTTTCTCGGTTGCAATCCACCTAAAAACACAATCTCAAATGGAGGTAATTTTCCAACCTCAAGTTTTCTTCCTCATAATTATCATTTCATCCTGTGATTCAGAGTAGACGTTTTTCTTGCAACAAAAACTTGCTGTTGCTCCTCCTGTGCACCTAGTTACAGCTTGTGGTTGTTGTTCCTGTGACTTGCTGCTCCTCTTCGGCTTGCTACTGATCCTGGGGAGGCTACTGCTCCTGGGCTTGCTACTGATCCTGGGCTTGCTACTGATCCTGGGGAGGGCCCCCTGCTGAGAATCGAAGTTACTGAAGCTTTTCCATAAAAAATTCATCCTTGGCGTCACGTGAACTCGTGGAAAATTCCGTAGATCCTCGTTGCGTCAAATCGCGGACAAATCCTGTAGATTACTGCGTCAATACGCGTTGGACTCCCACGTTGGAGCTCATCAGCTCTTTCATCATAATTGTAGAAAATGAAGCACATTTATTTGCGAAGATCTTCAGGTTTTGATTCTCAGTCCGCTTGTCGACCAGCATGACTTAGACCCCTGAGTTTCGCGTTAAATTGCTAATGATCTCCTTCCGTAAAATACGCGTTAAATTGTCTAACCTGGTCCATTTGTACTCGAGAGACAGCGCATTACATGGTCGATCAACGTAAGAATTATTCCTCGGTTTCCTTCAAATCTGCCTTGAGTGAGGCGGACGTGAGCTACGCGAAAAATTCCTACATAAAATATTCAATTTCCGGTTTCCTCAACCAACTCTAGACAAAGCCGAAATTCGTTCGACGGTGTTACTAATCAGTTGAATCACCTAAATATTTCGAAGAAAATAAAACATTCTTGCTCATGACGTACGAACTAGCAGGAGAATTGCCTGGTAGGCCAAAATCCCGAATCCGTCCCAAAAAAAAACACATATACATTGGGTATTGTCAAGCCATCGGACTTTACGTTATACTCGGCCGCGAAGGCTTTTCTAGCGATCCGACATTTTGACTACACCGACATACAAATAAATGCAGAAATAGACAAAATGTAGTGTTATCAACCCGTCAAATTTTACACCTTACTACGCCGAAAGGCTCTTCAGACGATCTGACATTGTGATATCACTGACACAAAAATGCAAAAAAAATAGACATGACATAAAAATTTTATACGATTCTCAGCCTCAGAGACAGTGCAGCACATTTAAATGATTCCACGTTGCCGCAAGATTATATGAACATTCACACAAATATTGTACGCTAAATCGGGAGATTTACCAAATAGGCTGAAATCCCTAACGCACTTAATGTACACATGAATACACAGTGTGTCATCACTCTGTTAGACTTTACATCATACTTTTGCTGAGAACAGCCGTTCTGATGATCTAACATCCTGATAACACACACAAAAATGCAAAAAGACATGATTGTTCACCTAATTCTCAGCCTTTGAGTTGCACAATTGTTACTCAATGATATCATTTTCTTCGTCGTCCATCAATTTAAACGCATTTACTTCAATGCTACTGATACCATTTAATACACATTCTTTCCATGTTCTCACAACATCCTACATTCTTGCGTTCCGTAATACCACACTAGAGTTTTAACCACATCAGCTTGAACGTACCGCCACAATTTCTTAATTGCTTGTGCTATCCATAAAGCTATAAAATTCCGGCAGAGGCTCTCTGCTGCACGGTGTACCTCTCTTACATACATTCTCAATGAAGATTTCACTTGTACATTCCAGTCGTAATTCATTTTCAATTTTTACGCTATAATCAATGCGTCTGTAGAAATTACACTCCATCTCGAAATATTGAGCATTTTCGTTGTAGAAAATGAACATATCCTAATGAAGTTGATAAATACATCATAATTATGCAAACCTACTCTCGCCATCAATTAACGATTTAATTTCAATTACTGACGAAACGGTCCACACAATTTGTTTAAAGTCACTGCTTAATCATGTTAACATTCAACATTCAAAGCATTGTCGTATGCTCCCGCTCCCTCAATCTCGCGCCCAAACCTCAGACGGTACGCTTGAGTCACTTTGTTGATCAGGCAAAGCTACCTCGTACGAACCTGTCCAAAATCCGCGCACGAACGAGAGAGAATGCTCAGACAAATACTAGGAATCCATTATAAAAATCCAAAAATATTCTGAAGAATTCTCAGGGATGTTCAGGGATAAATTTATATGTAAACACCAGGCAAATTACCTTTATACGACAAGTAAATTTTCCTGTTTAGGGAGACAATAATCCCAGGCGTACGCAGGAAATATTCATCTCTCACACAAGGCAATACTTTACTTTGCGATAAAATACGAGGTTGAATCCTACTTGAAAAATCACACAGTATTTCTTCGAAGTCCACATAACTCTATCTCTTTCGCTGTAGTAGAATTCAGTGTCAGTAAGACATAATTTGCACTTCACACATGAGTATGACTTGAACATTCCTTTAGACAACGAACGACTTGAAGAAAAATACACAATCTTTTAATTACGCACGCTAAAAAAAATGAAATTTCATTCATCAGCGACATGTAACCGATTAGACAAAATTGTGTTTTAATCCACGTGTCCACCTTTTAATCTACAGACACTTAATATAATAAAAATTCCTTCCTACCTGTAGGCAGCTAGGATTGAATCATCTTAAATTACCAAGTTCCACCGTCGAATTTACATCAAAAAGAAATTTTAGACATCATGAATTTATAAAAGTTAAGGAAGCAAAATTTTTATGCTCAGTGAATTTGATATAAAGGTATAGATTGACTCATGTCAGTGTCGAAATGGATTGTATAATTGGTACATGGGAAAATTACCCAAAATATTCAATGATTTAGTGTATTATTATTGAAGCAATTATTTAAATTCTCACTCTGATGTACTGGAGCTTAGCACAATGATCTTGTGAATAGAAACGGAGGACGAATTTACTTTACTTAACACACGAGCAGCGGCGTCATTTCTATCTAAGCAAATAAAATTAGACCACGAACTGAATGCGCAGCATCGTAGAAAATCATCACTTACTTTAAAACACTACATTTAATTTTTATCCTAAGCACCTTCACTTAATTCATTCAACAATTTTGCAACAAGAATTTACCACCCCTTTGATAGCAAGGAAATTGATTCTCAAAATTCCCATTACTGCTTCTCAGCAGATGTCAATTTTTATAATTGAAGCACTCAGATATCAACGCGTGAAAATATGAATTATGTTGCTAAAGCTGATTGGAGAAGCTTGACGCACACGAGGCCCAAAAAATTTTGCAAATTATTTATAAGTGAGGTATCATTTAAAAGAAAATTCCAACTAGATTAATTACTAAATGTCTCAAAGCCCAGATAAATGTAAACTTGTTCCAAAGATTCTCTTAAGATGAGGCGGTGTTTGCTAAATTTACGGCGTTATTCTCCAGAGCCATCGAGCTAAGCATAAAACCAATGAACATTAAAAGGTGTCTGAAAGCCGGCCCGAAAAGCCGCACCGGCGATGGTGGCGCATCTAGGCTAGAAATTTACTTCATAAATCGAACCACACTCAAAAGGACCAGGGAAAATGGCACGTAAAGACACCTACATCTAACATAGCGCACTTGATAAACCGAATTTTACATTCAAGAGAGCGTTGCACACACAAAAATTTATGGACAATGAAATGACTATTTAAGAGAATTTCCATGCTGCTTACATAGATATCAGGTTCACACTGTGCTAGCCACAATTTCATCCTGTTGCATGATCGAACAATGTAAAAAAAAATTTTAGAGGTAGTTCTATCTCAGCATAATGCTGCATATTTTATTTATTCACGCACACCGGTCACTTCTACTCATAACACATTGAACTGTTATTTTTTTTTCCTGAAGAATGAAATTTTTAGTTATTATGACTCACTTCAGCATTTGACAAGACTGTGGTGGTTTTGCAAGTCCGAAAAAAATAAAATCATTCAATAAAAGAATCATTTAACTGATACACTCGCTGTCATGACAAATTTGAGCCATGAATTCAACATTGATACTTGAATCTTTCATCATGTTAAAAAAAAATTTCAATGGCCCAGCACTACTCCAATTCACTTGCCTCAGTAAGCGCACTTCTGGTGCCTAATTTGGAGCCAAGCGAGCTGCGGTACTGTAGCTGAGCCCTACATTCCGATGCATTTACGACTCCAGCTCAATAGTAGGCAATTACACTGCGGAACGGCAGTTCCTCAAGGAAAGACTCACAGCCACAACTCTCGGCTGTGCTCCACTGCTTGTTATTTAAAAGAATGAAACTACAAAGAGCAAGCGAAATACTATGCCGGACAAATTCTTGCAAACGACTGGAACATTATTTGAATTCTCTCTTGAGGGACCGTTATAAAATTTACATAAAAAAAATTCTTTAAATAAAATTCTTAATAGGACAATTTATATATTTTCCCTGTTGCGATACAGAGAAGGGGTTGGGTTTAGGACCCCCTTTCCATACGCTGAGGGAATTCCAACCCCCGTACACATTTTATAATATTGTCCTTCATGCTTGCGTACACCTGCATACCAGACATGGAGAATAAAAGGATTGAAGATTTACATGAATTTATTTGGAAACACGTGGATTTGAATATGCCACACATAGTATTTCAATGCAATGATTAAAGCTCAGGGAAATGTTATAGCAACATGCGCATGAATTTAACGACATGCCAATCCCACACCACGACACAATGAGGAAACCACACCTTGGCTGTCTAGGCCGATGACTGCCATAAATCGTGCTTTGCGCACGCTTCGTGGCGGCATGACTGGGCAAACATGAGCACAAGATGAACGCGTTAACATGAGCAACGTAATGAGCCACACAAAGAACGAGAAATTTACTCTCCTTGTTACAATGAACGCTAGCACAACAATTACAGGATTACGGCAAAATAACTTTCCGCACTGTGCATAAAATCAGGAAACATAGTTGGTGAATGGGCTAGCATGAACACGAAACATTTGGAATAATGCAATATAAAAATCAAAGAACTTTGCTTACCACAAGTTGTTCAAATTTTAATAAACGCTTCGGGTCAGGTACCCTCTAACTCTTGCTTTGTGACCGAAACACATCCTCCTTGCCAAGAGCACACCACCACAGTAGGAAACACAAATCCATATTTATACATTGCGCGCCGCTTTGAATTGCGGCATTCCGTGAACTACTTTGCACTTTAATTTAACTGTGGATCACTCTTTCCAAACTTCTCAATAATACACATTTAACTCTTCGGCGGTGATTTTCCGGCACCACCCTACATTTCTTTCCGTCACTTTTGAAGATTAACCGCCATCAGGCTCACTTGTCACGGCTGCTCCATCGTAGTCGTATACCGGCGCTCAAGATCTCAGATGCTCCGAGTACCAGGCGCTCGTCCGTGCAGGACTCGCGACTCGTGTTATCGTTGCAGACTCCGACGTTGTTGCGTATCAAGCGGAATTTAATGTCGGTGGTACTTCCGTGTCTCCTGATTACGTGCTCCATCGCAGTCGTAGACCGGCGCTTAAGATCTCAGATGCTCCGAGTACCAGGCGCTCGACCGTGCAGCACTCACGACTTGAGTTATCGTTGCAGACTCCGACGTTGTTTATTCATGACGATTACCGCTGCGAGGCTGGTTTATAGTTTCTTGTACTTTCAAATTGCAGTTTGGTAGAAGAAGGTCAGCCGGCGCGGCCGGCCTGCGGTGTGGTCTACCCTCAGATGTCGTACGCAGTATCTCACGTGCGTTCCCAAAAATCCCTCCTCTAATGTACTTGTTCGCCGCTTATATACTCTCGCTTGTTTTCTTTTCCAGACTCTTCTCGAACCCTCCCAAACATTTTGAGCTTCTTCCAAGCAAAGATTACGTGTTTCCCTTAGGATTGGTGGAAATCTTGCCTGCTTCGGGTTGCCGAAATGTAATTGGTGCGTTCTCTGCCACACCCATGCGCCTGATTCGATCCAGAGCGCTGATTGGCCGGCGGGATGTGTTCCCCTTCGAAGCTGCCTCGTCCGGGCGTTCTCACGCAACGCATGTGTGTTGTGTGCTTGTGTTGTGTGTGTCTTGTGTTGTGTTGCCTAAATGTGTTTTGTGTGTTTATGTGTACGCCTGCGCCAGCTCTCTCGTCGAACGCTACCCACTTGAGCTCGACATATTTATAGCCAGACTCATGTCGAAACCTGAGAACAACGCCGTTCTTGTAGAGTTCTGCGGTTACAACATCCTGTCCACTGTCCCTGGCTCAACAAGATATTGTATTTCCCCAAGTAAAGTATTTTGAAGTGAAGTCTTTCCTCAAATAAAGTATTTCCCAAATTTCCCCGAGTAAAGTATTTCCCAACAAAGGTGAATTATCTCCTGAAATAAGGTATTTCCCAAATTTTCATACTTCTTCGAATAAAGTATTTCCCAAATTTCCCCGAGTGAAGTATTTCCCCACATAAGGGTATTTGTTAAGTTAATGTATTTTGTTGTTTATAAAATAAAAACTCTAATAAATTTTTTTGGCATTCACCCAAAATTCATTGTCATCACCATACTACCATTTTTCGTATCGGATCCGATCCAAACCGATCCGATCCATCACATCTCACATCAAATCTAATTTAATCTAATCCAGTCAAATCTAATCGTTAGAGTTTTCCTCAAGAAAAATATTTTTCTATATTAATTTTCTCACCCTGTGTTTTTCATTGCCTACAAATTTTCACCCGCATCTAAAAAAATATATCATACTACATTCACTAGACTATTACAAGCTTTATTTTCGTTTATGATTGTCTCATGGCAGACTGGAAGAAATAATCAGCTGAAATGAATATAGAGCGGCTAGAAGAGAAGAGTTTACAGAGGAAGAAAACATTAAAATACTTAAATTTTCAATGGATACAAAATAATCATACTATCAAGTAGATTATTATGAAATCCCAGCAAACAAAAGAAAGGAAAAATGAAAGAAAACAAAAACAATTTATTTCGAATAAAGATGATACAAAAACCATCATTGGTTTTTAAAAAGTCTTATGGTAAAGATCCTTGTTTGATTAATACACGTTGGTACCGTACCGTAATACCCATGACAATTGTCGAACCAATGATTGAGAGAAAACAAGGAAAAAAAAATTCTCTGTTAGGTTATTCCATGTTTGATAATGCATGTAAATACTTGTATTAAAAAAAACAGACCATAATACCAGTGACGCACTGATGAAAAGCGCTCTTGTTAGTGTGCACTTAAATTGAAATATGAAAGTCGAGCTTAAGAATCATAAATAGGTTTTCAAGCTCACATTCATTTCTCTTCATGATAATAAAGCCTAATTCTTAGCGAGTTAATAGCCGACGGCAGTAGTCTGTTAATCGACATTAATTTCAAACTCCCTTCTATTTCCAGTTCTTTCATTCATTTTTTACCGTCAGACTGCAGGCGGCGTATCAACCAGCGTTGCGCAGCAGGAACATGGCGTGAAGTCTTTCTCTGGGAGTTTCGAGGAACTCGACTGTATTCTCGTTCCCAAGTCTTGGTAAGTGGGCGATTATGTGAATCAGTGTGAAAAAATAACATCGGAATAACCGTGTGCAAATTTGCGATGTGTTAAAATCCTGTTAAAGATAGTTTCTATATTTGAGCTAGAAAACTGCCAAGGAAAAACTGGCATACTTTAAAACGATCCTGTCATAAGCACCCCAGAAAATCTTCCAAGTTAACCTGGATGGGATTTGGCTAAGGACTGGTGGCAATTAGCCAGAGCAAGGCGATGAGCAGGATTACCACATATATTGTAGTGTACTCTCTTGCTTTCTAGATGGCAACTTGCGTTTCTCCTGCCTGTAAAAGCTGATGGTAGGTCACCAGTTGAATGACTTGAGTTCCTCCTGACCAGCGGCTCTAGCTTGACGCACCATTTGAGTTATGTATTGAGGACTAGATCATGAAAATGGGGCTATTTATCATCAATGAACCTGAAACGGTAACAAACTAATGTCGAGAGCGTTATGTTTACTGAGAGCTACATATTCTCTGGCGGGCTGACAAAAATCCAATGACCTCCACCTTGAGTGAAGCGTAGCAGTAATTAATGGAAAGATATGTTGAGGAAAAACGTTCTATAACTTTTTTACCTTCAAGCACTGAATTGAAGTGTGCTCGACATATGGTGATAAATATGACCTCAAATCATGAACATCTAGGTCAGCGGTTCTTAACCTGTGGGGAATTCCTCACTGGTGGGGAATGGTGGAGTTGCCAGATGGGGAATTTTGTGCATTTATTTCCATCAACCAAAAATCGATGGTTTTTCAAAATCTAATACATAACATCTAAATGTTGACTTATTTACCAAATCACAAGCATTTACAGTCTGTTGGTGAAAGTGATTACACTGCTGGGTTAGGAATGTCACAGATTAGCAAAAGGAAGTTGCTGTGGTGAGGAATGGAAAGTTGTCTCACTAAAAAGTGGGGAAGTGGCGAAAAAATGTCTAGAATCCCTGATCTAAGTAGTACAAGTGTTGTAAACTCAATTTCAAACGTCTTCATTGTTTTAAATGCGTGTTTTTCACTCATAAACTAATACATGCACATTCATAAGGTATTAAATGCAATACTATGACCAGAAAAATTGTTTCTTGATTCCTCGGTAAGTTTTAGGACAAGATGTAATAGGAGCGGAAGTTCCACTACATGACAGCTTAGCGAAATATACTTTAGTGTTACTGACATAGGGCCGTTGTTATTCGTGCAGACGACTGCATAGGTCAAGAGCTGTAGGGCTCACAGTAACTCATAGTAGATGAACACTAGAAATTGACATGCATGAATATTGAGTCATTTCTTCTTTATCAATAATGAGAACCTATATAAAGTGACTCCTGAAAAAAAACATTCAATACTCAGAGAAAATATTGAATATTTTTTTATGTAAAATGAACCGGACGTATTATTTCCCACCTCTGAGAAATTCAGCTGACATTTGAAAGCAATGAGAATTACATCACTTAATTATAAATGGGGGAAAAGTCAATTTAGACATGAAGTTATTTTAACATCGAATCCTAGAAAATCGAAACTGACAGAGTATACACGAACTGCTGCTGAACATATTACCACATTTCCTGCGAATGGACTTGATAAAAGTTAAATGAAGGCACGATCCAGTTTATGTTAGAAATTTCAAAATTTCTTACTATACAATTGATTTCGAATTGAATATTGAACTTCAGCTTAACCCATTGCAGCACACGTGATAAGATGCTAGAATTTCTAAATCAAAGGAATCCATTCAGTTCGAAATGTGGTATTTTCAAATGTCCTCTCTTCAAAAATTGGCAAAATACATTGTTCTACATCTAGTTCCAATAGTACGTTTATTTTTTTTTTAACTTTGAAGTAATAAATAAATCTGTGCGACTGAGTTACGCGTAAATATTTCTTCATAATGTCCCTCCATTGCACCTGTTTTCCTTATGAGGTCAAAAGAGTCTCCGCTCTACGGTAGGAGTATATTAATCACATTGTGAATGAGACGTCACCTATATGGTTGCAAGGTTAGTTCGCTGTTTCTTTGTTTGCGTGACGGACCTCAGCTGCTCACTTTAGCCATAGGACGCTCAGGCTTCAATTCTCAGGCGCTAAAATGTTCGCCGTCTCATTAACAATACAAGGTTTGTTACTTGCTCGCTTGTTTGATCTGTCCGTCGTTAAATACTCTCTTCCTTTAAATTAAGTACACGAAGACTAAATAATGGCTACAAATGTGCGTATTTTGTTGAAGAGCGGATTTTTAAAATGATTGAAATTCATGTCAAAGCTGTCCTATCACAAAAAATAGTAATGGAGTTTCTTGTTATTGGTGGTTTTAAGAAATGTTTCATTTTTGAATACGCTAAAACAGTAATTAATTTGCTATGTTCTAGACATCCTAACTGTTTCAGATCCAACGGGAGAATATTTATTATTTATTTTCAACGACGGAGATACACTCGTCAATGAATAGAATTTAATTATCTTTTAAACACTTTACCATTGTATTTCAATGCATTTTATGAGAACGCATGCGTTCTGTAAGTACGAGTGTATAATCATAATTTCAGTTGGTAGAAAGTAAAATTGTACTTTAAAATTAACCTTTGGAGATCAAAAATCTTTGTGACAAGAAATTCTTGAACTAATTTTGACAAGACGAAATTATTTAAGGGCTGTCAACACTCCGAAAAATTTCATGTCAAACTCCGATCGTGTTCTCCTCAGAGCTGTCATGACACATTCTATATTATACTCCTGGAGGTTTAAGTGGCGGAAAAGCCCGATAGAGTAACATTTGGGTTACGCAATATTTATATCAAACAGCGTCATGCTACAGTATAGAGATGATTACAGAGTGGACCCAATAAGGTGAAATTACTGCATTCCTTATTGACATTAATAATGAAGTATACAACAGTTCCAAGCAATTTTCAATAGGCATGGGCTTCTGTTTTACAAGACATGTTGCCACACAAGTCATCATTTTGCTCACCGTCTCGTGCGAAAGCCACAGTCACACCTACCGTAATTTGCTGCGTGCAGGGAGCTGGAGGTGACGTCCACCACCCAGACGTCGCTACTGATGCTGACATGGGAGGACGACGTCACGCTCAGTGAGGAGTTCATCCTACGCGTCCTGGCTGAGGAAGGAAGTGACATCCGACATGATCAGACACGCGAAGTTCCAGCGTTGCTGTCCCGATACATGCCGCCTGCGCACTACACAGCACCGACCGTGTGGCTCGACCAGCCTAAGCTGCCCTATTTATTTAGTCGTTTTCTATTTTCCAAGCAACGGGATCTTGGTCTCGAGGCATTCGTTGACCTTATAAAACTGGTAAGCAATTACTGTGTCCAGTCTAAAAACATCTCTTTCTTATCTTGCTTGTATCATCTTGTGACGTGATTTTCATTCTGATTTCGAATGCGGGAATTTACAAGCGATGTCCATAATATGATCGAAAATCAATTTAACCAAGAGCATGAAAACTATCAAACCTCAGTCGTAATTTATGGATATTTTTTATTCGTTTACTTAAGATATTTAGGCTTACGGGAAACCAGGTGCTTCGTTAGAGGAACCAGGTACTTATAGGAACCAGGTGCTTCGTTAGAGTTGATACAGTTAGGGTGTGTTATCTGTCCAATGTGCTCCCTAGCTTCGACATGAAGTTGAACTTTGATAGATAGTTATTTAGCACATAAGCTGAAATCGAACAATTTTTATAATGTTGCTAGTTATAATCAGTATCACAAATATTTTTCTCGTGCGGCAGTCATTGGATATCCCGTAATCGGTATGTCAGTATACGTGAACTAAATCTAAAAAGTATTGTGGTGCAATTTGTCTCGTTGATTTGTAAAAAATTATGAACAGGAGAAACAGCCTCAATATCCCTCAGGCATGATGACTTGAAACGTCGTTCCCATGCAATAGTTCTGGGAGTGCTAACTTCTCAGTTTTGTCGGAATCTCATCTAAATTTGATTTCGCAGATTTTTAATATTTTTCAAATACTTTTCTTGGTACACATTTCATCATCAGTAAGAGCCGAGGAAAATGGGAGAAAAAAGCTATTGATGATTGAAATACTGTGAGACTTTCCTATTTTTCGTATCATGTCATTAAGACATAGTTTAAATTTGAAATGAATTTAATGACATAATTTTTCTTGCCCCCTAATGGATTGAGGACATATGCGGTGCGAGCGACGTACCCTTGTAAGGCAGGATTCGACCTCTGTGCTAGCTGAACTTTACCCGTGAAAACCATGTAGTGGCAAAGCACGTCGGACGTATCTTTGTATTGACTAAACTTTCTCGGTGAAATACTTGAGAAGTACACCTTGATTCGTGCAATAAGAGTTTTTTCATAATTCACTCCCTGCATAGGCACAGGGGTATTAGTTATGATTAAACGGGCAATTATAAGTGATGTAATACTCAGAACTCGTAACGGAAACTCATGATTTCTCTAAGAAAACCTTGCTCTACGTTTGGGACCACAGCATAATGGTTGAAAGCATTTGAATTTTAATTTCTAACATTTATTTACTGATTCTCTCATTCCATTTGTTTATTGTGTTAGTGGGTATGGAGTTAAAATTTTTCGCTTTACAATCAATTTAGCTCATATCATTTCATGAGGACGATAAACAAAATAGAGTATTACTTGATCAACTACTTAGCTATCAAGATGGACAAAATAATACTTCAATTGATGGGGCCCAATAAGATCCTCTCATAGCCCCTGACCATAAATTTCGTAAGCGCAATCAAAGAAAACGTCAAAATACAAATGCACTAGAACGACACGTCACTAATCGATTGCGTTTTTACGAAGGAAGCTGTACACGAAGTCAGAAGAAAGCTAATGAAGTTAGCTAAGGATTTATGTTCATAGCGACGGATTCGCGAATTTACAACAATTTTTTTGTACATATAAAATCGTTCAAAATGCAGGTGACCTCTGAGGTGTGTGCTACTACAGAGTTTTGAACTTCAACTACGATAAAAATTACAGCATGTGTTTTCCAAAATAATTTGATCGTAAAAATTGGAAACGTCGGTGTCTATAACAAATATTTCCTTGGAAAATATTTTTTCTACAATAGCTGTTCGTGTTGATTCTATGGCATGCATCCAAACGCTTTAGAATGAGATTTCATTTACCAAGTAGCCAATCGTAGCAAAATCAGGCAAATTATTCCAACTGAAATAAGTCTAAGTTTTTTCCACAGGATGCCAACGTATTCCCAAGTCTAATCGACTGCCCGCCCAAATCAGAATGCTTTTATCTTCTACGGGAAATATTTACGGAGCTTGACTTCAACAGCAACGGATTCTTAAATGAATCCGACCTTCTCTTTCTCACGCCTGCCACTTTCGAACATATTTCTAATGAACTCGACGACCTCATTCAGGAAGTGATTGATGTCGCTACAGATCAGTGGGAAGAGGCTTTAGAGGTGAGTAGCTAAACGTTCGTTGCTAAGTACAAATTTGCTCAATATGGAAATGTAGGCATACCTTGAACATTCAATAGGCATGCAAAACAAGCAATGCATGTGCTGAAATGAAGAATGATCGTACTCGTATCAAGAAGTATTTAAGTTTAAAAAAGAACGTGTTTTCGATTTTGAGATATTCACTTTATTTAATATATTACTTGAAAATGTGGGGATAAGTTTCTATTAGTTTTTAAGACTGTTCAATATTTACCTTGTTTCTCGTATCATTCTTCTGGGTTTGTACTTGTCTAACTTCTCGGAATGAAGAAAAATATGTTGAGAATACGTGCAATCACTTGCAATGTTAGCAATTTAGATATTCTAAATAATCATCAAACTCACCACAGTTCGAACGCTTAACGAGCAGATCATTTGAAAGCCAAGAGCATTTAAATCAACAGTTTGATGTTCGATGGTCAAAACACTCACTGCCTTGTGACGCAAAATTGTTCAAAAAGTCTAAATCTATTTTAAGTCGTTACCTTAGTAGACAAGTGATGGGTACATACGCAAGCGATGCAGAGAATATTCTGTTAGACATCTGTGAACCATTATATGTGAATTAGGACGTAGATTGGTTAGACGAAATGAATTCGAAATGGCAGAAAATGGTTAAACTACGGGAATAAATTAATTTTTGCTTGATAATCGTGGGAAACATACGGTCAAGTTTATAGAATAAAATACTCCCGAGTAACAGGCACGTATGAGACTGAGCAAAAAAAGTGGAAGATACCTTGCGAATTTTTGAGAGAATTATAGAAAGTCTTTGTCAGTATAAAAATCATGTACATGACCGGTTTTCGAGAAAGAAATGAGGCCGTGTGATATTTTTAGGAGTACCTTAGTAGGAAGACTGTGATTTGTGAAAATTTCCTTGATACATGTTGGGAAGTGTCTTCAGCTTTCAGTGGATGAGTAAATATTTGAGCGGAGTATGTTTCCTCCAATGCATGATGGAAGCTGTTTTAAAGAAAAGAAGGCAATACAGTTTCGAAACCTGACGTGAAATAAAATAGTAAATTATCTACTAAAATTTTAGCTAAAAATGTTAAAGCAATTTATTCACATCTCAAAATACAGTGTTCCTAAGGGTAGAAGGATAAAAAACGTGATTCATAGTCGAACCAGACCTCAAGACCTTTGAGAGGAGCGGTGAGAAAGAGTAATATCATGAACGAGGCTAAATTTTGCGAGACAACGTGATTTTTCCGAATGCAATCCAGGTTTCTCATTTTTCAATTGAGATAGATTTTAGAGTATTGAGAAGATTTAAATTATTTGCAATTTGAAATAGGAAGTTGAATCGCTCCTACGTTACTGTTGAAGGCAGGTGGGGATTTTTTCTCCTTATTACTGATAGAGAATGTTGAATTTCCCAATGGCATCACTGTAAAGGCTTCGTGCAGGAAGGCGACGTGCAATCAAACACGCAAGCAAACGAATAAGAAAAACAGAGCTTCATCAGTGTTCAAAAAATCAAACGATAGTACATAGGCAAATAGATATATAACCGGGCTACTATTTGCAGACGTTGTCGCTTACAAAGACTACTTTATTGGGTATTTCATGGAAAAATACTGCAAATTTGGACGAAAAATATCACTAGAGCTAACATCATTTCTTATCGTGGTCTCCTTGAAGCTCTCATGTACAGGAAAGCTTCAGGTAGTTTTGTAAGAGTACATCAGTCTTGCAGTCTGCATAATCTAAATTTTATTTTGTTTTAATTTTCCAAAAGGTTTGTCCTTAGGAAGAATAAGGCAATTCAACTTTATGACCAGAATACTTTCCATGTTTCGAACAGATTCTTATTCGAATGTAAATTTATTAAATCAATTAAATTACTTTCTTAGTTCTGTTTATACTTAGTGCAGTAATTTTAAAATGTTTTGGCTAATTCAGGTTCATTGCATTACTCTATATCTTCATATCACCAGGCTAGGACGTCGACCAAGGCAGCGCAGTGGGCAGAGTTTGCAAGTCGCGCTCAAGAGAAGCGGCGCCAATCTGCAGTGAAAACGGCACGGAGAATCGCAAAAGGAGACCTCAGCTTCGAAGAAATAGCAACGATTAAAGAAACCTTACCAGGACTTTATGATGAACTCGTTGGATATGGAAACATAGAACCCGTGGAATAAGTTCAGAAATGGTGTTTTAAAGCTTATGAGAAATGACTACACTGAAAATATCGGAAACCTGAAAATGAGTGCTAGTATATTAACAAGATAGATCTTACCCGCTAAGCACTAGGCCTCAATAATTGATGTTCCTATAACAGTGCACTAGTTTACAACTCAGTCTGGGTACCTTAGCGAAAAATGCGCATTGAAATGCAACTGAAAGCGCTACTCCTTAGCAAATGACGGGATGTTGTATGAAGGGAAGCATGAAATTGTCTTTTTAACTGCTCAGAAGCCTTGTACGTATGTCAAGTTTTAAGTTCTGTTCAACAACGCAATGACCGCACTGCGTTCGCAGTTCAACTGACGTGTTTTCATTTTTGTTCGACTGATCGTACTCGTATAAATCGATTTGTGATTTTTCAACGTCAGGTATTATGGAGTAACCGTTTAGCTGACAACCCAATATTAGTGATTGTTTGGTGAAATTCTCAACCAGTAGTAATACAGATACCTACATTCAATGATATGGTTTGTGAAATATATTTTTTAAGGATGAACTTCATGAGATCTATGCTGTTTTTTATTTTGCTCTGATAATACGCACATTACCACTCATCATTCGTGATGAAACGGGCATGAAAACCATTGACAGTGTTTGCAAGGTTAATGTCTATCATAACGACGATGTACTATGTCAGTAATTTCATTAATGTTTGAATAATGTTGCATCATGAGAAGTACTGGTAAGGTTCAGGACATGAATGAGCATTTCAATTACATGAATTTAAGTTCAGTTTTTTTTCAGCTACTTCACCAATTTAAGAGGTAGGGTTAGGTTTTCTGGTAAAAACTTGTTAAATAAAAGGTTTTAAATTTTCTAATTATTTTGACGTAGTCGGGCAAATAAGGCGTTTGTTCAATGTTGTAGAAAAAGCTGCAAAAAATTACATTTCTGAAATAACACATCAGGTGACCTTTGCTATGTTATACTGTGCTTCAGAAGTGTTTCATAGGTGTACTGGTACCTCACACATTATCATTATCATCACTTCGTATTAGTTAGTTTCACACTCTTTACCCACAACAAAGGCTATCTCAATAGAGCAAAGAAATGAAATAATTTAGTATGAACTGTAGAAAACGGGGAACCTATATATACAAGGTGTGCACCTGCATGAAAAACACTGCACATAGAAATAATAAGTAAAGAAAGAAAAGGAAGAAAAGACGAAGAAAAAATAGTAAAGAAGGCATAAAACAAACCGAAGTAAAAGAAAAGAGTGCAAAAGATTTAAGTCTCAAAACCCTGTCTACAGTTGAGACAACCTAAAGCTCATTTTTCACTAGCGGTGTGGAGCGACGGTGTGGAACGTGAAGACACCGTCAATGTAAAGCCCGTGCCACACCTTGCAACTTCGAGTGCTCCATGCCGCACCGACGAGTTGCCCAGAGCTCTCTCACCGCTCGGGCAGCCACATGAGCAAAAGTTCAGCCACCTTGATTCATGTAGCAAGACGACACCGCAGTCCGACTGCAGTGTTGCCAATCTAGCGGTTTTCCCGCTAGATCTAGCGGTTTTATGATGCATCTAGCGGGATGAAAGTGGCATCTAGCGACTAGCGGGAAATCTAGCGCATTTTTCATAGTTTCTAGCTTTTTTCTAGCGGTATTTCTATTAGAGATTTTATTTGTTATATAAAATGTATTTGTGTTATAAACCAAGTAGAGCTTTCACATTCAGTTTGGCACTAGTTCAATCCAGATTTTTTCTCGTTTGTTTCAATGTTTAGCAACTGCTCACTGCTAGTGCTAGCCGGCACCGCATTAGTCACGCTACCACGCCTGCCACGGGCAACCGCTCGAGTTGCCTGTTCGTAACAAAGACGCGTGAATAGTGATTTGTCAAAGGCGCACTATTGCCGGTGCAAAAAAATGTAAATGGTAAATATAGTGACCTTAATTAACCACAGTAAAACTAATAAACATGTTAATAAGAGTGGTGCTCCAGCGACCGATATAACTCGGTTTATTATTCAGAAATGTAATGGAACTACATTACTGGAAGCCAATCTTACATTTTATTTAACTTGCCATTCCGCCATTGTAAATTGTGATCTTACATATGCTGAAGTCCGCAATCAATGGCAGTATGGTAACGTCCCTACTAAAGACACACAAAATAAGATTCTCAGAGATTATCAAAAAATGTTTAAAGCCCTCATTTTCAGAATGATCTGCTGGGTGATGTTGGTGAGGGCAAGTACAGTCTACTCCTAGAAGAGTCGAATGACATAACAATTCATAAAATGCTTTGTATTATTAGGTTCTTTCAAATTATCTAAATCTTGTTAAATTGAAAACTTGTAATGCCCAGTCTTATAACGCGGATGCACTAAAATGTGAGTTAAAAAGTGAAATGCTTGATACTGGTAAACTTGTAGCAATAGACACTGACAATGCCAGCGCCATGGTTGGTGTAATCAATGGAGCATATCAAAAGCCGAGAAAAGAAGTTCCTTCTCTAATACAATTTAGATGTGTGTGTCATTCATAGCAGCTTGCTGTCTCTCATGCGGCACCTTAATTTCTTCCTCGAAATTTGGAATTCCTTTTATCTGAAACATACAAGTGGTTTTCTGTGTCACCATCAAAACAAATAACCTACCAAAAATTGTGCGTGTAAATTATTGATGGAAATTCTCTCATTAAAATACCAGCAAACGGTCAGACAAGGTGGCTCTAGACCGAATGTGCGGATTGTAAAATTTTAGTTCAATGGATTGAATTGAAATCGCATTTCCAACAAAAAAAAACAGAGGAGAAATACACCGTGATGTATTTATCTTCTAACCAAATAAGTAGCTCTACTTATCAAATACCAAGAAGTGTTTTTCAAAAAATTTGAACTTCAGAAGCGTATCCAAGTTCTTCAACCGACCAAACCCCGAGTTTCAGTACTGATTTGGAACCTGAACCTGACGAATGAAAATGGTAAGTTTAAGGGTCATAAATCATTCAATATATTGTACCAATGGTATGCTCACGTAAAACAATGTGCATTGACTTCGTTCTTATTAAAAAATGTCTAAAATGGGTTAGCGGGAATTTTAGCGGAATGTATCAAATATCTAGCGGTTTCTAGCGTTTTTTTAAGAAGTTTCTGGCGGTTTTTGATTCAGTGGAGTTGGCAATACGTGACCGCACAGCAGAGCCACTGAGCCAGTGCGAGCCAAGCAGGCATTGAGCACGGTTGTCTCGCTCAAGCGCTCACTGTTGTCTCGCTAGCGCGTTCCGCGGTAATCCGAGCGCAGCTGCTTTGCAGAGCACATTGTCGTCTGACGTCCTCCTCCTTTCAAAGCTTCAATGCAACTGACTGCCGCGCGTTGTCACGCGCTCACAGGGTTTCCACGCGAGGCGACTCTAATTACCCTAGCTGAAGGGTGTTGATTACCCCAGATTACCCTAAAACAGCTAATCCTGACCTATGATCTATTAATCAACTAAAAGGTAAATGGACTGGTTTCCAGAGCTCTGTCAGTATGAATAAGTATTTCAATATTTCAGTCAGTATTTCCCTCCGTCAGGAGGGAAATCCAGTCGAACGACGTTAGAATGCTGGTTTGATATCCAGACGATATCACGTACAAGATGTTTGCCAAAAACCTGTCGAATTAATTTTGATGCCCGCTGTTTTCCAAGGCGCCCTTTTTTTCTCCGACTCCTGATCTGGGAACATTGTTTTCATCAAACTCAAAGAGGCTCACACAATGAGATAGGTGGTGCTTAGCTAAAAATGCACAAACTTGCAGTTCCACTTTACGAGCACAATTTTCGAGACGATCATTGGAAAGCACGTAGCTGGCAATTGATGTTTTTTTGCCGCCATGGATCGTTGTTTGTGTCGCTGAGGCATGTGACGCCTGATCTTCGATTTCCCACAAATAATATAGGTTCGACAAACCTTGCAATATTCCACATCCTCTAGCTCTGTTAATTTTGAGAACTTGGCTAACCATCCCTCAAACCCAGGTTCCGATGTCAACGAATCTTTAAATTTCTGATGGTAGTTTCTAGCTTTCAAGTGGAGCTTTCCTTTTCTCGAGGTGGTGTCGTTGGCTCTTCCTCACTCGGTGCGAGATCATCTGCTATGCTGCAAGAAATGCAATAATATGTGTACCTATCCTTAGTACAATTATTTAATTTTTATTTAATTTTTCATCCATTCACGCACTTCAGCCATTCTTTCCACATGCTCAATCTAACCTAACACTTTGATCCACTCTCTGCGATGACTTTCTGGCTTCCCTCACACATGACCTTCGTCATATCTTTTCATAACGGATTTTATCCAATCTTGTTTCAACGCATATGCTTCTCAGAGACTTCGTTGCAATCACATTCACTTATCAACTCATAAAGTTGATCGTAAAGTTATCAAATTTCTTCATTTCATGAAGGGCGGGTGAGGAAATTCAGAGGTTTTTGGAAAAACTACCTTGCCTTCATTAATATGCATAAACTTTCCTCAACACTCAGTTGTAGAACCCCTAGTGCTTCAATTTAGGTTGACGGAATTCTAGGTATGATCGCAGCTATATCAAATTCTACGTCCGTGCTACTGCGCCTAAGAAAGACAGTGAGAATACAAACATATCTTGCAAGTTTTAAGTCGACAACTGAAGTCTTTTGTTTATATGAATTTTTATAACTAATTTTATAGCGTCTTCCTTTCGCGTTTAGCACTTTTTATAACTCGAAGAAGTGTCAAAGAACCCTGTCTAAATATTTTTGTTTGCATCGCTACAATAACATGCTTCTTTGGCGTGCAACATGGCTAAGAAATAGGACGCCTTCCATCTAATTAGCTGGCAAAATACCGGCGCTGTGAGGTAACTCTGCTGTTAATTCAATGACTATCACAAGAATGAAGCCATTAATTATTTCTACGATGAAATATATTAGCTGTGGAATTTAACAATACAACAAACATACCTGTCAATATTCTGTTGAAGCTTATAACCACTAGCGCAATCAGAACAGGACAGTGACTTTCGTCGACTGGCTGTTGCTGACACCAATCGAGTTTTCATTAGCAAAATGCAACTCAGAATCATTTGTCAAAACGAAGTGGACAAGAGGTATTAGGGTTTCGTCTCTTGACGCCGTCTTTCGTGAGCGATACCTGATGACATTCATATATGCGACATGTTTGGGTTTTGGATGGGGGTGCTAGTATCAGCTTCCAAACCCTAAACAGTCACTCGACAGTATTCGCAAAACCGTGAGAAAGGTTAATGAGGCGAGGGAACTCAGCTCGGTCTATTATTCGGAGGAACGCCCGGCGGACTGGCGGGATCTTGACTGGAAGATCTTCTCTAGGTGGGCACTCCGTGTCAGCGAGATCCGGCGAGCGATGGTGTCGGCAGGATGTAATGAGTTGTGTTTGGGAATTTATATAAGCCCAATTTAGACTAACTAGTAGCATCAGCCTTTATAAAAAGAACCCGTGACGTTGGTGGTGTCACTTATGGTATCAGCTTTATTAATCCCAAGCTGGACGAGCAAGTTATCGTAGTAGAAGCAGGTAGTTTAGCTAGCCTGTGAGTGTAATCTTAGGCTTACTAGCTTCCAAAAATAACCCATGTGAATTGCAAGGCAATAAATTGTAAATGAGATCTCTCAGGCCCAAGCTCAGGTAAGATTCAGTTAAGGCAAAACAAGGCCCAGGGAACTGAGTGTGTGTGGCGTTTGGCGATGTCGCTGAGGTTCTGCAAAAAGTCGAAAACGCTGGATGAACAGTCCCAGGAGACATCAAGGAAAAATTCCACCACTGACAGTCCCCAACATCGTAAATGATAAACTCCCACAAAGTAGATTCTCCGAGAAATCCTACAGATCCGACACGAGCTAATTTAATAAATCTCTCTTTTGTCAAGCTCAAAGTAGGATAGAATCACTTTAGGTTTGCAAAAACTCTTTTACCACTGCTCTTACTTTAAATAGAGGCATGAAATTTAAAAGGAATTTTTTTTGGTAATGAACCACTTGTGATTCTTTTTAGAGCAACAATCGGTGATTCCATTTGTGGAATTATAGCAAATTCGTGAGACTGAATACACGGGATTCATGCAGTCGGAAGGAATTATTCAGAAAATAGCTAAAATGCATAGGATGAGAATTAATAACTTTTTTGTGTACTCTAGAACATCTCTATATCCGTGCGAGAAATAACAGGGAAAAAATCCTAGCTTTCATTAAGATCAATCATACTGAAAAGCACTGGCAAAGCATCATTGATAAAAAAATAAGGAATAATATCTACCTGAGAAAAGAAACACTAAACGTGTTGCTTGCACAGAAAGAAAATATTCGCAAGACGAAACATGAAAATCAAGGTGACAATGACCCGGCGGTTTTTACGTTTCGCCATTTGCAATAAACCGCCGGCATAACATCGTAAGCGTTCACGAAGTATTTTGTACGCGAGAAGTACGCGTTTACGATGGCAGATGCTAGTTTGTATTTCTGCCGCAAGAATAAGGAAAAATTTATTTAATATGTTGATAGTGATTTATATTGAAATAAGTGCGATTAAACGCAAGATTTAAGGAGTAATGAAATACGAAAAAAAAACTAAAACTTTAGCAGGCATTTTCGTGAATAATCTTCGTAATCTATAATCCGTACGAAATTATTAAAAGGCATTCCCAATTATTATTTCACGTCAAACACACTTCAGAAAACTACTGCAAGTATGTTGTGAAAAAGAAATATTATTCCACGTGCATAAAGTACGATTTTAAATCACAGAGTAATGACACGAGACGGCAGTTTTATTCTCCGCAAATTTGGAAAACAAAGACGCCGGCGAAAAAGACTCTATCAACAAAGACGCCGGCGGTTTTAGCCGCGCTCTATCAACCGTATTCGTGAACGGATCTTGAATTAATATGACAGCTGCAAAATGTATAACTTTGTAGTAAGGCACAAACGTAGTTGGATAATATAATGACTCGACACAGGAAATGAATCGTGACACGCAAATTTATACGTTTTGTCACGTCGAGGTAGCACTCGAAAATGAACATGTTAGTCTAAGAAATTTAACACTATTTTAGAGTTTATCCCTACATCACGACGATGAACAGATCCTTAAGTTTATCACAATGCACACGGAGAATTTACACTGTATACTTTACCGGGTTTTTCTATTCTCACACTTAATTTCTTTCACTTACGAGAGATGTACGCACGCTAGCGAGTCACGAAAAAGAGTGAGTCAGTTCAAGCGTCGCGCTTGGATGTTGCCACTTCCGGCTGCTTTAAAACTCGAAATGTCGATTGATTATTTGATCTCTCATGTATTTACACACAAACTTCAATGATTACGAATTAGAAGTAGAAAATAATTAATAATAATTTAGAGTAAGATTTTTAATGCTAATAATTATTTTATTTAAGTGCGAATGGGAAGTTTATAATTTTTACGCTTTGTAGCGAATGCTACAGACACTAACCACAGCAGCAGTGCAGTTTTGTGAACACTGAATTCTGACCCGTTTCATTTCATTTCGTTCAAGTGGTAACCAGTAGGGTGCTTGCATATTGGCTTTCAATTTTCTAACTTTCGTAGATTGGGCGGTCACTTCCTTCACGGAGCTCTGATTACCCTAGATTTGCCCATATTTTTCATTACCCTAAACATTACCCTAGAGTACCCCTGATTACCCTAAACTGGGGTAATTACCCTGCTCGTGGAAACACTGCGCGCTCATCCAAAAGCTCGTTAAGCCGCAGCGGTTGTTCTGCGACGCCAAAACAGTCACAAGTAGCATTGACATAATGCAAGGTGTGGCACGGGCTTTAAAAGGGCCTTAACTGTATCGCCAGTCCTCATATAGCATAGGTTAGACAACATGACTAGCCTAAACCAATTGCTTATCCTACGCCTCCTGAGGTAGTACCTTACGCTAACGTTTATGCCCCTCTGTCGTATAAATATACGCCGAGCTTTCTTTACCCTCGAACAAATACCCACGATGAAGCGATTTTAACTCGTATGCTTTTGGCGGATGTATTGCTGCAAGCCGATGCTTCTTAATGGGTATTTCTCCCCGTCTCTTCACCACACACACCACACCATTCAAGTACATGTTTAACTCTACCCACTCCTTCCACCTTCTCTACCCCCGTATTTACTTATGCACGAACATTATTTAACTCCTAGATTTAATAACGCGTGCTGGAAGTACAAGTCCTCTATGAAAATAATTTTCATGTGGGAGAGCTAATCATTTAAAGAGGGACTTGATACAGACTGGAATACCCATGCAGGAGCGGATTGTAACTGTCACGAGACTCATTTGAAGCAAAGTGAAACCCAGTGCGACTTATTCATTACTCTCTGACTTGACGTACAAGCTTCTAAACGTATTAGAGCGAACTGGTAGAATATCGATCCAAGAACCTGTATCGGCCAAAATGCATTAAAATCTCATCACCCAAAGTTAAGATCAATTCATTTATTTGATAATAATTGAACATTACTCAAAATGTTCAAGAAATTGAACATCAAGAATGAAGTTTGTAATATTCAACACAATACCGGCGATCATCGACATGAAATTAAAATGGGGAAATTTAGCTAGGTGGCACTGCACTTCATTTTTGTACACAACATCTTTTAGAATGAACTTACAAATTCTATTGATGCACATATTAATAATAGAGAACTTACCCAAGTAATCTTGGGTACCATGACACCAAAGAAATATTGTTAGCGGAACGAGTCGCGGTTGAATGAGCTGCTGCGTCCCTCGCACGCCTCATGTAGACAGGATGTCGAGCTTCGCCGCATGTGGGGTATAACCGCATGGGAGTGTAACTGCATGTTGGGGCAAGTTGCTGCCAGACGGGAGAGAGAAGCTTCTGAGTTTAGATGTTAATAATGTTTTAGAAAATAATTGGATTTATTTTTGGGCACGCAGCAGGCTGCGTGTCATATGACTGAGTTTTGAAAAATCTGATTTAATTTGCCCTCATCGTATTAAAACCTCATTTTTATATTATACTTCACTTTTCACGTTACTTTCAAATCTGTTCGATAGAATGAGATTATTATATATAAGAAAGTTTTAGCATCCCTTAACCACGACAAAGATGTTCTAAGAGAGGAAAGAGGAAGGCACCATTTAGTATGGAGTTGAGGGAACGCGGAATCTATGCACAAGGTGCACAGAAACAGTAAGCCAGGAAAGAAGTTCATGGAACAAGAAAAAAGTTGAAGAAGAAAGTAGTAGGTGCTGAAAAACAGGATAGAAGTGAACCGAAAAAAGATGGTCCGTAACAAAACCAAAACCTATTTTATTACAACAAAAAGGAAGCCTACCTGACCTTTAGCTCGGGCCCTCACATTGTTCCCCTGGGAGCGCTAATTCCCATAGATACAATAGTTGTATCCCCCTGAGGGGTTCAATAGAATGAGAAAATGTTAGCTTTGCGCACAGATAAGTTTTTTACTAAAAAAATGCTGATAGTAAGTGTTAATTGTTAATGTTCCCAGCGCAATGACCAGGGAAGAATAAACGCCGGTCTTTCTATTGCGGAATGAAAACTTTACAAGGAAGTTGCAGAAATAAAATTAATTAAACAGAAATGAGCCCCGATGAACATTTAAGGCGCAGTGCATAGAGCTCACTCTGCTATGCGCGCATCAGTCTGGCGGCGGGCTAGCATTGTGATACATGCAGCGTACATTTAATTAAATACTCCTATTTTAAATTCCGGTTTTCTGCTGTATTCTAGAAATATTTAAACGTTATTTTCGGTGGTTTTGAGATGTTCAGAATGAAACTGTATTTTAGTTGCACTAAACATTTTATGATATACTAGCAGGGCTTGTGGAAATTCCACAGACAGCGCCATTGTTACGCTAGGTGGATTCGGTCATCATTGCCTTACCAAATTCCAACAAAACCTATTCCAACAAAACCTTTTCCAACCTAACCCATCTCAACATAATCTGACCTATCCTATCATATCCTATTCTAACCGCACCGTTTCTAATAATACGTCAAACCAAAAAAGGTGTGGACCCGTGATAAAATTTCGTCAACATTATCTAATCTATCCTAACCAAACATATCTTGACCTATCCTAACCTAACATATCTTAAACTATCCTATTCTTACCTAACCTTACCTAACATATCTTAATCTATCCTATCCTAACCTAACCAATCTTAACCTAACTTAAACCAATGCCGTCATTCAGCTAGGTGGACGTTTGAAAAAATTTGGCCAACAATACCTTACCAATTCTAACATAACATATTATAACTTAACCTACCCACACCTAACATGTTCTAACCAATCCTACTTTAACCTGTAGTAACTGAACTGATCCTGATAATATGTCAAACATAAAAAAACCGTGGACCCGTGAAAAAATTCCATCAACATTACCTAACCTATGCTAACCTAACCTATCCTAACCTAACTTATCATAACCTAACCTATCGTAACCGAACCTATCCCGATAATATGTCAAACTTAAAAAAATGTGGACCCGTGAAAAAAAATGATCAACATTATCTAACCTACGGTAACCTAACCCTTTTCTACTCCTCGTCTATATTTTGCCTTCTAAGCCGAAATAAATTTCTCTGACGCTCAAGGTACTTTGCTCGTTGTTCCTCATCCATATTTTGCCTACT
Source organism: Morinoia aosen (assembly GCA_030386875.1). Taxonomy (NCBI): domain Eukaryota; kingdom Metazoa; phylum Arthropoda; class Malacostraca; order Amphipoda; family Talitridae; genus Morinoia; species Morinoia aosen. The sequence goes on along the minus strand of CM059575.1, from coordinate 55,425,424 downwards.
TGGCTGGGATAAATTCCTTGGCTGCTCACGAAACTGCGATTGCTGCTCCTCGTTCATATTTTGCCTTCTAACTAAAATAAATTTCTCTGCTGCTCAAGGTACTAAGATTGCTGCTTCTCGTTCATATTTTCACGCATGATTTGCTGTCTTCGACTGTCTCGCTGAGAGCACTCTTCATATTGTACATCATTCATTGCAGCTCGTCTCACTTGCTGACGTTGCCTGTCTATTTCAAAGATTTCCTGCCGTTGTTCATTCCTTATTCGCTGCCGGTACTTCTTCTCGAGGTGAGGGATGGTCTATCCCTCTTAAAGCCGCTGGTCTTGCAAAGAGGACCGTTGGACCTGGGAGCTTATTATCGAAGTTCTTCATCCACAGGTTTCTTCTTCCTTATTGGTTGAGTTTACAGAAAAGCAGAAAAGTCCGCATTACAAGTACAGCAGTTTTGTACAGCTCCTCTAACATCATAACACAAAAGCGATTAGTCTTCCAAAACACAGAAAAAATTTTTATCAGGCCTCTATTCTGAGGACATTTATCTACTTTACAATATAGATAACCTGCCAGTACTTTTCAGGAAAGTACCCAGTGAACTGAATATTTTTTTAATATTCAGTTCGCTGCCGGTAGAGTCTCATTCTATCGCGACTAGCTTCCAATCATAACCTAACCATAACCTAACCTAACCTGAGTTGAGGCTCCATTGCGTGGCTCTAAGGCTATAATTATCACTTAAACATGAAGAAAAGGTACTGTCTTAAGGATACCTGAGGGCCGTCAGTTGATCGATAAAAGGCCGTAATTTCTCAGGCTGGTTTTTCCATTGGAATCTTCCTGGTATTTCATGGATAGGAGAGAACTCAGTTTTGCTGACTGATGTTTATTAAGTCAAGGTTTTTCAACAGATCTTCCTTGTATTTCAGGGATAGAAGAGAAGTCAGTTTTGCTGACTGATATTTATCAAGTCGAGGTTCGTAAACAATTTTTCTGTTGCTGCCGTTTGAAAATGTCCCAGTCATAGAGATTCCGGAGGGTAGTCAGTTGATCGATAAGAAGCCGTATTTTCTCAGGCTGGTTATTCCATTGTAATTTTCCTGGCATTTCAGGGAAAGAAGAGAAGTCCGTTTCCTGACTGACATCTATGAAGTCGAGGTTCTTCAACAGATTTTAGTTGCTGCGATAAACTTCCATTAATTTCCAGAATTCCAGATGGCTGTGTGGCGAAGTAGCAAAGCTTCCAATAGTAGTCAAGCGAAAAAGTGATTGAGCTAACAAGCTAACGAAAATTTGAAATTCAAGACAGAAGTACGTTTCGCAAGTATCTGTGATACGCGAGCTCAGTTTGTTCGAGGGAGGAATTATTTTCCCTCCGTAGTACAGAGCACGGTAGCACGTGGTACAGAGGCACCAGTCGACCCATCCTGGCGAAGGCCTAACAGCGATCTTTTAATGTAACACTCACGAATTCGGTATCCAGTAGACCACAAACTCGGATGAGAGCGTGTCGGACGGACTAACTAAGGGAGGAACAAACTGAATATTATAAAGATATTATTTGCATATTCTGGTATGTAAATGAGCAATTTACCTAGTGATACACATGTGTACCACTTCGGAGTCAACGTGTAAAATACGTTGCAGAGAAAACGCGCTCGAACCCAAAGGCTGAGTTTCGGAGCAAATTTGCACAGCGGCAGAACTTAAAATCTAGGCGGCAGAGAGAAGCTAACCGCTGAGTCAGTAGCCGGTAATAGTGTTCTGCTAATGTTTTGGGAAGATGGCTAGAGCAGAGCTTTTTCTACTGTTTTTGTGAAAGCTACAGTAAACTGGATACTGTATTTAATCAAACTTAAACTAGGAGCCGTCTGCTAGCGTGCCAGGACTGCTCACGAGAACCAGTCGACCTAACTTAAATTCATATCTTAGATACTTTTTGCATGCTGGAGGACACTATCACAAATATGTGGTACTTTTTATGCCTTATTATTTTATTTTATTCGTTGAATGTAATTGAGTTATTTTATTTATAATTGGTAATCTACTTGTGTGAATTATCTTGAAAAGTAAAAACTTGGTACGTTTCAGTACTTGTTACTTCGTACTTGGTACTTTTTATGGAATGACAGGATGAAATAGATCATCAAATGATGTACTGTCCATTCAAAGATAGTTCTTAAAATATTCTGGCTCATTTGCACGTAATTCCTTGAGCAACGCGTCGGTTTCTAATATTCTACCCCGTTCACTGAGCCAGTTTTTAGCCCATGCTCTGCGTTTACGCGAGAATTTTCTGTGAGATGAAAGTGCTAAGGCGAGCGCTACAATGGAAATTTTATCGTCGACGATCACATAAGGCGTCCGCAGGGCAAATGACTGGTTTTCATCAATTATACTGATGAAAAGATTGACGCCATTTGTGGGCAACGAAAAATCTCATCAATAGAAAGAAAGAAAGAAAAGAAAGAAGAAAGAAAACATTTTATTTCCAATAAAGTACAAACAAGAAATGCCGATACATTGGTTTTTAAAACACCTAAATATTAACATCCTTAAATGATTATAACACATTGGTATCGTAATACCCGTGTAGAATGTTGAAACAAAATGATTGATAGAAAAGTACAACAAAAATGAGTTCCTTTCCTTGCCTAATCTGATTTTGAAACTAAGAGAGCACAATCCTCGCGACGCTCATTTGAAAAACACTCTCATTAGTACGCACAAGTATTGAAAAATTAAAGCGAAAAATGCATTCAAGTACCTTAGCATGGAAACCCTTAATTGCTATTTATACATGGTTATCGTAATATCGTTATATTTAGATCCTTAATTGCTATTCATACATGGTTATCGTAATACACATGATAGTTGTCGACACAGGATTTAGGGAGAAGCACAAGTTAATAAAAAATAAACAATAATATGCATAAAAGGATCGTTTGCATTTGGAGGGTGGCACTAAGTTTCAGTTTCTGTGTTTCAATTTCTAAGCTTCAATTTCTGAAATTTTCGCTAGGAAGTGAAAATTTTTCTTATTTTACGTTCGCGAAGTCATTCTAATATTGATCTTACTTATTCCTGTCGAATATAATGAGCATCACAACTGTTGGTTCCATGCAGCGGAATGAAGGTTGCTTTTCCACAATTACTAGTACTTTATCTGTGGTGCCCGGAAATGGAAATGGAGCTTATTATTTTTCTAATAAATTATCAACTCCAAAATCCAAAAATTCCTTTCGCCCATCCGACAACACTTCACTCCCTCTTCCGGTGATGCCCCGCATCCGGTCATGCCTCTACACTTGGTTACGCTTCACATTTGTTTATATCCTACATCCGGTGAAAACCCACATCTGGTCATTCATCCCTATGTAAGGTGTCCCAACGATAATATTTGCTATAACAAAACACAAAATGGTTATGATATTTCTTACTTAGACTAATAGAACTGGCGCAAAGAGTTCATCGGGGTTAAAGACATGAAAAGTATTGTTTTACATTGCTAGCTGTATTATTTTCAACATAGGTGGAACCGTACAAAAGTTAACTATCTAAAATTAGTGTTTTCGTAGTGTATTTACGAGAATAAGTAAGGTAAGATGAGCTTACCACACAAAGCTTACGACAGCAATTTGAGACCAGAATAAGAAGATTAAAATGATGATCTTTAAAGTTATGACATTCGTCAAATCCGAGGCCTTTTTTAAATGTTTCAATGAGACCGAAGTAGAGAAATTAGTTACTAAAATACCCTCACATTTACCATTCTCTCTCTCTCTCTTTGCGGTAATTAATTTGGGTTTGAAAATGCAAGATGAATGTGAGTCACTAAGAACACAAAATTCCTGTGACACATAGCTGAAAATACTCTTGTTAGGGTGCGCGTTATTGGACCACGAGTCAGTAATATTTGCTACATAGCTGGAACACCAATATACACACGAGCGCAGGAAAGTAAAAATTGCTAATGAACTAAGTCGCATGTTCAAAAAGCTTCAATATGAGCGAAAAGTACTTTCGAGTATCTTAAAGTTAAGACCATGACTTGAGATCGAATACATGAGGAGCGTAATATTTATATTGGTTGATTTTGAAACTAATGGTTGGGAGAGAAGTACAAAGAAAATGCATTCCTTCCTGTAATATCTTGGAATTTCAGCAAGATATAAGGTTTACTGGACAGCACTTGTAGATTGGTTAGCCTAGCCGTAAACCAGGCAAGAGGATAGCAAAACGAACAGCAGGACTACTAGTATTGTACTGATCTCTAGTTCACACAGCTTGCTCTTAAGTCTAGTTCGAACAATGAACTTCCGCCCGGCAGTAGGGGCGCTTCCGACCTATCCGGCGCTTGTAAATACCGGGCGCGCATCGGCTGTTCCGCCGGAAGCTCTATCTATACATGTGACCGTGCCGAGCGAGCGAGACTCATAAATCTCCGCAGCCGGAACCTCCATAAATATCACGAGAGCGTCACTATACAACAACTTCCCTCCCTTTAGATGAATATGTGACAAAGGGAAGGAGGAACTCAACAACCTATTCGTATTACAGGTTGGGTTATTCTGCCTGATCTACGAGTTTCATTTTGCGCAGGAGAGCTGTTAACAGGCTGAAAAGCAGGAGTCTCTGCTGCTCCACTCCCGGTAGATTCCAAACTACTGTGCAACAGCTGATTTGAATGTCTCTTCCAGATTACATTTAATGCTAATATTTGAACATGAAAGATATTAACGGCAACTTTACTAACAATAATTCCCTTCAACCACTTGGGACCATTTCTTAAATTCAGAGCGAGAACCTGATCCCCGACATCAAATTGAGTTACATACATAGGCTTAGACCTGGACACAGAAAATTTAGGATGAACTCTATCTTTGGAAGTAACAAATTTACGATTGTTCAGCGCAACAGAGGGAACAATTTTTGTAACACTATGCGGAATACAATGCGATTGAAATAATGCTTTTGCTAGACGGGATTTGAACGATTCGGAAGAAGATAGTTTTTTCAACAAGTCTTTAATGACTCTTACCCCCCTCTCAGCTTGACCATTGCTTGCTGGAGAGTAGGGTGGAGGTGTGAGGTGCTCAATGCCGTTGGAAATAAGAAAATCTTTGAAGTCTTGAGATGAAAAGTTAGAAGCATTGTCACTTACGAGCACATCACACAACCCGTTTCTGCTGAAAATCATTCTCAACGCATCGACAGTATCTGACACACTCGTGGATGGTACCACTTCACATTCAATATATTTAGATAATGCATCTACAGCAATGAAAACAATTTTATTCTCGTAGAAAAAGTGATCGACATGAATGCGTTCAAAGGGACGAGAAGGAGTAGGCCATTCTACATTTCTAGACTTAGGTTTTGCTCGATTTAATTGACGTTGGGGACAACATTTTACGATGTCTTCAATAGTTTTGTTCATTCCGGGAAACCAAATAACAGATCTGGCCAACGATTTCATGCCACAAATGCCAGGATGTCCATCATGAAATGTTTCAAGGACTAAACTACGCAGTGACTTGGGAATAAAAACCCGTTCTTTATAAAGTATGCAACCTTTCATGATGGTCATCTGAGGTAGCAGGTTCTTAAATTTTGAAAAATTGGGATCAGGTTTAGGAGGCATGCCAAACTTTATGTATTGTTTAAGTTGGCATAGTTCGCTATCCATATCAGTATGAGTTTTTATATTTTCACACGTGACAGGAGTTTTATCAAGAGTGTTCACAGCAAAAATCATTTCGTACGGTTCTAGCTCCCTTACAGTCGTAGGTAGTGGCAGCCTACTGAGACAATCGCTATTTACGTTACATTTACCTTTCGAATATCTGAAAACATAGTCAAACTGGGAGAGTCTAAGAGCCCATCTCTGAATTCGAGCGGAACAGTTGAGAGGTGCACCCTTGTTATGTGCAAAATGTTTACAAAGAGGTTTTTGATCATTATGGATAATGAACTTAGCTCCAAGTAGAAATTTCTTGAATTTCTCCACGCCAAAAACCACACTAAGGCTCTCCCTTTCAATGTTAGAGTAGTTTTGTTCCGCACCATTCAGAGATCTCGAAGCAAATTGAACCGGACACCAATCATGAGAAGGACTAACGCGTTGCATGAGTATGGCAGCAACTCCATAACCTGAACTATCAGTTTCAAGAAGAGTTTCATGGTTGGGATCAAACAACTTTAGAGGTTTATGCGAACGAAAGATGTCCTTGATTTTCTGGACACTTTCGTCCTGTTCTGGAGTCCACTGGAACTGTACATTTTTCTTAAGCAGCGAATACAGAGGATGCATGAAATTAGAAAAGTTGGGTACAAAACGACTATAGAAGTTACACAATCCGATGAAAGCTTGCAACTGTTTGAGGTTTTTAGGAACAGGAGCATTGAGAATAGCTTCTACTTTCTCAGAGTTAGGGTGAACACCCTTGTTATCGAAAACGTACCCCAGATAAGACACACGATCAGTCAGAAAGGCACATTTAGACAGATTTAAGCGAATTCCCGCGTTTTTCAGGACAGACAGGACCCTGTCAAGAACTTCCAAATGAGCATCATATGACGAGGTCAAAATGAGGAGGTCATCCTGGTACACAATGATGTTATCGATGCCAGACAGACTCCTATTCATGAATGCTTGAAAAATGCCGGGGCTTGCACGTAGACCATAGGGTAAGTAATTGTACATAAATAGACCTTCAGAGGTGTTAATGGTCGTAACTTTCTTTGATTCTTCGTCCAACGGAATTTGCAAAAAGGCGTTAGACAAATCAATTTTTGATAAAAACTTAGCGTCTCCGACTTGAGAAATGACATCATCAATAACAGGTAGTACAGATTGAACTGGATTCAGAAAATTTTTAATGGAAGCTGAAAAATCTCCACAGATTCTCACACTGCCGTCAGACTTTAGAACATTAACGGTAGGAGATGCCCATTGGCTATCATACACTTTGGTGATTTTGCCCATACTCTGCAAGCGTTCCAGTTCGGTTTTGACAGAGTCTCTTAGTCTTACAGGAACCGGGCGTGCTTTACAAAATACAGGAACTGCATTAGGCAACACATCAAGATGAACTGTTTCTTTAACGTTAGACAGTGAATCAGATGACCAATATTCGTCATATTTTACCGACAAACTTTTCGGCAAACTATGACAATCCGTTTTATTTATGGAGTCGTATTTATCAGGAATGACAATGTTTACGTTTAGTTTAGAACAAATATCTCGGCCCAGTAAGTTGATTCTATCATCCTCCACAATGAGAAACTTATGATTAAAACTAACATTATGGTATATGACAGTTACTGAAGCTTGACTAAGCAGGTTTACCGAGACACCACTGTACCCGAGAATTTTGCTGCATGTAGGATTTACCACAGCACCAACTTTGATTGCATCTCTTTTACGTATAGTTGACACGGCACTGCCGTTATCCAACAGGAATTCAACAGGTTTACTATTTAAGTTGCATGCAATCATAGTGGGCTCTTTAGTGACGGGAATTACAGTGGTGTTTACTCTAAAAAATTAGAATCATTTGGGGAATAATCAGGACACTCATGTAGATGATTACCGTCACCACCTTTGTTCCCAGGTTTTTGCAACACAGCTTCGTTCTTCTGTAGAGGCATCCGTGAATTCTTCATTAACACGTCTTCTCTCCCAACGTTGCCACAGCAACCGCTTCTTCCCGACTGCACTGTGTAAGTGCGAGCTGCGTCAAATTCTCCTTGTGTAGGTCCCCTTCGTGTAGGCATAGCAGGAGGAGGCCGAGCTGCAGTTGTAGATTTGCAAACCTTAGAGATGTGGCCTAATTTTCCACATGTGTGACATTTCAATTTCAAAGCATGGCAATTCTTTGCAAGATGCTTTTGCTTGGTTCCGCAGCGAATGCATATGTAGTTCGGCGGGAGTTTTTCTGTAGTGAAATACGATGAAGATGAATCCTCACGAATGATATCTTGAGCGTCGGAGCTTAATTGTTCGATAAGTTTTGCGTGTTCAACGCATTCGTTGAAGGACTTGCTATCGCACTTCTGTAGAACCGCGCTGAGAATTTGCGCTGAGTGTAGCCCAGCCACGAAGGCATCTCTTAATAAACGATCACGACATCAATTACCATAATTGCATGCAGATGCTAAGTCATTTAACGTTTTAGCATAACTTTCTATGGATTCATTAGCACCTTGTTTTCTATTTAGAAATGTAACCGATGCACCGACGATGGATTTTTTATTTCAAATTGCTGTGTTAATTTTTCTTCAAGTTCCTCATATGTAGCCTCAGTCAGTAACGTAGGTTTAATTCTTCGTTGTAGATCAGTAATTATGTTTACAGGCAAAGCTTTGATTAAAATACTAGCTTTTTTACCGCCATTATTTCCTGCTTTCTGAAGAGCGTCTGCACTTTGTACTTTCCTGCGCTCCAAGAATTCACTCACTGTTTCCACTTCCACGTCGAACGGAGGGCAGCTGACTGTAGAATACGCCATCTTAATTTCAGAGCACTTTTAAAGTTCAAATTCACTTCGCAAGTTCGAAGCCTCGTCGCCAATTGTAATATCTTGGAATTTCAGCAAGATATAAGGTTTACTGGACAGCACTTGTAGATCGGTTAGCCTAGCCGTAAACCAGGCAAGAGGATAGCAAAACGAACAGCAAGACTACTAGTATTGTACTGATCTCTAGTTCACACAGCTTGCTATTAAGTCTAGTTCGAACAATGAACTTCCGCCCGGCAGTAGGGGCGCTTCCGACCTATCCGGCGCTTGTAAATACCAGGCGCGCATCGGCTGTTCCGCCGGAAGCTCTATCTATACATGTGACCGTGCCGAGCGAGCGAGACTCATAAATCTCCGCAGCCGGAACCTCCATAAATATCACGAGAGCGTCACTATACAACACTTCCATTGTGTTGATATCAAATACATTAGGATCGTAATATTTCTATCGGTTAAGTTTTGAAACAAATAATTGGGAGAAAAGTACGTAGATAAATGCATTCTCTCCGTTGTGTTGGTCTGATTTTAACACTGGATTATATATCAAGGGGTCAAGAAAACATTGTACATGTGATGCGTTGTTAAGAACACTCCAGTTGGTGCACTTCCACATTGAAATTTGAGCTTACGAACGTTGGAACTAGTGAAATGAGGGATTAAAGGTTGAAAGTAAAACAGGTAGATCCAAAATTAATTTGCATCTTTGACTGCTAAGTTGATGTTAGAGGAGTTTTACATTGTTTTGTATCAACTAGTAAGGTAAAATACCAGGTACGGATGAAATGAAGGATTTTACAATAACGGAAAAATTTAAATTTCGAATACTACAAGCTGTGGCACGGAAAAATTCCCCGGATTCAAAATAGATGAGAGGGACCGATGTACAATGCCAACCGTAACATTATCAACATTGCTGGGGCAAAACGAGAAAGTCAAAACAACCTCAGATGGTGTGGCCGAAGCATACTGGAAGAGTGCAAAGGACGACACTGCGTCACACAGGCTCAACATAGCATTTTAAAGGGGAATATGTTCTAAACATACAGACGCGCACATACGTACACCTATATCCATACGCATATACGCACACACGTGTGCTACATGTGCGTACATACGTACATGTACTTGATACTCGTGTACGTGCAGTCAAATTGCATGTGCATATTATGTATAATGTAGCGAGAGAGAAGATAACTAGCAATAAAAATTCCCGACTTCTCTTCCAGCACGTACTGCAGTTCACACTTATTGTGTTGATGCAAGATAGAGAGCCATTTTAGTTTTGAATTCTCTCAGTGTTTGAGGGGTTATGAAGCTCTGGGGAGTCGGTTCCACAGTAAGGCGCCTGATACTGACAGAGCTTTCTGCCCGATGTTAGATGAACGGTATTTGATTGAGACATCACGTCTCCTGTTCGGCTTTTGGTTCGTGACGGTAGGGGAGTGGAATTCCACTATTTCATCACTGCTATGAGGAAAATAAAAAGAGGAGAAAACGTATTGGGCTTTGTGCGCCATAAACGTTTCCTGAATCGGAGCCTAGCCAAGTTTATTCAAGAGAGGAGTAACGAGGTCATTCTTTTTGAATTTACCGAATTCATGCATTTTTGTAGGTTTTTCTGAAGATCTTTCGATATATCTCCCCAGACCAAGCTACAGTAGTCAATACGCGATAAGACCAAAGAATGAACGGCTAACAACCTAGATTCTTCGTCAAGCATATTTTTATACGATTAAAAAACAATAAGGTCCCGTGAATTGCGTTGCAGGTTTTATCAACGTGGGATTTGAAGGACATGTTTCTATCGAACCAAATACCTAAATTTTTTACTTTTTCTGATGGGTGAATTTTATCATTCCCAACTGTAAGAGTTAGATCTAGATTTCGAATGTTGTTTATTGAATGCTTTGACCCAAAAATAATGAATTGTGTTTTGTTCGCGTTTAGCTTGAGACCATTTTGGTCATACCATGACTTGAGGCTGATCAATAGAGCTTCAGCTCCTTTTTTCGCCTGTGGTATTTCTGATACAGAGCTTGTCATTGCAATTTGGACGTCATCTGCATACATGGAGATTCGTGTGTTAGAAGGCATTGGAGGGAAATCGTTAATGAAAATTGAAAACAATAGCGGGCCCAGAATTGATCCTTGAGGGACACCAAAGCTATTTTGAAGGAATGGGGACAACTTGTTATCTAAGAGGACTGCATGAGACCGATTTGAAAGGTAACTTTTAAACCACTGTGTATCCACTCCTAAGTTCAGTATTTTTCGTAAGAGTTGATCATGTTCGACGCTGTCGAATGCTTTAGAGAGATCAAGTAGCAGCAGAAGTGTTACGTTTTTTTGATCGATGTCGTTGTAAATTTTTTCAGTGATGTTAAACAGGGCGTCTCGAGTGCTAGTCTTCCTATAGGCATATTGATTTCGATGAAGTAAATTTGACTCGTCCAGGTGAGATGACAGTTGATTCGTTACTACCTTTTCTAATATTTTGAAAAGGACAGGTGAAAGGCTAATGGGTCGGTAATTTGACGCTGTATTTATGTCCCCAGTTTTATGCAACGGTCTAATTATAGAGTGTTTCCATTGTTTTGGAAACTTATTAGTAGCTATTGATGTGTTGATAATCAAACGAATCAATGGGTCTGTGACTGGAAAACTGTCTTTTGTGTATTGGAGGTTGATTCCATCATGTCCGACTGCTTTTGTGTTTTTCAATGAGTATAAAATAGTTTTTAACTCTGGTAAATCGATAGGGGGTGGCTTCCACAGGGCGCCAGCCTTTAAAAGTGCAGTAGGGCATGAACTTTCAACGTCAATTTCCTCGGACTGGTTTTACTCACTTCATCGAAGACTTGGGCACCTCCTTTTGAAAAGAAACTGTTGAATTCTGTGGCTTTTTCCAAAGGATTTTCAAAATCACTTTTGCGCTCTAAGTTTTTATATTGAGTCACGTCACTAATGATTTCCCATGTACGTTTTGGATTATTTTTTGCCATGAATAGTTCTTGGTGGAAGTGAGTTTGTTTTGCTTGCGTGATTTTCTTCCGAAGAATCTTTCCAAGTTCTTTATATCTCCTGTATAAAGTAATGTTTGACCTGTTTTCTTTATACTCTAGCAAGTAAATTTTCTTTATTCTGCTTAGGTCTTTTCAATAATAAATTTTCAATCCCTAGCAAAAACTTCAGAAATTGAAACTTAGAAATTGAAACACAGAAACTGAAACTTAGTGCCGCCCTCCAAATGCAAACGATCCTCTTATACATATTAATGATTATTTTTTATTAACTTGTGCTTCTCCCTAAATCCTGTGTCGACAACCATCATGTGTATTACGATAACCAAGTATGAATAACAATTAAGGATCTAAATCATATGTTCCAACACTTAACATGGATACTACGATAACCATGTACAAATAGCAATTAAGGGTTTCTATGCTAAGGTATTCGAATGCATTTTTCGCTTTCATTTTTCAATACTTGTGCGTACTAATGAAAGTGTTTTTCAAATGAACGTCGCGAGGATTGTGCTCTCCTAGTTCAAAATCAGATTAGGCAAGGAAAGGAACTCAATTTTGTTGTACTTTTCTATCAATCATTTTGTTTCAACATTTTACACGGGTATTACGATACCAATGTGTTATAATCATTTGAGGATGTTAATGTTAAGGTGTTTTAAAAACCAATGTATCGACATTTCATGTTTGTACTTTATTGGAAATAAAATGTTTTTCTTTTTCTTTTTCTTTTCTTTCTTTCTTTCTTAATTTCGCTGGTAATCCACAGAGTGCATTTTGGACTAGTTTTTTTGGTGATATAAGGAGCGCATTCATTTAGAGCTGCTGTGAAGTTCTCGTTAAAGATAGAAACTTGAATGTCCACATCGTTAGATTGCATCGTGCTCTGAAATTCGGTGAACCTGTTTAGGAGTTTTTTATTAAATAGTTTCGGCGAATATTGATTTTTTAGGCGGTAAGTCATGAGACGATAGTTTTGTCTTTCCTTTGCAATTTTAATTTTACATTCTACAGAGTGGTGATCGGCGACAGAAGGTGATATTACTGTATTAAGTATTGCCGTAGGTTTGTTTGTGATTGCTAGATCGAGGAGAGTCTTAGATACTCTTGTAACGCGAGTCGGTTCTTTAACCATTTGTGAAAGGTTTAGTTTGTACAACAGTCTGCTAAGCTGATTTTTTTCATCGTTAGGTCAATATTAAAATCACCGAAAGCAAAGAATGACTTTTTTGTAGCTTAAATTTCTTTGAAAATTTTCTCAATGAACTCTACTGTTGTTGGTAGAGAAGCTGATGGGTGCCGGTAAAGGCTGCCGGTAATGATGGATTTATGTTTATTTATTTGCACTTTCAACCAAACCATTTCTATGCCCTCGCACACTTCGTTTGTTAAAAGTAAAGACGACTGGTAAATTTCTTTTGCGAAAATACAAGAACCACTACCTTTGCTATTTTTAAAGCCGTCATGGCGGTACAGCACGTAATCGGGAATATTGAAAAAGGAGCCCTGAGTTCGCGAATCGAACCATGTCTCGGAAACACATAAAATGTCAATGTCTTCTGTGACTATGCAACATCACTCTAATGTCATCCAGCTTACTAAAGAGGCTACGAGCATTGATATGTTTAATTTTAATGTTTTTTTATTTTATGGCGATTATTTGTGGCATCAGAGGGATTTTTTGGTAGGGACTGTTTCGTGGATTTGTTGGTTTTATCACTGTTGCCCAGGGTGTCAAGTCTAGCATCAGGTGTATTTGAGAGACTGCCATTCAGCTGGACAACAGTATTTTGTCATAAAGATGATTTGAAATCAGTCTTGTTTTTGTCTTGTGCTGAAGCTGACGTGATGCTGACATCACGTCAGCTAACAGAATGGGAAGAAAACCACTAACTGGAAACGAGGATCGAAGAAACATCGCTTTCGAACTGAAACATTACAACAAGAAACGTGAAATTCTCTATGCCTGCCGAGTACATAACCAAAGTTCTCCATAAATGAATATGTAATACCTTCACGAGCCAAGATCATGCACACCTTGAGAGTAGCCAAGAGAAAATTCCTGGAAAAAATTGGAGCCCCGAGGACACAGGATGGAAACATCTACGCATTCACCCCTGGACAACCGGACTCGAGACGTCAGATTAACACGCCAGAAGAGCTCGACCAATACCTGATGCTGCAACTGGAGAAATCATCGAAAAAGGTCTTGGGCAGTGGTGGGCACGATAACGAAAAAACGTTATCGCGATAACCGATAAATCGATAACGAAAACCTTATCGGCGATAACCGATAATCGATAATTGGCGAAAAATTTATCGCCGATAATCGATCACCGATAAATCGATAAATCCAAAATTCCGATAATTTCGATGACGATATTGGTATTTTGAATAAAAAACAAATCGAAATGTTTTTTTTTAATCTTTATCTTAGAAAACAGAAAAATCTTAGAAAAAAATAGAAGTCTTTTAAAACTTTTAGAAAAAAAATAAATGTTTATCCTGTCTACTAATAAAAACTGCGGTTTAAAGTAAAATAACTAAATTTAGACGAGGTTATGCAGCATGTTCCCCTTCATAAACATAAGAATGTTGAAGTTTTCATCAGAGAGGCAGCTCCTCTTGGCCCAGAGGATGTCCTTTCCAAGGGAGAACAAACGCTCCACCGCGGCGCTGCTCGGCATCGCCGTGTTGTACCTCAAAAAGAGGTCGACGAGGACCTTCTCGCTGTTGAAGGGAGGGTCTGCCAGACTGTCAGCCCCTTTGGCCTGCAGCCACACATGCACAATATGAGCGGCCTTGGACTTAGTAGACCTGTTATGACCCCCAGTGTCATCCTCCTCATCACAAATGCTGGTGTAGTAGTCATACGTCTCCATGTCATCGCTGCTGCTGGCGGTCTTCAGGTCAGCACGCCGCAAGAACTCCTCCACCTTTCTCTCCATCAGGGACTTGACCTCTGACACCATAACACGTACACCATAACACGTACGCCTTATTACACCTTAACACGTACATCCTACACGTATAGTTCCTGTCCCGAACTCGTCCCGCCACGTACGTCATGTCGAATCTGTTGTATATTGACGCTCTTGTGGTATTTATGGAGGTTCCGGCTGCAGAGATTTATGAGTCTCGCTCGCTCGGCACGGTCACATGTATAGATAGAGATTCCGGCGGAACAGACGATGCGCGTCTGGTATTTACGAGCGCCGGATAGGTCGGAAGCGCCCGCACTGCCGGGCGGAAGCTCATTGTTCGAACTAGACTTAAGAGCAAGCTGTGTGAACTAGAGATCAGTACAATACCAGTAGTCCTGCTGTTCGTTTTGCTATCCTCTTCTTGCCTGGTTTACGGCTAGGCAAATCGATCTTCAAGTTCTGTACAGAAAACCTTATATCTTGCTGAAATTCCAAGATACTACAATTGGCAACGAGGCTGCGAACTTGCGAAGTGAATTTGAACTTTAAAAGTGCTCTGAAATATAAGATGGCATATTCTACAGTCAGCTGTCCTCCGTTCGACGTGGAAGTAGAAACAGTGAGTGAATTCTTGGAACGCTGGAAAGTACAAAGTGCAGACGCTCTTCAGAAAGCAGGAAATAATGGCGGTAAAAAAGCTAGTATTCTAATCAAAGCTTTGCCTGTAAACATAATTACTGATCTACAACGAAGAATTAAACCTACGTTACTCACTGAGGCTACATATGAAGAACTTGAAGAAAAATTAACACAACAATTTGAAATTAAAAAATCCATCGTCGGTGCATCGGTTACATTTCTAAATAGAAAACAAGGTGCTAATGAATCCATAGAAAGTTATGCTAAAACGTTAAATGACTTAGCATCTGCATGCAATTATGGTAATTGATGTCGTGATCGTTTATTAAGAGATGCCTTCGTGGCTGGGCTACACTCAGCGCAAATTCTCAGCGCGGTTCTACAGAAGTGCGATAGCAAGTCCTTCAACGAATGCGTTGAAAACGCAAAACTTATCGAACAATTAAGCTCCGACGCTCAAGATATTATTCGGGAGGATTTATCTACATCGTATTTCACTACAGAAAAACTCCCGCCGAACTACATATGCATTCGCTGCAGAACCAAGCAAAAGCATCTTGCAAAGAATTGCTATGCTTTGAAATTGAAATGTCACACATGTGGAAAATTAGGCCACATATCTAAGGTTTGCAAATCTACAACTGCAGCTCGGCCTCATCCTGCTATGCCTACACGAAGGGGACCTACACGAGGAGAATCTGACGCAGCTCGCACTTACACAGTGCAGTCGGGAAGAAGCGGGTGCTGTGGCATCGTCGGAAGAGAAGACGTGTTGATGAAGAATTCACGGATGCCTCTACAGAAGAACGAAGCTGTTTGGCAAAAACCTGGGAACGAAAGTGGTGACGGTAATCATCTACATGAGTGTTCTGATTATTCCCCAAGTGATTCTAATTTTTTAGAGTAAACACCACTGTAATTCCCGTCACTAAAGAGCCCACTATGATTGCATGCAACCTAAATAGTAAACCTGTTGAATTCTTGTTGGATAACGGCAGTGCCGTGTCAACTACACGTAAAAGAGATGCAATCAGAGTTGGTGCTGTGGTAAATCCTACATGCAGCAAAATTCTCGGGTACAGTGGTGTCTCGGTAAACCTGCTTGGTCAGGCTTCACTAACGGTTATGTACCAAAATGTAAGTTTTAATCATAAGTTTCTCATTGTGGAGGATGATAGAATCAACTTACTTGGCCGAGATATTTGTTCTAAACTAAACGTAGACATTGTCATTCCTGACATATACGATTCCATAAATAAAACGGATTGTCATAGTTTGCCGAAAAAGTTGTCGTTAAAATATGACGAATACTTATCATCTGATTCACAGTCTAACGTTAAAGAGACAGTTCATCTTGATGTGTTGCCTAATGTGCAGTTCCTGTATTTTGTAAAGCACGCCCGGTTCCTGTAAGACTAAGAGACTCTGTCAAAACCGAACTGGAACGCTTGCAGAGTATAGGCAAAATCACAAAAGTGTATGATAGCCAATGGGCATCTCCTACTGTTAATGTTCTAAAGTCTGACGGCAGTGTGAGAATCTGTGGAGATTTTTCAGCTTCCATTAACAATTTTCTGAATCCAGTTCAATCTGTACTACCTGTTATTGATGATGTCATTTCTCAAGTCGGAGACGCTAAGTTTTTCTCAAAAATTGATTTGTCTAACGCGTTTTTGCAAATTCCGTTGGACGAAGAATCAAAGAAAGTTACGACCATTAACACCTCTGAAGGTCTATTTATGTACAATTACTTACCCTATGGTCTACGTGCAAGCCCTGGCATTTTTCAAGCATTCATGAATAGGACTCTTTCTGGCATCGATAATATCATTGTGTACCAGGATGACCTCCTCATTTTGACCTCGTCATATGATGCTCATTTGGAAGTTCTTGACAGGGTCCTGTCTGTCCTGGAAAACGCGGGAATTCGCCTAAATCTGTCTAAATGTGCCTTTCTAACTGATCGTGTGTCTTATCTAGGGTACGTTTTCGATAACAAGGGTGTTCACCCTAACTCTGAGAAAGTAGAAGCTATTCTCAATGCTCCTGTTCCTAAAAACCTCAAACAGTTGCAAGCTTTCATCGGATTGTGTAACTTCTATAGTCGTTTTGTACCCAACTTTTCTAATGTCATGCATCCTCTGTATTCGCTGCTTAAGAAAAATGTACAGTTCCGGTGGACTCCAGAACAGGACGAGAGTGTCCAGAAAATTAAGAACATCTTTCGTTCGCATAAACCTCTAAAGTTGTTTGATCCCAACCATGAAACTCTTCTTGAAACTGATAGTTCGGGTTATGGAGTTGCTGCCATACTCATGCAACGCGTTAGTCCTTCTCATGATTGGTGTCCGGTTCAATTTGCTTCGAGATCTCTGAATGGTGCGGAACAAAACTACTCTAACATTGAAAGGGAGAGCCTTAGTGTGGTTTTTGGCGTGGAGAAATTCAAGAAATTTCTACTTGGTGCTAAGTTCATTATCCATAATGATCAGAAACCTCTTTGTAAACTTTTTGCACATGACAAGGGTGTACCTCTCAACTGTTCCGCTCGAATTCAGAGATGGGCTCTTAGACTCTCCCAGTTTGACTATGTTTTCAGATATTCGAAAGGCAAATGTAACGTAAATAGCGATTGTCTCAGTAGGCTGCCACTACCTACGACTGTAAGGGAGCTAGAACCGTACGAAATGATTTTTGCTGTGAACACTCTTGATAAAACTCCTGTCACGTGTGAAAATATAAAAACTCATACTGATATGGATAGCGAACTATGCCAACTTAAACAATACATAAAGTTTGGCATGCCTCCTAAACCTGATCCCAATTTTTCAAAATTTAAGAACCTGCTACCTCAGATGACCATCATGAAGGGTTGCATACTTTATAAAGAACGGGTTTTTATTCCCAAGTCACTGCGTAGTTTAGTCCTTGAAACATGTCATGATGGACATCCTGGCATTTGTGGCATGAAATCGTTGGCCAGATCTGTTATTTGGTTTCCCGGAATGGACAAAACTATTGAAGACATCGTAAAATGTTGTCCCCAATGTCAATTAAATCGAGCAAAACCTAAGTCTAGAAATGTAGAATGGCCTACTCCTTCTCGTCCTTTTGAACGCATTCATGTCGATCATTTCTTCTACGAGAATAAAATTGTTTTCATTGCTGTAGATGCACTATCTAAATATATTGAATGTGAAGTGGTACCATCCACGAGTGTGTCAGATACTGTCGATGCGTTGAGAATGATATTCAGCAGAAACGGGCTGTGTGATGTGCTCGTAAGTGACAATGCTTCTAACTTTTCATCTCAAGACTTCAAAGATTTTCTTATTTCCAACGGCATTGAGCACCTCACACCGCCGCCCTACTCTCCAGCAAGCAATGGTCAAGCTGAGAGGGGGGTAAGAGTCATTAAAGACTTGTTGAAAAAACTATCTTCTTCCGAATCGTTTAAATCCCGTCTAGCAAAAGCATTATTTCAATCGCATTGTATTCCGCATAGTGTTACAAAAATTGTTCCCTCTGTTGCGCTGAACAATCGTAAATTTGTTACTTCCAAAGATAGAGTTCATCCTAAATTTTCTGTGTCCAGGTCTAAGCCTATGTATGTAACTCAATTTGATGTCGGGGATCAGGTTCTCGCTCTGAATTTAAGAAATGGTCCCAAGTGGTTGAAGGGAATTATTGTTAGTAAAGTTGCTGTTAATATCTTTCATGTTCAAATATTAGCATTAAATGTAATCTGGAAGAGACATTCAAATCAGCTGTTGCACAGTAGTTTGGAATCTGCCAGGAGTGGAGCAGCAGAGACTCCTGCTTTTCAGCCTGTTAACAGCTCTCCTGAGCAAAATGAACCTCGTAGATCAGGCAGAATAACCAAACCTGTAATACGAATAGGTTGTTGAGTTCCTCCTTCCCTTTGTCACATATTCATCTAAAGGGAGGGAAGTTGTTGTATATTGACGCTCTTGTGGTATTTATGGAGGTTCCGGCTGCAGAGATTTATGAGTCTCGCTCGCTCGGCACGGTCACATGTATAGATAGAGATTCCGGCGGAACAGACGATGCGCGTCTGGTATTTACGAGCGCCGGATAGGTCGGAAGCGCCCGCACTGCCGGGCGGAAGCTCATTGTTCGAACTAGACTTAAGAGCAAGCTGTGTGAACTAGAGATCAGTACAATACCAGTAGTCCTGCTGTTCGTTTTGCTATCCTCTTCTTGCCTGGTTTACGGCTAGGCAAATCGATCTTCAAGTTCTGTACAGAAAACCTTATATCTTGCTGAAATTCCAAGATACTACAGAATCCCAGCGGAAAAAACTGAAATTATCGATTATCGATAGTTTGGAACCAAAAGTATCGGCGATACCGATAAATCGATAACTCGGGAAAAAAAATTATCGGATAACCAATAACCCGAAATCGTTATCGCGATAAACTATCGCGATAATTTATCGCGATAACGCCCAGCTTTGGTCTTGGGTGATCACCTCAATTAGGTATCAAAACATGTAACTGTATCAAATTATATACTCGTATGTCAATAACGCCTAGAATTCTACCACTCTACACTAAATCTTCAAACTGCATAACTTCATGTCATGAATCAGTTCCAACCTCTAGAGATTTATACGTCAGTTTTACCTCAATTTTGAAAATCGTATGAGAGATATATATGAACATTTATGACAACTGTATTGGAACTTGCAACAACACCATCAGCAATTCGTACCTACCAATGTTACAATGGAATATTGATATCCACACTGTTCGTTTTTCCTCATAAATTGTATGTAATTTTTTACCAATAAAATTATTATTATGTGTAAAGCATATTAGCTGATCAGATTATCATCGTCGCTAAATTTTTTTGAAACTCATTACCTGCTGTATGTGAACTTTGTAACAACGCCTTCAGCAATTTGTACGCATCAATTTTGTATATTAAACTCCAATATTATTCACTCATGGGCTGAGTATTGAGTGTACTCACGAAATCACGCTAGATATTTTACTCTTTTCTATACTTCCTAAGCTAGTTTTTAGATAGGAATACCCTTTTAATCTTGACTCTGCATTTCGCTTTAAGTTATACAATAGTACTTACTGCCTACTGTTTACTAATTTTGAATGACTGATCACGCTGATATATTAGATGAAATCGGCCAGGATCTCAATCATTTGAACAGAATATTTCCAAACCTAAACGACTCTGAAAACCGCAGAAATACTGATATATCAAAATTCAACGAATCTATACGAATAACCCGGCAGGATTTTTCGCTACTGTATTGGAACTGTAGGTCACTCTATCCAAAATTGGAAGAGATACAATGCACTATTACTGAACTTAAGTATAACCTATATGTGATTAGCTTCACCGAAAGCTGGCTAGATGACTCGACCTAAGACATGATTAAATTTAAAAATTATCATAGTTACCATTCGCTACGAAAAAACAAGCGAGGCGGGGGCATCAGTACATACATTTCTAAGCACATGGATTCGAGAATCATAGCAAGTGCAACACTGAATCAGGATCATATAGAATCATTATTCGTAGAACTGTCTATAGATGGCAACCGAATTGTGCTTGGAACGGTGTATAGGCCTTCTACAGCCTGTCCTATACCCTTCCTTAATGAACTTAATCGCATTATTTCTCAGTTCAACAGGTCCTTCTACAATGACATATTAATATGCGGTGACTTCAACTATGATTTGCTGAAACATGAAAGCTATGAACCAATCTCTAATTTCTTAAATGCATTTCATTCTAAATCTTTCCTTCCGATCATCACAAAGCCAACACGAATAACCTCAGAATGTGCTACGCTGCTTGACAATATCTTTATGACAGAAGCAGTGCTCTCCATAGTACAGTGGTTAAGGGATCGGGCTCGTATGTTGGAGTCGCGGGTTCGTATCCCGGCGCTGGCGCGGAGATTTTCCCCGTTGGGTATAAGGAAAAGCTCAAGCACAATACCCCACTCAACCCAGGTGTCGGAAATGGGTACCGGCTTTACGGGGGAACCGTCATGGTGTCCTATATATAGGGTTAGTTATAAGACATTTGAAAAGCCAATGCTAAGATCATATGTATCAGGATTGGAAATAAAGCATCCCAAAGATGCCGATGTTAACCTAACCTAACCTAACCTAACCTAACCAAGTGATTTTCTTGCTGGAATAATTACTTCTGACTTATCAGATCATTTTCCAGTTTTTCTTATTAAGAAAAATGTCTATAATGCTTGCACCTGAGCACGGGCTGAAACTTACTCATATCGAGAAATAAACGAATCAAATTTAAAAGAAATGCGCACCGTTCTAGAAGAATTAATGCCAACATTGCACATCACCCAACAAAACAATAATGCAAGGAGCATTGATGAAGCAGTAGTAAAGTTGACTGAAACTATAATGACCGCATACAATCAGTGTTGCCCAATTGTAACTCGTACAGTTACCCCGAAAAATAAACAAAAGCACTGGATTACTAGAGACATCGTGATAAATATAAAGAAACGCCAAGCGTACCTAGCCCTCCTTTGCGAAGGGCGGATATCAAGAGAAACATATAACCGATTCAGAAACTATGTGACAAACCAGATAGGAACATCAAAAAAGAGCTACTTTACCCTCAAGTTTACTCAATTCAAAGCTGACGTTAAAAAGACTTGGCGCCTCCTTAACTCTTGTTGCAAACCGAATAACGCCGATAAGAAGAAAATTGAATATATCACTCAAGATAATGTAAAATACCATGAGAAGAATTAAATTGCTAATCTCTTTAACAACTTCTTTGTAAACTTAGGGAAAACTATAGCCAATGGTATTCCAAGTGAACCTACTGATCACCTGGAATTTATGGATCATATTCGAGAACACAACTCCTTTTACTTTACGCCTACAAACTCCTCCGATGTAATTGCGTGCATAAACAACATGAAAAATAAATCGAGTGGGTTACAAACGTTTCCAACTAAAATCCTTAAAATTATTGCTGAGATTGTGGCCCCGCTGATATCCAATATTATTAACCAGTCTCTCTAACTAGGCACTTTCCCGAACTCCCTCAAAGTTGCTAGAGTAACCCCTATCTTTAAAAATGGTGAAAAAACCTGTGTTAACAATTATCGACCTATCTCCATGTTACCAATTATTAGCAAGGTATTCGAGAAAATTGTGTATAAAAAAGTGTACTCTTATTTTGAACAAAAATCATTTCTCTATGATGAACAATACGACTTTCGCTGTAAAAAATCATCAACACAGGCAATATTAAATCATTAACAATTCCTTTATTCTAATATAGATAACGAAAAGACTGTCTTCTCTATATTTCTTGACTTTCAACGAGCACTCGATTGTGTGGACCATAAAATACTACTTTTGAAACTACACTGTTATGGCATTCGAGGAATTGCCCATAATTGGTTCAGATCATACCTAACAAATCGAAAGCAATACGTTGTTATTGACGATGCAAAATCGTACCCCCAGAAAATTATCCGTGGAGTTCCACAAGGATCTGTTCTTGGGCCTCTCCTTTTTCTGATTTTTATCAATGATATTATTAAATCTACATCATTTTTTAAATTCATACTTTTTGCCGATGACAGTACGCTTTCTGCGGTCCTTCCGAACCAAAATCCCACTACGATTGCGGAGAGTATAAATAATGAACTCCAAAAGGTTTCACTGTGGCTTAAAGCTAATAAAATAAACCGTAATATCGATAAAACAAATTATATTACATTCGCATACAGGAAAAATATATCTCTACCATGCATTAAAATTGGCGAAGGTGAAATCAAAGAAACCAACTCATGCAAATTTCTGGGCATCATAATAGATAAACATCTGACCTTCAAAGAGCACATCGCTCATATTAGTTCTAAATTATCAAAATCCATCGGAATCCTGAATAAAGTTAAAAGTTACCTACCTGAAACAGCCTTACTACTGCTTTATCGAACGCTCATTTCACCATACTTGCAATACGGAATAGAAGCATGCCATGGAACTGATAAAAATAAAACCAATATAATTTTTACTCTGCAAAAAAAAACATCAGAGCGGTAAAGAACCTAGAATATAATGCTCACACAAGTGATTCATTAAAAAATTTACAAATACTTGAACTCTCGGATCTCTACAAAATCTCTATCTGCAATTTCATTTACAAAACATTAACTAATGACGGTGACAATAGCCTACAACAGTTATTAACTGCGCAAACTGGTCATCACGACCATTTAACGCGAAATACTCGTAGAAGTAAATTCATGCTTCCTTATTATTCAAAGGCCCGCTTGCAACACAGTATACTATTCGTTGGAACTAAAACTTGGAACTCAATACCTGCAGAGATCCGTGAAAGTAATTCTTCAAGGTATTTAAAAGAAATCTTGAGTCTCACTTCTTATCAGAATACTGGTCGTGTAAGATCACTAAGTCAAATCCTGCCTCCTACATGTCTGGTCCTAATGATGCAATTTGCCATGAGTAATATCGCCGATTTTCAGTCTGCTCTTAAATCGTTATCGAATATATATATATATTATCGTTATAATATACTTATATATAGTCCATATGACCTATATTGTAAAATTAAACATCAATATCGACTTCATTATCCTGTTGATCAGTCTAATGCGAAACTAGGCTAAGTGAATTAGGTTAAACATTATTGTACACCCTAGAATAATGTAATTTAGGATGCCCTAGAAGTCGCTGAACTTATTCGGGCCCACAGGTAGCTATACTCAACTTTGACCATTGTATTAGACTTTAGAAACATTCTACCTCTGTATCACATGTGGTAAATAAATTATTTAAATTGTTTAAATTGTTTGTGCATCAAGGGTACTGTAGTGATAATTTTTCCGATGAAGCATCAATGGATGGTTATTAGTTGATACTTCTGGTGAGGGGTCGACCACTGTTCTCCAAATACCATCGCCTTGCTCATCGAAGATGAAAATTCTCCTACCAGTGATCTTTGATATGATATGTGGTATTAGGTCCCCAGCATCATGATCAAAATGTTTTTCGTCAATGTATTTACTTATGAGCCTAGGTAGATCACCGCATTTCTTGGCAAGGAAATTGACATATTTGTTTTCATTTGTAGTGCTCTCTTTTTTGATTGCTGCTGTTAAGGAATTGTAACTCCATTTTGAGGACGATTTTGTTTTAAGCTGGTGAGTTACTGCATGAAGGAGGCAGTGCCCATCGGCTATGGTAGGATGCAACTTCACTTTCAATGATCGTTTTAATTCATCCATGGTGGTACTGACGAGTGAGTACATGGGGCTTGAGTCATATTTAGGCCGACATTCAGCATTATCAGACGAGAGTTGTTTGGATTTCTTGCTTTCCTGGCTTTGAATTGGCAGGCTGTGGCCAGTTTTAGTTGAGTGAGCGACTGAGAAATGAGGGGTGCTCTTGTCATTTCCACTCTCCTGGTGGTGGTTATGTGTGCGGTTTGGCTGTAAATTTTTTATCGGATTTTGACCGAGATTCTGCTGCAATTTTTCTCTTTGTATTGATTTTACTGCTTCCGAGTACGTGGTTGGTAGTTGATGATTTGTACTCGTTTCTGATGAGGGTATATCTCTCTCTGAGTTCGCGTCAGATAATAAAGGGAACCTGTTTTTTTGTGGGTACTCTGCGGTAGCCGGAGATCAATGGAGGGGAACGTTCATCACCAATAGGCAAGCAATGAATCAGGTTTCTGGAGACTTCACTGGAAGCAGTTAGTGATCGAGAAGAATTCTTCAATTCATTTTGCTGTTTTGCACTGATGTTGGAGCATTCAGTTTTGTCATTTAGGCCATTTGATTTTATGATACATGAGCTAGATTGTAAGGTGAGTTTTAGACTCGATCTGAGAGCAATCTGTTGAAGAAAATGGTGTGTTTCTTCTCTTGTACCGGGCCAAGTACGAACATCATTGCAATTTATGAGATCAGTTGCACCGTTTGTTCGAAGCGGAATCAATTTAATACCGTTTGTTTTGCACAAATTCAATGCCTGATACAATTGTTTGCCGCTACACGCACTCACGACATAAATACGGGCTAAGGCATGCTTAGAAAATATGAGTTCTTTGATTTTAGCAATGTTAGGTTGTGAGAGGCTTAAGTCTCTGAAGCAAACGATGTAGTTAGTGAATTGAGGCATTTGGCCAATTACGTTCAGGAGATCATCAATGCGACCGGAAATTACAGTTCGTATTTTACAAGAGGGATCAATGTCGGTCCTTTGGACCGTCGTGAGAATTTCATCTCCGACAAGAAATGTATCCAGAGGTTTTTTGCAAAGTTAGTCAGAAAATTGGCTGGTCGAAAACGGGATTTTTGACGTAAAATCGAAAGAGCTTACATGCAAGTTCAATTTGAAAAGTTGTTCTGTAATGAGCCTAATATTTGAAGCGGTTGAAGATATCGAAAGTGGACTTGGAGGCGTCCGCTGCTTTGACATTTTCGCTAAGTGGGCTGCAGTGAGAGACAGGTTATTGTTTACCTGGTGAATGAAATGGGACATTGAACTTTGAAGCGGGTGCAAGCTGTTTGATGTAATATTCAGGTAATCATGATCACTAGAATTATAAATATTAGAATCGCTAATATTAGGCTCATTCATCGCATCATTCTCGGTAGCTAGTGAAAAATTTAAATTTTTACCCATCATACCCCGTGGGATACTTGTCGATTCTTTCGCTGGTGTATCCTCTCGAGGACTGCTTGGATAGTGGAGTCCAGGCTCAGGGGCTTCTTCCTTGCTCTTGCTAGGGCTTTTTTCGACTGCTTGCGATGCCGATGTGAAGATTTCATTGTTACCAGCAGCGCTTGGGAGATTTCTGTCCGTGGCGGGTAACTCAGAAACTTGACTCTGTCGGGCGACCTTCTGTCGACTCTCTGTCGGTTCGCTCTGGTGATGGTAGATGTGTTGCGGTGCTTTCGTTGACGTTGCACTGCTTTACCGTCGGGGTTTCTTCTGTTATTTTGAGCGGTTGAGGCTTTTGAACGAGCGATTTTACGCGTGACGTTTTTGGTGGTTTTTGTTTCCGTTTTATGAGCGGTTCAGATATATTCTGCTTATTTGACTTTGAGTTTTCAAGCGGCGTTGTGAAGGATGTTATTTCTCTAGATAAAGCCGCTTTACGAGTAGCATAGCGAGTTTCATATGAATACATCGTGAAAGATATTTTAGGTTTTGTTCTCTGATTAGAAATTATTGAGAGGAAAAGTTGTTTATGTTGAAGTATTGAAGAATCGTTAGTATTGAAAAATCGTTAACAAAGCATGATCCCTGAAAGTTCATTTTCACGAGGCACGGTCTCGCCAGAATACAGCTTCTATTTTGCTGCGATTTTGGTTTCCATGGTTTGAGAAATAGGAGACATAGGTGACATCGCTCTTAAAATGGGATGAAAAATAAACTGTCATGCGATGAAAAGAAACCCACAGACACTCAATTCATATTCACTGACACTCAACATAAATTTCGCAATAACAGATGAGAATTGCATAAATTTATCACTGTATTTTATGCTGGTGTTCACAAAATTCAACTTTGCTATTTCATCAGGTCTTTTATGCTTCCACGTTAGTATTCGTAGTAAGCTTGTTCCGGTTCAAGTCGGTGGGAGTGACAGGGGATGCGGAGGAGGGGGGAGGGGGTTGTTGCGGTTCACCAGGGAGGGAGGCGAAAGTGACCATTTCCTGGGGTTGTTGCACACACTTCGAGTCTAAACATAGTTTACAGAAAGCGCCATTCTGTTTTGCACGATGAAATTCAGCACTTTTCACAGCTGATTTTTTTGATGACTTTTTCCAGTTTCACGATTCAATGATGTAGAAAGCACATTCACGGATGCTCAGTTTTCCATCACATTTCGAAGTGCTTGAATTATAGCACCAACAACTCCTCGTCGGAGTGGCGCGCGACACCTCACCTCCTCTCACTACCGCAGCCTCAAATCAACCAGAATATATTGAGTCAATGATATTGACAATTAAATTTATCGTCTATGGGCCGCTTAGAGCGTAAACCCAAAACGTCTCGTGACAAAAGCATGTAAAGTTTTTTTTCAACCTAAGACTTATATAAAACAGCATTAGTTTTTAATTTGTCGTAATTTAGAGTCGAAATCGTGTGTGCAGTTGCGCTTTTGGATCATGTCAAGTCACCGTGGCCGAATGGTTAAGATTGCGCCCTCCACGGAAAGGTGTCGGTAGTTCAAATGCCGGCAGTGCCACCTGGGGATTACTCCCCGTTGGAAAAAGGAGAACTCAGCCACAGTTTCCCACTCCACCACGGTATTGGAAATGGGGAGGGTTGACCGGAGGTAATCGTGGCTGCTTCTTGATGTTAATTATAAGGTATTTGAAAAACCAACGTGCACGATGATATGCATCAGACTTGATGAATTGAAATAAAGCATCCTTTTTTACTCAGGTGCGAGTTACGCGGGTTACTCGCGGGTTATGACTGGAAAACGCTCATGGTGACCGTTTCCGCTCTAAAGGATGCACAATCTTTCAGAGTTGCCAGCGGTTTCAGAGTTGCCACCATTGCCATCCAAGGTTAGGTTAGGTTAGGTTAACATCGGCATCTTTGGGATGCTTTATTTCCAATCAAGCCTGATACATATGATCTTAGCATTGGTTTTTCAAATGTCTTATAACTAACCCTATGTATAGGACACCATGACGGTTCCCCCGTAAAGCCGGTACCCATTTCCGACAACTGGGTTGAGTGGGGTATTGTGCTTGAGCTTTCCCTTATACCCAGCGGGGAAAATCTCCGCGCCAGCGTCTGGATACTTGTGACAAGGATTGGTAGATCCTGAGTAGTTTAGTGGACAAGTCTGGTACCAGGCGCTAAACTCTTTGTGAGAAAATTGTGGAGTGAATTGTAGGCTGTTACAAAGGCCCCAACACTGTTGGCCCTCAAGTTCAAGTTCAAGGTTGTTGTGCCAGCAGAACGTCTGAACGTGTGTGATCAGTGTCTGTGTGTCCATGGTAATGAGGTCGCAGATCAAACGGCAAAAATGGGCCACAATAATGCGAAATCAGTTTGGTCCACTGTCTGGACTTCCATCCATTATGAAGAGGCACTATCTGTTCTGAAGAGGAAATTTCTGGAATGCTGGACAATTCAATGGAAGTCTAATGTGCAGAGAGCTGGCAAAGGGAAATTTTTGTCAGATATGCTGAATAAACTTATTAGCAGACCTTGGTTCATGCTCCCTTCTTGCTGGCTTGAATGTGTTGTTAGTCGACTAAGAATGTGGCACATTGGAGTCTTGGCACATCTGCATAGATTTAAGATGAGTCCTACCCCATTGTGCACAACTTGCGACTGCCCCGAGTCAGTTTTTAATTTCTTGTTTGAGTGTCAGAAATAAATAGTTCCTTGTAAAAACTTAAAAGACCTGTGTAATGGCTTGAATGTTGCATTTGATATAGGAAATGTTTTGGGATGTGGAGAAAATCCTGTATATATTGAAAGGAGAGTCATGTACGCATTAGCAAGCTTTTTATGTTTAACTTGTCGATTGCAAACCCTATAGAACATAGAATATTATAAAACAATTTAATCTGAGTGACTAGATCCAATTTCATAATATTATAAGTTATAGTTCCTGTCTAAAGATGAGACTTTGATAAGCAATGAAGTCTGTGTATCTTCACTATTGAAGCTGAAATGTTTTCCTTCCAATATACCAAAATGTGTATGTCAGAAACTTGCTGCTGCCCTCTGCCAGTGTCAATTCTCAACTGTGCAAGACTATCACCGCCATTAGACTAGCTTCATCCAAAGGTTCTCAGGTCCAACAGTCTTCCAGCAGTGAAGATCTGAGACTTTGAGAGGCCTCAACAAGGCCTCACCCCAATCAAGAAGAAGAAGAAGTGTCTGTGTGTGTTACCTATCACTAGAACACTTGACTAAAATAACTATTTTTTTGAACTTGATATAGTGGTGTAAGTTAGGTGCAAGCGTTTTGAGAAGAGTTTGATGTGAGATGGGGCCAGGCCCAGGTGAAAACTCCAAAGTTAGGAGTAGCTACTCAGCACAGACCAAACCTAAGAAGAAAAATGACAACAACATTTCATCATCAGCTACTTCAGCAAGCACTGTTAAAAAAGACCCCCAGATTCTGACTACTTCCAGAAGTATACCAGGATATTCAACTAAACGAAAAGCCAAAGACCAAAATTCTGAAGAACCTCCTGCAAAAAATCCTGCTCCTACTGACACTGAAGAACCTGCAGATGAAGAACTACTTGAGGGTGTATCTATTGGTAGTGGGATAGTTTCAAGCCCTGACTCCAATATTTCCCAAATTGGAACAGCCTCTATGCAAACAAATGCCCAGTTTACAAATAAGTCAGCAAGCATTAACCTAAACAAGGAATTTGATCTTGGAAACCTCCCAGAAAATTCAAGGCAAGTAATTATGCATAGTGCAACAGGTACCTACAACCTAGCAAGAGTAAGCCCAATAAAAATTGCAAAAGCAGTAGACTCACTTTGGGGTGCTGTAGACAAAATTGACCATAAAAAATCAGGCTGTATCATCATTACCACAAAAACCCTGGCGCAAGTTAAAACATTTCTCAACACTAAATATATTTCATTGAATAACGACAGTGTCTCAGGAACTAATGCAGTGGCATGTACAAACCAGCTATCAAACGGAAACATATGGGCCCCTGAGACTGAGTTCATGGATGATTCACTTGAAGACTTACTGAAATGCCTAAAGCCCCTTAAAGTAGTAGCAGTCAGAAAAATGTTGTCAGATCCCATAAAATTTCATCTTCCACTGTATGTTCTCACTTTTCTATGCCCTGCCCCTCCTGACCAAATTAAAATAGGATACAGCATCTACAAAGTAGATAAATTTATCCCTGCTCCTCTACGCTGTGGCAAATGCTGCAAGTATGGCCACTCACGTGGAAAATTTACTAGCATTGCTGAAACTTGTGGGCACTGTGGCAAGAAAGGACATGCCTTCATAAACTGCCTATCTACCAACTCCATTCCAACATGTCCAAACTGCAAAGGCAACCACTCAGCGCTGTCAAAAGAATTCCCACATTATTTAGCTGTAAGTAAAGCATGTCAGCTTGTTGCTAAAGAAAATCTAACCTTTTCTGAAGCAAGAGCAAGAGTAAGATCTGATCCTCAACCCCTTACAACTTGTACTAACACAGCAGCAAGAACAGCAACTACAAAACCAACTAACTACAATTTATTAAGCGCTCAAGATTTTCCATTGCTACAACTTAGAGGTAACAACTCAAAGCCTTACAATGAAAGGCACAGTAATCTGGAATCCCAGACATCTCTAGATTCAACCTGGCTTACCCAAGAACAGCCAACTCCTCAACCTGCATCTAAAAACAGTATGGATTGCTTATCATTTACTTTACCCTCTTTGTCTCAATTTGAAGACACTAGAGAAGAACCTGCCCAGAATGCATGCAATCAGAGAGACTACGAGGCCTGTCGAAAAAGTATCCGACCTTAATTTTTCCCGCGCAAAGTAGTGATTCTAAGGCGGCGCCACTGTGCACGGTGGAAGGAGGAATCTTAATGCGCATGCTTGACTTTTTTCACCGCATTCACTTGGGCCAGTCACTGGCTGGTGGTCGCCAAGTAAGGTGCTGTTCTAAGTGTTTGTCGGATTTAGTTTTCTTGCAAGATGACTGAACGAATTGAGCAAAGACACTGCATCAAATTTTGTCAAAAGCTTGGTGATTCTCAAATTGAAACAATTCGTAAGATTCAGCAGGTGTTTGGGGAAGATGCTATGGGTGTAACACAAATTAAGGAGTGGTTCAACCGATTCAAAGATGGCCGCACATCAGCGGAGAGTGAGCAGCGTTGTGGCAGGCGTTGTGGCAGGCCGCACATTCATCCCATTTGATCCGCAATTTCTTGGCCAAACATGGAATTACGACCGTTCGCCAACCTCCCTACTCTCCAGACCTGGCTCCTTGCGACTTCTGGTTGTTTCCAAAATTGAAGACACCACTGAAAGGATCCCGTTTTGAGAGTAGAGAAGAGATAATGCGGAACGCGACGACAGAGCTGAACACCATTCCAAAAGAAGACTTCCAGAGGTGTTTCCGGCAGTGGAAGGATCGGTGGGCTAAGTGTGTGGAAGCACAAGGAGCCTACTTTGAAGGGGATTAGGGTCCCAACCCCGTCAGGTTGTTGAAGTATTTTTTCTGGCCAAAGGTCGGATACTTTTTCGACAGGCCTCGTATACAGACATCCTACGCAACAGCCGCACTCCTAACTCGGGTAATCCTAGTATCTGTACTGTGCCAACTAAACCTATCTCTAACGTAGTAATAGATGAGCTGAAGAATCTTCTCATGAAACTTCTTCCGATTTTTCTAAAGCTCTGCATGTCAAGCCAACTAACTGAAAAAGTAGAATGCCGGAAACTTGGCATAGAAACATATATGAGTGAATTCATTTGCAATATATGCACTTCATCCTTAGACTCTTCCCAATTAATCTGAAAATAATACAGGGGAACCTTAGAAGCTTTACAACTCGTCAGCCTCACCTAAAGGTACTCCTACACGACAAATACTCCAATATAGTATGCCTATAGGAAACTAATCTCAAACCTCAGACAGAAGCCTGACTACTAGGCTTTGGAAGCCCTGTGGTTCGCAAGGACAGAAGAGATTGGTCGGGAGGCGGAGTGCCATCTATGTCAGTACTGATATTCCACAGCAACCTTTGGTATTGAATACATGCATGGAAGCATGTGCCACTCGTGTGCATCTTAATGGTATCTCCCTGACTATCTGCAATATCTATATGCCCCTTAATTTAACAAACAATATTCTGACTGCAGAGCTGCCTTCACTATTAAGAGCACTTCCTGAACCTTTTATAATCTGCACTGATGCAAATGCACATCATCAGGCTTGGGGTTCTGAACAGACTGACAGCAGAGGGAACCTTATACAACAACTGATAGATAACAGTGAGCTTGCTCTGTTGAACAGCCAAGAGCCAACTTTCCTAACCAGTAACGGTAAATATAGTCACATAAACCTTACAATTTCTTCCCTATCTATAGCATCGAAATTCAACTGGTGTCCTGAACCCAAGCCTTACACCAGCGATCATTTCCTTTTGATAATCTCCACATCTCCACAGGGCAACTTGGATAGGCGAACTTTCTGGAAAATCAAGTCAGCAGACTGGGAATCTTATCAACAGTTTGTACTGCTACCTGAAAAATTCAAATCTCCCACAGAAGCCTGTGCTGATATAGTTAGTAACCTCATAAGGGCTGCTGATCTACACATCAAAACCTCTGGAATAGAGCCCAAGAAGAGGTTACCTTGGTGGAATAAGGAGTGTGCAATTAAAAAACGGATCAAGAACAAAGCATTGTCAAGATACCGAAACCACCTAGGAAATATGGAATACTGGATCTCATACAAAAAAGCTAGGGCACAGTTTAGGAAAGCTGTGAAGGAAGCAAGGAAGGAGTCTTGAAATTCCTTTGTGGCCTCCATAAATGCCCATACCCCCTCTGCTAAAGTCTGGGGAAAAATGTCTCTTTCAGGAGGAAATAATAGAAGAGCAATATTACTAATTAATAATAATGTGACTATAACTGATCCAACACAAGTAGCCAACATATTTTCTGAATATTTTGCCAACCAAAATGCCATGTCTAAAGATCACAACGTTTTATCGCACCAACAGTGCGAGGTACTTCATTTCCAAGATCATCTCAACCATGGTACAACTCTCATTTCACATATCAGGAACTCCAAGCTGCCTTGGGCTCATCGCGCTCACACTCTCCAGGCTCCGACAGCATTCCATTCATCTTTCTCCAGAACCTAAATTGTAAACAGAAAACATCTCTCCTTCATTTCCACAATTACCTATTTGTGAATGGCTTCCCAAAACAGTGGAAGGAGGGAATTATTGACCCAATTCTAAAACCAAAGAAAACAGCTACCACCCCAGAATCCTACAGGCCAATTACATTTACTAACTGCATGTGCAAAATAATGGAGAAGATGATTGTGAGGAGGCTACAGGCATTCTTGGAGCAAATTTCATTTTTTAACCCAACACAGAGTGGTTTTAGAGCATGCCACAGTACCACCAATGCAATAATCAGGCTGGAAAGCTCTTCCAGGGAAAGCTTTCTAACAGGCAAATGCTGTGCAGCTGTGTTGGATGTCTCAAAAGCTTTTGATAGTGTCTGGCACCATGGACTGTTACATAAGCTGAAAAAGTTGGGCCTCACGGGTAACCTTGCAGCATTTGTGGAAGACTTTCTGAAGGGAATAATCATCCGGGTGCGCAATCTGCACAAGCTCTCTTGCCCAGTAAACATCTCGTGTGGCCTTCCCCAAGGTTCTGTGTTAAGCCCGATTCTTTTTACTATTTATATAAATGATTTACTAGAAGACAAAATGGAAGGTATTCAGCACTCAATGTATGCAGATGATATAGCCATATGGACCACACAAGCCTCACTACATGCCACCCATGCAGTTCTACAAGCTGCACTCTCCAAAATGGAAGCCTGGTCCCTCAAATGAGGTCTTATACTATCCCCAGCAAAAGCAAAAACTCAAGCTATGATTTTTTCCAGGAAACTTAAAAATTCCCCTCAACCCTTGTTACTATCAAATCAACCAATCCCTATGGCAGCAAAAGTAAAATTTCTCGGTATGGTGTTTGATCATGGTCTTCGTTGGTCCCATCATATAGATGCTCTAAGAGATCGCTGCCTGAGAGACATAAGCACAATGAGAGTCATTGCAGCCGAAAAATGGGGGGCTGATAACACTTCTCTGAGGAGATTGTACAGTGCCCGAATATTGTCCAAACTAGACTACGGCTCCTTTTTATATGACACTGCAGCAAAAACCCACCTTCTCAAATTGGATCGCATACAGTATGCCTCAGCAAGAATAATGCTTGGGGCCCTGAAATGTACACCCGTCTTCAAACTTGAGGCTGAAGCAAACCTGTGTGCTCTTTCCATCAGACGTCAACAACTCCTTACCACATATGCATACAGAGTCAGCAGCATAACTCATCATCCTGTACGTGAAATGATACAGAACTACTACCCATTTGCACTCTATAATATACTACCTCTCCCAAAACCAGCATCTGGTAGAATCTTAAAAGAGTTTGAAAAGTTAAACATTGATAATAG
Organism: Morinoia aosen; assembly: GCA_030386875.1. Taxonomy (NCBI): domain Eukaryota; kingdom Metazoa; phylum Arthropoda; class Malacostraca; order Amphipoda; family Talitridae; genus Morinoia; species Morinoia aosen. Next base: position 55,391,074 of record CM059575.1, on the reverse strand, counting down.
CCTTCCAACCATCTCAATGTCTACGATACAGAATCCCTGAATTACCTATCAAGCAGTCCCTAAAGATATGCAACAAAAATTCCATCAGCTCTGATCAATGGCAAACCTTGTTTACAGACTGGACGGCTAATAGATATCAGTCTCATACGCAGATTTACACAGATGGTTCTCTGACAGACGGAATAGCATCATTTGGAGTACATTCCAGCTCATTTCAAATTAAGGCAAAACTTCCTCAACATTCAAGCATATTACTGCAGAGCTGTATGCAGTTTATATTGCTCTTCAGTATGTACTCACACTTATAAATAATGATAAATACATCCTCTTCACAGACTCTCTCAATGCTATCAAAGCTTTGTCCTCTTTTAATAGACAAAGTCACTACCTGATCCAATGGATTACTCATCTTCTGATACAATTTCCATCTGACTTAATAGTAATAGAATGGGTACCTAGCCACTGTGGAATCAAGGGTGATGAAGCAGCAGACAAGCTGGCCACGGAGGCTCTCAGTCTCCAGCAAACTTGCTTCATTCCCCTCAGCATAAAGGATAACAGAGTGAAGATAAGGACTTTCTACAAACAAAAATGGGAAAGTACCTGGGAATACACTTCTCCAAACCTGCGTACCTTCAAACCCTCCTTGGGTGAATCAGTGCCCACAAACCTCTCACGGCTACTACAAGTAGCTGTAACCAGAGTTCGCCTAGAGACTACCAACCTAACGCATGGGCATTACTTCACCAATAGTCGGCCTACCCTCTGCAACTACTGTAAGAATCGTCTGAACCTGCAGCAACTCTTCATGGAATGCCCTCAATACTCAGAAGAACGGAGAAGATTAGTCAAGTCCTGCCCAGCTAAACTGAAACCGCTTACCCTGCAATCAATAACATCCCCTGGGTTCCCAGCGGAAGCCATTGCAGCATTCCTGGTTGGAAGGGGAAAGATCCACGACATCTGAGCTCACCAGCTGATGCGGACAAGGGCGCCCAGGCCCTCTGCGGTGGGACACCACATCTCAACAAGGTAACAAAGTAACAATCTTTCAGAAAATGGGAGTGCGGATGAAAACCTGAATGTCACAATAGGAAATGGTTTGAGTTTGTGATGGTTTGCATGTGTTGGTGCTTCTGATCCTCCGACGAAAATTGTGGTGAATTAAAGTGAAGTTGCTGAAAAACTGGTATAGTTTGTATATTCACATGAGTACAGTGTGTGACTTAGTATAGAGTGCTTGTGAGAGTAGTTTTTTTGTTGCGTGAGAGTTGAGACTGAGCATTGGTGTGGTGACTTGCAATTTTTGACTGAGGTATTTGACTGGTAAGTTTTCTTTGCATATAAAGAGTATAGTGTGTGACATTATAGAGAGTGACTGTGAGAGTAGTAGGTAACGTTTTTGTTTCTTTTTGTTTCTTTTGGTTTGATAACTTGATTTTCAGTAGATTTGGTGAGTGTAGACATCTTCTGCCTGTGAAATTTGCACTGAGATAGAAGTCTGTGTTTGAGAATGGCAAGAAATGGGACTGGTCGTAGGAAGGGAGGTGCAAGTGGAATGGATGAGGAGATTGAGTGCATGACTTGTAAAGAGTGGGTAGATATAGATGCATGCAAAGGTTTGAGAGAGATGAGTCGGAGAAAGTTGAGTGATCTTGTGTTTGCGTGCTGGAAATGTTTGAATGATGAGAGTAAGAAGTTGAAAGAGGAGGTTGAGAGATTGACAATTCTGATGGTTGCTGTAGAGGCTGACTTGAAGGATGAAAGGAAGCTGAACGAAGGAAAGAATGAGAATGGTGCAAATGCAGTGAATGATGAGGTAAATGATGGTGCAAGGAGTGCAAATGCAATGAAAGATGAGGCAAATGATGGTGTAAATGAAGTGGATGATGAGGCAAATGATGGTGCAAGGAGTGTGAATGCAGTAAATGATGGTGCAAATGTGACAGATGAGAGTAGAAGGATGAATGAGCATGATGAAAGAGGTACAAATGGAAAGAGAGTAAATGAGTGACCTGTTGATGTGCCACATGAGGTGCAGGAGCCTGTAGTGGAAGCAAATGAAAGGAAGATGAATGGAAAGAGAGTGAATGGGCGACCTGTTTATGTGCCACATGAGGTGCAGGAGCCTGTAGTGGAAGCAAATGAAAAGAAGATGAATGGAAAGAGAGTGAATGAGCGACCTGTTGATGTGCCACATGAGGTGCAGGAGCCTTTAGTGGGAGCAAATGAAAGGAAGATGAATGGAAAGAATGATCTGAGTGAAAGAATTGAGTGAAAGAGAAGCATGAAAGGGCGAGTGAGACCTATGATTAGAATATGTGGGGATAGCATGGTGAAGAATGTTGATAGGTTCATATGTATGAGTGACAGTAGCGAATGTACGAGCATGAGAGGGAAAGGAGTGGAGGAGATTTGTAGGCATGCTGAGAGAGTGATAGATGGAATGGATGAAGGAATGGTTGTACTGCAAGGAGGTGGCAATCGGTTGCTTGAATGTGGGAGAGAATGTACGGTGAATGCAATTATGAAAGTTGTTGAAAGGGCACAGAAGAAGAATGTTAGAGTGGCGGTGACTAGCCTCCTAAGAAGGCCTGCTTGTGATGAGGAGTATGAAAGGGTACGGAAGGAGGTGAACAAGGAGGTGCATGAAAGGATTATGAGTATGAAAGCTGAGAGTGTGAGAAAGCATGAGTTGGGTTCCAGCTTCCTAGACATGGATAGCATGATCCAGGATGGATGTTTTCTTGGAGATGGAGTCCATCTTACAAAAGAAGGTGAGATGAAACTCTCCAAGAAATATATCCGGTGGATCAGGGCTGCTCATATAATGGAAGGTGGAACTGGATGAATGAAAATCTGTCAGAGCAAAAGTGAGGAATGTCTTGAATTGTCCAATTGTACTGTAAGGTTTGGAAGTATAAATGTGCATGTGTTGGGGGACAGGTAGGCTTCCTACCATCAACATGTGTGACCTAGATCCATAGCACTAACGTACATTGGTTGTGAGAGACCTAACCTACCTATGACTTCTATCTTGTCTCAAGGTGAATAATTGAGCCGACACTCCCAGGTAATATGTTTGGAATTCTCTTTCTTTTTTAGTTTATTAATACACTTTTACAATAATTATACACATATACATAGAAAAATAACCAGGTGTGGACACTAATAATTAACCTACCTACAACGACCGGCACAAAATAAACTCTCTCTCAATTATATCACAGTAGCCTGCTATATTAAGGGCAATCCAGCGCCGCAGCCCTGGAGCAACTTCCTAAACAGCAATAGTAGCCGACCCAAGGCTCGTCCCGCAGGAGCGCAAGAGCGATAGGAGCGCAAGAGCACTAGTAAAGGCCCCGATACACTGGCGTTCATGACTCGAGAAATTGCGGCAGTGGATCCGTCCGCCAGTTGAAGTGAGAACTGGCGACATGATACACTCAGCACTCAAGATGAAGCACCGCGGAATGCAATGCTAGGCGTCAGTCTGCCTCAGCTTGTCGTACGGGTAGGTGCGCGCTAGCGACCAGCCGTATGGAACGCAGGATCAAAACGAAGCGCACATTGCGCTGTGCTATAGCCTTCTGTAAGCGCTGCTTATCACATTCTGCAAGCGTCGAATTTTTTAAATGCGTCAATACAATTCAGTATTCGAGTTTTGTCCACTCAATTGCGGAGCAAGACATTGCTGCGCACCACTCCCGTCAACGTTTAAAACTGTACTGCTCATCGCAGTGACGACCGTCCTAATCCAGACATGTTCGGATCGCTGAAAGCTCGGTGGCCACTCTGCCAACTGGCTGGTGTGCAGGGATGGGAGGCACATTGAGAGGCGTGCTGGCGGTTATCACCGCGATTTTTGCCTAGTGTATCGGGGCCTTAAGGCAACGGCAGCGGCTGAGTAGGCCGGGGCGCGGCAGCAGCAGAGAATGCCAGAATGCGGCAACGGCGGAGTATGCCGGGGGTACCACAGCAGTGTGAGGTGCCGAAGTACAACGGCAGCAGGCGGAGTACCGCCGCGGCAAAAGATGCCGGAGGAAGACTCAGCCGTTGTGGGCCTCTCTTCGGTCTCACGTAGTGGAGGCTGGTACCGCAGAGTTCTGGATGATGGCTCTGAAGTACCCTGGTTGGCCTCTGCTGCTGTCTCCAATTAGAGGTTGATCCGGAGGTTTGGAGGTCTGGACCGGAGGTTTGGAGGTCTGGACCAGAGGTTTGGACCAGAGGTCTGGAGGTCTTCCTGCCAATCCGCCACGCATAATAAATAATAACTTCTAATGATAACACAGGCAATTAAGTACCGTTTCACAATTAATTTCACCTAAAGAATAATCATTATCATATACACATCAATATTTCAAGCAATGAACCTATATATTCTTCAACTTCAATCCTATCGCTGCCTATTATTCTTACCCTCGCTGGATGGTGCCGCTCTGAATAAATTGCCTGTACGCTATAATACTGCACTTAGGAATTTTCTGCTTCACTATTTAACATTGATACATCTGTTCTGAAACAGAAAAAGTAGGGGTTAGGGGAATAGGCAGATTGCACCATCTCATTAGCAAACACGGTTTAGGAGACTGGTGAATCGCCCCATTACACATAGATGGAATGCAGGAAAGTTAGATGACCTTGTAGTAGAATTTGAGAATGGAAAATTGGATTGTGTTCGTGTAGTAGAGACCCAAATGCGTGATAGAGTCAGTTTAACATGTAAGGAGAATAAGTATCATATGATAGGAAAAGGGCGTGTATATTGGCAAAGAAGAGGTAGTGGAGTTGGTCTGATTGTAAAGAATGCTCTAAATTGGAAAAACAGGTACTTCCTGTTGGAAATGAACCTGAAAGTGAAGATTTGTTAGCAATTGAGTGTGAAAGAATGCATGCCAGAGAATGTATTGTTGTGATTGTATGTTATATGACAACTGATGGGATTTTAGCTCATGAAGAGAATGTAAAAAAGTATGAAATATTAACAAGGATTGTACGAGAACACTGCAGGTGCCCTCTGATTGTGATGGGTGACATGAAAGGCCATGTTGGTATACTTGGTGAGCCGGTGAATGCAAATGGACAAAAATTGATAGATTTTTGTGATGAGAATGAACTTGAAAACCTGAATGTCACAATAGGAAATGGCTTGCATACATGGCAAAGCAGGGAATGGAAAACTGCAATTGACTATATGATTGTGAATAGTAGAGCAAGAGAGTGTGTCAATGAAATGTTTGTAGATGAAGATTATTTTGATATTGATAGTGACCATAAAATGCTTGTGCTTGAATATAACTGGGGTAGAAAGGAGTCAATGAAAAAGGTCAGTAGTGTGAAAGAAAGTTGGCAGATAAAAATGGCAAACTGGGAAGAATTTAAGAATGAATTGAGTAGGTGTAACTGGAACAGGTGTGGAAATGTGAATGACCTAAATGGTGAGATTGCAAGAACCTTGTATGATGTGGCACAGCAAAAGATTGGTAGAATAAAATGTAGGAAAGGGACAGGGAATCCCAGGTGGTTTACAAGTGAGATAAAGGAAGTGTTGTATATTAAAATATGCATCGTATAATGTGATACTGGTTTTGTGAGTACGAATTCCGGAGCGGAGGTTTGCGCGTCTTGCCGGATGCCTTATCGCGTTCAGGTCAGATGTCTTTATGGGACCTCCGCCGGAAGCTGTGCCTTGGAGGCGCATCGCATTGGTATGCACCGGAAGAGCATTGTTTAACTTCCGAGCGCTATAGCTTATAAGCAAAGTCGGTGTATCGATGAGGCAGTACAAGAATAGGAACTTTGCTGAGAGTTTCCTTTTCCTACTCCTAAAGTTAAGGCTTCAGATACGGTAGTTAAAGCTACCGATACCGTAGTTTGCAGCTACAGTTAATACACCTCGTATCGTGATGAACAACCACGATATAACAAATGGCGACAAGAATTTCGAATCTCCAAAGTAAATTTGAACGGTACAAGTGCTCTGAAATTAGGATGGCGCATTCTACAGTTTTTTGTCCTCCATTCGACGTTGAAGTGGAAACAGTGAGTAATATCTACAACGATTCAAGTACAGTGTTCAGACGTTCTTCAGAAGGCGGGAAACAATGATGGTAACAAAGCTAGTATTATAGTTGAAGCTTCGCCTGTTAACATCATTACTGATCTACAACGAAGAATTTAACCTACGTTACTCACTGATGCTACATATGAGGAACTTGAAGGAAAGTTAATACAACAATTTAAAATCAAGAAATCCACTGTTGGCGCATCTGTTACATTTCTAAACAGAGAGCAAAGTGCTAATGAATCCATACAAAGTTATGCTAAAACGTTAATTGACTTAGCATCTTCGTGCAACTACGAAAATTGCGGTCGCGATCGTCTCTTGAGAGATGCTCTTGTGGCCGGTCTACATTCAGCGCAAATTCTCAGCGCGGTTCTACAGAAGTATGACAGCAAGTCCTTCAACGAATGCGTTGAACATGCAAAACTCATTGAACAGTAAAGCTTCGACGCTCCAGATATTATTCGTGAGGATTCACCTTCATCGTTTTTCACTACAGAAAAACGACAGCCGAATTACATATGCATTCGCTACGGAACTAGGCAGAAGCACCTTACAAAGAATTGCTATGCCCTAAAATTAAATTAATAAATTGCAAAAAAATGTGGAAAATAGGCCACATTTCTAAAGTTTGCAATTTACGACTGCAGCACGACCTCCTCCTGTTAAGCCTACACGAAGGGGACCTACACAAGAAGAATTTGACGCAGCTCGCACTTACATAGTGCAGCTGGAAAGGAGCGGTTCTCAGTGCTACGTCGGAAGAGAAGATGTGTCAATGAAGAGTTCAAGTACGCCTCTACAGCGGAAGAACGAAGTCATTCTACAAAAGCCTAGGAACGATACTTGTGACGGTAACTATGTTCATAATTTCTCTGATGTACAAACTAATTACGCGTTATTCCAGTCACATTGTATTCCTCAAAGTGTCACAAAACTTGCTCCCTCTGTTGCGCTCAACAATCATAAAATTGTTACTTCCAGAGATAGAGTTAATCCTAAATATTCTTTGTCCACAGCTAAGCCTATGTATGTAACTCAATTCTCTGATGATCTGTGTAATGATTCTTACTTGTCATCTGATTCAGTCTAACGTTAAAGATACCGTTCATCTAGATGTGTTGCCTGATGCAGTTCCTGTATTTTTAAAGCACGCCGTGTTCTAGTAAGACTAAAAGACTCCTTGTTGAGATCCAACTTCAGTATATATATTTATTATTATATATGAGTTGTCGCAGTCGCCCATTAAATTGCTTTCGTGTCGTTTTCTATGTTCGTGTGTTAACCGCCTTTGTAGAGCGATCGAGCTCCTTCCTTCTTGTTCTCGCCGCCGTGCTCGACGGACGTACAGTACATGTAGTTCCTAGATTACTTACTGTGTTTCTCTACCCCACAATCATACTTATAATCGTTGTCGTACTCCATTATTCCAAGATGGAAAGAGGCCTCTCTGGTCTAACAGGTTATGGGCCCAGTAACCTAACTTTTGATGGCAATGATGAAATGTATGAGTTGTGGGAGGTGAAATTTCGGGCCTACCTAGACTTGAAGTCGTTGGATGCCGTCCTTGAGGGCGAAGAATCAAGTCTGGATGTTAAGAAGAACAAGCAAGTGTTCTCCGAGCTCGTGCAAAGGCTCGATGATAAAAGTCTCTCGTTGATTATCAGAGACGCCTATGGAGATGGAAGAAAATCCATGAAGATTCTGCGTGATCATTACCTCGGCAGCAGTAAACCGAGAATTATTTCTCTGTATTGCGAGTTGGCTGCGCTGAAGATGAAAAATGGCGAGACGGTAACCGACTACTTACTGCGGGCAGAGACAACTGCATCCTACCTGAAGAAAGCCGGCGAAAGTATCAGCGATGGACTGATTATCGCCATGATTATCAAAGGATTGCCAGCTGCCTACAACGCTTTTTCTACCGTCATCACGCAAAGTGACAGTAAAGAAATGGACTTCGTGAAATTCAAATCGGCTCTCAAGAGTGAAGAGGAAACGAAGAAGACCCGACAAGGCTACAGTGAAAGTGAAGAAAGAATTTTGAAAGTGAAAGATTCTAAAATTACTTGTTACTTATGTGGTAAGTCAGGTCACAAGAAATTTGAGTGTAAATACTACAAAAGTGCAAAGAAAAATCGGTGGTGTTCTATTTGTAAAAGTGCATCTCATGATACTAATTTTTGCCGAAGAAAAGATACCGCGAAAGCGATGGCTACTGATAGCAAAGATGTGAGAAGCTCTTATTGTCTTAGAGTATCAACAGACTCAGAAAGTGCTTCTGTTGTAGACAGTGCAAAGTTACTGGTGGATTGTGGAGCTACTGCTCACATTATTTGTGATAAATCTAAGTTTGTAGCTTTAGATGAAAGTTTTGACCCTAGGAATCATTTCATTGAATTAGCAGACGGTTCTAGGATGAACAATATTGTAGAGTGTTAAGGTGATGCGAGAATTACCCTGACGGACGCCAAAAATAGGAAACACATTGTTCTTTTAAAAAATGTTCTTTGTATTCCTAGTTTTAAGCAGAATATTTTCTCTGTCCAGGCTGCTATTGATCAGGGTGCATCATTTAATTTCAGTCAAAACGCCTCAAAGTTGTTTGCTTCAGATGGGAATGCGTTTAATATTAAAAAATGTGGTAAGCTCTATTATTTAAATTCTGTAAGCTCTGTTGATTCTATTAATGCTGTTGGTGAACACACTCTGGAGGAGTGGCACAATATTCTTGGGCATTGTAATGTAAAAGATGTGTTGAGCCTAGAAGGCATTACTAAAGGAATGAAAATTACCAACAAGCATAATTTCGATTGTGAGATCTGTGTCCAGGGTAAAATGTGTCAATATAGGAGCAGAGACCCTGATGAAAAGTCAAGAAAACCTTTAGAGCTAGTCCATAGTGACCTAGCTGGACCTATAAGCCCTACTTCTTTTGAGAATTCCATGTATGTCATGTCTTTTGTGGATGACTTTTCAGGCCTCATTTTTGTGTATTTCCTCAAAAGTAAAAGTGACACTGTTGGGGCATTTAAAAAATTCTTGGCTGATTCTGCTCCATTTGGCTCTGTAAAGCGTCTAAGAACAGATAACGGCACAGAGTATTCCTCAAACTTGTTGAAAGCTGTTGTCACGGAGAACAAAATAAAACATGAATTTTCAGCTCCGTACTCTCCCCATCAGAATGGGACTGCTGAGAGATCTTGGAGATCATTGTTTGAGATGGCTAGGTGTTTGTTGCTACATGCAAATTTGCCAAAAGAATTGTGGAATCATGCTGTAAGAACAGCTGCTTACATTAGAAATAGGTGTTTCAACAAAAGGACAGGCAAAACTCCTTTTGAGATGTTCACGGGAAAGAAACCTGACCTCTCCAATATGCACATTTTTGGTTCAAAATGTTTTGCCATGGTTCAAGACCCAGGAAAACTTTACCCTAGGTCAGAGCGGGGTATTTTTCTGGGATATGACCCGTGCAGCCCTGCTTACATGATTTATTTCCCTGAAACTTGTCAAATAAAAAGAGTCAGATGTGTCACATTCTGTGATAAAATTTCTAGAAATGTGGTGGGTGAGGATGAGTTCATTGCTGTAGATAACCCTGCTGAGTTGAAACAAAGTGAGAAGGCTGACAAGGCTGAGGCTGAGTTGAAACCTGGGACTGTCCCAGAAGTGATTCAAAATGAAACTCATTCAGATGCAGAGCCCACTAGAAGATTTCCTTTGAGAGAAAAGAAGCCCCCAGCTTATTTAAAAGACTATGTTGATCCAGATGAATTGGATATCACTAATAATATTGTTGATTATTGTTACAGAGTGAGCAGTATCCCTAAGTCTTACTCTGAGGTAATTTCATCCCCAGATTCTGTTGAGTGGAAACAGGCAATGAGCACTGAGATGGCTGCACTAGCCGATAATGAAACGTTTGAACTTGTTGAAAGGCCAAAAGATAGATCTGTTATTGGGGGACGATGGGTCTATAGTGTTAAATCAGGACCCAATGATCAGGAAACTTTCAAAGCTCGTTATGTAGCCAAGGGATATTCCCAAGTAGCTGATGTCGACTTCAAAGAAACCTATTCTCCAACAGCACGTCTAACTTCTGTTAGAATGCTGATGGATATTGCTGTGCAAAAGTCGTACATTGTGCACCAGATGGATGTGTGCACTGCTTATCTTCATGCAAAAATAGACTGATGTTTTTGTAGAACAGCCTGAGGGATTTGTTGAATTTGACAAAAATGGAGAGAAGTTAGTCTGCAAACTCAAAAAATCTTTGTATGGCTTAAAGCAAAGTGGCCGTAACTGGAACAATCTCCTGCATCATTTTCTTGTTGAACAAAATTTTGTTCAATCTCTCAGTGATACTTGTGTCTATGTGAGGGAAAGCAACTCTGGAAAAGTGATTATTATTGTATGGGTTGATGATTTAATTTTGGTCTCTTCTAACGCTGTTGTATTGACTGAAGTCAAGTGTTCATTGTCAAATAAATTCAAAATGAAAGATCTTGGACAAATTTCATGTTTTCTAGGCATTGAATTTGATGTGAAGCATGACTCAATTGAGATGAAGCAGTCAAAGTATGTTGAGAAAATTTTGTCAAAATTTAGGATGTCTGATTGTAAGCCTAAGTCTATTCCATGTGATCCCAGTGCCAACAAGCTTGATGTAAGCTCTGATTCTAGGAATTTGTGCGATCCAAAACTGTTCCGTGAGATAGTTGGCAGCCTGATCTACTTGATGACTTGTACTAGGCCTGATATTTGCTATGTTTTTACATTACTGTCACAACATTTAACTTGTCCGACAAATGCTCATCTAAATTTGTGTAAATTTGTGTTGAAGTATCTCAAAGGTACTATTTCATATGGTTTGAAATTTGTGAAATCTGAGGACCCCATGCAAATTACTGGTTTTTCTGACTCCGACTGGGGTGGATCCTCTGACCGGAAGAGCATATCAGGATATGTGTTTAGGTCATCTAGCAACAGTTCACTGATATCTTGGAAGTCCAAGAAACAAAATATTGTTGCTCTTTCAAGCTGCGAAGCTGAGTATGTTGCCTTGACTTATGCTGTGCAAGAGGGAATTTTTCTCAAACAGCTTCTGTGTGATATGGATGGATATGATGAACCGGTTGAAATTTTTGTTGATAAATAATAGAGGTGCTATTGACCTAGCCAAAAACCCTGTTCATCATCAACACTCGAAACATATAGACATAAGATTTCATTTCATTCGAGCAATCATTCAAGACAATAAAGCAGTTTTGAGTTTTTTTCCTTCAGAGAAAACATAGCTGACATGTTCACAAAGCCTGTTACTAGACAGTCGTTGCTTAAATTCAAAGTGTGTGTTTAATTCTAAGTTACTGTGTCTGACATGTTTCCAGTTTAGCTTTGTGTAGATCAATTGCAAGAAAAGGTAGAACTTTCTTGAGTACAATACTCTTAACGCTATTGCGGACTATGCATTACTGTGCGTTATATTTTTTTTGTATCGTGCTCAGTGTAATCTGTTGATCTACACTGATGATTTTTTTTATGTTGTTTTTCTGCTGTTCAATGTTCAATGAAAGATCTGAACGTTAAAATGTTAGCTCTAATTGATTACTATGTGAATTGATGCATAGTGGGATGGAATACTTCAGTTGGAGGGGGTGTGTTGATCTCCAACTTCAGTATATATATTTATTATTATATATGAGTTGTCGCAGTCGCCCATTAAATTGCTTCCGTCCCGTTTTCTATGTTCGTGTGTTAACCGCCTTCGTAGAGCGATCGAGCTCCTTCCTTCTTGTTCTCGCCGCCGTGCTCGACGGACGTACAGTACATGTAGTTCCTAGATTACTTACTGTGTTTCTCTACCCCACACTCATACTTATAATCGTTGTCGTACTCCATTATTCCAAGATGGAAAGAGGCCTCTCTGGTCTAACACTCCTACTTTGACAACGGTCAGCAATTTACCTGTACAAAATGTACCTTGTAGATCAGGTAAAATAACTAAACCTGTAATGCTAATAGGTTGCTAAGTTTTCCTTCCGTGTGTCTGTCACGAAACGTGAAAAGGGTTACTAATCACGCACGCATTAGAGGACTTTCAACCTCTGACCAAAATAAATATGATGTACAACTCTGTGCTCGCGTGAACCCTACATAAAAGCATGGACAATAAAAGATTAAAGATTCAATTTGGTTTTATTTTTACGAACACGTGGGGTAAATACGAAGACACAAAACATCTCAATGCAATGATTAAAGCACAGGGAAATGAAGTGAAAAATGCGCACAAGTGCACTAATGCAAGATGCTCATGACAATTACCAATGCGAAATTCAACACGACACAGCATACCAAAAAATAAAACTTCCCCGAGAATATCTCTCGTCAATACTCAAGAGCTGACAACAATTCACAAAAGAATGCACAAAGTTATAGAAATCCCTACGCAACACCCATCACAGAACATTGATGACAAGCGTACCGGCCTTCACTGCCCTGCACAGCGTGCCACTTCAACTTCCACTAATACACTTTAAAGCACTGTTTCAAAATACTCCATGCCACAAATTTTCAATTCCTCTTGGATGCGTTGCAGGTGGCACCTAGCATCGGGCCCTGTTCAACTCTTGAAGGGCGCTCGCAATGTTTCTTCGCTTGCAGCCGCTCCAATCGCAGGCGTCGGCCGGTTGCTGAAACGTCGAAGACGCTGTGCCTCGAGCGCTTGTTCGTTGCGCTCACGGCGTTATTGCCCAAACAGCTCAATAATTGTGGAATTTGTGATTTTGACGTTGTTGAAGATTGGCAGCTGTGTGAGTTCCAAAATGCAGGCTGGAGTGTTCATGCTGTCTTGAAGTCGACGTAGAACTGACATATTTGTGTTCTCTCAGGAGAACGATTTGACACATTTTTATACGTGCCGGTTATCCTCGACGTTGTTGCGTATCAAGCGGAATTTGATGCCGGTGGTACTTCAGTGTCTGCTGGGTCCGTTGCTAACTTCTGGAGATTCGAAAGAGCACTTTATCGGGGCACTTTCTTGATGTTTTTCTCGAGTAGCAGATCCAACGGGGACCACGGCGGTGGCCGGATCCCCGGAACGTGCACCAAAAAGACCCTCTCTCGTCGTGTAACCTTTGACGTTGCTGAGACTAGAATCCTCCCAATCCTTGTCCTGAATCCTTTTTATCCGCGTCGCTTCATTCCTTCTCGAACAATACCGATTCATCTCCGTCCCTCGCTGTCTACAAGTCCGTTCTCCTCTTTGATTGGTGAAGTTTTTCCTTGTCCCTGACGATTCCGCTTCTAATTGGTGCGTTATCTGACACACCTCCTTGCCTACTCTACTCCTTGATTCTCATTGGTAGAGCAGACGCGGTCGACTCCATGAGCCAGCCCCTACCTCCTCGAAGCTAACCCTCGCTTGTTTGAAGTGGGCTCGTCCTCACGCCTACTCGTGTGTTGTGAGTGTGAGCTCCCATGTATTTTGTGTGTGTGTCTTGTGTTGTGTCTGAGATTTGTGTTTGTGTGCAAGACTGTGTATTTGTGGACGCCTGAACCTTCGCAAGTTTGGACGAAGCGCAGACCGCAGGGTGGCACTTCGATGAATGACATCCTGTTTCAAACACTTGAGAACGCTGCCCAAAGAGCCGACCCTCGACGATATTCGATGCACAACACATTCGAATGTTTGTAGCCTCGCAGAATGTTTACCCTTCTTTAAATGTTTTGGCTTCACGGAATTTAGCCCAAAAATAAAATCTGATGCGATTTTGCCAAATATATATGCCTAATATATTCTATTTCACCACACATCCCTGCGCCCTTCGCAAAATTTGAGCCGACGGTTCAAATTTTCCCTATGACAATATCAAAGTATTATAAGGTCCAAAATATTCATTTAATTCAGAGAAACGCTACTCGTACTCTTCCATCCGTGATTTGTATGCCCGCACAAAGGAACAAAACTCTCACGTTATCATATTATTAAGGCACTGTAACGTTCAATAAAACATATACGTATGACATCAATCAAACACACATCGCATTGGGTTACTATGACATCATAACGTCGAAAAATAACGTCGAAAAGAAAACATTCTAGGACTCGAGAAAAAACACAGCTTACATAACACACATTTCGGACACCTAGACACAAGAATATTGAAACACACACATGACATTTAATATTGAAACACACACATGACATTTATTATTTTCGGCTTGCCTCCGGCAACCCAACGAAATTGCTGATCATTCAAATAAGAAGTTGTTCAGTAGACGGATCTGTTACACAGGGACATCGTTTCCGCATCCTCGTTTGCAATCCACATGACAAAATATCAAAGATGGAGGTGATTTTCAAACCTCAAATATTTCTTCAATTCATTTTTAGTTAAGTTTACGTGCACATAGTCATCAAAGTGGGCCCTACTGAGAATAGGTTTTTCTTTTCAAAATACATAAGCTATTTCAACTGAATCCATCCTGCGTCGCGTATATCTCGTGGAAAATTTGTAGTACATCCATCCTGGTGCGTCGCGTATATTTCGCGGAAAATTCAATAGGTTTCCATCGTCGGGGCTCGTCAGCCCTTTTTATCATTGAAGAAAGTGAAGCATAATTATTTACGAAGACCGCCAGGTTAGGTTCCCTATTTACTCGTCGATTAGTAAAGATTAACCCCTGAGGTTCGCGTGAAATTATCGCCTTCATTAATGCGCAATAAAATGTCTAACAGTTTCATTTTCATGACAGAGAGACAGCGCATTATTTTTCCTAATACAAGTAGAATTCCTCTTTTGCAAAATCTATCAAGTCTGCCCTGATTGTGGCGGAAGTGATCTCATGCAAAATTTCCTCCTACATAAAGAAATAAGACATTGTGGTTCTGAACTTACGCCTCGCCCCGTTTTTATTCGCAGGCGGCGTTGATCACCGTGCCACAAGATTATAAAAACATTCACACAAATATTGTACGCAGAATCGGGAGATTTACCAATTAGGCTGAAATCCCTAACGCACTTAATATAATAAAATGTATACACAATGTATCATCACTCTGTCAGACTTTATATCATACTTGTGCTGAGAACAGCCGTTCTGATGATCTAACATCCTGATAACACACACAAAAAAATGCAAAAAATGACATGATTATTCACCTAATTCTCAGCCTTTGAGACATTGCACAATTGTTATTCAATGATGTTATTTTCTTCGTCGTCCTTCAATTTCAACGCATTTAATTCAATGCTACTGATAACATTTAATATACATTCTTTCCTTGTTCTCACAACATCCTACATTCTTGCGTTCCGTAATACCACACCAGAGTCATGACCACATCAGCTTCAACGTTCCGCCACAATTTCTTAATTGCGTGAGCTATCCACAAAGCAATAAAATTCCGACCGATGCTCTCGGCTGCACGGTGTACCTCTCTTACATACATTCTCAATGAAGATTTCACTTGTACATTCCAGTCGTAATTCATTTTTAATTTTTACGCTATAATCAATGCGTCTGCAGAAATTACACTCCAGCTCGAAATATTGAGCATTTTCGTTATAGAAAATAAACATATTCTGATGAAGCTGATAAGTACATCCTAATTATGCAAACACACTCTCGCCATCAATTAAAGATTGACTTTCAACTACTGACGAAACGGTTCACACAATTTGATTAAAGTTACTGCCTAATCATGTTAACATTCAAAGCATTATAGTATGCTTCCGCTCCTCCAATCTCGTGCTCAAACATAGATGGCTCGTTTGAATTACTTTGTTGATCAGGCAAAATTAACTCTCATGAACCTGTCTGAAGTCCGTGCACGAACGAAAGAGAATGCTTAGACAAATGCTAGGAATCCATTATGAAAATCCAAAAATATTCTGAAGAATTCTCAGGGATGTTCCGTTCCACCGATATAAATTTATATTTAACCACCAGGTAAATTACCTTTATTCGACAAATAAATCTTCCTGTTTAGGGAGACAACAAACCCCAGGCGTACGCAGGAAATATTCATCTCTCACACGAGGCAATACTTTTACTTTGCGATATAATACAATGTTGAATACCACTCGAGAAATTGCGCAGTATTTCTTCGAAATCTACACAACTCTATCTCTTTCGCTGTAGTAGAATCCAGTATCAGTAAGACATAATTTGCACTTCACACATGAGTATAACTTGAACGTTCCCTAAGACAACCAACGACTTTAAGAAAATACGCAACCTTTCAATTAACACACACTTCAAAAAATGAAAATTTATTCATTGGCGACATGTAACTGAATAGACAAAATGTGTCTGCAATCCCCGTGTTCATATTTTTTTACAACTACGTATACCTAATTATTAATAAAGTTTCATCCCACCTATAGAAGCTGAGATTGGAACACACTAAATTTATTCTCCAAACACTCGACATTTAAAAAAAATTATATTTTCCCAGGAATTTATATGAATAGCAGTATGACGCAATAAAGATTTTATGCCCACGGAATTTGAGCAGAATAACAAAACAAATCAGTTTGAATCAATTCAGCAACAGCTTAAAAGAAACAATATTCACTTCTCACTCTTGAACACTGGAGTTTTGCATGAAATTGTTATAAATGCAGAAATTTAACAAATGGAGTTTACTTTACTGGTCACGTGTGTAGGCGTTATTTAATCTCTAAGTAACTAAATTTATCCAAGAATTGGCTGCGTGGCATTTTTAGAAGATGCAACACATTCTCAGAGAGGAAACGAGTACACTTCATTAAAATTGATTACTCTAGGCACCGTCACTTACTCAGTTTCAATCCGACACCGACATGAAAAATTTAAGGACACCGTCTGGGTAGAAATCAGGATATGTGTTGATTTTCTGTTTTTATATGCATCTTATAGAGGATTTTCTTGCGCTTTCATTGGTACTTTCCGTTTTCTTCCACTCCAAATAGTGCGCCCACCAGAGGGGGGAAAGCGATGGGGGGTGGCGTGACCTTAACCCCTCCCCCCTCATTACTGGGAGTCAATTGAGCGTGTTTCTCTGCGGCAATGGCAATATAGTTCGTTCATGGGCTACTCAAAGTGCTTCCATTATACAAACGAAACATTCTAAGGCTGAATAAATATTTTTTTATGAAATTTTGACAATTTCAGAATTTAGCTGTTCTGCCGTATCTATAATACCGCAGCTTTCATTCATAGCGCGATGACAGCTGCAGTATCATAGCTACAGCTATGGCGAGCACACCAATCCAAAGGGCTTGAAAAGAGCTATGAAACAAAGGAGTTGACTTGACAAAAAAACGTATTTTGGTCGAAAAAAATGAAAAATGAAAAAAATTATTTGTTTTCAAGAATTACACCTATTCTCTTTTGTTGTACATTTTTTCTCAGAGTTACAGCTACAGCAATGTAAATTATGTCAGTCGAAAGGGCTTGAAAAGAGCTACAAACGCTCAAGAGTTCATTGTAGAAAACCTTGTGGTTCAAAAGATAAAAAGAAAAACAATTTTTTTTGTGAAAAAACACGTTTTTCTGGAAACTTGATAATTGGTTTCTCAAATGCTACTTCTTCCACAATTTTAGAGCTACAAGAATGGTTTATATACCATTCGATAGGGCTCAGCAAGGTGTATCCATAAGGGGATATGATTTCCGATACATCTATAATTTGAAAATTACATGACATGAAAAAAAAATGAAAAAAGTTCTCATTTTTTAAAAAAAATATTCTCAAAATCCACAAAAAAAAGATATCGAAATTCCCTAGCCCTTATGGTTATATAGACATATGAGCAATCTAAAAACGAAGTTCTGGTTCTGTAACTTCAAAATTGTAGAAGAAGATAGATTAAAAAAAAACGATTTTATCATATTTTTAAAGAAAAAAGTGCAGATAAAAAAATTTTGTCTAAACAACAAATGATCTTTGCATCATTTTACACCTACTGTGAAAATTTCAGAGAAATCCATCCATAAATAGCGGACTTTTTTTCTACCCAGACGGTGTCCTTAATTTACTCTGCATTTGACAGCAGGCACAAAATTCATTTTTCAAATTATCCCATGATTATTTGGCAGAAGACATCAACCATTCTACTTTAAATACTCTCACCTTAACGGGTAAAAAAAATTGTATTCCTGAGCTTGTTAGGGCAAAATTACATTATATTAAACTTCAAGAAAACTCTCAAATTAAATTTAATCGAGGTGTCATACAAAAATTAAACTTGCTCAGTCATTCAATATTTTTGAACACAAAAAACGCAAAATTCATTCAAATTTTCAAGTGATGTAAGGCGGTTTCAACTAAAAAAATATAGGCATACATCCGGGCCATCGATCTAAGCAGAAAATCAATGAATATTAAAAGGTGATAGGTCCTGGAAACATTCAATGAAAAAACAGCACACTGAAAATTTTCATGAAACACATATTCAAGACAAAGCTCAGCACGAGTACTCGCTTAGCAAATGCATCGGATCCCATTAGTTCAATTCATGCTGATTATATTCTCATCACAATGGCATTCAACTGTTATTTTCCGACTGCAGAATAAAATGAAATGAATTGCGAGTGCAGCACATCGGAACTTGAAAAAGTTATGCTGGATTACTCTGTTTAAATTTCAAATGTGTTCAACATCAATACTGCCACTCAAATTTGGGGAGCAAATTCAACAAGATCTATGAGCTGCTCTGAGACGTCTATCTGCAGCCAAGAGGACTGCCGTTTTATGGCCCTGCGTCAGGTTCGAACATCGGCGATATGAGCCTTTAGGCTAGAATTTTACTTCAAAAATTAAACTGCACTCAAAAGGACCAGGAAAAATAGCACGTAAAGATACATACATTTAACCTAGAGCACTTGTTGGACCGAATTTTATATTTAAGAGAAGAGCCTTACATACAAAAAAAAAATTTTTAGGCAGTGAATGATTACTCATGCTTTTTGCATAGATGTCGGGCTCACCCTGTGCTATGCACAATTCTTTTATTCTGTACATGATCAAAAGATTAAAAATTTTTTAGAGGTATCCCTGTCTCAGCAAAAAAAGATGCGGCAGATTTTATTTATTGATGCAAACCGACTAATTCTACTCACAATGTATTTAACTGAAAATTTCCACTGAATGATCAAATATTTTAATTATGATGACTCACTTAGCATTTGACAAGGTTTTGGTGGTTATTGCAAGTCCAATAAAATTACAATATACTTCAGCAATATCAAACTCTGCTACATCGCTCGAAGTGAAAATTCAATAAGGAATATTTTAACTGATGCAATCTATGTTATGGCAAATTTGAACCAGGAATGCAATATTGATACTTGAATTGTTCATCGTACAAAGAAACTTTTAATGGCAATGCATCCTTCAAATTTCCTTGACTTAGCGAGCACTCTCTAAGTTAGACATTCCAGAGAATGGTTTGGCCGCAACCACAAGCATTCATTTTATTGCCCTCCGGCAGGCTCGCAAGTTTCTATCGGCCGCCTTTCCTCCTAGGCTGTAAATTTAAAGTTTAAATTATGTAGCACTTAAAGTAACACAAGGAAATGGCACAGGAGGAAATTACTGTTTAATATCGAGTGCTTGTTAGATTGAATTTAATCAATTGTTTTCTCGAAAGATTATGACATGACAAAATTTAAAGCACTGGAAATGTTTTAATAAAATTCCATGCCAATATGCAGGTATCATGCTCACAAGGTGTACTTCAATCATTTCTCCTGTCGCGAAAAGTGAAAAGGGTTACTAATCACGCACGCATTAGAGGACTTTCAACCTCTGACCTAAATAAATATGATGTACAACTCTGTGCTCGCGTGAACCCTACATAAAAGCATGGATAATAAAAGAAAAAAGATTCAATTTGGTTTTATTTTTACGAACACGTGGGGTAAATACGAAGACACAAAACATCTCAATGCAATGATTAAAGCACAGGGAAATGAAGTGAAAAATGCGCACAAGTGCACTAATGCAAGATGCTCATGACAATTACCAATGCGAAATTCAACACGACACAGCATACCAAAAAATAAAACTTCCCCGTGAATATCTCTCGTCAATACTCAAGAGCTGACAACAATTCACAAAAGAATGCACAAAGTTATAGAAATCCCTACGCAACACCCATCACAGAACATTGATGACAAGCGTACCGGCCTTCACTGCGCTGCACAGCGTGCCACTTCAACTTCCACTAATACACTTTAAAGCACTGTTTCAAAATACTCGATGCCACAAATTTTCAATTCCTCTTGGATGCGTTGCAGGTGGCACCTAGCATCGGGCCCTGTTCAACTCTTGAAGGGTGCTCGCAATGTTTCTTCGCTTGCGGCCGCTCCAATTGCAGGCGTCGGCCGGTTGCTGAAACGTCGAAGACGCTGTGCCTAGAGCGCTTGTTCGTTGCGCTCACGGCGTTATTGCCCAAACAGCTCAATAATTGTGGAATTTGTGATTTTGACGTTGTTGAAGATTGGCAGCTGTGTGAGTTCCAAAATGCAGGCTGGAGTGTTCATGCTGTCTTGAAGTCGACGTAGAACTGACATATTTGTGTTCTCTCAGGAGAACGATTTGACACATTTTTATACGTGCCGGTTATCCTCGACGTTGTTGCGTATCAAGCGGAATTTGATGCCGGTGGTACTTCAGTGTCTGCTGGGTCCGTTGCTAACTTCTGGAGATTCGAAGGAGCACTTTATCGGGGCACTTTCTTGATGTTTTTCTCGAGTAGCAGATCCAACGGGGACCACGGCGGCGGCCGGATCCCCGGAACGTGCACCAAAAAGACCCTCTCTCGTCGTGTAACCTTTGACGTTGCTGAGACTAGAATCCTCCCAATCCTTGTCCTGAATCCTTTTTATCCGCGTCGCTTCATTCCTTCTCGAACAATCCCGATTCATCTCTGTCCCTCGCCGTCTACAAGTCCGTTCTCCTCTTTGATTGGTGAAGTTTTTCCTTGTCCCTGACGATTCCGCTTCTAATTGGTGCGTTATCTGACACACCTCCTTGCCTACTCTACTCCTTGATTCTCATTGGTAGAGCAGACGTGGTCGACTCCATGAGCCAGCCCCTACCTCCTCGAAGCTAACCCTCGCTTGTTTGAAGTGGGCTCGTCCTCACGCCTACTCGTGTGTTGTGTGTGTGAGCTCCCATGTGTTTTGTGTGTGTGTCTTGTGTTGTGTCTGAGATTTGTGTTTGTGTGCAAGACTGTGTGTTTGTGGACGCCTGAAACTTCGCAAGTTTGGACAAAGCGCAGACCGCAGGGTGGCACTTTGATGAATGACATCCTGTTTCAAACACTTGAGAACGCTGCCCAAAGAGCCGACCCTCGACGATATTCGATGCACAACACATTCTAATGTTTGTAGCCCCGCAGAATGTTTACTTTTCTTTAAATGTTATGGCTTCACGGAATTTAGCCCAAGAATAAAAATGTGATGTGAATTTGCCAAATATATATGCCTAATATATTCTATTTTTTGCCAAATATATATGCCTAATATATTCTATTTCACCACAGTCATATATTCATCTAAAAGGGAGGGAAACTGTTGTATATTAAAATATGCATCGTATAATGTGATACTGGTTTTGTGAGTACGAGTTCCGAAGCGGAGGTTTGCGCGTCTTGCCGGATGCCTTATAGCGTTCAGGTCAGATGTCTTTATGGGACCACCGCCGGAAGCTGTGCCTTGGGGCGCATCGCATTGGTATGCACCGAAAGAGCTTTGTTTAACTTCCGAGTGCTATAGCTTATAAGCAGAGTCGGTGTATCGATGAGGCAGTACAAGAATAGGAACTTTGCTGAGAGTTTCCTTTTCCTACTCCTGAAGTTAAGATTTCAGATACGGTAGTTAAAGCTACCGATACTTTAGTTTGCAGCTACAGTTAATAAACCTCGTGTCGTGATGAAACACCACGATATAACAGGAAGAACGAATGAGAAGAAAGACTTTGCATAAGAAACAACGCAGTATAAGGAAAATGTATGAAAGAAACAGAATTACTGAGGATGAATGGCAGAGTGCATGGAATAAGTACAAGGACCAGCAGAAGAAAGTAAGGAGAAAGATTAATGAGGCTAGAGTTAAAGAGGAGAGACACCAAGTTGAAAATCTAAGAAAGAAAGGTCCGGATGGAATAAAAGATTGGTATAAGTTTATACAAGGTAATGATAGAGGTAGTGAAGTTCAAGTTGATGAATTAGTAGTCAGTGGTTGCAGTGTGCAAGATTGGATGCAAACGGTGAAAGCAGTTGAAGAATACTGGGAGGAAATGGGTGGAATGAATGAGCAGGTTACAGATAATGAACCCGTAAATTTTCTGATTGATGAACGTGAACTGCAAATGGAAGATGAAATCACTTGTGAAGAGATGGTAAGTTTTTTTGAAGAGTGTGAAAAATGGAAAGGCATGTGGCCCTGATAAGATCCCATTTGAGTTCTATAAATGTGGAGGAGAGAGTGTAGTCAGTATGTTGAAATGTTTATATGATGAGGTATGGAAGAGTGAAAGAGTACCAGATGACTGGAACAAGTGTAATGTATAGTGATGTACCGATGTATCGGTATCAGTATCGGCAGTATCGGCCATTTTTAGTGGTATCGGTATCGGTATCGGTATCGGCAAAATCCGGCCGATACTTTACCAATACTCTCCAATATAACATATTTTATTATTAAAATGGAGGTCATAAATCATGAAAGTGAAAGTATGTAACCTAATAACACCCATTGTGTGTTTATTTATATATTTATTCGGTGTCCGCTTCTTAAGAAACATAGGTTGTGTGAGTTTGCGGTATCATGGATACCGAATTCCTCAGTGTAACATTAAAAGATGGCGTTTCCGTGCATTTAAATATTTGACATTTTGTCAGGATAGGTTTTGTTAGGATATATCGGATAGGTTAGCTTAGATTAGGATAAGCTAGGTTAGCACAGGTTAGGTAATACTGACAGAATTTTTTCTCGGGTCCGCTTAACGTTGATATTGTCTATGGAATCTCCATGGGTCTTGCTACTATCTAATAACACCCTTGGTGTTTTTGGAGTCCGCTTCTTCCATTTTCTTTGTCACGCTCATGAGGAGAGTTATAGTGACCGTATCTGTGATACGAGTTTCACCACGCAGTACAAGAATATTTTTCATCACGGGTGCCGTTAGGATGGATACATTCGTTGGGCATCGCATTTGGAAAATTTGTTCAAGAAGGTTAGTGAATCCTGTCATTTTTGACGGGCTGTGCGTACTTCTAATTAAATAAAAAGCCTATTCATACCTAGTAAATTAGCTAGCTAACTGTTGAATTATAGCGTTTATTCAGGCCCGCTAACTGAATACACTACTTTGAATTCCCGATGAGTTACGTACGGTCATAACTGAAAGCTATGTAGCAAGAATAGTTAAACCCTGTAGCGACATAAAATTATTATACTTTCACGACTAAAACCTATATAGTTTGACCTAATGTCCATTTCTTAAAGTATGTGACAGGCTAACAAAAAACCAAACCAATTTAATAAAGTTGAAGGTGCATTTGAAAGTTTTTGTGAATTCAATATAGAAGTAGCTGAAAATTTTATTTTAATTTAGCTCGTAAATCGTCAAATATTCCGAAGCTAATACTTTATTTTAATTTAGCATGTCTATCGCCGTTCATAACGAATCTTGTATATTTCTTCTATGTTAAGATGTTCAAAAAATTCACGAACAATCTTATAGTTGAATACATCTGAACGGGTTAGTTGATTGCTTTAATCGCAACTTGACGAATTTAAAAACGAGGAAAATTCCAAGGAAGTTAATCATATTTACTAGGAATACGTTTCGGAGTCCAGCTCCATCATCAGTTCGTAAAAGTAAAATTCATTAAGACTACAATAAAAGAAAAAAGAAAATGTTAGGTACAGTCATTAAAGGAAATCACGAAAACAAAAAAATCAAACTTACTTTGTTACTTTGTTAGAGATGAGGCACGTCTCCTTCTTGGGAAATGGCGCCCCCAGTCTGCTCTTCAGTTATTTTTCAGATGAGGTGCAGGAATTTTGACTTTCTCATGAAATCCATTACAAGTTTGGTTGGGAAGTCAGCTGCAAGGATGGTGTTCATTGTCACAGGAGCCGATCTTGCATTGCACTCAGTAATCAGGGCCAGGCGATGATTTTGATGCAGAGGACAGTCTATCAATAGGTGGCTCAAGGTGAGTTTGCAATTGCATCCTTGGCAGAAAAGAGGCGGAGAACCCGTTAAGTAGTGCCCATGTGTCAATTTACAGACACCAAGTCTCAGTCTTGAGATGATGACTTGTTGGCTGCGTGAAAGTGAAGATGGTAGAGGGATCAGTGCAGGATTTAATTCATTTATGATTGGTGGAAGCTGCTTCCATGCCCTCAGTCTCTCTTGTTGCATGGAGGTGGCAAATAGGGAGTTAAGTTCTGCTGTGGATTTAGGTATTTGAATTGTCAGAGAGATGCTTAGAGCAGACTGTGCTAACTTATCTGCAGCCTCATTGCCAGGTATGCCCACATGGCTAGGCACCCACTCCAGGATGACTTTGTCTCTAGGAAGCTGATTGATAGCTTTTGCTATCCAGTATAGTAGGTAGTGTTTAGGAGCTTTATTTGCTTTCAGAGCAGTCAAGGCACTGGGTGAATCTGAGAAGATTACAAAGGCTCCTGGTTTGTTAGTTATAAACTTAACTGCTATGTAAATAGCATACAGTTCAGCGGTAAATATGGAAGTTCTAGGAGGGAGGTGAGCCTTGAGTTGGAAATTTTCCCCATGCACTCCACATCCGGCCTTGTCGTTCTGGACCGATCCATCTGTGTAGATTATTTGGTGCATATTGTATGAGCAGTGAACAAGGTCATTAAACATTTGTTGCCAATTGGTGGGATCTCTTGAATGTTTTTGTACATCTGCTAATGTCAGAAAGATTGGGCTTGGGACTGAATGATATCTCAAGTGCATGGGAATTGTGGGGATCTGAGAGAAATTAAGACCCAGCTTGTTGAACTCCATGTAGGCTCGGCCTGATACAGGGATTGGCCGTCTAAGGTGAGCATAAAGAGCATAAGGGTAGTAAGCCAGCAATAGTTTTCGGACCGGGTGCTCAGCGATGGTGAGGATTCGAGCACAGTAGGACAATAGCAATTGGCGCCGGCGATATGCAAGAGGCATAAGTTCAGCCTCAGCTTCCAGCTTAACTGTGGGTGTGCACCTCAGGGCACCACTGATAATACGTGATGCTGCATATTGGATGCGGTCCAACACTAGAAGATGAGTGGGAGCAGCAGTTGCATATAAAAAGCAGGCATAATCAAGCTTGGAGCGAACCAGAGCTATACTCGTATACAGTCTACGAAGGGCTGTGGCATCAGCACCCCACCTCTTGGCTGAAATGACTGAGAGAAGTCTCAGATCTGACTGGCATGAAGAGTGCAATGAAGTTATGTGTGGCCTCCAAGTTAAATGCCTATCAAAGATAATGCCAAGAAATTTTATGTTATTCTTGAAGGTAAGAGGAACGTTTTCCATCTTCAGTTGGGGAGGTGAGTCATGTCTGTGGGTGAACAAAACAGCTGAAGTTTTGGCTGCTGAGATTTGAAGACCCCACTTTTGGGACCACTTTACAATAGTGTTCAGTGCAGTTTGCATTACTGTGGTTGCCTCAGTGAGAGTTGATGTGCCAATCCACATGGCTCCATCATCCGCATACAGAGAGTGTTGTACTCGTGCAGGCACATCGGCAAAAAGGTCGTTTACAATGAGTGTAAAGAGTGTGGGGCTTAAGACCGATCCCTGAGGCACTCCACACAAAAGGGGAAAGGAGTCTGACAGCTTATCAGCAACTCTTACCCGTATAGATCGTAGTTGTAGGAAATTTTTGATATAAACAGCCATATTGCCCCTGAGACCCAGTTCATGCAGTTTGAGTGAGACACCATCATGCCAAACCGACTCAAAAGCTCGCTCAATGTCAAGGAAAATGGCTAGGCAGTAATTTTGAGTCAGCAAGGCTTCCCTTACTGATGCTTCCAGACGAAACAGAGCGTCAAGTGTACTGTGCCCTGCTCTGAAACCACTCTGAGTTGGATCATAGTAGGAGTTTTCTTCTAAGTAGGACTGGAGGCGCCAGTTTACCATCTTTTCCATGATCTTGCCTAGACAGTTGGTGAGCGCAATAGGGCGGTATGATGCTGCAGAAGAAGATGATTTGCCAGGTTTCAGTATGGGTACAATTATGGCTTCCCGCCACTGGTGTGGGAATCCATGCATGAATAAGAAATTATAGAAGTTCAATAACTCCTTAAGTTGACTTCCGCTGAGGTGTTGAAGAAAGCTGAAGGGAATGCGATCAGCACCAGGGGCTCGAGATGAGGAGTTGCGTAGTGCTCTAGTTAATTCTCTCATTGTGAAAGGTTTGTTGTACCATTCAGTTGAGTTATGTTGTGGGTAAGGTAGCTCACGTGCAATTCTCTCCTTTCTTACAATGAAATCAGGGTCATTTGATGTGGAGTTATTTTCTCTACAATATTGCCGGCCAAGAATGTTTGAGATCAGCTTGGGGTCTGTTATGTTATCAGTGCCATTCTTTAAAACTATAGCTTTGGGGGAGAACTTTGCAGATAGTGCTCGGACTTTGTTCCAGACTTGTCCACTGTGGGCTCTGTATGTAATACTAGACAGATAGTCTGTCCAGCTCTTTGACCTGGCTCTGGCTATGCAGTGCCTAAAAATAGCTCTGGTTTTTTTGAAGGCTATCCATAAGTCAATATCCCCTAAATGGTTTTTATAACGAGATAACGCTCGCTGCTTTTGGCGCCTTGCTACGGCACATTCTTTGTTCCACCAACTATTTGTTGGTGTTCTTTTTCCTGGTATAGAGCATGGGATGGATTTAGAGGCTGCATCTATTATGCTTGTGGTTACTGCTCCATAGGCCTGCGTAGGGGATATGTAAGTTTTTGGAAGGCTGAGGATTTTTTGAAATTTGACCCAATCAGCTGATTTGATATTCCACCTTGGTTGTAGGCAGACTGGTGTGGCACACTCTGATGAGATCAGCAAAGGAAAGTGATCACTGTTGTAAGGGTCTAATAAGGGTGACCATGTAAACATAGGTGCTATATCAGGAGTAGTTATGGTCAGGTCTATATGAGTTAGGGTGCCTGTTGAGGACAAATAAGTTGGTTCCGTAGTGTTCAGCAGCACAAGGTTGTTCGCTGTTACCCAATGACTCATAACATTTCCTCGGCTGTCTGAGGAAGAGGAACCCCATGATTGATGATGAGCATTCGAATCAACTGAGATAATGAAAGGAGGAGGTAGAAGTGAAAGTAAAAGTGGTAGCTCTGTGATTAATACAGAGTTTGGCAGCAATGGTGGAAGGTACATAGAGCATATTGTAAATTCATTTTGAGGAAGATGTATGCGTGTGGCACATACTTCCAATGACAATGGGAGCTGTATAATGGTTTGTGGTATGCTATTATTAACGGCTACAAGAACCCCCCCTCCACTTCCCACAGCTCTCTCACAACGAGCAGCCAAGTTTTGATACCCGGCCAGTTTTACCGTTTTATCAGAAGACAGAAAAGTTTCCTGCAAACACAGTACATCCGGGGCTAAATCTGCCAGTAGTTTGGACAAGTAAGGATATCGGGCAGAAAAGGAACGGACATTCCACTGTAAGATTTTTAGCTTCATTGCGAGTTATGCATTGAGGAAAGACCTAAACTTGCTAGAGTTTCAGTGACAACTGATTTTACGGAAAGCATCTGACCTAGCTCAATAAAACATTCTATTTTTTCAGTGAGTTGCGTGGAGAGAAAGAGACGGATTATCATTGGCAGAGCCTGAGTAATTAGTCGAGTGAAATCAGTAAATATTTGATGAGATGCAGTAAGAGATCGTTGATTGGCTTGGCTGCTTGCATGCAAAGGGTTCCCAGCACTTGAATGGCTAGGTTGTTGACCTGAGGAAACTGGCTGTGGCTGGGTAGAAGGCTGTAAGATATGCTGAGTAGAAAATGCAGATGGAGTGCTTTGTATGGATGCACAAGCTGCAAAGGTTCTTGTACTATTTTGATCCGTTGAAGGAATGTTGGTTGTCAGAGAAGTTTGTTGAGAGGGCTGAGTGGAGGCTTCATCTTCTTGAGCCATAAGTTGGGTAAGTGTAGGAAAAACTTGCAGAGAAGTCAGTTCCTTTACTGTAGGTCTTCTTTGCATTTCCAAGTTTTGAACTGAAGGGTTGGATTGAACTGCATCTATAGGTCTCATTTCTCTTGCTCTAGCTCTAGCTCTAGCTTCCACAAAACTCAAACCCTCATCTGCTGTGAGATGGCAGGCTCTAACTTCAGCCATGTAGTGGGAACACTCACGTGAAGTAGCCTGATGGGGTTCTTTGCAGTTCGAGCAGGAAGGAGGAGCAGACAGATTTGGGCATGAGTCTGCAAAATGACCCTTTTGGCCACAATAGCTACAAGTTGGCAGTCGACTCGTGCACCGGGCTCGTGAGTGGCCATAATGGCAGCAAAGTCCACATCTCAAAGGATTTGGGTAGTATTTATCTATTTTGTAAACACAATACCCTAGGAGCAGCTCAGCAGGAGGAGAAGGATTGAGAAACGTCAGTACATACAGGGGAACGGACGCTTTGTTGGGGTCTAGCAGTAATTTGCGGATGCCTACCACATTATAGGGCTTCAGCATAGTTAGGAGGTCTTCAAGGGTGTCAGAAGCAAATTCAGGTGTATAGATTTTGCCATACGAGAACTGGGTTGACCAGGCAATAGAAGTTAAGATTTCAATGGTGTTCCCAGATATTACCATTGTAGTGGCAGCCATCAGAGATTTTACTTGCTCTAGAGTATTTGTTGTCACAAGAATGGCTCCAGAGTGTTGATGCTCTACTTTTTTAACTGAACCACACAGCTTGTCTAAGGCTAGTGCAGTACGGATAGGGTTCATTTTTGCAATGTTGTAGGTTTTGTCCACTGGTGTGATAAGAACCTGCCGCATGTTCGGAGCTAGTTTTTGAATATGCTCTGGTGTGTTTAAATCAACTCGAGCTGATTTTGAAGCTGCTTCCTTTGTTGCTGATTTCTCTAAGTGTTCATTTGTGTTAACAGTTGAAGTTTTGGGAATATTCCTTCTTGTCTCGGGATCTTCATCGGAGATGATTCCGCTCATGTCAGAAGATTCGCAAAAATCCTCTGCTGGTGTTACATTTGCATGAACAGTTGTCATTGTAGCTGTCTTTTTGGTAGGACCACTTGAGTCAGTAGGAGAGCATTGACGCCTCTTGTTCCGGCTTGCCGGTGAGGGTGAGGCACGAGCATTGTAGGAAGTTTGAGTGGTTGACGGTTTCTTGCCTTTAACCGACTGACTGGCCTTTGGGTTTAGGCTGTCAGGTTTCCCCATCTTGTGCTTTTCGGGGCACAGGGGTATTTTGACCACAATCGTTGACACTGTTTATTTAGACTAAAGATCTTCACTTGATAATTCAGACACAAATCTTTTTACCGGTATCACTTTTACCAGATTCACAGAGCACTTTCTGATTAACCAATCGCCACAAAGTACGCCGCGGAACTGCAAAAAAAAAAAAAAAAATCAAAACATGTCCCAGAGAAAATAAAATCGACATGATCTACTTACAATTTGCAATGGTGAACTGCCAGAATTGTCGAGGGCCGGTTTTGGTTTAAAAATATGTAGCGACTCTAAAATTCCGAGGTCACATGTAGATGAAGCCGAATCTAAGATTTTGAAGTCCGCAGAGGATATCGGTTCGTTGCATTTCACTGCGTGATTACGTACGAATTGTGCGAATTGGTTCCCCGTGCGGAAGCTTCAACCCCGATGTTCGGCCATTCTGATGTAAAAATTTAGTGCCGTCATGCCGACGTACTATGATGTGCACTGCACACAACTGTACAACTGTATGAATAAATCAGAAAGGCTCGCTTCTCCATCAAAGCGTATCCTTGCACCGGACTTGTACAATTTTAAGGCTGCTTCTTTTTTCCGGTACAAGGATACGCTTCCGATGGAGTTGCGAGCCTCTCCGATTTATTCTTAATAGTTGTACAGTTGTGTGCAGTGCACATCATCGTACGTCGACATGACGTCACGAAATTTGTATAACAGAATGGCCGAACATCGGAGTCGAAGCTTCTGCGCGGGGAACTAATTAGCTTACCCCTCACACTCCGCAGTACGTAATCACGCAGTAAAATGCAACGAACCAACATC
Organism: Morinoia aosen; assembly: GCA_030386875.1. Classification (NCBI taxonomy): domain Eukaryota; kingdom Metazoa; phylum Arthropoda; class Malacostraca; order Amphipoda; family Talitridae; genus Morinoia; species Morinoia aosen. The sequence goes on along the minus strand of CM059575.1, from coordinate 55,360,728 downwards.
CTCTGCGGACTTCAAAATCTAAGATTCGGCTTCAACTGCATGTGACCTCAGAATTTCCGAATCGTTACATATTTTCAGACGAAAACCGGCCCTAGACAATTCTGATAGTTCCTACCCATTAAAAATTGTAACTAAATAATAATCTTGTCGATTTTAGTTTTTCTGGAACAAGTTTTAATTTTATTTTTATTTTCTTGATTTCCTTGAAAGACTGTATCCAACATTTTGTTTTTTCGTTTATTGCAGACATAACGATTTGTAAATTTACGAACTGATGATGGATCTGGACTCCGAAACGTATTCCTAATAAATATGATCAAGTTCCTTGAAATTTTCGTTTTTTAATTCCTCATCTTATAGATGGTTGCGTGTTTGCGGATATTTTCAGCTTCGAGGCTTATCGAATTTTACTATTTTCTTTTCGCCAAAGTATGTACTCGTATTTGGCGTGAATAACACGAAAATGACAAACCTTTTTTGGACAAATTATTGTTTTGGTTCACTTTTGGAGCCAGTTGCTATTATAGCTAGTCTACATTACGTTGCAATACGATTAGAAACACATATCTATTGAATGGATTTCATTTTGTTATTTTTCTCAACAATATAGTTAATATAGCAAGAAAATTTTCTTTTTCATAATCGGAAACTTTATTGTCAATATTTTCATATTATTAGATATATTAGCAAATAATTTTATTAAAACTCCCATGTAGGGGTTATAATGGTTTTATTTTAATACAAGTATTCACGGCCCGCCAAAAATGGGATTCAATACCTTTCATGAACGAATTTCCAAGATGTAGCTGACAAACAAATACAGTATATCCATCCTAACAGTACCCGTGATGAATAATATTTTTGTACTTGCTCACTGGTTAAACTCGTATCACAGATACGGTCATTATAACTATCCTTATGAGCGCGACAGAGAAATGGAAGAAACAGACACCAAACAAATAAACCAAGGGCAAGGGTATTATTAGGTAGAAGCATGACCCATGGAAATGCCAAGGACAATGACATCGTTAAGCTAGATGGACCCATGGAAAAATTCCGTCAACATTATCTAACCTATGGTATCCTAATTCTATGTCGTGACCCGCATCGCCGCAAAGTACGTTCACGACGCGAAGGCCTAACGATCGTCATTACATGGTAGCAACTGCGGTTCTTGTAGGCCCTACACACCGGCCGGCGCCCCATTTTAGAGAACCCATCTAAGATCCTTCCCGAGTTACCCTGACAAATAGGGTAATTTCTGAACTATAAGACGTAGAATCTTGAAATTAAAACCAAATTAATACTCGTGATGAGTACAACATTTTTATGTATTTAAATAATTTTTTACGCCCCCGTGGGTGGCAGGAAGCGTGGCTCTCGTGACCCCTCAGTAGTCGGCCGATTTTCTCGATTAACCTCATTTTCCGCCATCATTTATTCCTAAGCTATCGCACCTAAAAATTTGAAATAGGTTTCATTTTAAACATCAATTCATTCTGCAACGGAGAGTGTATAATAAAACTCTCAAACGTTTCTTGGCGAGGCATAGATGGAAGTTTTCATACGCTCGCAATGGTCGGCCGATTTTCTCGATTAACCTCATTTTCCGCCATCATTTATTCCTAAGCTATTGCACTTAAAAATTTGAAATTGGTTTCATTTTAAACATCAATTCATTTTGCAACGGAGAGTGTATAATAAAACTCTCAAACGTTTCTTGGCGAGGCATGGATGGAAGTTTTCATACGCTCGCAATGGTCGGCCGATTTTCTCGATTAACCTCATTTTCCGCCATCATTTATTCCTAAGCTATTGCACCTAAAAATTTGAAATTGGTTTCATTTTAAACATCAATTTATTCTGCAACGGAAAGTGTATAATAAAACTCTCAAACGATCCTTGGCGAGGCATGGATGGAAGTTTTCATACGCTCGCAATGGTCGGCCGATTTTCTCGAATAACCTCATTTTCCGCCATCATTTATTTCTGAACTATTGCAGCTAAAAATTTGAAATTGGTTTCATTTTAAACATCAATTCATTTTGCAACGGTGAGTGTATAATAAAACTTCATACTTTTCCTGGGAGGATGACAGAGAGCAAGGTTCTCCTACCCCCATAAACCGCGCATGCTATGGACTGAACAACTGCATTTTCATTTGTCTCCCCTCTTTCTGATACTTTTTATACCTTTCTCGTTTCGTTTTCTTTGAAACCCAGGAACTACTGTTTTAAATATCAGTCAATTGCTGTGTTTCATAATCAGAGGTTCATTATCCTCGTTTCTGCCTTTCATTTTGCTTTCTCTACTTCTCTTCGCCGAACCTATACGCTACTTGATTATGCCTATTACGAACTCATCTAATTACTTTGGCGATACAATGATTCACATACTTAGCTTTTCATACTTCATACTTGGCTTTTCAAAAATGTAAAACATTAGGAATTATCTTAGAATTTAAAACATAATGAATTATCTCAGAAGTTACTCAATTTCTAAATATTTACACAATTTCAAACATTTGTAAAATGATTCTACAGAAGTGTATTATGGGCGTATCTGAGCCGGAGGCTTCAATGCCTACCACGTGGAGCCAATTTCAATCGGTGAGACATGCATGTCAAAGAAACAAATCAGTCTTGATAATATTCCTTTTTAAAATACTATTCCTGTCCCTTCTTTACAATTGAAACAGCAGAACAGGAACGCTTTTCATACATGCAGCTTATTATTTCTCTATCTTACACGGGAATTGTGACACGAAAGATATTTTGTTTCTGATTGCATCACAACATATTTGCTATCGGTACTAAATTTGTCTAACAGTTGAAAACGAACGTTCTACAGGAGCCATTTGATCAGGAGCCAAGCTAAATCTCTTCGATCTCGAAAATTGTTTCAATCAGGACCTCTTTCTCCGTAGATTTATTTAATGCGTCTTCTTCTAAGTTTTCATATTCATATTTCACTTCGCAATTGGCCTCTGATTCCTTTGGAGAATCCGGCGAGGATTCATATTTTTCCGATGATTCATCCTTTTCTCCATGTTTCGTGTCGGTTGCAAATCCTTTGGTGCGCGTTATTAGCGTTGTCTGGGCAATAACAGTTATCAATTTAAAGATTTACGAACATGATTCTTCAATTACATTTATCTTCTGTATTCGAAGTCCGTTCATTTCACTCTATGTTTATAAATAAAGTTTTCTCATGATTTGAAATGTACGTACATTTTATTGAGACACCTTGTATGTATACGAACCCACAATGACTAGATATCAATGATAGTATTAGATAATAGGTATAGATACTGACACAACTGAACTGACACAAAAAATAACGGTAAAAATGATAATAAAAATGAAATCAACATTTCAATGGTCGAATATTTTATTAAGAGAAAAATTAGAAAGAGCAAATGTTGAGGCAGCAAATGATAGGTTAGTAGCTAAGACTACTGACGATGTTAGCCGAGCGACAGCAAAATGAAAGATTACAAATAGGTATCTGAAAAGTGGATACAATGAATTCAGCACATGTGTCGGATTTCTTTATATTTTTTTGGCCTCAAATACCTTTCGATCAACAGAAAGAATAATCTTAACAGAAAGATAGAAAATTAACCATTGCTTCACCATTTTACTTTAGACAATGGGAACGGATTAGAAGAACTCACCTTAGAGCACTTCCCCGCAGATGCCGAGGCGTTTTCTTCGTGGAAATATTCATTGAGACGAACTCCTCCGGTTGTTAAGTTCTCGGGATTTTGCGAATTTCATCTGTGAAGCAAAAAATGAAAGCCGAGTATAAGTGAATTTAAGCAGTGGCGGGCATTGATCTTCAAAATATTAGTCCCATTGTGAACTTCTGATCCTGGTCAATGGATAATTCCGAATACGATTATCCGATCCTAAAATTTTAACGGCGATCCCAAATTTGCAAAGAATTTGTTCTTTAAAGTTTTAAAGCCGAAAGTAAACGAATTAAAATTAAAATGCTTCACCCAATAGCTAAGAAATGCGCAATATTATTTATTGGTCATTTGTTTTGAGGTTCGAAATAGCGTAGTTCTACCTAATACTAAATACTCTCATTATTGTGGGTTCGCACACGTATATATGTGATACCTACGGGTGCGAAAAATAATTTTCGTACTGCAGCGATAATGCATACTTTAATGTTAAAAAGCCGGAACTAGTTGTCGAAAGCATCTTATATTCATTCTATTTATTTCTGTTCCTCTGATTTCCCCTTCAATTAACACATAGGATGTAGAAACTTTTTGTAAATGTATTGCGAGTTACTTGCAGAACTGCTGAGCTGATGTAATACATTGTACTCATAAGATGAGTGAGAACTCTGTACGCTCTTAATGTGTCTATGTATTCTGTACGAGGGATTCCTGAAAACGATCTTTTCTAGTCTTTCTTTTCCTAATGCTTTGGTGTATTGATTGATAATGACTAGTCTTTGCAGAAACCTAGAGTTATGTTGTGATTATAAATATTTCTAGTCTGTACGTTATGATACATTTACAATGGATGTTCTTTGGCAAAATCTGAAGCTACGGCCTGATACATTAAAACTTCTGGTTTTCAGGTTATGTAATCACAATTCACTATGAAAATTCAATTAGCTTGTTTAAATGTTAAAACTGGAATATTAGTTGATTTTTTCCTGCAATATATAGTCCCTACGTACTTAAAATTGATTTCTTTGTTTTGTTTACCTCCTTGTTTTTAGGTCACGTTAAAATTTAATGATAGGGAGAATTTTTCCTCGTTTCTAAAGTGATTCCTTGAACTTTGTTTGGTTCTTAAAGAGTTATATTTTATTTCACTATTTCATTTCCATATTTACTTTTGATCTCCTGATCACTCCCCAGTTTCTAAGTCAGCATACGCTGAAATGGAGATTTTCATAATTATGTTCGTAAAATTTTAAGAAGTGAAATAGTATCTGTTTCTCGGCATTATATATTTAATTACTTCTTCATAAGAAAGTTTTCGATACATTGTTAGTCAATAAATATCGGTCTTGGGGCACATGAAAAAATAAAATACGACGTGATCGAGTTACAGTGAAAAAAATAACTCAACACCAGCAAAAACTTCACTCCTTATACCCAACGGGGAAAACGTTTTCCCCGTTGGGTATAAGGGAAAGCACAAGCACAATACCCCACTCAACCCAGGTGTCGGAAATGGGTACCGGCTTTACGGGGGAACCGTCATGGTGTCCTATATATAGGGTTAGTTATAAGACATTTGAAAAACCAATGCTTGAGATCATATGTATCATGCTTGATTGGAAATAAAGCATCCCAAAGATGCCGATGTTTGCTTTGCTTTGCTCAGTCACACAAATGCTGTAGCTGAAAGCTATGCACTATCTCAGCTGCAATAATTGTTGCATTTATGCCATAGTACAAATTTTCTTGCTGAAAACGTTCCAAATTGCGCCAAAAATAAAAAAGGAAAGAATATTGGCTTCTATTAAAAAAAAGAAACTGACAAATGCTTAGTACAATTCAGACGAGAATAAAAGACAGTATATATTTGTGTACTTGCAGAACTGCTGAGCTGATGTAATACATTGTACTCATAAGATGAGTGGGAACTCTGTACTTAGTAAAATTCAGACGAGAATAAAAGACAGTATATATTTGTGTACAGAACATAGCCACCTATTTGCCACCATTTCTGGGAAGGCGGTAAAAAAAAAACGTCGAGTGGATAGCGGCAGTAGGCGGCTGCATTTCTGCCATCGGCGTTAAAAATTCGCTCGTTAATTTTTCCGCTCAATGTGTCCGAAACAATTTAATCCTACTTCTGGTACGGCCGCTACGGTAAAAAATCCAATCGAAAACAAAACGCCAACTGTGTCACCGGCCTAAAAGAGCACATACAGAGTTATCGCGTTTGATTCATGTCACTCACATAATCAAAATAGTTATAAAGTTACCGCGAGAGGCTTCCTAATCTTAATTAAAAAGGAGAGAAATAAAAATAACGTATAAAACATTTACTCTAACTAAATATTGCAAGTAAACCTATAAAATTGAACGTTTCAAGCATTCGCTCATCTTCAGCAAAAAACAAATATACCTGAAAAGACATGAAATGATTTCGATTGATGATAAATTGGAAAGAAACTAGCCTTAAAAAACCACCGGTTAATTATTTATAACGAAAATAACTGAGCTGATTATTTTAAATCGGCTTACATAAATGGAGTGCACATTACGCACGCTTAGAATTAAGAAAGTGACATTAATCCGAATTGAAAATTCAACATGTGAGACAATGCTTGGCAGCCCATAGACTTTTTGCGTAGAGCAAATGGGTCAGCCATCATCACAGCATTGTACGTACGTTTTAAACGAAGAGATTTCCAATTACATTATACATTTATCTCGTTTGCAGTACAATTCATGGCGATCGTTTACATGAATCGTAATACCCAAATTACAGGTTTCAATTACGAGAATACAATATAGCTTAATATATGCGACCCATATGGCATTGCCCGCCAAACTTTATGCGCTTTGATACTTTCTTCCACACAAATAAATGAGAGAAATCAACAGGAAAACAGAGAAAAATATGAATGGAAGGAAAGACGGATAAACAAAAAGAGGAAATTGCATCCTTTGTTAGAAATGAAATTATGAGGTCTCGATGGTAATACTTACTTTACTCCTCGTATGGAACATTTGTTTTAGGATGTCTTATATTAAGAAACTTTTTAAAAGCCAATATGTTGGCATGTATCTCATGTGACAACTTGGAAATACACATTTTTTCTTTTTTCTTTCTTTCTTTCTTTCTTTCTTACATGTAGAATTCTCTGAACTTGAAAATTGAAGGGGGGGGCACGTCTTTTCTAGCTTTTGCAATCGTGACCTTTCTTTACGATATGGTTTGTAACGAAATTCCACCATTAGCTTCCCGTAAATTTTTTCTTTACTTTGAACACTATTGCCTTCAAGCGTTTTTAAAAAATCTATTTCACGTTCCATTTCAAGTGTTTCACTTTACGAGATTGTCTTTTTGTGTTTCTAAATTACTCAGACAATATTACAGTTCTCGAAAATTTCAACATAAACTTGAACATCGGAAGTCTTTTCCACGTGCAACTTTCAAGTTGAACCAGACACTAGAGCAGCCGTAACGACACTATACCCCGAATGTTATTCCGATACGTGAAACCGCTGTGCGAGAATGAGAAACACCTAATCAATTTTAGGGCTTTAGCAGAGTCAGCATAACTCCCCTAAAGCAAACATCATACAATGATTATAATTATTGACATTAGCCATTGCCCAACCTGTCTGCCCTTCAGTGTCGCCTTTAGAACGACTACATTGAACATCATTATAAAATAATTGTTATCGCGTTTGATGTAATCGCATATGTGGAATGTAACAAATACACCTTTTTCACTCCAAATTAATCCAGGTCAAGTTCAAGTTAACCAAAGTCGAGTTCGATTTAATTCAAGTCAAGTTCAAATTAATCCAAGTCTAATTAATTTTAATCCATAAGAAGTTCAAATTAGTCCAAGTCAAAGCCTAATGGGTGAAAAAAGTTGAATTTCACGCGTATAAATCTCTATTTAAGTATAAATAAATCCTCGATACTACTATGCGTAACAAGAAATTACCTTTTGAACATAAATTTTTGAATGGATGCATTCTGTCATTAATGTGAAAATTTTGAACTACTGTTATGAGTAGGCCTAGTATGATTCGAAGTTTTTATAATTGCCTTGAAATTATCACGTCGCTCAAATGTATGAATCACACTCGATCTGCCTCTTGATGCTGGATATTTGGTACATTTTGAGACAGCTTTTCTTTAAATTTCATTACCGGTGGAAATTTTATGTATTCCTTCCTGAAATGAAAACCGATTGTCTTGCTCATCACATCCAATAGGTACATATATAACACAAAAGAGGCTGAAATTAAAGAGCGACTATGCCAATTCTGAACTCAACTTAGGGTTGGATTAATTTGAACTTGACTTGAAATAAATTCAACTTGACTCGAGTTAAATTGAACTTAACTTGGATTCATTTTAAGTAAAAAAGGTGCATATTGACGTTTGATTTCGTTTGAGCATGTTTGCCCCTCATTCCCAATTTTGACAACGATAATTTCACTTGGTTAATTTGTCTTGTAAGTGCAATAGTTTAGAAATTAATGTTGGCACAAAACGAGGTTAATCGAGAAAATTGACCGACCATTGAGGGGCTACGAGAGCGTCGCTCCCTGCCCCACACGGGGCGTCTAAAATACTTTTAAGTACGTATAAATGTTGTTTTCGCCACGAGAATTAATTCGGTAACAATTTCAAGATTGTACGTCTTATAATTTAGAAATTACTCTATTTGTCCTGGTTTTTCAGAGGTTCTTTCGAAGAGTCTTCGATCGGATCTCAAAAATGGGCTAGCCGGTAATTTACGCAGAGGAAATTTATATACGTTTTTATTTGAAAGTTCAGTGCTAGTGTGGGCTGAGAGCACAGTAGCACTCAGTAATTTATATAATAATATTATACCATAACTAGGTAATAAATATAAGCAAATAAAAAACATAATCCTCGTAACGCATACGTCTAAAACACTCTCGTTAGGGCGCACTTGCATTGGAATATGAGCAAACCAACACAGGAACTGGTGATTGGAGGATTTATTGTTAAGAGTAGGTTGGACAGATTTAAATTATTTTGCGTCTAAGATTATGAGGTCGACATTCAGAATGATTTTTTTCTCGTTCTTAAGTATCGATTAGTTTACCAAAATAATGAGCTCGAAGTGAATAACATGTTTATCATGAGACAAATTTAAAAAAATTATAAACTATGCTGATAATACTGGCACAAAAGAGTTCTCTGGAGATAGGGAAATGAGGATTGTTGTACAATGGAAACCATAACATTTGCACCATAGCTGGAACAGAGCGAAAAGTTAACTACCAAAAATAGAGTTGTGATAATAAACTCAACAGCGTGAGAAAACGGAAGTTGTCCGACACGACTAACAAGAACATTTTATGAGAAGGATAGGGAAATAAAAATGAAAAAGGGGAAGAAAACTGTGCACACCTTATCCAAAAGTGTTTCCGTATTTTGGACGCAGAAAAGCTATGTGAATCACTGTGTTGTCAAAGTAATTAGATGAGTTCGTAATAGGCATAATCAAGTAGCGTATAGGTTCGGCGAAGAGAAGTAGAGAAAGCAAAATGAAAAGCAGAAACATGGATAATGAATCTCTGATTATGAAACACAGCAATTGACTGATATTTAAAACAGTAGTTCCTGGGTTTCGAAGAAAACGAAACGAGAGAGGTATAAAAAATATCAGAAAGAGGGGAGACAAATGAAAATGCAGTTGTTCAGTCCATAGCATGCGCGGTTTATGGGGGTAGGAGAACCTTGCTCTCTGTCATCCTCCCAGGAAAAGTATGAAGTTTTATTATACACTCACCGTTGCAAAATGAATTGATGTTTAAAATGAAACCAATTTCAAATTTTTAGGTGCAATAGTTTAGAAATAAATGATGGCGGAAAATGAGGTTAATCGAGAAAATCGGCCGACCATTGCGAGCGTATGAAAACTTCCATCCATGCCTCGCCAAGAAACGTTTGAGAGTTTTATTATACACTCTCCGTTGCAAAATGAATTGATGTTTAAAATGAAACCAATTTCAAATTTTTTGATGCAATAGTTTAGAAATAAATGATGGCGGAAAATGAGGTTATCCGAGAAAATCGGCCGACCATTGCGAGCGTATGAAAACTTCCATCCATGCCTCGCCAAGAAACGTTTGAGAGTTTTATTACACACTCTCCGTTGCAGAATGAATTGATGTTTAAATTGAAACTAATTTCAAATTTTTAGGTGCAATAGCTTAGGAATAAATGATGGCGGAAAATGAGGTTAATCGAGAAAATCGGCCGACTACTGAGGGGTCACGAGAGTCACGCTTCCTGCCGCCCACGGGGGCGTAAAAAATTATTTAAATACATAAAAATGTTGTACTCATCACGAGCATTAATTTGGTTTTAATTTCAAGATTCTACGTCGTATAGTTCAGAAATTACCCTATTTGTCAGGGTAACTCGGGAAGGATCTTAGATGGGTTCTCTAAAATGGCGCGCCGGTATTACTCAAAAACGATTACTTCGGGTACAGCTATTCTCAAAATTACTATATTTAATTTATTGTTTTTTAATTATTCAATATGGCCTGAAACCTGTACAAAAGTGACATGGTTAGGAAAAATGCGCAAATTACTGCGATCACAACAACCTATCCAATACTACTAACCTATCCTGATAAAATTTCAAACATATCAATACATGTACAGACGATCTTTCAATGTTACACTGATGAATTCGGTATCCATGATACCAGAAACTCAGACATCCTATGTTTCTTGAGAAGCGGACACCGAACAAATACATAAACAAACATACAACGGGTTAGGTTAGGCTGTTTGAAATTTTGAGAAAAGTTGGTTTTAGCAGAAAAATAGTGAACATTGTACAGAGTCTGTATGAGAATACAAGTGCTATCTACAGGTTAGGAAATTTGGAAACAGGGCAAGTGAGGAGTGTTAGAGGAGTGAGACAGGGCTGTACTCTGTCCCCCCTGTTGTTTGGATTGTACACAGAAGAATTAGCAGTTCGACTGAGAGGGAGTGGTGTAGCATACCGCTACATAAGCGTAAAAATTAGAAATTTGCCATTCGTACTTAAATAAATTAATTAGTAACATTAAAAATCTTACTCTAATTTATTATTAATTATTTTCTACTTCTAATTCGTAATCATTGAAGTTTTTGTGTAAATACATGAGACGATAAAATAACAATTTACATTTTTCGAGAGAGAAGCCCTCTGGTGGCAATACTGCGCAATGCGCGTCTCTGTTTCAAATAGAGCACTCTTACTTTGGCGGTTGATTAGCCCGCTCACAGCATTCTTCCCGTGAGTAATCAGTGTTGGAAAATAATCGTGTTCTTTCTTCGTTCTCGTGAGTAATCAGAGTTAGAAAATAATCGTGTTCTTTCTTCGTGTTCAGTGAGTATTAATAGTTGACAGGCAGTGTTATTTGGATACGTAGTTATGCGTAGGAATGGTGATGTAGCATGTTTTCATTCAGTGTTTTGTTTTGTTTCTCAACGTAACTTAGCGTAAAATTTTGCGTCAGATGTGCATTGCATTTCCGTGTCATGATTTTATTATCAAAGCATAATCATGTTCGTTCCTTTTCTTTACGATAATAGTATATACCTGCAGTTCCATTCATGATTCGATACTCGGAACGAACGCGGCGAAATCTGCCGGCGTTCGTTGTCGATGGCGTCTTTGTGTAATGGCGGAACCTCACACCGTCGTCTCTTGTCTCTACTCTGTGACTATAAATACTATAGGCATGAGTTATAGTAGCATTTATTCTTTTTTTTACAAACCGACTTGCAGTAGTTTTAAATTACGAAAAGTATTCATGTCTATGCTTGCTAAGTTTTGGAATTTCATTTCTTAATTCCATACATCTTTGAAACCTTTACGTAACCGCACTTATTTCAATATAAAACATTTCAAAAAAATTTAATTTAACTCATCGCATTCTTGTGACAGACACCACTACCATCTGCCTATCTTGAGTGTGTGCAAATTGCTGGCGGCTTTGGCTGAGGTCGACGCGTAAAGCCGCCCGGCTAAATCGCCACACGGAATTTTCATGCTTTCGTTTTTTCTTTCTTCGCGTATTTTCCGCCTGTGAAACCAACGCTTAGGTTTTCCTTTTCCTTTTTTCATTGGGGATATATATTATTCCTTAATTCCTTTATTATTGCAAATGATATCTACCAGGATTTTTCAGTAGGATTTATATCCATGAACTTTGGGATTTTTATGTTTGTTCTTACTGCTTTCAAAAGTGCAGTCACTTGATATTTTCACGATATTCCGTAGATCTCGTGTTTACTTGCCCGTAGTCTCTGTAAGGAATCACGATCTTTATTACCGGAAGTTCTTAAACCTAATACTCAGATTTTTTAAAGCCAGAGGCATTAGTGAACAGTGTTGAAAGCTAAACAGTTTAAACAATTTGTTTATTGTTAAAATCTGTCAACCAAAAATCTGTTCTATCTCTTTGAGTTTGCCAAAAGTGAGAATCCTTAAAGTAGCTGGTGTCAAACCTGTAGGAGTTTCTCGGAGTCCTCCGCGTGGGAAGAGTTGTCATTATATGTGGGATTGCCAGTGGTGGAATGTCTTGATGTCTCTCCTGGAACGTTTCATCCAGCGCCCCTGCCCTTACAGGACCTCAACGTCATCACACACACCACTTGCAACATTCTCCCTGGGCCGCTTTTGGTTCTTGCTACTTGGATTGGATTTTGGCTATGTTCTGGGCCTTTAGCCGGATATATTCTCTAATTACGGGCCTTAATTCTCAACTGCCTAAAAGTACGGGCACCATTGAATTAGCTTTGCCTTCGCTGAATTCCGCGTGCCTGGATCTTAAGTACTATTCAAACCAAGAGTCCTCATCGCCATCCGGCTCGGCACCTTGATCAAACTCACCTGCTCCAAAAATTAAGCATGCTTTGCCCACACAAATAGCTACGCACCGATTGTTGTGCTTGTTTAAAAATTGCCCACAGTAAATTGAATATTCTGAACTCGATACACTTAAAATTCTCATCCACCGGCCGGAGCGACGCCAGCGCTCACCGAAGCTCACCACCGGCACTCCGGACCTCACTGGGATTTCCAGTCAAGCTCATCGAAGACCTCCTGGTTTCCTCTTCCAATAAACTCCACCTGAACTAAGCTGAGTCCAAATCCGTTTTTCATTATCCCTCTCATAAATTTCCCAGATCACTATCGAGAATTGTTCGAGTTTTTGGCCGTCAAGAACTAATATTTAAGTTCAAACTACCCCAACGGTCACAAATCCCGACACTGGTGCATTGGCCGGGAACTCGTAAAAATAAAAAAAACTCAATTCGAAGTGTTTGAGAGATTGTGAGAGGATAATGTTGGCGTATCATTGTAGTGATAAATTTTCCAATGTCGTGGTAGTTCGAGAGATTCCTGTGGATTTTGACCGTGCTAATTGTTCTCTGAGCAGCTCTAACAAAAATTTTTTTTTCAGCGCTATCCTGTCCTTGTTTGTTTGTTTCATGTGCCACAGTAGGTAGGAAAAATATTTTTTTTTCTATTTCCGTGCTTACGTTCATTCTGACTACCGTAAAATTCGCGTTTTCCATTCTCCATTTTCCCTCCGTTTTCTTCAACGTTATTGATTGATTGAGTAGGTAGGAAAATAATTTTTTCCTCACCTGCTTTATTTTTGTGCCTACGCAAATTGCCGCATACCGCAGAAAATTTTTTTTCGTTTCCAATTTCATATTTCCTTCCTTCTGTTTCAACTTAATTTGAATGATTGAGTAGGTAAAGAATTAACGCAAACCCTTGCCACTTAATCCCAAGTCTTAGGCACTGATATCATTAATTGTGCATCCCCAAAAGTGATCGCTAGCATGACTGAATCAGATAATGAAGATCGAGCCCCCTCAAAACCCATTAGACTCCCGCCCTTTATTCCGGAGGACGCTCACACCTGGTTTCAACAGTGTGAAGCCGTGTTTAGGTATCATAAAATAATAAATGACATAGACAAATTCTATGCGCTTGTTTCCGCCGCGCCCACAAAACTATTGAATGACTCAAACCAAATATTAGAAAACCCTCCAGCTCTCAATCCTTACGGAATCTCGAAAGGCAAAATTTTGGCAAGGCTTCAGATGTCCGATGCGGACAAATTCCGAAGTCTTGTAGACGCCTCAGCTATTCCATCTGTCTCTGTCTCCTTCTCTCCAACTTCGCTAGTGAAAGAACTGCGGAAACTCGCTACGGGTGTTGCCGTGGCTGAGGGATTTCTGAAGGAAGTTTTCATGACTAAGCTTCCTCCGAACGTGCGTCCATTTCTATCGCTAGCAGGGCCCGAGCAAACGTTAGAAAAATTAGCGGAGTCCGCAGAGACTGTGATGCGTAATATTAATTTGTCACGAGAACCACAAGTTGCTTCCCTGAATGTAGCAGCTACAAATTTTAGCCCGTCAAATACGGCGCAAAATCAATCCTCAGCCACAATAGATAAGATGCAGCAGGACATCGCTGAAATAAAGCAAGCTCTCCAAAATTTTCAAATAGGTCAGAGTGTGGCTCACATTCAGCAAGGCCCAGGGAGATTCCAAAGCCACCAAAATGCCTACGACTATCCCTATGACTATCACTCAAACTATCCTTCTCCTCCTCCTCAACGCTTTGATAGAGGTAGATCTTATGATAGGTCAAATCAAGACCGCCGCTTCAGGTCGCGCTCTCGTGATGCTAGTAGCAATTTATGCTGGTACCACATGAAATTTGGTGACCAAGCTCGCAAATGTGCCTCTAGATACTGTCCTCGTTATACCGAAATGACTTCGGGAAACGCCAACAGCGACGCATAGTAGCGAGTACTGCGTTGCCTCATTCCCAGACTACTCGCCTCCTTACTATTCTCGATCCCGTCACCAAGTATCGATTTTTAATAGACACTGGCTCCAGTGTGTCAATTATCCCAGCCACGGCAAAAGACAAAAACAACCCATTGTTGGCGACATTACGCGCCGCAAACGGCACGCCAATTCCTTGTTACGGTGAAAGAATTTTAGAGTGCGGTCTGGGATTGAGGAGAAAATTAGCATTTACTTTCTTGATAGCTGAAGTCCAAGAGCCCATAATAGGTGCTGATTTTCTAGCCAAGTTTGGCATAATTGTAGATATTCAGAACCGTAAAATTAGGGACGAGGAGACACAGATCTCAATTCCCGCTTGTAGCATAACTAGAGCAAATGTCTTGCATTCCTTCTCGATTGCTTTCAAGGAGGAGTGCATGTTTGAACAAGAACTTAAAAATTTCCCAGCATTAACAAACCCTAACTTAGCTTCTAATAACATGCAAACATGCACAAAGCACTTCATAGAGACGCAAGGTCCGCCAGTTTTCTCCCGTGCTAGGCGACTGCCGCCTGATCGATTGGCGTTAGCTAAGAAAGAATTTGCGCGCATGCTCGAAAATGGCATCATCCGCACCTCCAAAAGCCCTTGGGCTAGCCCTCTTTTGCTAGTACCCAAGGCTAACGGTGAATTCAGACCGTGCGGGGATTTCCGCAGGTTGAACGCCGTTACTTTACCTGATCGATACCCTATTCCCTACCTTCATGATTTCAGCGCAAATTTAGAGGGAGCACAAATTTTCTCTAAGATAGACCTGCAGTCTGCCTTCCATCAAATTCCCTTGGATGAGTCTGCGATTCCTAAGACCGCGGTAATCACTCCGTTTGGTCTCTTTGAATTCCTAAAGATGCCATATGGTCTCCGGAACGCTCCTCAAACGTTCCAAAGGCACATGGCTGAAATTTTCTCTGATCTCACTTTCGCTTATGTCTATCTAGACGACATCCTAGTGGCATCCACAACCCCAGAGTTGCACAAAGACCATCTTAGGGTCGTTTTTCAAAGATTGTCCGACAATGGACTCCTCGTTAATCCTGCAAAATGTGAGCTCGGAAAGCCATCACTGATTTACTTAGGTCATGAAATCTCTAGCCTAGGTCTAAAACCTTTGCCTTCCAAAGTAGAAGTGATCAAAAACTTTCCTCTTCCACAGACCCAGAAGGAACTAAGAAGGTTCCTAGGTTCTGTTAACTTCTATCATCGTTTCATACGCAACTGTGTTCAAACTTTAGCGCCCTTGTCTGACCTCCTCGAACCGAAACGAAAAGGCAAATCTATTGAGGTAAAATGGACAGAAGAAGCGCGCAAAGCTTTTGAGACAATCAAGCACAAGTTAGCTTCCGCGACTGAATTATCCTACCCTATTGCTAATGCTGATTTCAGCCTCGTTGTGGACGCATCCAGTACCGCCGTAGGTGCTGTTCTGCAACAACAAGTAGGGACTAACATCTCTCCTCTTGCCTTCTTTTCCAAAAAGCTGTCGCCCACTGAGCGTGGTTATAGCGCGTTCGGTAGGGAACTTCTTGCTATCTACTTGTCTGTGAGACACTTCCGCTATGCTCTAGAGGCGAGGGAGTTTGTGATCTACACGGATCACAAACCCTTGACCTCAGCGATAAAAATGCCTTCTGAAAGACATTCCCCTAGGGAAGCTCGACACTTGTCGTTTATAAGTCAGTTTACCACTGATATCGGTTTCATAAAAGGGTTGGACAATACTGTTGCTGATTGCCTTTCCAGAATCAACACTGTCCAAACCAGTGGTGAAATCACCTTCGGCAACATTGAAAGAGCGCAAAAGGAGGATCCTGAACTTCAGGACCTTCTCAAACCTTCTAACACTTCCTCTCCGAAACTAACCTTGGTTGACGGCGTTTACCGTGATGCCGAGCGACCTTCTCGTTTGTATCTTCCTGCGACGCTCCGCAGAGTAGCTGTCCTCCACTACCATTCCCTCTCTCATCCAGGTATTAACCGTACAGTGCGTTTGATTTCTGATCGTTTCGTCTGGCCAGCGATGCGTAAGGAGGTCAAGCAAATTGTGCAAAATTGCCATGCGTGTCAGAGTAGTAAGGTGGTGAAACATAATCGTGCGGCGCTGCAGAGTTGTGCATTCACAGGTCACAAGTTCGACTCTGTACACCTAGATTTGGTGGGACCTTTGCCTTTATCGCGCGGGCATTCTTATTTGTTGACCATCATCGATAGGTTCACACGTTGGGTTGAGGCTGTCCCTCTCCCTGATACCCAAACTGAGACTGTAGCGCGCGCTTTCTTGTCAAACTGGATCTCTAGATTTGGGGTCCCCTTAAGTGTCACACATGACCGGGGATCACAATTCACCTCCAAATTCTGGAGTGAGCTTAGCACCGCTTTAGGGTGTGCAAATACATCAACTACAGCGTATCACCCGCAGTCAAATGGACTTATTGAGAGAGTCCACAGAGACCTCAAGGTTGCATTGCGCTGCCTTAATTGCAGTCACGATTGGACTGATAGACTTCCAGTAGTACTACTTAGCATCCGAAATTTACACAGACAGGATCAGCAATGCACAGCGGCTGAAATGTTGTACGGGAAAACGCTTCGTCTCCCCGGCGACATTGTTGACCCAAAACCTTTGCCTGAATTTTCATCCGCTGACCGTTCCGCTTATGTAACCTGTCTCAAAGATTGCATGCGTAAGATCAAGTATGGGGCTCCACGAATGCCTCAGACTCAGGACAGACTGGATTCTGCCCTGCAAGACTGCACACATGTGTATGTCCGCAATGATGCTATAAAACCTACACTCACGCGCCCTTATGATGGCCCATTCAAAGTACTTAAACGCAAGCAAAAATATTTCATCCTCGAACGATTCGGTTCACACGACCCTGTGAGCATTGATCGATTAAAAGTCGCATACACTTCTGATCATAGTGTAACTTATAACTCATCATCCTCTCCGCAGATTTCCCTTCCCACTGAGACTCGATCAAATCTACCATCTCAGCGTCCTCAGTTGGCTGCCTTGTTACCTAGTCAACTTGAGTGTAACCCTTTCTACGTGTCTGTACATTCAAACCCTATCCCTAAGCCTATCGTAGACTCTAATTCTAGCCCTCTTACTGACACAGCGACAAGTCTGGAGAGACCAGACGAGCCCGCTGCAGTAACTCCTGTTCCTAGGACTCTTGCCGATCTAAACTTGCAGACCCGTTTGGTGAAACTTCCCCGCTCAGTATCATTTGCCAATTGCCGAACTCGGCAGGGTCGTGTAGTTCGCCCTCCTTCCCGCTACAGATGATTGCAGCGGGTGGACCTTTCGGTCTGCGCCTTGGGGGGTAATGTAGCATACCGCTACATAAGCGTAAAAATTAGAAATTTGCCATTCGTACTTAAATAAATTAATTAGTAACATTAAAAATCTTACTCTAATTTATTATTAATTATTTTCTACTTCTAATTCGTAATCATTGAAGTTTTTGTGTAAATACATGAGACGATAAAATAACAATTTACATTTTTCGAGAGAGAAGCCCTCTGGTGGCAATACTGCGCAATGCGCGTCTCTGTTTCAAACAGAGCACTCTTACTTTGGCGGTTGATTAGCCCGCTCACAGCATTCTTCCCGTGAGTAATCAGTGTTGGAAAATAATCGTGTTCTTTCTTCGTTCTCGTGAGTAATCAGAGTTAGAAAATAATCGTGTTCTTTCTTCGTGTTCAGTGAGTATTAATAGTTGACAGGCAGTGTTATTTGGATACGTAGTTATGCGTAGGAATGGTGATGTAGCATGTTTTCATTCAGTGTTTTGTTTTGTTTCTCAACGTAACTTAGCGTAAAATTTTGCGTCAGATGTGCATTGCATTTCCGTGTCATGATTTTATTATCAAAGCATAATCATGTTCGTTCCTTTTCTTTACGATAATAGTATATACCTGCAGTTCCATTCATGATTCGATACTCGGAACGAACGCGGCGAAATCTGCCGGCGTTCGTTGTCGATGGCGTCTTTGTGTAATGGCGGAACCTCACACCGTCGTCTCTTGCCTCTACTCTGTGACTATAAATACTATAGGCATGAGTTATAGTAGCATTTATTCTTTTTTTTACAAACCGACTTGCAGTAGTTTTAAATTACGAAAAGTATTCATGTCTATGCTTGCTAAGTTTTGGAATTTCATTTCTTAATTCCATACATCTTTGAAACCTTTACGTAACCGCACTTATTTCAATATAAAACATTTCAAAAAAATTTAATTTAACTCATCGCATTCTTGTGACAGACACCACTACCATCTGCCTATCTTGAGTGTGTGCAAATTGCTGGCGGCTTTGGCTGAGGTCGACGCGTAAAGCCGCCCGGCTAAATCGCCACACGGAATTTTCATGCTTTCGTTTTTTCTTTCTTCGCGTATTTTCCGCCTGTGAAACCAACGCTTAGGTTTTCCTTTTCCTTTTTTCATTGGGGATATATATTATTCCTTAATTCCTTTATTATTGCAAATGATATCTACCAGGATTTTTCAGTAGGATTTATATCCATGAACTTTGGGATTTTTATGTTTGTTCTTACTGCTTTCAAAAGTGCAGTCACTTGATATTTTCACGATATTCCGTAGATCTCGTGTTTACTTGCCCGTAGTCTCTGTAAGGAATCACGATCTTTATTACCGGAAGTTCTTAAACCTAATACTCAGATTTTTTAAAGCCAGAGGCATTAGTGAACAGTGTTGAAAGCTAAACAGTTTAAACAATTTGTTTATTGTTAAAATCTGTCAACCAAAAATCTGTTCTATCTCTTTGAGTTTGCCAAAAGTGAGAATCCTTAAAGTAGCTGGTGTCAAACCTGTAGGAGTTTCTCGGAGTCCTCCGCGTGGGAAGAGTTGTCATTATATGTGGGATTGCCAGTGGTGGAATGTCTTGATGTCTCTCCTGGAACGTTTCATCCAGCGCCCCTGCCCTTACAGGACCTCAACGTCATCACACACACCACTTGCAACATTCTCCCTGGGCCGCTTTTGGTTCTTGCTACTTGGATTGGATTTTGGCTATGTTCTGGGCCTTTAGCCGGATATATTCTCTAATTACGGGCCTTAATTCTCAACTGCCTAAAAGTACGGGCACCATTGAATTAGCTTTGCCTTCGCTGAATTCCGCGTGCCTGGATCTTAAGTACTATTCAAACCAAGAGTCCTCATCGCCATCCGGCTCGGCACCTTGATCAAACTCACCTGCTCCAAAAATTAAGCATGCTTTGCCCACACAAATAGCTACGCACCGATTGTTGTGCTTGTTTAAAAATTGCCCACAGTAAATTGAATATTCTGAACTCGATACACTTAAAATTCTCATCCACCGGCCGGAGCGACGCCAGCGCTCACCGAAGCTCACCACCGGCACTCCGGACCTCACTGGGATTTCCAGTCAAGCTCATCGAAGACCTCCTGGTTTCCTCTTCCAATAAACTCCACCTGAACTAAGCTGAGTCCAAATCCGTTTTTCATTATCCCTCTCATAAATTTCCCAGATCACTATCGAGAATTGTTCGAGTTTTTGGCCGTCTAGAACTAATATTTAAGTTCAAACTACCCCAACGGTCACAAATCCCGACAGTGGTTTAGGACTGAAAGTTGGTAATGAGAGACTGAGCTGTTTGTTGTATGCTGATGATGTGGTTGTGGTTAGTGAATGTGGTCATGAACTACAAAGGATGCTTGACATTGTGAATGGATATAGTACAGATTTCAAGATGAACTTTGGTGCCGATAAAAGTAAGGTCATGGTTATAAATAGTGATGAGACTGATAGAGACAGACTGTGGTATATTGGAGAAATCAGAATAGGTAGAACAAAAGAATACAAATATCTAGGTTGTATGATGAGTGAAGATGGATGTACTAGAACTAAAGGTGAGAAAGTGGCCAAAGCAATGCAGTGGAGTGGACGGTTAGGTAGTGTGGCCAGATACAGAGCAAACAAGTATGAATGTGTGAGAGGAATGTGGAAGTATGTTGCTGTACCTAGTGTCATGTATGGTATGAGTGCTCTTGCCTGGAATGGAAGTGATCTTGAAAAGCTGGATGTGATACAAAATAAGGTGGGACGTGTAGCATTGGGTGCTCCGAAATGGACAGCTATAGAAGCCATTAGAGGTCACCTAGGGTGGAGCCTATTTTCAGAAAGAATGATGAAAGCTGTGCTGAATTATAAGGTGAGAATTGAAAGAATGCAGAATAGCAGGTGGGTAAGGCGAATCTTTGAATGGAATCTGAGTGTAAGCTATTGGGAGAAAGTATGTTGGGGGCATGCAAGGAAACTCAGTATGCAAAAGATTATTCATGTTAGAATTGGGAGACCTGTGGATGACTGGAGTTTAATAAATGTAGGAGGTGTAGGGCCTGAGTGGGACTGCAAGAGGTGGAAGAAAGAGATTGAGAGACAAACAAAAGAGTATGGATTGAATAAGTGGAAGCTTAGCATGATGCGGAAGCCTACACTTAACTGGTATATGAAAAAGAAAGCACCTAAGTTTGAGCTGTTCTATGATGGTAGTTTTGGAAGTCAACTCTTGTTTGCTGTGAGATGTAAGTCATTGAGTGTGAACAGACGTACATGGAGATGGAATGAGAATAATAACAGATTATGTCAGCAGTGTAATAGTGGAGTCGAGGAAACAATTGAGCATTTTGTGCTGGAATGTAGTAAGTATGAGCAAGAGAGAGAGAGAGTTTTATGAATGTGGTGTCTGAGCAGTATGAAGAGAATGAGTGGAATGCCAGATGTGCTGAAGATGATTGCGGTATGAGCTGTCTTGCTGGATTGGATCAGGAGTGTAATGCGAGTATCACTGAGGCTATGAAAGTGTTTCTTGTGCGTGCCTGGAGTAAGAGACAGTGACTGGAATGAGCCAGTCTGGTAGAATGGGCTGTAATGACCCAATGTGTTGGGGGATGGTGTTTTGACACACTGGCTGTCCCGGTGATGCCTTCCAATGGAGGCTTGTGACAAGGATCGTAGATCCTGAGTAGTTTAGTGGACAAGTCTGGTACCAGGTGCTGAACTCTTTGTTTGAAAATTGTGGAGGGAATTGTAGGCCGTTACAAAGGCCCCGACACTGTCGGCCCTCAAGTTCAAGTTCACAACGGACTGACCGTAGTGGAGTTTTTTTGAGTTTTTTCGTTCCGAGCGGTGCGCACGTGTTTCTGGTCCTCCGACGAATATTGTGGTGAATTAAAGTGAAGTTGCTAAAAAATGGTATAGTTTGTATATTCACGTGAGTATAGTGTGTGACTTTGTATGGAGTGCTCGTGAGAGTAGTTTTTTTGTTGCGTGAGAGTTGAGACTGAGCATTGGACTTTGGTGTGGTGACTTGCAAGTTTTGACTGAGGTGTTTTGACTGGTAGTTAAGCTTTCTTTGCATATAAAGAGTATAGTTTGTGACATTGTAGAGAGTGACTGTGAGTAGTAGGAAACGTTTTTGTTTCTTTTTGTTTGATAACTTGATTTTCAGTAGATTTGGTGAGTGAAGACTTCTTCTGCCTGTGAAATTTGTACTGAGATAGAAGTCTGTGTTTGAGGATGGCAAGAAATAGGACTGGTCGTAGGAAGGGAGGTGCAAGTGGAATGGATGAGGAGATTGAGTGCATGACTTGTAAAGAGTGGGTAGATATAGATGCATGCAAAGGTTTGAGAGAGATGAGTCGGAGGAAGTTGAATGATCTTGTGTTTACGTGCTGGAAATGTTTGAATGACGAGAGAAAGAAGTTGGAAGAGGAGGTTGAGAGATTGACAATTCTGATGGTTGCTTTAGAGGCTGATTTGAAGGATGAAAGGAAGTTGAATGAAGGAAAGAATGAGAATGGTGCAAATGCAGTGAATGAAGATGTAAATGGTGGTGGTGCAAGGAGTGCAAATGAAGTGGATGATGGCGCAAGGAGTGCAAATGAAGTGGATGATGGTGCAAGGAGTGTGAATGCAATAAATGAAGTGAATGATGGTGCAAATGTGCCAGATGAATCATGATAGTAGAAGGATGAATGAGCATGATGAAAGAAGTACGAATGGGAAGAGAGTGAAGGAGCAACCTGTTGATATGCCACATGAGGTGCAGGCGCCTGTAGTGGAAGTGAATGAAAGGAAGATGGATGGAAAGAGTGATGTGAGTGGAAGAGTTGAACGAAAGAGTAGTATGAAAGGGAGAGTGAGACCTACGATTAGAATATGTGGTGACAGCATGGTGAAGAATGTGGATAGGTTTTTGAGTATGACTGACCGTAGTGGATGTACGAGCATGAGAGGAAAGGGAGTGAATGAGATTTGTAGGCATGCTGAGGATGTGATAGATGGAATGGATGAAGGGATGGTTGTACTGCAAGGAGGTGGCAATGGATTGCTTGAATGTGGGAGAGAGCGTACGGTGAATGCAATTATGAATGTTGTTGAAAGGGCACGAAAGAAGAATGTAAGAGTGGCTGTGACCAGCCTGCTGAGAAGGCCTGCATGTGGTGAGGAGTATGAAAGGGTGCAAAAGAAGGTGAATAGGGAAGTGCATGAAAGTATTATGAGTATGAAAGCTGAGAGTATGAGAAAGCGTGAAATGGGTTCCAGCTTCCTTGATATGGATAACCTGATCCAGAGTGGGTGTTTTCGTGGAGATGGAGTCCACCTTACTCAAGAAGGTGAGATGAAACTCTCCAGGAGATACATCCAGTGGATTGGGTGTACTCATATTGTAATGGAAGGTGGAACTGGATGAATGGAAAGCTGTCAGAGCAAAAATGAAAAATGTCGTGAATTGTCCAATAGTGTTGTAAGGTTTGGATGTATAAATGTGCGTGGATGGAATGCAGGAAAGTTAAATGACCTTGTAGCAGAATTTGAGAATGGAGATTTGGATTGTGTTGGTGTAGTAGAGACCCAAATGCGTGATAGTCAGTTTAAAATGTAAGGAGAGCAAGTACTATATGATTGGAAAAGGGCGTGTAAGTTGGCAAAAAAGAGGTGGTGGAGTTGGTCTCATTGTAAAAAATGCTCTAAATTGGAAATTAGAAGAAATTCCTGTTGGAAATGAACCTGAGAGTGAAGATCTGTTAGTAATAAAGTGTGAAAGAATGCATGCCAGAGAATGTGTTATTGTGGTTGTATGCTATATGACAACTGATGGTATTTTAGCTCATCAAGAGAATGTAAAAAAGTATGAAATATTAACAAGAATCGTGCAAGAGCATTGCAGGTGCCCTCTGATTGTGATGGGGGACATGAATGGCCATGTTTGTATACTTGGTGAGCCTGTGAATGCAAATGGACAAAAATTGATTGGTCTCAGTGATGAGAATGAACTTGAGAACCTGAATGTAACAATAGGAAATGGCTTGCATACATGGCAAAGCAGGGAATGTAAATCTGCAATTGATTATATGATAGTGAATAGTAGAGCTAGAGCGTGTGTCAAAAAAATGTTTGTAGATGAAGATGATTTTGATATTGATAGTGACCATAAAATGCTTGTACTAGAATATAATTGGGGTGGAAAGGAGTCAATGGAGAAGGCCAGCAGAGTAAGTGAAAATTGGCGTATTAAAATGGCAAACTGGGAAGAATTTAGAAATGAATTGAGTAGATGTAACTGGAACAGGTGTGGAAATGTAAATGACCTAAATAAGGAGATTGCAAGAACCTTGTATGATGTGGCAGAGCAAAAGATTGGTAGAATAAAATGCAGGAAAAGTACAGGAAATGCTAGGTGGTTTACGAGTGAGATAAAGGAAGAACGAATGAGAAGGAAGACTTTAAATAAAAAACAACGCTGTATGAGGAAAATATATGAAAGACGCAGAATTACTGAGGATGAATGGCGAAGTGTATGGAATGAGTACAAGGACCAGCAGAAGAAAGTAAAGAGAATGATCAATGAGGCTAGGGTTAAAGAAGAGAGACACCAAGTTGAAAAGCTAAGAAAGAAAGGTCCAGATGGAATAAAAGATTGGTATAGGTTTATACAAGGTAATGATAGAGGTAGTGAAGTTCAAGTTGATGAATTAGTAGTCAATGGTTGCAGTATGCAAGATAGGATGCAAATGGTGAAAGCAGTTGAAGAATACTGGGAGGACATTGGTGGAATGAATGAGCAGGTTACAGATGATGAACCGATAAATTTTCTGATAGATGAACATGAACTGCAAATGGAAGACGAAATCACTTGTGAAGAGATTGTAAGTTTTTTGAAGAAAGTGAAAAATGGAAAGGCATGTGGCCCTGATAAGATACCATATGAGTTCTATAAATGTGGAGGAGAGAGTGTAGTCAGTATGTTGAAATGTTTATTTGATGAGATATGGAAGAGTGAAAGAGTACCGGATGACTGGAACAAGTGTAATGTAGTTCTGTTGCATAAGGGTGGACATAAGAGTATGAAAGAACTTAAAAATTACAGACCAATTGCACTGGGTGACACCGTATGTAAGATCTTTTGTGGTATTTTGAATGAGAGAATGAAAAACTTAGTTGAGGAATTAGGAGTCCTGGGAGAAGAACAGAATGGTTTTAGGCAAGATAGACGTGGGGAGGATAATCTGTTTGTAGTGAGTGAAATAATTGAGCGAATGAAGAAGGATAATAAGAAGGTATATTTAGCATTCCTGGATATTGAAAAGGCGTATGACAGAGTGGATCGGGTTAGGCTGTTTGAAATTTTGAGAAAAGTTGGTTTTAGCAGAAAAATAGTGAACATTGTACAGAGTCTGTATGAGAACACAAGTGCTATCTACAGGTTAGGAAATTTGGAAACAGGGCAAGTGAGGAGTGTTAGAGGAGTGAGACAGGGCTGTACTTTGTCCCCCCTGTTGTTTGGATTGTACACAGAAGAATTAGCGGTAAATCTGAAGGAGATGACAGTTGTCAATTTTGTAAATTTCGATGCCTTAGCATAGTTAATTAGATCGAAATAAACAAGTTTTCTTTTATGCCCTTTTTGTCTCAAATGAGTATTTTATTAGTTATAGCGGTAAATGACTTACCGCAACTCCAGTCTTTGAAGCGGAAAGAAATTCTTGGATCGAGCTGTATGGCAATACTGCAATGGCGTCTCGCTTCCAGCGCTCTGTCTTGAAAGACGAAACCAAACCTACCGCTATACCTCGTTAAATACTCATTTGACGAAAAAAGTGTATAGAAGAAAAGTTGTTTATTTCGATGTTATTACCATGTTTCAAGCAACAAAAATTCGAAAATCGATGAGTAGCTGCTTATTCGAGCGCATTCGTCATCAATGACGAAACTAAACTTACCGCTATAAATCGTAAAATACTCATTTGAGACGAAAAAAGAATAGATGAAAACTTGTTTATTTCGATTCAATTAATTAGGTTCAGGCACCAAAAAGTGGAAAATCGACAACTGTCATCTCCTTCAGATTTACCGAATTAGCAGTTCGACTGAGAGGGAGTGGTTTAGGACTGAAAGTTGGTAATGAGAGACTGAGCTGTTTGTTGTATGCTGATGATGTGGTTGTGGTTAGTGAATGTGGTCATGAACTACAAAGGATGCTTGACATTGTGAATGGATATAGTACAGATTTCAAGATGAACTTTGGTGCCGATAAAAGTAAGGTCATGGTTATAAATAGTGATGAGACTGATAGAGACAGACTGTGGAATATTGGAGAAATCAGAATAGGTAGAACAAAAGAATACAAATATCTAGGTTGTATGATGAGTGAAGATGGATGTACTAGAACTAAAGGTGAGAAAGTGGCTAAAGCAATGCAGTGGAGTGGACGGTTAGGTAGTGTGGCCAGATACAGAGCAAACAAGTACGAATGTGTGAGAGGAATGTGGAAGTATGTTGCTGTACCTAGTGTCATGTATGGTATGAGTGCTCTTGCTTGGAATGGAAGTGATCTTGAAAAGCTGGATGTGATACAAAATAAGGTAGGACGTGTAGCATTGGGTGCTCCGAAATGGACAGCTATAGAGGCCATTAGAGGTGACCTAGGGTGGAGCCTATTTTCAGAAAGAATGATGAAAGCTGTGCTGAATTATAAGGTGAGAATTGAAAGAATGCAGAATAGCAGGTGGGTAAGGCAAATCTTTGAATGGAATCTGAGTGTAAGCTATTGGGAGAAAGTATGTTGGGGGCATGCAAGGAAACTCAGTATGCATAAGATTATTCATGTTAGAATTGAGAGACCTGTGGATGACTGGAGTTTAATAAATGTAGGAGGTGTAGGGCCTGAGTGGGACTGCAAGAGGTGGAAGAAAGAGATTGAGAGACAAACAAAAGAGTATGTATTGAATAAGTGGAAGCTTAGCATGATGCGGAAGCCTACACTTAACTGGTATATGAAAAAGAAAGCACCTAAGTTTGAGCTGTTCTATGATGGTAGTTTTGGAAGTCAACTCTTGTTTGCTGTGAGATGTAAGTCATTGAGTGTGAACAGACGTACATGGAGATGGAATGAGAATAATAACAGATTATGTCAGCAGTGTAATAGTGGAGTAGAGGAAACAATTGAGCATTTTGTGCTGGAATGTAGCAAGTATGAGCAAGAGAGAGAGAGTTTTATGAATGTGGTGTCTGAGCAGTATGGAGAGAATGAGTGGAATGCCAGATGTGCTGAAGATGATTCCGGTATGAACTGTCTTGCTGGATTGGATCAGGAGTGTAATGCGAGTATCACTGAGGCTATGAAAGTGTTTCTTGTGCGTGCCTGGAGTAAGAGACAGTGACTGGAATGAGCCAGTCTGGTAGAATGGGCTGTAATGACCCAATATGCCTGGGGATGGTGTTTTGACACACTGGCTATCCCAGTGACGCCATCCAATGGCAGCTTGTGACAAGGATTGGTAGATCCTGAGTAGTTTAGTGGACAAGTCTGGTACCAGACGCTGAACTCTTTGTGTGATAACTGTGGAGGGAATTGTAGGCCGTTACAAAGGCCCCGACGCTGTCGGCCCTCAATTTCAAGTTCAAGTTCAAGGATGTACGAGCATGAGAGGAAAGGGAGTGAATGAGATTTGTAGGCATGCTGAGGAAGTGATAGATGGAATGGATGAAGGGATGGTTGTACTTCAAGGAGGTGGCAATGGATTGCTTGAATGTGGGAGAGAGCGTACGGTGAATGCAATTATGAATGTTGTTGAAAGGGCGCGAAAGAAGAATGTAAGAGTGGCTGTGACCAGCCTGCTGAGAAGGCCTGCATGTGGTGAGGAGTATGAAAGGGTGCGAAAGGAGGTGAATAGGGAAGTGCATGAAAGGATTATGAGTATGAAAGCTGAGAGTATGAGAAAGCGTGGAATGGGTTCCAGCTTTCTTGATATGGATAACCTGATCCAGAGTGGATGTTTTCGTGGAGATGGAGTCCACCTTACTCAAGAAGGTGAGATGAAACTCTCCAGGAGATACATCCAGTGGATTGGGTGTACTCATATTGTAATGGAAGGTGGAACTGGATGAATGGAAAGCTGTCAGAGCAAAAATGAAAAATGTTGTGAATTGTCCAATAGTGTTGTAAGGTTTGGATGTATAAATGTACGTGGATGGAATGCAGGAAAGTTCAATGACCTTGTAGCAGAATTTGAGACTGGAGATTTGGATTGTGTTGGTGTAGTAGAGACCCAAATGCGTGATAGAGTCAGTTTAAAATGTAAGGAGAGTAAGTACTATATGATTGGAAAAGGGCGTGTAAGTTGGCAAAAAAGAGGTGGTGGAGTTGGTCTCATTGTAATGTAAAAAATGCTCTAAATTGGAAATTAGAAGAAATTCCGGTCAATGTGAAGTTTAATGCAATCACGGAAAATAAGAATTCCGATCTTAGGAATCACTATAGGAACCCATTTAAGAACGTTTTACAAGAATGACATTCTGCTCGCTGATGCGTTATTTTCGAATAATTGAACTTTGAAGTTGGCCTTGGCGCCAAAGGAAGCGAGCGCGTGAAACGGAATTTAATTAATGACGGAAGCCATTACCAACCTAAAGAGGTTGGGTCGTGAGGGGCAGGCACAGTTCTTCTAGTGAAAATTATAAATAAAGCTTCTAACCCACCCATTAGGGTGACGACCGCAATCTTGTTGACATCGGGTCCAAGATGGCGGCGCCCATGGTGGTC
This sequence comes from Morinoia aosen, assembly GCA_030386875.1. Taxonomy (NCBI): domain Eukaryota; kingdom Metazoa; phylum Arthropoda; class Malacostraca; order Amphipoda; family Talitridae; genus Morinoia; species Morinoia aosen. The sequence continues at coordinate 55,332,053 of CM059575.1, read as the reverse complement.
GCCATGTTAGACCCGATGTAAACAAGATTGCGGTCGTCACCCTAATGGGTGGTTTAGAAGCTTTATTTATACTTTTCACTAAAACTACTGGGGCTACCCCTCACGACCCAACCTCTTTACGTTTGTAATAGGGGTTTAGCTTCCGTTTTTAATTAAATTACGCTCGCTTCCTTGGGCGCGACGGCCAACTTCAAAGTTCAATAATTCAAAAATAATGCATCAGCGGGCAGAATGTCGTTCATGAAAAACGTTCTTAAATGGGTACCTTTAGTGATTGTTTGGAATATAATTATCAATTTCCGTGATTGCATTAAACTTCACATTGACCGAAATTCCTGTTGGAAATGAACCTGAAAGTGAAGATCTGTTAGTAATAAAGTGTGAAAGAATGCATGCCAGAGAATGTGTTATTGTGGTTGTATGCTATATGACAACTGATGGTATTTTAGCTCATCGAGAGAATGTGAAAAAGTATGAAATACTAACAAGAATTGTGCAAGAGCATTGCAGATGCCCTCTGATGATTGTGATGGGTGATATGAATGGCCATGTTGGTATACTTTGTGAGCCTGTGAATGCAAATGGACAAAAATTGATTGATTTCTGTGATGAGAATGAACTTGAGAACCTGAATGTAACAATAGGAAATGGCTTGCATACATGGCAAAGCAGGGAATTTAAAACTGCAATTGATTATATGATAGTGAATAGTAGAGCAAGAATATATGTCAGAGAAATGTTTGTAGATGCAGATGATTTTGATATTGATAGTGACCATAAAATGCTTGTACTAGAATATAATTGGGGTGGAAAGGAGTCAATGCAGAAGGCCAGCAGAGTAAGAGAAAATTGGCGTATTAAAATGGCAAACTGGGAAGAATTTAGAAATGAATTGAGTAGATGTAACTGGAACAGGTGTGGAAATGTAAATGACCTAAATAAGGAGATTGCAAGAACCTTGTATGATGTGGCAGAGCAAAAGATTGGTAGAATGAAATGCAGGAAGAGTACAGGGAATGCTAGGTGGTTTACGAGTGAGATAAAGGAAGAACAAATGAGAAGGAAGACTTTAAATAAAAAACAACCCTGTATGAGGAAAATGTATGAAAGACGCAGAATTACTGAGGATGAATGGCAGAGTGTATGGAATGAGTACAAGGACCAGCAGAAGAAAGTAAAGAGAATGATCAATGAGGCTAGGGTTAAAGAAGAGAGACACCAAGTTGAAAATCTAAGAAAGAAAGGTCCAGATGGAATAAAAGATTGGTATAGGTTTATACAAGGTAATGATAGAGGTAGTGAAGTTCAAGTTGATGAATTAGTAGTCAATGGTTGCAGTGTGCAAGATAGGATGCAAATGGTGAAAGCAGTTGAAGAATACTGGGAGGACATTGGTGGAATGAATGAGCAGGTTACAGATGATGAACCAATAAATTCTCTGATAGATGAACATGAACTGCAAATGGAAGAAAAAATCACTTGTGAAGAGATTGTAAGTTTTTTTGAAGAAAGTGAAAAATGGAAAGGCATGTGGCCCTGATAAGATACCATATAAGTTCTATAAATGTGGAGGAGAGAGTGTAGTCAGTATGTTGAAATGTTTATTTGATGAGATATGGAAGAGTGAAAGAGTACTGGATGACTGGAACAAGTGTAATGTAGTTCTGTTGCATAAGGGTGGACATAAGAGTATGAAAGAACTTAAAAATTACACACCAATTGCACTGGGTGACACCGTATGTAAGATCTTTTGTGGGATTTTGAATGAGAGAATGAAAAACTTAGTTGAGGAATTAGGAGTCCTGGGAGAAGAACAGAATGGTTTTAGGCAAGATAGACGTGGGGAGGATAATCTGTTTGTAGTGAGTGAAATAAATGAGCGAATGAAGAAGGATAACAAGAAGGTATATTTAGCATTCCTGGATATTGAAAAGGCGTATGACAGAGTGGATTGGGTTAGGTTGTTTGAAATTTTGAGAAAAGTTGGTTTTAGCAGAAAAATAGTGAACATTGTCCAGAGTCTGTATGAGAACACAAGTGCTATCTACAGGTTAGGAAATTTGGAAACAGGGCAAGTGAGGAGTGTTAGAGGAGTGAGACAGGGCTGTACTCTGTCCCCCCTGTTGTTTGGATTGTACACAGAAGAATTAGCAGTTCGACTGTAAGGGAGTGGTTTAAGACTGAAAGTTGGTAATGAGAGACTGAGCTGTTTGTTGTATGCTGATGATGTGGTTGTGGTTAGTGAATGTGGTCATGAACTACAAAGGATGCTTGACATTGTGAATGGATATAGTACAGATTTCAAGATGAACATTGGTGCAGATAAAAGTAAGGTCATGGTTATAAATAGTGATGAGACTGATAGAGACAGACTGTGGAATATTGGAGAAATCAGAATAGGTAGAACAAAAGAATACAAATATCTAGGTTGTATGATAAGTGAAGATGGATGTACTAGAACTAAAGGTGAGAAAGTGGCTAAAGCAATGCAGTGGAGTGCGGTTACGTAGTGTAGCCAGATACAGAGCAAACAAGTACGAATGTGTGAGAGGAATGTGGAAGTATGTTGCTGTACCTAGTGTCATGTATGGTATGAGTGCTCTTGCTTGGAATGGAAGTGATCTTGAAAAGCTGGATGTGTTACAAAATAAGGTAGGACGTGTAGCATTGGGTGCTCCAAAATGGACAGCTATAGAAGCCATTAGAGGTGACCTAGGGTGGAGCCTATTTTCAGAAAGAATGATGAAAGCTGTGCTGAATTACAAGGTGAGAATTGAAAGAATGCAGAATAGCAGGTGGGTAAGGCAAATCTTTGAATGGAATCTGAGTGTAAGCTATTGGGAGAAAGTGTGTTGGGGGCATGCAAGGAAGCTTGGTATGCAAAAGATTATTCATGTTAGAATTGGGAGACCTGTGGATGACTGGAGTTTAATAAATCCTGGAGGTGTAGGGCCTGAGTGGGACTGCAAGAGGTGGAAGAAAGAGATTGAGAGGCAAACAAAAGAGTATGGATTGAATAAGTGGAGGCTTAGCATGGTGCGGAAGCCTACACTTGACTGGTATATGAAAAAAGAAGCACCTAAGTTTGAGATGTTCTATGATGGTAGTTTTGGAAGTCAACTCTTGTTTGCTGTGAGATGTAAGTCATTGAGTGTGAACAGACGTACATGGAGGTGGAATGAGAATAATAACAGATTTTGTTGGCAGTGTATTAGTGGAGTGGAGGAAACAATTGAGCATTTTGTGCTGGAATGTAGTAAGTATGAGCAAGAGAGAGAAAGTTTTATGAATGTGGTGCTTGAGCAGTATGGAGAGAATGAGTGGTATGCCAGCTGTGCTGAAGATGATTGCGGTATGAGCTGTCTTGCTGGATTGGATCAGGAGTGGAATTTGAGTATCGTTGAAGCTATGAAAATGTTTCTTGTGCGTGCCTGGAGTAAGAGACAGTGACTGGAATGAGCCAGTCAGGTAGAGTGGTCAGTAATGACCCAATATGCCCGGGGATGGTCTTTTGACACACTTGTTATCCCATTGATCCCGTCCAATGGCAGCTTGCGACAAGGATGGTTAGATCCTAAGTAGTTTAGTGGACAAGTCTGGTACCAGCGCTGAACTCTTTGTGTGAAAATTGTGGAAGGAATTGTAGGCCGTTACAAAGGCCCCGACGCTGTCGGCCCTCAAATTCAAGTTCAAGTTGAGATGTTCTATGATGGTAGTTTTTTGAAGAAGTTCCATGAGTAAAATATAATTTATTTTCAAACCTACATATACTGGCCAAATTTCAGATGAATCAGAACAAAAATTTTAAATTGATGGGTTGACCTAAACAGACAACTGTAGATGGTGTTAGAGGTGACATAGAGTAGCATGTGTTTTTTGAGCAAATGATAAAAATCTCTCAAATTAAAAGTATGAATTAAGGAAGTGCTAATTAATAGGTGGATAAAACATTTTTTGGGGGAAAATTTAAGTCAAAGCCTTTTGAGGAAATGACTGTAAAATGGGCACACCTACAAACATTTTCTATGCTGCTATTGAAGCCAAGAGCCTGAGTAGCTTTAAGAGAAGTAGAAGAAATAAATTGAAGGACTAACAGAAAAGTACAAATTTAATAAATAAAAGCGTAGCACATGTTTTTAATCTATGAAAACTTACTGTACTAGAAATAGTTACAGCAAAGTAGAGATGTTTTAGGATGGGAGCATTGGAAGCTTTGGAAACCAAGCCTTGTTTACAGTTAGTGTTAAAATTTAAAATATTTACAAGCTCACATGGACTTAAAAGGGAAGGTAGACTGGCTTCCCAATTTTTAAATCTAATTGGTTCCAAACAGCAGTTCATAAGTCATGTAGTATTTTCCTGCCTATAATTAGCAATTGTGGGTATTTAAAATCCCTTATACAGTTCACAAAAAATAAGACATGGAAGATGTCACTTGAAGCAACATGTGTAATATTTTTGTTATATGCTAATTAGTGAATTTTTTATAGATAATTAGGTGAATCTTGTTTAGATGAACATGAGTCTGAAAAGAGTCATAAGTCGGGAAATTGTTTCAATCTATACTGGCATGAGTTCAAGATTGGGTTTTTGATTTGATTGATGTCTTTGTGAATCTCATAATCTTTGCTATGAAATGTATTCTTTCCTTATTTACCCTTATGTTCATTGCAAAGTTTTCAAAAGGAAATTACTTTTGAGTTGTTAACACTTTTTCTTGCATTTTTTCAGAAATTATTAAATGTTGCTTGGAAATCAAGTGTAAGGAGATGGTTAGAAATTTTTGATGACTATTAATATCATTAGTTGAAATAATAAACTCTTGATTAGTGATTTCCAAGTTTAGGGTTTATGAATGTGCTATAGTTGACAAACATGGGATCTCGTAGTCGAGACAGTGAGCTCCGCAGCAGGAAGCACAAGTCGCATAGACGGAGAAGCAGCAGGTGAGACATTGGATGCTTTTAATGTATGCAAATCCATGAAATGTGGTTGTGATGCTGTTCCTGTTGCAGCTGCTGTTTACTTTATTTGTTGATGAATTTAATGCTTGTGTGTGTTCTGCTATTAGTGCCACAATGTTTTTCTTTCCTTGTATTACAGGAAATGCCGTTTTAAAATGGTCCCTTAGTCTGCTTCAGAAAAGAAGTCATGCTTATATTAAATGGTTGCAAAAAGCACTTTAGATGAATACCATCATGTTGATAAAAATAGTTTTTCAATGTTAAGGGAAATGAATGGTTTTTCCTTATGAAATTTTAAAAATTAATAAAAAATACTTCAAGTGTGAAATGAGTTTAGAGGTATTCACAACATGTTTAGAACATTTGAATGGCCGTTCAGAGCCCTAAAATTTTTAAAATTTACCCATACACCTCTCCTCCAACCCCCCTCCCTTCTCAATGGGAAATTTTTAAAAAACAATATTTCTCAGCCAATATTGTGCATAGAGACAATTCACTTTTTTTTTTGTTTGGTTCACAATTAATTGATCTACAAAAGCGTGATCCAGTTTTTTAAAATTGCTGTAAATAACAATTTGAGAAATGTTTGAATTTATGAAACATAAAATATTTCTTTTTAGTTATCACCTTACATGGCCTTAAAAAAAATTATAATTAACTTATCAAAAATACACCTCAGATTTATAGTACTCATCTTGACCTTTACCATACAAAAAAGATCTCCATAAGTGAAAAACTGTTGGAGAAGTAATTGAGAAAATAAAACGCCTTTTTCTCAGAACAAGTTTTTTTCGGCTGTGCGGCTCAATTTCTCCTACAGCTTTTCATTTATGAAGATCTTTATTACATCATAAAGACCAAGGTGAGTACTATAAATATGAGAGGTAGTTTTTTGGTAAGTTGATTAGAAAATTTTTTGAAGCGATATCAAAAAACTGGATCTCACTTTTGTAGATCAATTAATTGTTGACCAAACAAGAAAACCACTCATCTTTATGTACAATATTGGCTGAGAAATATTGTTTTTTAGTAATTTCCCTTTTAGTGGGAGGGGTGGGGGGTTGTGAAAGAAGTATGAATAAATTTAAAAATTTTTATGGCTCTGAACGTTATTCAAATGTTCTAAACATGTTGTGAATACCTCCGAACTCATTTCACTCGTGAAGTATTTTTTATTAATTTTTAAATTTCAGAAAAAAAATGTTTGTTTCCCTTAAATTAATAATTGATCAGATGAAGGAAATAATTTCAACTGGCTAGAATCAGTAGGGTAAGGCATTAATTATATTTTAGAAAAACATTATGTATGGATCAGTGAAATGCTGTGTACCTGAACTTACTGAAGCAAAGTAGTAATACTTAATGACTATCTTTTACTTTTAGTTCTTCAAAACTTAATATAGCATGAAGTCCATTATTACATTATTACTATGGCTGATAAAATTATCTTATATATCTAACCAAAAGTGAGAACTAATCTCAAGGGAAGCACTTTCAACTGACTTGTATGATTCATGCACTATACTCATTCCTATTTCATGAAGTATTTTACTCCTCAATGTGTACAATTAATATTAAAATAAAGCAAATTGAAAAATCCTATGTGCAATAAATGAACAAATTAAGTATTGTTAAATTTTCAGATTTTAAGAGCTAACAAGCATTACGTGATGGTAGCAAGAAGATTTTAAACAAAAATGAATTCATTTCCTTTTTTTAACCTCTGTTTGGGTTTTTCCCAGCAGTAGGTAGTTTGAAATATAGTTTAATTTTCACTTAAGATACTTGCAAGTTTAAAACAAGCAAGAATGTTAACTTACTTTCCCTTTCACCCTAGAAGGGGTGCAATCATTTCTAAAAAATCATCCAGGAATGCCATTGTTAAAGATAATACATCATGTTCTTGTCCCCTAAATGCATTGCTGAAAAATTTGTCCACTATATCTTATTATGGTTGATAGTTAATGCAATTTTATATTTTTTCTCATTGAAAAAACTTGATTCTCATGTGGTGAAACTGCAATGTGAAGTTGTTTGTGCTTATAACTTAATTTGGAACAAAGTTTTCCTTACGAGGTAAAAAGTGATCAATAAGTCAAAGTCAGTTAGGTAAGCGTATCATAAGTGAAGGGGACCTGCTGCCTGCATCCTCCGGGGGATATTGCTAAGTTACCTCAGCTATAGATAGGTCTTTGAAATATTTATCATCCATGTACAATTGGCAATTTCAAATTTTTATGCTATATTTGCCATCCCTTTCATATATTTTCTCTTACTTCCTTCATAACTTACTGTATCTATGTGCAGTGGGAATACATTTTATTCTTAAATTCCCAATATTATACAGTCTTTAATAAATGGTGTCTTCTCTTTGCTCTTTTAGATTTATCTCGGTTGTAGGTAGGAAGTTTTAGACTTATATAATAGTAATAATAATTTGGAGCATAGCATTCAAAGCAGCTTTGTGTTTTTTCTAAGGATGTATTAATTAGTTTAAGCACATCATTCCTTTATATCCCACACTCACTACTCTCTGTCAGTGAATTTGTCTCCGCATTGGTGAGAAATATATTTGTCAAGTTCATGTTTATGTGGACTAAACATTTTGTAAACTGGAAGTCATCTTTACATTGTAATGCAGGGCTCATTGTCTAGCATTTAGGAGTTGTTCTTTAGATTTGAACTAAAGTGTTTGCCTTAGTCATTATGATATATAATAATGCAATCCATATTGTTCATCTGGGCAACCTTTGAACTATTTTTCATCATTGAATACAATTTTTGTTTTAGTTTATTCATTTTTATTTTTGATATTACAAATTGTTTAACCTTGTTCAATTCTATCTCTAATTTGGATGTTTGAGTTATAAATAATCCTGATGGCTATAAAATATGGCTATAAAATTTTTATTTGAACTGTTTCTTGAATGAAACATTAGAACATTAGGACATTATTTGCACAATTTAGTAAATAGTTCAAGGAATTCAAATAAAACTTTAGGCTACTTATGTGCAAGCATTTTTTTGGGTAAGAATTCCATCCTTTTTCATCAAAGAGAATTGTTACTTGATGCAATTGCTGTGAACTTACAAAGTTAAATGTGATTTTTCTTCACTGTGAAGCTCAGGGAACATGATTTAAAGTTTCCAATAAAAAATTTCCATGTTATTGAAAGTAGGTCATTCCAAAGTCATCATCATTGCTTCACTGTTGTAAATTTCTTATGATGTTCAATTTTTATAGTCGCCTCTAGCAAGTTTTTTTTTTCGATTAACTGAATGATGAGATTGTAAAAAGTATTTCAATTTCACTGAACTATTGAATATTTATGACCATTCTCTATGAAGACTGGATATTATACAAATGTATCATTTTCATCAGTGGATTTTGGCAAAGGAGAAAATCTGGTCATCTTAATCCTTTAAGGGGACGGTTCGGGGTAATAAAAAGTCTGTAAGTTCTCGGTGGATTTTTCTGAGATATCTACCATAGGTGTGAATTGTTAAGAATATTTTTTTATTTGTGCATATTTTTTGTAAGCATTCATGAAAAATAATATTTTTTTAAAAACATGAAAAAACATGTGTTACAGAAAATCCTACTCCTACAATTTTGAACTCACAGAACTGAGAAAATATTTTCTAGATAGCTAATTGTCTTGTCTAGAGATCCAGTGCAAAAGTTTTTAGATTATTTGATTTTTTGAATATTGAGAATTTTTTTCCAAAAAAATTGCCTCTTTTTCCACTTTTTTGAATGATTTTGCTTCTAATTTTCAACATGAATTGAAATTAAAAAAAAACTTTTGCACTGGATCTATAGACCTTTTCAATCGCTATTGATTAGTGTGCTTGCCATCTCTGTGCCTTCAAAACTGCGGGAGGAGTAGGTTTTTGAAAGTCAAAAAGGTGAGTGTTCAGAAGAGCCATTTTTCCACAAAAAAAATTTATTGTGCCATACTAATTTTTGAATTGAGTCTTATCAGCAATTCTGTACCTCCTTATGTACCTTCAAAACAGTGGGAGAGGATCCATATCATAAGTCAATAAATAGTAGTTTCAGAAGAGTTTTTTTTGAACATTTTTTTTTCAATACTGACAAATTTTGTTTTAAATTACCTGTATTGCTTTGTAGCTCTTTTTGAGCCCTTTCGAATAGTATAATTGCCATTTCTGTAGCTTCAAAACTCCGGGAGGCGTTTATGTTTACACTGCAAGCTAATTAGCTGATGACTCAGCAGCCGGACTCAAAGCAAACACTCAATTACACCATCATAATTTATCACTTGATTTATCACTGCGTAATGGAATGTTTCGTTTGAGTACGAAAGCATTTCAAGTAAGGCCATGAATGAACTCTCATGTATTCCCGTAGAGAAACGCTCAATACTGACTCGTAATGGGGGGGGAAGAGGGAGGTCACCCATCCATTGGCGCACCCCAAGGTCACACTAGTGCGCGTCTTTTACCCCGTCCAGAAGACGAACCAATTGACGTACTTGATAGCCAATTATATTGGATGCGCAAGAAAAATCTCTATAAGATGAGTTTATAAACCGAAAAATTACCATTCTCCGGAAATAGACCCGAACCGTGTTCTTAACGTCCACATTGTCCGGCTATTTGTCAAAGATGCCTACTAGTGCCTTGTAATTAAATGGGAGGGAAAATAATTCTCTCGCAAATAATTGAACTCGCGTATCACAGATACTTGCGAAACATATTTCCGTCTCAGATTTCAAAATTTCACAGCTTGAATTTCATTTCGGCTCAACTTTCGAAGCCTGTTGTTAGATATTTATATTTGGGCAGTCCCTGTTCGGGCGCCAAATTGTTGAATATTTCGTTTGGCTGTATCCTCTTGGGCGCCAAAAGTTAGATAGTTGTTTTGGCGAATCCGCGTTGGGTGCCAGTTATAGATTATTTAATCTCTTATTTTTTGGCTGGTCCTTCTTGGGAGCCAGCGATAATAGCTTCCCTCCCTATTTTAGGGTTCTGAGGGCCGTAAGTTCCAAGGCTTTTATTCCGGAGAATCTTCCTGATTTTTCAGGGATATGAGAGAAGTCAGTTGCTGAGTATTTATTTTATTAAGGCGAGGGCTTTTCAACAGTTTCTAAGTTGCGAATATTATTCGGTAATTTTCGGAGTCCGATCTGGTTACAAGGTTTGAAGATTTGAGCTGGTTTTTCAAGCTTTCGAAATTTGAGTCGAGATGAATAAGCTACGAGCTTTTCACGCTAGTAATGCAGGCGTCGAAAGTTAGAGCTGAAATGAAATTCGAGCTGCGAAATTTGAGCCGATATAAAAATCAAGCTTTGAAGTTTTAGAGCCGAACGAATTCTGGCTATGAGGTTTTTCACGCTAGTAATGCAGGCGTCGAAAGTTAGAGCCGAAATGAAATTCGAGCTTCGAAATTTGAGCCGATATAAAAGTCAAGCTTTGAAGTTTTCAAATCTGAGACGGATATACGCTTCTCAAGTATCTGTGATACGAGAGTTAAGTTATGCGAGGAGAATTATTTTCCTTCCTTCTAAATTATACAGGCACAAGTCGGCACCGAGAAGACATTACTGCAAGTAATGTCGCGAACATGCTATTAAGCCCGATGTCGACTGTGCTTTTTGGCCTATAAATTAATATAATGGTGCATTTGTACATCAGATAGCTTATAAAGAATACTTAAGACTATTTTTTTTTAACAATTAGAAATACTTATTCTAATACAGCTCAGGAACAGTCTTGTCCTTTCTCTTCTGAAGAGGCTGAATCCAGTTCTGGTTGGTTGGGAGAGCGGGATAAGAAGTCGGCGAGATGGTTCTCCACTCCAAGAATATGTTCCTATTTAAATTGGAAGAGGCTGAAGTATGAAGCCCATCGTTTAACACATTCATTGCGGTATGACCCACCGGTGGGTCGTAGTTAGGTTTTTCCTGCTGCGAAACGACCCATCGATGGGTCGTTTTGAAAAATTCTAACAACCTTTCTAAATTAGTGGTATTTAACAGGCCCAGTTAATGTTTGATATTTACAAATTTGCTTATCACTTTTGACTTTAAATTCATGTTGAATATTGAACTTCGGTTTAACCCATCGCAACTAACGTGTTAAGTCGTGGGTTTAGTTTATCCGTTTGTTGCAGATATATAAGAGGTCGATGGTCGCCTTTGTTGAGCGTTGATTTTGGTCGCTATTTTTGATTGCTGATCTGGTCGCCAGTTTGATCGCTGATCTGGTCGCCAGTTTGATCGCTGATCTGGTCGCCAGTTTGATCGCTGATCTGGTCGCCAGTTTGATCGCTGATCTGGTCGTTAGTTTTCTTCGTTGATCTTTTTGAGGTGACGAGCTCGGAAGGCAGTCGGCTTTCTATGGAAGCAGCTGCTGTTTGGAGGCCAGGGTGTCCTGCGGTCTACCGTAGATGCCGGTGGCCATGGACGCCAAGGTCTTGTGAGAACTAGGCCTTTATCGCGCATGCCAGACAGTGTATTACGATCATTACTTTCAAATTTCTCTGTTTCTTCTTTGGTTGGCTCAAGCACCTTCGCATACAGAGGACACTTCCCGTCAGGGTTGATGTGGCCATTTTGGAGAGTCTTTTGATAAGGAATTTCTTTATGAGGCTGGTATGATCTGCCATTGTTCTGAATTTCTTCATTTTTATTATCGGCTCTTTTGAAGAGCTGCTTTTAAGGAGCACAGTTGTGCTGTAGTTTAATGAACTCTTCCTTGTTGATCTGCAGCTGTTTTGGTTCTTTAGATTTTTCAATTTCTTCTCTCTTTGCACTCGCTCTTATAGTGACATTAGAGGTTTTAGTTATGATAGGAGGCGTATGCTCTTCTTCAAAGGATGTAGTTCCTGGCACACGTCCTAGGATTATGTCGGTTGCAGGGTTATCCATCACTACGACTGTGATGTTGCCTCGATAATATGGGCAGTCAAGTTTTACGTTTGCTAACGGCGCTACGAAAGTTTGGCTGTCAGCTAGCTTCACGGTGATTTTGTTTTTAGACATATTTTGTTCGGGCACAAGGGCTTTATTTACAAATACGGCTGTGGCTCCTCCATCCAGTAAGATTTCCACAGGTTGATCATTGAGTTGGCCTTGGCACTTTTTTAATTCTCCTAATAGTACTTCGGTTGTATTCGAAATTACCGCAGCATGATTGCATTCGACGGGTGGCAGGGTATATCCTGGGGACTCCTCTTCGATATAATTTATGTGGGCAGTAGGTTGTGCCGCACCTCCTTCATTTCGGGAAGAGGTATTTTGCTGAGATTGCGGGTTAAGTACTTGGCACTCTGCGCTAGAATGAGTTGAATTTTCTCCATGGTGATTGCAGAAGAATGTTCTCCAGTTGAATGGCGGACGGTTAAAGTAGTTGGGTCTGCCTTCTACGTGAGCTGGTCCAGTTGTCCTTGGCCTATGCTGGAAATTCTGATTCTGAGGCGGTGCAGGTCGATACTGGGAATTTCGGTTCTGAGGAGGTCGATAGTTGAAATTTATGTTCTGAGGAGGTGAAGGTCGATAGTTTCCGGTTGTGGTGTTAGGAAATCGATTCACTTGAGAACTTCTGGAAAGTTTTCCCATTGAATATTCTTGAACTTCGTTTTTGTTATTCGACAGACGGTTCTCACAGTTTCTGGAGAGTTGTATTGGGTCGGGCTTGTAGAAATTTGTCCCCTTGTTCAGCTAGAGTCGCCAAGGTGTTACCGCTTCTGTCCTTGAGTTGAGTAGCAAGGTGAGACGGTAGACTGGAGTAGACCCTATCCATAAGCATGAAATTTTTCAATTGGTCGTAGTTTTCTTCTACTTGGCTTCCGGTGAGCCATGCGTTAAGCGCTTGTTCCAATCTCCGGATGTATCGACTCATGTTGTCTCCTTCCTCAGGTTTCAGTTCATAGTAGTTACTGCGCAGTTTAGTGGGGGTTATCTTGTGGGACTCCAGTAGTAAATTTTTGATTACCCTAAATTGGTAGCGGTCGACAGCGGCCAATGTCTGGATGAGTCTTCTTTCCTTAGCCGTTACTAGATTTTCTAGTGCGAGAACAGCCTCAAATTCCGTGTATTCGAGTGCGTTATTGTGACTCCCGAAACGCTGCATGAATTCTTGGATCCCCTCTTGTTGAGGGTTAAAAGCAGCGATATCGGGTATTTTGACCCGTCTGGCTTCTGGTGCCCTTTGCTGGTTGAGTTGTTGGAGCTGGATTTCATGCTCTCGTTCTCTTTCTCTCTCTCCCTCTAGCATTCGGATTCTTTGAATGAAGGTTTCACGGTAGTCTGGTTGCTCCGGAGTGAGGCCTAGGGCAGTCATGTACTCTCGGGCACGTTGGACGCAATCCATTTCTCTTTGCTTCAGGAAGTCGAGGTTCCTTTTTATTTTTCTTGGTTTTCAGGATTCAAAGTCCTTTTTTATTTTCGTCTGCTTCAGGGAGTCAAGTCCTCCTGTTTTATTTTAGTTTTTCTTAGCTTTCAGGATTCGTAGTCCTTCTGTTCGGGCGCCAAGTTGTTAGATATTTATATTTGGGCAGTCCCTGTTCGGGCGCCAATTTGTTGAATATTTCGTTTGGCTGTATCCTCTTGGGCGCCAAAAGTTAGATAGTTGTTTTGGCGAATCCGCGTTGGGTGCCAGTTATAGATTATTTAATCTCTTTTTTTTGGCTGGTCCTTCTTGGGAGCCAGCGATAATAGCTTCCCTATTTTAGGGTTCTGAGGGCCGTAAGTTCCAAGGCTTTTATTCCGGAGAATCTTCCTGATTTTTCAGGGATATGAGAGAAGTCAGTTGCTGAGTATTTATTTTATTAAGGCGAGGGCTTTTCAACAGTTTCTAAGTTGCGAATATTATTCGGTAATTTTCGGAGTCCGATCTGGTTACAAGGTTTGAAGATTTGAGCTGGTTTTTCAAGCTTTCGAAATTTGAGTCGAGATGAAAAAGCTACGAGCTTTTCACGCTAGTAATGCAGGCGTCGAAAGTTAGAGCCGAAATGAAATTCGAGCTGCGAAATTTGAGCCGATATAAAAATCAAGCTTTGAAGTTTTAAAGCCGAACGAATTCTGGCTATGAGGCTTTTCACGCTAGTAATGCAGGCGTCGAAAGTTAGAGCCGAAATGAAATTCGAGCTTCGAAATTTGAGCCGATATAAAATTCAAGCTTTGAAGTTTTCAAATCTGAGACGGATATACGCTTCTCAAGTATCTGTGATACGAGAGTTTAGTTACGCGAGGAGAATTATTTTCCCTCCTGTTAATTATACAGGCACAAGTCGGCATCTTCGACAATAGCCTGACACCTGTCTTATCAGCGCGAAAAGCTCCTTAGCTTGATTTCATCTCGACTCAAATTCGACGCTTAGAAAACGGCTCGACATCTCCAAAAGCTTGGAAACAGCTTGATTTTCATATCGGCTTGAAAACTTTGAAACTTTTAACTTATAGCTTGAATTTTATTTCGGCTCAATTTTCAAAACCTGTTTTACCAGCGCAAAAAATCCTTAGCTCGATTTCATTTTTGGCTCCAATTTTGAAAGCTTGAAAAACGGCTCAAATCTTCAAACCTTGTAACCAGATCGGACTCCAAAAATTACCAAATAACATTCGCAACTTGAAAACTGTGGGCAATCCCCAACTCAATAACATTAAATCAGCAGAACGTGACTTTTCTCTTATCCCTGAAAAATCAGGAAGATTCTCCGGAATGAAAGCCTCTGAAATTACGGCCCTCAGAACCCTATAATAGGGAAACTATCAAAGGTGGCTCCCAAGAAGGACTAATCTAAGTAATTCTCCAATCGTGCCAAAACACGACTTGCCCACCTAAATAATCTATAACTGGCGCCCAACGTGGATTCACTGCCCTAACTATCCAACAATTTGGCGCCCAAACAGGGACTAGCCCAACCAAATATCTAACACATTTTCTACTCATGTTTGTTACCGTTATCACAACCACTAACATTAAACTGGCACCGCCATCAGATATTTATAGATTTAACGATGAGGAAGGAACTCCCACTTGACAGTGCAGTCCAAAATACACATCAGGGAACTAATTTTACGAGAAATACAATATATTGAGGCTATTTTTGAAGGAGGACTGTACAGTCCACTTGGGCGTTAAAGGGTTAAGGGCACCGAACCATCCTTTGCAGTCAAATCATCATAAACGAGATTTTTGCTTGAAAATGTTCCTAAACCCTTCCTACATTACGTAGTGAAAACGGGAACCCAGTACGAGGCTTCTAACCCCACAAATTACCCCCAAAAGGTGGTATTTTACCCTTAAATACCCATTACCCTTGAAAGGAATACCCAAAGAGTTTCTATAATGCTGAAAGAGGGAAAACAATGGAAAACCAAGTGAAGTATTTCATAAAATAAGTTGTGTTATAGTTAGTTTGTAGGAATAACAAAAACTTAAGTGTCATTTGTGGCAAAGTGCCCTGAACAAAACCCCCATTTTCTCCGAACCAACTTTTCAAGACTTTGACACAAAATTTCAGCCACAGTTTTACTCCAATTGAGGTGATCTTTTTTGCATCACCGAGAACAAAATGAGTACAATAATATGTAGCAGTACGTTTTTTGATAATCATTGAGAATATTTTTGTATTATGCAAATAATCGTGGAAATACGTTTAAAATAATTTCAAAATTTTGTTGAATTATAATTTTTTTAAGCTAAAACCAAAAACTATTCACTACATTTTGACACCTGTTTAGTGTGAATCTAACAGAAAAAGACCATTTGTCTCTATCTGCATCATTGGCTGAAAAATTTTCTTTTGAACAAATTTCTTTTGATTTGGGGTGGGGTTTTGGGCAAATTTCGAAAACTTTATAGGCTATACCTGTCTATTCGAATGCTACAAACATGCTCTGAATACCTCAAAGCTTATTTCAATCTGGAAGTATTTATTTTTTATTTTTATCTTTTAACTTATAGGAAACGAGCATTCAGTGACCTCAAATGCTTGTTGTAAGTTTAAAATTTTTGTAATGTGCGATATGTAAATGCTGATTATTGTAATCCATTTAGTAGTATGTGGGGAGTCATCAAGTTCATAATGAGAGGGAGTCACCTGCTCTAAACTCATTTATGTGTGCAAAATATTGCTCATGTCATTTCTACTTGCATTGAGTTCTCTATAAATTTGATCATTTTGTGGTTTGATTACTGTTGGGAATGGTGCTGTCAATAATGTTTTTCCACCATCAGTAGCAGCAGTAGTCGCAGCAGTCGCCGCAGCAGCAGCACCGAGAGCAGCAGCAGTGATGGGTACTCCCGCTCGTCGAGAAGTCACCACAAGAGCAGCAAGAAGCGCAGTAGCCGCAGCCATAAACACAAGCGCAGACGCTCCCGGTCGCGCTCCTATAGCCGCTCTGTGCGCAGCTCGAGGAGGAGTCGCTCCCGAGACCGGTACTCGTCTTCACGCAAGCACAAGTCGAGCAGCAGCGCACGTAGGAAACATAGACGAAGTTCTGACTCGGACTCTAGTAGGGATAGAAACTACAGTCGTGGCACATCTGTTGAAAAGAAGTCTTCTTCAAGGCGCCAATCAGAGGAGAGAAGGGACAGTAGAGCTTCCTCTCGAGATAAGTAAGTAAGCCTTGCTTCAAACTATGTATTTTACTTTCGTAGTTTTATTGCAGAGGCTTGTGTTGTAAATGTGAGCCCTAATATTATACTTCCATACATACCTTTACCGAACATTTAATCCTATCTGGCTATTCTACTATGATATTGTTGATTAGCGTTTTATATCCTAGGAAGTAGGAACACGATCTAAAATATCTGTTCCTTCGGAGAAAACCTTCATCTATACGTGAAACTTAAAGATTATAAGGAAAGGTAAGGTGCGAAGTTATGGTTAGTGGAATATTAGTTACGACGTTAGTGTTTTTTGGTTGGAGTTGGGATTTCCAAGTTCGTTGTTCATTCCCATTTTTAAAATCTTTTCAAAGGACAATTGTAGGTGTTGGTGTATGAGCTTTACTGTAAAAATTGTATCATGTGTTAGAACCAGAGTGCAATTATGGCTCCTCAGCAGGATATAAAAAATCCTTCTGGGCATATGATAGGCAATTGGGTTGAGTCAATGTTCATCTATCATGCAATTGAGAAAGGCGCTCCCAGGAGGGATTTTGGTATGTTACCTCATCTATCAATAGGTCTCTGGAACGTTTATATTTCGTGCCCACTTCTTTCAGTTTTTATACAGTTTTCGTTATCTTTCTTTTCCCCTTTTATCCTCACTTCTCTTTCTGTGCGCAGAGTATCCTGTGGGAACATAGCTTGTACGTTGATTCCCGTTTTTAGTCTGTACTTTTCTTCGCACTCTTGGGACCGTTTTTATTTTAACTGATTTATTAATGTAATAATATACAGGTATTACCCAATCAAGGTTTAATCTCTTGTTTCTGACCGCATTACCCAGCAAAATAGCACAGAGACGTCGGAGGTTGTGCTTCGATCTTAATATTAACTTTGATTAGGTTTCAGTGTAATTATTGTTCTGTAAATAAAGTGTTCTTCGGTAGGTCTTTAAAGCGGTCGTCTGTGGACAGAGCAAAGAGTGGAACTGCTTCGTCCTCGAAGCTACCACCTGTCAGTGAAGAGCGTGAAACTGCCCGGCAAGTGGTGCTGCCATCCCTTAGCGTCGGTGAGTTTGGAAACCTAAAAATTGAAACTCAAATGCTTGTTTTATCGCTGTGTAAAGTATTTAATATTGAGTATTGCATGAATTTTACTAGTAGTTGTGTAAATAATTACGAATATATCGAATGTGAAAATTTGATTGGATTAAAATAGTTTTGTTACTTGATGTATGTTCTCTGGCATCTACAAGTTTGGCCCTGCGTGAGTAGCGAAGGATACGCAATTTACGCATGTATTTACATATTTGGGCGTTAATTCTTGATCAAGCATCCTTAATAAGAAGCATGCAGCTTTTGATAGGAAAAGTTAATTTCTGGGTAACAAAAAAGAAAAAATGCATACGCTACTGACTAGTTTCAAGTTTTATGTTTTCGTGTGAAGGTGCAAAGTCAGCCTATCATGTCGAAGATTAGCTTTTGACGTGTGCCGTCCCTCAGGGTTACAGTGACGACTTCAAAATATTTTGGGCTGGCTTAGTTTCATTTCGAACTTGGAAAATCATGTTAACTCCTGTGGCATCTACATGACCAATTGTGATCATTCATAATAAAAGGCTACTGTAAGTTCATTTTTTCTCGTTGAAAACAATGTTTGGGAGCTTGCCAACTGAAAGAAAGATTTGACACTTGGCAAATCGAGGTACACTCCAGCTGCGTGTGGTGTTATGTGCACATACATCGAGGGAGCTTGTGTTTCTAAAAAGCTTATTTATTAAAGTGGATCGCGTACAGTCTAAGTTGTCGCAAATCTACGATGAATCTGTTTTCTCTTGCATTCTTTTCTTGTTTCAACTGTGTAATTCTTGCAAACTGTGAACGTTAATAAGTTGTGAAATGTGTGGGCCGATGACCCCTCATGTTTAGAGATTTCTTCGTCAAGAGCTTATTTTGTAACTTATGTGATGTGACATACCTTGAGTGGATTTCTCTAGAGTAAAAATTTGATCCCCTTGAAAAATTTATTAATTTTTGAAGATATAAAACTGAATAGAGAATAAAATGCAACCGATTACTGTAATGACTTAATAACACTTATTGTGACGATAAAATATGAAAATTCTGTCACCGAACGAGTTTCTTGTTTTTCATTTTTAAGACTTGTTTACCACATTGGTATAAGTTAGGCATAAAAAACCATTATGGCTAAAAGGCGACAGCATTGAATTTGACAGGGCTTCTATGTTAACCAAATCAAAAGCTGAAAACAATATATTCACTAAATTACAGTGAATAATTTATTTTATTCATGGTGTTAGCTCTATAGTTAGCTTTATTCTGTCGATTATTCATGGTAAAGAAAGAGTTCAGCAACGATAGTTCGTTCGTTTGATTTTTCTCGATATGCTTCTGATATTTGTTTACTATTTCTTAAGTAATTTGAGGACATGTAAGATTCAAGTGTGCTTTTGAAAGCTGATCGCAAATATCGCCTGGCATAAATTCTACAATTTGGTTCTGGTAAAAAAAAGCTATTCTGAGATCTGACTTTTTGAGCGATGGGCTATTTGGGGGATCGTCAGAAATTCACTGATGCGGAACGTGTGCAAGCACGTCGCATACGATCACCACCTGCTGGTGTCCGTAATGCTCGTTCTTCCTGGATAGGAGGATAAATTTTTTTCAAGTTAATGCTTTATTTACTTATTTGGGTACTTAATTATACTATACTGTAAAGTTCTTTATAGATAGTATGAGTGTTTGTTGAATAAATTTAGAAAAAGAAGCAATGCTGTGCAACGAAATTTGAAGCTTTTTGCGTACTAACGTAAGTCCTGCATTTTTGTAATACAGTATTTGTATATCAAATGAAGTATTCATAGCGAGAGCAAATGTGGCATGTTTGTTTGTAATAGCTTCTTACCGCAATGTTTTTTTTTGTGATATGTTATATTAAATGTTGATGTCTGCAATCTTTCGATACTTTATGCTATGTTTATCGTAGGGACAATCGTCGGGCATACTGCACTACAGTTTTCAGTTCATATCTTTGTTCTAGAAAATCTCATGTTTTTTTCGTTACCATATTGCCGTTTGCTATTTCATCATCTCTAGCAATCAGACTACGCATACTTGAAAACGGGAGGGAACTTACTACTGGAATGTACATGTATCATTTCCCTATTTTAGTTGATGTGTATAAATCTATGGTGGATAAAACATACTAATGGTAATAATTCATTGTGGACGTGTGTCTGCAGTTGACTTTTGATATGCGCATTTACATGATACGCACCCAAGTGCAGTGCGCACGTAATTACTAACCTGAGGTTGGAGGCATGTTCGTTTTAGGTTGGTCGTGTCACTGCTTAGAGAATGCTGTACAACCACCCGATTCCACCGCTCTGTCAGTACCTTTTGAAAAATTATTCTTCGCTCTCCAGAAAGCTTGGGTTTGTGATAGTGCGGTCTGTTGGAAACTTGAGAAATGTTAAACTCAACAGCCCCGCGTTGTATTGAAAAATTACTATAAAATGTATTTTATTGCATTGATATTTTTAAAATCTGTAAAAAAAAACATTTTTTCAATGGGAATAGGAGAAGTGCAATTCAGTGGCAACAGGATTGGTAGTATTGACGCTTTCTGTGGTTGGTGTTAAGTATTTGAACATAATGTGCATTAGTGCATATTCAACAAGCTCTTTCACATTACCGGCAGAGCTGAGTGAGACAGACAAGCTGCGGAGAGAGCGTGCTATCGCAGAAGTGAACGAATCTTCGTTCACTCAGTCGAGCTTCAAATCTTCCCGGGGGGACAAGATCAAAGATGCCACGGCGCTCACCAATGGTGACTCAAATAATGACTTCGACTTCGGCACCTCTGCTGAACTGAAGAACAGGACTCCAGCTGTGCTGGCAGGAGACGAGAGCAACCTCTTCAGCCCTTACGTGAGTGGTCCGCAGGCAAAACGTCAGATAACCAGATAACAAGCAAGTTGCGATGTGCAGTGAACTTACTATCTTTGCGGTGTTCTGATAATAATTTTGCTTTATTTTCTAATTTTATCTTTGAGGCTATGAGTACTAAATCTCAAATATTTGAGTGTAAGCTATCAATATTTTCTATTAAATCCATGAAATTGCATCGTTAACCCAAGGAGAAATGAATGCGTTTCAGTAGCCGCCTTCGCACACGAAGTTCAAAACTTGTTAGATTATGAAATTTATAAGAGAGAATCTTTCGTCACGGTGTCTTCCTCATAAAAAAATTTTCTGGTGGTGATACTTAGCAGCTTGATCAAGTGTAAACATTTTTGTCAGCGTAGCTGCGTGTAAATTAAATTTTAGAAAGTTATGAAACCAATTAAACTTCACACAATCTTGCAGTCATGTTTAGGAGTAAGTTGGGTCTTAGATGATTAGCTTTGTGTATATTTTTTGTATTAGTTCTCCTAAAAAAATACGTACAATTCAGTAGAATTTTTATATTCACAAGTTTTATCCCCGACTGTTGAAGGATGAGCAACTAACGAATTTTAGTTTTGAGAGTAGCTTGATATTTCTTTACCCGTCTTTAAAATTTTCTTAGAATCTAACTCTTTGTCTCCTATGTTCTGTAAGTTATTCACGTGATTTTTCGATTTTTTTCAGCTCTTTGGTGACCCGGAGGAGAGGGAGGAGAAATACCTCAAACGAATCATGTCCATACGACAGCGTGTCTACGACAGCACCGTCTCAGCGACGTGAGCGCTGCTGTGAACTGCCGCGCGTCTGGCTTTGAAGGTAGTCGTTGACTCAGCTCCGTGTCAGGGGCTTGAACGAGAAGCAATTCTTTTGAAAAATTAACTGTTTCAATAGGTCCCACTGCTGTCTAAAAAAATAACTTCAAAGTTATTTTTTAAACTTATTCAGTTTGTTCTGACTGTATTATACACGTTTTAAATTTTGTCTTCAGTACAAATCTTCAGTACAGCCCTCCACTCCTAAAACGAAACTGCTTGCTCGTTTGCTCTCGACTCTTGGGCCTTCTATTGTTTCGTTTATATTGATCCATGTTCAGTTTTGTATAAATCGAATATTTTCCATCGAATGTGTATTCCGTTATACCCAGCATGAGATTTCAGGATTGAAATTTTGTATGCAAGTTCATTAATTTTGATTCAGGAAGTGCGACATACCCGTGATGGCTTAACTCGTAAATTGCTCATACTCATGAAAAATGATGTTGCGTGTAATAACCGAGTGGGCTAGCTCTAAATGCGGTCTTCAGTAGTTTTTATGAACTGCGCCCGCTTGAAACTGATTCTTAAATTTCAACAAAGAAGTTCTTTGCCTGTTTTTTTTTTGTATGAAGATAGTCTTGAATGCAGCAATTAAAATCATTCTAGGAATTCAGCTCTCATTAGGATGATGCTAAGATATACTATCTTTGTTTGCATCTTCTGAGTATTCGATGCTCCGTGAGACTCACTTCTGATTCAACCGCCAAATGTTATGACCAAGGACTACTGAAAAAAAACGTACACAACTGGTCTTCTGGCATTAATAGCAGAGGCCATGACATTTTTCATCATATATTTCGTATTTTTACAAAAAACAATTGTTATACAGAATAATAGTGAAGACATAGCTTAGTCTATAAAATTAAAAAAAACTTTTATTCAAAAACCGAATATTCTTTAGCAGTCCTGAAGGGTTGAAACATTGCCTTTAAACTTGCAATATCATTATTGAAATTGTGCATTTCCAAGACATTTCATTTTGGGCTCGTTGTTTTAAACTTATTGATGTTAAAGAGTGAGTTGGCATTCTCTCATTGATACTGACTATTGTAGTGGCGGTAGATCATCAATAATTGGGCGTTCGTGTACCGAGGGCCATTTTAGACTATCGAATTTTCCTGAGCAACAACACCTCCCCCCTCTTACATACACGAACTGAACTAATATTGAATAATAATTTCAATCAAGAAAACGAATAACTTTTTGAAGAAATTGTAGATTATTTTATCAGGTTGTCTCACTTAAAATGACGCATTTGAAAAAGTTAATAATTGTCATTAAGTTGAACATAATCTTTCCTTCTCTAAGACCTTCGTCCTCCGTTTTTCTAATGAATATATTATATCTTCAAAGAACTTGCCATTTACTCACGAATTAACTGTTCAAATGCTTCAACTAGACTCTATATATTCAAGAATGTTTTAACGGAAATAAAAAGTTTGAAATGCTTGAAGAAATGGTAATCAGGTTGAGCGATATCTGGAGAATAAGGAGCCTGTGACAAAATCTCATCATTCAGACTTAGCATCTGTTGACCGTAGCTCTAGAGGTGTGGGGTCCTGAGGAAAGTAGCTCTGGAGGTGTGGGGTCCTGGGGACCGTAGCTCTAGAGGTGTGGTCCTGGGGACGGTAGCTCTAGAGGTGTGGGGTCCTGGGGACGGTAGCTCTAGAGGTGTGGGGTCTTGGGGACCGTAGCTCTAGAGGTGTGGGGTCCTGGGGACTGTAGATCAAGAGGTGTGGGGTCCTGGGGACCGTAGCTCTAGAGGTGTGGAGTCCTGGGGACGGTAGCTCTAGAGGTGTGGGGTCCTGGGGACCGTAGCTCTAGAGGTGTGGGGTCCTGGGGACCGTAGCTCTAGAGGTGTGGGGTCCTGGGGACGGTAGCTCTAGAGGTGTGGGGTCCTGGGGACGGTAGCTCTAGAGGTGTGGGGTCCTGGGGACGGTAGCTCTAGAGGTGTGGGGTCCTGGGGATCGTAGCTCTGGAGGTGTGGGGTCCTGGGGAACGTAGATCTAGAGATGTGGGGTCCTGGGGACCGTAGCTCTAGAGGTGTGGGGTCCTGGGGACGGTAGCTCTAGAGGTGTGGGGTCCTAGGGACGGTAGCTCTAGAGGTGTGGGGTCCTGGGGACCGTAGCTCTAGAGGTGTGGGGTCCTGGGGACCGTAGATCAAGAGGTGTGGGGTCCTGGGGACCGTAGCTCTAGAGGTGTGGAGTCCTGGGGACGGTAGCTCTAGAGGTGTGGGGTCCTGGGGACCGTAGCTCTAGAGGTGTGGGGTCCTGGGGATCGTAGCTCTGGAGGTGTGGGGTACTGGGGACAGTAGCTCTGGAGGTGTGGGGTCCTGGGGACCGTAGCTCTAGAGGTGTGGGGTCCTGGGGACGGTAGCTCTGGAGGTGTGGGGTCCTGGGGACGGTAGCTGTAGAGGTGTGGGATCCTGGGGATCGTAGCTCTAGAGGTGTGGGGTCCTGGGGACCGCAGCTCTAGAGGTGTGGGGTCCTGGGGACCGTAGCTCTAGAGGTGTGGGGTCCTGGGGATCGTAGCTCTAGAGGTGTGGGGTCCTGGGGACGGTTGCTCTAGAGGTGTGGGGTCCTGGGGACCGTAGCTCTAGAGGTGTGGGGTCCTGGGGATCGTAGCTCTAGAGGTGTGGGGTCCTGGGGACGGTTGCTCTAGAGGTGTGGGGTCCTGGGGATCGTAGCTCTAGAGGTGTGGGGTCCTGGGGACAGTAGCTCTAGAGGTGTGGGGTCCTGGGGACAGTAGCTCTAGAGGTGTGGGGTACTGGGGACCGTAGCTCTAGAGGTATTAGGTCATGGAGACCGTAGCTCTAGAGGTGTGGGGTCCTGGGGATCGTAGCTCTAGAGATGTGGGGTCCTGGGGACCGTAGCTCTAGAGGTGTGGGGTCCTGGGGACCGTAGCTCTAGAGGTATTAGGTCATGGAGACCGTAGCTCTAGAGGTGTGGGGGTCCTGTACGAAATCTTTGAAACCATCTCTGAACAGTTCTGGTATCAACCTCTTTATCGAAAGTTTGTTTCGTAAAGCCTTGGCGGCCGAGTGACCCAACTTAAATTCGAACAAGAAAATGACTATTATTTGGGCGTCAAAATATCCGTGAGATTATAAGTAGTGATTTTTCTTCTGAAATTAATGAGGGAAATTGCTTGAACTATATTATGTTATTAGACCATCCACCATTGCCAACTTTGTATGGGAGAAGTAAAGTCCTAATAACAATTAAATTACTGGAATTACAGAGGTGTGGGGTCGATAATCTAGACATCACTAGTGCAGCACAAAATAATTAAAAAAGAAGTAAAATGGAATTGTAGAAAAAATTGCGCAATAATATTAATAACTCAGTAACAGCCCCAAAATGACATGAAAACGCACTGAAGTGGAACAGTAACAATTCAACGCTATTTTGCTCCGAATTCGAAGCATGGAAGGTTATATTATTTACTTACACTACAACCATTATCACTCAAGAAACAGCAGATTCATGTTTCATACATTAATCATAGCATAAAATAGTGTGTAATAACGTTTTGGAGTAAGTTTGTAAAGAGTACAATTCCAATAATATCACTTGTCTTCAGGCAATACTTCATTTTTCAAAGACTGCACAAGAATACTCTATACCAATGCTGTTTTTTAAAAATATCGCTCTGTTATAGTATATTCCATGCTATTTTATCTTGAACCTACATGTAGCCCAATGTTCAGGCAGTAATTAGTTTAAAGTTTCATAGAAATAAGAACATGAGAAATGTGATGGCCTTCAATAGCAGTGGCGAAAAATTAGCAACGCATGTTCTCCTTAAGTGGCATTTTGTTACAATTCAAACCTGGAGTTGTGCTCATTCAGCTTGGTGGTCTGGTAAACCAGGTGGCCTTTGTCTCTCTCAACTCTTTAATGTCAAACGCTTGGAGAAGAAATAAGGAAAATGAGGGAACACTTGAAGAAATATTAGTTATCACATTTATGGCGTACAACCGAGCCTAATATTTATTAGCAGACAAACAATCACTGCGTACGCGCAGTGCTAACTCACAACACTGGCGACTTTGCTCTAGCGTCGTAAGAACGCAGAATCAGAAGTCAATTTACAATTGTCTACTCCAACATTTCTACTAAATCAATTGCTGATTTCTAAAAATATACTTATGAAACTAAGTCAAAATGCTACTGTCCATTGCACACGTATGTTACACGTTATATACACTTCCTCTGTACAATTAGCCACGTTAATAGACTCGAGAAACATCAACTTCTATCCTGATTGTATAATTATACATTTTATACTATACTGCTCAAATATTCATCAAATTGTATAGCAGGAAATAGTAAACCTTTGTCGAGTAACCAAACTATTGCACTTCTTAGTAACTTACTCATCATGCAAACCTCGATTTAATCGTCACAGAGTGCGGTAGAGGTGATAGCACATTGCACGAGTTCTCGAAGTCCTATCGTTCACACGAATTGCAGCATTTGATTGCTGGCAGGTAAGATGCCGTGAAAAATAATGGTAATCATTATATAACAATCACTGGTCTAATATACTGCACAAGAGACGTTACTACCCAACTCTTGTGGCTTGATTTCTTGTTAGCAGAAGTCCAGTTTGTTAGAATTCAAAAACCTGTCGAATAGTAATGTAAAAATAATTGAAAGAAGTCATCATTTACAAAGAGAACTGAGACCTAAACTGGTCACTTCTCTAGTTATTCTGCTAATTTTAATTCTCGGCTAAACTCACGATTTTCGAACACAAAATTTCAGCTCATAATTATAAGAAAATGCACTAAGTACAAAATTATTAGACGCATCAGAAGTCATTTAGTACATTGACTACTGTCGTGTCGAGCATTACATTAAATATGAAATAATAAAATACTTAGATAACAGCTAAAATTTAATACACAGAGGTTGAATGATCGCCACTACGCCGGTGTGCTTCTATCAATTTTCACAGCAAGGTGTTCCTAATAGTTTCTGAACATCTTGATTTCCATAAATATATTAAGTACATCAGAAATCTGAAGACGCCCACACGCGCAAACACAATAAGTCAGTCGAGCAGCAGAATTTTCAGCGACTAAAACTCTAGAAACCAATTCCTTAGAATATACTCAATGTTTTTGCACTGTTACCAACAGAAAGAAGCTTCTTTTGCATTTCGATTCCAATGTACGTCGACACAAAAAAATCGACGCGTGAGGTAGCAACGCGTTAAGCTATTAAGTACTTCTTTGTAAAAGAATTTATACTAGTCATATTGAGTCTACAATAAAATGTGAGATATAATGTGCAGCAACTATAAAACAGACAACTTCAGCGCGACTGGAAGATAAAACCGAAAAATATAAAATTCAAGGCTGGCAGTGTAATATTTCAATATCCACTGGTAACATTGAGCAGGCTACCAGGCCCGGCCAAACGTGGCTGCGTTGGGTATCAGAAGACGACATTTCAAGTTAGATTAAGCCTCCCTAACCGCTGCAAAAATAGAGCGTATCGAAGAGAGGAAGGAGGAAGGCACCATTTAGTATGGAGATAAGAAAATGAGGAATCTATGCAGAAAGGGCATAGAAACAGTAAGATGGGAAAGAAGTTCATGAAATAAAATAAAAGTTGAAGAAAAAAGTCAGAGGTGCTGAAAAACAGGACAGTAGTGAACCGAAAAAAGTTGGTCCTTAACATAACAAAAAACATTTTATTTCAACAAAAAGATGGCCTACCTAACTCTCAGCTCGGGCCCTCACATTTTTCCCCTGGGAGCGCTAATTCCCATAGATACAATAGTTGTATCCCCCTGAGGGGGACGACATTTCAAGTGGTCTCAGGCATACTTTATTCAACCCACTTCCTCATCTTCATCCATACTTTAGTCTACTTCCAGCACTTCTTCTACGCACTTCCCAATTCATTTATTTATTAAGCCACACACGCTAACGAGACTAAAATGCCTGCACTGCTAGTGGTTGACAATACGACCACATAAAACACCTAGGCTGCAAAGAAGTTCGCTCTCGACTGCAAACTTTACAGATCCACAAAATAGCTAACGTGACGAGTCGATATGCAAGTGATTTTATTGTATCTGAGCGCGCACCAAAATAAACTTCTAAGCAGCATCACATACCGGTCAATTTTTCCACGTGTGCAATTATAAATCAGATTTTAGCTACATTTCATAAGCTCTACAAAGCATTAAAAAAGGCATAAACTCATTTTATGTACAGATTCTAAAATTCCACTCTTTTTAACTTAAAACAGTCACTATACAACAAATTCATGGCGCTGACTAGCGCATTGACTTGAACACCAGCCTCAGTGCTAATCATTGTGAATCGGACCAAGCCGTGAATGGCCTCTACTAGATCCCTTATCACTTGAGACGAAAAATTTATCATCGGTCATCCGATCTTTTCAAAATAATTTCGTTCACAGCGAGCGAGGTGATTACTCCCGTCAAAGATGATCGATAATGTAGTGTATCAACCAATTCCCACGACTGTTCATGCGGCCACAGAAATGGGCGACGCTTAAAAAATGTCTTGTATCGGCGTGCCATTCATAATGCGAATATATTGTGGACGGGAGACCTATAAAGAGTCGAATTTATTTCTACATAATTTTTCTTTTTTTTTAGACGAAGTGAGATGTTTCCATTGAATTTTAAATTGTGACGCAAGTGTGTAGAGGTTAGGGGAAGAGAAGATGGGCTTATCTGGCGAGCTGTTCCCGTTCCATGGCGCTCCTGTTGGCCACTGCCGCCACCAGCGCAGCGCCTCGCCCGCTCCCGTCCTCGGAGAGCATCAGGTCAAACTGCAACGAGGGCATCAACGTACACTTGCTGCGGGTCAAGTCAACTCAAGAATATCTCCGCTTTTCATCTCAGTCAGACATTATCATCTGAAGAACTCGCTTTTTACCCACTCGCACCAGCCATGAGTACGCACGTGGCTTTAAAGATTACCATGCCAAACGAAAAAATGCGAAGAGAATAAACGGTAAAAAATAGCACGTAAAGAGTTCACTTGACTAAATTGATACCTAAGTCTATCTAAACAGAAAATGTAAGAAAATTTGAGGAAGTTGTGAGGCCATGAGAATAACTTGTACATCAGCTCCGGTATCATAAGTTCCTGTCATGAAAAACAATAATGTGGTATGAAGACTTTTTTAGAGAGAAGCTCCTTTCGGAACACGTAGGAACAGCGTTGAACATACCACAGTAAAAACGAGAAAAAACTTTATCAAATAGATGGAACCAGCTCCTGTCAATTACAAAAAAATTTATTTAACGATTGTCGCTGTAAGATTCTTTTATGACGTGCAAGAAATCTATTCCTATTCAGAAACCGATAAGGACAGATTAACGCAGATCCTGCCAGAAAATTTCTCGCAAGTAAGAGTACGCCTTCATTTCTCACGATTTTAGTGACAAGCGAGTAGAGCCTTCACCGTTGTTTGTTTAATCTAAAGTGTGAAACGCAGGCTGGAAGTTTAATGAAATTATCAACATTTGTGAGGCTCCGGAAATTTTTTGTTTCCTTCACTTGCATCGCTGCTAAGATTCCAACTACTTGAAGCCCGTATTAAACTAAGATGAAGTACTCATGTTCATGGAGTTCACGAGTGCAGTTTTACAAGTGAGCGTGTTTTGGTTTAACAGGATACAAAAATTGTAAATAGCCGATCTTGTGCCCAGAAAGCTGAAGCAGAAACGCTTAATTTATTGTAACTACTCAAACCAATCAGAAAGCACGACCGCGAATACGCTAATTCGAACAACAAATTCAATGTGTGTATTTGGATGCCAATTGTGTCAAATTCCAGAAGTTAAATGCTTTAAAATATATTTTATTCTTGGTTGAAACACAAATTAAAATGAAATACGTAAGAAATCTAGACAACTAACCTGAATGCCAGGCTTGACGAGCTTGCTGATGCATTCGACCATCATGCTATGGAAGTAAGGATGGAATCTGTACACAGACCCATCAACAGCAACGGTGACCTTCTTTTGTCCGATCCTGTTGAGGAGCACCGCCACTCCCGCGCCAGCCAGGTTAGCTGCTCTCCGACTCACGCACTCGCACACGTACCGCACGTTCGCGCACTCCTCAGGCGAGGCATCCAAGATGCCCAAGTCTTCCAGCACTGAATGGCAGTTATTGAACTCACCGGGCTTGTCACTGGTCACAAATAAATGATTGGGCAATTAGAGTTTTAAAACTGATTCATTACAATCAAAAATAGTATAGGGAAAAACGTTTTAACCCTGTTGAGATACACGTGAAACGATGTACTTCAAACTAAAATGATCAAAGGGAACGACATCGATTTTTTAAATCAGGCGTGGTACTAAATTTTAGCTTAATTAGCTATTCTTGACGAAGTAAAAAGTATGAGATTTAAGAAAGATGTTAACATCGGCACTACTCCCGGATGTCAAGTGTAGGGTTCGTCATAGAATCGTGTCAGAACACAGTCGCGACGCACAGACCCCCCAGTGATTCAATTCTGCTTCTTTCTATTCTCTTTATGTAATTTTATGCTGCTAGGACATAAAGCTCTTTCTGGCCCTTACGACATAAAGCTCTTACCCATTATCACACGATTGTAGAGTCGTATCTCTTAGGCAAGATAAAACGCAAATCAAATATGCATCACGCCCTCAGTGGCTGATAGGAAATCTTTACTCCCACAGTTTCAGTCGCAGATAATTGCCTTCTTCACGAGTTTCTCACTAACATAATCTCACCATACCCTAGTCTCCATCTACATTCTGATTTGCTCATTGTACTCCCCTTCAATTTTATTTAACTGATTTAAGATAGAGACGTCCGTGAAGTACGTCAAATGCCCGGGTGTTCAGTCAACTGTAAATAGTGCAGAAATACGTAAAGCAGACAAACTGCTTTCTACTAATTTGGAAATGATATACTGCGACTGTGAGCCATGATAATAGTTCAACAAATACGAAGTCGATCAATGGGGACCGTGATATGAGAGGACTATATTACATGCTACAAGTACTGAGTTATCCAGTCCTAGTCTTACGAACTACATGGGGGAAATGGCTTTTTCAATTTCAAGACTTGAACAAATTCTTAAATTATTTAAACTCTCAGAACCCGTTGTTGAGTTTTGCGACATAAGTACTTGTTCAATCGAATTACCATAGGACAAAATTTTTTAACAATGCCGATCAATTTCGTGGATTCATATTTTGGTTTTCAATCAGTTCTTTCACAGGTGTTCTAAAAATCAATTAATAATCAGCAATCGACTATACTCAAGGTACAATACAACCATTGAAAATTCGGCAAAAAAACTTCCAGGCATGAAAAAACAAGGTTGAGAGCAGAAAATATTGAAATCCATGAATGTTTCCGGAGTTGAACAAGAACCTCAAAAAAATTGCCTTTTGAATAGTACTAATTAAATTATCGTACATTATTCCAGTCCGTAAGGACGTTTTGTTCGCGAAGATTTTCTTGCTACGCGATACTATGCGAGACTAAAAAACCAAGAGATAGGACTACGTGCGCTCTTAGTTCGGTCTAAAATTGCATTTCGAGTTGCACTTTTTAATAGTTGAATAGGTTTTAAGTAAAGCGCGTTACTACGAGGATAACGCAAAATATGTGAATCTATAAATTGCAGGGTTAATTTGATGTTTCGATGTTTAGTTACAAATTATTTACAAATCGTTTGGAAATATACAAGTATGTATATAATTTACATATTTCTTTGTCTGTACATTATTTGGCCTAAATAAAAATTTTACAGGGAACATTATTTTTGTCAACATTATTTCTGGTAATTTCATCAAATTACCAATTAATTTCCAGCTGGTAATTTCATTATATCACTTTTTTGGGGCTACTCTACTGCGGACACCTAATTCAAGCTCCAATGGACGTTGATGCTACCAGCTTGAACTTCATTTCGAGTATTAACTTAAATTTATAATGCAGAAGACACCTTTGCGTCAGGATATCACGAGATTATATTGGATGTTGGTTTAAGCCTCCCTAACTGCTACAAAAAAGAGCGTAACCTTCAACTCAGAGCAACGACAATTTAAAATGCATTTTCTAATTTATGGCAAAAAATGTCAGTTATAGCAAAAATACACGGTGTTGAGTAATTCAATGCACATATTTTGACCATATACAGAAAAACCCAAACTAAAATGATTTTCAGGAGTGAGAAAAACCTCCAAAGTCCATCGTTTTTGAGAAATGTTGGCTTTACTTATACAAATTAGCTTTCCTTATACTGACACCTTGTGTTTTCACGCTAGAAAATATTCAATAGGGAAGAAATTTGCATTAACTCTTTACAATTGTTTTTCAAAAGATGCAAATGATAGCGCTACTTAAATAGTGTAACAGTAAAAACAACACACATTAAATATAAAGCTGATTTTTTCCAACCTTACCCTAACCCACCATATACATCTTAGGAAGGGTTTCCTAAGGAGCATGAGCATGCATTGTAAGAAATATTAAAACGATGGCAAAACTTGCCCCACCCTGCGTTGATCAGACGAACAAGTACCAAGAGAAACTCATTAGAAGTTGGCTATATAGCTATGGTAAAAATCCAAGCTACAGAAGTTGGCGAGAGAGGCAATGGTTCTCACCTTTCAATTTCAGAAATGTACTTTGTGAAGAAAAGTCCCTTTTCCTTGAGAGCATCGCAGCAATGGCCTTGGAAGAGCAGACCCTCGTCAACGAGCTGCACAAGCACTTGGCGCGCGATCTCACCCATGTACATGCCGCTGATCATCTTCTCGAAACTGTGACGTGAAACAGAACACCTCACCTTATTTGAATGGAAAAACGTTCTTTAAAATACGTTTTTATAGTCCTTGCATTAATACATGATATGAAATATATACTAATATGAAAATAGAGGCAACACTTCTAACAATTATAGCGTAAGAAAGAGCGTCATTAACTAGTGTAGCAAGCGTTACGATCGTCTTGTGCTGAACAATTCATACAAACGTCACGGGAGAAGAAGTAACTGGACTTACGGTACGTCTATGTGGAAGAGTAGTGACTTGAAAACTATACGAAGGCGTGAATGCTCTTGCTGAAAGTAAGATATTTCAGGTTCCACACGTCAATCAAATGGCTTTTAATTTACAATTAGAAAACGATCTACTCGCTGGTTGCATCAAGCTGTTATCGAGAATGCAGCAGTCGTGCGAGTGTTGTCACAGCAGATCTGATTAGCTTTACATTGGATTGAAGCCGTTACACTGTAGATATGGTTGAACAACAAGGGCAAATCGACAATCTAGTTATTCGTGATATAACCGGATTTTCAACACCTCAGACGAAAGGAAATTATCTACAGCAAAGTCTTTACCGGTATGTTACAGAGGCTCAAGAATAAGGCACACATTGTGATTTATCATGTATGAGAATCGAAGTGAAAAAATAATTCAAGTAATGGATAACTGTATTAATATAAAAAAGCTTCACTTTTCAGCACAAATATCTAACCGCTCTGTTTCCTTAAGTATATTTTCGCATACGAACCTCTGGAAAACCCTTCAAAAAAACTTTCGCATCCCTTCTTTTCACGTCGAATATAGCGAGCAGAAGCCCAGAACTTACAGCTGGCGTCCAGGGTTGATGGACTCTTTGTCTAGGTTGTGGTCGCAGTACGCTCGGATGTTGTCCAGGCAGCCGTTGTCACCGAACGCACCCCATTCCGTGTTGATGATCACCTGCGCGCACACGCAATGCACATCAATGTTTCACACTAACCAGCTGGGTCAATTCCTACGTCCAAAAGCAGAATAAGCATGAGGAAAACTGAATGTTGAAGCCTTCAAATTTCGCCAAACTAAATGAGCAAATACACCAAGTCAAATAACTAGGGAATCTTTGATACTACCAATGTTATTCAATTCACTTTCAGCATTTCTAAATACGTTGAGCGGTTTGGTACGTAAACTGTAAAATAACTTTTTAAAATAAAATGTGATCGACTGTTCAGCACCTGGATAGTTCCACAAGCATGAAATCAAAGTGAAATAAAGCATTTGTACATGTACATACTTGCTCCAGCCACAGTGTATGGGGAGTAATACATCAACATAACAGATATCAACTGAATTAAAAAAGATCGCGGTAATAATGGATGAAGGTAAACTAGCACAGCTCGTAAAAGGAATCAAATAAGAAGGATTCATAAAGCTAAACAAATGAGGAGGACTTACCCCATCAAAGCTTTGTTCGAACTCCTTGCAGCACAAAAAGTAAAATAAATTTTCATCATCAAAGGTGAGTACAAGTAAAACTTAGAAGCTTATGAGTTAAGACATTACAAGAGTTCATCTCACCAACTCATAAACATGATCGATTTCGATGGCATCCATTTCCCTACCGCAACAACACAGGAAAGAGTGACCGCATCAGCGACTACTCTCAAAATACGGCTTCGCACCTCACGAGTTGAGAGGTTTTAACTGACTTCACCACTAATGTAGAGCAGCTAGCAAAAGTAGTAGTAAACTCGCGCGGTATTGACTACAGGTTATGAGGGTACTGGCGTCTGCTAATACGTTTTTCGCCGATTAGGTAGATACACTCCGCGTAAGCAAGACTGAGTAATTCAACCTTAAATATTTGTTCTAGCATTCTGAAAAAACCAAATTAAGAAAAATAAATTGCCCTAGGCTTTATGGAAATTAAGTGCCACAAAACCAATGTCTGCAGTAACTCTGCGACCGATTAACTTCATAAAATGAGGCTGGACTGGTGCGTCTTCGAACATCGCGAAACAAGCACCCAGTGCGTACCCGTAAGATATTTCCAAGGACTACAGTCTTTTTTTCTCGACAGATGTACTTGAAGTTGTTGACATTTAGCCACAGCTCAAACTGTGCATAAAAAAATAGAAATCGAGAATCTAAAAAATATCATGACTGCGTTAGTAGCTCAGTCTAGAACTCAGTTTGTACCTTCCTTTGGCGTCACCGTACATTCTCAATCAGCTAAAATCAAAACCGAAAAATATTTAAAGTTTTAGGTTTTATTCCAAGTCAAAACGATTTTACTTGGCATTATCATTAGTTTTTCAGGATTGATTAGCGTTTGAGTCAAACCTGATCTAACAGGAAGCAGAACTCACCTCTTGGGGACCGTCCCGACTACCGCTCCAGAGCTCCACCCGCTCCAATTTCTCCATGTAGCAGGCGTTGGTGCCGGTACCTGCAAAGCACACGTTCTCAAACCCGAGCAGCAACATCTCTCAAGGCTATCCAGCATCCCAAGAAGCAAGTAATATCACATCACACATTCTGTCCCAAATCATGCTCAGAATTAAGATCATCTACATTTTTACAATTAAATCTATTAAATTCTTAAGACTAAAAAACGTGAAACTTTTTGCTACCATACCTAACTACAGTGTTAATTTTTTAACCTCAGTCATGATCTCATATAATAGAGGACACACTAATTATCAATCAAGACTGCACATTACCGTACCCCTTATTTTAAAATCACCTATGAAATTTAAACGTCGCACGTGATTATTATTCTAATTATTTTACATAATTAGCCTCAATATTTGGTTTGCTGGTTTCTTGAGGAAAGGATTTATGATAAAATAGCCTCATGCACTATGGGATCTAATACTAAAATAACTATTGCAGTTATAGGGTAACTTGCCCTGTATAACTTCAGTGAGAAATTAATTATTTTTTTTCGCTGTAATTCTCCTCTACTGATCCCAACTGATATTTTCTAGAGCTACTTCTTCAGCTAATAGAGCTATCACCATCTTGAGTCTTACTGCCGTAGTCCAACAATGCGGACAACCTAATTCGAGCTCCAATGGGCATTGATGACACCAGCTTGGACTTCATTTTGATTATTAACCAGGAAAATTCACCACCTTTCTCTCAAACCGTGTTATGAAATAGAGCAATTAAATTCATAATGCAGAAGACACCTTTGCGTCAGGATATAACGAGATTATATTGGATGTTAGTTTAAGCCTCCCTAACTGCTACAAAAAAAGAGCGTATCGAATGGAGGAAGGCACCACTTAGTATGGAAATAAGGGAATGCGGAATCTATGCAAAAGGGGCATAGAAATAGTAAGTTGAGAAAGAAGTTCATGAAACAAGATAAAATTCGATGAAGAAAGTAGTAGGTGCTGAAAAAAAGGATAACAGTGAACCAAAAAAAGATGGTCCTCAACAAACAAAAACATTTCATTTTAACAAAAAGAATATCTACCTAACTCTCAGCTCGGGCCATCACACATTTCCCCCTGGGAGCGTAAAGATACAATAGTTGTCTCCACCAGAGGAGGGATATCAAGAACATTTTATTAATTTATACAAAGACTGAAACGTAGATTCCCAATTCAAGTCCTCATGAGCTGAGCCCAATATTTCACTGCATGAGTAAAATTATGCAATGCTTTCAAAACTCACCTTTTGTTTGAAGTTCAAGCGGTGTTAACACACAGCAACACTATTCCAATCATATTAATCTCAATTCAAATGTTCTTTAATCTCAACAAGAATGCAGTGAAACAACCACACAAAGATACCACACCGTAAGTGCAAAGCAAACCGAAGCGAGAAGTGAACACCAACTTTTCGATAGCTTCGTGAAGCAACATTTTAAAAGCAAAATTAAAAAAGATCATGGTCATCAAAGAAGTAGAGAGAGAGCAAAGGAATTCGACAAAACGTTAAGTATACACGGAATATTGCGGTAAAAAATGAAAACAGGACAAAATAAGAGCTCACAATAACGTCACTGGAGATGAAGGCGAGAACACAGAACAAAACAAAAAATACGCAATAAAGACAAGAGAAGAAACACTCCCTGCTTTAAGAAGTATGGGAGCTCTCATGCTAGTCATCGACACGCTACTTCTGATACAAAAATGAACAGGAAACAAATTGAAGTACTCATAGTTACTAGAGAATGAAAATTTATAGTAGCATTGGTTTGCCTGTTTGTAATTTCTGTAAACAACATGAAGTACAAAAGGAAAGTCTTAGCGGATTAAACCTCTGTAACTGAACTAATTGTACAAAATATTACCATTCATGAATGAAATTTGCTCGACATATTTTCTGGCAAATTTTTTACATATTTAACAATACAGAGCCCGTTAGATTTCCATTGAATTCAAGAAAAATCCAACAAAGTCAGTTACCACAGCAATTTAAATAAGTTGAAGAAAAGTAATAGTTCGCGCATCCTTACAAAAGATGAAATTAGGCATAGGCTAAAATAATAGCACCTCATATATGATAAATCATTTTTGACAGACTGAATCAAATTATTCAAAAGGAAACAAGATCACCAATTGAGGAAGATAATGATGCAGACTCAGATAATGATGTAGTATGCTGCCCTCTTCAAGCGCTGACCACGCCCACTATCAGAACAGAAATTGCGAATGGAAGACAATTCACATCCAACTACAATATATTTTAGCGATAAATCCTCAAAACTATGACACTACCGTAATCGATTTAGCAATTGAAATAAGAATACGAGTATTGTTTTGCGTCAGAATGATCGCAGTTTTAGCGTGAATGTATATCCGTTAAATAATACAATGCACATATTTATTGGAAAATGATTCAACTTTTCATTAAATACAGTTTAGTGATCTTCTAATTCCAGCAAAACCCACCAGAGAACTCACTAAAATAGAATAGTGCCAGTAAATGGGCTACTCCTGCAAGCAGTATCTGTCTTTAGCTTTGGATAACTGGGAATACTCCTCAATATCAAGTTATTTCAATGATCAATGAGCCTACCGTCATGACTGTAACACAACGATTTTATTACTTACACTGTTGATGATTAACAAACTCGGCGTTGAGGTGCTTGGAGCTCTAGATAAATATTAAATCATTTTCAAGGGCAAAATGTCAGTGACATGTTTCAAAGTATTTTACCACAGAAACAAACACAGCGATTTGTAATATATTATAACAAGAAAATTAACAACCCACGATTTCAAGAAAATAGAATGAAATCAAATCGCAATTTTCAAACCTGTAGAGAACTTGAAACCTATGTTGTGATAACATGAACGATAAATAAAAAGTAAATAACGAATACCTACACCGAAGAACGTTTACGACAAAGCATAGAAAGGAAATAAGAGTTCTGATGAGAAAAGACAAACAATCTAAGGCGTGAGAGGAGTCACGACATCACGTGACGCAGCGTCTGTGCTTGCAAGGGTGGCGGGGATTTTTTCTTCAGTTCAAATTGGAAGATATTGCTGTGAGTGGAAATACCCAAGAAAGAAAATGAAGATGGATACTTACGAGAACACATGCAATCATAGTATCAAGCATAGAAACCAACCACAGATAATTTCAGATTTACACCTGTAAATTTTCAAGACATGCGACACCATCGGACAGAATGAAAGAATTCACTGGTGAACCCTGACAGAAAAATGAAGACCCAACGGATTGAGCTACATACAGCACAAGAATGAGATTGCTAGAGCAGAACGTTGTGAGAACTGGTCTCTTACGTACCGACGATGAGTCCTATCATGCAGTTGTGGTTCTTCCAGGCACAAGACATGAGAGTCCCTGTGGTGTCGTTGAGCACAGCACAAATCTTGATGCGCACGTCCTGGTGAGACCTCAAAGTTAGTAATGAGAACACGCCAAAAACCGGCCGACTCCGAATGCTTTCGGGCAGACGCATAAGCAGAAAAATAGGGATAGAAGGTAAAAAGGAGAAAGAAGACACGAAAACCCCTACAATGTTAAATTGAATTCAGGATAAAAGTCAGCAGTTTGACTCGTTCGGAATATTTCAATTGATATTTTTCGCGAATCAGTTTGTAAGTCAGTAGATTTACGTAGATTGAAACATAGCTGTCAAACTATTAAGTAAAGACTACTACGCAAGAATGGGTGAGCACAGCACTTAAAAGTTTGGATAATTAATAAGAGCAAGCAATTGAAAATTTCCGAAACATTCAGAGATTTAAATGTGGCTTACAACTTACGAGTGCAGTCTCTATATAATAATTAAGTATGACTTTTTTATATACGAGCATGTAAACTACAATACAACACATTTCATTCATGAATATGTCAGCATCTGTATCATACCTTCAACTTCGAATACAGAATGCACTCTAGAGTCAAGCAAACTACAACGTTTTTCTAGAGGTTTTTCACTGATGACAGTCGTGAGTTTCAGTCCAGCAGTTACGCGAAGTCAACCCAACTTAATACGAAACTATATTTTCAAACACTTTAGGAGAGAGTTCGTACACTTGCATAAATTCTGACCATCCATTATGGCTCCAAAAGAAAGAAACAATTTTTCTTCAGCGAGTTCATGCATAGATGTCTACAGATGTCTTCAGGTGTAGAATTAAAAAAACAAAATTCTTGAGAATAGTTCGTGCAAAAACTTTATAACTTAAAAGAAAACAGAAACATCAATTAAGATGAATTCGAGATTAGTACAATAATTTGCTTGAAACTCGCATAACAACAATAAAACAACCATGAGGTTGTGGAAGGTCATTAAGAGTTAACGCAGGGATCTCGAACTCGGGCTCCTCACAAGAACTTCTTTGAACACACACCACCCAGGCTCATATTCCAACACGATGGAATCGTTCTGAGAAAGTTCAACGATAGACGTCGCTTGTGAAATGTTTTGCAGTGTGAGCATGTCATGGACTTAATGATCTAAGCTCACTTACGAAGATAACTCCGCAGCGCCCATCGTAAAGCTAGCGATCACGTTTTGAATCTGTACAGTCATACCTCTTCCGAGGTTTTCTTATCCTGAAGCTTAAGAAATTAACAAGTGCAAATTATCGTCGTTATTAATAGAATATGTTCAAAGCTTCACACAGACAACAAGGTATTATCATGAATATCCCAAACCGATACGTCAGAACTTATCCGAATGCTAATAAAGAGCCAATGCCTACAAAAGAACGCACGTTAACTGGCAAATTTCAGTGTCGAGACAAATATTCGTACTAAATATTAAAATCAGTTCATAATAATTGCATTAGAATCACACAAAACTGAGAATTACCAAAAAGAAAGTTCACACAACAGCAAAATGGAATCTCCCCTCAGAGATAAAGATCAGATTGAATTTCAAGACATTATTTCAACGTAATTTAATGTTACGTCCCATTTATGCACAGCTAACTACCGTATAGTCACAGGCATCTGCTTGTTTTTAGCGCAACGACATGCTCTGCCGTGTCAGTTTTGGGACAAAGATGACACGCTTTTTTGTAAGAACCATTTTCACATACGAATAAACATACGTAATAAACTAAAAGAATGAAATACAAAAATACAGGCATCAGCACTGAGGTACAAATGTTATGCGACGGTAGTACACCACTGAAATTTAGCACAAAATCGCAGAAAGGGTCGGGAGTAGAGCTATTGATGTTGCTTTTTAAATCGCATTCAAAATAGGGGAACTCATTCAATCCGCAAAAAAATAAATCGCACAGAAAATGAACCGTTATAATAGAAACTTATCGAGTCAGTAGCTTTGACACAGAAGGTTGAGGAAGAAAATCCAAGAAACCCATCTCTGGACCTGCTACTTCACAGGACCTCAGCAACAATACACTCATATCTGTACATACATTGTGCTCAACGAACGAATGACAAATATTCGATAACGGACCAACAAGATCTAACCCGTAACACATAAGAGAACAGACGCAGTGAACTATAGAGAACAGCTAAGGAATGGGAAGCTGAATTTTAAAAAAGCCTAGACATAATGACCGCTTAGACAGAATATCCGTCAGGTGCCAACAAGGAAAATGATTGAAAAGTGACTGAAGAGCAGCAGGGCTGTAGCTGTAAGAAATTTAAGAGTAAAAAATACAACCTATAAGAAAATGAAAGAAATTTCAGTTGCAATAGCACAAAAAAAATGTGAAGAAAATCAAAACAGAGTCACAAGAACAGTAACACAGCCATCATGCAGGATGTTCTCTAAAGATAAGGTTACACGAGCAAATTTAAGACGAATGCTGAACTTTTAATCACAAACTCATGCCATTGTTAGAGCTTGCTCAGGCACACTACTGCAAGAACGGCATCAGCCCGAGCAACAAGAGCATAAAAACCTAAGAACCAGAGCAGTGCCACGAGAGTCAAGGACTAAACTCAAACGGGCCATTTCGTAACAAAAGTCTTCCCACTAAAAATGTCAGCAGAAAAGGGAACATAACGTTCCAAACTGCGCACCACATGTATGAGCTAGGCTTATTAACGAAAATGTAACGCACGTTAGGAGCAATTCAGCGCAACATGAGTGTATCTTTAACAGGGTAGTTATTCAATGAATCACTAACGTGAGGCATCCCCACATCAGAAGTCTTCAATACGTCATGTTCAACTGATGCCCATCCAGATTTGGTCGTCGGAACACGTCTCGCGACCACGGTCGATTTGCAGGCCATGACGGGTTAATGCATTAGTAGTTAGTGCTGCACTCGCCGTCACAGCATAAGTGAGCGCAGTTACACAGCACAAATTGGAAGAGGGACTAGACTCTGTGTACATGCACGACTAGGCGTGTGCGACTCACCAACAATCACGCCCACCCGGCAGTTGGGGTTGCGGTGGGCGCAGGATACCAAGCAGCCTGTGGTGTCGTTCAATATACCGCGCACCGGCACTCGCACCTTGAACCACACTCATCAGAACATTGGCTACCCACGCTCCAACTCCATATTCTCCATACAATTTACGAGAAATTTGGTAGGTAATAATAATAAAAGACGATTAAGTTTTTCGTCGCGAGTGAACTTAATTACAGATTAGACAATTAATTCGCTCAACGGCCTAAGCGTATTTGTCTTGTTAGTAATGAAGTCTACCGGAAAGGGTTTTTTGGAATAATAAATTTTAGAACATGTTCATTCTTGATATACGCTCTTGTCGGCCATACTTTCTAGAAAAATTAGGATTCATTACTATGGCGCGAAAGTAACTAAGTTCAGAAAAAAACTACGTCATTAATTTACCTTCACACGAATGAAAATCTTTCTCCGTCGCATGGGAGTTTTCAACATGCCGTAATCGCGAGTAGTACTTTAATCGGAATGATAAATGTGAGAAATAAGATTCAGAGCACTCTATAATAGACAGAAGTGATAACAGTGCTGCTACACACTGAAAAGTAGAATGTCTACCCCACTACCCACTTCCATAAGAACCATTTCAAACGAATTAAGTTTTATCGATGAAGAGAACTACCATGCAGGCTAACCAAGCATACAGGTAGCCGAGTGGAGACATTGAGAACAGCTTAGCACACTACAAAATTTCAAGACGGCTAACATTAGACGGATTGAAAGCAACATTCACTACTTGATTAAAGCCAGATAACAGTGAAAATAATATAAGTGGTTAACTCAATAAAAAACGAGACAACAAATGGATATATTGCAACAATTTACGTGTTGCGGGAAGCTGTGGTACAAACTTGGAAAATATACGAAGTCGATAGATCTCATAAAGTAGCTATAGCTGCTGCTACGGGAAGACTTCATGACACCAACTGCAAGGGTGCAAACTACCATCATCAGCATCACATCTACTAAGCTAGCAAATTACACATAAAATAGTGCTGTTCGTTGAAGCCATAACGATCAATGGTCCAAAGCAAAAATTATGTAAATGTTGAAATTAAAAATAGTTTTTAATACTTTCTAAACCTATCATTCGGCCAGCCTTCCTTTGCGTAATGGACACAGAGTGGCATTCTTGAAATGATAAAAAGTTACTCTCTTCAACACCGCACAAATTTAAGCGAAAACACAGTCACTTCATGGCTTCAATGAACAGCTCAGCAAAAGAGATGAAGCCACAAAAAATAGGAGAAGGGGGCAAACTAGGTGAGTGGACTGACCCCTCTCCGAGCAATTGTGGCAAAATGAAGTCACAATAATTAGGAGAAGGGGGCAAACTAGGCGAGTGGACTGACCCCTCTCTGAGCGATTGTGGCAAAATGAAGTCACAATAAATAAAAGAAGGGGGCAAACTAGGCGAGTGGACTGACCCCTCTCCGAGCAATTGTGGCAAAATGAAGTCACAATAAATAAGAGAAGGGGGCAAACTAGGCGAGTGGACTGACCCCTCTCCGAGCAATGGCGTCCTGCAGCAGGGCGACAACGTCGTTGCCCTCAACCCCTGCGCACTTGAAGCCCTTGGTCCACTTGGCCAGCCTGGCCTTGGTCAGGCCCTCCTGGGCGCACGGGAAGCTGAACGTGAAGCCCAGCGGCAGCAGCTCGTCCTTCAAGTCGCGCTCGTTGATGAACGAAGCCATGCACGAGGCGATGTGATCGAACAGCTGCACACCACATATTTCAAACAATCAAAAAAAAACACTGAAAAAATAATTAAAAAATACCATTTTAAACCATTTATAAACAATTTATTTACTACAAGCGATACAGAAGTAGATTGTTCCTTAAGTCTAGTACAATGGTCAAATTCGAGTATAGCTACCTGTGGACCCGAATAAGTTCAGTGACTTGCTACGGCATCCCACCGCCAACGCTCTTCTAAGGTGTACAATCAAGCTTAACCTTGTACAAATATTATTCATATGTGTGTATATTTTTTTTTGTCTGTAAAAAATCTCTTGTATTTTCCCAGATGCTGAAGATGACCCTTGTGGTCGAAACGTTCATTTTCTCGTTTATATTTTTAGTGCTGACCTATTAAACTCTCTAAGAAATAATGTCTATTTTAAAAGTGACTATCCTTGCTATTTTACTTGTAGCAAGCTTAACCTAATTCACTTACCCTAGTTACACACTAGACTGATTAACCAATTAGTTCAATCGAGATTTGGTGCTCAATTTTACAAAATAGCTTATATGGGCTAGATATTTCTGAGATATACGCAGAGGCGCACAAACTTGCAAATAGTTGTAATGCCACATTGAGGAGCCAGAGTGCGCCACGTCTGAGCGTACATATAATAAGGGGTGTCACGTTAAGCGTTCCCTGCAGTTTGTAACCTGTGCTGCGTCATTACGATTGACTGACTCGCAGCAAATCGCCCCAGAGGCCATCGGAAAACGAAGCATATGTCTATCACTTCGGTCCTTTGTTGCGGTCAAGCATTGCAAGTGAAAGACGGAATTGCACAACCTAAAGTGTCATTCGCCAATATTCTGTCCGTCTTGGTGTACCATTATGAGGAACAGTTAGAACAATTTAGCTTCAACTGCAAAATTTGTAGCAAATGGTACACGAGTACGATATTAGTGAACAAATTCATCTGGATTCTTCAGAACATTAAGAATGCATCTATTAACATTGTACTACTTTTCAAGTAGTCAAACTCACAAATAGTCTTTGTAGTGATTAAAATGGCCATATAATGGCATAAGGTAAGTGAAATGTAAAACATGGCCAACATAGGAGACAATGGTGAATTTTAATAATTTGGAATTATTTCAAACTCACTGGAATTGCATTCTTCGTATAACATAATTTGAGTTATTAAAGTCATATGACAAAGTTCTCGGGTGTATCACTCGCAACAAGACAATTGCTTGCCTTATTTAAAAAAGAATCGTTAGTGTAAAATTTGAGTGGGTCACTTCAAATTTGAGACCAGGAGACTAGCTAGTACTTTTATCAGAAATCGAGAAATTAAAAATGTCATACATCAGCAGTTTGTCTACCGGGACTATCACAATAAAATAAAGCTTGATGGCAGAATAATTCACGCGCTTAATGCATGTAAGCTGTACTCACGCCGGTGCCGGGGCCGATCATAATATCATGCGGCACAGCGTAGATCTTGCTGTCCATGGAGAACTGGTTCTCGCCCAGCTCGATGAGCAGCACGCGGAAATTTGTGCCCCCCAGATCCAGCGCCAGGAAGCGCCCGCTCTCTGTAAATAGTAAAGAGCCAATTTTCAAAACGGTATCATCGTCAGTACATTCAAATGAACAATACTCGGTATTGAGCTCATCTTTGACATTGGCCAGCAGCATCATTCAGCCTTTAAGTGATCATTAGGTTTCCTTCAAAAGATAATTGTGATCCAAATTAATACTGTATTTCATATACCCATGGGGTTGGGGCAGCTCATTTCGGCTTCATCTAAAACATAAATTTTGAATGACAAAATATCTTTTCCTCACTTAACCCTTTCGGTACTGACGGCTACTCCAGTGCCAAGTTGGCTAGTGCTGCCAGTTTAGGGCATCTAACCTAATTTAACTAGTGAGGGATTATTTTGGAGTAAATAAAAAAATGAGGGAAATTACAAGCATTCATCGAACTAGTTTTCAAACATTTCCAAAAGCCTGCACGCGTAAATTACCATTGGGTATCTCTAAGTTCATGCTACAGGGTCCGTGCAACACATTCAATACCCTTCCTATTTAACTTGAGCAAGTTTTTTCTGAACTTCGTTTACTTTTGATAAATTCGGGCAAAAACTTACGAATAATTCCTTCGAAAATTTCAAATTTCAAAATTTCTTCAAACAAAAACTTTATTATCAAGGTTGAAAATTCCTGTCGCCAAGCATAGAGCTCCAAAGATTAAAAAAAGTTTAAAATTACAATAACGAAGTAGGCACTTGCTTAAGCTAAA
Organism: Morinoia aosen; assembly: GCA_030386875.1. NCBI lineage: Eukaryota > Metazoa > Arthropoda > Malacostraca > Amphipoda > Talitridae > Morinoia > Morinoia aosen. Next base: position 55,287,055 of record CM059575.1, on the reverse strand, counting down.
AGCAGCCACACTAGGACAATTTTACTGACAATTCAGGGTAACGAAAACTTTTTCTCCGGGAAGTTTTTACCCAAACCATTTGAATTATCGTACTAGAATTGTTAATTTAATTACTGAAAATATATTTTTTTAAACATCTACAAAGAGGATTTATCAAAGAAGCTTGTCGTCCAGCTTTTACTGCTGCTTTCTCGCGATCAATAGCAAGTTAGGCTCTCTAACTTCTCTGTGAGGAGGACATTTGCCTCAAGTCCCTTTGAAATTTGATTGGTATAGGAGGTGTTCAGGGCAGCAACAGCAACATCACTGAGCAAGCTTCTCACGAGGAATTAAGGCAGGCTTAGGTTAGAAAGAGCAGGCTTATGAATTTTGCTGTCATCTTCTTCTTCTTCTACTCATTCGGTTACACGTGCGATAGTTTGGCCTCCTCCAGTTCAAGTTTACATACTTTTGTTTCTGTCTTTTATCTTCCTTTTTTTTTTCATCATGTACTATGGATATTTATAGAAAATCAATATAATGAAAACTGCGCCACCCTAATTAGTTTATTATCAGATTAGGGAGGCTAGTTCAAGCCTCCCTAACTACAACAAAAGTGTTCCAAAAAGAAGAGGGTCACCATTCAGTATAGAGTTTTGGGAACGGGACATCTATGTGCAAGGTGTATTTCCGCTCAAGACCCTCCGGCGCATGGGAAGAGTAAGCTGAAAAATTTATGATCCACGAAATAAGTTGAAGAAGATAGTGATAGGAGCTTGATAATAGTACAGTATAGAAAATAGTTGTTTCCCTCTGAGGGGTCTGAGGGGAGCTGACTTATTTGTATTCAACTAAAATTACGTTTAAAAAATTAAAGCTCAAGACTAATTGTAGCTAACCTTTACGTTTTTGTGACTCGCTAAGCGAAGTATTTCATAAACATGGAGTTTTAAAAAGTGCAGAATAATGAAAAATTGTTCTAAACCTTAAAAAATTTATTTAACTTTCACAGGCAACATATGTTGAACATTTTAGATGAAGAAATGTCTATTACGGGTTTCCATTTTTATTGAAATTGGTGATGATGCTCCTCCATGTTTCCATCTGAGCCGTTTCTTGTCAGAAGCTGTTCCATGATAGGTTGAATTGAATTTTCCCTCATCGCTGAATCGCAGTCCACGGATCAACACACAAAATTTACTCTAATAGAGTTACAATTGTTGGAAAACCCTTCCTTTACAAAGCAAACCTACTAATATCCACTTTGTTGTCAATAATAAGTTAATTAATCATTTTAACCACAACACGTTGTATATCACTTTCAATATAAAAATTCAACAAAGCGGCCAACTTTGAGTAATGACTGTTCTGCACAGCAGCGAGTTCGTTAGATGGAAAGGGATCCCAGCATGAGGCAAAGACTGAAGCAACCTTAGATTCAATAATATGCCAAGTTAGCAAGAAGTTAATGAACCTTGAAGCATACGACAACGGTTATACTCCCAACAAGCAGCACAGAGTTGCATCATAACATCAAACGTTTCAATATCTCGAACGGCTGACGAAATTTTACCAATTGTGAGGGAAGACAGCCACTCAGGGCATCAAAAGCGCTCATCAAAACATGCCAAGCCTGGCATCGTCAACTCTAAATAGAAGGAGTCGTCCGTACTGAGCATGACGCAAGGCCGGGCGAGGGCAAGAGATCGCCAGTACAGACTACTCCTTCATGGGCACTGGGCTGCAATCAATCCCATAAACAAACGAGCTCAACACAACTCCTCAGATCAGATTAGTCGTTAGTTTTAGCCTCCCTACCCAGCAACAATTGCGATCCAAAGAGAGGAAGGAGGAAGGCACCATTTAGTATGGAGTTAAGGAAACGCGGAATCTACGCAGAAAGGCATAGAAACAGTTAGTTGTGAAAGAAGATTATGAAACAAGAAAAAGTTGAAGAAGAAAGTAGTAGGTGCCGAAAAACAGGACAGCAGTGAACCGAAAAAAGGTGGTCCTTAACATAACAAAAACATTTTATTTCAACAAAAAGAAGGCCTACCTAACTCTCACACAACTCCTCAGCTAAGAGAACCAGTGAAGGGCAAGACGATTATGAGTTTCTCAATATGCCATCAGCAATGAATACTCGGAAAGTACACGTCTATGCACGAATTGGAAGTTGTTCACCAACCACATAAGCAAATTTGCAGAGTGCTTATTACAAATGCGTATATTGAGAGCAGACGATAATAGATTGATGTGTAATGGAAACTGACGCAAAAAATACAACAAGAGAAAAGCAAATAAAATACTAGATAACAGAGATAATTCAATTTTGAAACGAACAAACTTTCGATTATATTTGGACAAAATTTTTAAAGGACTGGTTAAAACGTACTCCTCGTGAATGAATCCATAGCTAGAAGTATTGCTCTCATCTGGATATTTGGAATGCAACTCCATGCAACCAAGGAAACAGAAAGTTGGGCACTGGTTAAATAAGGGAATCTCTAGTAAAAAGTTATCAATTCATGTTACTATTTGCATTCATTTTCTTCAGTAATATCTCTAGAACACTTTGAAAATGTTGCGTAAATTCATGCTGAAGACAGCTGTGTTTAAAAAGCATAAACTCTTGATAAACGAGTACAGAGCTGACGAGTTCAGCATGAACGTAACATAAAAATATTCATAAGACTTATCTACCTCTCAAAAATATGCGCACCAAAAAATATACATAAAGCAAGAATGTCACCTTACTCTCGCCATCTTCATGCATAAACATCCCCGAACAGCACCTAACATTCGATCAGTATTTTTGAGTAAAATTTAAAATGACTTTTTTCAGGGGATTCAAACGCAGCATGATTTCAATTTTTAAACCATTCGCCGTGTTTGCAAAGCTATTTCATGAAAATCATAATTTTGATCGGCACACAACATGAGGCATACATTCATTCTTAGACACCGTTCACATCCCTTGCTCTACACGGCAGTTGTTTGGGAATTTCTTCGGCTTCACGCTCAGTTAATTGCACTTCCATAAGCGACCTAACCTACCCTAAAGAAAAACCAAACTTCCCAGTCGACATCTACTACAACAGATTATAAGTTAGTTTAAGCCTCCCTAACCGCTGCAAAAATAGAGCGTATCGAAGAGAGGAAGGAGGAAGGCACCATTTAGTATGGAGATAAGAAAATGAGGAATCTATGCAGAAAGGGCATAAAAACAGTAAGATGGGAAAGAAGTTCATGAAACAAGATCAAAGTTGAAGAAGAAAGTCAGAGGTGCTGAAAAACAGGACAGTAGTGAACCGAAAAAAAGTGGTCCTTAACATAACAAAAAAACATTTTATTTCAACAAAAAGAAGGCCTACCTAACTCTCAGCTCGGGCCCTCACATTTTTCCCCTGGGAGCGCTAATTCCCATAGATACAATAATTGTATCCCCCTGAGGGGATCTACTACAACAACAAAATGAAAAGCTGATCGGCAGTGGTGCACAAAACCATTAATATCCAATCGAAAAGGAAAAACAGAGAATCGGAACGAGAGTGGCTTCACTTGAGAAGGGAGCCATTGAGAAAACACGTCGTCTGAGCTCACGAAATAAATAGACGTAGAAATATGAGACTGTCTATCCCTAGAAACTAAATCTAAAACGAGGCTCTCATAAGGGCAGCTACATTGCGTAGCTGAGGTCACCTTCAAGTTGAGCTGAAGTCCACATTGGGACGGTGAGGACACTGACTGCCCCGTTATACCAACCATCACTTCACCATTGATCTCCTAGCGTAATACTTCAACAGGGTTACATTTTAATTATCTTACACCATACTTATTAGTTGACACAAATTACACAATTCAGACTGATATCGATTATTCTTCAAGATAAATTATTTTCGCAAAGAACGATTACTCTCCGAGTTCTCAACCTCAATCAATCTCTCATCTCGGTTTTCACTCGATGGTTACGCCATTTTCAACATTTGGGCCCAGTATTTTATGAAGTGTCACCATAAATTAGTTCGGCGACAATAAATGGCGAAGACACCTTATCGAATTGAATTGCGTGGGTCCAAGAAGTTTTGATGAACGATGAGATGGACGATGAACGAGGCTCATGTGCTGCCCACACATCGCCTATGTACACAGCAGCTACTGAGTGAAGGCGTGACAACACTTTCTTCACCTAGCAACTAACTGAATAGCCTGTTTTGATTAAAGCAAATAGTTCAATGGCGTGAGAGACAAGCTCGGCTTATGACATGAGGCGCTCAATTCGATGTATGATCACACCCACGACAGAGCAGCCCTCTCGTTGGTGCTTGTAGTTTCACTGAAACATTGATTCACTGTCTCGAAATACTCCATTTCCACTCTAAAAACATACTGTACTTCGCAACGTAATTAGAAAAAGCGGTTCTCAATACTGTGCTGCATTTTTGGTCATCCAGGGGAACAAGCAACCTTAGCCACGATAATTTATCCACTTAGAAAATTATATCTATTTTGATGAAGACAATGTGAAAAGGAATTCAGTGAGTCAAAGTGGTAAACGAAGAAGGGAGATTCAACAAGCGCTGGTAACTCAAGGTATTTCTGTTGAATTTAATTTAGTAACATGAGTCGATTCATAGTTACATATATGCAGCAAATCCTGTCCGAAAGAGCAGAAATTAAATGAAAAATAACAGAAAATAGCCCGGGAGAATAAAACTTTTCCAACAAGTACTGAATGATGGCAAAAGAAGACGCCAACGCACAGCTCTCGACGCGAATTCTTGGTAAAGTTTGCTTATTCATCAGATGTTTCCTGCAGAATCCCCATAAAAAACGTAAAGCAAATCTATAAAAAGAGTTCTGTCCCAAACATGCCAAGCAGAATCGTGAGTCGCACAGACCGTGCACACAAAAGGACCTCCTAATCAAAGAGCCTAAACTAACAGAGACTTCCCTACCTCAGATTCTTATTCTTCACTTTTCTTGATAGAGAAATTTACGGATTGAACATTTTCGCACAGATATTGAAGCATATAAACGGTTGGGGCGGAAATTGCTAAAAATGCGCTGATAAAGAACTTTTAACGCCTTGGTTTGATTTTCCATTGTGTCACTATAGGTCCTTCAACCTGCGAAGGCGATAACGTTCAACAAAAAGCCAAGTTTTAAGATGAGCAGAGTCGCTTACTCAGCAACATGTAAAGTAGTTGGTTAAATAAGAACTACACACAAAGACGAATGAGAAACTGCTGGCTTGTATTTTACCACCGAGGGCATACAATACATTACTGAGGTCGCTACTCATCTGAAATGGACAGAACTATAGGAATGTACGAATGGCCATGGTTTACGATATAATACTTTTCAACAGAATACAGATCTCAATATAGATAATGCATTTCAGCAGAACATTTTTAAATTACTGTATGAATTCTAACTGAATGGTAAGAAAACTTTTCCTTTGAGTTTTGAATTAAATCTTTATTTTTTGACCAAATTTCCACAAAATATCAACTTTTATACGACTTTTTCTCATTGAGCACCACTGACGGCAATGAGGCTTCTTCCATCACACGCGTTAACATTATCTCGCAGAAATAGCTCGTAACGTCCCTAGTCTCCTACTATCATTCAACATTCCATATTCAACATATGTACAAAACATTTAATATTTACATATTTACGGAGCTAGCTTGTTAACTCTGCATCCTCCAAACCAAGTACGCAAGCTCAGCGGAGAGCGAATCGAATCTATAACATATAGAGGACGCATGATGTGTTGATGCTGTGTTCGCCCCAGATCATTTAAAAACTCCCTCTACAGAAAATGCCGTGCCAAGCCGCTTTTTCGCGCAACATTAGTTGAAGGAAAATATCACCATAGTGGGGGACATGAAATATCCCAAGTCAAGAAGCAATTTCCACAGGAAGTTAAGCTTGCCGTTAGACGAGTTGAAAGGCAAGAGAAGAGCATTCAAGATACCTTTGCCATTGGGAAGCTCCTGCACGAAGGTAGGGAAGCACTTGATGGTGGCTTCTGCGTTGGTGTCCTTGGAGAGGCCGCGGTTGAGCTCCCGGTCGAGCGTGCTGCACACCTCGCCCAGCGTCTCCTGGTTCAGCACCAGGCACTCGCAGTGGCTCCGGATCTGAAACCGTCAAATGTCGTCAGCGAGTTTTTACACGAACTAATGCAGTGGTAGGAAGGCTTTACTGTAAGACTGCCCACAAACCGGAGGCAAACTCCGGGGATTGTACTCATCACCCAAAAAATGGAAATCCACAAGATATATTGTAAGACAGCTCATATCGAAGCATTACAACAAGGTGTTAAATTTCCAGAATCACATCATCTTTGCAATAATTCTATAGAACATTCCACTTGAACCACTCCATTTGTATTAAAAAGAATAAATTTGAGCACTACAAGAGCTCAAGAAAGCAGAACATCAAACTGAACACCTATCCTTGAAGTCTGCGCCTAAAATCAACAGCTGATTTCTCAGTAGCTATCTCAAGTAATTCAACACGCAAAAACACCCATAACCACACATCTTCATTTTAAATCATTTGAAAATCTTTATCCAGTACTCAAACGAACGTTTATATATTCATGACACAAGGTTACAAAATTTTCAACACAACGTAAGGCAGGCAAAAGGAAATCTTCGAAAAAGGTTATCTGTACTCACGAATAAAATAGATGTAAAAATATGAGACTATCTAACCCTAGAAACTAAACCTGAAACGTATATCTCCTTTCAACATAATACGAATGCCCTGGTATCAAGCGGCATCCTGGCTGCATTCAAGCGTGTGAAGAAGAGTTACAACGTCCGCTGTCACAACTAGGGGTGTTTCCCATCTATTTTAACACGAGTTTCGGCAGGGAATACAAGGGTGATAAGTTCAACATTTCCCAGTAATTCTGAATAATAAGAACAAAACATTAATTTATATCAATGTAGCAACCATGAGTATGTGCTAACCTAGAGCACACAAGCTCGCTGTTTACCTCTTGCCCCACCAGGATAAAGTTGTAAACGAATTGTCGGTTAGATACGTTAGTTTAAGCTTTCCTTCCCTAAAAGAGAAAAAGGCTTGGTAATTAAACACAAGTGTTCCAATGAGAAGAAAAAGGAATGGACCTATTAGTATGGAGTCGAGGGAACGAAGTCTAAGCACGAGGAGTATTCTCACACAAGACGCATTGCGCATAGAAATATCAACTCGAGAAAGAAATTTATGAAACAAAATAAAAGTTAAAAAAAAGCCAGAAGAGCTGAGAAAAGGACAGCAGTAAACCAAAAAAATGGTTCATAACATAACAGATATCTTTTCGATTTCAACATAAGAGAAGCCTACGTAACCTCTAGTTCGAGACCTCACATCTTCCCCACTGTGAGCGCTAATTCCTATCAATACAATAGTCGTCTACCCCAGGAAAAAAGTGCTCGTGTGGTCAAGCAAGAAGCTCGTCCACTACCAGTCAATTTACACACGCCCTTCTTAATTATTCAAGCGGGATATGGTATCTATGAGCCAGAAAAACCAGGGCTGCAAGAACCACATAAAATGAATAAGCAAAATACAAATAAGCATGAATCGAGGCTAGAAGGTTAGACTTACGTCTGCGTTGGGCATTAATGTCAAAAATTCAATATAGGAATAAGAAAATTTCCCTTTAAAGAAGTTCTCGATCAATGCGGGAAATAATACATGCTTCAACGTTAATTGAAGCTCCTAAAACACATTTTCAATGCTGAATATTAACATTTTCTTTCCGATATATCTATTGGACTTTAAACTTGAACGTACGGCTCAGCCACTTATCAGCATCGGTGATAGGCAACACACACAGCGTACACTCAATAAGCTCCACGAAAAACGAGAAGAATGAAACTACTAAACTAAAGTTCATTTTGTACCATGCATAAACGATTCTCCTGTGACAGGGACCAATTAAGTGCAGAAATAATGAACAAATTGATTTTATTTAAAAAAAATAAGCTACGTGCCGTGAAAAGTTCACCATTTTCTTGTAGTTATGAGAGGACTCTTAAAAATCAATTCCACAGAAAGCGTCTGTCCGTACATCGTTCAGAAGGCCATTATGCGTGCTCACACATTTGTTGCGAGGCACAAGTGAGCCATCATTAGATACATCAATCTCACGTACTCTCAAAAAGAAGTGATTTGATCAATAATGATTTAATCGACGTAAAAATAGTGTTCATGAAACCTGTTGGATTTCGTTAATTTCGTGCTTATTTTTGCTAATTTCGTCAAGATATCTTTCGCAATGAAAAGCTATAAATAAAAAGGGACAAAATCTGCATTTATATGCAGAGATTAGATTATAAATTAGTTAAGATTAAGACTATAGCCCAGGGGGATGCACTGCGCGGCTCGCGAGCAGCCGGCGGCTCGGGATAACTCAACTCACAGCTCTCGAAAAATATATAAATTAATTAATTTATATATAATTAACATGTTATACGATAACTTGCAGTACCTGCGGCTCTCTCAATCAATGCGTTTAACTGAAGTGGCTCCCTTCCAAAAATTAGTGAAAAACACTGCAATAGGGTAAGGAGGAAGGCACCATAAGTATGGACTTGAGGAAAAGCGGAATTTATGCACAAGGTGAATAGGAACAGTAAATACAGAAAGAAGTTAATAAAACAAGGTAAAAAGTAGAGGAAGAAAGTAGGAGGTGCTGAAAAATAGGGCAGGAGTGAACCGAAAAAAGATGGTTGATAAAAAACTAAAACAATTTTTGTCAACAAAAAGGAAGATCTACCTAACCTTTAGCTTGGGACCTCACATATTCCCCCTGGGAGCGCTAATTCTAATTGATACACTATGTAGTTGTACAGTATCCCTTTGAGGAGATTTATAAGGCGAGTATAAAAAAAACATTCCCCAAAATCATACCGCGTTTTTCGATTCAACCAAGGCCATTTTCATGAGGCGAAACTCTTTGTTTATGAAAATAATTATGGGATGATAGTAAACCAATAACTCTATCATAACAAGAAAACAAGAAGTTGACATTTTTCAATTTACATGTGATCTTCCAATCTCGGGAACGCAAATAATTCAGCATACCCAATGTCCTTACGTCAGGCGACAGGTGGTTTCCACACCTTACCCCTAACGTTAACAACCGCATGGCACGCTACAATATATTTCAAGACAGGCGCTTCAACAACGAACCTAAATAATTTGCAAGAGCGCGAGCAAGTTTGAATGAGACAGGGTTACAAGCGGGAATAAAAACTAAAAAGGCTTTCCTTCAATGCGGAGTTTATTTTGTAAAATTATATAACTATACGTGAATTAAGCACTGCTGAAAACGGAGCGTAGTGAGCATAGTAGATGTGTTAAAATTCTGTCACCTAGTAAATGAGCGTAGCACAAGGATCAGGTCCTTAGTTCATCAGTTTTAACATCTGTTAATTAAGAGTTTGCGACTGAAAACTTCCTACTCTTATCCTTCTAGGTTTGAACCGAGTTGATAACGAACCTCACAATTCTGTGGCTAAACCTCGAGGCCTACCGCAATTAATGGAGCTGATGAGCCTCCAGCAGAAGAGTCTGAAAGGAAGTGCTTGAGGCACCAGAGATCTGGTTGAGAGCAGATAGGTGTGCGCAAGAGAGCGCAGCGCAGAGCCGCACTGCCGCGACACAAGGTCCCACTCGAGGTGCATTGGCTCGCTCGGAGCACAAGGGAGGCTTTGTCATCGCTCCCAAGGTGTCAATGCACACAGACTGCCACATGCGCTTCTTGACAGTTGCATGTTAATTGACGCCTGCTATTGGACAGGCCCCGTGCCCAAGGGCTCATGAGATTCTCTTGTAATGCTAACACTGACATTTGCACGCGTGATCAACTACGTATTGGTCAATATAAATCTTTATGATAAAACCCAAAAAAGTTTAAACATTGAGAGATCCGCGATCCACTTATTTTGCAATTTGCATGCAGACACGTTATTGCACACTGAAATACATTAATACACGGTATCCCCCAAAAATGTCTTCGCTCTTCGAGTGCTTAGTACTCATGTAATTTGTTTTAATTAAGTTTTTTTTACATAGGAACACCTCTTAATATGCTGGATACAAGAAATGAATACTAACTTTAATAAAATTGTACGCCATAAAAGAAAACTGCATTGAACCTGGAACAAATGCAAAAAAAATCCATTCGTAATCATCGTTCAAAGCATAACTACATTTTTTGGAGGACACCCTGCAGGTATAACATTCATACTTAGGAAAAATAAGACCAATCTAAACGTGAAAGATCGGGCGTGAAGTAAAATAGAGGACGAAGAGGCTAACACTAAGTAACTGCAAAGCCTCAATGAAATGGTCACCTATGCTGACCACGAGCGGCATCCACAGCGCGACGTTGGTGCCGGGCTCCTCGCCAAACATTGCAAATGCAGCAGCCAAATAATTCAGCCTTATTAGCGCCCATATGTTTTCCCTCCATCTACTTCAATTCAGACTGTAAAGAAGCTCAAACGTGCCTGGTCATGCAGTAAGATGCCGAGAAAACTCATACAGGTGCCCAAGAAGTGTTGCAGCTTGGATCAGATATAGGCGAATGATATTTACTACCTCAAGGCATGCTTTACTGATGTTCCTCTTGAGTATTCCCAGCGCACACACCCACCGAAGTGAGCAGGGTATGCGACGCACAAGGACCGTGGCCAAGCCTGTACATGTCTCAGGGATGGACTTAGATTGAGGTGCGTAAGGTACTTTCCTACACCAGACGCAGCGCATCAAAGTCCACAAAAGAATACTCGGTTATTATTTTGTATCACATTAAATATTATAAAATTTTCCTACGTCAATTGGAACATAATTGCAGTTCATAAATAGAACAAGCATAGAGAATCAAGAAAACATCAGAACTGCAATCAGCGATGCACCACATTTGATACATTAAACAACGATATTCAGCAAGAAAAAACCTATAAATCAATGTTGAAGGCTCACCTTGAACAATGAGAATCATGGATTAAGTACCATGATAATGTACACAGAAACAATCAATAAAAAGCAATTCAAACATGAGATCATAAAATACGTTCAGTCGGAAAGTAAATTTATTTGGGTATAAAAACCAAATACAAAATTTTCTTCCGACGATGTACAAAAGTAGAAAAACCCATTTCAGAATTATCACTGAATTATCGGGAATTCAAACAGCATACCACATTTCTCCTCCACACGAACAGTGAAACCTGAAACGCCACAACGCATCATTGAAGTTTACCTAACCAAACATGGTAGGCGTGAATTATTGTAAGACCTGCAGATGCCGGAGGAACAGGTCCTGTGGCGGCGCTGAGTTGGCGCCAGTCGAGCACAATTCCAGTCCAACCGGCCCTGAGCGGTAGCCTCGTGCACGGCTGGGTGGGTGTGTGCGGTAGTCCGCTACTGCGAGTGCTGCTAACCCTGCTGGTGTGAAGGCCACACCAACCTTGCATTTTCAGGCACGGTCACTACATGACGCAATAAGAAATCAGGCGCTCTCATGCACTCAACAAAGAGACGAGGAGTAGAACTTTGGACTAGCAACTCCCGACCATCAAGCGACGAAGTGCAAAAGCAAGCCTCGAGATGGACTCAAAAGAAGTAGTCAGTCGGCTTCTTTATAAGAAACAGAACAGAAGCTAATATATGCTTCAAAAATCAGCATAACGCATTCACAGGCTCTTCGAATGCCTCCCAATACTGGGAAGAGAAAAAATCTAATTAGACAACTGAAAACGAAATGGGACAGGGGTCAAACTTTTAAACGCTTTACGTTGTTTCGGTACAGCTTGCACTAAAGGTTTAAAATCTCAACCTTGCTCCTCTACTCTAGCCAAAATTCTCAAACTTAAATTTTAGATAAAATTTAAGCACACAGCATCTAACCCTGCTAAAAGCGTTCTTACATACGTAAGAGTGATTCATTTCAAGTTAGAGGCTACAGTTCATTCGGAAAAACTTGTACTCAATACGAAATTTAAATACCTAATCTGACATCTCCAAATACCTCTATTTTCATTAGGATAAAATTCCAACGGATGCCAACTAACATACATAAATGTCCATTTAAAACACATATTTGTAGTCATTGAAGTATTCTCCCCTTTGGTAAACCGTTCAAAGAATAAGAGTAGACACAGACATATGAAGCAACAAATTAATATTTAGAAAGATATTAGGTTACAACTTCATCGTTCCAAAAATCGTTCTATGAAAAAACGAGAAACGATAAATTGATTGATTAGAAGTTAGTTCCAGGCTTTCTCAACACAGTGTTTAAACAGAGGAAGGATGAAGGCACCATTTAGTATGGAGTCAAGGGAACGAATACTTGATGCACAAGGTGTGTTCCCGCACAGGATCCCGTGCGTATAGAAACAGTAAGTTGAGAAGGAAGGGTATGAAACACGATAGAATTTGAAGGAAAAAAGTTAGAGGTATAAAAAACAGCAGTGAACCGAAAAAAGACGGTCCTTAAAACAAAATAGAATGTTTTATTTTCACAAAAAGAAAGCCTACTTAACTCTCAACTCGGGACCTTACATTTCCCCCCTGTGAGTGTTAATTTCCACAGCTAAAGTAGTTGTATCCCTCCGAGGGGGATACGATAAATTGCAGCATAAATCAAACGCTGTAAATTCCATTCTCATCAACAGAAAAATATACACTTTTACAGAAACAAGAATCATCAAATCGTTTGTGTCCCGCACAGAAGTCCCAATTCGTAGATGAAGCCAAAGGATTTTAATGTAAAAATAGATAACACGGATGCTTTCACCCTTTTTTGTTTCATAAACAAAATAAAAAGAAGCTATTCTTTTGAGAATAAGATTCACTAAGAATCGCCCTATAAGTACTACTATGTTTCATTAACGTATTTAGCACATAAGATATCGATATTTTCACTTTTAAGTTCTTGTAATGTTATTTTCTAGGACTAGAACTTTCAAATATATATGCATACACATACAAATGGGGCCAAAGCATGTAAGACGCGCTGCGCACTTCAATGAAGACTGGAGTTATGAGTGAGGCCGACATGACACTCTGGCCACTAGCGCAACGCATTGGCTTGTGTTCGCCTTGAAGCCGAATGGCTATACGGACTAACGGTATCATCTTTAAATGGAAATAAGCGTCAACTAATCGATGCTCATAATTGCTCATAATTATAAAGTAACATGTTTAGTAATTCTTTAAATTATAAAGAGCCAAATCAATCGTACATATTATATTTCACAACCAAGAATGAGTTCAAAGCAGCAGAGGCCTATAGGCTAATAATAAATAATTTCGTCCATTCCGATTTTTCTCCGAGTAAGAATATCGAATTAGCCAATTGAAATTAAAGTAAAACAACGGTTTCGGAACTAAAACGAGTTGGGATAAATACTAAAAGCGTTCTGATTATTAACTAATTTAAACCTCCCTAACCACAACACAAGTGTTCCACAGATAAGAAAATAAAGGCACTTTTTAGTAATGAGTTAGGGGAACGGACAATCTATGCAGGTGTATTCCCACACAAGATCCCCCTACTCATAGGAACCGCAAATAGAGAAATAAGGCCATGAAACGAGATAAAAGATGAAGGAGTAGCAGGTACCGCAAAACTGCACAGCAGTGAATCAAGAAGATGTCCTCCGTTGTAAAACAAAAAGCATATAATATTTGAACATTAGGAAAGCTAAAATGAAAACTAAATTTTAGCTCGGAGCCTCACATCTTCGTCTCGCAAGCTAATTTGCAGGGATGCACTAGTTGAATCACCGTCAGAGAATGAATCGTGTGCCTAGTTTTCAAGGAAGCAAAAATCCTGCTTCGAAAATATTTTTCACCAAAAATGTGTACAACAGCCCAACAATATAATCCGTATCATGTATATAATTATACATGCTCCGTTTAAGAGAATATTTTCCAACAATGTTTTAAAAATTGCCCCACAAAATACAATTCAACTCCAACTGAAATAGCTGTCAGGCCAACTGTCGCGAGGTAAGAAGAAAATCGATAGTGTGTTCTAATTTCCAGTTCGGGCGAAGAGATATGGCGTATCCTTTATGCATTACCGCGGTACTTGAATTGATGAAATAACCGCAAATCTTTCCACAGATAGAGCTAGTCAAGTACGAGTAGTGTGTCGCGAGCTGTATCATTCCAGCACTAACTACCCAGAAAATTACGCAATTTGACTTTGGGTTTACCTAGCTGACGCGCAGGTGAAGCACGTCACTCTGAAATCAAAGGTTCACACTTGAACGCACAAAAACGCGACAGCGCACTTGTCCTCCCGCCAGTATCCATTTCCTGTAATGCTCTCGCCTACATGCAGAAAAACTTCAACATGCCGCACATAGCAGTTCCAGTCATTCATTATTATCCACCATGGAAGGGAAGCATTCGTGTCAGCTCAGAGTTTTCAAACTATATAGTGCGCAAAGGTCTCGATGGTCTTGCACAGGACTACAGCTAAAAATGACCTTATGAATTCGACCAAACGACATCACTTCCGTAACGCAAGTTATATCAGTTTCAAATGTATCCAGATTGCGTAAGTTTGGAATTTGACTGCGAATTCCACCGGTTTGGATTTTGACTGTGAATTCCACCGGTTTGGAATTTGACTGTGAATTCCACCGGTTTGGAATTTGACTGTGAATTCCACCGGTTTGGAATTTGACTGTGAATTCCACCGGTTTGGAATTTGACTGCGAGTTCCATCAGTTTGGAATTTGACTGCGAGTTCCATCAGTTTGGAATTTGACTGAGAATTCCATCAGTTTGGAATTTGACTGAGAATTCCATCAGTTTGGAATTTGACTGAGAATTCCATCAGTTTGGAATTTGACTGAGAATTCCATCAGTTTGGAATGTGACTGAGAATTCCATCAGTTTGGAATGTGACTGTCTATTCCATCAGTTTGGAATGTGACTGTCTATTCCATCAGTTTGGAATGTGACTGTCTATTCCATCAGTTTGGAATGTGACTGTCTATTCCATCAGTTTGGAATGTGACTGTCTATTCCATCAGTTTGGAATGTGACTGTCTATTCCATCAGTTTGGAATGTGACTGTCTATTCCATCAGTTTGGAATGTAGATACATGAAATGCAAAATCGTTACTGAACAAATCTTCCAATGAATATTAGTAAGCAATATATTTTCAGTTTTCGAGAAAATAATCAAATGATAAATTGCATTGCAAATTTAACAAGCCCGCCTAAGAACAGACTACTTGGATACGACAAATAAATTAATATTCAAATTAGACCGAGACACCAACTTGCCACTTCAGAGCAAAGGTGCATCATGATACAGACGCCTGCAGTTCCCGTCCTCATTTCGGACGAGTGTATCGGTGATAATTCTAATTAATCTTGACATGACAGCATCGATGATAAGACGAGTACGTCTCACGAGCTGGACAGATTACAAGAAATAAAGCTTACAGGAAAAACAGGTTTTGTCCCCAAGATGACACGAATCTATGATACCAAAGCATATTTTCACGACAGCCCAGCTCGATGAAGTGTTTAAATATAACTTTACGCTTGAGTGGCAGTGAAAGATACCATTGGTTCCTGGATTGATAATAAAATCTCAAGCTGGTCGCAAGCTTAAAGTAAGCTTGTATGCTGAACTGCTTGCATGGTTGAATACTTGACAGCTCCCTGGTAAATGTTTTCAATTTTGCACACAAATAGTTCCCAATCCAAGAGTTCATCGAAAAACGATAAGTCTTCCAGTCGTTCGAAGTAGTCTTCCAAGTACGCTCATTGCATTTTTACAGAGAGCTCGCTCAATAGATGACATCTAAAATTATGCAACATTTCTAGTCGGCAGTATCACAACTGTTATATAACTTGTATCGCTAGAAACGGTTTTCGGTTATATTCTAAGCTGAACGACTATTTCCGCCCAATTAAAGGAATAAGAGTGAACCTTGAAAAACTTTTAGTTCAACTGAAATGACACGGAGCGCAAGTTTTCGATCTCAGTCGTAAGACCCGTCACTCAAGCAAAACATGCATATTGGAGAGATAGAATAATCTATTGAGATTAAAATAAAAGAATGAAAAGAAAATAAACAAGGTATTGGTCGCACGGTGGGCCGGTTTGTTTAACGAAATGAAAACATTTAGGACACAGGTGACGTCATCAACAATTGCGAATTTTGTAACATTTATAGATACATCTGAGAACATTGGCGAGGACAATTGGAAACATGATGGATGGATGTTTCAGGAGAGTGCGTGTCATGCGTGTGTTCTCCTCGCACGCAACTTGTCTCACTAACATGATAAGAAGCTTCAGTCGAGGATAAATTTACGCTCGAGAACTCCACACACAAATGGTACATCGGGGAAGATTTATTCGTTGTACTTTCAAAGTACCATGGCATACATTCCTTGTTTACCATGACATACAAGGACGAAAATAAGGCTAAGACCAGAAGCGCGCCTAAGCTTCATCAGCAGCACATTAAGGATTTATTGACCAGCAGGCTCTCTTCATTTGATGCATGCAGCACGTTCTCCCTTCACTCTCGCCATTCATCTCTCGCACCAAACCTCAGTTTTCGTCAGCGTACCATTCTTACACTTTTAAATTCTCCATTCTTTCGAGCGAACACTCTTCCATTTTTTTTAAATTTACAAGTCACTGCATAACTAAAATAATCCCCTCTATTTGACAGTCTCGTATCTCAGTCGCCAGCTTCACACCTCATTTCTCAAACCATTTCGAACCATTTAAACCATACTTCTCCACACTTCATCTCCCCCATACTCTTATTCTCTACGCCATTGACTTCTCGTTGATATAAGTTTTGGCAATTTACACAAATGGTTAAGGTTCAAATACAAAAAACTGCATGAAATTTGAACTGACTAAAATTCTATCACTATTCTGACAAAGGCTTCATAAAAAAAACAATGAAATTTGAGCAGGAAATTTATTTCTTCATTGCGTTTGACACGCGGACTACTGCATTCAAGTTCTTGAAGAATAGCGAAAAGTGCTAACACCGCAAAAGGAACGGATGTTGAGCAGTGAATTTCTTTTTCTTCTCATCAATTGCAGCACGCCATACCTGTGCCTTTAGATGCTTCGTTTTATTACAGATGTGTAGCGAATACGATATGAAAAAATCACAATAGATTCACAAGTGAGAAAGACTGGGGTCATTGAGACACAGAAGAAAATTCTTGCCAATAAAGATATTTAGTGAGTTACGATTCATAGAAAGGCTTATCTGCTCGTTACCGCACAGGTCCTCCTCTAAAAAATGTTGAAGACTTATTCAAGTTTATGCTTCCACTCTACACACAGGAGACTTACTCATAGTATCAATTTTGTCATCCGTCCATAATATCTTTTTCCACTCATAGAATTTTCCCCACAGGTCGTCTCCAGCAACGCCTTTTGAATATTCCCAAACTAGGTCTCGCTCAACAATTACTGAACTGAAGAACACACAGGTCAAAAACTAAACTTCCCCAAAATACGACGAGTCGTTCAATCGGGTCAAGGTTGGCTATATCCTAATGTCCAATCCTTGACCGACTACAAGCTAGTCATAGCATCTACGACTTATCAGTTAGCATCGACGTGAGAAATGCTGCTCACCAATTCACAGTAGCTGGCGTTTCGTAAAGAATTAAGCGGGCGCAGACCTTGCAAACAAGTAGCTCACACTCCGGCACTTCAAGCGAGAACTCGGTGTCGCCAGTTCTAGCACATAGCACATAAGATTTAGATTATCAGGCAGTTTAAGCTCCCCAAACCACAACCAAAGTGTTCCAGAGAAAGTAAGGAGGATGAAGGCACTCTTTAGTGTGAAGTTGAGGGCGCTAGTCCTGTATAAAAGGCTTTACAGAAGAGAACGTTACTTGTTTTAATTTGCTCTAACAGCATTAGAAGGTATTGCACGAGACAACATAAAACGAGTAATGTAATAAATGAAAAACCACAGAATGTGAATTATACTATAGCAACTCAATTGATAGAAACATTTGATTTAGATGTTGTGAAAGGATAGAGTATTTGCATCGTTGTTAAAAAATAAAATACTGTGCCTAAAGAAACACGGAACGGATGAAATAAATTAGAAAAAGAAGGTATAAACTTGAACGAAACCACGCATATCGAACAATTATAGATTATAGATTATAAGTTAGTTTAAGCCTCCCTAACCGCTGCAAAAATAGAGCGAATCGAAGAGAGGAAGGAGGAAGGCACCAATTAGTATGGATATAAGAAAATGAGGAATCTATGCAGAAAGGGCATAGAAACAGTAAGATGGGAAAGAAGTTCATGAAATAAGATAAAAGTTGAAGAAGAAAGTCAGAGGTGCTGCAAAACAGGACATTAGTGAACCGAAAAAAGGTGGTCCACATAACAAAAAACTTTTTATTTCAACAAAAAGAAGGCCTACCTAACTCTCAGCTCGGGCCCTCACATTTTTCCCCTAGGAGCGCTAATTCACATAGATACAATAGTTGTATCCCCCTGAGGGGACATATCGAACAGTGCAGTATAGGATACAAAATCGTATATACAGGGCGTAAATGACAGATGTAGACAAATTGAAACCCTAAGAAATGCATCATTACTTAGCGATGTTATCAAGTGAGGACTCAAATTAAAAGCAAGAAAATACAGATTTCATTCAATTGGGCATTATTCAAAATAACCTCATTTGTCACGAATTGCACGCCGAAGTCTGCTAGTAACCTGGGAACGGGTTGCACGCAAGGTTTCAGGGTCTGTTTTATCCCAGCATTGAAGCAACTTGCTTGCATTTTAATCAGCCAACGTCTTTAAGGGAGATAACACAGGCCTTCTGCTCCAATATTGACCATACACCAAAGTCCATCAGATTCAAATCTTGTGAAGATGGGGGCCAAAGTTCCTTTGACCAGTATCCTTTGAAATTTTCCTGATATTCTCTGAACCAATTTGGCACTACTTCACTCCGTCTTGCTGGAGTGGTATCCTGCTGTTTACAATGGTCGTTTTCACGTAGGGAACCACTTGATTCTTCAAAATTGTGAAGTACACGTGCTGGTTGATTTTGGCACCCTGTTCAATGAAAGTAAGGAGTGTTTTCTGCCCACATGTCACACCGGCCCATACTATGGGCTTTAGGCGGTGGAATTGTGTGTTGTTCTACAAGTGTCTTCTTAATATTTTGGACCCAAACTCGGTTATTCTGTCAATTGTGAACGGCCTGAACTGTAAACAACTTCTCATCAGTCCGCAGAACAGTTGGTTGCGTGCAGTCCATCAAACGCTGGAGAAGCAGCCGTGCTCTATTCAGCCTTTTTTTTCGTGTTGAAACCCAACAGAAGCTATCACTTCACCATTTTAATGATATTTTGGATCATCATATAGCTTACATAGGCCTCTTTTGCCATTATTCTGGTGCTTTTGTTTGTGCACATTTGTCCTATGTTTGTTCTTGATGGCATTGATCAATTTTGGAGTCCTTACCGGTCAAGCTGAGGTGCTTCTCACGTTGGCAGGCAACTCCCAGTATCTTTGAAGCGTTTAATGACCTTATGCATCCCAGATCTGATCACGAGTGGATTCAAGATCTTGAATATTTGAGCAGCTGTTTCTGTTTTTATGAAGACTCGCAATCACTTCACTTCGTCACTCATTCCACCAGAATACTAAGTTTTAACAAATATTTCCATATTAACACTTTGACTTTATAATTTAGGCTACCAGGATATACAAAGTAATATTAAATTAGCACCATGTTCAAAGTAAATAAAATAATCTGAAAATCTGTCTACACTTCACGTTTACACCCTGTAGATACCGTAGCTACTCACTGCACACATGCTCGTCAATCGCTCCACAACGTGGCTTCTCTTATTTTGCGAGGCGCAGAGCAATTACAGAACTCGAACTGGAGAACGCAATTCGACGCATGTATACGAACTTAAGTTCCCTAATAAACAGAAAAAAAGAAAATATAACATGGTTTGTACTTGAAAAAACATGAATTGATGAGGGCTGATAATAGCCAGCTGGATATTTATAAAACAAAATAAAACATGATGCGACACCGAGTATTTACAGGCTTTTACTGGCTTGTTTTTTCAAACTGATTCTAAAGCAGGTATATCGGTACAACTTGGTCCATGCCCCAAAATCAATAATTTATCGTCGATGAATTGGGAACCGCAGCTGGAGGCATGGACGTGGACAGCCGAATGAGGAAACTGACTAAGAATTGCATCACGATAAATAACTCCTCTACGTCCTGAAACTTCGTGTCCTACTGTACGGCTAGTAAAATCGGTATAATACGATGTACACTGTGCGCAGGTATATTTGTAAACAATTGAAAACAGCATTGCAGAAGGAAGGTTCCCTAATACTTGAAAAATAATTTAAACGTTTCTACGATGACCATGCAACCTCATAGAAGAGGATGAGCAGTGCAATTAGGAAAGTAAACTTAACATGATAGAAAACTCGAAGCAAGGTTCCTTCCAGTAGTTCAGAAGAGGAAGCATTGAAACTGCTTTCACGCCGGAGACACGCCAGGCTATTCCAGCCGTCATCACTATTTGAGCTTATTGCGAGAGTTGTGGGTCGTGTATCAGGAAATGGCTGCGTCGCAGCAAAATGACTGCAAGCTAGCCCGTGGTGATAATAGCCGAAAAGGCTTAATATATCACCGGCATGACATTTTTACTATTGGCATATTAAATACGATACACTTCAACTAAACGCATCTGAATCAATTCAAACTAGAAAAAACTATTTTTCACACTTATTATAACTGCAAAATATATTTTAACTACACCACAATACATGTACTAATCAATGTCTACTATAATTCTAACTTTTCCCACAAATAATCGGATTCCGTAAAACTAATTCACGAGCAAACAGGTTTAGCCTGATGTGCCCAACACAGGGTAGTGACACCAAGGACAGACGCGTTATCGGAATGCTTTTGCTGGAGATATGAAGGCTTTGTGCGTTACGCCCCAGCAGCAGCATGTGCCTAGGGCAGTTACAAATAACCTCTCACAGTCACTAAATTATTGATAGAGCTAACCAGCAGGCATACTAAACATGGATAGATGTTGTTATTCAATGTTCTTAAAAGGAATGTATTCATTTTTTTCCGGACATTTAGCCCAAGATTCGTATACTGAGACCACTTTTGTTTGTAGTACTTTCTCGAACATTGAAATTGTCCACCTCCACATGGTAACCTATTTCATATCCGAGCAATAAAATGAAACTTCTCCACGAAAGTACTGGTAAGAACAAATAGCATTATTAATTTCAAATAGATTTCGCTATTTATGTAATTTCTACGAAAGTACTAGGAAACAACAAATACAATGGTTCATTTCAAATAGATTTGGCTACCATATACGTAATTTATACGTAGTTAAATACTGATCTGAAAAGCACAGTCGGAGAGTGATTTCGAAGCGCAAAATTTGTCGAAATGGAGCGTTCGCCAGACTGTGTGTACCAACGCAAAATTTGTCGAAATGGAGCGTTCGCCAGACTGTGTGTACCAAGCGCAAAATTTGTCGAAATGGAGCGTTCGCCAGATTGTGTGTACCAACGCAAAATTTGTCGAAATGGAGCGTTCGCCAGACTGTCTGTACCAAGAGCAAAATTTTTCGAAATAGAGCGTTCGCCAGACTGTACCAAGAGCAAAATTTGTCGAAATGGAGCGTTCGCCGGACTGTGTGTACCAAGCACAAAACATGCCGAGGTGGAGGGTTGATCCAGCAGTCTGTGGTATCTTGCGTCAACACACACGCAACGAGGAAGTGATCCTTATCACGAGATAGCAGTGGGGCGAGAGGGCCAAGCGGTCCGAAGTGCTCATCACGCACGCACAAAACAAATATAAGGGACACTAAAGCATACGTTATCAATTGTAGCCAACCATCAGTTGAAATGGAAAGATATTGAGCTTATTTTCAAGAAGTAAGTTCTCTTTTTTATAGTTAGTTTGACCTTTCCAAAATATTTCGCTTTTCGATGGTTAATAGAAGTTTCTATTGGCGACATGAGTAATCCAAACATGGATGCAAGGCGAAAGGGGATGAAATTTGCTACGCTGGCTGTCGTACAAATTGATGCTCCGAATGGAAAACTATAAACTCTTCTCGACCTTAATTTCGTGGCTTTGATAGTACTTTTCTGCGTCAAAACCAACTGACACTACTAAAGAAACTATTTCCAACGTTTAAAGTGGCATTACCCTTAGATCATGAACATCTCACGAATCCAGCGAGATTAAGCAGTCCTTCTCTCACAACGGTAAACGAAGCATTAGATTTGAAATTGACGTCTGTGTAAAATATAGTTTCTCATTTATTACCTGAAAACTCGATCCAGAAGAGCCCGATTCGCTTTAGAAACACTACTTCACTTCAGCTATATGATTTCGAGGGCTCATCTTTCGAAAATTCAATAATTCTCTGGGACAGTTTATTGAAGTTCGCTCAGTATCTTATATTAGACGTTATTTTAAGCCTTCCTAATCGCAACAAAGGCGTTCCAAAGAGAGAAAGGAGGAAGGCACCATTTAGTATGGACTTAATTGCACGCAGAATCTATGCACAATTTACATAAAAACAGTAAGTTGAGAAAGAATTTTATGAAATAAGATAAAAGTTGAAGAGGGAAATAGTAGGTACTGAAAAACAGGACAGCAGTGAATCGAAAAAAAAATGGTCCGAAACAAAACAAAAACCCTATTCTATTTCAACAAATCGAAGGCCTACCTAACCAGGGGGTCATCTCAGGCCCCTACCAGGTCCCTGTCGGTCCGGTGAGCATTTTTTGTTTTGTTGTTGAATGGGAACCTTAGGTGGAGGACTATTCGGTCCTAAAATTTTATGGCGCTACGGACACTAGATGTCGAAATGGAGCGTTCGCCAGACTGTGTGTACCAACGCTACGGTAATATCCCCCCCCCCAGGGAGGGGAGGGGGGGGGGTAAGAGGACTAAAAATCCTGAATTTTCGACCCCATAAAAAACACAACAAAACAGGAAATGGAAAATTTGAAACCGTTACTTTGTTTACAATGCTTCAAGGATTCTAAAACTGTCTTTGGTTTTGTTTTAGCATCAAAACTCAATGAGTTCTATTCATTTGAAATATCAATATAAATGAACTAAAACACCAATATGTCCAATTTTGCCAAAAAACTAAGGCCTGAATCGAAAAAATGAAACGAAGAAATTGTGTTTCTTTTCACAAGTTACATGTAATAGTCATATTTTATAAGAATCAGACTACAAATATAAAATTTCATAATTTTATAGGATAAAAAATTTTATTTATTTTTCATTTTTTGTATATTACAATTCACAGTGTGAATATGAAGTTATGCATGGATATTATCGAAATAAAAATGAAAACAACATTCAATTACATAAATCGTCCATTATATTACACTTTAACAAAAAATTTTGTTTATGGCTTATACCCAAAACCTCTTATTTTCAACATTCAAGAGAGGACTCGCAAGTGTTTTTCTGCTAGGAAAATACAAAGACAGTTTTAGAATCCTTGGAACATTTCTAACAAACGTAAAGTAGCGAACTTCCAAATTTGGGGAAAAAAATTATAGAGCTCAAAACCCAAAAAATACTGTATTATTGATGTAATGATAAAATATCGCTTATCACAAAAAAAAATTCCAAATGTTTCAATTTTCTACTTTACGTTTGTTAGAAATGCTTCAAGGATTCTAAAACTGTGTTTAGTTTTGTTCTAGCATCAAAACTCAATGACGAGTCCTCTTTCAAAATATCCATAAAAATGTAACAAAAATTTAATTTTCCGTAAAAAATTAAGGCCTAAATTGAAAAGGTTACAGGAGTAAAAGAAGTTTACTTTTAAAATATACATATACTAGCAAAATTTCAAACGAATCGGATGAAAATAGTCAAAATCTTGAGATGACCCCCTTAAGCCCGGGACCTAATTCATACCCATAGTAGCGCTAATTCCCATAGATACAATACCTGTTTCCTTCTTAAGGGTCGTTCAGTATTTAACATTTCAAGTTTGTTCAGTACGTAAGTTTGTTCACAAAAACAATAAAAAATTTAATAATTACAAGAGACTTTCATGATGCGCGACTCAAATAACAGAGTGATAATTATTCAAGACTCGTTCGGCAAGTTTTGCTTTAGGCTATTACTATTCATAAGAATTTACCAATCGTGAGCGTCCGGGACACTAGAACAAGATTAAAAAACTATAGATGAAGCATAGGAAACGCTCTTGGAGGTCAATAGCACGAATGACCTGCTACCCACGAGAAGAGGTCAGAAAGAGAAGGGCAGATGAGGTCTACCTTACTAAAGAAGTGGAAGAACACAAGGTCTACCAACTAACGAAGCGTACGATCGAGTTCACTTCGCTGTAGGAATAAAAAATAAAAATGAAGCTCATCTTCCAACCAGACCAAACCAACACAGGCCACCCTGCAAGACAAAATGAGGCTGATTTAGTAGCGAGCAGCATGACTACCCACGAGGGCCATAAATTCTCACGACACTCTGACAGATCTCATCCTGAGTGAAGCCCACGACGAGCGTAGGTTCCCAAGATGCGTGCAAAAAAAAAATTCTCCGACCACAGAACAGATGAGATTATAATTTAGTTCAAACCTTCTTCATCACAACTAATGTGCTCCCAAAAGAGAAATGAGGAAGGCACCATCTACTTTGAGTTCAAGAAAACGGGGAATTTATGCATTAAACATATCCCAGCACCTGTGGTTAGAAACATCTAGAGTGGAAAAAGTGTATGGCACAAGATAAGAGTTGGAGAAAAATGCGATAATACTGAAAAAGAAAGAAAGCAAATGAACAAAAAAAGGTGATCCGTAATTAAAACAAAAACTTTTCTATTTCAACAAAACAAGGCTTGTTTCCCTTTAGGGTTGGACAAGCTGATATCTTCCCTCTAAGAGCGCTTATTTCTATAAATAGACAATAGTTGTATCTTACAAAAGAGTTAACCAGCAAGAACCTTCCTCCAACTAATATTCAACGAAAGGGACAAAAAATTTCCGCAACAAATAAATTCGGTACAATTTCAAGTCATACTCTTTCTCGCGTCAGGGAGAAGTAGAATACCCGGATATCTTGACGCGAACTTCAATTCACTTTAAATGAGGCCTAGTTTTTTTTCAAATAACGAGAAATTTCAAGAAACAAGTGCATTATAAAAACACAGGAAGTGTCGAAATTCGTATTTCAGGCACAAGACGCGCACGAGAGCAGCCCAGAAAAGCACGGCCTGCACCTGCCCCCGACGCGCCCACTTTTTGTTGCAAACAGCGCGACGTCCAGGGTAACCTCGCTCCAGCATCACAGGAAGCGAAGTTTCAATACTACTGCGCAGGAGACGGATTTTGTTTAGAACAATTGGAGGAGTCGTTGTTCTGACACAGACGGCAGCATAAATTCTTTTTCATGACGTGGCTGCACTGCGTGTGTTTTACCCGCCAAAACCTTAAAAGTTTAATTCAAAAAAGCCACAGCTTGAAAGATAAAACCAAAAAGACAACAGTACGCGAAGATCCATGTTTTTAGAACCTATTGCAGCCGGCTTCACAATCCCAACAAGGTAAAATATTCAAAACGTGGCTCCTGGACGGTAACGTACGTGCAGCCAGCCCAATACACATGGCCTGCAGTGCAGCATGACGCTGCCACGAACTAGCGAGCCACTTAATGAATAATGCATCCAGACACTTGTCAGTCATTAGCAACGCAGCGTTGAGCCCGTGATGTAAAAAGTATCTAGTTCAGTTAACTCGGTAAATAATTCCTGAGTTACAGCAGATGTGAAGGTTGGACTTCATACATCGAAGCCCTACTTCCGAGACCAGATGGCGATTTTACAACTGTCCGCTATTTAGAGCAAGAATTCAGATTCGAAGTTCAAGGACGGTCGGACATGGCAGTGGTAAAGATCTATGAATATTTTCGAAAAAGAGACTCTCTTTATCAAACGGCTACATGCAAAAGAACGAGTAAGCTTAACTTCCTTGAAAAAGTTTATCAGATAGCGGAATGTACGACAGTTTTATGCGCTTGTCATAAGAAGTGTACGT
The DNA here is from genome assembly GCA_030386875.1 of Morinoia aosen. Classification (NCBI taxonomy): domain Eukaryota; kingdom Metazoa; phylum Arthropoda; class Malacostraca; order Amphipoda; family Talitridae; genus Morinoia; species Morinoia aosen. Next base: position 55,260,885 of record CM059575.1, on the reverse strand, counting down.
AGAATGTCACACACTCCATTCTTAGAAAATCAAACGTTTGCTCACTTTATACTGTATTAAAATTATTATTATAATTATATAAGAAAGTTTTAGCCTCCCTTAACCACGACAAAGATGTTCTGAGAGAGGAAAGAGGAAGGCACCATTTAGTATGGAGTTGAGGGAACGCAGAATCTATGCACAAGGTGCACAGAAACAGTAAGCTAGGAAAGAAGCTCATGAAACAAGAAAAAAAATTGAAGAAGAAAGTAGTAGGTGCTGAAAAACAGGACAGCAGTGAACCGAAAAAAAGATGGTCCGTAACAAAACAAAAACCTATTTTATTACAACAAAAAGGAAGCCTACCTAACCTCTAGCTCGGGCCCTCACATGGTTCCCCTGGGAGCGCTAATTCCCATAGAGACAATAGTTGTATCCCCCTGAGGGGTACTGCATTAAAAAAAATTATTTTCTTGGTTTCGACTACTCATCTTAATTGCCAAGAATGAATCAGATCAGAATAATAATAATCAGAGAAAAATATTATTCACCAATAAAAATTTAATTTTACACATGCAATTATTTTAGTGGAGAAAAAGCTCTTAGTGATTCCCCACGCGGCCTCGTAGATTTTGTATTTTTCTAAAACTTTCCATCAAGTAAATGTTCAACTTCGCTCTATTACTCGCAGGAAAGCACAATAAATGTGAACTCATCGCCATAACTACTGCTACGAGTTATGACTATAAGAGAAAATGTTTAGAAGAAGCCGGCGTTCATAAGCATATCTTACACAGTTCAGGTGCAGAACCCAGGCATAGCTCGTTACAACGTTACACGAGTGCGGACTTCGCTGGTCATCGCATAACTACCCGTCCTGCACGCATATTATGAGAGGTCAGTTCTGCATAGCCTACAGAGAGCATGCTACCAACCAGATCGTGATGTCCAAGTCGTGGTCTTAGATTTCGTGCTGTCAGGCTATTGTCAGAGATGCCGACTAGTGCTTTGTAATTTCGCGGGAGGAAAAATAATTCTCTCGCAAATAATCGAACTGGCGTATCACAGATACTTGCGAACCCTATATCCGTCTCAGATTTGAAAATTTCAACAGCCAGAAAATTCTTCGGCTCTAAAACTTCAAAGCTTGATTTTTATATCGGCTCCAATTTCGCAGCTCGAATTTCATTTCGGCTCTAACTTTCGACGGCTGCATTACCAGCGTGAAAAGCTCCATAGCCAGAACTTCTTCGGCTCTAAAACTTCAAAGCTTGATATTTATATCGGCTAAAATTTCAACTGCTGGAAAATAATTCGCCTCCTGAAAACCTGTGGGCAAGCCCCAACTAATAAATTAAGTCGCCAAAACCTGACTTTCCATTTTCCCTGAAGATATCAGGAAGATCCTTCCGGGATAAGAAGACTCTAAAATTTCGGCTCCCAAGAAGGACCAATCAAGTTTTCAATCGGGCTGAAACAGGACTAGCCCACCTAAATAATCAATTCGCTGGCTCCCAAGAAGGACCAGCAAAAATTGCAACTATCTACAATTTGGCACCCAAAGAGGATATTGCCAAAACCAAATATCTAACAATTTGGCGCCCAATGCGGATACGCCACAACCTACTATTTAACAAAAGTGGCGCCCGAACTCAGCGACCCGAACTCTGGAAAGCTGCATCTAAAGAAGGACTTCGAATCCTGAAAACCAAGAAAAATATAAAAAGGAACTTTGACTTCCTGAAGCAAAATAAAAAGGAACTTCGACTTCCTGAAGCAAAATAAATAAAAAGGAACTTCGACTTCCTGAAGCAAAATAAATAAAAAGGAACTTCGACTTCGTGCAGCAAAATAAAAATAAAAATTATTACCGCCGAACGGGAAGCCAGTACCGACGAACGGGAAACTGTTACCGCCGATCGGGAAACTATTACCAACGAACGGGAAATTATTACCGCCGAACGGGAAGCTAGTATACCGACGAACGGGAAACTATTACTGCCGATCGGGAAACTACTACTGCCGAACGGGAAACAATTACCAAAAACTCAATGGCTTGTCAGCCCAAAAACTCAATGGCTTGTTAGCCCAAAAACTCAATGGCTTCTCAGCCCAAAAACTTAATGGCTTGTCAGCCCAAAAACTCTATGGCTTGTCAGCCCAAAAACTCTATGGCTTGTCAGCCCAAAAACTCAATGGCTTGTTAGCCCAAAAACTCAATGGCTTCTCAGCCCAAAAACTCAATGGCTTCTCAGCCCAAAAACGCAATGGCGACCAGATCAACGATCAAGCAAGGCCCAGATCAGCGATCCACAATGGCGACCAGATCAGCGAGCGATCACAATGGCGACCAGATCAACGATCAAACATGGCGTCCTGATCAGCGAGCGATCAAGCATTGGTCAACTAGATCAACGATCAACATTGGTGACCAGATCAGCGATCAACAATGGCGACCATCATATATCTGCAACAAGCTGATAAACTAAACCCACGACTTAAACGATGGGCTTTATACTTCAGCCTCTTTCAATTTAAAGCGGAACATATTCCTCGAGTGGAGAACCATCTCGCCGACTTCTTATCCCGCTCTCCCAACCAACCAGAACTGGATTCAGCCTCTTCAGAAGAGAAAGGACAAGACTGTTCCTGAGCTGTATTAGAATAAGTGTTTCTAATTGTTAAGAATTAGTCTTAAGTATTCTTTATAAGCTATTTGATGTACATATGCACCATTATATTAATTTGTAGGCCAAAGCACAGTCGACATCGGGCTTAATAGCATGTTTGCGACATTACTTGCAGTAATGTCTTCTCGGTAAGGGCGTGTCAGGCTATTGTCAGAGATGCCGACTAGTGCTTTGTAATTTCGCGGGAGGAAAAATAATTCTCTCGCAAATAATCGAACTGGCGTATCACAGATACTTGCGAACCCTATATCCGTCTCAGATTTGAAAATTTCAACAGCCAGAAAATTCTTCGGCTCTAAAACTTCAAAGCTTGATTTTTATATCGGCTCCAATTTCGCAGCTCGAATTTCATTTCGGCTCTAACTTTCGACGGCTGCATTACCAGCGTGAAAAGCTCCATAGCCAGAACTTCTTCGGCTCTAAAACTTCAAAGCTTGATTTTTATATCGGCTAAAATTTCAACTGCTGGAAAATAATTCGCTTTCTGAAAACCTGTGGGCAAGCCTCAACTAATAAATTAAGTCGCCAAAACCTGACTTTCCATTTTCCCTGAAGATATCAGGAAGATCCTTCCGGGATAAGAAGACTCTGAAATTTCGGCTCCCAAGAAGGACCAATCTAGTTTTCAATCGGGCTGAAACAGGACTAGCCCACCTAAATAATCAATTCGCTGGCTCCCAAGAAGGACCAGCAAAAATTGCAACTATCTACAATTTGGCACCCAAAGAGGATATTGCCAAAACCAAATATCTAACAATTTGGCGCCCAATGCGGATACGCCACAACCTAATATTTAACACGTGCTAAGAAACAAAATTAAGTTAGCTCCAGTCTAATCGTTGCTAATCGTTGATTTTTCATAAAACAGAGCTCAACAGGCTCTGAAAAATTCTATGTGATATGCAGTGGTACTTATATGCATGTACAAAATGATGACATTTTCTGTATTTATTCCCAACACGACAGAAAATTGAAACGTAGTCAAGCTTCTTTGAGCCCAGCATTAGCTCACGCCATTAAATTAAAATATTTTAACTACAAAAATCTTTTTCTCATTAATATTCTTGTAATAGCAGTAGGTTAGGGCCGGGACTCAAAAGTGGGCGCAAAAGATAGAGAAGTCCCGAAAGTCTATATATGGCTAACGGAACAAGTCCTCATAGCATAGGATTCACAAAATTGACTAACCAAAAGCTAGCGCCAATCCTATGCCCTCTGAGGAACATCTTTCTATAATTATATTCTCCTTGGCATAAGAAATGAAGCGATGACACAATTATCATTAACACCTAACACATCTCGCTAGCAGTTGTCCAAGTTGTGCCTCCCGAGTCTGAGGAGAGCGACAAACGGGAAGCTAATCACACTTGAAAAAACACGCAAATCGGTTTCTTTCTTTGAAAAATTGAAACAGTATATATATAACATAGAGGTCACTATTGAAGTAGACACTTCCATTTGTTGACTCCCAGCCTACTCTGGGTAGCTGGAGGTTAAATAGTGAGCGAAGACAGACGCTAAACGAAATGAGGTAAGGAGAAACTGAAGGATCACACTTCATGTAACATAAACAGGATACAGAACATATTAAAAACGCAATAATTTGCATGCTGGCATTCGCTTTGCGTATGCTACTCTATTCAACAACAAAAACCAAGTCGTAACATTTCAGGCGTTATGACATCCAAAAGCGGAGCATTGAACACAAAGGGATGCAAGGAGGCCCTGACATGGTGAACTTTATGTTGTTTGGGCTGGTGAGTTAAGACAATCACCACACTTCAGCGCCAGCCACAACTTGCACCGATACAATGGGCTAAAAAAGGGGGAAAATCGCTTGACCGATACGCACTTCGGAGGTGACCGCAGGTATCGCTAAATTTGGCACGGCTATAAGCTCACCGGGCTACAAGTGTATCTGGATCAAAATGGAACACATAAAGTACGTCGTTCGAGTGGAGTAGGCAAAATCTTTACGGTCAAAACTACCAAATTTGACCTAAAGAAGCTCCTACCACAAAGGGTACGAATTTTAGAGCAAAGTTGGAGTACGTAATATCCTACTATATGAAGAGAAGCAAAATATGGAAGAATTATCTACGTAAGATCAATAAAAAAAATGAATCCCCATAATTAATTCCAGAATCAAGATTTTGTTTTTGATATTGCTCAAGAAATGAATGAACTGAATGCAGATGGATTGTTTGATTATCAGTTTCAGCCTCCCTTACCTGAACAAAGATGTTCAAAGAGAAGAAGAATAATGAATCATTTATTTAAGGGAACGCGAAATCTATGCACAAGGTGTATTCCTGCACATGATCCTGCGCGCATACAAACAGTAAGTTGAGAAAAATTGTTAGGAAACAAGATAAAAGTTGAAGACAGTCAAAGGTACTGAAAAACAGGACAGCAGTAAACCAAAAAAGTAGTCTTTAAGAAAACAAAATACACGTGTTATTTGAAGAAAAAAAAGCCTATCTAACTCTCCTTTCAGCTAGACACCTCCCATTTTCCTCCTATGAGCGCTAATTACCATAGATACAATAGTTGTATCCCCCAGAGGGGACCGCATGCAGTCGAGCCGAGCAAAGGTCGGGCAGCATTGCGACCTAACCAACACCCTAAAAAAGCACTAAAGATGACAGCTGAGAAGACGACGTACAAGGACGACTATCGGTGACTCAGATAGTGTTTCACAGCAGCAGACGGCACATGACTACAGCACTGAACGAGTAAATTCAGTTGCATGATCCCCATCTTAGGCCGATTTCATATTGAGCTTGCTAGATGCTGCTTTCCTAGCTCAGTGTGAAATTGACCTCACAGCATTCCGAAACCCGTAGCAAGCTCCAAAAATATTTCATCGCCTAAAACAGGAATAGAGCAACTGATAAGTAAATTGTACACAAAACAGCAGTCTAAGTCAAAATTTCTACACGAGCAGTTACTGCCGGCTCTTCATGCATTTTTGGCACGCGAACCAAACGGTCAAGATCGTCCGTTGTACTACATTCTCCTGAAGATAATAGCCCTTGCTGGACAGGAGGACGAGTTGAGAGCAATGACAGGCGGGTACGGGCACGCAAAAGCACGCATGACGTCACAGATCGAGGACGAAAGCGAGGGGCGGGAACGACGAGTAGACAGCAGCGCGGTCGAAGTTGAGAGCGCGGCGCGAGTGGGGAGCCGGCGGTAGGGCGGCCGGAGGATCGATACACGCAAGGTCACAGGAGCAGGAAAGGTCTCACAGAGGGCACTGCCACGGAAGGCGGTGCAAAACCAAGGGCACAGGTTTACAGGTTCAAACGCTTCGCACGGAGTGCTCCCCGAGCCTAAAATTATTTCATCAAGCCTTGAAATGAAGCATGAATGAATCTCTTGAAAGAAAATGATTACCATATCAAACCGGTGTCAAATGTTGCTAGACGCTAAATCAATTGCAATGTAAAAAAGTCTAATTTCCAATAAGTGGCTACAAACAACTCGTAAGTAGAGAACGAACTTACAGAAGACTAGTACATTTTAATGGTAAATGCCTTACAAGTTTTTGTCCCAGCCAAAAAATAACTGCCCTACAACCTTTCAAGAGCACCTTACGCGGCATTGGATAGCAAATAGGTTTATGTTAGTTAGGCTTTTCTCTCTTATGCTTTGTGGACTGGCGCCCAGGAAAGATTTCATGTTACCTCAGTCATAGATTTGCTTTCGGAACTTTTATCTTCCGTGTCCACATGCTTCTCTGTTTTTAGGCTTTCTTCGCCATCTATCCTTGTTCTTATGTTTCTCTTCCATATGAATTTGCTGTTTCAATTAACAGGGCATTGTAGGTTGAAACAAATCTCGTGCCTGGCTTCCACGTTTTATTCAGTTGCTACTAAATGATTCCTTCTCTTTGCTTTTTTGAGATCGCCTTTGTCGTGGGCTCGTGGCCAGGAAGTGTTACACTAACTGATATCTTAAACAACTATCTAACTAATATCTTCCATCATGAGAAAAGTTGTCTCAACGTAAGTCCCACGAGGAATTATTTTCCGACATCAAATTTCCTTAAATTTAATACACCATCACCATGTAAGGCGAGCAGCTAGGCAGATAGCACACCAAGCAACCAGGTCAGTTGCTGAGACAGAGCATTCGAATGAATGAAGACGTCACGCACAACTTCCGACTTACTCGCGTGTTGAGGACTTCATGCAGGCATCACGACGGGGATGACAGGTAAAGAGCAAGACCTGTGACTCTCAAAAGCCAGAGTAATATCATGTTAGACGCAACGCGCACCGTAATCGATAACTCCGCCACGCCACATGAAGCGATATAGATAATGCATCACAAGCGTTTCCACGTAATGGAGATTTAATCAGTTTCAGACTCAATACACTTGTCGCATGGCCTAAATAATGGGATATCTAATATATTACGACGCTGTTAACTGAATATTAATGTAATTACTCGGTACAGTATATTGTGCCACGAAAAATCGTAAGTGGAGGCTGAGCAGTATTATGATGGACGAAAATGACTACTATGCACAGCAACATCAGAGATAAGACGACACACTTGAAGCCACTGTGACTTCTTCTCAGCGCGTTTGACCACAAAGCAGCTTTAGTATCTTCTTTACAAGACATGCGTACAGAACCTCACTTCGAGAGGCGCGCATCACTCGCCATTGCAGTCTATCCACAGAAAACGTTATGGTCATAAATACATGCAGGGAATTTCGATTGCGCTCAATGAAAAATATATATTGTGAAGAGAATGAATGAGAAGTGCTAATTCAATGGACAACCCCATATTATCCCATTTCATTTTTTACATTTCTATACTCATCATAAAATTAGACTTCCTACATTCTTCATGGATTGATGCAAATTGTTACACCAAGGCAAAAAATAAATAAGTTAAGGCTTAAAACTAAATATGAACTACACCCTGGAGTAGGTGCTGCAAAGCACACAGTGCATGTGATGCAGCAGAGCCCTGCAGGTCTGGACTCTACCTCCCTATATTGAAACAACACAGACACAAGTAACATGCAAGCACAGTAATGAACAATACTTGTTACTGTATCAAGTTTTCTGATTTCAGTGGACATTATGTATAAATGATTTAATTTCAGAGTGAATCTTTCACTGAAACATTTAGAGTACTTACATGAATGATATTATTTCCAGTTATGCATCATAAATGACAGTGATCCATATATGGTTGGGCAAGGTTAACTTACAAGAAATGAAATCACCAAGCTTCCATAACCTCTAGGCTTTTGAAAACATTCTTGTTCTACCATTAAATACTTGGAACATATAAATTGAAGTTTTTAAATTGCTTTAAGCCTAATGGGTTCAGTATTACACATCTTTGCTTGTACCATGACATACCAACAAGATATAAATAAAACACAAACTTTTTACAGACATGTCTACAATTTTTTTATCCTTAGCTCATCGTAAGATATGAGTCAATCTGTCAATAAAAATTAGTATAAAATAAAAGCTTCCGGACATTTGGCTTCACAAAAACTTTTGTTATTCTACAGATTATACAAAGTTAAACTAGGAGCACCATAAACATTGAGACATTACTCAACAATGTTGAATGAAATTAAATGTGACACAGCATAGCAAGAATCAGAATTTTTGGGTAGCAGAGCTTAATTCCAATGTAGTTACAAATCTAAGAACTGAACATTGCTTGAACAGAGACTTACCAAGCTTTACAGAAGACCGCTCACATATAAATAAAAATTTTCAGCCAAGAACTATGTGATTACTGCTTTTTCTTTGATAAAATAATGATGTGAATAATTCAGAAGCTTACATATAGCCAGATGTGAGAGATGAATGCTTAACCCTTTTGGTACTGGCGGCTACTCCAGTGCCAAGTTGGCTAGTGCTTCCAGTTTTGGGTATCTAACCTAGTTTTAAAGCAATTTAACTAGTGAGGGAATATTTTGCAGTAAATAAAAATATTAGGGAAATTACAAACTTTCATTAAACTAGTTTTTTAAACAATTCCAGAAGCCTGCACGCGTAAATTACCGTAGGAGACCATAGGACCCTTTAATTAACTTAGGACCCTGTAGCATAGGCACGCATAAATTCATTCTACAGGGTCCGTGCAACATATTTAATACCCTTTCCATTTAACTTGAGCAAGTTTTTTTAAACTTTGTTTATTTTTGGTAAATTCCTGCAAAAACTTATAAATAATTTTTTGTAAAAACAAAAGCTTTATTATCAACATTAAAAATTTCTGTCGCCAAGCATAGAGCTTCAAAGATTCAAAAAATTTTAAAATTAAAATTAAAAGTAGGGACTTGCTTACAAGCTAAAGCACCCACACTAGGATAATTTCACTAAAAATTCAGGGTAATGACAACTTTTTCTCCAGGAAGTTTTTCCCTAAACTGTTTGAGTTATTGTACCGAAAGGGTTAAATTATATGAAGAATATGTTACCTTTGCATCCAACATGCATTATAAATGCAATACTGTACTTTGAAACTATCAAATTGCTTGCCTAAAGTTTAATAGAATAAGAATAGCTAAATAAATATGTATCTATATCATCATACTTTCAATAACATTAAAATTACAATGAAAAGTTAAAAAAAATAATTTCAGTATGTCTTAGAAAATTTATGAATTAAATCATTTTAAAAAAGTTGACAATATTGAAATTCAATATTATTTTCAATAATTGCATGAAAAAATTAAAATTTTACTTTTCTAAAAACTAAACAGCAGACAGAAGAAAATACTTTTCAATTAATACAAAGTGGGAAGAAATTTTTCAGAGTTACAAGTAAACATTCTCAAAATGTTTCATTATAATTTCAATTCAAATTAAATATTCACACTTACTAGATAATGTGGCAGTGCTACAAATGCCTCAAGGGTTTAACTAACAAATACTTGAATTTTACTTGATATGTAATATTTAAAATGTTTATTAATATTTCATAAATTTCTCATAAGTTCCTAGCTAATAAATTAGTTTGAAAATTCTTTCAATAAACCTTATTCTGAATAATTTGTTAGCTTCTCACATAATGCTGGTAGCACATTCAATGAGCTAATAAGTGGAAACTTAAGATTCTAGTCAGTTTCAGCCTTCCTAGCAACAAGGATGATCCAAAGAGAGGATGGATGAGGGCACCATTTAGAATAGAGATAAAAAATGCAGATTCTATGCATAAAATGTGTTACCATATAAGATTTTCTATGTATAAAAATATTAAGTTATAAAGAAAAGTAGTGAAACAAGATAATATTAGCTGAAGAACATGACAGCCCTGGACAAAAAAAAGGCCTTCATATATAGGCTATAAAACCTTTTTTCAATAAAAAGCAGGCCAGCCTAACTTTTTGCCATTGACCTCCCATTACATCTCTGGAAGATTATAGATAAAATTATTTAATTGTATACAATTTGAAACAAAATACGGTCAATGTGAAGTTTCATGCAATCACGGAAATTGATAATGATATTCCAAACAATCACTAAAGGAACCCATTTAAGAACGTTTTTCAAGGACGACATTTTGCTCGCTGATGCGTTATTTTCGAATTATTGAACTTTGAAGTTGGCCGTCGCGCGCCCAAGGAAGCGAGCGTAATTTAATTAAAAACGGAAGCTAACCCCCTATTACAAACTTAAAGAGGTTGGGTCGTGAGGGGTAGCCACAGTTCTTTTAGTGAAAAGTATAAATAAAGCTTCTAAACCACCCATTAGGGTGACGACCGCAATCTTGTTTACATCGGGTCTAACATGGCGACCACCATGGGCGCCGCCATTTTGGACCCGATGTCAACAAGATTGCGGTCGTCACCCTAATGGGTGGGTTAGAAGCTTTATTTATAATTTTCACTAGAAGAACTGTGCCTCCCCCTCACGACCCAACCTCTTTACGTTTGTAATAGCTTCCGTTATTAATTAAATTACGTTTCACGCGCTCGCTTCCTTTGGCGCCAAGGCCAACTTCAAAGTTCAATTATTCTAAAATAACGCATCAGCGAGCAGAATGTCATTCTTGTAAAACGTTCTGAAATGTGTTCCTTTAGTGATTCCTGGGATCGGCATTATTATTTTCCGTGATTGCATGAAACTTCACATTGACCCAAAATTAACATAAAAAATAGGCCTTGTTACTTCTAAATGTATACTCAACAGTAAAATGTCAGTAAAGAGTGTCTAAATCACTACTCTTATTTATGGACAAAACATAAATTAAAATCATGCAATAGCATTCAAGATGCAAAAATGGACAAATACATGGATATAAACATCAATTTAAAAGCGCAAATAACAGTAGGAATGAAATACCTATACGTTCTGACATCAAAGCCAACTTTCAACTGCATTGCAGTCCGGAAAAACAATGCATGCGTTTATGGAGAATCGCCGTGATTCACGGGAAGTGCCAATGATTGATGCACTTCAGCAAAAATTCATAATTCTTGCGGGCTACTTCGAGATAGACAAATGATATAATTCTAAAAAATAAACAGAAAACATATTACATGTGATTCACGACTCAATAATTATCAGTTTGAAAGGAGTAATAAATAGGCTTTGCAATTTATCAACATTCTTTTAGTCCACTACTCTATACCGATTATCATGGAAGAAAACTAAACTTTACGGATCAGTAGACAATGGAACTGGCACAACTAATATTTCACTGACCTTTTTCGTAATTTCTTCTTGACTGATGGGAGGCATGCTTGTTTCCGCGCTTCGAACTTCTGCCACGTAAACAGTTTTTTCTTCGATAACAATCTGCTCCGATTCTTCTTCTTCGCTAACGGAAATTTCCTCTTCACTACCAAGGGCTTCGTCTTCACTATTGTTAATCTCTTCGCTAATAGTTATTTCTTCTTCAACTTCAAGAACTTCTGTGTCACTCTCGGGAATTTCTTCAGTTACACTCGCTTCTGCACTATTTGTTCTTTCTTTTATAATTCCCTCTTCAGATTTATGAAAAAAATATTGAATCCAAGAATTCAAGTGAGGTAGTACGATCGAGCGTAAGGTATTCCAGATCCGCAGGAGCGACAACCCTCTCTCGTCGCTGTCCGCAGCAGCTACTAGCTCCATGACCGCTCACGCTCCTCTTATATCTCTAGTACACGATAAGAATGATTATTTTCCTCGAAGGGATAATCAACAAAACAGCTAGGCGACACCAATACTAGCACTAGTAATTCAGTCGTTTGGGATGGGAGAAGTAAATAATGATCAATTACATAATAATCGTCAATTATTGAACACAAACGAAATTGCAAACAAGAAATAAACAAATCAAAATAGTCTACATGCTAATACACTAGTTACATGTGAACTACACTATTTCAAATATTTAAATGAAGTTATTTTATGTGAAACAGTGTTACTCAAAATAATGAGAAATTTGACATATTACAATATCAATTAAATTTCCCGAAAAGGCAAAAATAGAAATCCTGTTCAACCTAACAGACTTTAGAGCACAGGACACGAGTTCACCATTAACTATTTTGAACGAGTCATACCGCAACTACTACGTACGGTTATAGGCTTGTGGTATTTCAGAACTTTGTACAGTTGATACCCTTTTATGTTTATCATTAGTGCCCACGTCCAATTTTTCCAGGAATACATATTTTGTAAGAAAATTTTAATTTTTCGTGACAACACATTTAACGGCATTCACGGTTTGCAGTGAACTAGCTACTGAGGATTGGGAGAATGTGTGCTGCTGGCACTAGTTCTAAAGTCACCTTGAGGTGCTCATGACTTGGCACAGGCATGCTGAAGGGGGAGGGTTAAGGGTGAGAGTTGCAAGCTAAAATTAGAATCATCACAAATATGTATGTTAAATGAGAAATGTGTTATAAAGTGTTCCAAACTTTACTTTTTAATGTTTTTAAATAGTTCTTCATTCATGATTAGAGCAGTATATAAAGAAAATCTCTCGATTCATCCATGCTGTTCTGCCGGTAGAGCGTGATGTAAGCGGCCTCCGCATTGGCTGGAAAACATGTGAACGGAGGTGTGGCACTCTTTGGCCAATCAATAGACGCGAGAGCTCTCTGATGAAATCTCTCTTGAAGAGAAACAGTTTTATTTGAGTCAAAAGAGTAGTAAGACAGCAACTAGTAGAATAACATTTAGTTGGTCATTTTTTGCCCCGACTTGTGTTTACTCCGAGAACCATTACATGCTGAACTTCATCTGATTTACACCTCAGGTTTTCAAACAATCAAAAACTCGTGTTGAATTTCAGATATATGTAATCAAATTCAAATACCCAAATTATAATTATATAATGTTTCCCCATCTGAACAGCTTTCGAGTGAGCGGCTTTAAATTCAAGTGAACTAATTTCAAAATGTGTCCGTATATTCACAACTTCCATCACACCCTTTGAAGGAAGAAATTCACCAAGTGACTGGGTCATGTCTCAATATTACAATATGATCTATTAACTATTAATAATAAAGATGACCAATAGACTCAATGGTGTAAATTTTTATTTTATTGTTACAACTTATGAGGTTTTTAGCAAACCAAATACTCTTACTCTAAGTACTTTAACGAAGGAACTGAATTCCTCATTTTGCCTTACAAAGAAACTGTTCGCGAACTGCAGACGAGCAGACCTTCATATCTTTAGGAACGCTAAAATTTTATCTGTAAGGTTGTTTTAATGAAAAATTCAAATCTATACTTCATAATTTAAAAAATATCGCGGTACTTGTTGTGTTTCACTAACTCACACTGCTTAAAGAAGACTAGACTTAAAATTCAAGCAAAGCTTTGCAAGGATTGGTACGACAAACTAGGGAACAGGGGATCATTAAAACAAGTTATTTCTGTCCAAACTCAAACTATGAAAATTGATAACATAAAACTGATTAGAGATTATTTTAAAAAACTTTTAAGCGGTTTGTAATGGAAGAGGTATTCAGCTGTAATGATGAAAGGAACATTGCTGTCATTTCAAAACTACAGGTAATAATTTAAAAGGCAATTGCCATTGTCAAAAAAAATATGTAAAAGGGGCTTTGAAATATAGAGTTTAACTAATCTCTCTTATATTTCTAATTCTATTAATAGATATCATGACGTCACAGGAATGGTTTATAAGTTCGCTACTTCTGAAAACTGATGGGGAAAATTCATTTAGTTCAGGTACATCGTCGATTTCTCATAGATCAGAGTTGACCAGTCCTTGGAAAATTTGAAGCGTTATGCCGAGAGATTTTGCTGATGATTGAGTCAAAAAGGAGCCCAATTTAATATCATTAACTCCGATACGCCAGAAAACGGAGGTGTGGTCTGTCTAACTTGTGTACATATACCCGGCGTTAGCACGCGTCATTTGATTAGTCAATTTGAACTGGGGAATGTTATATTTACGAATTTCCCAGCAATGTCAGTAGGATTAGACTTTTTATTTTATCAGTGGATTTTCTGAGTTACACAAGGTAAGGCTTCTTCACATAAATGTCATTTTCGTATAACCGTAGAACACGTCAAAATCGTCAATTACAACATATGTTTAGTACACCTGCACAAACGAACCAAAAAATCTGAGAATTGTACCCTATCACTTTGAATTTTTCCAACTTTGCCTGCCTGAGATATAGATTGTTCTTCCAAGCGCTGTACCGCTTCAACTTACAACTTCGATGTTATCAGTTGAAACGCTTGTAAATCAGAGAGTAGACGGTCGATAAGTCTTGCATGCATGTATTGAGACTCTGCACACGTGCAATCTGAAATTACTGTAGCTTTGAAACTATACATGATAGAAACAATCTGTAAACTGAATTAGAAAATTTATTGTATCTTGTTTACGCGAAGTTAGTTAATATTTTGTCAAAAAAACATTTTGTCTAATATTAAAGGCTTTGAATCTTGTCTATCAAAACGGCTTATCACCCATGGCTTCAACGAAAAAGGTGTCCATTTTCATGGCCTCCACGTTCCCCAGATTTGACTCTTTTAGGTTTTTTTTGTAGGGCATGTGAAAACAAGAGTGTTTGCAACAAGACCTTGTTCATTGAGAGACTTGAAAGGTAAAATAGCTGCTGTGCGATCAGATGTTAATGCCGACCATCTGGTAAATGTTTTTAATGAGCTTATAGATCATGTTACTCTATTCATAGCTAATTACGGCCGACATGTAGAAACTTAAAAAGGCTACAATAAATAAATTTTAATAAAATGTACCTCTTCTTATTTCTAATACCTTTTACAGATTGCTTCTATCATGTATAGTTTTAAAGTTACAATAATTTCAAATTGCACCTCGACTTTATGGACCTCCTCGTATATCTAATAATATCTTCAAGCACTAAATACGTAATTTTTCATCACTCACACATAGTGCTGCAAATTTATGATTGCAATTAAACAAAACAACGTATTGGCTCCCATTGGGTTTAATTAAAACTGCCACCATCGTCTGACCTCTTGCATGACGTCATTGTTGATTTGTTTAGTATGAGAGCAAGCCATGGAGATGTAGGAGGCGTTGATTATACCAATGCCTCTGCAGGCCTATCGGTAATCGTTGTAACATTGCTTGAGTTCAGTGAACTCGTGAATTATTCTCAAAACGACACCTGTCACCAGTTTCACTGCACCAAGTGTGACGAAACTTTAATACATCAACTATTACAACGCTGACAGAGAGAGAGGCTTGCGGCTGAGACAGTGTCAATGTACGCCCGTCAAATTTACAGGAAAAGGAAGTTGGTGATGCTTATCAGGAACCTCAGTATGATGTAAAAATAAATAATAACAAAACCGTATTCGTGTTAAGTATTATTGCTCTGGTACGAAGGCCGCACAGAGATACAGTAAGTAGTTCAGGGAGAGAAATTGAGAGAAGTTCATTCAGAAGAGTGTTTCAAAATGTTCACGTCTATTAAGACCGTGAAATTTCATCTAGGTAAATTTATAAATTTTTCCGTTCGTTCGTGCAAGGATTATTTTGGCTGAGCGAAGTGTTAATAAAAACAATTTTAATTGCACGTGAATTGTGATATTTCTGTAACACGGTTTACTCTCTCTTTTTGTGAAGTCTCTCCATTTCAATTGTGGCTTTTTGTTTAACACTTATGTTACGTCCCTTTACATAAAGTTTGACTGTTTCTCTGTGCGTTTATAAATCACTGCTAAAAGCAGAATTTTGGTTTATTATTATATTTACAATAATCCATACTTTTATGAAGCACCCACTTTCATTAAGTAAAATAAGGAAGATACTTTTTTAAATGAAACGAAAGAAAACCAGAATAACCCATGAAAACTCTGTAGAAAATTAATATGAGTAGAAAACTTTTTTAAATTGCATAGCTAAACCGAATCTCTTGTACGTGGGTATATTAGGGTTTCCTTTTTCGCTACTCTGTTTGGGAATCTACGGAGCGTTTCAAAATTCTTTGAACAAACTTTCTCCAATGGCTCTGAAGCTCAAGTGAGCAGGATTTACTCAATGGGGCAAGCATTTAAAAACATTTAATGTGAAAATTACGGAAATTTGATTTGTACTTATGGTACAGGTGCAACCCGCCTGTGGTTATTCCCAGTGTTACACCTCGCCTGTAGTTACCTCCAGTGTTGCACCTCACCTGTAGTTACCTCCAGTGTTGCACCTCACCTGTAGTTACCTCCAGTGTTGGAACTCGCCTGTAGTTACCTCCAGTGTTGGAACTCGCCTGTAGGTACCTCCAGTGTTGCACATGCCTGTAGTTACCTCCAGTGTTGGAACTCGCCTTTAGGTACCTCCAGTGTTGCGCCTCGCCTGTATATATAGTTACCTCCAGTGTTGCACCTCGCCTGTAGTTACCTCCAGTGTTGCACCTCGCCTGTAGTTACCTCCAGTGTTGGAACTTGCCTGCAGTTACCTCCAGTGTTGGAACTTGCCTGCAGTTACCTCCAGTGTTGCACCTGCCTGTAGTTACCTCCAGTGTTGCACCTCACCTGTAGTTACCTCCAGTGTTGCACCTCACCTGTAGTTACCTCCAGTGTTGGAACTCGCCTGTAGTTACCTCCAGTGTTGCACCTGCCTGTAGTTACCTCCAGTGTTGGAACTCGCCTGTAGGTACCTCCAGTGTTGCACATGCCTGTAGTTACCTCCAGTGTTGGAACTCGCCTGTAGTTACCTCCAGTGTTGGAACTCGCCTGTAGTTACCTCCAGTGTTGGAACTCGCCTGTAGTTACCTCCAGTGTTGGAACTCGCCTGTAGGTACCTCCAGTGTTGGAACTCGCCTGTAGTTACCTCCAGTGTTGGAACTCGCCTGTAGTTACCTCCAGTGTTGGAACTCGCCTGTAGTTACCTCCAGTGTTGCACCTCACCTGTAGTTACCTCCAGTGTTGGAACTCGCCTGTAGTTACCTCCAGTGTTGCACCTCACCTGTAGTTACCTCCAGTGTTGGAACTCGCCTGTAGTTACCTCCAGTGTTGGAACTTGCCTGCAGTTACCTCCAGTGTTGGAACTCGCCTGTAGTTACCTCCAGTGTTGGAACTCGCCTGTAGTTACCTCCAGTGTTGCACCTCACCTGTAGTTACCTCCAGTGTTGGAACTCGCCTGCAGTTACCTCCAGTGTTGCACCTGCCTGTAGTTACCTCCAGTGTTGGAACTTGCCTTTAGGTACCTCCAGTGTTGCACCTCGCCTGTAGTTACCTCCAGTGTTGGAACTTGCCTGCAGTTACCTCCAGTGTTGCACCTGCCTGTAGTTACCTCCAGTGTTGGAACTTGCCTGCAGTTACCTCCAGTGTTGCACCTGCCTGTAGTTACCTCCAGTGTTGGAACTTGCCTTTAGGTACCTCCAGTGTTGGAACTTGCCTGCAGTTACCTCCAGTGTTGCACCTCACCTGTAGTTACCTCCAGTGTTGGAACTTGCCTGTAGTTACCTCCAGTGTTGCACCTCACCTGTAGTTACCTCCAGTGTTGGAACTTGCCTGCAGTTACCTCCAGTGTTGCACCTCGCCTGTAGTTACCTCCATTGTGGCTTCCATATTTTAAGACTCCTCCATGTAGGTGTGATTAAGTTCTCTCTGGCCACTGATACCCTCCAATGCACTTTCATAGTTTTACATCAGATCACTCCCCACTTTTCTAGTTTTTCATTCATTATTCAGAATTCTTATTTCAAAATTATTCGGTATGTTTTAGGTTGTGAATTGATTTCAATGCATTTTTTATTACGTAAAATTTATTGTTCCTACAAAATAACTGAACATTTTGGCTTTAGCAAGTAAATTAAAAACTGCCACGACATTCGACCCGGTTGGAGCATTGATTTGTGAGAGAATTTGATTAATGTAGCATTTCTGATTTATACAGCATTTCTGATTTATACAGCATTTCTGATTTATATAGCATTTCTGATTTATATAGCATCTACAACTTCAGGCAACGAACTTCGTTTTACTGTCACTGAGCGTGTCGCAGATAGTTGATCCTAATTCAAGTTTTCTTTACTTGGACGCCACTTATTTGGTTTTTGAACGGTAAAAAAGTTGATAGTACCTGTTCCACAGACGAAAATAGATTTCTCATCACCTTAAAAGCTCAATGAAAAATCCTTGAGAAGTTGTTACAAAATTCCAAAAAGAAGTGCAAGCAAAGGAGACAAAAGGAGAATAAGATATATCAAAGGAAAATAAGATATCAGGATAATTTCTAAACGGTCCCTTTCAACGGATTATCACATCCGAATACTTTAGATTTCGCATCCGAACTGAAAAACTTAGAATCTAGGTCATTTAAGAAAGCGAGACTTATCCTCTTCCTGATTGAGTTTGACTAGACACTAAGAACATTTTAATTGAAATTTAGGACAAGATCACACCACTAGCTTCCTACGCCTCCCCGGGTCGAGTTATCACAGGAGTTTGTTTTGTCTTTGCTTCACGAAGTTTAGTTTCAAATTAACAAGATTAATAAAAATTAATGATTTTTCATTAAGATTTATTCTGAAATTATTTTCCAACACAGAATGGCGCGAAAAGAGATTCCTCAGCGGCCCTAATTTGCCCCTAAGTCTCGTATGAAGCGAATAGTCTTGGTGTAATCCTTGTTTAACTTTCTAGTTGCATATCAAAATAAATTAGAATCTAAATTGAATTACTGAAATGTTAGAGACAGGCACAGTAACAGGAAAAGTTTCACCTAATCATTGAATTTGGAAAAGTTATAAATGTTAGTGTATCTTACGATAACAAAAAGTGCGCTAAATTTTAGGTATTAAAAAATGGCCTCAGCTGCAAAGCGTTCACAATTTTTTACAATAACTTCAACCTGGAAAAGCCGTCTTCCATAGGCAAATGGCTAAATCTTTTTATACCGGTCACTGATCTATACGTCCAATAAGGCCCTGGAAGGAAAGACGTAGGTTCGTGCTTACTAATTAGGTAACGTCGGAGTTGATTCTTATTGCAGGGGTGGTAGTAAGCTGTCACCCTCAGTTCTAGATACTAGATCTTTGGAATTTTCCGTTTCTCTCATATTCAATGATGCAACGGGTTGATAAAAATTTATAAAACTTATAGGAGAAACCGATACTATCAGTTTTTTTTTAGCAGAATCAATATATGAATGCTGCATTCGTGCTAGTGTTTGAGGAAAGAAGAACTAGGTTGTGACATAAATATTTATTCAATATAGATAGTGAAAATGAATTTAAAATAGTGTCCGAAAGAGAAACATCAAGTTTAAATAGAAACATCTATATACTTCATAAAATCTTTTACACTCCAAAGATACAGTGAATAATGGAAAGTTATTTTCCCCTAAAAGATAAAAGAATATGTGATTCACTTCTCTGTTTTCTCTGACCTGACGGCTCCTCAATGCAGTCAGATATGCACACGTCATGAAACAGAGAACATTCATTGATACCATGTTTTAAAAATATACGATCATGATTATGGACTTGACCAAGTGAATCGGTACCAACGCAAACTAACACTTCTGAAACATTGTTGCAGTAAGTAACCACAGCATTTGAATTGAGTAAAATAGCGGTAATCAATATTAGGGAAAATCGCTTTTAAGCCACTTTTCAGTACCTGGTACACAACTCAAAGGCTGGATATTTAAACAATTTTTGCGATCGTTGCGGAACAGCATTCTACGTAAGATTTCTGTGGAGTTTGCTATGCCACGTGCTGTTTTATTCCAGCTAAAATCCTCAAGTTTGAGCCTTTCTCAAACGAAATTAGAGAATTTCCGCTGGAAAAGCAGCGCGTAAGGCATCCTAGTTTTCAAAAGAATTTAAGTCGCAAGCTGTAACGCGACAACGACGTAAGTTGTTCGAAAATTCGTTCCCGCCGATGAATGTGAGGTGCATTGACATCATGAGCTGTTAAACGCCCCGTAGCACCTCCGCGTTCATCAACGTCTCAGCTCTCTAAATGTGACCGCCGTTCTTGAAAAGCATATTCATGAAGAAGAGGAGTAAGCAAAGCGTTTGACTTCCAGTTAATGGAAAACTCTTCTTCAAAACTAAAGTTTTACGGCCAGCCCTCCACAGTGTGTGAAGGTCAGCTCACAGCAAGCACGTAGCACCGGCTGCCGCACGTCTCGCATATTACGTCAATGTCTACGTCAGCAGTAGAGGGGCTGGAGGCTCATACCTGATGCAAACATTTGGACATTCTTGTTGTTCCTGTTTCTTGTTCAGCGTAAAATTTAAGTGAAAAAGTAAATAATTGAATACTGTTGTTTTCTTAATCCTTGTTTTTATCATGAAGAGTCTTACCGTAAAGAGGCTCCACATAAGGCGATTTAAACATCAAAGAACTTGAAGCTTCTCGAATTATAGCAAAAAAAAGCATATGCTCTTAATACACATTTCAACGTAAATAACGCGTGACAGCAGATTACAGCTTCAAATACCTTGGACACCGTCAATGTTCGTGTACATTCCAATAGAAATTTTATTTGATTTAGAGTGTATAGCCGGTTTCTGTCTTGACGTAAACTTAGTCTTAAAACAAAACTCAGAAATATGAGCGCGCAGAGATGAAGCAAGGCTGTCAGAATATTTGGCATCGTCATCGAGGTGTTAGCGAGAGCACATCAACCGACTCAACAGTACGTGCAGGACAAATTCTCGAGACTTCTTGCTAAATAAACGACTAATGACAGGGTTTGAAATTCTCTTCAACGAAATTATAAACAAAACTCCGTTTGGAATCTGTTCAAATCGAGGACGGCACTCGAAGGCAGACAGACAATCGTTGACAAACCAGCAAATTTTGAATAATAAAGCTTTGAAAAACTTAAAAAATGACTCGATGTCGTGAACAGTGTAACGAGCAATACCAAGAATAGAAAACTTTAGTGACGATTGAACGTTGATAACGATAACGTGAACATGATTGAATAAGATCATCGTATCGAATGTTGACGATCTCACTGAGCGGTCTCTCACTGTGGCTCGAGAAATTCACGACAGTTCGTTACTGGAATTTCAAGTACAGTATATCTCTGTCAGCCCCTCCAACGAATACGGACGGGGCACTCCAGTTCTTTTGCTTAGCTTGTGTGCGAGCAATGCAGGGAGAATTACAAGTTTTTTAATAATTGGATTCTGATCAGGAAGTTGAACTACAATCAGGGTTAGTTCAAAGTGCTTCTTTTTCAGTTGAACAAATAGTTTATTTTCTTAGTACTTCATAGTTTTGAATACTATTATTCAACGTGCGAAGGAAAGTGCGATAGATCTCTCTCAGCAGAAAATTTTCTGTAAATGTTATGGCATTTAGTTTTCCTTGCTCACAACTTCCAAAGAAATGAAAAAAAGTCTTCATTTGATTCATCAGGACAGTATTTTCATTTTCAGAGTATGAAACTTCTCTGATAATTTAATGGAAGAATATTCCAAAAAACTCGCCTCCCCAGCGTTTGCGTTAATCAATAACTGCAAGTGAATGTCAGTACAAACACATATCAGCATGGGACGCACGTCTTAGTATGATGGAAAACTATAAAAGGCCAACTTCAGCATTGCTTTCGTTTCTGAACAACAGTACATCGGTTAACTCTGTTTTTAAAAAGATGTGAACTGAAAATGAAGGCTCAATTCGATCCAATACGAGTTAAGGAAGTGCAATAAGAGTTAAAATAAAATGAGCAATTGAGTTGGGATCTCCAGTTGACTACAGTAGTGTAAATGCCCTAATCCAAGCAAATTAATTTTGGTTTTTAACTTCTTTAACTCCGTGAGCTCTTTTATTGTACTCGCAAATAATAGATATTCAAGGCATAAGTATTTCAGTGAAATATAAAGATGTTCATAGAAGTCTCTCCTCTTTATGATGCACAAAATAATATTTTGAATAAAACCTGAAATGCAGGGAAAGTATCCTTCCTCATAAGTAAACTTCGAAAAACTTCAATTACAACTAAAGAGATAAGAAGAGTGAACACAAATGCACAACGAAATAAATTCACGAACACTTCTGATCTCATGAAAAGAGAATATTTTACAAGTTTCAAGATTGTTCATAGTTAGACGAGTTAAAATCCAAATTTCCACTGGTACGATATCAGATGTACGTTAGATTGAAATTTAAGTCACTGAAGCACAACGTGTTGTCTAAAATTAGAATACAGGCGCCCGTGTGAAAGTTGACCTCGAACATTTTGTTTAGCCAAACATGATTTCCAGATTTCAGTGTATGGTCGCTTACGAAATTTTGCATGACACGTCTGGGTAAAACAACTCAGTGCAAACTTGGATGAAAACAGTTTTTGGGCGCCGGACAGAATACCTTGTGGTACGTTCTGTGCAAAGGCTACGGGATTAATTCGAACAGGTTCACATTACCAAACCGTCAAACTTTACTCTAAGAAATAAGATTGCCGAAAGCAATTCTACCTGAATCATTAAAAATCTTTCCTCATTTTACACCGGGTGAAATAGTTCTTCACTAACAAACTGCAATATATACGACCATATGCATGCTATAACTGGATAAAAAACAGTTTTTTCACCATGCTTTACTTATATCGTCCGTCGGTAGAAGAAGATGGAATGGGTCTCAGTGCAACGGCATCAAGGTATTACTTCAAAATTTGCAATCGAAGTTTGCACCCAGTCTCATTCACAAATTGAAAGGCTACATACAAATGTTTAAAAATGCAATACTATTTAAAATGTACTTTCAGCGCGGGGAAAAAGTTCTAATGAATGTACTCTCACGTTCAAGATAATTTCAGAAAAATTATATTTCATTTTTGCTTGAGATTAATCAGGAAAGGTAATCATAAGCTGTGACCAGGGAATTCTGTTTCGATTAATAGGTAAAGCATGAAAGACACTGAAATGAACTGTTCATGTAAAAATTAACTCGCCAGCAATGTTTAGCTGAAAGCATACGCGTAAACGCAAATGAGGTATCACGATTATCTCACATAAAAATAGCCTCCATTAATTCTCGGCAAACACGCACTAATTAGCCGATGATTCTTTCCCTGACACACAGATAACGTTTTGTATAGTTTACTGAACTCTATCTCGTGGTTCTTGAAGTCCACTCATATTTTCGCTGTCGCGAGCTACATATCTACGCTAAACGAATGCCCAGTGTCTGCATTCTCTTGACGTCACCACGTTCACATTCACGATAACGACGATCATGCATGAAGCTGATAAGCTGAGTACGGTGACACTGTCGTCCAGCAACCGGAATGCTCGGCGATGCTTTGAATTTAGTCTGAGGCATGATTGCATGAGACATTTCGTGAGCGAGACGGATACCATCAGCTTTTGACGTCACTCTAGACATACCTGTACGTGGGATTAGTTTATGAAACTCGTACGCATATTCTCATTTAAAGTGTTTCATAGGTTTCGCTAAGTTCTACACGCATCTGTTATCAAATTTTATTCACTTTACCAATGTAATTTCATCATGAAGATGACGGAATAATATTTTTTAGTCACTTTTGAATCACTAAAACGTAGTGAACGAAACGGACGATTATCCTTTTTTCTTACGCGTATATTTAACTTGTTTGCTGAATAAGCTACCCTACATGTGGGACCCGACTAGAGCCAGCCAAAGATTGACGGGGAGGTCCGGGATGCAATTCGGAGAAAGAGCATAATTCTTTCACTGACTTTGTCCTATAGGATTAAAACTGATACAGCCAAAATTATAAAGAATTACATTCGAAAACGCTGCTTATTCGCTACTCGTTTTTCATCAATGCATTTGGAGGGTGGAAATTTTCAACGCAATTTGTAGCATGAAATTCAATTCACTCATAAGAGACTTTAAAGTAAACATTTCTACGAGCTTACGTAAGCAGACTCCGTGTAAAAAAACTGAGTTGAAAAATACCGGACACAGACTTATCGACAAAATAAATATTAGACCTACATGTTGTGAGAAAATTATTAAATGTTTTCCGACACACTATATCGAATATTTTTGTAGCAGCCGTCATGAAAATGTACAATACCAGCCTAATGGGTAATTTTTAGATGCTATGCTCTACAAAGAATAAACATTTTTTGTCCAACACCCAGAAGGTGACAGCTAGCTCGACAAAGTTGTTCCACCAGGTTTCCCTTGTTTCAAGAGTATGACAGGACAGAGGCTCCGAAAGTTTTGTACAATTCAAGCTACCTAACGAGAACTAACGAATTAATTGTTTCATAATTATAAAAAAGAAAGTTAAATACTGAGATCTAAATTTTTTCTTGACTAGAGCATTCAATTCTTATTCAGGAAACTAACGGCAAATGGTCATCTTTAATGAGTAGGTTTCTTCATTCTAGCCTCTGATCGATGACCAGTTTTTTCGGATATATGAAGATTCAGTTAGATTATGAGCTAGTTTCAGCCACCTTTATCCCAACAAAGGTGTTTTAAGAGAGAAAGGATGAAGGCACCATTTAGTATGGAGTTAAGGAGACACGGAGTCTCCAGTCTCCGGAGTCTCCATAAACATGCACGGAGTCTCCAGTCTCCGGAGTCTCCATAAACATGCACGGAGTCTCCAGTCTCCGGAGTCTCCATAAACATGCACGGAGTCTCCAGTCTCCGGAGTCTCCATAAACATGCACGGAGTCTCCAGTCTCCGGAGTCTCCATAGACATGCACGGAGTCTCCAGTCTCCGGAAACACGTGAATGTCTATGCACAAATTGTTTTCCCTCACAAGACCTGCGTTTTGAACAGTAAATTGAGAAGGAAAGTTGTGAAATAAAATAAAAGAAGAAAAAGAGAGTTACAGGCGCTGAAAACAAGACAGAATGGAGCAGGAAAAAAGGCTCTTTACAAAACAAAACCTAGTCTATTTCAATAAAAAAAGGTCTACCTAATTTTTAGCTCGGCACCTCACACTTTTACTCTGGGAACGCTGAGTCCCATATATAAAATAGTTGTCTCCTTCTGAGAGATCGACGAAGCCATGGGTATGGATCTATTTTACTTTATAGATCAATAGATCAAGAAATGTTCGGGTGCAACGAACAATCAAATAACTGCCTCGATATCGAGGTGAAACTCGTTTTCGAAAAATTTATATCAACATAAATAATTCTTCCGATAAGGGGTAATTAATCATTATGAATAGCGAATTATTCTTCATATGCATACCAAAGCCTAAATAAAATAAGTTTTAAAATGAAATTTTCACAAAATTGTTAGCATGAGAATCTCCTGCAACATTTTCCCACTTCTTGCTCGGCAAAAATACCGGCAATGAAATTTAGTTCTATGTAGGGTATTTCAGGACTCGAGGTACAAAATTGCACAAGTAGAAATTGGCCAAAGAAACACTTTTTCGTCTATGAAATTCTTCGACGAAAAAATATTTGGGTTTCTGAGATATTAGTTGTTTATTGTTTTAGAGGATGAAATTGGTAAATATGAAGGAGATGACAGTTGTCGATTTTCCACTTTTTGGTGCCTGAACCTAATTAATTGAATCAAAATAAACAAGGTTTCTTCTATTCTTTTTTCGTCTCAAATGAGTATTTTACGATTTATAGCAATAAGTTTAGTTTCGTCATTGATGACGAATGCGCTCGAATAAACAGCTACTCATCGATTTTCGAATTTTTATTGCTTGAAACATGGTAATAACATCGAAATAAACAACTTTTATTCCATACACTTTTTTCGTCAAATGAGTATTTAACGAGGTATAGCGGTAGGTTTGGTTTCGCCTTTCAAGACAGAGCGCTGGAAGCGAGACGCCATTGCAGTATTGCCATACAACTCGATCCAAGAATTTCTTTCCGCTTCAAAGACTGGAGTTGCGGTAAGTCATTTACCGCTATAACTAATAAAATACTCATTTGAGACAAAAAGTGCATAGAAGAAAACTTGTTTATTTCGATCTAATTAACTATGCTAAGGCATCGAAATTTACAAAATCGACAACTGTCATCTCCTTCAGATTTACCGATGAAATTTAATGACACAATAACTCGCAATGTTTATTTTGAATTTACTTTACAAAAA
Organism: Morinoia aosen; assembly: GCA_030386875.1. Taxonomy (NCBI): domain Eukaryota; kingdom Metazoa; phylum Arthropoda; class Malacostraca; order Amphipoda; family Talitridae; genus Morinoia; species Morinoia aosen. Next base: position 55,234,722 of record CM059575.1, on the reverse strand, counting down.
TTGTTCAAAATGTGTTCCACCTACGCCAATGCAATTTTCGAACCTTATCCCTAACGACTACCGGACGTTAAGAAACACGTGTGGCATTTCGCAAACCTCACCAGCAGCCACTGCAATTCTGGCCACGATATCTACCTTTCTGATTCAATGGGTGTACCATAAACGAGGCTCTTCACGTGTCAAAAAAAAAAAAAAATAATTAAATCGAGTGGAGTCATGTCAGGAGATCTAGGAGTCCATGCAACAGGACCATTTCGCCCGATCCACCACTCAAAATAAATATTGCGAGTAACTGTGTCATTAAATTTCTTCCTTTAAAATAATGAACAGCTAATAAATATCTCAAAAACCCGTCTCTTTCGAAAATATCATGGAAGAAAAAGTGTTAATTTGACCATGTTCTACTTGGTGTGCAACTTTGTATCTCTTGTTCTGAAACACCCTGAATAAGTTCACAGCTAAATTAGCCTGAAATCATATGCATTTCATGTGTAGACATCTTGTAAACATAATTGAACTTAATCCAAAAAATACTATACCAACTGAAGGAATCGTTAGTTTGAGAATGGATGCAGCCATACTGACAATTACGACAATCGCGGTGAAGTCAGAGTCGTCTGTATGTCGGAAATTTGGTCATTACAAGATGGGCCCATAGAAAGTGACTGTCTGTCAGCTAGCAGCAGACGTGAAGAGGCTGGCTGTAACTAGGTATAGCAGGAAAAATTCAGAAGAATATGGTTTAACCCGTTTTCCGAGTATTGGTCCATATGTGTACCAACTGGTAAATTGTTCGTTCTCGTACCGGTACGACATTTCAACGACATTTCAACTGTTAAACGACATTTCAACTGTTAAACGACATTTCAACTGTTTATGGACGACATATGAACGACATTTCAACTGTATCGCGACCTTTTTAAAAACTAACTGGTATCATACGAAGTGAAATGTTATCGTGAAATTGCATTTTCATATTTATTAGCAAGGATAAAAATATATTCAAGCAGTAAAGTCAATATCCCAATTCTGTTACTTACAACCTAACCAAACCAACTTTTAACGACAGCGGAAACCCGGTGATCGTGTTAAACTTTAAGTCATATTAAAAGCTGCGATAAAGATGCCATTTTATGCCTGTGGTTGCATTGAAGTGTTTGATTCCTAAATACTTATTCTCCCTCTCTTCATAATGACAAATTGTAGGAGGTAGTGAACATATATTTAGCATATATTCAATACGTGCGAAGTTACCATTAAAACTTCAAGTATAAGGTATTCATAATAACCTAAGTAGGCTCATTAGTGTTAAAATTAAACTATCCAGGGTTTAATTATCCAGGCTATTTCACACCAAATCATTATAAATTTACAGAAATTTCACTTTAAACTCAATAATGGGCATAAAAAAAATCTAAAAGTCTTTCGGAGCCAGTAAATTATAGTAGAAATTTTTTACTTTTTCCGGAATGATCTCGTATTTGAGAGTAAAGTCTGAGGTAGGTATTCGTCAGACGGAAGGTCAAAGGTAAGGGAGGAGTCGAGGAGAAAATAATCAGCTTAATTTCATTGAAAATAGCTATAATCGCTCACTCTCCTTTAACAGTGTTATAATTTATTACTCGAGTCAAGGTTAAAAATGACGGTGACGGAATATCCCTGATGAGCCAGGATTAGAGTCGAGGTTAGGGTGGAGCAAAGGAAGGGTGTAGGTAAAGATGCGGAAAGTGTCATTGCACTTCGCGAAGAAAGGATTTAGGGCAGATATGCATGCTAGGGCTAGCCATGATATCATCGTCAGCTTACTTCAATATTAATTCGATTGCCACTTTTACGTGGTCCCATTCGTCTCTTCGTGATCCACACTTCTTTCATTTGTTAGTCTTGTTTAAACCATCAGTCCACGCAAAGTGCTGCAATAAAAACCTCAAATGTGAACTAACTCATTTACTGAAATTGTATATAAAATATGAGCTCAAACTTGTGATTAAAATTATTATTCAATCAGTGGAACCACTCCTACCATTTTTGAAGGTGAAACAATGACAGCCTGTCACTCAGTTGATACGTTCACCATCACCTCACGTCATGAAAGAAGCGTGGAATACAGGTGGCCCTCTTAATGTGCCGCTCCTTAGTCCTATTGCGCGACAATTTTGGGGTTTAGGATTCCTAATGTGATGCATTAACTCCTAATTTGCAGATTTGAGTGAAAACGCGACTTAGTAATAGTTCAAGGATTCGTATTCACAATTGTTATAAAAATCGCTAACATAAATTGGCAATTGTCCATTTCACTGTTACCTATATTCATTTCACACTAGGAACTAACACATTCGCATTAAAGATCCGTGTATATTAGTATAGTTTACCTGTAAAAAAAATTTTCTATGATTTTTTTTCATGGTACGAGCAGTAAATAAGCTTCAAAATGTTTGGTACATATTACTTCACATATCGCTCTCGTACATAACTGTCAGTATATTCTCACGAATAGTGAAAAGAGATTTTTATAAACATTAATTCATGTGAGGATGGTTAAACACAAGGGAGCTGTTGAACTCGTTCGTATCCGTCAGGGCTAAAGCTGAAGTGGTCACTTATTTATTTTCCATGAAGTAGAAAACAGAAAATTGAAGACACGTAATTTTTGAAACTTATAAAATGGTGAACATATTCTCACACTTTAGGGGGGCCATCTGTAATTACTCTTCATTGTGAAAAAAATATTTTAGAGTCAAGAACAGTGCTGCGGAGAAAGTCAATGCATATCGCGCAAAAATTTTGTTCGAAGATGATACTCATGCAGATTCTTACTAAAATTTCGGAGTCCAAAATGCTCTCACGGAGCAGGCATCATTCTTCATCGCTGAACGCTCTGCTAAATGCAGTATGAAATACCAATCTTTTAGTAAGAGCAGTTCATTTTGGTAAAAACAAACTATCTATTTACTCTTTTATGATAAATTGAAGCTATTCACTATAGTTACTTCATCACGCACAGTATTTCGAGCACATTTGTTCCCATTTCGAAAATTCCTGTCTTTGAATGAAAATGTTCCCTCACTGAAGCTTTTCCACCAGCTCATTTGCACTTCTTTCCTGAAGCTCAGTTTAATATTCAGAAAAAAATTTTCTCTGCCTCAACGCAACAAATCCTGAAGATGTTTTTACTCGAAAGACTCCAGTTAGAGCACTGAAGTCTAGCTGAGAGAATTTAATAGCGAGTGAGCGATGATCACTACTACGAAAGCCAAGATACTTACTCAGCATAACGTGGTATAATGCAGCATGAGATAATCACAAGAATACCGGTGGGTTAAGTCGTTAACTCACGCTAAATTATGAGTGCACTATTACGTGCCCGTCACTGATGCGTGTTTACTTCTTAAGTCATAACAGTCATTTTTCCGTCAGAAACTCGCCGGAAACTTTTACGAGCGCCTCCATATCAAATTTCACTTCTTTCGTGCTGAAGTTATCATACTCGTACCATCATTTTGAATTGATAGTTTCGACAGCTGAGAAGCGATCCTGTTCTCTAATATTGTTTGGATGCATTCCTACTGACAGGAACGTACTATGTTATCGGGTATTTCTACTTATTAATATGATTCAGTAGAGAAAATTTTACGTGTTTGAAGCCAGATCGGGAGGACTTTAAATGCGAACAGATAATATTGAGGCAAAACACGTGGTACCACATCGCTCGGAGAATACCGAGAGTAATTATTGGGAATACCTATAAGGACACAAAATAGGACATGTTAGAAGTTGCCACTCAGAGAAAGGCAGTGAGTACGTGCGAAAAAGTGAGTAGTATTCAAAGGGTACTTAGAAATATTGGACCCAGAACAACAGATGTGATATAAAGAGTCTTAGATAAAAGAGTCATAGCTCGGTCAAGAGCGATACTTGATGTCCTGGCAAAACACTGATTCACTAGAATACCATTTGCCATTACAGCCTAGTTCATCACACCTTAGGACACTAAAGCGGTGTAAAAGAAGAAAATAGTTGTTCATATCAACTGTAGCTTAGTTCAAGCAATGCTTATTTCCAGGAATAGCAACACTTTTACTTTAGCTCTACAATTTTAATTGTGTGCTTGTCAATAAGGCTCATCCTACTGTAGACTTCCAGTAACACTGCCATGTGAACCATGCAGAGAAGCCGAAGAAGGAGCAGCGTGTGAGTCGGTACTTGCTGTCCCGCCATTGGTCGCTCAGGAGAGGGTGTGCCACTGCTGGACGTGCTCACGCTTCTTCGCGAGCATTTGGTTCCAGTGTTCCAGAGCGCGGCCTCTGGCGAACATGAATGATCCCAGCTGCACCCTCCCGATCACATTGTCTGAAAGAAGTCACTCGTTTAAAAGAATGTGCGATAGACATTTTCAGATAAATGGGTGTTGAAATCCGGATCCTGTCAGTGTATCCTGCTATTAGAATTCGGCCTTTCAAGTATTTGGCATTATGAAGTTTCAAAAACTTTTTAGATCCTATCTCATGAATATAACTACCTACATTTCAACGAAGGGGAAGAGAAAATTAAGAGTTTGTAACTCTAAAATGCATGATATGATCAATAGCGAAGAGTCCAACCATGTTGAAATTATAGAGATTCTTCTTTTCTTCTTGGCAAGCACATTGGTAAAATTAATATTTCTTACACTCAGTCGCGGCACAGTTATGTTTCAGTCAATTGTTTAGTAAGGTTGTTGTATAAGTTAGCTCGCTTTAATGATTTCTGCCAGATTACATTGAAAAATAATTTTTCAGAGTATGTTTTGCTTCACGATAGTTCAAGCTATCCAACTGACCTGCTTTAGGTCATTATTATTATTATTATTATTATTATTATTATTATTATTATCATTATTATTATTATTATTAATTCTTCATGTTAAAATCTATATTGAGAGATTGCCACGCAGGGAAAAGACGCTGGCGATAATTTTCAGTTTTGCTTCTAAGCAAAGTGCAAACCATCCAAAGCCGCTGGAGATATTTGTGTTGCGCGTGTAGTTGGCTTCATCATTAGTAGAATGGCTTCAAATTTGTCATTCTCTTCCTTAGAACGGAATGGTCGATCACGCAGACTCTCCACGTTCTGGTGGATATGTACAGTTTGATAACGCTCATCAATTTCACTCTCTGATTGACGAAAAGCCCAATGAGACCGTAAGAAAATTAGCTGATGAAGTGAACAGGTCTCACTTCATCATCGTTTGTCACATTGACTTATGGCTGTGACAAAAGAAAACAACACACCGCCTATGTGTCGAACGCAAAGAAAAAAGAATACACTTCCATAGCTGCCTGTTTACCCAATCGACATTGAAATAATCGTGGATATTAATAAAATTCGCAACAGGGCATAATAAATTATGATTCAATATCAGTGTAAACAAAGATTATAGTTGAGTTCCGACTAGCAAGTGGTACCCCGAACCAAGCTAAAACTGTATTCAATGAAGCGGATGACCTGTTTTGGTGCAGTGGTAATTCAATTTCCTATGAAAGGCGACTGATATAATTTGGCAGTTGATGCTAAATTGCACTTTGCGCAGGTGAGGACCTTTACTCTAATTTACTTCAGCCGAGGAGGCGTGGCCGGCCACACAACGTTCTTCGTCATCACAGCAATGATAAACCTTGCATAGCTCTGATAAGCAAGCATGTGCCTCAAAAGCTAGACTGAGATCACATATCACACTAACATATCATATCACACTCTTATGATATGTTAATTTGACACTTTTTGACTACCTTACCGCCTTTCGCAACCGTTTGAGAATTATTTGAACATCAACACTGATGTTCAGCTCAAGTCGTGATATGAATAGTTTTTTTTTCCGAAATATATCGATTTCACTACCTGCTTATTGAAAAGCTCGGGCAGCGGAGGTACGATATAGTGATAATGGAAGAAAGTGCATGCACTATCGATAGACTTAGTAGAAATATAAATTAAAAATGCGCATTTCGAAAATGCAATCGAACTCAAGTAGATTGGAAAACCCTATACCTTATAGAGTTTGGGTCATTTGCAAAAGATATAGTGTACCGAGTTTAGATAAGGTAAATTTATTAATTAGAAAAACTAGGAAATAACGAATTATGATTACAGTTAAAGTAACGCTGAAATGTATGGGACATTATAGCCATTAATTTATGTTCACAGATAAGGTATAAAATACTGAATAAAGTGTAGGTCTAACATGCAGCAGTAAAAATATTAGAAATGACATCACCGCGCGAAAAAAGTTTTTTGTACATTTCATTTGACGAAAAGTGGTATCTATAGCTACAGTGCCAACAGTTCTACAAGACGAACCTACACAGTAGTCTGCAAATTACAGCATCTTTTATTGCAGGCTCAAACCTCATTGCTTTGAGTTGATAAAAACATATTTTATTTCATTAGCTCTTGCGTATGCTATTGATAAATGTCTTGCAACTGCCTCTTTTCATTAACTACAGCAATGCCTAAGTAATCCCAGTGTAGATTATGAAGATTAGTGTTATCTGTGATGAGTCAACCAAAAATGATCTGAAGTTTTGACACAAAAAATAGACTGATTGAGGGCCTTAAAATGCGGTTAAAACACAGAATATTTTTTATTACAGCGATTGCATCACTCTTCGAGGAGAAATGATGGTCAAATAATAGAGTCAAAAAAAGATACGCGGAAGTTCATCAAAGATTGCACGTTCTGAAGATTCTAATATTCAAAGTACTTTTCAGAATAACTTCTCAGGTCTGAGGAATTATTTAGAATTTTCAATAACTATAATGAAGAGATTTTTAAGTGCCTGTAACTAATAATTTATGAACTGATTATAGAGATTTTGCAATAATTTTTTGTCATTTTTGTTAAAGTTCATTTAATGCTCTTTTTGTGCATTTTAGTTGTATAATAGAACTCTCAATAGTGTGTGTGTGTGTGTGTGTGTGTGCTAGGAATGTGCATTTACGTCGAAGTGGTGTGTTTGTACTTATAGTATTGTGTTCAGCTTACAAGAGTCTGGGCTGATCCTCCGAGTGATCAACACCTCTCCCAGGCCGAAACGACACATTTTTGTGGTTGACCAGCCGAGACCCAAGTGCTCAAGTGTAGTGTAGGAGTGTACACACGCAGAAGAGGGCTGTTTGAGACGCTTGTTTAGCTGCGCGATAGGGGAACTTCGGACCTCGGTACATAAGTTCACAAAAGAAATACACAAACAAATGTTGAGAGTTTACTGCTATTTAGAAAAATGTCCTAAATCTGAAATCTAGGGGCGGAGAAAGAACCACCATGACTAACCAATGGAACAGTCATATTCAAGTTAAGGCGGGATCAAACGAGTACCTGCAAAATACTCGTAAAATGATTCGTTCTTTCATCGAGGGGCGGAAAAAGTACATACCCACAAGGAAATTGTTGTGATTTGGGTAACTCAGACCAGCTTCAAACTCCGGCGTGCGTGTCACGGTCAAGTACAAATGCTTGAGAAGTTGGCGTGCTGTACTGAAAGATCTTCCTGAAAATACATATAAGTAGGTGTGCTGTGCATTAAATGCGCGAAAAGTATTAACAAAAAATTTTGGATTTATGGGGAAAAAAATGAGTTGTTCTCTTCTCTGCAGGAAATTTATAAAGGAAAACCAAGTCCCATGACTATCCGAGGAACCCTATTTAAAATTGTTTAAAATGTACTGGGAAGAGTGAGTTGTCGGCCGAAACTCTTACCACTAGGAAATTCCTTGAAAATTTGTTCGTTGAAAATCAATCTGAAGTTGAAATAACGTGGAACATAGCCACTCAAAATATCTGAGTAAATTTAAAAATAGATTCAATTAAATTGTAGACTGCGGAAAGAAAAAGCCCAAGAGCAAGTCGGAAATTAGCATCGTGATCAGTATAGAGCTTCAACCAACGCTCGTGTAATGGAATAACACCACCGGAGAAAATGGTCCTGAATAACGAACTGATGTCTATTGAGAAGAACAGTAAAAGTGCCGTAATGTGCAGTGCTGTTAATGATATACTGTGCGGTGTCGAGAGAGTGAAGTATGGAATGCCTGGCTTGCGAGTGCATCGTTGAGTAAGTGCTCATCATAGTATGTGTAGTTGTAATGCTGATATCCAATATTGATGTTTTATCTTGATTATTGGGGAATCTAACAGGTGAGTTTTAGGTAGCAATAGCTGTGTCCACTTTTGATAAATGTCGCATTAGCTTTCGGCATTACATGCATTGTGCGTCAATGTCAATATCTTACTACGTAAAATATTATTAGGATGTCATCTCTAGAATACAATTGGCAAAGATTGATGTGCATGTGTGCCCAGTTGATTAGAAATGCGGAAGTCGCATTCGAAGAGAGCGAATTAAAAATTGCAAGAAGAATGGCTTAAGCGTAAGTCTGAGTCGTCATACCCGGTGAGTACAGTAATAATTTTACATTATTCTAATTTTTAACGCATTGACGAATAGCTATGTGTTTTTCCATTTTTTTTTGGTTGCATCAATATTTCCTACCAAGGAGGATTACTAATCCTCACCCCGAGCTTTAGATTCCTTCGTTAATAAAAATTAATGAGGGACATAACGTCTCGCGACACACCCATTAAATGATTAGGACTGCGCTTATGAGTGATGTATCGCGCCGACGTCCCTGCTGACTAGAGTGTCTCATCTGGTGACAAATGCAGGGCTTCTGTGGCTAGGCATAGCGATGTTTCTGCTCAAGCCATTCTAATAAAACTAAAATACTTTTGTCAATAGTTCTGCACATGATTATTCGATATTAACTATAACTTTTTGCCATACTTGTAACAATGCACCTTGTTATATATAGTAAACATATCTTTGAAATGAGTGATTCGTGCGCCAGGGCTGACCTGACTTGCGGGCCTGGTGCACGAGGACGGTGAGGGCGGCCGTGTCCAGGGACTCCGCAGTCACTCTGAACATGAAGCTCTCGTGGAAGCCCGTCTCGCCGTGGCAGTTGGGGCGCACCTCGCTGGACTTCTTCGTCTTCACCACCTGCCAGGGCACTGGGAGTCGTAACATGCTCACTACTGACTGATATAAAATATTCGTACAGTTTTGAAGGCACAGAAAATGTATCCTCATTCATTACCGATAGCTCATACATGCATGTCTCTTCACAGATGCAAGTCAAAACGTTCATTTTCTAAAAAGAAACATGTATTTTTCATTTTTGTGTATCTTCAATCTGATTTTGACCAATAGCATAAATCATAAAGCTGCAAGTTGCTTTCTTTGCAATTCTTTTTGTGATTTTATTAAATCTTCATATTGAATACATTTTCAAAGAATGCATTTTTAGCATCATTTTGTCGGAGATTTGAAAACAATATTATTGTATGTTTGTAGACTGTTTTGGTTGTAGGCAAATTGCGAGCTTTTTCAGTAAAAGAACGTTCACTACGCATCTTGGTCAGTAATTTAAAATGAAACCTTTGCAGAGTGATCGTTGGCACTAACTGGCTGATGCTGGTTACAAATAATGTAGGTAATAAAATATCCATTGCTAGTTGCTTATTTTTATACCTACTCATTTTCTTTCGATCTTCTGGCATTTTTGCTAAGACTTTTCTCAATCACTAGCAAGCCTGAGTGGTCATTTTCTGTGTTCCAGTGCGCGCTGTCCAGACCTTGTTGACATTTCTCAATTATGGATTTCGGAAGAATTACAGGAACTCTATAATTGTATTTGAAAGTATCCTGCATTCATATTAACTCGGCCTCCCGTGGTTGCAATCCTGAATATTCTAACCACGTTCAGTTTTGAGTTTTCAATTTACGATTCTTCTTTTACAAGTGCGCTAGCAATGCAACTCAACCATCAATTTTGTAGAGAAGAATCACTCGGCGATATACGACCAGCATGGATTAATTGAAAAATCAGAAATAATAACACTTTGTTGTGAATAAAGTTGGGATATTGACTCACTGATACAGATTTACCGCTCGCCATGTGTCCACCATGTTCTGTATTTCAGTAATAAAATAAACTATAACTATCATTGGTGCCTTCAGATCACCGTACTGTATTCATTTTTTTATTTAAATGAGCAAAATCTACCTTCACCAATATAACCCAGCCTATTCTAAGCTAAACTAACCTCTCCTAGCCTAACGTGAACTTTATCGTCTTAATGTAAAACAAATCGTTATATATTGTAAATTTCGCTATTAGGTGCACGAGAGGATAGATTTCGTGCATTGAGTTTTGAGGCATCCGGCCCTAAACTGCAGAGTGGGCGGGATGTGGGCGGATGATTGGTTTTGTACTGGAAATTTTGGCTTTGTGGATGTCTTAAGTAGGAGATGAGGAAAATAATACGAATAATAATGATATTTTAGACCCTGAACTTATGAACAATTTAAGAGTACTTCACCTATACTTACACATTGAATTATGGCTAATTATTTAAGCATTATTAATAATGTGTTTAGTATAAATAGGTGTTCGTTTATTTTTCTTAGAATATCGACGAGCTTGATGCTTATTGCACATCCCTTTCGATTAATTTAGATCTCTTCGCCGATCCTTTTTCGATTAGTCCAAATTTCTCAATGTTTGCTCTGTGTTAACAAAATTTTTGCTTTAAATTAGTGATGTGGAAAGAATGTTGATCCTGATAAGCGGACGCTCATTAATAAATCCACTTGAGCGTGTATTTGTACGAGAAGCCATTTTAAAACTGCTGTAGAGGCCTTCTTTGTATTTTAAAAGCGTGGCTATTCATTTCCACTCAATACATAGGTTCGACGACATCGGTGTGTACAGCGTAATCGTGAAGCTCATGTATCGATGCCAGTAAAATCCATGCCCTTAGAGCGTTCCTGTAGGTCTCGTGTTCCTCATTTTTCGCTTATTCCACGTTAGATTTTTCAACTCAACGTTAACGAAGTAAGAGAATTCAAATTTGAAAGTTTCATTTTCATTTGTTCAACCACTGATATTGATATTATGTCTACTAAGGAATATCAAAAACGATATAAAATATCGTTCATATTAGGGTACTTTTTGAGAACCATTGCGATGGCTCGCTGCTTCTATTTTTTATTTTTTAGAAACGTACTGTTTTTCCTTATTTATACTTTGAAAATCAATTATAACTGGAACGAGGTTTTCCGTAACTTTCAGCGGATTCCTTAATTTTTCAATCATATGCATGGGATATCAATTTCGAGCAAGTGGTGATTTATTTTTGAGTTACATGTTCCATTGCTCAGACAATGTTCTCATTTCAGATACATAGATTTTGCATGAATTAGATGTATATCATAATGTATGACGAATTTGTTGATTTTCACTTACAACTCTAAACTTGAACATGGCGTACTCCCACTAACTAAGCTAGATTCTTGCGGAATCTGCATTTAATTTCTGCAGAGAAGGGAATAGAGTAACTTGTAGTTGAATAGATATGAATTAAGTTAAGTATATTTTTCATACCTTTGTGAATGTTAGCATGGCCCATAGGAATCATTCATGCCTTTTTTCTTACTGTACACATTGGTACATTGTATTGAGACCCAGAAAAGTTGGCGCGGAGAAATATTTTGTGTTTCTTAGAAACTGATTTTCAAACAGGAACGGGAAGAATAGAATAAGAGCCTTCATCATTTCATCATTCCTGCACAGTAGATCTTTTGTGGGAACACACCTTGTGGGTAGATTTCTTGTTTCCTTAAATCCATTAGTTCTTCTCTTTGAAATACCTTTGTTGAGATTAGGGATGCTCAAAATAATTTATCTAATCTAATCTGAGCTCAGGTTAGGTCAAGATAGGTTCGGTTAGAACAGTTTAGGTTCGGCTTAGACAGATTAGGATAGGCTAGATCAGAGCAGGTTAGGATAGGTCAAGTTAAAATAAGTTCAGTTTAAGTGGGTTATACTATTTACGAGTAAAACATAAAACTACCTTGAACTCTTCTTCACATTTGAATTGCATCATTTTTCCGGCAGTGCTACACTGGTAGCCCCCAATTTATTTGTGCGTTCATTTCAGTTTGCTTGATTTGTCTGTCCGTCTCCTTGACACTTCTGTAAGTTAATATTTTGAAAATAGAGGCGTTGAAGGTCTCCAGAGAGTTTCAAGCAAAGAACAGAGTAAAATACCTAGCGAAGAATGACAGCCATTGGTATGTATTAAAGACTACATCTTATCAAAAAGAAGAGACTACGGACAAAGTTATAAACATAGGTAACTGTATTGTTTCATTGACAAGTCTGCACACAGAAAGATTTGTTTCTATAATTTTGGTCATGTTGAGCTCCTAAATTTTCTTCCTTCGTTAGATACGTCGACAGCTATAAAAAATTAATTGAACGAGTCAATTAATTAAAAATTTATTTTAGTCTTTATTGTCAACTAACGGCTAGTACATGCTTAAGTCTTCCAAAAATTAATGAAGAGTAGTTATATTAAACTCACTATTTCTCGGTGGTACTCTTATCACTTTACTCATCACCGTACGTGCGCGTAACGAGCATTTGAAATTAACCACGTCAGCTAATAACTTATCTCGAGGCGGAGACAAGACGCAAACGAATGACTGGTTTGGTACTCAGTTTAATTCAATGTTCTCCGTTTCGCAGACAACGAACTGACAGCTACATCATACAGATACACGACAAAGTACAGTGAACACTGTGTATACGACGTTAATTTCCAAGTCGTTGAACTAACTCTTCCCATAAAAATGGCATCAATCATGCGTACGTAGAACGGATTCTTGAACTGAATAAGCAACATTCAACAACATAAGGTCTTGTTCATCTGCCAGTATCTCTCCACGCTCCTCATCTTTAATTTCGTATTACTCAACTAATGGGAATCTGACGATTGTGCTGGCCATCAAAATGATTTATTCTCACATGCTCCTGGAATATCGATCCAAGCATTTGATCGCGTTATCGGGTACATTGTCTGCATATATGACAAATTCAGTCAAAATGCTACTCATTGCAAGGACTTCATCGTAGTAGAATATTTCTGAAAAATTTGCCATTGGAAGGAATTTCAAACTCAACTGAATACCATGCGATAGTTGTGCTCATAACCACCTCCGTGTTTGACCATAGAAAGTATACAGCGTTTCATTGTCTTAATACGCTCCATATATTAATAAATCATTTACAGAAACGAGCTATCGACAGCCAATGCATGGGGTAATGTGTATGCCTCCGTATTAGAATTCCTGTGTGGTGAATGATTTTGATAAATTACCTTTTTTCAAAACTTATCGTTGTATTTTTGTGAGATTCTAAAATTGCATCTTTCAAATTAATATTCCAGCATTAAGAAACTATTGTAGTACAGCGATTGTTAAAGCACGAAATTAAGATATAGGATTGATATAAATAATTAGAACACATGGTATCGAGGTTTGGGATACCTTTCCCCGTAGATCGTTGCTCATCATTCGGTTTTGATGCTCAGTGGTTATCTGTTAGGACATTACCTTTGATTACATTCAATATTCCTTTATTGGGTTGATACATACAAATAATTCTGCTATTTCCACTCCAGATGTTTCTTGTTATGGCACATCGACAATTTGTCTTTTTCAGATACCAGGAAAATATAGTAATCTGCTGCTTTTTCCTATCAGAAAAATCAGTTTCAATTAATTTTACAATAATATAGTTCGAAGACACCTAAGCGTCAGCACAAAACTGTGCTATCTGAGAAATTTCTCCAAAAATACAAGCATAAATAGAGCGTAAGTTGAGGTATTTCTTAGCTGACATATCAATGTTGCCTTATTTTACATGAACTCTTCCCAATTAGGAAATTAATTTTGACCGTTGCCAGTTTTTGGCGTGTTTGATGATGATAAAACTCATTTCTTAGGCTCTTGAATTCATTCCCTCATTACACTTGTGGACATGAAGAGACGAATAATAATCGCTTGTACAGAAAGGCGCATGAGGATGCTGGATGGCGCTCCGTGCCCCAGATCTGTTTGAGTGAGAGACCGTCTCCAAGCAACTTTTGGGAAGCATTAGGAGTTGGGAATTCAGTGGAGTAGCCGCCTTGAAACCTTGATTATACGCAATGCGCATTCTTCAATGCAGTTCCTTAAAAGGTCGTGCATTCAAGACTCCACCTACGTACTTGCAAAATATCCGTGACCAAATCGCAACAAATGTTAATATACAAAAATACAATCCTTAACGAAATAGAGAAGCTATGAGGAAAATGAGAGACAGAAAGATGCTAAAAATGTCTCGAGAACTGCAGCGGACACTACGTAATTAAACTGGAATAAAATAGCTTGGACAGAATTTTATTAGTTAATTAGTGTTGGGAATCGGCAATATTTCAATCCTTTCTTCGTAAACAGCCAACTCCTGTTTGTTTATTTTCATAACCCAAAAAGTAGCCTGGTAATGAGTCTGGAAAACTTTCACACAAATGAAGTCAGACGGAAATAATCACCAGTCTGGAAATCATTGTACCTGAATGAAATTGTCGACAATAAAAGCTCGAAGCTGGTAACAAAAGATCGAACTTCGGAACAAGTGATAATACGCCAGGATTTCTCTACGACTCTTGGCTTCTGGGTCATCAATATGCTAAAATTGGGTAATATTTTTCTTACCAACTCTGTAGAAAACGTTACTTGAAAAGTCGAGTGCAGTCGAGTAATACTTAAATATTGGGCATTATATGTTTGGTGTTCTCATTTCACAGATTAATATAGAGGGGAAATTCGAAGGGGTAGTGATACTTGCATGCAAGACATACCCATCGCGTATTTTCGATTGTTCAGGTAATCAGGGGATGAAGTTTCAACAATATGAAGAAATACCGAGGAGTGCAGTGCAATTATTCGTGATAATGATTTTAAAATAATTGACAGATTTTCTATAATTTTGACCTTAGGATTTTAGAATCGTTGCATATTTTAAGGTAAAATCAACTTTAAGAAACATGCTCAGCTCGTATTACCTTCAGATAGTTAATGCATAATTGACTTTTTATGCATAGTTGAATAGTCTGGAATTTATCATCGATCGTACTTTTATCCATTCATAGTATTGATCATACATTGTATTTTACAGAATTGAAGATGTAGCTGATCTCCGGAACGTTTCCGATTTTTTTGAGTAATTAAATTTATCACAATTTTTTCGTTTTACAATTTTTAGTGAATCTATAATTTGAGCAAAGCAAACATCTTTTCAGCGAATGCTGTTATTTTATATAACTATCATATATTACTAGGCTGACAAAAATGATAAACGTCAATTATCAAAAACTACCGCATACCATCGGTTTTAACGTGTCGGGTACACCAGCGCTTTAAAAAGAAGAAAAAACGAAGAGCAAGCAAATATCAGCTAATGACACTCACTGCCTGATAAATTCGTGATTAAATTTCAACTTCAGCTGGTCGCACTGACGTTATTACGGAATCGAATCTTTATCTTTCTTACGCAACAAGCGTCTGCAAAGGATAAGGTCCCGGAGAATTCTGACGCACGAGAAACACACGTAACTTAGCTACCACGGTGAGATAATATTGAACGGTATCTCTCGGCATCTACATAGTCTATAAAGCACTACGAGAAGGCATCGTGGCGAGCGAGAGTAAGAAATGGTTGCATATTCAATTATCTATTTAAGATGAAATCTCTATTGGAAATTCGGTACTGAAATCTCTATTAGAAAAGTTCAGAAATGAGCATCACTCGTATTAATATTTGGTTGCGATCTACTATTCATAAATACTGGTCGATATTCTTCTAACTCTTCAGTGGTCATCAACTGCAGATTGCACTCACAGCAGTTCGATGATGCAGCGTGAAGCTCGCAGGCGTTATCATTGCAAAGGCGATAGTGGACAACAATGGAGGAAAACTGCATTCAAAGCGGATGTGACGTCGGTGTTGTGACGCTTTTGCTCTGCGTACTACACTTTCCATCTCCTTCAGCTGACAAATTTTTCAACACCAGAGTACGTGTCCAATCCCTCGTAGCGCCTTTAAGAAGTCGTGGCGTCGCAGGAGTGGTCAAAGATTTCCTTGCTTTTTCGAAGAATCGGGACAGTTAAATTTATACAGTATAATTAGATTTATTTCGATAAGTAATGCATCAGTTAAACCATTACCTTGAATTATAACAATGAACATGCTGAGATATATCTTCTTGTAGGGCCGACGAGGTTGACACTTCCTCGGCATGCTTTGGAAACTTTATTCTACAATTATAATTTCATGTCATCTAATACATATACTTAAAACGTACATTAGGCTGATCGAATCGTTGCCCTTGGGTGAGCGAACGGAAAATGGTGCAAGTTTGCAAAATTCCACTTATGATTTTAGCGCAAATTACTTCTTCCATTAAAACTTAGGCTTAGCTTCGTTTCGGAATTGACCTTTAAGATTGAACTACCTAGTATAGAAAAGAGAGCGACTTCTTTCTTCATCAATACCCAGATAAGAAATAACACCCAAGCTGTTTTTCAGATGACCCGTAATAGTTTTTCTTGCGGATTTTGTCGAATTTCAAGTTTGCCTTAATTTCAATAAAGTGAAAATAGTGTTTCGTAAAGGTTTTGCTACCGTGAAAGAGTATGACTTACTTGTGTTCGGCAGTCAAATGAGTTGAAATTACCCTTCCAGGTCTTAATGAATTTAATTTTCTTAAATTTCGTGTATGGAATTACAAAATGAAAACTTATTGAGATCAGAGAGCATGAATATTCCTAGGTTTATGAATGAATCATTTGTATAATCAGTTAATTCAATATATCGGTCATTTCAGACGAAACTAAAGTAATCCAACGTCAGAAATTTGAGGAGTTGTGTAGTGATGCTTTTTTCTAGATATTGAGTGGATAAAAAGGTTTAATTTCCCATCATTGTCTCTGACACGACAGAACACGGAAGTGTCTTCAAGCTCAACTGCCCGGCATTAGTCCGAATCATCAGATAGGCAATTTAAACTAATGAAATGCTGCACTCTTGTATTTTCTTGCAACATTAGTACGGTTTGTGCCCTGGAGCATTTGAGGGCCATAAGGTATGGCTTTTTCACATAATTTTCCTTTTCAAATTGATTCTACAACATATTCTTTTGATCCGCTACCTAAACTCCAATCCAAAGTTCTTTACTCTAGTGAATGCTTCAGATTTTCCCAACTGCATTAATCGTACTAAAAAAATAAAATCAAAAAATTCTTTTCAGACACATGTCATGGCTCCCTCAATTTTATATCTTCTTGCTGATATTGAAACTCCATAGAAACTCCATAGAATTTATTGTCACAAAGTCACGTTTAAAATTACAATACAGGGAATCTAAAAAGGTGACAAGGGCCACGTCAAGCTCATTCGCTTATTGGGCCTAATAAAAACAAGGGGAAAATCGCACAACCAATTGCTAAAATAAAAACTACACTATTAAACATCCAAAATAAGAGTTCCAGCGAGTCGAGCTAACAGAGAAAAGACACAGTAACAAGAGGAAAACACATTAGAGGGTAACATAGAAAAGGCAAATAAAATAGGAAAATATAAAGTGACAAGGGACAAGGGAATAAGAAAGAGTAGAATTGTCAAGAATAAAACACAGAGTTCCAGCTCCCCTCCCTCGCTAGCACACATGCGCCAACCCATGCTGGAACTCCCTCCCAACAGGACGTTGAGAGTAGTAAACACATGGCGCACACAAGGAAGACACTAGAAATGCCTTATACATAGTCATAAGCAATCAGAATGACTAGAAGAGGTGCACGACTGACCAGAGTACTAAACAAAGCAAATACTTAACAACAGAGGTCAAGATTAAAAAATTGCAACAATACAAGGAAAAGAGAAAACACTATAAAACTGACATAATAAAAGACCAGGGGATAATAAGAAGTTAAAGCATCCCCCCTACGCTAAAGTACGAGCGCCTAAACCTTGCTGGAACTAACTCAGATTTATAGCTAAGTAAATCACAGCAGGCGCTCGTTAATACACAGAGAAAAGTAAAATTTAAAAGTATTAACAAGTATTTAAAAGTATTAAAGTATTATAAGCAGATATCACTCTTCTGGCTTTTCCCCTAGTCATTGAAGATTGCAGGAGTAACTCTTATATTTAAGAACGATTCCAAAATTTACATAATTAACAATACACCAATTTCTACAATGAAAACGTTGCGTAAGACATTGAAAAAATACTGTGAAGCTAAATATAATTTTGCATGGAGATGGAGCGTAACTCATATCTCTTAGACACCAAATCGGTTTTTGGTAAGAAAATTAATTAGTACCAGTCTAAGTCACCTGCAATTTCTTTGTTCGAAAATTGCTGAAAGAACCCTAGTGCTCTAATTGTTCTTCGACTGCAATTACGTATTTAGTGTAGATCAGGAGTCATACTTTAGTCTAAACTATGCCGCTAAGGCGGAGGAGGTCTTCCTCATAAATGGTTCAGGTCTTACCATCTTACCTCCCAGATCATTAACCCCTTCCCCGGCAGAAACGAGTATACACGTTTTCACAAAATGTTCTTTTTTTCAGCCGTCGACGAGTATACTCGTCTAAAACTTTACCTCCAAAAACCAGCTACATACGTATATACTCGTCGATTTTAAGCCTTTGTAAGCCATTCAACGTGTGAAACGAGTATTCTCGTCAAATTGTACGCCTGGCAGGCTCAGCGGCGATAGGGTAGAGCTGTATGATTTCAAAGACATTGTTACTAGACTTGCTCCGAGCCTCCGACAGCCATTGCCGTCGGATGGGTGTTGTTTGCATCCACATTTGCATTCATTTTTTTGTACCATTTTCAAATGTTACACCCCAAATGTCTAGTTCAATGGAAGATAGCGAATATGAACCTTTCCTCAGAAGCTTGAATACTTCTGATAACTCTGCCAGTTCATCAGCCAATGACTATTTCTCTACATCAGACAATGACTATTTGACTCGTTTTTGCCGACACGGATATTTCAAAATAAAAAGTTAACCACAAAAAAGGGGAAAAAAATAATTACAAACTGTTTTCATAATCAGCATCAAATATACTATAAAGAATAAAAAAAAATTAGTCTGAAAAAGAAACGTTTTTAATAAAAAAATTGTTGGGGAAGGGGTTAACAAAACGTAGTCACTGGCAATTCAAAAACTGAGCTGCAGAACATAACCCATTAGGGATTTTTGTGGGCTCCATCATCAAGGATCTGTTTCTGGACCCCATTTTTTTCATGTTTATTTACGATATTGAGAAGCTAACATAATTCTTCAAATTTATACATTTTATGGATGACAGCACATCATCGGCATGTTTTTCCCCGAAAACCGAGTGAACTAACTACATACTTTTCTCCTATGAGAAGAAAATACAACTCCCAAGCATTTTGATTGATGAGCAAATCAAGAGGTTGACTTGCAAATGTTTGAGCATAACTCTAGATGGAAATTAAATTTTTATAGACTATCATGCATGTTAGCACGAAAATCTCCAAATTCGTTAAAATTTTACCGAGTCAAGCACATCCTATCAAAGTATGTAATAAAGATCCCTCACACTTCTTTGATTCATTTGTTTGTCCCACATGGCATTGAAGCCTAGCATTGCATAGACAGAAAAAAAGCGAAGAATCTTCACACTGTAAAAAATATTAGATGTTTCTTTAATTTAAAAAACAACTCTCAGTATTGTGCATTACCAAAGGGGCCATTTGGGTGATTGGATTAAAGTGAGTGAAACCCGACCGGATGATGACAAGAAGACGTTATGCTGTAATCAGAAATTTTGTTTGGCAGTAAGGAATTTAAAAACGAAGAATGCCGTGAGCATTGAAATCATATTTAATGAAGATATCACATAATATGAATTTAAAATAAGTACTCAGTGCCAGTTTTCTAAAACGTTTTAGAGACCAGTTCCATCTTCAGTTAGCAGCATAAAAAATTGAAATATGTAATTAGAATAAAATCAGTCATTTCATAAAATACAAAGACAATAAAATTTACACGTAAATTTGCAAACAACTGGTGCTATTGAGAACAGGTTTTCGTTGTAAATATAAAGAGATTCTAAAATGCGTAAAAATCTAATTCATTTGTTCGAGTTTGGACTGTAGCTTGTGCTGCAGTCAAGCTCAGTGATTGCGCGTAGCTGAGTTTCGTGAACGGCGAAAACCTGGATGTATTGTCCGTTATGCGCTATTCTCGGTGGCTGGAAACGACATTAGGAACGCGTTGACATAGTCGATGGCGAGACCTCGGCTGAGACTCCAGTTGTCGAGTTGCGTGTACTCGGAGTGGTGACTAGGTCGGCTTCGTTACCATCTCAAGACGTTGGCTGCAGCATGAGTAGCGAGAATGTGCTGTAACGTACATCAGGTTGTTGGAGTGCTGGGCGTGGTGGCGTAGAAGTACGGAAAAACCCAATTTGTCGGCTCGTCATGGGAGTGGAATCAAAGGAGTGCTCGGTGATGAAACGCTGGTGAAGGAGGGTTTGTTTGACTGCCATCGTGCTGCATGGAGCACTGATGTAGGATCCCTAATTAGGAAAGAGACGCTTGCCGACGGAGCGCTTGGCAATGGAAGACTTACCTCCCTTCATAGGGCAAAAACGAGCGATTAGCGCCGTAAGAGAATTACGAGGTTGTATACTCGCCATAGCCCATGCTGTAAACCAGTGTTATTCACTAATTTTTTCAAGTGAGCCATTTCGGTTAAACACATTGATTGAGAGAGCTGCGGCTACTGCAAGTTAGCGTATATTATATATACTACACCTTTTCACTTCAAATTAATTCAAGTCAAGTTTAAATTCATCCAAGTCAAGTTCATATTAATCAAAGTCAAATTCAAATTAATCCAAGTCAAGTTCAAATTAATCCTGCCCTAAGTTGAGTAAAGAATTGACATAATCACTCGTCAATTTGAGCGTTTTTTTAATTAAATATGTATCTATTGGATAAGATGAGCGAGACAATCGTTTTTCCTTTCAGCAAAGAATACATGAAATTTCCGCCGGTGTTGCAATCTAAAGACAAGCTGTCATAAAATGTTCGAAGTATCCAGCATCAGAAGGCTGAGTGTGATTAAGATCTCTGACCGGCGTATAAGATACAAGTCAGTTATAAACACTTCGTATTATACTACTCATTAAAGTTGTTTTAAAATTCTACATTAATGGCAGTATATGCATCCATTCAAATATAGTGCGTAAAATTTCAGTTTTATAATTTCACAAACTTATATTACGTCAGTGATTTGAAAAGATGCCTTATGTGTGAAGTATTTACTAAAACAGTTCTTTTCCAAAACGCGCTTTGTTTTCAGATCTTTTCCACCATTCTGCTGAGAACTGCATGTACGTACAGCTGATACAGTATGGTTTATGCTAGGAGATCTTCTGGAAAAACTTATGGCATAATCCTGAGGAGTCCACAGTTTTTTTTTCGGCAAAACGTTTGATATGGAGGTACATACTAAACATTTAGTAGAAAAAAGGCCAGCCCTTTTCACAAGGTGTGTTTCTACACAGCGCACCCTGCGTGTAGAATCAGAAGATAGGGAGGAAGAGGGAAAAAGACAAAGAAATCTCAATGAAAAAAAATAAAAATTCAACATTCCTAGTAAATTTGATACATTAAAATAGTTTCAACCATGATTTTTCAATGATCCGTTGCATAAAGGTCCTCAATTGGTACAGAAACCCCTGTCGGCATTTTAATTACCATGTTAGTTATAATATAGTGTTAGTCATAATATAAGTTATAATATAGTTATAGTTAGTAAGTTAGTAGTAATATAGGTTAGTTATAATATAGTGAGAAACAAAAATATATTCCCTCGGTTAAAAACGTCTCATAAAAGTAGGACGATGAGCAATGATAAAAACACCTTGGTGAACATAGCCTCTATTTACATTACCTCATGAGCTTTGCGATTTTGGAATAGTAATTATTAACATATTGTTGAGAACGTGATGAAATGACAGGAAATAATATGTTGTACATTTGAATGAATAATTAGTACTAACACTATTAAATTGTAATCGAATGTAATAATTTTACACCGCTAGGGGACTTTAGTCTACAAAACGTACAGAAAATTTTTTACACAGAGTATACCCTAAGTAGGGTACCTTTTTAAGACTATTATAGGTATAACACTACAAATGGTAAAGAGATTTAGTTCGTTTAAAATGATTGAGGAGATTTCCAAATTTTCTACCGGCGTATATAATCCACCGAAAATCACAACATGTTGCGCCAAAAATTCATAAAATCCACCCTTCTAAATGAATCCCTACACAATGCAACAACGAGCAAAAATAGTGGACTTTACTTCCGATGCAATTGTTCGGTTACTTCAGTTCAGAGGAATTACAGGAATACTGATGGTAGTGAAAGAAGTAAAAACTGGTTTTGAAAAAAAAACTGGTATTGAAATTTAGAGGAACTGGGACAACAGCAACCAGACAACGTTGTGGCTGTCCACAGACCATACGAACTGATGCTTCAATTCAATTTGTTGCAACGAGTAGTGCTGCTTGGTCCAAAACGTCAACTAAACTTTGCAATTTCTTCTTTCGTTCTGAATTAAGCAAATCTCCGTATCATTTTTAGTTTTTGTAACTATAACAATTTTAAAAGGGTAATTTTCTTATGGACCACCCTGTACCTAAATGCCGGTAGATTTAAGCGACTGAGATCGTGAGCAGAGAACTAGAAGTTGAGTGAGTTACGAAGTCATTCAAACTTTAAAAAATTGCAGTGTACGTAGCAGTCGCATCTCTTCCAAAGTTTGAGGTTTCACGTATTTTTTATCTCAACGTAGATTTTTGATATTGACGTTTTAGCTTATCAACAGCAGACAGCAGTACAACGAAGTGATGTTTAAAAACAGCGGCATGTGGCAGCCGTCCAAATATTTTATTGTTTAATTTTGTTGGAAATGTTGGATCCCCGGTGCAACTGAGAAAGTAGATTTCCAATACAATATTTACATAGTTCAAAGTCTAGTCACCCCCAGAAACAGGCATTAAGTCTAGTCACCCCCAGAAATATTTACATATACATAGACATTTTAACTTCAAAAATTGGTAGTATTTCATTAAATGACAGTTTTTAGGTTGTGTAAAAAAGTTAAATGCCTCATGTCCCAAGTGACCTCGACCATATTATATTATTGAATTTACCTCATCACAGAATGAAGGTGATAGGAAGACCAATTTCTCCGGAATTATATTAGAGCCTCATTGAAAATATTCTTCAATTTTTTTCTTAAAAAACGATTTTAGAGGGGTAACTATGTAAAATGTCAACTAGGTTCCATGAAAGTTTTCGTTATTTTTATACATATATTAGTAAGCTCTATGGTTTTGATTCGGATAATTTTAAATTTTATTCGGAGAATAAATGTCATTTGAAAGGAGAAAATGTTGTAAATTTTAGACAAGCCCTTTTTAGACGGAAAGATATTCTGGCAGAGATGAAGATGATTTTCAAACAACCCAAGCTTATAAAACATCAGCTTGTCTTAAAAGGGCGTTATAGGGATAAGATTCTTCCATTTTTCACTTCTTTAACATTATTTGCATAAGCGAGAATCATTTTGAAAAGCACAAATAGGTTATAGAAGAATGAAGGCAGATTGGAACGCATTCTGACTAAAATTAATAGAATTGACAGGAAATAATATGTTGTACATTTGAATGAATAATTAGTACTAACACTATTAAATTGTAATCGAATGTAATAATTTTACACCGCTAGGGGACTTTAGTCTACAAAATATACAGAAAATTTTTTACACAGAGTAGACCCTAAGTAGGGTACCTTTTTAAGACTATTATAGGTATAACACTACAAATGGTAAAGAGATTTAGTTCCAGAACGTAAAATCCTTTTCTCACTCACGACGGAACTAACAAGTTCCATCTCCCAAAAATATAAGCAAGCCTAACTCGGGCCACAATTACTTCTCCCACTAACTCTAGCACCTATATTTCCCTTGCTGATATTTCCATGAGTAGATCAGCTTTTATGTGAAGTCGACTTCGAGCGAAAGCTTATCCGTAGCGTTACGCAACCAAACTCATCCATCGGGTAGCTCGACAGAATAATGAAGCAAGCCGTCACACCCTCTACGAGTTTGTAGCGATTCATGACTATTTAGTGGATCGAATTAAATGAAAATTACTGTTTTTTTTCAAGTTAGTACAAATTAAAATCATACCTGAAGACCTCAAAGTCTGAAATTATTTTCTGGAGCAAAAAAGATATCTGAAGACACGGCAATGTAACCCAGCCTGGCTGTAGACTGGAGAACAGGTCATGTTCTGTCCATTAGATCAGTGCTGTATTATCTCTACACTGAGGCCAAATATCTAAACACATTTTCATGCAAAAATAAAACGTGATGGGAAAAAGTTATTAAATTTGATTCATTTTAAAACGTCAAATTTTTCCAATGCATCGTATACAGACATTAAATTCTCGTGTAAGCAGAGTTGCTTTGTACTTAACTTCTCAGGGTCATCCCTGTCATCAAGAACGGTTCATCAAAATTAATCTATTTTTTTACATTACAAATTATTTTACGGCACTTTCAATAGTTTAGTCAGAACCATTTCCAAAGAGAGAATTCCATTTCTAGAATTAGTAATTACAGCCAAACTGACAGCTAATTTCCAACGACACGAGACAACAGCAATGGGCTAAATAACTTTCACCAGTAGTCACTAGATTCAGTAACACAAATTCAAAACACAAATTCGGTATCTTTTGCCACTTTCACGCGCAGGATGAAAACAATTTCTTCGAAATACAGCTGAATGTGCACACGCCAACCCAATCCCCCATCATTTTTGTGACCAAATATTGACAATCCGCTATCAAAAATGAATCGAAGAACATGGCCTGAATCTGACTGTTTCGTGGGGCTAGACAGACAGAATGGTACCGGTATGTTAACGGTGATGACAAAACACTACCATTTTATTCTGGCGTGGCCGCGGCCTAATATACCGCGCGTGTCATTGTAATAGAACATCACTAAGCCGCTTTCCAGAGTATTGAATATTTAAACTTGTCATTCTTATTTTGTAAACAATCTCCCCAAATTTTTGCGTCCAAACAAACGTCGGATGTAGTCTCTCTCTAAAAAGATCACTTCGTATTTCTGAAGTTATTTGAATAGTGATTAAATTTACTGAGTTGACTATTCTAGAAAGTTTCATTAAAATGAACGGCATTACTTCCGGAGTACACGAATATTGATTGAGAATTTTGAGGCGATAAAAGTACTCAAGTCCTAAAGAATTCACTCAGACAAACCGTAATTTCCACTCGTGACAGAAGCAAACCACTAGAGGCAGTACGCTGATTCAACCAAGCATCCTTTGGGAAAACGAGGCTAAGCTTCTTTCTGATAAATGCGAATTATGTTTCTCCACATCAAACTTTTTGACGAAAAACTGCGAACTCCGCGGAATTTATGCTACAAGTTTTTCCAGTAAATATTCAAGTGAAAACTGTACTGTATTATTAGCTGTGCATGCAGCTCTGAGTAAAATGCTGGAAAAAATGTGAAGCGAAAGGGCGTTCTGGAAAAGAATTATTTTATACTGTGTTTTAAGCACAAGGCATCTTTCATATCACTAACGCAAATCAATATCCGTGGAATTTTCAGCCTTACATTTTTACGTAGTTTATTCGTTTTTTTTTATATGAACTGGTGAAAAGACTAATGTACTGGTTTCACTTTACCATAAAAAAGATGGACTGGTAATGCCTACGTGAATGTTAAATTTGCCTTCAATGAGCCTGTTATTCCAATGGATGCTCGCAAGAACCTGTCTGTACTTTGATCAGCATTCTCGAGCTTTCAACTGTGCAGGATTTAAGGAAGTTCAAAATGTATTAAATGAAATTTTCATTTTACCGTGAATTTATTTCTCGTAGATCAGGAAAGAAGTAGTGTAGATAAAAAAGAATTTTCACGTACTACCGAGAAAAATAAATTTCTTTGTCCGTTCCCTTCCAGGGTATCGCAACAATGTCAAAGAGCAAAACTTATTCGCTTCCATCGCCGGGCTCTCATGAGTAAGTCAATAAGTTAGCGCCAGGGAATTGTATCATGCGCTCGAGCGCATAACTCACAAGGTCTGCACGCTGATGTTCACACCCACTCGGGACCTCTAGAAGTGAAATTTCATACACAGATCATAAACAAGTTTGTCTCTTCAAATTTTTTATCCTCAACTTTCCGATAGCATTTGAAGGTCAAACGATGCTACACAACAATTTTATGTCGAACTAAAGAGTTAAAATTTCTATCACAGGAAGGCTCCGTTTTCTTCTTTTTCGTCGCGCTGTCACAGCTTGAGATAAAACCTGAAATTTTTTTAGGCCGTTGCTTCACCACTTCCAGTTATGCACCTCGCTGTGATTGCTGGTGCATGCGTGTGGAGGGCAGCACTCCTCGTTCCAGGAGCTGTCACAAATGCTGGTTTTATTCGAAATTACAATTGTTTGTTCGTATCGCACCTCACGTCACGCATTGTCTAATTTTTCACGATTCCACGAAAGAAGCATGGCACCTACTGGATACAAAAATACTTTTATTTCGTGTATCTCAAATTAACAGTGTCGTCTGGAACTCTAGGCGGCATCCAGGAACCAACGCTTCAGAAACTCTATTCAGGCTGGACCAAGGAATGTACGCGGACAATTGAAGAGACGTACGAGGTCAATTCAACGGCTTCCGAAATTGATATACAAAGAAAAGAATTGCGTTCATCTCAAAAGTTTAAATTATTCGCACTCAAGAGTACAGCCCCTTGAGAATTCACTCGTATCAGCGGCGCCAGAGACCATATACTAGAAGATCGTCAACTTATTACTAAGAGATTTTCCGCTCTGGCACCAACGACGTAGATGGCAATTGACAAATGACGGACCCAGGAAATCGTCTTGTGACGAAAAATCGTCACGTGACTCAGTTTTAAATCAAGTGAAGGCTGTGACAGAGGTGAAACTTGTGGCTCCTTACGTGCGCTGAAAAGTGTTTGATGGCTAATTGTGGCGTAGTTTCAAGTTTTTCTTCTGTAAATGTACTGTGGCGGCGCTCCCACAGCTGAAAACGTCTGTGGTATGCCGTTATGTTTATGCTATGTGTGGAGCGCCGTGCTGATAACGCGGATGTAGCGGGTTCGGTCCCAATACTGGCTACTACTATGTTGCGAAAACAATGCTGGTTAAGCACGTAACGCATGAGGAATTGCAACCTCCACAAATAAATATAATGTACACCTTTGTGCTCGCGTGAACTCTACATAAAAGCATGGACAATAAAAGATTAAAGATTCTATTTGGTTTCATTTTTACGAACACGTGGGGTAAATATGAAGACACAAAACATCTCAATGCAATGATTAAAGCACAGGGAAATGAAGTGAAAAATGCGCACAAGTGCACTAATGCAAGATGCTCATGACAATCACCAATGCGAAATTCAACACGACACAGCATACCAAAAAATAAAACTTCCCCGAGAATATCTCTCGTCAATACTCAAGAGCTGAGAACAATTCACAAAAGAATGCACAAAGTTATAGAAATCCCTACGCAACACCTATCACAGAACATTGAGGACAAACATACCGGCCTTTACTGCGCTGTACAGCGTGCCACTTTGACTTCCACTAACACACTTTAAAGCACTGTTTCAAAATACTCGATGCCACAAATTTTCAATTCATCTGGGATGCGTTGCAGGTTTCACCTAGTTGCGGGCCTTGTTCAACTCTTGAAGGGCGCTCGCAATGTTTCTTCGCTGCGGCCGCTCCAATCGCAGGCGTCGGACGGTTGCGGACACGTCGAAGACGCGGTGCCTAGAGCGCTTGTTCGTTGCGCTCACGGCCTCCATTGCTCGAACAGCTCAACCACTGTGTAATTTGCGATTTTTGACGTTGTTGAAGATTGGCAGCAGTGCGAGTTCAAAATGCAGGCTGGAGTGTTCATGCTGTCTTGAAGTCGACGTAGAACTGACATTTATGTTCTCTCAGGAGAACGATTTGACACATTTTTATACGTGCCGGTATCATCGACGTTGTTGCGTATCAAGTGGAGTTTGATGTCGGTGGTACTTCAGTGTCTGCTGGGTCCGTTGCTAACTTCTGGAGATTCGAAGGAACATTATATCGGGGCACTCTCTTGATGTTTCCTCTCGAGTAGCAGATGCAACGGGGACCACGGCGGCGGCCGGATCCCCGGAACGTGCACCAATAAGACCCTCTCTCGTTGTGTAACTTTTGGCGTTGCTGAGACTAGAATCCTCACCAATGTACTTGCTCGCCGCTTATATCTTCTCGCTTGGTTTCTTTTCCAGAACCTTCGCGACTGTTCCTTTGCAAAGATCACGTGTTTCCCCTATGATTGGTGGAAATCTTCCTTGTTTCGGGGGGGTGCCGAAATGTAACTGGTGCGTTCTCTCACACACCTCCTTGCCTCCTCTACTCCTTGATTCTCATTGGTCGCGGCAGACGCGGTTCCTCGCTTGTTTGAAGTGGGCTCGTACTCACGCCTACCCGTGTGTTGTGTGTGTGAGCTCCCATGTGTTTTGTGTGTGTGTATTGTGTTGTGTCTGAGATTTGTGTTTGTGTGTTGCAAGACTGTGTGTTTGTGGAAGCCTGAACCTTCGCAAGTTTGGACGAAGCGCCGACCGCAGGGTGGCACTTTGATGAATGACATCCTGTTTCAAACACTTGAGAACGCTGCCCAAAGAGCCGACCCTCGACGATATTCGATGCACAACACATTCTAATGTTTGTAGCCCCGCAGAATGTTTACTTTTCTTTAAATGTTATGGCTTCACGGAATTTAGCCCAAGAATAAAAATGTGATGTGATTTTGCCAAATATATATATGCCTAATATCATCTATTTCACCACAACTATGTGCCTCTGTACTGAGTCACCCAAGTGTCTTCAATAGCCTGACTGCGGGGATAGTGATAGGCGTCTATAATGGTCGAGTTTACTGGGGTTCGGAGCTTGCTGGACCGGTGCTTGAACTTGAACTTGAAATTGAGGGCCGACAGTGTCGGGGCCTTTGTAACGGCCTACAATTCCCTCCTCAATACTCAAAAAAGTTCAGCGCCTGTGCACCAGACTTGTCCAATAAACAGACTTGTCCAGGATCCACCAATCCTTGTCACAAAATGCCATAAGAGGGCATCACTGGGATAACCAGTACGTCAAGACACCATCCCCAGGCATGGTGGGTCATTACAGCCCACTTTACATGACTGGCTCATACCAGTTACTGTCTTTTACTCCAGGCATGTACAGGAAAAACTTTCATAGCTTCAATGATACTCAAATTACACTCCTGATCCAATCCAACAATACAGCTCATACCACAATCATCTTCAGCACATCTGGCATACCACTCATTCTCTCCATACTGCTCAAGCACCACATTCATGAAACTCTGTCTCATGCTTGCTCATACCTACTGCATTCCAGCACAAAACGCTCAATTATTGTTTCCTCCACTCCACTATAAGCATTATCTTTCATTATTCTCATTCCACCTTCATGTACGTCTGTTCACACTCAATGACTTACACCTCACAGCAAACAAGAGTTGACTCCCAAAACTACCATAATAGAACATCTCACACTTAGGTACTGGCTTTTTCATATACCAGTTAAGTGTAGGCTTTCGCATCATGCTAAGCTTCCACTTATTCAATCCATACTCTTTTGTTCGCCTCTCAACCTCTTTTTTCCAACTCTTGCAGTCCCACTCAGGCCCTACTCCTCCAACATTTATTAAACTCCAGTCATCCACAGGTCTCACAATTCTAACATGAATAATCTTTTGCATACTTAGTTTCCTTGCATGCCCCCAACATTCTTTCTCTCAATAGCTTACCCTCACATTCCATTCAAATATTCGCTTTATCCACCTGCTATTGTGAATTCTTTCAATTCTCACCTTATGATTCAGCACAGCTTTCATCATTCTTTCTGAAAATAGGCTTCACCCTAGGTCACCTCTAATGGCTTCTATAGCTGTCCATTTTGGAGCACCCAATTCTAAACGTCCTACCTTATTTTATATTACATCCAGCTTTACAAGATCACTTCCATTCCAGGCAAGAGCACTCATACACTACATGACACTAGGTACAGCAATATACTTCCTATCTAGGGGCAACACACTTCCTAATGCTATCGGAAGGAAATGCTCAGACAATATGCGACTGCGCTGACACGACGGGCGCTTTTATGCGGCTCGGCTCACGGATTTACGGAGGGAGACATAGAAGTGTTGTTAGCTCTTCCCTCAGCTGCTTCATATAATTACCTCTTCAGACTCAAAGCGCTTCCCATTTAAAACCTTCAGTTTAGGAAACAGTCGGCAGTCACGAGGTGCCATGGCTGGAGAGAAGGATCATTATTAACTCGGTCGATCAGTTTTTGCGCAACTTCCAGACGGAGTTGTCCCTGTTGTTCCACAAGCAACTTGCGAATTAATTTTCTCAACAATCGTAGCATGGCCAAATTCACTGCTAAAATTGCATGAACTGTACATATTTCGACATTTGTAACAATCTCTACTAAGCTCAACACTACTCGATTAACATTCCCAACGAATTTTTCATTTCCGCTACTGCATGACCTACTAGATCGTGGCTTACTCTCGTCCTGGCTTGAATCGGTTGTACCATTTCTTCATGTTTTATTCCCATTGTGTCATTACTAAGGGTTCGTTGTATCTTCTGGAAAGTTCGCATTTGCGTACCACCAAACTTCTGGTACGGACCTTAATGCAGTATCTCTGCTCGATGCGCTCCCACATGTTGCGTAAGGACGACCATGTGACTAGCGTGTTCTGAACATCTGCACTCTAGCATTTACAAGCGCCAACTGCCTCGCTCTCTAGCTGTCAAAATTTCCATGCATGCAGAGGAAGAGTGCCGTCGACTGTCACTCAATGGAATTACTGATTGTAAATTTAATTTCTCCTTTCAAGAACTAATGCCGGATTATTTTTGAATGGGCTGCGCATGCAGCGCGAATTCAAAATATGCTAAGAATCGTCAAAATTAGCTGCCTCTTGATTTGAAAAACGTTCTAGTACATTTTTTATTATTCATAACTAAGAAATTTGTGCATTTCGGGGGCCGCCGAAGCCCTCGAAGTGAAAAATGAAATTATTTCAACTTCAGAATATTTTAATGCTACTTAATTTCTAAAACTACAATTAACATCTTCCGATAAGACAACATAGAAATAGGAAAAAATTTTAACAAATATTTCTTCAATTGGAAGTACGTAGAAATAAAAGTGGTTTCTTGAAACCCCAATGGCTTTAATGGCTTTAACGTAATTCTAGACCTACCAGTCCACGATGGGTTTGAGGTAAAAAATTGATTCTAAATCAAAGTTAAAGTTTCACGGATATCCAATTCAGACAAAGCAGGCTTTATAATTCTGAAGTTCACATCTCAGGCATCATTTAATGGCGCCGTCGGTAAAGCTTGGTAGTAAATACTAGAAACTGATGAGTATAGAAGCACACAGATGAGCTCACGGACATGAATTATTCTTCACAGCTCATATATGATGGTGAGACATATTTGTTGATGAGGTGATTTGTAGCGGTTCATTGCTTCTTTGTGAGTTATAAAATTGAAAATATATATGGTTTTATGAGCCTCTTATTATTTCTCAAAATTCCATTACCTGAACTTCACAAATAGTACAGAAAATTATAAAAAAAACGATGAAATTCAAGTTTTGAGTATGCTACTTCATCCACAAGGTGAGTAAGAAAACTTCCGTGCGCGTCATAAGAAGGAAAGCTAAGAACAGATCTTACTGAAATGAAGGGTGTGAAGTAATCTTCCAATCTCCAGTCAACGGGCGTGGAATGAGTTTACCTAAGTTTCTTGAACTTAAAACGGCAAAAGTTACCATCACGACCGCAATTGGATCAGCCTGCCTCAATAATCGCACGTCACCTTCGGGAGCAAATCAGGGGCCGATGGCCGGGCGGCGGCGTTCTTTGCGCCAGTCTTGGTTCTCGCATTATTCATACGAAGAGAGAAACTTCAACCTGACCCAAGCGTTAGTGTGTGTATCCGCTCATCGAAGTTGCTGAAAATGAACATTATTTAAAAGCTGCCAAGTTTTACTATTTTACTCCCGTCATTCCAATAGTAGCAATATTGAAATATCAAACAAGCTATTCTAAATATTTCAGACTTTTACCTCGCAATGAATCGCACTTCCAAAAAAGAATTATAACCAATTCATAACATAACACTCGTATTTTACTCACGATACGTATCAAAAGAAATAAAATACAATAGAACTGTATTGATATTCCTGAAAGCTTAGGTACAAACCGTTCAAGTGCTGGAATTAGGCAGGTTTTGAAATTTCATCGCAGCCTCTGTTCCTGAATTTTCTATCTTCAGTTTCTTAAAACGCTATCGAAATGTTCTGATTACATTCAAGGTGACACAAACTTAGAAATGCATCATTCACGCTTTCTCAACCAATTGAATTCTTGTGTACATGATTTCAAAGTTCAACTTTTAAATAAATTTCGATATCTGTTGCACATGACTAACTCCGTTTGTTTGTACGCTTCTTAACTAAAACTAGCTTGCAATACTAGGAGCGTAGCTAAATGCATGTGTATGTGAAAGGAAATTCCAAAAAGCCTCAATTCATTTCTTCCCTGCAGGAAACAATGGTATTAGAAGTTTGTACTTTTTTCGGCATAAAAACAGCAGTGAGCAATGACGCTGTTCAACTGGACAACCTCACCATGCTTCCTGCAGTTAGATTAGATTAGTCGTTAGTTTTAGCCTCCCTACCCAGCAATAAATGCGATCCAAAGAGAGGAAGGAGGAAGGCACCATTTAGTATGGAGTTAAGGAAACGTGGAATCTACGCAGAAAGGGCATAGAAACAGTAAGTTGTGAAAGAAGATAATGAAACAAGACCAAAGTTGAAGAAGATAGTAGTAGGTGAAGAACAGGACAGCAGTGAACCGAAAAAAGGTGGTCCTTAACATAACAAAAACATTTTATTTCAACAAAAAGAAGGCCAACCTAACTCTCAGCTCGGGCCCTCACATTGTTCCCCTGGGAGCGCTAATTCCCATAGATACAATAATTGTATCCCCCGGAGGGGTGCTCCCTGCAGTGAAGAAATTCCGCATGCGATGCAAAATAAACGCTGCCTCGCTGTATCAATAAAAATCTAGCAATATCTTCTTTGTGCATTCTTGCATATAGTCAGGAAATATTGTCAAACACAGAGCTGGCAGACTACACGTAGCAGTCTATCAATATTTTTCTCATATACCCATGAACTGCGTAAACATGCAGTGTTGGAAGGACGCGGATGATAACACTTCTCGGTACGTATAGCGATATTTCCTGGCTGTGTTTCGCTAAATATGACAAAAAAGAGTGATGACTTATTTTATCAAGGATCAAACACTCAGAGCAATTTTTGACGCATTTATGCGTGTCAAACGAATATTCAGAGGCGTCAGACGAATATTCTACGCCTCTTGGTAAATTTGGGTGTTTCACCTTTACCTATAGATATTCAAGTATTATTATTATTATTATTATTATTATTATTATTATTATTATTATTATTATTATTATTATTATTATTATTATTATTATTATTATTATTATTATTATTATTATTATTGTACAAGAAAGTTTTAGCCTAACTTAACCACGACAAAGATGTTCCAAAAGAGGAAGGATGAAGGCACCATTTAGTATGGAGTTGAGGGAACGCGGAATCTATGCACAAGGTGCATAGAAACAGTAAGCTAAGAAAGAAGTTCATAAAACAAGAAAGAGTTGAAGAAGACAGTAGTAGGTGCTGAAAAACAGGACAGCAGTGAACCGAAAAAAGGTTGCCCATAACAAAACAAAAACCTTTTCTATTTGAACAAAAAGAGGGCCAACCTAACCCTTAGCTCGGGCCCTCACATAATATTCAAGTGATGTGGAAAGTTGAGTCACATATTCACATTTCATCTGGTAAAAACTTTACGTTAAAAAAGGCAACGTTTGAAATTTGTGAGAGAAAATGTATCATTAGAAATGAAAGGAGAATATTAGTGAAAGTTCTTTATTGTCTCACAATGCGTTGAAAATTCGTAAAATGAGAGGCGAAGATATAGACAAACCATAAAACATCTCTTCAAATTAACTGTGAAAATTTAATGTCAAATTCAGCGAGATGCGTTCAAATGAACGTCAAAATTTAAAACAGTATTTTCCTTCAGAAATCTGAAGATATCTGTTATTTGTACTTTCAATTTCGTAGATATTGTCAATTAATGTGTATTCACAGACTGCTGTGACAAAGTAAAACATTTATGCGGAATGGTGCTGACTTGCGCTAAGTATGCAAAACGTTGGCGCACTTAGGCGTTTCGTATCAGCCCAGCCCAGTACGCAAAAAAGTGTCAATAATATTCCGATTGACACAGTATATTCATGACGTACTTTTACGCGCCGGTTTTGTGACAAGTTGACCCACGAAAGTGTCGATTTAGGGACCAAATTTTTCTCACAGAAAATCAGCCTATAACATGCAATTTTTAATCTTTCTTAGCAATGACGTCCTAATTATCAAGTGTGCTTGCGTCCCACAACTTGAGTCAGAAACCGAAGTATGTCATAACTCCACAATGACTTTGTAAAGCTTATTGACTCCTTAATGGACTGCAGAATTATACAGATTAAAATGTTTTCATGCAGCAAGGCCCTTATAAACTGGAATATGAAACAGAAACATTGAGACGTTCTTAAATTAGAGGAAATACTTGTGGTATACATATATCACGCAATAAAACAGTAAACGAACCATTCAGAGCACCGCTACTTTTACAATGAATTTTAGTTGTATGTATGAGTACCTTATATTCTTCAATCAATATTATAAATGAAATGACCACTGTAAAAAATAGTGAAAATTAATTTAAGTTGTGAAAAGCGCAAAAACTCACAGTTCTTCTAATGTTGCTGCTACTTTAGAGGAGAAGCGGTACATTCAACATTGTTCACAATCAGCACCCGGTGCTCGCAGAAAACGACAATTAACTTGGCTTATCGGGCTCAGCGTTACGTCAGAATGTTAACCCTTCACAATCGGAATTTTTCCTGAATCCCATTCGCTCCGAGCAGTGGTTTCCAACCTTTTGCATGGCGACCTATTTTGGAGCAAATCATCATTTCACGATCCCCATTTTTTCAAGTAAGTATACGTGATTTTCGTTCTTCGAGAACCCGTTTATTATGAAGTGGCTGTACTATAAAACACAAACACACAAATACTGCACTTGCACAAAGTGAATTCATAAATATTTTCCGATTTTGTTTTAGTAGCTAATACATATCGAAGAATTATAAAATGAGTTCCAATCACTTGTTTTAAGCCACTTTTTAAGTAATGATTGGAAGCCAGACTTACAGCACAGCATTGCAGGTGCCTCGTCGGTATAAACTCCACACAATCTTTCCATGCAATTGAGTGTTCTTAAAAGAAATCAATAATTGCATTGAAAATGTCAGCAGCGGTAGTTTTAGTTCGAAAAGGCTTAAAAAAGAACTTTTCCTTAACTTTTTAATCCTTAAAATAAGCATTCAAAAGAAGTGGAAAAAATATATCAATTCTGTAGTTTCATCGAGCTGTATGCCGAACAGCCTAGTTGGAGTTCCTTTTCGTTCTTGTATAAAATGAGATAAAATGTTATCGGACATGTCTTTAATTCTTCATTTTATCGTATTAGTTGACGAGGATAGTGGTACCAATGTATTTGCTACGTCAGGACCGATCATGATGCACGTACAATATCTTTGATGCACGAAAAAATAAGATTTTCAGATATTATTTGCGTTTTTTTCAGCCTGCGTTGTCTAATGCGACTGTATATGAAGCTTCAGTGACACTTAACACCATCAACTTTTGCTTTAAAAAATCAGCATCATTATCACTTAGGTTAGGATGTTTGGTTTGGAGATGTATTCGTAGTTAAGTTGATTTCATAGTCTCTTGAGCAAGTACTTCCAAACACATTAGAAACAGCGGCTTTCCGACGCCTGCATAACAATGCAGATGAATCCCCTCTATATGAAATCATTGCAGTATTTCCTTGTTTTACACTCATTTTCTGGAAAGAGCTAAGGTGCTGAAAACAGCTCAGTTTTTCGCATCAAAAACGATTTACTGCAGGCACGATACTGACGAGAGACACTAGTGCAGAGATCAAACCAGAACAGAAACTAAACGCGTTCGAGCAGCTTTAGACGTTCTTCAAAGAAACTCAGTCGATTGTTATTATTATCCTTACTTAGTATGTTATAACGCTACTGATAATTATATATCAGCACATAAAATAAACGCTTAAGGCTGTAAGTTAATACTAGCTAACCAAGGATTTGTTAGAACACATTAAGCAACAGTATGCATCTGGCAACTGTTATTGGGTTGCAGTTGCAAACTGATAGAACACTATAAAAGCCTTTTACTATTGTTATACTTTATTACGTGTATTTTGAATAGCTTATTTACATTGGCTGATAATTTTTGTTCTACGTTATATGTTATTTTAATATTCAGTTCAAAGTGAAATGGCAACCTCATGAGAATAGCTTCGCGACCCTAGTTGAAGAATTCTACCCATGTTCCGCTAATCACAGATTTTAGTGCAATTTGGCGTGGGGGGTGCATTCGAGAACATTGGGAGCAGCTATGTAGGAGTGTAAAATTCCTTCTGTATGCTACCTCGACGGTCAAGAGGCAAAATGCTGCGCATAAAAATACATGGCCAAATTGATCAAGTAAAATTCCACACAAAACGTTAATATTGCTAGAGTCTTGATATATCCAAACCAGTATCATCATTATAAAAGTAGCACTTATATTTTCTAAGCCTATTTGAGCTAATGACTTATCACCTGTTGCATTCTGAGAATGGTGTTTATTTTTAGTTCTTATATCAGGTGTGTAACAGAATGTGGTAGCGGGAATTTACTCTCGATACAATTGCAGCTTTTTTTAGCCTAACTCATCTGGTAGATTGATAGATGTTTGTGTATACACCCAACACCTTGGAACACAGATTCACAACACAGATTTCCGTGGAACACAGATTCACAAACGTTGGCCTACTCACCTAACACGCTTTACCATCAAGTAAGGAGTGAAGGTTGCAAAACGCCTCGAAATTTACCACTCGATTCATCGAAGAAAACACAGGCTATTTTAATTTAAAGAGTTATAAATCAGTCAATGATGTGTAAAATCCTACAATTTTATGCGCATTTGAAATACGATCGACAAATTCAAATAAATCACTTAATAGAAACAACTTTCTACAATGTTTAAAGTGCAACAGTATGCTCTTGTGAATCACATGCATATGAAGGTATTTATAGAGTGAGCCAATAACTGAGGAGATTTCCTAGTAAAATTACTTCAAGATTTATATAAATTAAAAAACCACAAAGACTTTTATAAAATACATTTAAAAGTAATCAATTCAGATCTTTATTTAAAATTGTAACCAATTTTTGTGATGTATTGGCGATTGAGTGCATGAAGCACTATCACATGAAACACTGTTATATTCGAGGGTGAATAGTGCATGTAACATAATTCTATCCAGGCCTGCTGAGTAATACAAGTTTCAGAAGCCAGCAGACGCAGCAAAAAGTATACATTGCAAATTGCAAGTTCAAAATCGGCGCCAGCTTTTACACAGAATATCAGAGCAAAGCCCGCATAGGCAGTTGTGCAGTAACGTTCGCGTGAGGGTATAGGTCACTCTAGCGTCTTAACGGAATCTGTAATTGTCTAAGACAGGTTTTGCGCAGCATCTTGGACAATGATATAACGAACAACATCGTAGGTCGCTGGCTGTGCAAAACTGATCCATTTTAAGAAGGACGTTTGCAGCATTGTCCCACAGGCGGTGAAGTGAACTTTTTTGAGCAGCCGCTGCGCAGCACCGGCGCCAAGTCGGTGATGCGATGCTTGTCAGCAGCCTGCTACGATTACGACGACGATTTAAACAGGGTTATTGAAAAGACAAGACACCAGACGCAAATGAGGTAAGCAGCATATCATTCTTTCGAAGTACAGTTCTATCATGAAGAGGATACCAGTCTGGTCTAAGGAGAAAATATCACTGTAAAATAAATCAGAATGGGTAATAATGATAGCCACAAATAGTTTTCACCACCAATGTCTTTAGTACTGACTTCGTGGATAATATTGATTTTGAAAATGGTTATTTTTGTCTATAACTTGAACACGAACAGTTCTGAATTTCATGTAATGACGAAAAATTTTAACGTGATAAGTCTAGAGACTACTGTTTTTGAGTGGATTAAATGAGTACACAGTGGGCAAGTTGACTTCCTTTTTTGAAGCGAGTGCTCTGAAGCTTACAGGGTCCCCAGGCAGGTGGGCGCGGACTCGTTCGAGAAAGGGGATCATAAAGTTGTGTGACCTTGTGATTCAGTCGCTATCATGCGTTGGAGTAACGAACAGTGTGCATTTGCCGTCAGCGCCTATTTTTACAACTGAAGTTTAGGGGTTTCAACTCAGCGCGCTTTTGAAATCGCTTCAATACAGCGCTTTTGGGACATTCCGCGGACCGAAAATCTATTCTTTTGTGGGTGACTACGTTCAGAAAAACTGGCTCTGTGCAGAAAAAGAAATTGGAGACTTCAAGGGCATCAACGATGGCTGTGTTACGAAATCGCTTCTCAGGGCGCCTCATCTCACTGAGAGGCGATTTGGAGTGACCGGCGTGGTCTCCCGATTTGGCCTCATGTGACTCTTTTCGTGATGGTATTCAAAATCCCGTGTCTATACTGACCGCCCGCAAATTCTGAAAGGTCTGAAAAGATAACTTCAAAAAGAAAGGGCAACACACCCATTAATATGCTGGAGAGTGTGATAAGAAACGGCAGAGTTCGATTCACCCAGTCTAGCGAAAATGGCGGGCGTCACTTAACCGATATGATTGATAAAACTAAGTAAACCACAACTTTAAATGAACAACTTTTACACACAAAATAAATAGAAAATATCCTCACTACTTTGTTTTATTGCAATGCGGAATAAGGAAATTAGCTTGTCGCACTCTGTACAACGTCAAAAAATATTGACGTAAAGTTCACGATCACAGTATTACAGATCAAAAGCACGACTGAGAAGAATGTGTGTTGCTTTTAGGTATGGTGACACTTGAGTTAGGAACCCGAGTTGAGTTGCCTAACAGATGCCGCAAGGAAATGAATTTTTGGAACCAAATTAGACGATATGCGAAGCTCTGCACTCTGCCTACGTAGTGAGCAAATGCGTGTACGGGTTTTCACGAACATCTGTGTCACTTGACCGATAATAGAGACGACATCAATTGTTCGAAGGAAGTGCATTGACTACGCTACTATGAGGCTCAAAATTTTAATGAACCGTGAAAAATCGATGTGTGTACATGGTCGGACTGTCGAGGTCAAGGCGTGTACATGATCAAAAAATTGGATTTAGTTTACATGCTCTTCAAGATCAAGGATACAAATTTAAAAACGTTGGTAATTCTATCCCTCTAAAAGTTGGCGATACTGAAGAGTATCAGTTATGCGTAGTTATTAATGAAACCGGCAATCAGCAGCTAAAGCACATAAGCACATAACGCAATGGAGTAGTCGAAACGTTCAGCTACCGTGGACTTCGTTGCGCGTGCCGAAGCCTTGCCTATATTGTATAATACCACCACTTTCCTACTCGAATTGTTTATGATGTTTGTAAGCTTTTCGATGAATCTGGCCAAGTTTGCTGAGCCACCTACTCACAAAGGAAAGATAAAATGTGCAACTTCTCTTATTAGCCAGCCTCAAAAGAAGCGTAAAGGCCAATCCAACCGTGTCGTTATCAATATCGGCTGAGGAGAGTCTGATTACCATCACGACAATTCACAGAGCGTTTAAAGATTTTGCCTTAACCTCTAATGCACGAGATAGGAAGCATTTCCCAACTAATACGATGAAATAAGTTCGTTTGGAAAGGAGTAGAAGAAAGTTATAAACTGGTTCAAGTCCAGTGGATCCTTCAAGTTCTTTTTTGATAAGATAATTTTGGTAGTTGAAATGGTTTGTAACTGAAGTAAAGATGGCTAGATTTCCTTTTCGAGCACTGATGTTCAAACCACAATCACGACAAAGAAACCAGCTAGCGCCATGACCCTCTGCGTGGTTAACAGTAAGGCCCCACGTATTTTCCTTGCTTCTTCGCCGACGAGGAAAAAGTAAATGCTGAATCCAATTACGACGTCCTGAAGACAGAAATCATTCAATTGATGAAGGCTGAGGCTTCAAATAAAAAAGTTGATGTTCCAACAGAACTTCCAACAGGACTTCTTGCTTAAGTTTAGGCGAGCGGAACCCTAGACTTGCTCGAGCGTGAGAGTGTGAGAGTGTGGGAGAAAGACTTTTGGCCTTCACACTCGCCCAACCTGTACCCATAAGATTTCTATTTTTGGTTGGTAATTGGAGCTAACGCTTGCTCGAAGCCTCACAGGAGCGTTATATCCCTTCAGACGGACATCAAAAGGCCGTAGAGTCTGTGGAAATGACGGAAGTCCTTCGCACCGCAACCGCGTCCAGCTTTCGAAAGCGTGTAGAAGCCGTCGTCATGGCTGAAGGCGCTCAAATGGAATAAAACATTTGTTCTCATAGTCTGTTGAATAAACTGTAAAAATTTCAGAGTTTTACGTCACTTTTTCGGAAGTTATGTTCTAATCATAAAAAGGGAAAATGTTCTGATATATTTGAAAAATCATGTAAAAATTTTTTGTTTGTTCAATGTGCTTTTACAAAAAACTGATTAAATCAAGCTTTTGAAGTAAATTTAACTTAAATACATATTAGGAGAAAAAATATCATAATTTTAAAAATCCTACGGTCTCATCTACGCGCTGTACTTTAGCAATTTGAGGCTATTCTAACAAAACTCAAATTTTAGACTCATGTATAAAGTCAGATTCATCCCATCTTTGCCTTTAACATTGCTGAGCGAAAATAATATATTTAATGTTAAGACTGGATCTTAAATGACACGGGTCGTAAATTTATAGCCGGCTTTCATGCTTTGGTTTGGGAAATGCACGATCTGGACGTTCTCATACGAAACACTTATCATAGTAAATTCGATAAATTTGATGCGCTTGGGCTGCCGCGGTTACACAGCGCTGAGAAGCGCTGGTGCTGATTAGCGTCGGTCAGGGATAGTAAAATATCCAGACCTTAATATAAAAACAATGTGCCTGTCCCGATCGTGTAGCTGGGGAGCCGAGCGTGGGATCAGTCGTTGAATTAGCCATGACTAACGGAGGGCTGGGGCCATGAGACCCGACCCCTCTCCCCCCCAGCCGTACCCCCGGTTGTGTAGGGGAGGAGCGGCTCAGAACCCTAGCCACCCCTTGTTACCCAGCTCGTGTGGCGACCACCCCCCCCCTTTGGGAAGGGGGGGAGCGCTGTCCAAGCGAGAGTTATGTCGGACGAGCAGAGATGACTTCGCGGGTAGCCGGCGTTGAGAACGGTGTAGAGAGCCGTGGTCGGGAACGGACGTTCTAGAGTGCATTTGAAGATTACGACGAACAGCCGGTTTTGATACTTAGGAATTTGAGTTGATAGTAAAAGCCGATATCTTCAATTGTTGAAATTCGAGACTGTGTTCGAGTAGAGCGTGGCACGATCCACGAAAATCCATTGACTTGTTTTGAGGGCGCA
This sequence comes from Morinoia aosen, assembly GCA_030386875.1. Taxonomy (NCBI): domain Eukaryota; kingdom Metazoa; phylum Arthropoda; class Malacostraca; order Amphipoda; family Talitridae; genus Morinoia; species Morinoia aosen. The sequence continues at coordinate 55,192,861 of CM059575.1, read as the reverse complement.
TGATTTCAAGCGTCTGCTATACGCTAAATTGGCTCGAAGTCGGGTGATTGCAGAACACCCCCCCGGGCTCGTGTTTCGTTGGCTCGTGTGTTGAGTGTCTGTACACGCTCAGTGGTTGGAGTAGGGTGTCTGCTAAACACCCGGTGATATCGTGAGTGAATATATGCAAAATATTCCCTGAGCTCGAGTTGTCGATTTCTTGTTGGCAGTTGTCAATATTTGTCTCCTGAGTATGTCAGTATGTGGGGTTAACCCTCGGGTATTTATGTGGGACTTTCATAATCGCCGCACTCGTGCCGTCCTTCCAGTCTTGCAAAATAAATGAGAAAACGCGTCAGGAGTCGTCCCTTACCTCTCATCTCTCTCAGAAACTAGCGCCTGAAACACGCGCCAACCGCCGCCATTGCTACCAAGAAATACGCACGTTACCAAAAGTTTATATATCTGAATAGGGGTGGTCGTAAAAGCTCCCGTATACGCGCTAACGCCACCCAGCTAAGTACTCAATTGACAATCGGAAAATAACGTAATTAATCTCCAATTTAGTTCCGGGTTCGCCCGGTGGTGGCAGCACGCTATCGTCATTAATTCTCATTAAACGATTCATGATTTATTCAAAATAATCGGAGAACTCAAATAACAGAAATCATAAGAAAGAGCGGAAGAAAACCCGACTCATACAGTGGAGCCAGCGGTGTAAGCATCCCAATCTGAGAGAGAGAGAGAGAGAGAATATTGTGTTAGCAAGACAGAAGAAACAACCCATCCAGAGCAGCGAGCAGCGGCGTCCAAGATCAACAAAAAACTGTAAGTAAACACCATTTCATTTCATTTCTGTGTATGTCGTCAACTGCAAATTCTTACTTATTTATTGTTCTCTGTTCGATGTGTGTCGTGTGAGTGTAGCCCCTAACAGATTGCGCATATCGCGGTGCAGCCAGGAAGTGTCATTTTCTGTGAGATTAGAAGCGGACCCAGCCATAAAACCTTACAGCCAGTCCTTGAGCGCGAGAAAGCCAAAAGAAAGTGCATTTCAATTTGGTAGGGATTGCTGCACCTGAGAAGTAGAAGCATCGAAGATTCTTTAGGAATAGTAGTTTTTTTTATGTCTGAGGAAGAAACATTTGATTCTCGTGCTCTTTGTGTGGTAAATTAGGTACATATTGGGTGAATATTGTGTTGTGAGCAGGATTGCAAATTTAGGGATTGTTCGTGCAAATCTAGTTTGCAAATAGATATTATTGTGTCATTCTACTCCGTTATTGGGGGTAAACCAACGATTCGGCTGTAGAAACACCCATTTAAATGTTCGTGTGTTCCCTAGGAAAGAAATAATACGTAGCAAGTCCGCATTTTGTCGGTCGCTCCTTATCGGTGTTTGGGGAAGTGATCAACACTCCACATAAAAGTTATTCTGTTGTCCAAAGAAAATATATAATATTTTTGTGTGTCGTGGACTGAACTAGGATCAGTGAGATGATTATGCAAGAATAACATTGCAAATTGAGGGAACGATTAACGTAAATATTTACGCAAAGTTGTGCTGGTATAGGACTCGTTTAAATAACGGTATTTGGTAAGGAGATTCCCTCCTGACTTATGATTTGATGCCCTACGCACGAGAGTCCGCATTTCGGTAATTTTTGCCAGTGGGGCCCTCATATTTCCTCTCTTGGATACACCCGAAAATTTTTTTTGTGTGTTTATGCTTGGATACCAGTATGTATCGCAATAATTAGAGGTTCAGTGTAGTGCGTGTGCGTGCAACTGCAAATAGATAGACTGGAAAAAAATATATAAAATAAAATTCGTGCTGATCATCGCTGAGTTCAAGCTTCAAAATGGGAAAGAACGAAGATAGCAACTCGGAAAGTGCTGCTGCAAATAAACAGGACGCAGGAACCGATCAAACAGCGGCAAGCGGGCCAGTGCTTGGCAAACTGCCAAAATTCGACGGAAAGTCGAACGTGGTGAAGTTTATCAACACAGTGAAAAAAAGGGCACTCCTAGAAAACTGGTCAGACGCCCGAAGCGCTGACGTCATCAGATATCTCTGCACCGACACCGCGGAAAACTTCCTAGATTCAAACCCCGAGCTCGAAGAATGCGATCTGACGGAGCTGACCAAACGCCTTGAGGATCGTTTCCTTAAAAGCATTTCGCTGACGGATGCACATATGGAACTGGCTGCAATAAAAATGAACCGGGGCACAATCGAAGAGTTTGCGTCGCGACTGGAGACCGCCTCGGCTGCCTTGGCGCATGTTATCGTGGAGCTGCAAAAAACAGCATCTCGCGACAAGCTCTTGGCGAGCGTGTTTATCAATGGTCTCGACCCGGCATTGAAGAAGACAATGGCAACATACGAACCAGAAAGGCTCGCAGATTGTGTCAAGATGGCACAGAAATGCGAAAGGATGCTGGAGGACGAGAAACCACGCCGGCCGATCTGCACGATAGACGCAGTAGAAGCCGCCCCACCCCGGCCACCACATAGGTGCTGGTCATGCAACCAAGTAGGCCATTTTTCTCGAGAGTGTCGCAACCCAGCGGTGATTCCGAGACAAAATACATTTGCCCAGAACGTACAGCGAAGAACCATAAACTGCTTCAACTGTGGCCAAGCCGGCCATATGGCCAGACAATGTAGGGCACAGTGGCGGTCACAAAACCCAGCCCAGCCGAACCACGCAGCCCATCGGAGTTTCAACGGGGATAACAACACACCGTGGCGATACGCACAAGGCCCGCCTAAGATAAAAAACTAGCCCCGCCTGCCGATGCACACGAGACAAAGCCGATCATAAAAATAAAAGTGAATGAACAAGACTGCGAAGCATTCCTGGACACCGGATCGGTGTGCTGTCTAATAAGGCCGGAAACGGCTGAACAAATTGTGTCGGCAGGATCAGGTACAGTAAGAATAAAGACGGCCAAGCTAAAGTTAAGTACAGTAAGTGGCGCAGAAATAGATGTGCGGGGCAGAATCGCGCTGAACATTAAGATAGGAGGTAAAACGTATGTGCACGACACGGTTGTAGCGCAGGTCGGAAATTATCCAGGAGACATACTAGTAGGGCTCGATTTACTCCAGCGCATAGGTAAGGTGACGCTGGACATGACCGGTAGATATGGTAGTAGAGTGATCGTGAACGGTCATTCGTATGCATTTAGGGACGGTAAGTATGCCGGAGAGTCGATCAATTTGATCAGACAAAGAAAAAGGGTAAGTATGCGACAGTCCGAGGTCGCGGCGGTGCTACCAACAGTGAGCAGTGACGATGGTGAGTATGGTATAACCGACGAGCTACCCGAGGCGGAAGTACCAAGCCTAGAGCATCTGCACACGCAGCAGCGTGAGAGTTTGTTAGCGCTCATCGGTAAGTATGCGCCAGCCATTTCTCAGCATGAGCAAGATTTAGGAAGATGTGACTTGCTCCCACATCGAATTGACACCAGGAACGCGGCGCCGATTGCTACGAAACAGTGGCCGCTACCCCAAGCAACACGCGCAGCAATCGAAGAACAAGTGCAGAATATGTTAAAAATGGATGTAATTGAGCCATCAGCAAGCGCGTGGGCATCTCCAGTGCTCCTCATCAAAAAGAAGGACGGCACGCATAGGTTCTGTGTTGATTTTCGACGAATTAATGAAGTCACGCTCGCAGACAAATATCCAATGCCACGCATCGAGCAAATTTTGGAGTCCCTCGGAGGCGCATGCTACTTCTCAGCAATAGACTTGAAGTCAGGCTACTGGCAGATTCCTGTCGCGGAAGCAGACCGCGACAAGACAGCATTTGCTACTGAGTCGGCTCAGTACCGATTCAAAAGGATGCCCTTCGGATTGACTACAGCTCCGGCCACATTCCAGCGTTTGGTCAATCGAGTGTTAGAGCCAGTGATTGGAAAAACGAGCTACGTTTTCATAGACGACGTAGTGGTATTTTCGAAGACGTTTGAGGATCACATCGCTCATTTGGAAGAAGTTCTCGCTCTCCTTAAGAGGTCGGGTTTAAAAATTTCCCTGAAAAAGTGCAGCTTTGCAAAACCCTCCATCGAATATTTAGGCCATGTTGTCTCGAAGGACGGAATTCAAGTTGACCAAAGGAAAATCACGGCCATTCGCGAGTTGTTACCACCGAAAAAACCGAAAGATGTACGAAGAATTTTGGGAATGGCAGGCTACTATCGAAGACACATAGCAAATTTCTCAGAGCGAGTCGCACTTTTGACGGCTTTGACTAAGAAGTGTGCCAAGTTTGTGTGGACGAACGAACATCAGGCCGCATTCGACGCGCTCAAATCGGCCCTAGCTGAAGCGCCGGTGTTGGGTTACCCAGATTTCGAGCGACCGTTCAGGCTGCATACCGACGCCAGTGATGTCGCTCTGGGAGGAGTACTGACGCAAGAAAAGGACGGCCTGGATCACCCGATAGCATACTATTCACGGAAATTTACACCGGCAGAGACCCGGTACTCTACAACCGAAAGAGAAGCTTTAGCTATTGTGGAAAACGTCCGCCATTTTGCTCGATACCTATACGGTCGGAAGTTTCAGATCCTAACAGACCATCAGCCGCTGCGATATTTGTTCCAATACAAAGCTACCGTTCCACGGATCGCCCGCTGGGCAGTGCTACTGTCACAGTTCGAATATGAAATTTCGTATAGACCCGGCAAGGAGAATGTGATTCCAGACACGCTCTCACGCGGAGTGGCAGCCGTCCGCCCGACCGTGACGGAAGCGCTGGACCCGTACGAAGTTTTCTGTGCGGAAAAGGTAAGTATGGAGCAGCGCAAAGCACAGCACTGGGCCAAGGTCATCAACGCATTGGAAGGAAAGGGTGAATTGGTGACAGATCCGAGCCAGTATAAGGATTTCGTGCTAGACAATGACTGCCTATTTTACCTAGAAGTTAAAGACAATGGAGACATTCGCAAACGTGCAGTGATTCCTGAATCCCTAATAAAGCCCGCGTTAATAATGTCGCACGATACGCGAATTTCCGGACATTTTGGAGCAAGAAAAACCCTCCACCGTGCTAGAGAATTATTCTTTTGGCCAAATATGGCACGACACGTGCAAGAGAACGTGAAAAATTGCACGACGTGTCAGAAACGAAGTCCCCACGGGGGCCTCAAAGCAAAAATAGGCGAATTACCGCCAGTCTCACGACCATTAGAAAGGGTGGGGATTGATCTCATTGGAGAGCTGACACAGTCACACGCCGGACATAGATATCTTCTGACGATCGTGTGCCACTTCTCTAGACACGTGCAGGCATACCCACTGCGCGATAAGAAGAGCGAAACAGTAGCGCGAGCGTTCATGGACTATGTATGCAGGTATGGCTGTCCGGAACACATCGTGTCAGATCGAGGTACGGAGTTTACCGCCCAAAATTTCCAAGAAATGTGCCGCATTTTGAAGTCCAAGTTGCATTTCACCACGGCCTTCCACCCAGCCAGTAACGGTATGACGGAAGCCTTCAACAAGTTGATAAAGACAACGTTGGCCACAACAGTAGAAAAGGATCTCACATCATGGGACGAGCAGCTACCTTTCGCCACGCTCGCCCTAAACTGTTCGTATCATGCCTCGGTAGACAACACACCGTACTTTTTGTTCCATGGACGCGACGCTCCCTTGCCACTGTCTGATATTCTGCAGCCCAGGATACTAAACTATGCTTTGGAGGAGAACTTTCCTCACGCCGCTTTTGCCAGATTGCAAATTGCGTTCGAAAACGCGATGTCAGCAAGCCGAAATGCACATGACAAGAATGTGAGATTTCAGCGCGTGAGAGATAGAGAACTTAGAGTCGGCGACTGCGTATTCCTACGGAATACAGCAGGAAGAAACAAGGCGATGGGTAAATTCCGACCTAATTGGTTAGGCCCGTACAGAATTCAGGCCCTTCCAACACCGATGAACGTCGTAATACGACAAGTCCACGGCCGCCGGCACGAGATAACGGTCCACAGAAATAGACTTAAGCCCGCGTCATTTCAACCAGAGGAGACAATAGTAATACAAGACGAGCGTCCTCGAAGGAATGGGAGGAGCGTCGAGCACGTCACCGAAGTACGTCACGACGATAGCGATTCGGAAAGCAGCGATGACGACATCTATGTAACAAGGCCTGAAGCACCCTCACCCCTACCCACCCCGGCAGCTAGACGTCCTTACGCTCTAAGATCCGCCGGTCCGGTAGAAGAGTAGAGGAGTAGAGGAGAAGATAACATGAGCAAAACTACTAGGTAACAAGTAGAGAGGAGATAAGCCTACTAATTTCATGTTCTCTTTCAGATTAACCTAGTAAATAAGTAGGTAGATAAGCTGACTAATATAATTTTCTTCTCAGACTAAACCTAGCAAAATAAGTAGGTAGATAAGCTGACTAATATAATTTTCTTTCCAGACTAAACCTAGCAAAATAAGTAGTAGATAAGCACTAATCTAATTCCTTTACAGAATAGCTTAGCAACAACTAGGTTGGCAGGAAAATTTCTGAGTAGTCGGCTGCTAGGCAAATAACTTTTAGGAATGCTAGCAGCCAGCACGAGCGACTGTGCGCAGAGCTTTAGAGCCGGCACAGGACGAGTCATAAAATCGAGAGGCATAAAGGATCTCAAGCCGAGCCCGGAAAAGATGAGCTCAACCGCCTGAAGCGAGTGCGACGCGCAGAAAAGAGGCTAGTAGAGACTCGGCATACATATTATAGTGGCGTACTTGACGAAATTTTCATTTTTTTTGGTAGTATTGATAAGTACAGTCTTACTAATAAGAAATTGCCTTTCAGGTGTAGATTTGAAAAGTCAGCAACTTGGAGGGGAAATAGAGATATCCGTCTAGTAAATTCGCTGTTTAGGGTGAAAAATTCCTTGTAAAGGAATTTCCCTGTATCGTCGGGGGGGAAGACAAATTTGAAAAATTTATTGATTTCTGAAAAAAAAGGAGAGAAATAGGCTCAATGCAGCGAGAGACGTCAAATTAGAGTTATCTTGGGATGAGTCTTGCTTCATTTCGAAGAGCGAAACCTGAGCCTGTCATGAGCTGATAGGAGGCGGATACTAGCCGATAGTAAGATCTCGTATAACAGAACCCCTGAGAGCTGTGCAGAACTTATACCGAGACACTAGAGTTAATCAAGTCCCATTACGGACATAGTATAATTTAGCAAAATACTGCTCTTTAATAATAACGTAGCTTAGTGTGGAAAGGCAGGCTGGACGAGCACTTGCGAGGCAGAGACTCGAGGCGTAAGCCCATGAGACAAGACAGCCACAGAGGGACCATAAAACTTGAGATGCGTTCCACGCTGGAACTCATGTAATATGAGCGGCGACACGCCGGAGATTAGAGGAGGCAGTCTGAGCAGAGAGAAGCGCACAGCGATTCGTGTGCGATGCTAATTACGAGATAGATGGGAGAACAAAGTAAATAGAGATGAGCAAAAAGAATATACATAACAGAGATGGACGGCTCCTGTGCTGAGAAATCAGAGCGTGAACCGCACCGAACCGACGCTAGAGCTGAAATATTTAATGATAAATGTACTAAGGTTATTTTGAAGATTTTCAGGAAGGCGACAGCGAGCGAGGTGCGGGCGTGTGCGTGTGCTAAAGAGCACCACAGCGGCATCCAGCAGAACGGATGTAGCAGACGACGTAAGAGAGTCGGAGAGGCATTCGGAAATGGTAAGGTCGGGAATACCCCTGCGCGTAGGAAACACGTGCGTGAACTGTGGAGGGTGTTATAAATATCTGGTCTGCTGACGAGCGGATAAGGGAGATTACGGGAAGCATGACCGAGGGATTTTTAAGCATGTCCAGAGATATGTGCGCAATGCTTGAGGCATCGCAGCGGTTACCGATACCATGAGATTTGAAGATTAAAAAGATAAGTCGTGTGCGACTGGTACATAAAATATATATGCAAACGAGGGACGCCTCCGTATTGCACCCATACGAAATTGATGCTTGCTTCTCACGAGAGATTAGCAAATGCCATTTAGTAACAAAAAAAAAAACAGTCAGCTGACACGGGAAGAATAGGAATTAAGAGAATTTCATCCATCATTTAATCATAAGGACCTGCACCACGAGTGAAAGACAAATGAACAGGAGATGTGCGTGTTGTCAGAGTGTGTGCGTTTTCGTGTGCTGTAGCGTGTGCAGGAGTGTGTGCGGTATCATGTGGCAGAATTGTACTCTTAGCCATTCAAGTCCGGATTAGGACTGTGTAGACTCATAAAAATCATATATCATTCAGGTAATACACGCTCTCATTATGAGGCGAAGAGAGGAAAATTTGAAAGAATAGGCTCTATATTGATGTCTAACCCATGTAACCATGAATTAATGCCCGACCGTGTGCCGTAGGAAACGGTGACGTACATGCATCGAGGGCGGAGACGGAAGCCGAGCGAAGTGGTGCGCCAGCTCGGGACATACGTCGTTGCGCGCAACTACGAGACGTCGCTGTGGCTACCAGACGGGAGTCTGGCGACCGTCTCGGCCGAGACGGACTGGGGGCGGGCGGCCGCGACCCTGGAGGGTCGAGCGCTCATTGTCCACTTCGTCCCGATGCCGGACAAGCGCCTGACCGAGGCGACCCTCAGCAACTTGCTGCAGCATTTAGTTGTGCCCCGAAACGACGGAGAGATCGAGGCCAGGACCGCGAACAAGCGAATATCCTCGGTTTCGGTCTTTCCATACTATATATGGAAGGAAACACTAAGAGGGAGCGAATTTCTCCTCACAATGGAAGGCTAAAAGGGGATTTCCCCTGGAAGCAGACGACGACAATGCCGGAGGCCGAAGAGCTCGCCTCCACAGACCCGAGGGAGGCCAATATTATGTGAAAATGGCCGAAGCATAGGCGAGCGAGTTGTGGTCGCCGTCCTAGTTTTTTGTGATATTGTAATTGATGTCATGTTGTATTGTGTTGCATTGTGATTTGATGTCAGGTTGTATCAGTGTTCGCCAGTCGGGTAAGAAATGCACTGGGGCCAAGACATAGAAAAAAAGAAATTATTACATAATTTCTTTTTTTTTGCGCAAGTGGGGGAAGGGTGTATAAAGTCAGATTCATCCCATCTTTGCCTTTAACATTGCTGAGCGAAAATAATATATTTAATGTTAAGACTGGATCTTAAATGACACGGGTCGTAAATTTATAGCCGGCTTTCATGCTTTGGTTTGGGAAATGCACGATCTGGACGTTCTCATACGAAACACTTATCATAGTAAATTCGATAAATTTGATGCGCTTGGGCTGCCGCGGTTACACAGCGCTGAGAAGCGCTGGTGCTGATTAGCGTCGGTCAGGGATAGTAAAATATCCAGACCTTAATATAAAAACAATGTGCCTGTCCCGATCGTGTAGCTGGGGAGCCGAGCGTGGGATCAGTCGTTGAATTAGCCATGACTAACGGGAGGGCTGGGGCCATGAGACCCGACCCCTCTCCCCCCAGCCGTACCCCCGGTTGTGTAGGGGAGGAGCGGCTCAGAACCCTAGCCACCCCTTGTTACCCAGCTCGTGTGGCGACCACCCCCCCCCTTTGGGAAGGGGGGGAGCGCTGTCCAAGCGAGAGTTATGTCGGACGAGCAGAGATGACTTCGCGGGTAGCCGGCGTTGAGAACGGTGTAGAGAGCCGTGGTCGGGAACGGACGTTCTAGAGTGCATTTGAAGATTACGACGAACAGCCGGTTTTGATACTTAGGAATTTGAGTTGATAGTAAAAGCCGATATCTTCAATTGTTGAAATTCGAGACTGTGTTCGAGTAGAGCGTGGCACGATCCACGAAAATCCATTGACTTGTTTTGAGGGCGCATGATTTCAAGCGTCTGCTATACGCTAAATTGGCTCGAAGTCGGGTGATTGCAGAACACCCCCCCGGGCTCGTGTTTCGTTGGCTCGTGTGTTGAGTGTCTGTACACGCTCAGTGGTTGGAGTAGGGTGTCTGCTAAACACCCGGTGATATCGTGAGTGAATATATGCAAAATATTCCCTGAGCTCGAGTTGTCGATTTCTTGTTGGCAGTTGTCAATATTTGTCTCCTGAGTATGTCAGTATGTGGGGTTAACCCTCGGGTATTTATGTGGGACTTTCATAATCGCCGCACTCGTGCCGTCCTTCCAGTCTTGCAAAATAAATGAGAAAACGCGTCAGGAGTCGTCCCTTACCTCTCATCTCTCTCAGAAACTAGCGCCTGAAACACGCGCCAACCGCCGCCATTGCTACCAAGAAATACGCACGTTACCAAAAGTTTATATATCTGAATAGGGGTGGTCGTAAAAGCTCCCGTATACGCGCTAACGCCACCCAGCTAAGTACTCAATTGACAATCGGAAAATAACGTAATTAATCTCCAATTTAGTTCCGGGTTCGCCCGGTGGTGGCAGCACGCTATCGTCATTAATTCTCATTAAACGATTCATGATTTATTCAAAATAATCGGAGAACTCAAATAACAGAAATCATAAGAAAGAGCGGAAGAAAACCCGACTCATACAGTGGAGCCAGCGGTGTAAGCATCCCAATCTGAGAGAGAGAGAGAGAGAGAATATTGTGTTAGCAAGACAGAAGAAACAACCCATCCAGAGCAGCGAGCAGCGGCGTCCAAGATCAACAAAAAACTGTAAGTAAACACCATTTCATTTCATTTCTGTGTATGTCGTCAACTGCAAATTCTTACTTATTTATTGTTCTCTGTTCGATGTGTGTCGTGTGAGTGTAGCCCCTAACAGATTGCGCATATCGCGGTGCAGCCAGGAAGTGTCATTTTCTGTGAGATTAGAAGCGGACCCAGCCATAAAACCTTACAGCCAGTCCTTGAGCGCGAGAAAGCCAAAAGAAAGTGCATTTCAATTTGGTAGGGATTGCTGCACCTGAGAAGTAGAAGCATCGAAGATTCTTTAGGAATAGTAGTTTTTTTTATGTCTGAGGAAGAAACATTTGATTCTCGTGCTCTTTGTGTGGTAAATTAGGTACATATTGGGTGAATATTGTGTTGTGAGCAGGATTGCAAATTTAGGGATTGTTCGTGCAAATCTAGTTTGCAAATAGATATTATTGTGTCATTCTACTCCGTTATTGGGGGTAAACCAACGATTCGGCTGTAGAAACACCCATTTAAATGTTCGTGTGTTCCCTAGGAAAGAAATAATACGTAGCAAGTCCGCATTTTGTCGGTCGCTCCTTATCGGTGTTTGGGGAAGTGATCAACACTCCACATAAAAGTTATTCTGTTGTCCAAAGAAAATATATAATATTTTTGTGTGTCGTGGACTGAACTAGGATCAGTGAGATGATTATGCAAGAATAACATTGCAAATTGAGGGAACGATTAACGTAAATATTTACGCAAAGTTGTGCTGGTATAGGACTCGTTTAAATAACGGTATTTGGTAAGGAGATTCCCTCCTGACTTATGATTTGATGCCCTACGCACGAGAGTCCGCATTTCGGTAATTTTTGCCAGTGGGGCCCTCATATTTCCTCTCTTGGATACACCCGAAAATTTTTTTTGTGTGTTTATGCTTGGATACCAGTATGTATCGCAATAATTAGAGGTTCAGTGTAGTGCGTGTGCGTGCAACTGCAAATAGATAGACTGGAAAAAAATATATAAAATAAAATTCGTGCTGATCATCGCTGAGTTCAAGCTTCAAAATGGGAAAGAACGAAGATAGCAACTCGGAAAGTGCTGCTGCAAATAAACAGGACGCAGGAACCGATCAAACAGCGGCAAGCGGGCCAGTGCTTGGCAAACTGCCAAAATTCGACGGAAAGTCGAACGTGGTGAAGTTTATCAACACAGTGAAAAAAAGGGCACTCCTAGAAAACTGGTCAGACGCCCGAAGCGCTGACGTCATCAGATATCTCTGCACCGACACCGCGGAAAACTTCCTAGATTCAAACCCCGAGCTCGAAGAATGCGATCTGACGGAGCTGACCAAACGCCTTGAGGATCGTTTCCTTAAAAGCATTTCGCTGACGGATGCACATATGGAACTGGCTGCAATAAAAATGAACCGGGGCACAATCGAAGAGTTTGCGTCGCGACTGGAGACCGCCTCGGCTGCCTTGGCGCATGTTATCGTGGAGCTGCAAAAAACAGCATCTCGCGACAAGCTCTTGGCGAGCGTGTTTATCAATGGTCTCGACCCGGCATTGAAGAAGACAATGGCAACATACGAACCAGAAAGGCTCGCAGATTGTGTCAAGATGGCACAGAAATGCGAAAGGATGCTGGAGGACGAGAAACCACGCCGGCCGATCTGCACGATAGACGCAGTAGAAGCCGCCCCACCCCGGCCACCACATAGGTGCTGGTCATGCAACCAAGTAGGCCATTTTTCTCGAGAGTGTCGCAACCCAGCGGTGATTCCGAGACAAAATACATTTGCCCAGAACGTACAGCGAAGAACCATAAACTGCTTCAACTGTGGCCAAGCCGGCCATATGGCCAGACAATGTAGGGCACAGTGGCGGTCACAAAACCCAGCCCAGCCGAACCACGCAGCCCATCGGAGTTTCAACGGGGATAACAACACACCGTGGCGATACGCACAAGGCCCGCCTAAGATAAAAAACTAGCCCCGCCTGCCGATGCACACGAGACAAAGCCGATCATAAAAATAAAAGTGAATGAACAAGACTGCGAAGCATTCCTGGACACCGGATCGGTGTGCTGTCTAATAAGGCCGGAAACGGCTGAACAAATTGTGTCGGCAGGATCAGGTACAGTAAGAATAAAGACGGCCAAGCTAAAGTTAAGTACAGTAAGTGGCGCAGAAATAGATGTGCGGGGCAGAATCGCGCTGAACATTAAGATAGGAGGTAAAACGTATGTGCACGACACGGTTGTAGCGCAGGTCGGAAATTATCCAGGAGACATACTAGTAGGGCTCGATTTACTCCAGCGCATAGGTAAGGTGACGCTGGACATGACCGGTAGATATGGTAGTAGAGTGATCGTGAACGGTCATTCGTATGCATTTAGGGACGGTAAGTATGCCGGAGAGTCGATCAATTTGATCAGACAAAGAAAAAGGGTAAGTATGCGACAGTCCGAGGTCGCGGCGGTGCTACCAACAGTGAGCAGTGACGATGGTGAGTATGGTATAACCGACGAGCTACCCGAGGCGGAAGTACCAAGCCTAGAGCATCTGCACACGCAGCAGCGTGAGAGTTTGTTAGCGCTCATCGGTAAGTATGCGCCAGCCATTTCTCAGCATGAGCAAGATTTAGGAAGATGTGACTTGCTCCCACATCGAATTGACACCAGGAACGCGGCGCCGATTGCTACGAAACAGTGGCCGCTACCCCAAGCAACACGCGCAGCAATCGAAGAACAAGTGCAGAATATGTTAAAAATGGATGTAATTGAGCCATCAGCAAGCGCGTGGGCATCTCCAGTGCTCCTCATCAAAAAGAAGGACGGCACGCATAGGTTCTGTGTTGATTTTCGACGAATTAATGAAGTCACGCTCGCAGACAAATATCCAATGCCACGCATCGAGCAAATTTTGGAGTCCCTCGGAGGCGCATGCTACTTCTCAGCAATAGACTTGAAGTCAGGCTACTGGCAGATTCCTGTCGCGGAAGCAGACCGCGACAAGACAGCATTTGCTACTGAGTCGGCTCAGTACCGATTCAAAAGGATGCCCTTCGGATTGACTACAGCTCCGGCCACATTCCAGCGTTTGGTCAATCGAGTGTTAGAGCCAGTGATTGGAAAAACGAGCTACGTTTTCATAGACGACGTAGTGGTATTTTCGAAGACGTTTGAGGATCACATCGCTCATTTGGAAGAAGTTCTCGCTCTCCTTAAGAGGTCGGGTTTAAAAATTTCCCTGAAAAAGTGCAGCTTTGCAAAACCCTCCATCGAATATTTAGGCCATGTTGTCTCGAAGGACGGAATTCAAGTTGACCAAAGGAAAATCACGGCCATTCGCGAGTTGTTACCACCGAAAAAACCGAAAGATGTACGAAGAATTTTGGGAATGGCAGGCTACTATCGAAGACACATAGCAAATTTCTCAGAGCGAGTCGCACTTTTGACGGCTTTGACTAAGAAGTGTGCCAAGTTTGTGTGGACGAACGAACATCAGGCCGCATTCGACGCGCTCAAATCGGCCCTAGCTGAAGCGCCGGTGTTGGGTTACCCAGATTTCGAGCGACCGTTCAGGCTGCATACCGACGCCAGTGATGTCGCTCTGGGAGGAGTACTGACGCAAGAAAAGGACGGCCTGGATCACCCGATAGCATACTATTCACGGAAATTTACACCGGCAGAGACCCGGTACTCTACAACCGAAAGAGAAGCTTTAGCTATTGTGGAAAACGTCCGCCATTTTGCTCGATACCTATACGGTCGGAAGTTTCAGATCCTAACAGACCATCAGCCGCTGCGATATTTGTTCCAATACAAAGCTACCGTTCCACGGATCGCCCGCTGGGCAGTGCTACTGTCACAGTTCGAATATGAAATTTCGTATAGACCCGGCAAGGAGAATGTGATTCCAGACACGCTCTCACGCGGAGTGGCAGCCGTCCGCCCGACCGTGACGGAAGCGCTGGACCCGTACGAAGTTTTCTGTGCGGAAAAGGTAAGTATGGAGCAGCGCAAAGCACAGCACTGGGCCAAGGTCATCAACGCATTGGAAGGAAAGGGTGAATTGGTGACAGATCCGAGCCAGTATAAGGATTTCGTGCTAGACAATGACTGCCTATTTTACCTAGAAGTTAAAGACAATGGAGACATTCGCAAACGTGCAGTGATTCCTGAATCCCTAATAAAGCCCGCGTTAATAATGTCGCACGATACGCGAATTTCCGGACATTTTGGAGCAAGAAAAACCCTCCACCGTGCTAGAGAATTATTCTTTTGGCCAAATATGGCACGACACGTGCAAGAGAACGTGAAAAATTGCACGACGTGTCAGAAACGAAGTCCCCACGGGGGCCTCAAAGCAAAAATAGGCGAATTACCGCCAGTCTCACGACCATTAGAAAGGGTGGGGATTGATCTCATTGGAGAGCTGACACAGTCACACGCCGGACATAGATATCTTCTGACGATCGTGTGCCACTTCTCTAGACACGTGCAGGCATACCCACTGCGCGATAAGAAGAGCGAAACAGTAGCGCGAGCGTTCATGGACTATGTATGCAGGTATGGCTGTCCGGAACACATCGTGTCAGATCGAGGTACGGAGTTTACCGCCCAAAATTTCCAAGAAATGTGCCGCATTTTGAAGTCCAAGTTGCATTTCACCACGGCCTTCCACCCAGCCAGTAACGGTATGACGGAAGCCTTCAACAAGTTGATAAAGACAACGTTGGCCACAACAGTAGAAAAGGATCTCACATCATGGGACGAGCAGCTACCTTTCGCCACGCTCGCCCTAAACTGTTCGTATCATGCCTCGGTAGACAACACACCGTACTTTTTGTTCCATGGACGCGACGCTCCCTTGCCACTGTCTGATATTCTGCAGCCCAGGATACTAAACTATGCTTTGGAGGAGAACTTTCCTCACGCCGCTTTTGCCAGATTGCAAATTGCGTTCGAAAACGCGATGTCAGCAAGCCGAAATGCACATGACAAGAATGTGAGATTTCAGCGCGTGAGAGATAGAGAACTTAGAGTCGGCGACTGCGTATTCCTACGGAATACAGCAGGAAGAAACAAGGCGATGGGTAAATTCCGACCTAATTGGTTAGGCCCGTACAGAATTCAGGCCCTTCCAACACCGATGAACGTCGTAATACGACAAGTCCACGGCCGCCGGCACGAGATAACGGTCCACAGAAATAGACTTAAGCCCGCGTCATTTCAACCAGAGGAGACAATAGTAATACAAGACGAGCGTCCTCGAAGGAATGGGAGGAGCGTCGAGCACGTCACCGAAGTACGTCACGACGATAGCGATTCGGAAAGCAGCGATGACGACATCTATGTAACAAGGCCTGAAGCACCCTCACCCCTACCCACCCCGGCAGCTAGACGTCCTTACGCTCTAAGATCCGCCGGTCCGGTAGAAGAGTAGAGGAGTAGAGGAGAAGATAACATGAGCAAAACTACTAGGTAACAAGTAGAGAGGAGATAAGCCTACTAATTTCATGTTCTCTTTCAGATTAACCTAGTAAATAAGTAGGTAGATAAGCTGACTAATATAATTTTCTTCTCAGACTAAACCTAGCAAAATAAGTAGGTAGATAAGCTGACTAATATAATTTTCTTTCCAGACTAAACCTAGCAAAATAAGTAGTAGATAAGCACTAATCTAATTCCTTTACAGAATAGCTTAGCAACAACTAGGTTGGCAGGAAAATTTCTGAGTAGTCGGCTGCTAGGCAAATAACTTTTAGGAATGCTAGCAGCCAGCACGAGCGACTGTGCGCAGAGCTTTAGAGCCGGCACAGGACGAGTCATAAAATCGAGAGGCATAAAGGATCTCAAGCCGAGCCCGGAAAAGATGAGCTCAACCGCCTGAAGCGAGTGCGACGCGCAGAAAAGAGGCTAGTAGAGACTCGGCATACATATTATAGTGGCGTACTTGACGAAATTTTCATTTTTTTTGGTAGTATTGATAAGTACAGTCTTACTAATAAGAAATTGCCTTTCAGGTGTAGATTTGAAAAGTCAGCAACTTGGAGGGGAAATAGAGATATCCGTCTAGTAAATTCGCTGTTTAGGGTGAAAAATTCCTTGTAAAGGAATTTCCCTGTATCGTCGGGGGGGAAGACAAATTTGAAAAATTTATTGATTTCTGAAAAAAAAGGAGAGAAATAGGCTCAATGCAGCGAGAGACGTCAAATTAGAGTTATCTTGGGATGAGTCTTGCTTCATTTCGAAGAGCGAAACCTGAGCCTGTCATGAGCTGATAGGAGGCGGATACTAGCCGATAGTAAGATCTCGTATAACAGAACCCCTGAGAGCTGTGCAGAACTTATACCGAGACACTAGAGTTAATCAAGTCCCATTACGGACATAGTATAATTTAGCAAAATACTGCTCTTTAATAATAACGTAGCTTAGTGTGGAAAGGCAGGCTGGACGAGCACTTGCGAGGCAGAGACTCGAGGCGTAAGCCCATGAGACAAGACAGCCACAGAGGGACCATAAAACTTGAGATGCGTTCCACGCTGGAACTCATGTAATATGAGCGGCGACACGCCGGAGATTAGAGGAGGCAGTCTGAGCAGAGAGAAGCGCACAGCGATTCGTGTGCGATGCTAATTACGAGATAGATGGGAGAACAAAGTAAATAGAGATGAGCAAAAAGAATATACATAACAGAGATGGACGGCTCCTGTGCTGAGAAATCAGAGCGTGAACCGCACCGAACCGACGCTAGAGCTGAAATATTTAATGATAAATGTACTAAGGTTATTTTGAAGATTTTCAGGAAGGCGACAGCGAGCGAGGTGCGGGCGTGTGCGTGTGCTAAAGAGCACCACAGCGGCATCCAGCAGAACGGATGTAGCAGACGACGTAAGAGAGTCGGAGAGGCATTCGGAAATGGTAAGGTCGGGAATACCCCTGCGCGTAGGAAACACGTGCGTGAACTGTGGAGGGTGTTATAAATATCTGGTCTGCTGACGAGCGGATAAGGGAGATTACGGGAAGCATGACCGAGGGATTTTTAAGCATGTCCAGAGATATGTGCGCAATGCTTGAGGCATCGCAGCGGTTACCGATACCATGAGATTTGAAGATTAAAAAGATAAGTCGTGTGCGACTGGTACATAAAATATATATGCAAACGAGGGACGCCTCCGTATTGCACCCATACGAAATTGATGCTTGCTTCTCACGAGAGATTAGCAAATGCCATTTAGTAACAAAAAAAAAAACAGTCAGCTGACACGGGAAGAATAGGAATTAAGAGAATTTCATCCATCATTTAATCATAAGGACCTGCACCACGAGTGAAAGACAAATGAACAGGAGATGTGCGTGTTGTCAGAGTGTGTGCGTTTTCGTGTGCTGTAGCGTGTGCAGGAGTGTGTGCGGTATCATGTGGCAGAATTGTACTCTTAGCCATTCAAGTCCGGATTAGGACTGTGTAGACTCATAAAAATCATATATCATTCAGGTAATACACGCTCTCATTATGAGGCGAAGAGAGGAAAATTTGAAAGAATAGGCTCTATATTGATGTCTAACCCATGTAACCATGAATTAATGCCCGACCGTGTGCCGTAGGAAACGGTGACGTACATGCATCGAGGGCGGAGACGGAAGCCGAGCGAAGTGGTGCGCCAGCTCGGGACATACGTCGTTGCGCGCAACTACGAGACGTCGCTGTGGCTACCAGACGGGAGTCTGGCGACCGTCTCGGCCGAGACGGACTGGGGGCGGGCGGCCGCGACCCTGGAGGGTCGAGCGCTCATTGTCCACTTCGTCCCGATGCCGGACAAGCGCCTGACCGAGGCGACCCTCAGCAACTTGCTGCAGCATTTAGTTGTGCCCCGAAACGACGGAGAGATCGAGGCCAGGACCGCGAACAAGCGAATATCCTCGGTTTCGGTCTTTCCATACTATATATGGAAGGAAACACTAAGAGGGAGCGAATTTCTCCTCACAATGGAAGGCTAAAAGGGGATTTCCCCTGGAAGCAGACGACGACAATGCCGGAGGCCGAAGAGCTCGCCTCCACAGACCCGAGGGAGGCCAATATTATGTGAAAATGGCCGAAGCATAGGCGAGCGAGTTGTGGTCGCCGTCCTAGTTTTTTGTGATATTGTAATTGATGTCATGTTGTATTGTGTTGCATTGTGATTTGATGTCAGGTTGTATCAGTGTTCGCCAGTCGGGTAAGAAATGCACTGGGGCCAAGACATAGAAAAAAAGAAATTATTACATAATTTCTTTTTTTTTGCGCAAGTGGGGGAAGGGTGTATAAAGTCAGATTCATCCCATCTTTGCCTTTAACATTGCTGAGCGAAAATAATATATTTAATGTTAAGACTGGATCTTAAATGACACGGGTCGTAAATTTATAGCCGGCTTTCATGCTTTGGTTTGGGAAATGCACGATCTGGACGTTCTCATACGAAACACTTATCATAGTAAATTCGATAAATTTGATGCGCTTGGGCTGCCGCGGTTACACAGCGCTGAGAAGCGCTGGTGCTGATTAGCGTCGGTCAGGGATAGTAAAATATCCAGACCTTAATATAAAAACAATGTGCCTGTCCCGATCGTGTAGCTGGGGAGCCGAGCGTGGGATCAGTCGTTGAATTAGCCATGACTAACGGGAGGGCTGGGGCCATGAGACCCGACCCCTCTCCCCCCCAGCCGTACCCCCGGTTGTGTAGGGGAGGAGCGGCTCAGAACCCTAGCCACCCCTTGTTACCCAGCTCGTGTGGCGACCACCCCCCCCCTTTGGGAAGGGGGGGAGCGCTGTCCAAGCGAGAGTTATGTCGGACGAGCAGAGATGACTTCGCGGGTAGCCGGCGTTGAGAACGGTGTAGAGAGCCGTGGTCGGGAACGGACGTTCTAGAGTGCATTTGAAGATTACGACGAACAGCCGGTTTTGATACTTAGGAATTTGAGTTGATAGTAAAAGCCGATATCTTCAATTGTTGAAATTCGAGACTGTGTTCGAGTAGAGCGTGGCACGATCCACGAAAATCCATTGACTTGTTTTGAGGGCGCATGATTTCAAGCGTCTGCTATACGCTAAATTGGCTCGAAGTCGGGTGATTGCAGAACACCCCCCCGGGCTCGTGTTTCGTTGGCTCGTGTGTTGAGTGTCTGTACACGCTCAGTGGTTGGAGTAGGGTGTCTGCTAAACACCCGGTGATATCGTGAGTGAATATATGCAAAATATTCCCTGAGCTCGAGTTGTCGATTTCTTGTTGGCAGTTGTCAATATTTGTCTCCTGAGTATGTCAGTATGTGGGGTTAACCCTCGGGTATTTATGTGGGACTTTCATAATCGCCGCACTCGTGCCGTCCTTCCAGTCTTGCAAAATAAATGAGAAAACGCGTCAGGAGTCGTCCCTTACCTCTCATCTCTCTCAGAAACTAGCGCCTGAAACACGCGCCAACCGCCGCCATTGCTACCAAGAAATACGCACGTTACCAAAAGTTTATATATCTGAATAGGGGTGGTCGTAAAAGCTCCCGTATACGCGCTAACGCCACCCAGCTAAGTACTCAATTGACAATCGGAAACTAACGTAATTAATCTCCAATTTAGTTCCGGGTTCGCCCGGTGGTGGCAGCACGCTATCGTCATTAATTCTCATTAAACGATTCATGATTTATTCAAAATAATCGGAGAACTCAAATAACAGAAATCATAAGAAAGAGCGGAAGAAAACCCGACTCATACACTCAATTCCTATACCGCTAACCATTTTTATTATCACGCCACTATACCTGCTTATATTGTATTTTAGTGGAAAAGATGCGCCGTCATTAACCGCAATAGCGTTTCGTAATACTTCACTTAGTGGTCAGGTGGATGGAAACTGAAGGAGAAGAATAAGCAACAAATCGAGTCTCTCAGTTTAGGGCAGTTATAAACGAATGATTTTATTTGTGTTTCTAATACTTACAAGAGACATCCTAAGAAATGTAACTGGAATGATTTAAGGATAAATATTTATGCTATGCTTCTTGCAAATCTTTATTATAAATTAAAGAGCTAAGAAAGTCGCTTTGAAACTCAACATTCTCATCAAGACAGTCTAATACTAAAAGAAGAACGTTCCGACCTGTAAAGTTGAATGGTTTAAGAGCGCACTGATTATGAAAATTGCGTAAGACCCGAAGGTTTGAGATTTAGGACAAAATGTTGTTATTACCGAAAACTTACAAAATATTGTGTTCTTTAATATATGATTCAAATTGATGTTACCACCGTTAGACCTAAGCAAATTGTGTTGCCATTGTGTGCGATCAGAAGTTATTCATTGCCAGTGTTACCATTCGAAATTCATGCAGTCCTGAGAGAATACCTTAGTACTTAATATTTGTGATACCATCGTGTACAAATGCATGAGCCAAAATGTAATTGTGTTTTTCTTGAGATATTACGAGTGTCTCTGTAATGCACCTCATGTAAATTTTATCGTTTGTGTTTGGTTATCGTATATACTTTGCTGTTTTTGTTTTTATACGAGGCTTTTCTACTCGGAAAACATCTCAATGAAAAAAGTTTTTCTTAACGGGAATTGAAATAAAATTTTTCGATTGACTAATGAGAGAAAAAGAGAGAATTTTGAATAATAATTCTGTCAAATCAGTTGTGAAATCTCGGTGGTTTCAGCATGATTAGCTGAATACAGAGTAGACTGCGGGAAACTTTCACTCTATGCAGTAATTGCATCATAATTGGAATGTAAAGAAAGATGAACCGGGGAGAACGTCTGGCTGTATGTAAATGTGCGTACAAATACAGATGCAGTCGGTCTAGGTATTTGTGATCGAAGTAATCTTTCAGAAAAAACCTACAACTTTGCGTTGGGAGCCTAACGTCTGAATAAGAAGAACAAACAACAAATTGACTCAGTTTAAGGTAGTTACGAACTGCTAAAATCATGTTGTGTTTCTGATATTTTCAAGAGGCATCCTAAAAAATGTAACTGAAAAAATTACAACATCTCATTTCAATGTCGGCGAGACAAGTTCTGCCGTCAGGCAGTTTGTGTCTGTTGCGCATGCTTCGGCAGTGGGTTCGATACCAGCTTCAGTGATGCGGGGGCTTCAGTTAAACCATCACCGTTGGCTTCTTCCGTTGGTCAATGTACGCTCTCAGCGACACTCGAGGAAGACAAGATTACCAGCACATAGGGAACACCTATATGTTGTAAAATGCTACCTCATGCAGGTTATATGTTGGCGACAAACGGTCCATCGAAGATTTACACTCGTTATCTCCACAACTTAATTCTCATGTATATTGCGCCAAAGTGAGTGTCGACCTAATGACTGATGCATATGGTGGTGCAGCGGAAAATGAAACTACCGTGACCTTGAGATGAGTCGACGCCTCGTATCTAGTGAACAACTCAGCTCGTCGAAAAACATGCAGAACTCACGTTCATTCGCTAATGCTTGCGATCTATACCCGTTTACCTCCTTTGAAAATTGGTGCGAATTCGCAGAGGATTCGCAATTGCAGCGCTGCATAAAACTGGCACCATTTTGCCCAAGGCAAATAAATGTTTCAATGAGGATGCAGTTGAACTCACCGGTCCAGCTCCGTGGTCACTTCACGGCCAATAGTTTTAGTTTCTGAGCCACAATGCGAGCCAGCACTCTGCACGACTCTTTTTCTTAGCTATATTTATAGGACCTTCAGCGCATTTACTTCTCAGGCAAAAACTTTATTACATTTTGGGACATCTGTCATGTCTCTTTCAGCTACACTCCAATAGAAGAATTAAAAGCTCAATCTTTTACCCAGCAAGTTCGTACAATCTGAGGCTTCCAATGTACATGTCTCTTACGGGACAGCTGTTACTCACTGAAAAAAATATATGTTGAAATGAAATTCTAAATTTTCTCTTCCGAAGAAAAGGAGTGCGTTTCTTTTGAAATATTGATTCCGCATTCATCACGGGCGTGATAGATTGTGGAAGTTTAGAGCAGGGTTGCGGAGTCGGAGGAATAAATTTGCGACTCCGGCTCCGACTCCACCTTTCCAGAATTTGGCGACTCCGACTCCGACTCCACCTTTCCAGAATTTGGCGACTCCGACTCCGATTCCACCTTTTCAGAATTTGGCGACTCCGACTCCGATTCCACCTTTTCAGAATTTGGCGACTCCGACTCCGACTCCCCCTTTCCAAAATTTGGCGATTCCCACAGCGACTCCGCCTATTCACAATTTTGGGATTCCAACTCTACCTATTCATATTTATAAGATGAATATTTTATTTCTTAACTAGCGTACACGGTCCGTCAAAAATGACAGGATTCAATACCTTTCTTCAACAAATTTTCGCTCGAGTGGAGTTTCCATGCTTAAACTTATTCCAAAGGTAACTTAATTTTCTTATAAGAGTAATAAACACTCAGAACACAGTATTTTTGAGCCGCAAGAGAAGTAGTTATAGCCATTCGTGTCGTATCCTAGATACAGATATTCAACATTACTGAAAGCAACTGCGAGCTTGTGTATGTATATTATAATATGCAATAGAGTGTATTGTAATACAGTACATTGTAATATACAATACCCCGCCGAACTCGGTATCCACGATTCGAACTCTTGTATATAAGGCTCTGGATCTCTCAAATGTTTTGAAAGTGACGTTATAGCTAGAGCACTTGAGTGTGTATTAATGAGTGTATTAATTGACCGTGAACTGAAACCAAGACCGCCAGTGCTAATTTTTTCCTATCGATTCTTAAGAGCGTGATACGAAACGTATAAATAAACACACGACTGTCATTCTTAGTAGTAGACGGTTGCAGATGTTGAAACCTCTACATATGTTCACTATATTCTTTATTGACGAACTACTTTTAAATTGACTGCAGAATGTTAATTGACAAATTACTAGAGTACATGATTAGTGAAAAATGACGGGATTCGATGGGATCGTTTTAAAAAAATGTCAAGATGAAGATGACAAACAAATGTACCATCCTGATAGTACCCGCGATTAAAATACAGTATTCTCGGACTTGAGCACTTGTAAAACTTTTATCAGAGTTACGGTCATTAAGCATCTTTAAGAATGTCGCAGACGTACACACCAACCAAGCAAGCTACAACACTGTATGTATTATAATTTATATTATTATTCGGCAAGAAGTTCATAAAAAAATTGCCATACCTTTTTACTGCGTTTAGCCGCATTTTTGTGACAATAGATTCGATTTTGACGCAATATTTTTTATTTATAAACAAAAGTGAGCAGATGCCAGGTTTTTCGTAATATTTCAATGGTATTCATGATACTGTCCAAGCAAGCAGATTCCCTTTGTAATAAAATAGGAGAAATTACGCACGAGAACATATATTTATTTACAAATTGACTGACACCTGGGTTTTTATTATACCGGGTGTCCCAAAAAATGCCCCCGATTTTTCAAATAATTATATCTCCGCTTTAAATTAAAATATTTGAATTGTTTTTTATTCACAATGTAATAAATTTTGTTTCCTTTTCGAATAATTTAAGTTTTTGAAAATCAGTTGAATAAACACTTTACAATGATCAATTTACTGAAAGGGATAGAAAAACTAATTGTTCAAAGGAAAAGTTTTTTAAGCAATATTGATACTCTTCCTTATTTTGTACTTTCCAAAAAAATGAACAAACAAAATATAAAAAAATAACAAATCATTACCATAAATAACGTTCAAACAAATAAGTAATTCAGTATCTTTCGACATACCCTCCATTTCTCTCAAGGCAAGTTTACTTCTGGCCACCATTGAACGAAGAGTTTTACAGATGATTTTCCCGTTTTCTTTCAGTGCTTGAAACGCTGTAATTGAAAACACTTGAAACTTCTCAGAGGGTTTAAATACTTGGTGGTATGTAGGATACATCATTATGAAATTATTCTTAACAGTAGGTATTGAGAAATGAAGAAGGACACCAGTGTCGCTTTTCAAACTTTCCCTTTGAACAATTAGTTTTTCTACCCTTTTCAGTAAATCGATCATTGTAAAGTGGTTATTCAACTGATTTTCAAAAACTTAAATTATTTGAAAAGGGAATGAAATTTACTACAATGTGAAACACAGAAAATTTAAATATGTTAGTTTAAAGCGGAGATATGATCAATTAAAAAGTCGGGGACATTTTTGCGGGGCACCCGCCATAGCGTTGGTTGTTCTTAATTATACAATAAAGGGCAAATGTCCCCTTAAACAAATAAATAAATTGGTTTAGGTATTTCCAGTGCGTAATCTCTCCTATGTTATTACAATGGAATTTTAGGATTTAAAATTTAAGGGCTAATGTTCGAACATTTATTTCAAATACAGAAGAACGTCAAGGGAACAATAGCAAGTCGTTTCCCGAGATGCGCAAAAAGGGAAACATCACCCAAGTTAGGCGTATCTTGAGGATTCCAGCAGTACGCACAGCAGCGTCCTCTGTACTATTTTTAATATTAAATTCCTTCAAAACGGAGACCAAAGATTTTCTTTAACGAAATGTTAGTTTTAAAAACTAAACTCCTTAAAAATAGAAGACAACCAATGGCCGTGGCCGGTCATCAGCACGGTACTCCGGTAGGAAGTTTTAGTGGCGTTCTGAGTAGATAGATACAGAGTTTTAAGATGTCTGGTCGCCGACTAGCTGAATATCGTATCTTATTGCAAGATTCCAAACAACACTAAGATTTTAGCAGTTAATTGACAATTAATTACCTTGAATAAGAAGTGCCTGTTTACCGGGTCGAGGAGTTAAAGTCGCAGAAAAAGACTGCTTTTTACGCAAGAGAAACAAGTTAGAGGTGTTAGACCGACTTTTATTAAAAGGGCGACATGCTGCCCAAGCAGAGTCAGCTCAAAGATAATTAAATTAGTGAACGCCAGTGCGTCACGAGTAATGTTAATTTAAGCGATTTTAGGTTAATGCAGGTCTGGTAGAAGCTTAAACATGCCTAATTATAGAAAGTTAAATTTAAACGAAAAACGAAAAGAAAAGATGTAGCTGCAAAACAAAGAAGACGAAGAAAAGAAAGAAATAATTTCAACAGTTTAAAATTCTTGTCTGTCAACTATGACAGGCCATCTGAAGGAAACTTTTTCTTCCACAAAGCCCCCATCAGAAATACGGAAGGTTTTCAACAGGAAATTTCATTGAACAAATAAAATTGGCTGTCCGTCTTTGTTGGTTGGTCTGTCTCCTTTTCACGCTCTTAAAGATGCTTTAATGACTGTATCTGTGATGCGAGTTTCACCAGTGCACTAGTACTAGAATATTTTAATCGCGGATACTATTAGGTTGGATATATTTCTTTATGATCCACATATGGAGAATTCGTATATAGACAATATTAAATCCCATCATTTATCACGGGTCGAGTACACAATTTCGTATACTGAGTGTTTCAGAACACGAGGTAAAAAATTGCACACCTGGTAGCAAATGGCTAAATAAACACTTAATTCCATTAAATTTTCCCCAAAAATCGGGGTCGTGAGATATTAGCTGTTTATTGTTTTAAAGGATGAAATTGAATGGCACAATTACTAGCAATACTTATTTAGAATATACTTTACACAATTGTTCAAAATGTGTTCCACATACATCAATGCACTTTTCGAATGTTAGCCTTAACGACTACCGGATATTAGGAAACACGTCTGGCATTTAGGTATCTCGCCAGCAGCCACTGCAATTCTGGTCACAAGATCTTCCTCAGACTCAATGGGTGTAGCATAAACAAGGCTCTTCACGTGTCCCCAAAAAATGAAATCGAATGGAGTCATGTAAGGAGATCTAGGAGGTCATGCAACTAAAAGATTTCGCTCGATCAACGTAAATTCAAATAAATGTTGCGAATAATTTAGTCATTAAATTTCATCCTTTAAAACAATAAACGGCTAATATCTCAATGTCTCTTTCTTCGGAAAATTTCATAGAAGACAAAGTTTTTATTCGGACATCTTCTACTTGGTGGGCAACTTTTTGCCTCTCATTCTGAAACACCCTGTAAATTACTGACAAGTGTCTTCGGAGTAGGTAAAGTAGTCACTGCCTACACTGAGAAGCATAGATATGTATCCACAGTTTTTTTTATTACTAAGTAAACACTCATTCAGTGAAATTATAATAGTTAATTCAATGACTATGCTTAAAATCCACAAAATGATATACATGTAGATAAAGTAGGCAAGATTTGCACACTGCCTCTTATTCTCTGTGTCTACACTATGCAGGGTAACAATGCAGAAAAGGTGTCATATTATTGCTCAACACTATTATATATCTCGGCTATAATAGGCAAAAGTTGTTCTGCTTTCGTCGCAGGGGACTGAAGTTTTCGGAGCGTTTTGTTTACGAATAAAAGTCACTTTTAGTGTCATGGCGTGTAATATGATACTACCTCTTATTCTCGTCTAACCATTTACTTTATGTTTGACACTTTCTTATTTTAATAAACGCCCATGTTCTTCTAATTTCATGTTTTTTGGAGCGATTTGGAAAGTCTCCAGTAAGAAAATTTGCACTATCACATAAATGTAACAACCATTGCAGCTGAGATGGTGCATTGCTTTCAGTTACAATATGTGTGTGACTAAGTGAAGTTTTTGCTAGTGTGTTATTATTTTCATTGCAGCTCGTTTACATTGTATTTTAATATTTCATGTGTCTCAATGCCGATATTGGTTACCTTACAACATTTCCAAATCTTCCATAAGAAGAAGTAATTAATTATGTAATGCTGCAAAACGGATACTATTTCAGTGTTTAAAATTGTAGAAGCATAATATAAAATTCTCCATTTCAGCGTATGCTTACTTAGAAACTGGGGAGTGATACCGAAGATAAAAATTCAACATGATAATGATATATCGAAATACAATATTACTCTGGAAGAACCAAACAACATTCAAGAAATAACTTTAGAAATGAGCAGAAATTGTTATTAATAATACATGTTAACTTGACCTAAAGACAAGGAAGCCATATCAATTTTGATAACATAACCTGAAAACTAGAAGTCTTTGTGTACAAGACCATAGCTTCAGGTTTTGGAAAAGACTACTCATTGGCAAGGAATCATAACATAAAGACTAAAAATATTTATGATCACAACATAACTTTAAGTTTCTGCAAAGACTAGTCATTATCAATCAATGCATCATTAAGAGCGTACATAGTTACCACTTCTTACGTGAGTACAATGTATTGCATCAGCTGAAATGTTCTACAAGTAACTTGCAACACATTTAGTACTATTTGCTACTTCCTGTGCACTAATTGAAGGGGAAATGAACGAAACATAAATATACAGAAAAAATTTTCAATGCTTCAAATTACTAATTCTTGCTTAAATAACTGCCAATTATTCATTATTACTCCAGCACAATTATACTTCTTTCTTTCTTGTATTTATTATATAGAGGAATGCAAGCCCACAACGACTAGACAACAATGACGGTATTAGGTGATAGGTATAAATACGCTGTTTCAGACTTAAAACAAAATAATCAACAAAAACATTGCGTATTTTTAGATTTTCAGCAAAGTATTCTAACTCTGTTTTGTTTACTTTCGGTTTTAAACAATTATAAATAATTTTTAGTAAAAATTAGAAACGAAGACAGCAAAAAATAGCGACTCCAACTACGACTCCACCCCATCCGAATGTACGACTCCGACTCCGACTCCGACTCCACCACACTCGGAAAAGCGACTCCGACTCCGACTCCACCACACTTCAGAGAAGCGACTCCGACTCCACCACACTTCAGAGAAGCGACTCCGACTCCGACTCCACCCTAAAACATGCGACTCCGGCGACTCCGACTCCCGACTCCGACCCTGGTTTAGAGTAATCGCTGTTATTCTGTCCAACCTCAGCAGTATAATTGAAAAAAATGTTAATTTTTCTCGTAAATTATCCTTTGCCCTTCTATTCGTAAATATTTCTATCATAACCGTCAAATGTGCACATATTCCTTTACAGACCTATTTCACCCTGAGTCTGGCTCGAATTTTTTTTAATTTCTGACGCCAGTTTATCATAAACAAATTACGTCAAGAAGAATAAAATCTATAGTTTACTGGGGTTCATACTGTTACCTTCGCAATTTTCTGCACATATACTAAACAAGTTAAAATATTTGTCTGCAGTCTAATTAATGAGGAAACAAAAGTATTGCCAGTGCATCGTATATATGTAAGAAACAGTTTTGTTTCACAAGGCTTTGAATCATAGTTCATGAAAATTGCTGCTTCGAAAACGAACCTCCGTTTATGCCTTTTACGTCTCTACTATAATATTGACTATAGGTGTCCTTCAGTGACGCTTGCAACCAGGGTTGCGGAGTCGGAGGAATAAATTTGCGACTCGACTCCGACTCCGACTCCGACTCCACCTTTCCAGAATTTGGCGACTTCGACTTCGACTCCGACTCCGACTCCACCTTTCCAGAATTTGGCGACTCCGACTCCGACTCCACCTTTTCAGAATTTGGCGACTCCGACTCCGACTCCACCTTTTCAGGATTTGGCGACTCCGACTCCGACTCCATTTTTCCAGAATTTGGCGACTCCAACACCGATTCCACCAATTCACAATTTTGTGACTCCAACTTCACCTATTCATAATTTATAAGATGAATATTTTATTTCTTAACTAGTGTACACAGACCGTCAAAAATGACGAGATTCAATACCTTTCTTCAACAAATTTTCGTTTGAGTGGAGTTTCCATGCGTTCAGCTTATTCGATAGGTAACTTAATTTTCTTATACGAGTAATAAACACTCAGAACACAGTATTTTTGAGCCGCAAGAGAAGTAGTTATTAGCCATTCGTACCGTATCCAAGATACAGAAATTCAGCATTACTGAAAGCAACTGCGAACTTGTGTATGTATATTGTAATAAGCAATACAGTACATTGTAATACAGTATTTTGTAATATACAATACAACATATTGCAACATACAATACCCCGCCGAACTCGGTATTCACGATACAATCTTGAGTATATAAGACACTGGATCGCTCTAATTGTTTTGAAAGTGACATTATAGAGCACTTGCACAGCGAAAATAAGTGTATTAATTGACCGTGAACTGAAACCAAGACCGCCAGTGCTAATATCTTCCTATCAATTATTCTTAACAGCGTGACACAAAACGAATAAATAAACACACGACAGTCATTCTTAGTAGTAAACGGTTGCAGGTGTTGAAAATAACCTGTACATATGTTCATTATATTCTTTATTAGCGAACGACTTTTAAATTGACTACAGATTGTTAATAA
Source organism: Morinoia aosen (assembly GCA_030386875.1). NCBI lineage: Eukaryota > Metazoa > Arthropoda > Malacostraca > Amphipoda > Talitridae > Morinoia > Morinoia aosen. The sequence goes on along the minus strand of CM059575.1, from coordinate 55,162,905 downwards.
TCAAGATACTAGTGTACATGATTGGTCAAAAATGACGGGATCCAATGGTATCGTTTTAAAAAAATCTCAAGATAAAAATGGCAAACAAATATATCCATCCTAATAGTACCCGCGATTAAAATACAGTATTCTCGTACTTGTGCACTGGTAAAACTCGTATCACAGATACGGTCATTAAGCATCTTTAAGAACGTCACAGACGCACACACCAACCAAGCAAGCAACAACTGTGCATTATAATTTAAATAGTTTTTTTTTGTTCGCAAGAAGTTTTTAAAAAATTTGCCATACCTTTTATGCATTTAAATGCTTTTTAAATTTAAATGCGATAACCGCATTTTCTTGACAGTAGATTCGATTTTCAAGCAATGTTTTTTACTTATAAACATCAGTGAGCAGATGGCAGGTTTTTCATAATATTTCAATGGTATTTATGACACTGTGCAAGCAAGCAAATTTCCATTGTAATGACATAGGGGAAATTACGCACGAGAACATATCCTTATTTATAAATTGACAGACACCTGGCTTTTTATTAAACCGGGTGTGCCATAAAAATGTCCCCGACTTTTAATGAATTATATCTCAGCTTTAAATTACCATATTTGAATTGACTTTTTCACAACGTAGTAAATTTGGTTTCCTTTTCGATTAATTTAAGTTTTTGAAAATCGGTTGAATAACCACTTTACAATATTCAATTTACTAAAAGGGGTAGAAAAATTAATTGTTCAAAGGAAAATTTTTTAAAACAGTATTGATATTCTTCCTCATTTTGTAATTTCCATAAAACTGAACAAACAAAAATTTTAAAGAGTAACAAATCATTACCTTAAATAACGTTCAAATAAATAAAGTAATTTAGTACCCTTCGACATACCCTCCATTTCTCTCAAGGCAAGAATTACTTCTAGCCACCATTGAACGAAGAGTTTTACCCATTATTCCACCGTTTTCTATCAGTTCTTGAAAAAACTATTATTGAGAACACTTGAAACTTGAAACCTCTCAGAGGGTTTAAATACTTGGTGGTATGTAGGATACATCGTTATGAAATTATTCTCAACAGTAGGTATTGAGGAATGAAGAAGAACACCAGTGTTGTTTTTAAAACTTTCCCTTTGAACAATTTTTCTACCCCTCTCAGTAAATCGGTCACCTTAAGTGGTTATTCAACTGATTTTTAAAAACTTGAATTATTTAAAAATGAAACAAAATTGACTAAATTGTAAATAAAGGACAATTAAAAAATGTTAATTTAAAGCGGAGGTATAATCAATTACAGAGTCCGGGACATTTTTGTGGGACACCCAGTATAGTATTGATTGTTCTTATACAATAAACGGTCAAGTGTCTCCTTTGAACAAATAAATGCATAGGTTTAGCTATTTCGTGAGCATAATCTCTCCTATGTTAGTACAATGGAGTTTTAGGATTTAAACTTAAGGGCGACTGTCGGAACATTTATTTCAAATACAAAAGAACTTCAAGGGAACGACAGCAAGTCGTTTCCCGAGATGCGCAAAAAGAGAAACCGTACCCAAGTTAGGCGTATCTTGAGGATTCCAAGAGTACGCACAGCAGCGTCCTCTGTAAAATTTTTATTATTAAATTCCTTTAAATTGGAGACCGAAGACCGTCTTTAACGTGAGGTTAGTTTTTAAAACGAAACTCCCTAAAAATAGAAGACATACAATAGACGCGGCCGGTCATCAGCACGGTACTCCGGTAGGAAATTTTAGAGGCGTTCTGAGTAGAGAGATACAGAGTTTTAAGATGTCTGGTCGCCGACTAGCTAAATATCGTATCTTATTGCAAGATTGCATATAGCACTAAGATTTTTACAATTAATTGACAATTAAATTCCTTGAATAATAAGTGCCTATTCAAGAGGCTGCACGAGGAGCTCAAGTCGCAGAATGAGACTGCTTTTTACGCAAAAAAAATAAGTTACAGGTACCAGACCCACTTTTATTAAAAGGACGACATGCTGCCCAAGCAGAGCAAGCTCAAAGATAATTTAATGAGAGAACGCCAAAGCGTCACAAGTAATGTTAATTAAAGCTATTTAAGGTTAATGCAGGTCTGCTAGAAGCTCAAACATGCTTAATTATAGAAAGTTAAATTTAAACACAAAAAGCAAAAAGAAAAGTTTCTGCTGCAAAACAAAAAAAAGAACAAAAAGATCTAATTTCAACAATTTCAAATTCTTGTCTGTGAACTAAGAGAGGCCAACTAAAGAAAACTTTTTCTTCCACAAAGCCGCCATCAGACATACGGAAGATATTCAACAGGAACTTTCATTGAACGAATAAAATTGGCTGTCCATCTTTGTTGGTTGGTCTGTCTCCCTTTCACGCTCTTAAAGATGCTTAACTACTGTATCTGTGATGCGAGTTTCACAAGTGCACAAGTATTAGAATATTTTAATCGCGGGTGCTATTAGGATGGAAATATTTCTTTATGGTCCACATCTGAAAGATTTCTATACAGACAATATCGAATCCCGTCATTTATGACGAGTCGTGTACACAATTATGTATACTGAGTGTTTCAGAACACGAGGTACAAAACTGCACATCAAGTAGAAAATGGCCAATGAAACATTTTTTGCCCTACGAAATTTTACCCAAAAAAATCGCGGTTGGGAGGTATTAGCTGCTCATTGTTGTTAAGGATAAAAGTTAATGGCACAATTACTCGCGATATTTATTCTGAAGTTACTTTACAAAAATTGTTCAAAATGCGTTCCATCTACATCTATGCACTTTTCGAATGTTAGCCTTAACGGCTGCCGGATATTAGGAAACACGTCTGGCATTTAGGTATCTGGCCAGCAGCCACTGCAATTCTGGTCACAAGATCTTCCTCAGACTCAATGGGTGTAGCATAAACAAGGCTCTTCACGTGTCCCCAAAAATTGAAATCGAGTGGAGTCATGTCAGGAGATCTAGGAGGTCATGCAACTAGAACATTTCGCCCGATCAACGTAAATTCAAAATAAATATTGCGATTAATTTAGTCATTAAATTTCATCCTATAAAACAATAAACGGCTAATATCTCAATGTCTCTTTCTTCGGAAAATTTCATAGAAGAAAAAGTTTTTATTTGGATATCTTCAACTTGGTGTGCAATTTTTTGCCTCTTATTCTGAATCTGAAACACCCTGTATATTACTCACAAGTGTTTTCTGAGTAGGTTATGTAGGCACTGTCTACACTGAGAAGCATAGATATATATCAACAATTTTTTATAACTAAGTATGCACTAATTCAGTGAAATTATAATAGTTAATTCAATGACTATGCTTCAAATCCCCAAAATTATGATATACGTGTAGATAAGGTAGGCCAGATTTGCACACTGCCTTTACTTCTCTGTATCTACACTATGCAGGGTAACAATGCAGAAAAATTGTCATATTATTGCTCAATTCTATGTTACATTTCGGCTCTAATAGGCAAAAGTTGTTCTGCTTTCGTCGCAGGGGCCTGACGTTTTCGGAACGTCTTATTACGAATAAAAGTCACTTCTAGCTTCTTTGCGAGTAATATGAAACTATCTCTTATTTTCGTCTAACTTTTTACTTTGTTAACGCCCACCTTCTTCTCATTTCGTGTTTTTTGGAGCAATTTGAAACGTTTCCAGCAAGAGAATTTGTACCATCGCATAAATGCAACAACCATTGCAGCTGAGATAGTGCATTGTTTTCAGTTACAATATGTGTCTGACTGTAAGTGAAGTTGTTGCTAGTATGTGTAATTATTTTCATTGCAGCTCGTTTACATTGTATTTTAATTTTTCTCAAGTGTCTCAATGCCGATATTGATAACCTTACAACATTTCCAAATCTTCCCTAACAAGAAGTAATTAATTATATAATGCTACAAAACGAATACTTTTTCAGTTTTTAAAATTGTCTCAACATAATTCTAAAATTCTCCATTTCAGCGTATGCTTACTTAGAAACTGGGGAGTGATACGAAGATAAAAATTAAACATTATGATGATATAGTGAAATACAATATGACTCTGAAAGAACCAAATAACATTCAAGGAATAACTTTAGATATGAGCAGAAATTTTTATTATTAATACATGTTAACTTGACCTAAAGACAAGGAAGCCATATCAATTTTGATAACATAACCTGAAAACTAGAAGTCTTTGTGTACCAGACCATAGCTTCAGGTTTTGGCAAAGACTACTCATTGGCAATGAATCATAACCTGAAGACTAGAAATATTCATGATCACAACATAACTTTAAGTTTCTGCAAAGACTAGTCCTTATCAATCAATGCATCATTAAGAGCGTACAGAGTTACCACTCTTCATTTGAGTAAAATGTATTGCATCAGCTGAAATGTTCTACAAGTAACTTGCAACACATTTACTACTATTTTTCAGTTCTTATGTATTAATTGAAGGAGAAATGAACAAAACAGAAATATACAGAATGAGTTTGCGATGCTTTCAATTACTAATTCCTGCTTTTAACTACAAAATATGCATTAATGCTGAGAACAAAAATTATATTTCGCACTCGTAAGTTTCTCATATACATATATCTGTGCAAACCCTCAATGACTAGATAACACGACGATATTAGGTGATAGGTATAAATACGCTGTTTCAAACTTAGAACAAAGTAATCAACAAAAACATTGCGTATTTTTTAGATTTTTCAGCAAAGAATTCTAACTCTGTTATGTTTACTCTTGGTTTTAAACAATTATAAATAATTTTTTAGCAAAAATTAGAATCGAAGACACCAAAATATAGCGACTCCAACCACGACTCTACCACATCCGGATGAACGACTCCGACTCCGACTCCACTACATTCGGAAAAGCGACTCCGACTCCGACTCCATCACACTTCAGAGTAGCGACTCCGACTCCGACTCCGACTCCACCACACTTCAGAGAAGCGACTCCGACTCCGACTCCACCCTAAAACATCCGACTCCGGCGACTCCGACTCCCGACTCCGACTCCGCAACTCTGCTTGCAACCATGCAACGCCCGTCAGGGTACGCTCCAGACTTTGTGAAGAACCCATTGCAGCCTTTGTTCTCCAAGCGATGGTCTAGTGGTCGAGCACTTATAAGTAAATGCAGACTCCGGTTTTCAATACAAATTATTAATTTCCGCAGATGATTTACAGGAAATATTGATTACTGTGTTAATCCCCTACTTTTAAGTTTAGTTGTAGTCCGGTAAAACGGTTCAACAGTAAAATTTCTAGCCTTTTTTTGTTAACATGTTCTATACGCTTCTGCTATTCTAACACACACAAACTTTTTTTGCTATCGAACCAAGTAATTTTATTCATCACAATTGTATATTCACTGATCAGAATAATTTGAAATTTCCATTATTATGATTTTAACTGAACGTTTCAGAATAAAATAATGCCATCGGGTTTAAACGGACGCAGAGCCGAACAATAATTAGAGGCTGCGTGCTGGCTGTCAGTTTTAATTCCGCTGAAAGACCACAAAAATGCCTGCTAATATTACAAGTAAAATACAAAGATTAAAATACAAGCAGAGCCCTGAAATGAAAGGTCTGACAAAACACAACCAATATACGAAAAATCAGCTCCTGATGTAAAAAAAATGTTGGGTTCTGGTGGCTTACAAGTCATGTAGCATTTCATCAAAATTAAAGTTTTCGTACTTCTCTTAGAAGCAGGGAGTTTTCCCACAAACGAAATGTTTCTCCGAAGAGAAAGTACCTAGATCCTATAAATTTAACTACTGCTGAATACACATCTACGAGTGCCGTTTGATAGATTTTGAAACCCTAGTAATATTTTACTCACGCAACAAACAAGTACAGATTTAATCAATCATTCAACGGTAATGAAACATTTCAGCACAGACGTTGAGTGCGCGTTGCGTCCAGACCTAGAAAGGGTAACTCAACAGTCGTCACAAAATTAAAATCCGCCGAATTGCGCGCACTATTTTCACTATTTAAATATGGAACTATGAAACAAGAGATGATTTGATTTTTTTTGCACAGTTCAACCATCAGGCTTGCTTGCCTGTCGGTCTGCCTTTTTGACCTAAATTATGAATATGAACATCCTTCGAATATAGGCATTTCATAAATTTAAAAGATCTGCTTGACCAACAGTGCTTTGTTTAATTTGTGGCATTTATTTTGAAGGCTGAGTACGTGAATTTGGGTGAGTCATAACTCTCTCAAGTAGAGAACAATTGCGCCAACCTTCCGTCTTACAGTCTGTCATTATCCTCTTGATCGGTGGGCTCCATCGTCTAAACGTAATTTTCAGCGGCTTAGCTCCCAATGAATTCAGACGCCGCTGTCAATTTTGGCCCATGGGGCCTGAAAATGTGAGAACGTAGACCTCTGAATTAAGTCCTGTGAAATTGCTCCGGCTCATTTTAATGTTGCCGTATTCGAAACAAGGTGCAAAAGTACTTGGGATCGGCAAAAATTTTAGATAATTCGCGAGGAATGTATCCTGATCGCTGTAAACATGATCTAGATTATCTATTCTAGGCCAACGTTTAAAAAGTCCTTCCACTGGTCGAAGGTTTTACATGCTTTAAAATTAATTTCACATGCTTAATTTGGTAACTTTCTCATTGTATTCGGTCAGGTCTGGTTTCCATAATATGATTTTGTTCCATCAAATAATGAACTGCATTTGCAAAATATAGAAGCGATCACATTCACGTCTCATTAACTTTACATTAGCCCAGTATTCTCTCTTTTCACGTTCATATTAGTCGTGCAAAGAATGATATGGGGAAGATCCTATAATTATAAGTTCCTAGATGCAATTTAATGAGTGATTTACCCTAGCCGTGCAACAAAACTCTTGGATGATACAATAAAACGCAAAGCAATGAATCTGAAGTCACGTTTGAATCAGGATTAGCCATTTATTTCGCAAATCTAAGATCAAACAGGTACGGTCAGCAGATAAGATTGGAAAAGTCGGAAAAGGAAAAGTAAGAACATGCTTTTAGGATAATATTTTTGAGCAGGGAAGAGAAAGAGCTTATCAATGACAGCTATGTACTGTAGCTTCTGTTTGAAAAATATTACAGGTAGGAGTCGCAAGGACACGTGCACTCGGATATTCCTCCAAAATCGTTTCGCGAGTTCTTTCTTTTCTCTCTAACGAAGGGACTTAGATTGCTTTGGTGAATATGGGTGGACAAGAGGGCGACAGATTTACCTCTGCCGTAGGCCAAAACATTTCCATGACCTCGCGTAACACATGGATCATTTCCAGACTTCCGTTCAGTTATTCGATTAGCGTTTTCGCAAAAAAACATCTGCGGGCATCAGGGTCAACGTAGCGTTGATTGAAACCCATATAAACATAGATCGTCTTTTTGTTTTTGTTTTTTTAAGATCATGTGTGGGTAATACGGTGAGGCATTTATGTATTTCTACTCGAAAGATGGATAAACAAAGTATTCATCTCTCTGTACTTGTGAGACAGCGTGGCAGACAACCAACACCGCGTGGTACATGAGTCATTCTTGACACTTGCGCTAAATCTCGGCTAGCAAGATATTTGATCTCATGCAGTCCTTCGTAGCACGAAGCTAGTAGCTAGATAGTTCCACCCTGATCACTTCAAACATGGCCGAGCGAAGAACTTCTCCCTAGTAAAAAGCTGGAATGGTAAAGTAATGGATTGCTATTTTGGTCAAAAAAATACATGCACGTAGAGAAACATATGGCGGTTAAACTTGACTTCCAATTCGGACGCCAATCAGGGTTTATTTTAGGTAAAATTTGAATTCTATTGAGCTATTTGCCTGCTGTTTCTTACATCACTTACGTAAGCTTTACTAGTTACCACTGATGAGTTATCTCAGAATTTCTAGTCATAAGTAATTGCATGCCAGTAAAAAGTGTGTAAATCGATTGAGATCAAATGCTTTCTTGAAGAAATCCTTGAAAGAAGGTGCCATCAACACCGATGCGATTACATTTTTTGAGCCGGCTGCTGTTGGAGCTTGAAAAGATGGTATAGTCTATTTAGTTCAGTTAGATGTTTTAATTTAATGATACATTGAAGAGACTCATACTCTCCTTAGCCTCAATCACATGCGTAGGTCAGTAATTCAAGTCGTGTTCGATTTAGAGTCTCATAGAACTAGGCATAAAAATTTTAGACCCTTTATGTTCGTTCAGGACACAGCCAACATTCAGGAATTTCCCATATAGAACCGGTTGCATACTTTCCTCTCCTTCTCATTCAGCAATCCGAGATCATTGTCAACAATTCAATCAACCTTTCAGAACACAAAAATTTCTCCACTCTATGTACCATCAACAACGAACAAGATCTACGCATTTTAGAACCTTTGTTCATATCTACTCATAAGCCTGACTTAACTAAAGACTTGAGTGCTTTGAAACTGAACATTGCGTCAACCTACTGACAGATTTCTGTGTGTATGTATGAGGAGTGTGGTTGCGCGCGTGTTTGTTAGGTTCCCATGTATAAATATATGAATGTATGTACTGGTAAAAGGTAGGGGGGGGGGGGGGGTGAATGAGCCAATGAGAATGATCGTTTTTACTGTGGTTTAATTATCAGTAGGATTTAAGTTCTATAGATGTTTGTTTGCTCATTTTTTGAACTTCTATGAAATTTTTGCATTTTTAGTTTTTTGACCTTTTTGTGTGTTTTTCAGCACTGAATATGGAATTGAAACATTCCGGAACGTTTGCCATAAAAATAAATAAATAACAATGTATATTTTGATATTGGTTCTCCTTTTTACCTTATGATTTTAGGTATATTGAAAAAGATAGCAGATCGATCAAATATGTCACATTTAATCTTTACATATTCTACAACGAAAGATAGATGCCAAATTATGGAAAATATCTGTTATAAAGGCCATAAACTTTAACTTAAATATACAGCGTTGTTTATTTTGAAAAGGTTTTACTGAGAGGAAAGCGACACATTCAGTGAGCACTTTAAGGGCACTGTAAGTCATCTATGTATATTTGACCCTGAAATGGCATTTAATATAGATCTTTATACTTCTCCCTTTTTCCACTCCAATACATAAAATTTAATCTAAAGCTCTCACCCGATCAGACATCCAAATTCTGACGATTATTTTAACGCCGCTGTACACTTCCGGAAGCTTTTCTGGGAATTTTTGAAACGAAAACACAATTCTAGTGTAGCACAATTAGGTTGTGCATAATTTAATAGTGCGGATGAAAAAATATTATATTGACCTCACTTTACTGAACATCGATAGACAGAAGCATCGGCAGGGCGGAATTGCGGTTCGCTTGTATTCTACATGACGTTCTGTGGTAAAAATTTGTAGCATATTTTGTCCGATGCATTCTTTAGAAAAGATGTTCACAAAATTTAATTCAAACGAGCTTTGCACAAATTGTCAATGCAAAGTGGTTATACAACACGTGAGCTTATTCCATAAGTGTAAGATACATATGTTATTCTACTTGAAACCATTACTCTCGGATTGGGATATTCGAATACAAGGAATTTAGGCTCTGGGGCTTGCACTTTACTTGGCAACATCAACTGAGACATGAAGACAAAAATCCCATCTTTCATGAAAAAAGCCTCACAAAAAATCCCATCATTTAAAGGAGTAAGGCTTTACTTAAAAGATACGCAGTTAGATTAGCAGAAAATGCAAATCTTCTCAAATTTACCGCAGATCTTTTCGAATAAGAAAATCTTTTATGGTAAAGGTGAAACACATCAAGATTCCTAGCATGTCATGACCGGCATAATGATCAGAAAAATGAATAACAATTATGGACGAGTTGTGCGATAAGCCGGCAAACTGACGGTAAAACGTTAAATGAAGTTCACAACGTTCACGGGACCTGAACCATCACCACAGATCATGTTGATAATAATAAAACTCCCAATTGATAAGCAGGCAGAGCGTGTATGCGATATGGAAAACTTAAATTTCTACTATACGCTTAGTCTACTCTAAGGTCACATGCATTTTAGGATGCTTTTTATAGAGATAAGTAGTAAACAATTACACGCCCTTACACTGTCGCTGTCGATCGCAAGTAGGACTTCCATGAGGTTGAGGCAAGCGGGAAACGCTATTTTAGGATTTATGTCAAAGGTGAAAAAAACATATCACTATAGAAATAATGCCCAATATGTAACTTTACATGTTTATCTTTCGATTCTTTCTCATCAGTCAAAAGACTGATAAACGTGACGATTGTGACATTGTTTTTCACGATTATGATGCAAAGCATAAATGAAAATCTTATTCAATCCTTCCTTTCGCTATTAACATAAGTCAGTTAAGTAAATAGCTTAGTTTAGATAAGCGATAATCAAAAGTAACAATGGTTAAGGGAGATAACAGAAATGGAGAAATGTTTTCTAACTAAGGCTTTCCGACAGATCTTAGATAGATGGAGTTGTGTGACGATAGACATCGTGATAGAGCATGGCATCTCTCTGTTGGCTTTGGAAGGTCGCTTCCACGCCGCTGGCACTTTTTAGCGGAGGAGTTTGTAGAAGATATTGTGATCGTCTATATTCGTGGTTCTGCTTTTTTCCTAGTAAAAATTAATATTTTCCTTTCAGTTTTCATCAAAGTAATTTACATCCATGATTCGGAATCGAGTCACGTAACAGTTTACGGTCATTGACAGAGCACAAAAGAGGTGCAGTGTGGAGAGCGCTCGGTCAAGTACGATGTTTCACCAGATTGGCCTTCGGTGGTGTAGAACTCAGAAATATGTAACAGCGATTGAACTTTTCACATACCCTCGTAAAATTTACCATGAATAATTATTTCTCATCATTAGCTACTGGAATGACCTCAAGCATTTTTTTCATTCTTTAGAATAAAGAAAAGAGAAAAAAAACTCAATTTTCAAAAGTATAGCTTGAATTTAAAGAATACAACGAGGGAATTATACAGAAGATGTGAGTTCAAAATTATTCTTGGCTTAGGAAACCTTGAATTCAATAACATTATTCAATTTAGACTTCTAGTATTCGTTCATAAAGCTTTTAAAGATATTTGGACGTATTTTAGAGTTATTTTTCTTTGATTTTATGGTAACACGTACTAAGTCATGAAGGTTTCTTAGACCGCCTTATTAATTCGAGCTTTCAATTCTAGTCATGGAGTTTCAGTGAGATTCACGGGAGAACTCTGATTCTATTCCGTTACTAGCTTAAATGCATGTTGATTTTGCACTTAAGATTTTAAATACCTATCATACTGGGAGCACGAATAATTTCTTGATAATTGTACTACAATCCATTTAAGACAATTCTCTCAATATCCTACTATGCAATCAACATGAACTTGTTTGAAGGAAATCCTCTTTGTTGCTGAGCGTTCGTGTTTCTTGCATGATCCACGAATGACGACGGAGTGTGACGGTATGGCAAAGGATCCATTTCCTATAATCAGTAACGAGCCCACTGGGAAAAAAAGTATCCCGGGCAGTTGTGAAAGGAACGGCTCCTATCGAGCTGTTCGCTCGTTGATGATTCGTTGATGATTCAGGAGCATCTATCGGTCGGGATTCCATTCACCATTACAGAAGCCCTTCTAAAAAAAATTCAATTGGCTATGAAAACGAATGGGTTAGAAGAAATCGTTTGGCATATTCACTAAAGGTAGGGGCGGAATTTGGTGGGGCAACGCCTATTAATTCTTCATAATAACAGAATTATATTATCAATGACGACCAGTCTTTAGTCCTTCGTTTAAACTGAAATAACTTTTTTGAAAACGAGGAAATATCCTTCTGGGACAGTATCCAGTTTTTGATTTTTAAACTTTTCGAGTCGAGTGAATTTTACTACATTTCTTGCCCATAGAACTCTCAGATTGAAATAGGTACAATGTGAATATTACCCGGACAAATATGAAGATCGAACGGCTAAAAGAGTATCAAGAAGAATTTTTAAAATTTGAAAAGGCTTAAACAGTTAACACCCATTGTACCATTCATGTACGACAGCAAATTCCCTGCGCTTAAAAAATCTGCATTGTCGTTATAGGAAACGAACATTACTTTCAAACGAGTATTTCTCCTAACAGTTGTGGCAGTCAATCGGTGTCGCTCGGGGCTTGATATAGGAGCAATATTGCCTTACGGGCAATATTTAATTAGAGGTGGAGGCCCATAATCATAGTTTCGTGTTATACAGTCAATTTTTGAAGGGTCGCAAAATTAGCATGCAACTATGATCTTACTTAAAAATTATTTATATTTTCCGTAATTCAAAAAGGAGCCAGGGGACTTCGTCATGAGGACACTTGCTTACGCACAGCGAGTTGTGGCAAGCATTTTGACAGTTCAAGAAATTAATTTTAAAACAGTTTCTGGAGAAATAAAACCGTGAGACTTTTCCAATAAACAGAGGTACACATATAAACTCATCACTGAGCATCAAAATTACATTTCTATGAAAAAGAAAATTCACGATAAATTCATAAAATATGCCGAGGAAAAGTATTTGGACCGAACACAAGTTATCAGCGTGTGATTTCTGATGAAGTAGACACTTTTAGAAAACCTAATTAGAATGTGACTTAAGGCTGTCACGGGATTTGTCTATAAATATAATTAGAATGTGACTTAAGGCTGTCACGGGATTTGTCTAAAAATATAATTAGGATGTGACTTAAGGTTGTCACGGGATTTGTCTAAAAATATAATTAGGATGTGACTTAAGGCTGTCACGGGATTTGTCTAAAAATATAATTAGGATGTGACTTAAGGCTGTCACGGGATTTGTCTAAAAATATAATTAGGATGTGACTTAAGGCTGTCACGGGAATTGTCCATAAATATAATTAGAATAAATACAACGAGGGTGTCCATAAATAAAACAGTTGTACCCGTCAGAGTAGTGGAGTCTATCGATATCGTTCGACCCAAATATTATGCAAAAATACAAGCTCACGTAAAATGTGAATTTGAGCTTAAGCATGTAAATTCCAGCGACATAGCTAGTTCACACATGTAAATACACGTGATAAATAGTCACCGTTTCCAACTAAGATCTGGCAACAAGCAGCAGTAAACGGAGTCTATTGGCTGGGTGCGAAACAATGGTCACGCCGTAATTACCTCGTATTCAAGCGGTAATGATGTCGGTGTGCTGCTCTGATTTCCATGCCACAATATCCTTCACTAAGGTTCATTTTACTGAAAAATTTCATCTTTGATTGTTTTTATGAACATATGAAATTTAACTAAACTTAGAGTAATTCTGATATTAACAGAAAATCTAATATTTTTCACTGTTTTCTGAGGATCTGATTATTTTCAAGCGCTTTAATACGTGAAATTTTCACGAGCTGTATGTTTTTTAACAAAGCTTTGAAGTTTTGTCAAAAAAGCAGCTTTCATTAGCAAAAGGAAACTTCCTCACGAATAAATTTTATTTTGATTCAACCAATCCGTCATTGCGATTTCCTTTGTGGCTTAAGTGCGAAATAGGCGTTAGTGCGATGAGTTGAGTTTCTGCAGATTTTTCATTGAACATGGGGCGAAATTAACATGCATTTGTGTACGCCCGTACAAAAAAAAAATCATGCAATCATAGAAAGAACTCACCTTGGCTTGTTGCAGGAGGGACACTCGCACCTGCAGCTCTCCTGACCCCCTGCACTCCTCCGGCACCTGCAGTATCGAAGGTCTCGCTTAGTGGTGCAACTTATCACTCTGCACAAAGTCTACTTTTTAAACAAGCTTACTACCACTGCAAGCATCTATCGAATGCAGAAAGAATACAGTATAAATAATCGCGTCGGGTCACAACAATAATGAGAAAAGTCATAGTCTTGGCTGTGACAAACAGCATTAAACTTGTCAAGAAACTTGCTTACGAGTTGCGCAGCTCAACAAACACGCTCACAACACACGCTAAGTTTCACCAAAATGAGATCGTCCAAGACAGAATATCGATTTGATCACAGACTGCAGCCATGCAACGACGTCTCGAGTCACTTCGAACATCAGCTCAGGCGAAGTGAGAGCCTACTTCTAAGCTTCCAGTCGCTGCACAAATTGAAAACAAATTGATTGGACCAATTCGGTACGAGGGCTGTTTATATCAACACTTTCTTCCAGTACTGCATTCTCCGTAAGAAAAAGTTTACAACCAGACGAGGCTGCTGTCTGTGGTATTGCATTTTACATGTAGAACGTAAACTTCATTGAATATTTAGGAACTTCATTGCTTTAGGTTTGACTGACTCATTAGGAGCAATAAGTACATGACTCACGTCTCTGAGCATTCAGAGTATGGAATACTTGAAAGCAACATTTACGGCAGATACGTGGTACGTTAACTTATTTAAAATAGATGTCCAAAATGAAAGTGTTTAAAATTTGAAATGTCCCATAAAGAGCCCAAAAATGTCATGGTTTTTCGTGCAGTAATTAATAGACTTCGAGGAGTGCAAAGAGAGTAGTAACTCAGCAAGACTTCAAAATTCTGTTCAATAAGTGAATAAGTAGATTGACAGAACGCGGTGTCAAAAGTTTCGTTAAATAAGTGGGCATAGGCAGCTACCAAATAAATTCTGTTTTCATAAAAGAGGTAACACTGAAAGGCTTCAAGTTAATCAATTCTAGAGTTTTGCCGAGCGAGCAGCTGCAGCCAGGCTTCTTTTTGGCCCTTCTTGTCCGTCGTCTTACTGTACGCATTTGAGCGTCAATGCACAGACTTTAAAAGAATTGTGTTTACGTTTTTCTAGTGTTCGCAGTCATCAGTTAGAACGTAAAATTAAAAGTCAATGTATAACTGTGCAATTCGAAAAAATAAATATGTGTTGAATTTCTGCTTACGACGAACGAAGGAAGGTGCAAGTGTCTCAGATGTGTTTGCCACGTGTACGGTGAAAGTTATGAGTCCAGCCTTCGTATTTTACCACGTAAAAACATGCATTCATTAGCACAACAAGCACGATGACTATCACGTCTCACGTCAGACATTCGCGCAGATGTTTGACCAAATAAATGGAAGGTCAATTAAATTTAAAAAATCTATGATAAACTGGGCACAATTTCTCCTGCAGCGTTCGCACAAATTCAATTCATCAAGAAATAGTTTTATAAAAATTTCCGAATTCTTCCAATGGAATTTTGTTGCCCCTCAAGGACAGCGTCCCGCCAGAAATTGGAAAGGTGATGTAAAAATAAATTTAGCCGCGATAGGAGGTGCAAAAAGTAAGTACATCCTGTGAAAAAATGAAGTTCGTACGTTCGCTCGTTCGCCCACCATGGGGGTTTGAAGAATGGGGGGAGGGGGAACTGGTATTTTATCATGTCATGCCTCCCCCTTGGCTCTTTCTTCACGGCGCGACGTTGCTATGTCATCTCCTATGTCTCTGTATTACTCTATAATGATTTCAAGGGGTCTAGCATGAACCAAAAGTTAAAAAAATTTTCGATTCAAATTGTTCACGTATCTTTGTTTTGCCTTTATTGAACACCTCGGACTTTGGAGTTTCAAAATGCATCTCCTCCGACAATTTTCGAGCTACAGTGATGATTTTGATATCATTGGATGCGGAATCCGAGGGTTTTCTAAGAAATTCTAAGTGACTTCACAATTAATTTTTGTTCAAAAGTTACGACGCCATAAATCCGCAGTTTTCGAAAAAAAAAGATTTTGCTCTCGATTTTTTGCATTTTTTTAATTAAAATTGGAAATTTTGGGAACGGCATCTTGGAATGTCCACGTCTTTCGCATCCAATGATACTGAAATCATCACTTTTACTCAAAAACTGTCGGAGGAGATGCATTTTGAAAACCCCCCAAAAATTTTGTTTTCTATAAATATCTCGTTTTCTATGGGGAAAATCGTATTTTTTTACGATCGAAAAATGATTTCCAATTACATTTCCTATCAGTATACCAAACTTCATTGCTCTAGCTTCAATAATAAAGAAAAAGGTCCGTAAGGGGGACGCTGTCCTCAAGCGAGATCTGCTTACAACTTCAGAGCTGACGACAGACGTACAGAGTTAAAGTTGCTTCCCGCCTTACGCCCGCCTTAGATGGTAAATTGGACTCAGACGAGGTGATAATGAATGTCAGTTCAGGTGTAAGGGATTTTTGCACTAGCATTATTTTCCCTACATTGACTAAAAAAATCGATATTTACCCTAGTAAACCTCAACACTAGGAATGATTTTCGGATGTGGAGATACACTTGATTGCTTCAAATATGAAGAAAATCGTGTTATTCTTTCTCAAGCCTGAACGATAAAACTAAAAGAATTCTCAATTTGGGTAACGAAATTATTACTGGCAAAACTCTGTACATCGCTGTGTTAGAAAATATGCTCATGACTGTAGACTTTCATTATGGCTCCGTGGCTTTGTGGGACATCACAGCGATTGTCAAATTTTGGTCTGATTGGTCTGAAATTTGGCAGTTCGTGTATTTTTAGAAAATAAACATATTGTACTCGTGTATCATTTCCGATTTAGACCTTAGTTTTTGAAGAAATTTGAAACATTAGTTTTTTAGTTCATTTTTAGTGATATTTAAAAGTAATAGAAGTCAATGAGTTTTTATACTAGGACATATTCAAAGACAGTTTTAAAATCCTTATAATATTTGAAACAAACCAATGGATCCAAATTTTCCATTTTCCATTTCGTTTTCTTTCTTTTTACGATGATTCATCCATCAGTTTGTGCGAGCTCCTCATCAGAAAAACTAATTTAAATGTACGAAAGAGAAAACAGACTTTTTGAAGGCTGCTGGACCGTATTATTGAAATTTCTGACGCGCATAGGTCATAACGAGACGGGGTTTTGTTGATGCCCATTGTAGCTCTGCTCTCCTTGTGAGGACAGAAATAAAATCGTTTTTTGACGCTACGCGTTTTGCTCCTGAGCTATTTTAACTGATCTTGAAGTGCTTCCTGCAACTTCTCAATCTGTCAGTTCACCTTACGCAGCCCTCTCTACACTACATCCTACAGTTCAAATATTGCTATTGCATGAAGCTCTATTCCTAACGTGCCCTTAGGGCATGAAGCTCCATTGCTAACGCGGCCTTAAGGCATGAAACTCCATTCTTAACGCGGCCTTAGGGCATGAAGCTCCATTCCTAACGCGGCCTTAGGGCATGAAGCTCCATTTCTAAAGGCCGGTTTACACGATCATTGAGTGCGCACGTGAGCAGAGAAGAAAGGCGCAAGCCCCGCCCACTTACTTTCGCTTCAGGCTCATTTACTTGCTCAATGACAGTGCGTCTATAATGGCACTGACAAGCTCGGGCCAGCGCCATGAAAACGAATATAGTCCGCTATGTCATTGAGCAGTAAATGAGCCTGAAGCGAGAGCAAGTGTGCGAGGCTTGCGCCTCTCTTCACCGTTAACGCGTGCGCGCAATGATCGTGTTAACAGGACTTAACGCGGCCTTGGCATGAAGCTTCATTCCTTACGCGCGCTTAAGAATTTTTAACCAGCCTGAGATGTCGCGCACAGCAATTATATTGCTAAAAGTTTTTTAGTGTACGCATTTGAAATATTAAGACAATCCAAAATCATTCTCTGAAATTAAATTATGATCTGGTTAGTCATCGCAGTAATACAAATAGGAAAACGTCAGTGATTGGATAGCACAATGTTCATAAAAATTATACAGAAGTCCTTCCTATGACATGCAAAAATACACATACTGCAACGCAAGCGGTTAAAATCTCCTAAAGCTATCTACAATTACGAAATTAAGAAATCACGAAAAACGGGTAGGAAATTCAAATTAGTACAATTAGAGAAGTACTTTAGTTAATTCATGCTCTAAAAGACAATTAACTTCTTCAACCACCACGAAACATGAGAGAAAGAGTAGCATTTCGAAGAAAGAATAATGAGAATTTTATTTAAATAGTGAAGTGTGAAAATTAGCATGAAAAATTAATTGCTTGAGTAAATTTATTTTCTTTAAAAAATCCTATTGACACACAACGAGAGTTGAAGTTCAGAGTTGATTAATTCAACAGAGAAGCCGCCATACCGGCCTCAGGTATATTTAAAAACGTTACCACGCTGTGTGTGTGAGAGAACGTGCATATAACGCCTTGTAACCTTAACCCCCACATTTACAGGATTTGACGGAAGGCACATCTTTTTACCATTCATCTGATAATACTTGGGCGGATTGGAAATCAAAAAAGAAGAATAGAAGTAAGGAGGTATTGCACCTCATTACATCATTGTCTTTCGCCAATCTTGCTGGTAAATTTTTTGACAGACAGTTTTCGCAAATATTCCGTGAAGATCTCTCGCCAGACTTTTTACAGGTGAACCAAAAAAGGCTAATCACTGGGCTTTGGAGCAGGAACACGTTAATATCTCTATTCTCTAATTATAATTGGAGTCTCTAGATTGCCTTCTGCGCTGTCATTAACACACCAGTGACGAGGAGCGTCCGTAATTTGTGTTATTTTACTACTTTGCTCCATCGACGCACGAACAATGTCCAGCGTCGACGCTCGTTTTGACGGCTATGCTTCCGTCCTCCATGCATTTTGAAGCCCTCGGGCTATGTCTGTTCTGGTCAATTCCTCGGTCTGTGAAGCACCTGCTCAGGCAAACCAGGGCCTACGTCAACAGGGACTCCAAATGCAGCTTGCAGTAAACATCTGCGTCCACAGCAGGCCCATATGCATGCGGTCGACCTTTAGAGGTCAGTTGCTGGTAAGCTTGGCGCTAGCTTACTGGTAATGTTAATGTCGATTGAGCACAATACCAACCCACACTAGGCTGGTATTTTAAAACTTATCACTTGCCCACGTACATTTAAGAAACTTATTACTAGCTCAAGTACGTATTAGAAACTTATTGCTTGCCCAAGTGCATATCAGAAGCTTATTATTTGCCCTAGTGCATATTAGAAACTTATCGCTATGAATATAGTGCATATATATCAGAGCCCTATTTCTTGCCCTAATGCATTTTATGAATTTGTTACTCGCCCAAGAGCATAATAGAGACTTATTACTCGCTCAAGGGAGTATTGAAAATATAATATTTGTCTGAGTGCTTATTTAAAACTATAACTTTGACCACGTAATACCAAACTTATTTTTTCCAACCAGGCCGCGGGAGATGAATAAATGGTCGATAGTGGAACGCCTTATTTTCCTCACACACGCCGGAAACTTTTTAGTTTTCCCGATTTGCCCGGAGTAACTAGATGATGACCGATTTGTACGTTTTATGACTGCTCTGCGTTCGAAATACTTACAAATTAAACAACTCCCGGGGATTACTTACTTCAACCAACTATTCCCTCGAAAATATCTTTCGGATTTTTTCGGACCTGCCTCTCTAGTCTAAGGAAACAGGTGAATGCATTCTGTAAGCCTGCAATAATAATACTAACTCTTCGCCACCAAAAAAATTCAGCCGCTTATAAATATCTTGAAAACGACATATATTGGCTTTTCAGTGAATATACACGCATTAATTCATCACGTTCCCGACGCACCATTCTGGTGAAAATCGCTTCATGAACCATCACGTAACTCGTCAGCTATTTGCAGGATCGATAAACGCCGGTTTTATCTTGACTAAAACCTTCAAAGAACGTAGTCTCTCCCCATAAACGATGTTTTACTTTCCTCACTCACTTCGGGATGAACTAGCCTCGAAATCTTGTTTCCTATATGCAATTATTCTCTGAATCCTTTTGATGGCGATACCAGTTGCTGTGCAGATATTCAGAGTAGATATTCTGCTTTAAAGAAAACCAATACATTCTTAATTCAATCCGGGAATGTCTGTTCCACAAACTCAATTTTTCCGCTTTAAACAAAATTTCTGTTAGTAATAATTTGAAACAGATGGTACTGTTTAATGAACACTTATGGAGTGTTGCCATGTAAATTTCTGCTTAAACAATTGGGTTTTGAAACAACACAGAGGGAACACGGTAGAGTGAGTAAAAATTAGAATACTTTTTTTTAGGATAAGCAGTGTTGCTTTACTCGAGAATAATACATATCAGTAATTTTTCTTGAAATGATTTGAACAGTTTCTAGACATAAAGTCGTATCAACACTCTCAGTGTCATTTTCCCTTTCTCACACTATTTTTCTGAAAGAACAGGTAACTAAAATTGAAAGTGAATTTTACTCTAGCGGCGAATGAAACTTCATAGGAGGTAATAGCACTCAGTAACACTTGCTGATGTCGCAGCTCGGGAAGCAGGTATCGTTCTTTATTTCAAGTTTTTTGCCGATTTTCCCCAACCAAAATAGAATTAATTTCCTGGCGATGGTCTCGGAAAATATCAAAATCTTTTGAAAATATTACGATGAGCAAAAAATTAAGGCTAAATATTTACACTGACATGACACAAACGAGTTCGTGTGAAAGAGTAGCACTAATGCGTTGAATAAAATCCGAATATATTCTTTACGGAGTGAGCAAAGCGACGCTTGATGGCCATGTTACGCGGAGCCGAGGTGGGACCTGAGGCAAGGATGAGCGTCACCGGCGTTTAGGCGTCAGGAATGAGGAGGAGGCATCGAGGCATGGTCGACATGTCGGACCATAAAGTGACGGAGCCTTGTCGAGTTTCTCGTGGAATGAGCTACACTCTTTAGCGTACTGTGTTCTATAAGACCAAACCTTTGTTGTATTAACATCCTTGTGCGTGCTGCGTCAAGCCTGTTCTTCTACACGACAAATGCACAGTGCTTGGCCAGACAAGATTCCTTCAATTTCGCTCTTGGCAAGACAATCAGAAAAAGTTATGGGGTGACAGCGTGATCTTCTGGTCGAGATCTTCTGAGGATCTCGCTGGCACCGATGGAAACATTTGGTCAAAACTTACTCGCAAGAGGTCATGCAAGTGAATCTATGCAATTTTTATTTCAAAATGTTAATACCCCTAGAGAGTTAGATGAAGTAAATGTAAGCCTGATAAAAACATGCTACAGAGGTTGCTAAATGAAATGAAATGCATCAAAAATCGATCAAATTTTAAATTCATATTTTTGCATTGTTATTTGCATTGCTCATGAAAATATTTCGCTTACGTGCAATGTTCATAGGTTTTTCCTCCACCGCATACTCTGATGCTCTCTAAGGAAATTTCAACTTCTCCTAAAACGTTATACGCCGATAGAAAAGTAGTGCTCTGAAATAGAGGCAAAACTCTACAATGTAGAATTGGTTACACCATATTTGCTTGAACGCATCGACTCGTTTCGAGTATATTATATGGAGGCACGAGGAGATTAAATCACAGTACTAAATATTCCAAAATTTACCTTGTTGTTCCCCAGTTGGTCTTCTTGAAAGAAGGAAAACAGTACTATACTACACAACGAATTAAAAGTTCAGCGAACCATATAAATGTTCTGTTCCCTTAATCAACATTTAAATTTATTGAAAGATAAATTTCCACTAATTTCATTTAAAGTACATATCAAGGAGAATATACATTGGGAGGAAAATTAAGCGTTACTTTCTCATACAAAACAACAAAATAAAAGCTGGACTAAGATTAATGTAATTACCATCTCTTTTGAAGACTCCTTGCCTTAACAAAGGCAATCTTAAGAAAGCGAGGGGAAGGGATCATATGGCATGAACTGTCAAAAACGGGGAATCTATGTCATAAGATGTGTTCCCACACAGAATACCTGACAAATAGAAACAGAGACTCAGAAACGATGATGAAAAAAGACAAAGAAGAGATACCGAAAAAGACATGAAAACTAGGAGTGCAACGTGTACGAAAGTTAGAGTGACCGAAATCCTGCCTACAGTGAGGTTACCTCTCAGGGCTGACAAACTAATACTAACCAACTAATGACATTCGAGGACAATGGATTTTCTATGAAATTAAAAAAGCTCTCGCAAAGTTAACTAAATCATACGACCGTAATAATTAGCAACTGATTATCTAATTTGAGGTATTAGTAAATAACAGATTGATGGATAGCCGAAACGTGTGTTGACATAGGATCGTCTAAAACGGATATGTACACCGAATATGAGAAAGCTCTAAAATGATCATATCACATTATATTATGACTCGCTTTTATTCGAGAAGGCCTAGTATTTTTTTTAAAACACAGATATAGCTAAAGACGAAATTATTCCTTTCTTCCATTTTGTAGAATTTAACATGGTCTTGATCTAGTTGGAATAAAAGTATTTACTAGATCAAGAACACGTAGGAGTAAAAGTTGAATACTGACAGCGACGGAATGAAACAAATCAGAGTCGAGTATTAGTGTATCTGCGCAGTACAGCGCCATCTCAGAAGAAAATAATAATTGACACACCTGGCAAATTCATCGTATTAAAGGCGTTTAAATTCAGGTTCTCTAATTGTCCCCGCACACTAGCTGATAGAATACTAGCTACGCACCGCATTTTGGATGGGAACGATTTGCCTGTCGACTCTCCATGCAGTGCAAGACGATCAGCAGTCAATGTGGTGCCGTCATCGTTCAAATTTTACCGCTGCCATGAAATGTACGCTAATAGCGAATTATTCATTAAAAGTGGAACATGAATTATTTGTTAAATCTAAATAAGGAAACTGAAGTAAATTTGTCCTTTCATTGATACAAATTAGCAACAAAGATGATTTACTCCAATCGTGAATGAAAAGATTACGTAAATCTCATCGGTATTACAAGAAAGGGAAATAGTTTTTAGAAGAAAAGCCGGAAAATAGAGCGACGCTTGGGAAGGAGCAAGGATATTGTTACGCGCTGGGCAGAAAAGGGGAGAGCGGAGAACCACGGAGGGGCGCGGAGATTAGGTCGCGGCAGCAAGGGGGCTGTGGCGTTGGGGAAACTTTCATGCGGTTAGTTGGCAATGAATTTGTGCCAGAAGAATAAATCGGAATATGAATAGTAAAATTTTAATAGGAGTTAAAGCGGCTTAGATAATAGAAGAACAGATTTGTGTTAATAACCACTTGGTCGAAAAAGAGTTCCACGCTCCTGCGTAATTGAGCAGCGAATGTTCCGTAACATTGCAGAAGACCTGATAGGCAGCATACTCGAATGGCTACGAAAAATAACTACCATTCTTTAACCCTGAGACCAACCGGGTCCAGGGTCCCCGTAGAGCTCAAACAATTTTCTCAGCGTAGTTATTACGCTGGGTAAATGGAATGAGAGTTATGTTATTAGTTGTAATACAGTGCTTTAATATAGTGGGGTAAATTATCTAGCACAGCATTCTTACAAGAACGGATAATATTTTTTACGCTATTACCCTAGGAACGCTTCATTGTTACCGGTGGTCACAGCAATGCCATCTTGGGTGATATTTATTCATCAAGATATCTGTCTAAGGCTTTCAGTCGCTTTTTCTAGTTCCTGTATCATGTTCACACTAAATCGGAAACGAGTCTTTCATCACCACTCAATGAGAAGACAAACTAGTTATTTTCCAGGAAATAAAAAGGGGCTTCGAAAATAGACACCCTATAAAAGATATAGACTTGAATGATTCTTTCGGTTTTTGTTTTTTAAATTTTTTAACAAATTGTAATGCATTTCTAGTATGTCTAAATTAAAATTCACTCCTGTTAATTTTTCAAATCCGAGGATTGAGTTTAAGAGAAAGGAACAATTTTGAGCAGTTCATGACGATGAAACATTGTTCTCATGGGGGCGGAGGAAAGAAATATCTGCTCCCACGCTCAAGACGATACCGCTAGCCAACAAGAATAACAGGTAATCCGGGAGAATTTCTCGCACAACTTCCTGCGTGGCGCACCGCCAGGTTGACGCTTGCACGTACAGCGAACCTGTAGCCGGACTTCAAAAAATTCAAACTTCAGAACATATTTGGGTCTACACCGACGTAACGTCAGAACACATTGGGTCTACACCGACGTAACCTCAGAACACAATGGGTCTACACCGACGTAACGTCAGAACACAATTGGGTCTACACCGACGTAACGTCAGAACACAATTGGGTCTACACCGACGTAACGTCAGAACATAATTGGGTCTACACCGACGTAACGTCAAAACACAATGGGTCTACACCGACGTAACGTCAGAACACAATTGGGTCTACACCGACGTAACATTAGAACACAATTGGGTCTACACCGACGTAACATTAGAACACATTGGGTCTACACCGACGTAACCTCAGAACACAATTGGGTCTACACCGACGTAACGTCAGAACACAATTGGGTCTACACCGACGTAACGTCAGAACACAATTGGGTCTACACCGACGTAACGTCAGAACGCAGTAAACTACAATTGCCCCATCAGTTGTAGAGAAATGAACCTGCGCTACGAGAGAAGCAAGGCCATACTAAGAAGTATCCTTCATCAATATGGGCATAATATATATTAACTCGGTGGTCCCCCATCAATGACTCATACTCACTTTAATAAATTTATGCTGCTTGTTGTAGTTCAAATATTAGCGAAATTAAACATCAGCGTCCTAAGTTCGTAGTTTTTTGCCCGCTGAATTTTGCTGGGTGCGGAACTTGTCCCCCCCGTCTTTTCTTTTCTATCCCCCTTTAAACCTTCTGTCTGTTATATCTGATCATACTTACCTCGATTAAACTTTGGTCGAATTGCATCAATCTACTCAAAAAATACAAATTCTAATGCTTCGGAAAATTTGAATTGGAGCCTTTGAAGCAAAAACTATTTGTTTATTAATATTCTTGTTAACCTATTTTTTGGGAAGTTTTCGTTAAATTTGTAAAAAAATGTACAGCTCTGAAAACAGGCTTTCAAATGTTCTACCATGAACTAAATAGCTTGTAAAGAATTTAGAATAGGATAGCATCATGATTGAACAGGTGAGCGTGCGAGCTATTGTTTTGCCACCAATGCTGCGCAATCTATTATTAAAAAATTCCACAGCGCTCTCTTTTTCTCCCCAGCGCGTTCACATGACACTATTTCTATGTTGTTCTCCCATATTGGACTCTTTCTACATTACGTATCTGACAGTACCCTCCTCACGTGACGCTCTCGCTCAGCACACAGCTTCCGTCCGCCATGCACGTCAAGAGTGAGGCAAGAGGCTCGTTTGACTTGTCTCTCCGTCTGCGTAAGTGCCTTCTTGGATCATTTAATCAACCAATGAATTTACGACATGAAATCAACGACTCGATTTCAGTAATTGATGGTTTTCATCGCAGAAGTCACGCACCGCTGAATTGTTAAACAGGAGGCCAATTAACAAGGCTAACTGGAGACAATTAGTGAGGAGCGCACGGCGGTGCAGCGACAGCCAACTGCCTGCCAGGCAACTAACTAACGCTCGGTGCTAGTGAAGCGTCAGCAGCCTGACGCTTTGGGGCGTGTGTGCTGTCTGTAGCACCAACACGCTGGAGCGTGTGCTGTCTGCAGCACCAACACGCTGGAGCGTGTGTGTCTGCAGCACCAACACGCTGGAGCGTGTGTGCTGTCTGCAGCACCAACACGCGGGAGCGTGTGTGCTGTCTGCAGCACCAACACGCGGGAGCGTGTGTGCTGTCTGCAGCACCAACACGCGGGACCGTGTGTGTTGTCTGCAGCACCAACACGCCGAAGCGTGTGGGCTGTCTGCAGCACCAACACGCGGGAGCGTGTGTGCTGTCTGCAGCAGCAACACGCGGGACCGTGTGTGTTGTCTGCAGCACCAACACGCTGAAGCGTGTGGGCTGTCTGCAGCACCAACACGCGGGAGCGTGTGTGTTGTCTGCAGCACCAACACGCTGAAGCGTGTGGGCTGTCTGCAGCACCAACACGCGGGAGCGTGTGTGCTGTCTGCAGCACCAACATGCTGGAGCGTGTGTGCAATCTGCAGCACCAACACGCTGAAGCGTGTGGGCTGTCTGCAGCACCAGCACGCTGAAGCGTGTGGGCTGTCTGCAGCACCAACACGATGGAGCGTGTGTGCTGTGTGCAGCACCAACATGCTGGAGCGTATGTGCAATCTGCAGCACCAACACGCTGGAGCGTGTGTGCTGTCTGCAGCACCAACACGCTGGAGCGTGTGTGCTGTCTGCAGCACCAACACGCTGGAGCGTATGCGAGCAAGATTTCCGTACCGGACGACAATGAGTCAGCGTCGTTAAATTTGAGCTAGATCGAGTGACGAGCCAATCTTCGCCATTAAACCTGAGCAGCGTCGTCATCAGAAGACAATAAACGGACTGATTCTCAAGTTTGGGGCCAAAGCAATATAGAGGATATATCTTTTGAAAAAGAAATACAAAAGCTGCAGCAAAACGGAGGATCAATTAATTTTGTCAGGATTCTATTTGACAAATGCTTTGACGTTCCTTCGGCAATTAATTTCAAAGAAGCCTTTAAAATCACTTTACAGCACGAAAGTAATGATAATCTTAATCTTGTATTGCAGAATGCTTTTATAATTTCAAACCAAATATTTTTGTTCCCTGAAAGATAAATTAGAATGCAATGCGATGAGCAAATTTCCTTCCTTTTATACGAAAAATGCGAGTCATGTGAACTTATTGGGAAAGTAATATTATAGGTACGGTCAATGTTCGGTTGGATATACCAGTATTTGCTCCAGGCTTGAGAACAGTGTAGTCATTATGGCGTTTCTAGAGGTAGATAAAGTTTCGCAGCATTCTGTCGACTCGACCCAGTCTAACTTTTTCGCCACCTGCATGCATGTTTTTCGCCGCCTGAGCGATTTAATCGCTTAAATCGCTCAGGCGGCGAAAAACGTGCATGCAGGCGGGGAAAAAGTTAGACTGGTTGGGGAACATGCAATCAGATGTTTCTCATTCACCAATGCCGTGTCTGACCGAGGTCTGGAAATCGATAATGTTAAGACAAAATTCGCATTTTCAGGTTTCGATAGTCACAGACATGATTCTGCCTTCGGTTATCAGTTAGTTCCCTCATATTAATTCGAAATAAAAACGGTAATCCCCGTTCACTTTACTTCCAAAATTATATGATTACTGAGACATTAATCAGCCAAAATGCTGTCAATAATGAGGCCGATTAATTGCTGCATCATTGATTTTGTTTTCTTCAATCTATTTTGTCGTATTATTAACAATTCTTGGAAAATAAAATAAATCCCTAAATTAGATTAGATAATAAGTTAGTTCAAGCCTCCCTCACCACAACAAAGGTGTTCCAGAGAGAAGGATGAAGGCAATATTTTGTATGGATAATGAACAATAAACTTGTATTTCAACAAAAAGGACTGCCTAAGTCTAAAAGTGACGTCACCTTTTCCCCCTTCGAACATGAATTCCCATTGCTACAATAGTTGTATCCCCTGAATGGGCCTAATTTACTGATCTTGAAGCCTATCCAAAATGCAACGTAGGTAGAGGAGAGTACTTTTAGAGAAGCGAGACTCGAGTTCTTCTGTTCATTGCCGGACATCAATTCAACGCACGGCCGGCTGAATACACAGAAGGAATACGAACACGTGAACTCATTCTTAACCGCTATAACTTCGGTAAAATTTAAGTTATTTTTTCCGTTTATTGCTTTGCAGCTTGAAAAATATTTTCTATTTCTTTAACCCGTGACATTAAACTGACTATGTTTTCTGGTAAATTTTTTCGTGAGATTTACCGGTTTTCAACCATCCTGAGTTCCTTTGGTTTAAATTCAAAATTGTACCGTGTGATAACGAAACTTTCGCACAGTTTGGTCCATAACTTTTCTGTTAGGAGAGCGTCTTTCTCAAAAATCATATGTCGAATGTATTTTTCTAGTTCATCACGCGTTAAATTAAAAGACGAAGAAAATTACTGATCATCTTTACTAAAACACTCCCTACAAATTCGATATCACTGTCTAAAAAAGCAACTTTTCGATACACGAACATCGTCATCAGGCTGAAAACTACAGAGTAAATTTTCCAGTCACAATACTAAGAAATGTAAATCAAAAGCAAAATCAGAAACAGACGATATAAAAAATAAAACTAACACGGATCACATTGCAAGATGACAAGAAGCAAATAATTTGTACAATAGGAATACTGATCTTTAGATGACAAGCTAATATTGAGCAACAGATATATAAATGTTAACAGCACCAGAGGCAAGGCCAAAATGATCGATCAAGTGGGCGTTTCAAACTTCTAACCTACTGTGTGCTGTCTGTGGTTGATTGAATAGTTTTTGAGCAAAAAATCTGTAGTATTTTCATTGAGGGACGGTTTAAATTTATGAATATGTAAGGCTTCTATTATTTGAATACGTTTTTCTTTTAACAACATGATACAAAATTTTGGTATTATAATAAAGATCTTCATTCGAGGGCTCAAAACTATGTTCAACACGAAAGTGATTAAAAATAGAACCTTGGTACTTGTGCGCAGTCAATCTTTGTTCCAGGGTCATCCTAGTCATGCCAATGTAACTTTTATTAAGAGACTTACATTCTCTTCTGTCGCATTTGAACTCATAGATCACATTAATGGCTTTCTCTAGGTCTGGGGTCTCCAAACTTTTCAATGCAAGGGCCACATCGTATATTTCCCACATTCATGCGGGCCGAAGAAATGAAAAATGAAAAAAATAACAATTTAATTTAGCGATACCAGTCGTACGATAATTATTTTTTCAAGGTCACCACACAGGGATTTATTTGGCGGGCCGGATGAAATCATGTGGCGGGCCGGATGTGGCCCGCGGGCCATAGTTTGGAGACCCCTGCTCTAGGTCACTGACCCTGGATCTGGAAATATTATTCTTTACTAGGAGATCACTGATTTTACAATTTTTGTAATATACACACACTTTAATTGCAGTTGCAGGATCTATAGGTTTTACGAAATTTTCAATTATATTTCTGAAAATTCGTTCGTCAATTTTGTAGTTTTTGTGCATTTGATTTTCATAAAATACATTTACATTACGTATGCAAGGCCCAGGACTAACAAAAAATTTGGTTCAGAAAGTTATTGATTATACTGTCAACCATAGCATTAAGAAAATTGTTATTTATTAGCAATCTTTTAACCCGAAGAATTTCTGAATGAAAACTGGCCCCACTACTGCAAACTTTATGAGCTGTATTTAATAAAGTGTGAATAACGCCTTCTTTATATACATAGGCGCCAGAAAGTAACGCCGCACTGCCTTATTTTTTGTTATATTTTAAATTATAGCAAATATAACTAATCATTTAAAGCAAACTTTACACCATAAAATTCTACGCCTTTTAATCTATAGATATGCATTCTCAAATTTATTTTTTTTGCCACCCAGTAACTGTGTCGGCGTCATTTCATTTGGAATGGACAAAAAGAAAGAAAAAGAAAAAAGAAAAACATTTATTTTCCAATAAAGTACAAACATGAAATGTCGATACATTGGTTTTTAAAACACCTTAACATTAACATCCTTAACTGATTATAATACATGGTATCGTAATACCCGTGTAGAAAGTTGTGACAAAAATGATTGACAGAAAAGTACAGCAAAAATGAGTTCCTTTCTTTGCCTAATCTGATTTTGAACTAAGAGAACACAATCCTCGCGACGCTCATTTGAAAAACACTTACATTAGTGCGAACAAGTATTGAGATAAAAGCTAAAAATGCATTCAATTACATTAGCATAGAGACCCTTAATTGCTATTTATACATGGTTATCGTAATACCCATGTTGAGTGTTGAAACAAATGATTTAGATCCTTAATTGCTATTTATACATGGTTGTCGTAATACTCATGATAATTGTCGACACAGGATTGAGAGAGAAACACAAGTTAATAAAAATAAATAATAGTATGTATAAAAGGATCGTTTATATTTGGGGTGCGGCGCTGAGTTTAGTTTCTAAGTTTCAATTCCTGAAATTTTTGCTAGAAAGTAAGAATTTATTTTATTTTACGTTCGCTAAGTAATTCTAATATTGATCTTCCTTATTCCTGTCGACTAAAATGAGCATCACAACTGTTTGTTCAATGTAGCGGAATGAAGGTTGTTTTTCCACAATTAGTAGTATTTCATCTGTGGTGCCCGGAAATCGAAATGAGGCTTAGTATTTTTCTAATAAATTATCAACTCCAAAATCCAAAAATTCCTTTCGCCCATCCGGCACCACTTCACTCCCTCTTCCGGTGATGCCCCGCATCCGGTCATGCCTCTACATTTGGTTATGCCTCTCATTTGTTTGTACCCTACATCCTGAGAAAACTCATATCCGGTCCTTCATCCCCATGTAAGGTGTCCCAGCGATAATATTCGCTAGAACAAAACAGAAGATGATTATGATATTTCTTACTTAAGCTAATAATACTGGCGCAATGAGTTCTTCGGGGTCAAAGACATGAAAGGTATTGTTTTACATTGCTAGCTGTAATATTTTCAACATAGGTGGGACCGTACAAAAGTTAACTATCTAAAATTAGTGTTGTAGTGTATTCACTAAAATAAAAAGGTACGAAGAGTTTACCATACAAAGCTTACGACAGCAATTTGAGACCAGAATAAGAAGATTAAAATTTAAAGTTATGACATTCGTCGAATCCGAGGTCTTTTACAAATTTTTCAATAAGACCAAGACCGAAGTAGAGAAAGTACAGGTAAAGCTCTTATAACGGTCGATCTTAGAACGGGACTCTCCTACAACGGGTAGGACGCAGTTTATTGGTAGTTATAACGGGTATGTTTTGCTCCTACAACGTCTATTTTAATTTGATATTTATTACTTAGTTTTACTGTTCTTATAGTATACTGAATGACTATTTGTTACGATTTTAGTCATGTAATATATTTAAATATATAAATAATGAAAAATGTCTTTAAATTAATACCGTCATTGAACAACGTTCAGACTGTTGTCATAGCTCAATAAACTATTTTCTATTAAAGGTAATTATAAAAGATGTTTGTGTTGTAAACTAAAGTAAACGTGCCGCTTGCACAACGGGATTTGTCGCCTACAACGGGTGTTTTTATGGAACGAATTCCTCCCGTTATAGGAGCTTCACCAGTAGTTACTAAAATATCCTCACATTTAACATCCTCTTTCTTTGCGGTAATCAATTTGGGTTTGGAACTGCAGACTGAAAATGTGAGTCTCTAAGAACACAAAATCCCTGTGACACATAGCTGATAATATTCTTGTTAGGGTGTGCGTTATTGGATCACGAGTCCGTAATATTTTTTACATAGCTGGAACACCAATGCTCACACGAGCGCAGGAAAGTAAGCCATTGCCAATGAACTACGTCTCATGTTCAGAATGCTTCAATATGAGTGAAAAGTGCTTTCGAATATCTTAAAATTAAAACCATGACTTGTTATCGAGTACATGATGATCGTAATATTTATATTGGTTAATTTTGAAACAAATGGTAGGGAAAAAAGTACGAAGAAAATGCATTCCCTCCATTGTGTTGATATAAAATACGTGATAATCGTAATATTTATATTGGTTAAGTTTTGAAACAATTAATTGGGAAAAAAATACGTAGAAAAATGCATTCTCTCCGTTGTGTTAGTCTGATTTTAACACTGGATTTTATTTCAAGTGGTCAGGAAAACATTTTGCATGTGATGCGTTTTTAAAAACACTCTAGTTGATGCACTTCCAAATTGAAATTTGAGCTCACGAACGTTGGAACTTGTGAAATGAGGGATTAAGGTTGAAAGTAAAACGGGTAGATCCAAATTAATTTGCATCCTAGACTGCGAGGTTGATATTAGAGGCAATTTTCCATTGTTTTGTACCAACCAGTAAGCTAAAATACCTGGTAAGGATAAAATGAAAGATTTTACAATAACAGAAAAAAAACAATTAAATTTCGTATGCTACTAGCTTTGGCACAGAAAAGTTCACCGGATTCTAATAGATGAGAAGGATCGATGTGCAATGCCAACCGCAACATTATCAACATTGCTAGGGCAAAACGAGAAAGTCAAAAAACCTAAAATGGTGTGGCCGAAGCATACTAGAAAAGTGTAAGGGACGAAACTGTGTCACACAAGATTAACATGAGCATTTTAGGAGGGAAATTGTTCTAAAACATGCAGACACGCACATACATACACATATATCCATACGCATGTATACACATATATGCACATACGTGCGCTACATGTGCGTACATACATGTATTTAATACTCGTGTACTGGCAGTCATATTGCATGTGCATGTCATAAATCTCTCTCGATTGTTGTATAATGTAGCGAGAGAGAAGATAACCAGCAATAAAAGTTCCCGACTTCTCTTCCAGCACTTACTGCAGTTCACACTTATTGTGTTGACGCAAGATAGAGAGCCAATTTAGTTTTGAATTCTCTCAGTGTTTGAGCGGTTTTGATGCTCTGGGGGAGTCTGTTCCACAGTAAGGCGCCTGATACTGACAGAGCTTTCTGCCCGATGTTAGATGAACGGTATTTGATTGAGACATCACGTCTCCTGTTCTGCTTTTGGTTGGTGACGGTAGGGGAGTGGAATTCAACTATTTCAGCACTGCTATGAGGAAGATATAAAGAGGAGAAAACGTATTGGGCTTTGTACGCCAGAAACCTTTCCCGAATCGGAGCCCAGCCAAGTTTATTCAGGAGAGGTGTTACGTGGTCATTCTTTTTGAATTTACCGTTGCATACAACCTTTGCTGCAAAATTCATGCATTTTTATAGGTCTTTCTGAAGTTGTTTCGATATATCTCCCCAAACCAGGCTACAGTAGTCAATACGTGATAAGGCCAAAGATTGAACGGCCAACAATCTAGATTCTTCGTCAAGCATACTTTTTATATGATTAAAAAACAATAAAGTCCCGTGAATTGTGCTGCAGGTTTTATAAACGTGGGATTTGAAGGACATGTTTCTATCAAACCATATACCTAAATTTTTTACTTTTTCTGATGGGTGAATTTTATCATTCCCAACTGTAAGAGTTAGATCTAGATTTCGAATGTTGTTTATTGAATGCTTTGACCCAAAAATAATGAATTGTGTTTTACTCGCGTTTGGCTTGAGACCGTTTTGGTCATACCATGACTTGAGGCTGTTCAGTAGAGCTTCAGCTCCTTTTTTCGTCTGAGGTATTTCTGCTACAGAGCTTGTCATTGCAATCTGGACATCATCTGCGTGCATGGAGATTGTGTGTTAGAAGGCATTGGAGGGAAATCGTTAATGAAAATTGAAAACAATAGCGGGCCCAGAATTGATCCTTGAGGGACACCAAAGCTATTTTGAAGGAATGGGGACAACTTGTTATCTAAGAGGACTGCATGTGATCGATTTGATAGGTAGCTTTTAAACCACTGCGTATCCACTCCTAAGTTTAGTATTTTTCGTAGGAGTTGATCATGTTCGACGCTGTCGAATGCTTCAGAGAGATCGAGTAGCAGCAAAAGTGTTACATTTTTTTGATCGATATCGCGGTATATTTTTTCAGTGATGTTAAGCAGGGCGTCTTGAGTGCTAGTGTTCTTTCTATAGGCATATTGATTTCGATGAAGTAAATTTGACTCGTCCAGGTGAGATGACAGTTGATTCGTTACTACTTTTTCTAATATTTTGGACAGGACAGGTAAAAGGCTAATGGGCCTGTAATTTGACGCTGTATTTATGTCACCAGTTTTATGCAACGGTCTTATTACGGAGTGTTTCCACTGTTTTGGAAACTTATTAGTTGCTATCGATGTGTTGATAATCAAACGAATCAATGGTGCTGTGACTGGAAAACTGTCTTTTATGTATTGGAGGCTGATTCCATCATGTCCGACTGCTTTTGTGTTTTTCAATGAGTATAAAGTCCGCAGGACAAAAAGAAACTCCGAACAACAAAAAAACTTTAATTAAAGAACAACATTGAACAATTCTGGTGATCTATCATATTCATTAGGTTAATATTTAGTGGCACAACCTTTCTGTGCCTCAACAGCCCTCAATCTTTTCGGCATGCCCTCGATCAACCTATAGCAATATTCTTGATCCAGACAGTCCCACTCCTCTTTTATTTTACCCTTAAGTTTTTCCAAATTTCTAATGTCTTCGTGCCGTAGTTTGTGCTTGATGTTATGCCAAATATTCTCAATAGGATTAAGGTCTGGAGATTGAGCAGGTCAATTCAAACAGGGGATATTGCGCTCCCGAAGAAAGTTTTTCACATTGCGAGCCGTGTGGATAGGTGCGTTATCCTGTATAAAAATGCATTCTTCATTTGGAAGACTTTCAAAATAATCAACAAAGTGTTGTCCCAGCATTTGGAGGTATTTCCCGGAATTTACCCTGCCTTCCAGCCTAACTATAGGCCCGGGACCATAAACACTGATGACACCCCAGACCATCACGGATCCACCAACACCTTGCAGCGTCGATACTGTACACCTGGGTTTAAATTCTTCGCCTTTGTAGCGTCTAACGTATTGCCGGCCATCGCTTCCAAGCCTATTGAATTTGCATTCATCACTAAACAGCACTTAGCTCCAGAAAAAAGCGTCTGTCTCTTTATGGCTCTTAGTGAAATTCAAGCGACGCTTTCTGTTCTTTGCGGATATCATTGGTTTACGTATGGCAATGCATCCCCTTAGCTTAAACTCTTTCAGCCGATTCTTGACAGTTGACGCAGAACACTTTCCAATAAGACCTCACTCTTTACGCAGCTCTGGGGCACTTTCAAATCTGTTGCGAAGACTCCGGATCTTGATGGCAGGATCTTCTCTGGCCGATGTCACCCTTGGACGTCCACATTTTGGGATGTCATGAACGCTGCCAGTCTGGCCTTTTGATGCTTTTGCAATGTTAGCCGGACGGTTTTTTCGTCACAATTCAATCGACGACCAATTTCACGGTTGGATATTCCACTGTTGTGTAGTTTAATTATCTCTTGCGGTTATCAACGGAAAAACGAGGCATGACTAATATTTATTAAAGATTTTAGCACTTTATGGTCTTCACTAGCACTGATAACAATTACAAATTCTCCATCGCAGCTTAAAAGGGGACACTATAGCATATTGACATCGAAATCCTAACATGCGGAGTTTCTTTTTGTCATGCAGGCTTTTTACATTTCATATAAAATGATGCCTACACAGTTACTGGGTGGCAAAAAAATAAATTTGAGAATGCATTTCTATAGATTGAAAGGCGTGGAATTTTATGGTGTAAGTTTGCTTCAAATGGTTAGTTATATTTGCTATATTTTAAAATACAATAAAAAATAAGGCAGTGCGGAGTTACTTTCTGGCGCCTATGTACCTGTGGAGCATCGCAATCCTAATTAATAGTTTCACCAGCATGAGAAGGCTTTACGTACTCGGACCTCTTGGAAAGCACCCTGCGAAGCTTCAACCAATACATCCAAAAATGGTAACTTCCCTTGTACATTCAACTCATACGTGAAACGTAAAAACTATTCAATATTATTAAGACTGTCGGTTAGAAGTTTGTAACGCCCACTTGATCGATCATTTTGGCCTTGCCTCTGGTGCTGTTAACATTTATATATCTGTTGCTCAATATTAGCATGTCACCTAAAGATCAGTATCCCTATTGTACGAATTATTTGCTTCTAGTCATCTAGCAATGTGATCCGTGTTAGTTTTATTTTTTATATCGTGCTTCTGTTTTTGCTTTTAATTTACATTTCTTAGTATTGTGACGATAAAATTTACTCTGTATTTTTCAGCCTGATGATGATGTTCGTGTATCGAAAAGTTGCTTTTTAGACAATGATATCGAATTTGTAGGGAGTGTTTTAGTAAAGATGATCAATAATTTACCTCGTCTTTTAACGCGTGATGAACTAGGAAAATATCGTAAAGTCGAGAAATTAGAGAAGAAACTAGGTCGAATCTATTCTTAATTTGCACTAGCCCGTTGTATACTGACGAAACCTCTTTGACTAAATCTGTCTGTGCTCCCATGCACTGCAGGGCAAAACGCATCATGTCCGTGTAATTCAGCCTTTAGAAATAAGAAAATTTAAGAAAATAAGGCAAATAAGAAAATTTTAGGACAATTCAAATACATATTTTATATTTCAGTATCAATTTATCGCCAATCTCGCAGTATAAGAATTTGCAGCTTGTCGCTAAAAAAATTAGAACTATTAAATTTTCATTTACCTGCATTCCTGAATGAATTCCGGTAGTCTATTTGATCAAATAGTAAATTAACAGCAGAAATATGACGCAAACAAAAAAGAAAAACAGATCATTTACCATAAAGAAGATATCAAAACCATCATTCGTTTTTAAAATATTTCAACGCAAAAAAAAAAACATGGTTGATTAAAACACATGGGTATCGTAACAATTGTGGAAGAAATGATTGAGAGAAAACACACACTCATACATTCCCTTTGCTCTTAGTTTGATAATGCATGCAAATATAATAAAAAGCAATAAAAAACATGAAACAATGTGTGTAGAATTGTACAATGGAATAACCTAAAATAATCAGAGCTTGGCACAAAAAAAAAAAGAAATTGCCGCCGTAAATAGTGTAACGAACATTACTTGCGTTGTTATGAATACGTGTATTTACTAGCGTATCTTTGCCGTGAAAATGGCATGGCTAATTATTAGAATACGTCGCTGTCATACGGTAGGAATAATTCCTTCGCTCATAAGATGCGAGAAAACACTGGTGCAACCAAACAAAGAAATATGTACGTTTCTGGCAGCTCCTAAATGAAATAGACTGATTTCTAGGAAATCTCACTTTCAGGATAAAAAGGAAATCCAACGTGGTTAAGAATATCATGATAAAAAATAAACGTTTCGGATTACCAAAAATAGATCTTCAGTGTTCTGAAATACAATAAACAGACGTGTTAAAAAATTATAGATTTAAATCTTCTGAATAAACTGGATATAAGACATTGAGAGTTTTAAGACAATAGAACACAAAACTACTGAGAATTTCAACAAACAATGGAAAGTTTCACCGCCGAGGCACATTCATTTATTGACAAACTGTTTTTAAAAATATACATTGACTCTAAAATGCGCAGATCAAACGAATTTGAGGTTGAATCCCAAATTTTAAAATCTGTGCTTGTAAAGATTTGGTGTTCCTTCAAACAGCGTTCTCTAATGGACGAGTTGGATGTTTTGGTCAGGTTACGGCCAGTACGAAAGGAGACTCCCCTGTGTTGTGCACTCCTACACTTAATACTTAAGGACTAATTCTTCAAGTTTAATAACAAAATTATAAAAAAACTTTATGGTTTAGCAATGGGATCGAAACAACTTTCACGGTATTGGGTACGAACTTTTTAGCATTATTTTTTCAAAATATAAAATTTCAGGAATTTTTACGTTCATTTATAGAGCTTTTGAATTTTCATCATCCTACATATTGTCTCATTTAGAAATGAATTGAACACAAAATTATTTTTCTTCGAATACTTACCTGAAGAACATTTTCACTAGTGAGTTACGCAAATTTTTGAGTAGAAAGTTCCTACAAAGTCAAGAATTCACGCTGTGCCGAGGATCAGCTTGTATTTTCAGCTACCTTTTATAGGAACCCGTACAAAGAAAATGAAAATTGAAGTATCGTCAACAGTTTTTATTATTATTAAGAAGTTATTTCCTCAAATGAATCATTGCGCATATTTTAAAAATGATAGGAAAATTGGGTTATACTTTAAACGAAGAGATCCTCCGGATGTGATGTTGCGCACCTCAGTGGTACATCAATATACGTGTGACCGCTGCGAGCGCTCTTACACTGGTAGCACTGGGCTCCAATTGTTTGTGAGGTGTGCACAAGACAGGGGAGTCTCCTTTCGCACTGGCAATAACCTGGCCAAACCATCCAACTCATCCATAAGAGAACACAGTTTAAAGGAAGACCATATCTTTAAAGACACAAATTTCATAACATTGGATTCAACCTCAAATTTGTCTGATCTCCGCATTTTAGAGTCGATGTATATTTTGAAAAACAGTCCGTCAATTAGTGAATGTGACACGGAGGTAAACTTTCCATGGTTTGCTGAAATTTTCCTTACTTTTGTGTTTTATTGCGTCTTTTAACATGTTGACTCCGAAGTGGTACGTATGGGTACCACAAGGTAAAATGCTCATTTACGTACCCGAATATGCAAGTAACATTTCAACTATTTTGCTACCTTTTCCAAATTAAATCTTTGAGTAAAAGGTAACACATTATGGTTCAAGTGTATTCTTTACATTTTTCAAAAAGGGTAAAAATGTATTGGAGCAGAAAAGCCAGTTTTTCAAAACGACTTCTTCAAGCCTAACCAAACTGACCGGAAGCAATTTTAACCGCACAAACAGAGTCAGCTTGTTAAATCTCAATGTCTTAGATCCAGTTTATCCAGAAGATATAGAGTTATAATTTTTTTAACGTGAAAATTGATTGCTTTTCAGAGCAATGAATTTGGATTTTTTGTAATCCGAAAAGTTGGTTTTTCATCATGATATTCTTAGCTACGTTGGTTTCCCTTTTTATCCTGATAGCTCATATGCATGAAAAACTCTCAAGTTCATTTTTCCATTCAAGGTCTTGTTAGTGAATGAATGATTGATTTAGAGGAATGAATTTCAGTATAGATGCATGTTATCAGATTAGATTAGTTTAGTCGTTAGTTTTAGCCTCCCTACCCGCAGCAACAAATGCGATCCAAAGAAAGGAAGGAAGAAGGCACCATTAAGCATGGAGTAAAGGGAATGCGGAATCTATGCAGAATGGGCATAGAAACAGTATGATGAGAAAGAAGTTCATGAAACACGATGGTCCGTAACGAAACAAAAACCTATTCTATTTAACAAAAAAAGAAAGCCTACCTAACCTTTAGCTCGGACGCAATTTATATCAATTAAATTGATGGACGTATTTAACCTCAGTTGAACAGCCAATGCAGGATATTTGTCAGCTGGAGTACTCTAGCCGAACTTAGGACCAAAATTCGGTAGCCAGCACGCACCGGTGCAGCCGGATATTTAAATTTATGTCACTTTAGTTGTAAATAACCCAGTGTCTAGGAAGATGAAGCTCGATGAACAAGATTAGATTAGATTATTAGTTAGTTTAAGCCTCCCTATCCACAACAAAGGCTATCCAAAGAGAGAAGGAAGAAGGCACCATTTAGTATGGAGGTGAGGAAACGCGGAATCTATGCAGAAAGGGCACAGAAACAGAAAGCTAAGAAAGAAGATCATGTTGAAGAAGAAAGTAGTAGGTGCTGAAAAACAGGACAGCAGTGAACCGAAAAAAGGTGGTCCTTAACAGAACAAAAACATTTTATTTCAATAAAAAAAAGACCTACCTAACTCTCAGCTCGGGCCTCACATTGTCCCCCTGGGAGCGCTAATTCCCATGGATACAATAGTTGTATCCCCCTGAGGGGTCTCGATGTACAAATAAAAGACTCGAGTGGAGTTTCACTAAAACCGAAGTATAGTTTCAAGAGACGCAGTGTAACCAGAACACTGTACGGTTTAAAGCTTCCCAGCACACCTTTAGCAAGTGAATAATTTAAACAATTTATTCACCACAAGCGATTCGGCAACAGCTTGTATCTTAAGTCTAGTACAACGGACACATTTGAGTATGGCTACTTGTGAGGCGGCCATTGTAAAAGCTCTGAATCCTAAGCATTTCATTTTAATTCATTGTAATCGAAATTTAACGGCTTAAGGGGGACAACCCAGTGATTTTGGTGAAAATTATGAATTAAATTTTCTTCGCTGAAAAAAGGTTTTTAGGTAGTGTGCCATTGTGTTCTAGAACCCTCTACAAAAGGGGTCTTGAGGGAGGGAGATGGGGTAAAAAATATGAATTTTTGAACCCATATCAAAAGAAAACTGAAGAAAATATGGAAAATCCAAAGTCCTTCTTTTGTTAGAAATGTTAAAAGGATTCTAAAGCTGTTTTTGGTTTTGTTCTAGCATGAAAACTCATAGATTTCCATTCTGTTGAATTGAGAAAATTATCTAAAAAAATAATATTTCGCCTTTTCTCAAAAACTGAGGTAAAAATAGAAAAAGTTACACGGGCAAAATGTGTTTATTTTTTAAAATTTGTATATTGTGGGTAATTTCAGAACAATCGGTTTAAAAATTAAAAATCGTTGGGTTGACTCCCTTAAAACTTATGTTTGCTATATTTTGTTGAAATATAAAGAAATTTTAGAACTTACTTAAGCCTTAGTCAACTGATTTAACAGGCTTCGAAACTAATTGATGTGTTCCTTGCACGGCCAGCTTCTCGTTCGTTTTACTCAACACGTTGGTCGCGTATGGGCCATTTGTGTCCCTGTTTATAAATTTCCAGTTCACGTTTTGATATAAATAAATGACATTTAATTTGTTTCGCGACCCTCTTAATGAATAACTGCTATCATGCGAGGTGAAATGGGCATTTCTGGAGTTTAACTACCCCACACATTATTTTTTTAATTATAGTACAATTTTTATGAAAACTAGCACAGGATATGTAAAAGTGAATTTGGAACGTTTTACTATATTTAATTCTCTTATTTTCTTCTTTATTTTTCAGAAAAAAAGAAACATCACGTTCGTTAGTATTTAGAAGATCTTAAGCATTTATTGAATTGTGAAGTGTCGCTACTAGCGAATTTGCAATATTACAATTCGATTCTGACTAATGTGAATTGCGTAAGATGTGGCTTCTTCCGAAAGTCCACCATTCTCGCTAAGGTACGTTTTATCGGTTGTCTAGGTTAGGTTAGTTTTTTTCAAATATGGTCCGATTCTTATGAAACTTGCACACTTTATTTAAAATTAAATTAAAAACATTTTTCATTCGTGGTACTTTTCAAGTTTTCCTGATATTTTTAGAAAAAATCGTAGGGTGGGTTTAAACTTCAGAAATCCCATGAAGTGTTTTCGTGCAATTTTATTTTCATGTTTGGTAGGAAAGATAAAAATGTATTCGAGCAGTAAAGTCGATTTCCTTGTTTTGTTACTTACAACCTAACTAAACCAACTGTTAACAGACTCGGATACGCGATGAATGTGTTAAGAAATGACTTGCCGATTCCGCTCCGTACCTTCAAACACAATCTTCACCCAATATTATTGTCGCTGTCATGTACTTATTAATTCTCAAGTAAGTTAAAACGTACGGGGGATTTTCCACATTTCCTTCCCACGAAAAGTTAGAACAGCACAATATGACGTGACTGAATTTGGGAAATATATTCTCATATTAAGTGGAAATTATTTCACGAACCTTAAAAATTGAAAGATCGCGTAGCGGTGCAGGAATTTTATCAGTTCAAAACTACAGATTGCTCTCGCACAATCTCACCTATAATAAAAATTTCAATTGCCAGCTGTACCATTTTGTGTACCAAAAACGAAGAACTCCAAAAATCCCAACCTTATGCACGACTCCCATGCGAAAGAGACTGGACCTGAAATTATTTTAATCGTGGTAATTGAACTGGAAACTGGCCGATCAATTGTTGTTCCATCGCAATTGAAAATTAGATTCTTGACATTTTAGAAGGAAAACTATCAAGTAATCCTTACATGGCACTCTGTCTTTTACCAATATCGCAAAATGTACCGGTAACAATATCGCAAAATGTGAAGGTGGTACAGAGACATAATCTCCCATTTCAAGAAGCAATTTATGTTTTGGTTTCAATATTTTACCCGCTTGGAAAATTTCAGCATTTTTTATTTACGAATAGTTCAGAGACTTGCACAGGACAGCAGTTAAATATTTTGTCAATGGTTTAGAAGCTTTAAAAAGTCCAGCGAGCACGGAACGACCTGTCATGAAGTTCAAAAAGATTTAGATCGCTTCTGGAGAGTTATGGAAGAAATCGTCGTATTTTTCCCCAACGAGAGCCGAAAAGTTGAAAAGAAATCGACAAGGATTCCAGTAATCATGAATTCGTTTTAGATGCTGAAATATTTTACAGAGATTTAAAATTTAAATTAATCAGCTTCATTTTCTGAAACCGAATTGAGCTATTAATGAGTGAGCTGTCCGTATATTTATTAAACTGAATATACTTTCCTGGATGCGTAAAATCTAATGTATTTCTTATTAAGCTTTTTACTCCCCATATCTTGTGTTCATCACGCGGAATTATCATTTGACTTAAGTTCAAAATTTTTCTTTCGATTCGAATTTGAACTATTTGTTTATATTATGTTTCAGCTCTGGGGCGTCGTCATATAGACTTACTAGAGATCTTTTTTGAACAAGAATTTTCACTCATTTCTCACAGTTTAGACTGCTAACAAATAGTAATTTTCTTACACTAAAGCAGGCATCCACAGGACCTGCATTTCAGGTTTCTTTTGTCATCATGTGAGGAGTAGATGTGCCAGCCGTACACTGTACAACAATTCTGAGGAACAATTCACTGTACAACAATTCTGGAGTACTGCACAATTGCTGACATGAGAAAGTAAGCGAGGATGTGTAAATTCGTACATTCAAATTTCAAATCCCCAAAAATGGTGAGCTGGTATCATTTATGAGACAAAAAGTCATCAAAATGCTAAAAAAAATTATTACATCACATGAAATCCTCGTTCTCTTTAAATAGCTGTAATGATACGTGTACAAATAAATTTGCAATTTAGATAAATTCTTATTCAATGTAATCAATAACATTTCTTTTACACTTGCAGTTTCAAATCGACCTGGTGCACCGCAAGCTACGGCACGTAGTGACCACTTCAAATTTTCAACAGAAAGGCGAACTTTTGAACATGCATTAGACTCAAGTATCTACCATACCGAGAAATACATGATAGAGTTCTGGCGAACAGGAAAATCAAATTTCCTTAATCAAAATCATGATTATCCCAGGCCTACGGTGTGAACAGTAGTTCGCAGGGTTATCAATCGTCTCATCTTGCTGTAGGCCCGCAGTTCATCGTTAGTAGCAAACTTAGAAGCAAAACTAAACACAAGCTTAGAATGCCATAAACGTGTGAGAATGGGCCTAACAATTAAATACCATAAAATTGTGAGTAAATGATGTGGAAACCTCACCAGAAGCTAGTAACATGGAGCGACATTCAGGAGTAATTGCAGGAGCATTTTTCCTAATAACAATTGGTCATTACGCCGTATGTGAAGCTATTTAACACTTTGACCGCAACTGCATAAACTGTGAAGTTCGATACTCAATTCAAATTTAAATCCAATGGTAGTGAGCAATTTTGAAAATGGCAAACAATAAATGATTCAGCCTTCATTTAATTTCAATACAGTATTAATGAAAATCAAATTTGTAACTATTGGTTGGTGAGCATCATTTTGAAAATCTCCTCCGTGGCCACCGGTGGCGCACGTTGCGGTTAAAGTGTTAAACTGTGTTCAATTTCTCAGCACACCAAACGATTTCACTCGCCGCACCTTTTCTCATCTAGTTCATGAAAAAATTTCCTCTGTCCATCCCCATCTGCATTGGAATCTTGATGAGAGTTTCCTTCTTTTGGATGGAGAAGGAAGAAGTCACTTTCAAACAAGGCGACGAATCGTTTTCATTGATCTGAGACCGTCTCCAGACTCTTTTGTCATCTATTTCGAGGCCTTTTTTAGGTTGCGCTTGATATCTTCTCGCACAGCTTGAACCTGGTGTGTGGTTCGTTGTGATCGTGGTCTTCGATTCTGTGGTCGATCTCCAAATTCTCCTCGCTCTTTACACGGTTAGACAGCGCTCTAAACAGGTGATCTTGTGACTCGGAAGTCTTCACTATCTCAGGGTCATAGGATTTTGTTCGGTGCACAACTATCATTTCACCTTTTTGATGAAGACGTCTTTGTGATCAGAACTCGGTCGATAACGGGATAGGTGTTACTGATCAAATCATGAGTGGTCAGTGGATAAAAAAAGTTTGTTCAATTCGTTACTTCCAATACAATGTAAAATTGCAGTGGCATTTACATACTTATGCCTCACCTCGTGGCATTTCCTTGCATTTAACGTGACATAACATCTAAAAATATTATTCTGTACTTTCTAAGAAAATTCTGTACGGCAGTTGCTAGTTACATGCAATGATGATATGATTTTCTAATTTAACACTGAGAATATGATACAACATTAAAATCTTGCATCTCAAATTCAAGCACTTTCTGGTTCCCCTGAGCTAGGGTCTTCACTTTCCCTCAGACATGTTACATCAATTACTGCACGCACTCGGTCACCGCTGTCAAATGGTAAGCTTCAATTAGAGCGATGGCGGAAGT
Organism: Morinoia aosen; assembly: GCA_030386875.1. Taxonomy (NCBI): domain Eukaryota; kingdom Metazoa; phylum Arthropoda; class Malacostraca; order Amphipoda; family Talitridae; genus Morinoia; species Morinoia aosen. The sequence goes on along the minus strand of CM059575.1, from coordinate 55,118,725 downwards.
CCACAAATATAGCCACTGCACGCGTCGCCCTGGAAACCAATAAATTCACAGACAACGCAAAGAAAGGAAGACGAGCTGAGGCGCTACGTATTCCCGGAAGACGAAATTCTCGCATGATGCGATTCTGAGGACACTTGAGCTGAAAATCGGAGGCTTGTGACCACTTTTATCAGAATAGCAGGGCGGAGGGACGTGTTCGCTCACACATGAAGCGCCTGTCCAACCTTTCTCAACCCAAGGCGAGAGGAAAAATTGCTCCGAAATTTTTTTGTAAGTGAGATTCAGTGGCCACAAAGAACATAGTTTTCCTATTTTCATGGCTTCTCATATTCTTTTATGAGAAAACTAGGACGTTCTTTTTAAATAAGGAACCGATTTTTGCGGTAATCGACTTAACGGGTCAGCATTTCAATTGAATTTTTAATCACTCCGTGTAACACAAGCTTACAACTTTTTCGTTCAGCGCTCTGGTAGTTGAGAGAGATCATTTCCGCGTAAAAAATCACGCCAAGTCTGCACATGATCCGCAGCAGGAAAATCTTTCCAGTACAGCAAACTTGCATGTGCAGGTAAAGCTCTTATAACGGTCAATCTTAGAACGGGACTCTCCTACAACGGGTAGGACGCAGTTTATTGGTAGTTATAACGGGTATGTTTTGCTCCTACAACGTCTATTTTAATTTGATATTTATTACTTAGTTTTACTGTTCTTATAGTATACTGAATGACTATTTGTTACGATTTTAGTCATGTAATATGTTTAAGTATATAAATAATGAAAAATGTCTTTAAATAAATACCGTCATTGAACAACGTTCAGACTGTTGTCATAGCTCAATAAACTATTTTCTATTAAAGGTAATTATAAAAGATGTTTGTGTTGTAAACTAAAGTAAACGTGCCGCTTGCACAACGTGATTTGTCGCCTACAACGGGTGTTTTTCTGGAACGAATTCCTCCCGTTATAGGAGCTTCACCTGTAATTTCTTCATAATTTAAACTTAAAATAATTTTCTGCAAATAATGTGCTTTAGAAAAAAATAAACGCACAAATTGATCTGTTTTAAAAAATCTATATTTCAGCCTGCAAGGGTGGATTTTTAGAAGAAGTAAAGTAGAAGTCCGATTTGAGACATAAATATGTTACCTGATAAAGCAAAATGTTCAACTGATCAGATAAATGTCCAAACTGGTAGCCTTTAGTATCGATACATTTCTGGGTACGAGTCCCAATTGATTTTTCATTTACACCAAAGTCCAAAGGATTTCTACGCACTCAACTTGCTCCGTACTTATGTCTCTACTCTCTGAACTGCGAAGACATTCTCAAACTTCCAGTCCAACTTAATAAATAACTGTTTACGCTCTATGCACTCAAGCGTACATCCGCGCGACTCGATCGACTATTCTGATCGAGGAAACATTGCATAAAATTTTCCCAGAGATTCAACAGTATACGTGAGAAAGTATATTTTCCATGTGAGTGCAGAAAGCGTAAGTCGTTTTTAAAGTGTTCAGAATTCCCATCGGACACCTTAGTGTGGGCGGAATTAATTGCGAACCGTTACCAGAAATGTGTCAGTTAGGTAGTCGCTTATTACTTATTAATTCATATTAAGGTTCAGGGTGTTAAGGCGATCATCTGAGAAGGATCTTATCTTACGTTGCACCTACAGCAAGGAGAGAAAAGAGTAGCGGGTAATCAACATATGAAAACGAAGCATTTCAGGCAGCAAAACAGGGAACATGCGTCTTGATGGCACAGGCTATATTTGTCTGCGTAAATCTAGCAGGGGAATAGCGTTCGGCCTCACGGGCTCCTGCATGAGCTAGCGTGGACCTGGTCACCGCCATGCTTGGTGTCAACGTTATCTCTCTGAATGTCGTGCATGCTTTTTAAGGGGAGAAACGAAAACACAGTGGGCATTGAAAGAATCACGTAATATGTTTAATCTGAAAATTCCAGAGCGGCCGTGACTAAGAAGTATAATTTAATATTTTGAGATGGGATGTTGGAGCGGTTGACAGGGCAACTAATCAGTACATTCTTAGACGCACTTCTTACAGTTCGAAACAGAACTTATGAACCAGGAAAAAATGATTGCAATATTTGAAATTATCATTGAACAATATTATATGCAAACCCCTTGACCTGTTGATGCTGGATGCCACTTGTCTGAATATTTAATATATCCTATGGAATATTAACTTTGACCAAAAAAGGCACTTATTTAACGAATTGGACTTCAACTTTATTGTTCCACGCATTTTAATAAGGTTCAACAACTGGAATTCCATTGTGCATCCTCACAATCGTTCAGCAGCCGGCGGCCGCAAATGGTCATGTTTTTTTGAGAGATGCGAATTTGCGACTGTCGTTTTAGGTCTCGTCGTCGTAAGTTTGTTGAACTTCCAAAGAAGTGTTAGACTGCATGCAATGGTAGAAGGAGATACTCATTATTATGATCTAAAATTTCAAGCCGAATATATGTCTCACGTTTATTTTTGGCACGATAAAAATTAATTATCTGAAACGGCTTGTTTATACAGGGTGTTCAAAAAATGCATACCTCACTTTCAAATACAAATGAAATTGAAAATAGTGATCCGATTTTAACTGACGTGGTCTCATTAGATGCAGAAATTAATTCTTGTCACATTCTTAGCTGTAAACGTAATACAGTTTTCCTGCGAAATACATAATAATCTACTCTGTAATTTCTAAATAAATTAATCCAATCCCTTATTAGGACACAACTAAAGAAGTACAATAGCAGCAATTTTTATTGCGAATTGCTACATTCAAACAAGAAGCCATAAACAAGTGTCTCAGTTATTTTCTGAAGTGTTTCCTGTCAGATCACCTCCAGCTAAACTAACCAGGTATCACAAAGTGCTCAAATTCAATAAGAAATTAACTAAGCTCAATTAGAACATGGCTGGAAGAGGAAGGAAAAAACTGCAAGAATTAAAAAAAATATTAATTTGGTTTCCACGATAATTCAAGAAAATTGAAGATTTTCGTGCCTAAAAAATAATTTAAATACGTCCTGTGCAAGCAACAGTCGAATCGATCGAAATGATTTTAACTTGTTTCCCTACAAAATCCAATTACAACAACTCACTGAACATGAATGTTTTGAGTGTTTTTCATTTTTGTCTTTGAGTGCAGAACTTTTTTTATCTGGAAAAGTATTGCAAGAATGTTATAGATTATCAATTTCTATATCCAATAAAGCCAGATATAAAATATATCAAAATTGGTTCATTATTTCAAATTTCAATATTTTACAGCATTTAAAAGTGAAGAAATCAGTTTTTTGAAACATCCTGTATATGTGCACTAAATTTATGCATGTGCTCGAATATGCCTGTGAGTTGACCCGACTGTCTTAAATATTACGTTGAGCCACTGTGGAAACAAATTCACCATTTTAAATGCAGGAGAATAAAAATGTGAGATAATTTAGGAAGGACTCCTGCATCAGTAGCACAGACACCAGACTGCAATTTGTCGCTATAGGTGGTACTTCCCAGTATTTCTGAGCAGCAAAGTCACAAAATTTCTCGTATGATATCTTGGCTTGACTACGAGTGAGCCCGTAAGATGATGTCGAGGTGGCCCATGGTACTGTAAATATTGCGTGCACGAATCTAGGACAGATGAGCATTTAAAATGAGATAGTCAGGGGATCTATTGCCCTCTTACAGAGCCACGGGATACTTCGGCCTGGCGTTGGCATCACTGATGAGTACAGCTAATTAACATGGTGTGTTTTGTGAATAGTTCTGGAGGAATCGACAGTGAACAGCCGGCAGGTGATGCGGGTCGGGGAATCTGCATGGATGAAATAAGGCAATCTGGACAGGAGGTCTGCCCAGATGTTCAGCTGCTATCAAAATTTTACGCATTGTGACTACGAAGGAGGGATGTTTAACTCAAATGTAGAAATATCAAATTTAATTTGCTTTACAAAACGGTAATAATTACCTGAATCAATGCTTCAGTTTTGCACGGATATATACGCTTGAACTGGCAAGGACTTCCGTTAAAAAATCGCTACCTCGAGCGATTTTAACAGTTTTTATTTTTTAACGTTAATCTGACACCAGTTATTTCAGTTTCGAATCGATTATCAATGTTTTCTGAGGGATTTTAGCATCATACACCTGCAGTTTTCCGCTTCCTTCAAATTTATTTCAATTCGTGATTTTAACGATCAAATGTTAGTTAGAAACTGAAAATCGACTTGTTCATTTTTGTTTTAGGAATAGTCCAGGTCAAACCATGAGTTACAAGAGTCCGAAGGCATTCTATAGACCATCCGTTTTTTGACGGTACAGTTGGGCAAGCACTTGCTTTTGTATTTCAAAAGAACTTCCAGCTGCCCGTCAAAAAGGCTTTTTCATATGCAATTCAATGGCGCGTTTGGAGAACACTTGGTGGAAGTTTCATCTGCAATTTCACCAAAAGTTTCAACTGCGTGATAGAGGATACTTTTTACAGAAAACAACGACGCACGCGTTCAACTGCATGGCTGACAACATAACGAGCGTTTCGATCGGACACGTAAGAAATTTCGTCTCCCACAAACCATGGACGTCTTAAATGCAAAAATACAATAACCAACGCTCCTAGGGACCAAGCGTGGCAATATGCACACAACATTACGATGCGTTCATTTATGAGTTTATTTGTATAACATGAAGTCATATGCTTCTTTCGAATCAATAAATCTGAGGTAATACAAAATTGTTGTCAAAGTTAGTAATCAAGTTGCATATTATGACGATAAAATAATATTATTGCACAATAATTTTACTCACGTTTCATTAATGCCGTCAAAGTGCTCGCGAAAAAATGCTTTGCTTCAAAAAAATTGTATTTGAATTGAGTTGTGTTGTAAAAGTGTTTTAATTAAAGTGGCGCATAGACTATACGTCCGCTGAACTTCAAGCTTGAAGTATTTAGTTTTCATTGGAAGCTGTGAGAGAGGTCCTCCTAAAGTGCACATCGCTGTAATAAAGACTGATACTTTGTTTTAGTGCATCGCGCTGGATCCCATACCGCGCATTAAACCATTTATGGACGAAGACCACCTATACCGCTTCAATACTCGGTTTTAAATTAATTTAAGGGGGTAATTGAGGATTATTGTTATAATAATAACATGAAAATACGCATTCTTCGAGAGTTTCTGTTTAGTGACTATTTGTAATTTTCGCACCTGGCTTCAAACTTCTCCTTGCACGAATTTAGTTTAAGGTTTTTCAAAATAGTTTCGCATTCCATTACTCGACTATTTTCTCTTATTCATCTTACAGAGAGATTGAAAGCTTCAGAAGTTTCTAACTAAGCAATAAAAACAGGAATCCTGACTTTCGAATCACACATTTATTTAGAACTCGTAATATAGCAACAAAAACGAGTCCAGTGGCTCATTTTCGGGCTGCTCTCGAAGTCCCGCGCCGTCAGACGCCAATCAGGCATAGACACCACAGAATCACATTCACAGTCTTCAATTTTTTTTACGAGCTCCAGAATATTAATTCTAACAAAATATCGCGTTTCACAATATCTCAACACAACTTAGCTATCATGCGACTAGCTGCAATTTATGTAATTACTTGGCTCGATTTGCAATCGTCTTAGTTGATCGCGGGCTTTTCAGCTCGCTCCTTCTCTGCCCGCCGACGCGGGTAACTAAACCAGATCATCTTATATCACGGATTTATAAAGGTTTCCCAGCAGCCATCTATTGATTTGTCCTTGTATCCTCATCATTTAGGAGGTCGTTGGCTTTATTGCTTCGGTCGTTTTCACTGTCACTGACTCGCAGAGAAAAGTTAGGAGTGACCGTCCTATTTCTGCTCCTCTTCTCTCCACCGCTGCCCTGCCTCATCTCTGATTGTCAAGTAAGAGTTCACAAAATTATTTACCAAGTTCAGTCGCAAATAATGCATTTTTTTGTGTCACCCACAGTTTCATTAACTCTTTTAGCGGAAAGTTACCGAAAGAGGCAGCAGACAATGAGCAATCTAACTACAGCCGGTATACAGCAGCCAGAACACGCATGTTTATTAAAGGAATGTGTGAAGTCTTCGCCACATCGTTCACGAAAGAGCACTCTGTTAGATTGCAAAAGTTCATGTAATTAAAGAATAGGTATGGGGGAGTGAACATACCACGTAATTTTTTTAAAATTAATTATACATCATCAAAAACTTTGAAATCGAATAAAAATGGAATGTCTTGAAATATAAGACGTGATCCATACATTGAGCCCCTGTCTGCCAGCACGGCGTCACGTTCTGTGTTATCGGACAATTTTGTCAGAAAATCAGCGTGCAATTACACTCGATGGTGCACTAATTTCCCCCGCGGAGCCCGCAGCCAGCGATCAGGAGTCGAGCGTAAAATGGAAACCGTAGCGCAATTTAACAGCGGACGAGCTCGCCCGGACGAGGAAAAACATCTACGGGCAGTTTATGAACCCAAAAGTTATGGCGCAAGGGGTTCAATGTTGAGTAGATGGCGAGTTGCGCTAACGAAAATGGGCCTTCAGAAGTTGCAACAAAATGACCAGATTTTCCTAACAGAGTAATGGCAAGTGCAAGACTGCCGCTTATTAGTCACAGATTATTATTAGCAGTTATTGAATATCATAAAAACAGCAAAATAAAAGAAAACAGAATTGTACTTGAAGAACTCAAGCCCCAAAATAATCATGTTAAGGAGAAACTACTTACTTAATTCTGCTCGTTTCGTTATTTATGGAAAATATTAGATAAACTAGTTTCGGGGTTAATAATGTTATTCTAGACATTAGATCGATTACGGAAGGATGAAAATGCTAGAGTGATAAGCCCATGAGATCAGACTGAATGGTTACATATATGTACAGCAATAGAATGGGTGTGGAAGATTTTTAGACATCATTTTTAAAACCTAACCTAGGTGACCATTCCGTTCAGTTAATACTGACATCAAAGATAAAATACGTCTGGAGAATTTAGCACCGTTCATAAAATTCTTTTGTGAACGGTGGGATTTAAACTTATATGAATCTCAATTTTTTTTTCAGTAAAATATGTTTACTTTCAGTATTTTTGATTTCCACTCCCTTTTCGAAAAGCAAATAGAAAGCTTTGTTGAGCAGATTAGAATTTTTTAGAGCAGTGTAAATTTTATTTCGTAAAATGTGATGAATGCTTGAAACGGCTTGAACAACTGGAATACTGACGAATTCAGTTTTTCATTTCTTCGGGGCTAATTTATTCTGGTTCAGACGTTGCTTTTTCGCTATTGGGGAAGAGATTTTCTCCGCAGTCAGGATTGTTGGTCGCTTCGAATGCGCTATAGCTGACAAGCGCGAGAAGATGAAAATACAGAGTAAAATATTTGGTTGAATGTACATGCTACCACTATTCTGGAGAGAAATAAAAAAGCGCAGGAGTGTTAGGTTGCCTAAAATCAGAGGTTTTCCAGTAATGGCTAGGTTGAGAGTCCAAAAGCCGGTGGGTACGTGTTATATTATACGATGCTGAGATGGTGGCGCTTCGCTTATAGGACCAAAAAAATACACGAGTAAAATGCATCAAACAAATTAACTAGCAGCTGATGTAATTTATCTCTAGATTAGTGGTAAAGCGTACTTTCAGAAATACGAATATATTGCTCTGTAGTTTCATCTTCTCGCTTGTCAGCGAGCGAGTTCAAAGCGACCAAGCATCACATGACGAACAGTTCATATCCTACACTTGGCACGCGGGCTTCATTGAGAGCGGCTTTTATTCTTAAGAGCTCATGTTCCGACACGCTGAACGCAAGCCTTTAATGACATGAGTTGTCTCTCAGCGTATATCGCAATCAATAACTGGAAGCCACATCAGTGTGAGGTATCGAAGGCTCAGAATTAAGTGCTACGAATTACAGCAACACTTTCAACATTACTTGCACCAAAACTCGCATATCATTTGCATTTATACAGAACTGAAGTTTGAGTTAACCTGCAACGTGCTCGAGGCAGGCTTTAGAGTACCATTTGCAAGAATTTCTCTGTCTTTAAACAATTTAAACAATTTAAACAATTTATTTACCACAGGTGATACAGAGGTAGAATGTTTCTTAAGTCTAATACAATGGTCAAACTTGAGTATAGCTACCTGTGGGGCCGAATAAGTTCAGTGACTTCTAGGGCATCCTACCATTACATTATTCTAGGGTGTACAACAATGTTTAACCTAATTCACTTAGCCTAGTTTCGCATTAGACTGATTAACAGGATAATGAACTCGATATTGATGTTTAATTTTACAATATAGGTCACACGGACTATATTTAACAGTATTTTCGATAACGATTTAAGAGCAGACTGAAAATCAGCGATATTACTCATGGCAAATTACATTATTAGGACCAGACATGTAGGAGGCAAGATTTGACTTGGTGATCTTACACGACTAGTATTGTGATAAGAAGTGAGACGCAAGATTTCTTTTGAATACCTTGTAAGAATTACTTTTACGGATCTCCGCAGGTATTGAGTTCCAAGTTTTAGTTCCAACGAATAGTATACTGTGTTGCGAGCGGGCCTTTGAATAATAAGGAAGCATGAATTTACTTCTATTTCGCGGTAAATGGTCGTGATGACCAGTTTGCGCAGTTAATAACTGTTGTAGGCTATTGTCGCCGTCATTAGTTAATGTTTTGTAAATGAAATTGCAGATGGAGATTTTGTAGAGATTCGAGAGTTCAAGTATTTGTAAATTTTTGAATGAATCATTTGTGTGAGCATTATATTCTAGGTTCTTTACCGCTCTGATGGCTCTTTTTTGCAGAGTAAAAATTATATTGGTTTTATTTTTATCAGTTCCGTGCCATGCTTCTATTCCGTATTGCAAGTATGGTGAAATGAGCGTTCGATAAAGCATTAGTCTTGGCATCCTCTACAAGGCTGAAATAATATTAACATTGCTTACTTCACACGCATTAACGTAACATGTGCAAAATGTATTTTAATAGCAATGCAAAAACCACGTACACGTACACACTAGCAATTTCCTTACAAAAGTTAAGCTACTTTTTCAGGTGTTCTTTTAGAAATAGAAGAAATTTTTAACTCTTTGGAGATTTTATTTTCGATTGAAGATACTTCGATACAAAACTATTTGACAGTTGCCGTCGAAGGTTTACCGTATTGAAAATCATTGGACGATAGTTCAAGGTAACTTTATGAAAATCTCTTATCGAAGTTTCCTTTACGTTAGAGAGCACGTTGACCCTTTGAAGTGTACGATTTCTTACCGACCTTTAACCCTGCACTAGGCAATTTTGGTCTTGGTTCTTTGAGAAGTAAAAGTACATTTTTCAGGCTACAAGTTTTGAACATTTCTTGCAGAAGGACGTCGAAAAGAGCCCCGGGATTTACCACTGAATTTCCAAGCCGGCTGAGTTGCCGGTAGCAAGTGAAATTCAGTTTTGATTTCCTCAAGTCTGGGTCACACCTAAGTTACGATACGATAGACAGTTTTTTACAAACTGTGCGACATTCTTGCATCTCAGTGACGTGAGAATATGAGGAGACTTTTCTGTCAGACCGAAGTACGTTCGTGCCGTCTCGCGGTATGCGCACTCGGATAAGCTTGACGACGATGTACTTCCAATCGCTCCTCGGGCTATCATAGCATAACCATAGCAATACCAGGCAAGCATGCTTGTTGAAAGTCTTTAAAAAATAATTCCATTCAAAAATCATAGTCTAAATGCTAGTTTTCCGACAATCAGTAGGAATATCGAAAAAAATTGTGTAATAACGAATACTTTTCTCTAGGGTGTAATTTTGTTCTCTATGACAAGTAACTCGGCTTTGGTCAAGAGACGCCATGCTAAGCCATCTAGATTTTGTTTATTTAATTACTCTTGAGGGAAACTTAGTACTCTCCATTTCCTTTGAATTTAAAAAAGTATTTGGCTGCATCAATCAAAACGTAATTAAAGCTATACCAATATGGCAAAAGAGGTCTTTCTCACGACTGGTTCAGATCTTACCTCTCATACCGTAAACAACATGTAGCAATTGGTAATTCCACTTCAAGGCTGCAAAACATAACCCATGATCTTCCAATGATCTGTTCTCGGGCATCTTCGTTTCTTATCTTATAATGGAATCAAAATCATTCTCCAACTTCATACAGTTTGCGAATGACAGTCCATTATCATTAATTTTCTCCTCCGGAACTACCGTGTACATTGCAAATCCATTAAATGAGAAATTGTACAACGTTTCATTCTGTCTCGTAGCAAATAAAATCAGTAAGAGCTCCAACAAGGTTAAATATAAATTATTTACATCCAAGAAAGAAAACAGCACCTCCCAGTGTTATGATTAGCGGTGAAAAAATTCAAGAAACTGTCAGTGTACTAATCCGTCAGTATTTCTGATACGGCATCGAAGTCTAGCGTGGCACAGACAAACAACTTTTTAGCGAATAGTCACTGACACAAAAAATCTATTAGAGCTATCTCCAACTTAGAATACAACCCCACACAAATGATTCATTCAAGAACTTAAAAATTCTAAAACTACCCGAATACGATCAATTATATTTTAGAATTTTGTCTAGAAAACACATAAAACATAAAAATATTTAGACTTCCGACGTGAAATTTACGCTCAAACAGACTACCATACCTCTGGACAAAAAATAGATTTATGCTCATAATCCCTTATAACTCAAAAGCCATTCCTCAGGAAAAAGTTTTCTCGCTGGTACTAAATTTTGGAATTCCATACCTCTTGGTAATTGCGATGCCTCCACATATTTGGCCTTCTAAAGTAGGCTCAAAACCTGCATGCTCTCAAATTAGTAGGGAAATTAAAAAATGATAGAATAAGTAACGAATTATTATTATTGTTATTATAATTATCATTATTATATAAGAAAGTTTTAGCCTCCCTTAACCACGACAAAGATGTTCCAAGAGAGGAAGGAGGAAGGCACCATTTAGTTTAGAGTTGAGGGAACGCGGAATCTATGCACAAGGTGCACAGAAACAGTAAGCTACGAAAGAAGTTCATGAAAGAAGAAAAAATTGAAGAAAGTAGTAGGTGCTGAAAAACAGGACAGCAGTGAACCGAAAAAAATGGTCCGTAACAAAACAAAAACCTATTCTATTTCAACAAAAAGGAAGCCTACCTAACCTTTAGCTCGGGCCCTCACATGGTCCCACTAGGAGCGCTACTTCCCATAGATACAATAGTTGTATCTTCCTGAGGGGAATTAATAATGAAAGTAAATTGGAAAATACAACAAAAAATGAACCCTATATTCTTTATTTTGTATAATGGGCAAGATGAAGTTCTAACTATGAAGCAACCAACAGATGAAATGTTGTGATATAGTTTATATTATGCATATATATAAGCAGAACCGACACGACAGAGCCGGCAACCGGCAGATAGACGTTGTGCGGGCCGAGGGGGTTTACATCAGGAGAAAGGAGGAGCACCTAGGGGGCAGCAGCTGGATTGAAGCTAGTACGAAAACTACACACATTGTGACACGAGGGCAACTTGAATGCGTAGCATAGAAAGATAGTGGATCAAAAGTAATTACCGACGAGTTAGGAAATAAGGGGTTTTTGGGTTTATTTTCGAGAAATATGCGTAGCAATATTGTGAAGGATGGGACACGTCAGTATAGTGAGGAGACCCTCGAGGGTTAGCCAATCGCAAAATGCCACGGCACTTTCAACTTTTCGCGGTTAAAGCGGTCCATAGACGATCAATTTTATTGACAATATAATTGACAATGATGAATATTGACAATTATATTGATCGTCTGTGGGCTTGATTGACGACCGTCAATTAATTGACTCAATGTATTGACGCAATAAAATCAGTTTGAACCCGTAGGCGATAGACTTAATTGTCAATATAATTGTCAATGATGAACATTGACAATGATATTGATCGTGTGTGGGCTTAATTAACGACCGTCAATTAATTGACTCAAGGTATTGACGAAATCAAATCATTTTGATTTTTTATTGATGGTTCGTCAATATATTGAAACGTCCATTTGGACGCGTCAATATATTGCATCAATATTTCATTCTGAGCTCTGGAAGACGTAGTGTGTGCACCTGAAAATACTTCGAATTTTATTTATATGTACTCGCAGATCTGTTACTTCTTGCATGCTGGAGTGCGCTGCTACGAATATGTGGTACTTTTTGTCTTATTGTAAAAAATATCATTTGAATTTAGTGAAATAATTTTATTTATAATTATTAACCTATTTATTAGTATTATGTAGGAAAGTAAAAACTTGGGACTTTTTCCTTGGAATGTGCGACTTTCGTACGGCTAAATCTGGTACTTTTAACAAAATACGTAGGCCAAGTTATGGCAACCAGGGCTGAGGGTGCTTACAAACCAAAAGGCTGAAAGCGAGAAAGCAAGCGAGAGAGAAATTTGTCAGCAGGATCTATCACACACAAAATAACACACAGTTTGCTCCTAAATGTCATGGAGAGATGCCTATAACAGAAACGAGCAGTTCAAGCATGTGTTTGTAACGTTGATTTCATTCCTACTTCATCCCATTGCTTTGAAACATGTAATCTGCCCCTGTGCTTTGGATTTTTTGAGTTTGAAAAGCAAAATACAGCATTATTCGAATATCAGAAGTTTAGTGTATGCTGGAGGAATTGAGCAGTACGTCAACCTTATCGACATCTCACCGCGCACTACCAGGCCGCCAGCTTCTAGCTGCAACTCTCAAGCGTGAAACAATCGTCGAGTCGGTTTCTCGCTTCAGCCAATCATCAGTCTTTCTCGCTCGCTCTCTTGCTTGCTTGCAGTGTATGCTCTCCCATAGGAATCCATGTTAATCAATTCAAGCTCACTTGCTTTCTCTCATCAAATCGTTTGGTGTGCAGGCATCCTGACACTCTAGATATTTAATAGCTAGATCTATCTGTTTTCGCTTAAACCTTGCCGTAAAGTTTGGATTGTAGATATTAGCTAAAAAATCTAGATAATTTGTTTAGCTTGCTTGATATTATCTTGCGGGAATTGCACTTAAGCGATGCATATGATATATTACTCAAAATTAATATTATGCATTCGCTGTAATGTTTACTACTTCATTCTCGTAATATTTGCTGATTTGCTTAACCAAATTATTTGAATAGCGAACTTACCACGTTCAGAACGCGTTATGTTCAGATTATGAAGCAGACCAAGACGGCTACTGCCGTGTTTTGGGCCACCATAGTGCAACTTTTAACTGTGATCATATGGTTGTTATGCTAAAGCACATCTCCAACTGCAAACCTATTGATGATGTTTAAATGCATTTAACGAAATGCACAAACATTACCAAAAATGTATTGTACCCTCGTTTCGAAAAAACTGATCAATGATAATGGCAACAATAAGTTTAGTTTATTATTGGATGAAAGTAATTATATTTAAATCATGAAACTACTTGGGGTATCAGTTATATGTATACTACAGCGATATATCTGAAAAGGGAAATCAACTTAGGAATTGCAGTAGTAAAATGTGATGCAGATAGAATTGTGACAGCATTAAAACAATTGTTGATAAGTAAGTATCTGAGCATTGATAATTGCATTGCTAAAGGGACTGACAATCGCCAGTCGCCAGATATCTCAGCGTGAGCGACAGCCGTTGGCTAGGTGATATCGGTTCTCGCATGTGTTGATTCTTTCTGTATATTTGGAGTGAAGAGATGGAAAAGTTGATCAAATGATGTAGTGTCCATTCGAAGATAGTTCTTGAAATCTTCTGGCTCATTTACACGTAATTCTTTGAGCAATGCGTCGATTCTAAATATTCTGCCACGTTCCCTGAGCCAGTTTTTGGCCCATGTCTTGCGTTTACGCGGGGATTTTCTTGAAGTTGAAATTGCCAAGGCGAGCGCTACAATGGTAATTTCTTCGTCATTTATCACGTACAGCGTCCGCAGAGCAAATGACTGGTTTCTGTCAATTACATTGATGAAACGATTGACGCCGCAAGTGGGCAACAAAAAATCTCATCAATATATTCAGTCAATGATATTGACAATTAAATTGATCGTCTATGGGCTCAAACTGATTTTATTGCGTCAATACATTGAGTCAATTAATTGACGGTCGTCAATCAAGCCCACAGACGATCAATATAATTGTCAATATTCATCATTGTCAATTATATTGACAATAAAATTGATCGTCTGTGGGCCGCTTTAGTGGGCAAAAAAAAATCTCGGCAATATATTGAGTCAATGATATTGACAATTAAATTGATCGTCTATGGGCCGCTTAACGCACTGCCGCACGGTGCGCGCGTCCGTTGTACGAGGGAGATATATAAGCTGGGCTTGAAAGCAGCCGGTCTATTTCTGCGTGCTCCTGACTAAGTGAAGATGTAGGGTCCAAGATCTTCGAGGGAAGGTGAGATGTGGTTCTTTGTTATTTGCCAAAAAAAAAATGAAGGGAGTCATAATGTCGAGTAACGTCAACAGTCTTTGTATTTCAACCGGGGTGTGTCAATTTTATTTGAAATGGCATTTCAGGATATACATTAGTGCTTTTGTTAGTGAAGTGAAGTCCCTACATTTGCATTGAAGTGGTTATCTTAGGCGGGGTGATTTCATTTTATAGTTAAAATTCGTGTACAAATTAGTTCTTTGGGTTTTATTTTAGATCATGCTCGAATTGTTAACGTGTTTAAAATTTTCACTTTAATGTGCGGCGAAAGAATCATTTAAAGTATTTTCAGGGGGAAAGGAATATGTTTTTGGTACGATCAATGTTATTAAGCGGGATTTAAAGACGTTCATGTCTCGGGGAATAGATTACTCAACCCCGCTTATTATTTGCACAGGCGGGTCGGGAGCTGGCCTACGCGGCAGCTGAGCCATCTCGGTGACTTGAGTCTTTGCCGCTGCGACGGGAGATTCTCTGCAGCTTGCAGCACGCAGGCCCCTTGACAGAAAATGTTGCTGAGCGGTCTAGCAAACCATCTGAGGGAGAACTTTCACTGGTTGGATGAGGAGAGACGGTCTTTTTGGTGAACGAACCAGGGGATCTGGCTGCCGCAGTGATTCCCATTGGGACTGCCGCTCGTGAAGTTTGATGGCATAGAAAATTTGAAACAGTGATAAAAGTGTGATACTTGAAATCAAAGTGGCATACCGAACAGTGCTTTCCGAGTGGCGCGCAATCAAATGTGATTTGTGTGACGCGGGTATTCAGCTCACGTTCTGATATTGTGTCGTGTATAATGCGAAGCATTCTGTATTCTGACACCTTGCTGTAAGTCAAGGTTCTATCTTTTGACATGTCCATTTTATTTCATGTGTGCGCTAGTCAGGGTTGTTCATTTGATGTTTCTAATGTTATTTTTGTACGTAAATTCCCTGTTTGACGGTTGCCAAGAAATGCTGTGTGGCGTTAAATCATGTAATCGTTCGCTGGCGTTCATTAATTTTTAGCCTGAATCTCTCATTTCATGTGTCATTTTTGGGCCACGTGTTCCTAGTAAAATAAAACTCATTTTAATCTTTATCTCTTTTATTTTCCATGCTTATTATGTGGGTAGCTTGCGAGCACAAAGGTGTACACTATTGTTTATTTGTGGGGGTTGCAATTCCTCCTGCGTTACGTGCTTAACTAGCAATGTTTTCGCGCCAGAAATACAACCTCCGACGAAGAAAAAATTGACCAAAATATCAAACAGTACTTTCTCTTAACTTGATATTAGCAATAAATAAAATAGCAAGGATAGTCGCTTTTAAAAGATCCATTATCAGTTAGTTGTTTAATAAATAGAAAGACCTAAAATGATATATAAAATTGAACGTTTCGACCACAGGGGTCATCTTCAGCATCAACAAAGATCTATGGAAAACAAAAAATACATTTTATTCAAAATAAGTGCAACGGTAAAAACAAATAAAAAGAAGGGGACGAAAAAGGATGGAGAACAAAACTAACATGCTATTAACAGAGGGAATGACGATTCAGTTTCATTTAAAATAGGTTTGTCTTTCATGATAAAAAGAGATTCTAAAATACGAAGGTCTGATAGACTAGATGTGGTTCCTATTATCTGGAAGTCGTCCAAGCGGACTGGCAAGTCGCACTTCTCGGCATGAGTGCGTACCGAAGAGTGAGGGGGAGAAGCAAGGGGATTATTGGTTCGGAAGCTCCTTCCAGCATGCTCCGCCACACGAATATGGAGGGCCCTTTTTGTGGACCCAACATACTCAGACGCACACAGTGCGCAACAGTATTTGTAAACGACGCGCGAAAGCAATGCTTTAGGGAGCGTTCAATTTTATATATCGTTTTAGGTCTTTCTATTTATTAAACAACTAACTGATAATGGATCTTTCAAAAGCGACTATCCTTGCTATTTTATTTATTGTTAGACTTTGCAAAAAGCAAAACTTAGATGTGTGCTGTTGATATTAGCATTTTTGTCTTTTATACACAACTTTTGTTCTTTTTTACAAACATGGAACAACTAAATTATTTATCACAGTTCGCTGCAGAATTTGTTCCCCTCCTGATAGGCCGAAATAGAAACTACATTGTTTGGCCCACAATGCTAATATGATTGACGGTTAGATATTAGTTAAATTTTTAGGTCTCGCATAAAACAATATTCATATGTATGAGGTGAATAAATCTTTCGAATCTTTGACCAAAATAAAATTTAACAACTGAAAAAGCACTGAATGGAAGACAGTCCTTCTGAGAATATGAAAGTTCACAGAAAAACTGCATATCGCTCAACCATGCTGCTCATTTGTATAAATTTCTCAGCTCTGGTAAACTGGAAAAAGCTCTAGTGTATCAGTTGTGTCACAAAAAAAAGCCTCTTGAGAGATTTCACTAGCTGTTCACTGGCTGAAAACTTTACTATCACAGATGTGTCGCTCTGTGGTCGTTAATCGAACGATTAGAAGGATGGGACGCAGAATGAACGTGAAAACGTAGGTTTTATATATTCAACTACAACTCTATTGCTGTGACGATGTTATGTGATCAGTGCAATAAATTTTCCATAAATTGAACCATTTACAACCACTCTACAGGTATACAGCTTCTTAAACCAAAATATAGGTAATTTTTCACGCTCAGTTAGTATACGCAAAAGCGTCCTCAGAATTACAATCACGAGTATGCTCATTTTACAACAAACGTCATTTGAGTCACATGGGTTGGAATATTAAGAAGATGTCGCTTACTACATTGACATGTCTCCACGGATCATCGCCGTCTGAGCCAGTTTGAGCGTTTCTAGTTTTTATTCTTGCCTAACGTTACACTTCGATGTTTGGATCTTTAATTAATAAGCCTGTCCTGCTCCCAAGAAATCAAATGAAGTTTAGATGCCATTGATTCTCCTTCAAATATCTTCCTCAACCACCGCATGACGCTTGAATTCTTTGTGCTTCTATGGATGTTCCAAAGTCGATGCAGAATTTAAAAATTTTCGTGCACTATCTTTGTGCTGTAGTAATATCACCGCAATTGTCATATTTCATCATAATGTCTATAGATATTAGAATAAGAACTGGATAATGCAGTATAAAGCTAATGGTTCAAAAAGCTTCGCAATATATTGCACACACTGTCTCCTTTAAGTGGTTAAAAAAATCACGAACTGCAGTTTTACCTACCATACTGATTTTGCATTATTCTATTTCAGAGTTTATTTGTTAAAAAAATGTACATTGCAACATTCTAGAAGTGTTGATTAGGTATTTCAGACCTGTTTCTACTGCCTATAGCACTTCAAATATTGATTTACTTCGCCATAGTGAACACCCGTGGAAAGGACATGTCAGCATTTCATAAAGGACGCATCAATGGGTTTCATACAAGTGAAAAATCGACTCTAGACATCTGTTCAGCAACCGGTATAAACATCAGAACGATGCATAGAACACTTGTGGTGCATAGAAATAAGGCCTATTTTTTTCAAAAACATTGTTAACTTCAAAACTCTAAAATTCCTATTGCGCACCTGGCAACATTTTCCCCCTACATCTGGGGATGCTCCACATGCGGTACTGCTCCACATGCGGTACTACATGCGGTACTGCTTCACATGCGGTACTGCTCCACATGCGGTACTGCTCCACATGCGGTACTGCTCCACATGCGGTACTGCTCCACATGCGGTACTGCTCCACATGCGGTACTGCTCCACATGCGGTACTGCTCCACATGCGGTACTGCTCCACATGCGGTACTGCTCCACATGAGGTACTGCTCCACATGCGGTACTGCTCCACATGCGGTACTGCTCCACATCCGGTAATGCCCCACATCCGGGAATGCTCCACATCCGGTAATGCTCCACGTACGGTAATGCTCCACTTCCGGGAATGCTCCACATCCGGGAATGCTCCACATCCGGTAATGCTCCACATCCGGTAATGCTTCACATGCGGTACTGCTCCACATGCGGTAATGCCCCACATCCGGTAATGCCCCACATCCGGGAATGCTCCACATCCGGTAATGCTCCACATCCGGTAATGCTCCACGTACGGTAATGCCCACATCCGGTAATGCCCCACATCCGGTAATGCTCCACATCCGGTAATGCTCCACATCCGGTAATGCCCCACATCCGGTAATGCTCCACATCAGGTAATGCCCCACATCCGGAAATGCTCCACATCCGGTTATGCTCCACATCCGGTAATACCCCAATCCGGTAATGCTCCACATCCGGTAATGCCCCACATCCGGTAATGCTCCACATCCGGTAATGCCCCACATCCGGTAATGCTCCACATCCGGTAATGCCCCACATCCGGAAATGCCCCACATCCGGTTATGCTCCACATCCGGTAATACCCCAATCCGGTAATGCCCCACATCCGGTAATGCCCCACATCCGGTAATGCTCCACATCCGGAAATGCTCCACATCCGGTTATGCTCCACATCCGGTAATACCCCAATCCGGTAATGCCCCACATCCGGTAATGCCCCACATCCGGTAATGCCCCACATCCGGTAATGCCCCACATCCGGTAATGCTCCACATCCGGTAATGCCCCACATCCGGTAATGCTCCACATCTGGTAATGCCCCACATCCGGAAATGCTCTACATCCGGTAATGCCCCACATCCGGGAATGCCCCACATCCGGTAATGCTCCACATCCGGTAATGCTCCACATCCGGTAATGCCCCACATCCGATAATGCTCCACATCCGGTAATGCCCCACATCCAGTATCGCCTCACATCTGGATGACGTGGCCCACCACCTCCTCCTGTTCACACCTTCAGTGAAACACCTAATATAACGGCTCCTCCACCCCTTACACTAACACGCTTGTACACAAAATGGTGAACCCGGTTCATCTCGCGGAAATTGCGGTTTTGGATGGCGGCGGAGAACCTCTTTAAAGAGACAAATGAAGAAAAATTAGTGTTCATCAAGGGAAATGATTACTAGAGAGTTTGAGAAGGTCCAGCAACAATTTCTCAAAAGGTTGTGAGTCGAGAGTAATAAAAACGAAATTTAGGCAAATTTAATTGGAAGCATGTAGTGTGGTCTGATCAATCCAGATTTGTCCTCTTGCAGAACGATGAGGGTGTCAGGGTATAGAGACTGTCAGATACAGGTATGGTTCCATCGTACATCGTCCCAGTTGTTCACGCACTTAGCGGCAGTGTAATGCTTCGGGGCTGTTTATACTGGGACAGACATGGGCCTGCTACTCTGTGCTATAACAAAATGATTCCCCAGGGCTATTTGGTAGAACTTCTGACGATGTTCATCGTTATATATAATTTTACATTCCAGTTTGCTGCCGAATCTCTTAGAACAACAATGCTCGTGTCCACAGAGATAGAAATATTCTACCTGGTAAATTGTAAACGAGGAAACTTTTGAGCACATGAACTGGCCACTATTATCTTCTGATTTGAACACCATCGAAAATTCAGGAGATGAGCTCAAGAGGAGCCTGTGTGAGTCATCGCCACATCCTAGAATATTGACTGCTTTGGGGTCAGGTTACTTCAATTATGGCAAAAAAAAAGCTGCAGAGGATGCAGATTACAGAGTCTGGCCCAAACAATGCCAGGTACAATAAAAGCCGTTTTTCGAGCTAAAAATAGTCCAATAGCTTACTAATAAATTTCTGAAACACGCTAATTTTTTAATTACTATGTGTAAGCATGTCAAATAGAACAATATTTATAATATAATAGTGCCTGTCAGAATTCCTCTTTCGATTTTTATTCCCTTTAGAAAGTATAAGCCTAATATTATCTAGAATTAGAAATATGATCTTACGGAGCAGCATAACGCAACGCAGTAATATATCCAAAAAATGTAATCCTATTGTGTAAAATTTGTTAAAAACCCTCAGAATATTATGTTGTTTCAACATTTTTAGTTTTACTTTTCGAACTAAAATAAAAAAAGTGAGCAGCATTAACATGATAGCATGATGCACTATCAACGCACTGTAGGCTAGTAATTCAATTCGGTCAACAATGTAAAGCCATTTTCACTCATTGCATAGAGAAGAAGTCAGATGACCAATAATAAACGTACCTGCTGTAGTCTGCCCAATCGATGCATTTTCAAGAGCAGAACCAGAGCAAAATTGATTAAGAGCTCAAAATAAAGAAATTTCTAGACTCGTGTCTACAAACAACGGAAAGTAAGCTCTTTTTCACGCGCAAAGTTGAACGTATTTGGAAGAGTGTGGCTTCAGGATCAATTCTGTGAGTGCGTCAAGAGGACAATGGTGTTAGACGTTCACTCCGCCTTCACCTTAACAGACTTTCCTTGAGTCGGCGAGCCAGAAATGCAGCGCGCTCATATTACAAAGTGAATGGCAAAACTGGAGAAGCCCGCCAGAGGTGCGGTACAAGAACCTCACCTTCACTCCTTTCGAGGCGCCGAGGATGACAGTGAGGCGCTCGAGGTTGTCGTTATAACACAATGTGACTTCGAGCTGGCCCAGCTCCCGCGGGCTGTTCATGGTCTCCCTGGTCAAGTCCTTGTAGAACACCTCACGCCCGTCCAGCGGTGAGCAGTCCGAGCCCCGGTCCTAGACGGAGTAAGAAAATAAATCCTGAGGTTAACGAAGCTGAAAGGTTTTCTTACCTCCTAAAAGGAGCGAGTGTCGATTGGCAACATCTGGCGCTCTAATTTCGCAACCAAGGGGAAAAACACCATCGCATTGTAAAAACTTACCGGAATTTTCGAGTTTTCATTTTGTTACGCGTAAAATTATTTTCGGTTTAGTAGCAAGCAGCTGACCTTGATTTTAAAATTGGTTGGGATTTTCTTAATGTCTGTTGCCATCAAAAAAGTGTGTGAGCCTAACGCATACCTGAGGAATCTAAATATGAGGTGTAGAATTAACGATAGAATATTTACACGGAACGAACTCGTCTAAGTAGACAATCGATATCGAACAATTATTGATTTTGAGCGATTAGGTTACATTTATCTTCACAATACGAAACGCAAATTTTTTCCATTTTAGTATCATCAGCCTTTGTGGTTTGTCTTAAAGGATTTTACCATTACATGCAATACGGGCTTCTCTTTGAGAATTTAAAAAAAGTTGTTTAAGGTGATGTTGCTGAGTAAAAAAGGTTTCTTTATTCCAAACAATCAAGGCTCAAATGGCTCAATAATGATAGACTGCATCAGTCAGAGAATTAAATAAAGCAAATGTCTCACAGCGAATACAAATGATTCAGTATAATGGCACGTGTCAAAAAATCACTTATAGTAAATATCTAATGACAAAATTACTAAGATTGAATATAGAAACATGAGAGTATTAACTTGAATTATTCATCAAGTCTATTGAAACAGGAAAATAAACTCGCCCAAGCAGTGGCGCTGACTCGCCGCTGGTCAGCTGGAGACACATGTACTCTTATGCACGAGGTAGAATATTAATGAATGGCCCATCAATATAAAGAATTTAGGCTCGTGAAGAATAATTTACTCGTGTTTATGACGGCCCAGATGATCCCAAGCTGAGAATATAATACTGCTGCAGGAATGAACCGTGTGTCCATTATTGCATTTCTACGGAGACACAACTACACAATTGCCTTCAGATTGAAGCTTTGTAAGCAAGAAGAGAAATCAAAATGATTACTTTGTTCAACAGCGATAGCTTTACGCCTCGTGTTTTAACTTAACGAACGTGGCTATCTTCAAGGTTAAGTTGATAAAAGAAAGTTTAGTTCCAAAAACGTTGAATGACTGTGAATTTTGATAGTCTTTTTCTCATATTACTAAAAAATTATATAAACACCATAAATATTTGTAGTACAAAATGTGCAAGGCCATAGTTGACCTCACACACTGAATCTTTCTAAAAGCAGGAGAACCTTTAAAGGATTAATGGATTTCGATGAATAAAAGAGCGTAAGTGATTTAGTGAGATAATATTTTCTAAAAAATGATTTAAGGTTAGAATTTTGATGAAGTGGAAAATTCGAGCAAAATGTTTAGCAAAGAAAAGCACCAACGTGAAATAACTTCAGAATCAATGAATGTTGTGTGGTTTGTTTTCAAAAAATGTAGATGGATCGTAAAAACTTAACTAAAACGCAAATACTTAGCAGAAGTTACGCATCATGAAATAGTTGACATAATTAGAAGCGCTGGTTACTTAAGACATTAGATGCAGCGAATCAAAGTGATATTTATGATTCAACTTCAATAAATTACATTTCAACGTGCAACTTTCAAATGGACAAAAATTAATCAGAAAGTGCCATCGTCTGGCTTTGGTTCAGTGCAAACAAAAGCGTAATACCAACGATGGGGCTCCTGTGAGGTATGCCGATACCATGTGGTATGAACCAAATTTTGCAGAGGGGCGTGTTCATGCATGCCTATACATTTATATTTAATTATTGTCTTCTGTTTCAGGGATCCCTAGTTATTAGCAGCAAGATTACGCATCGATCGTTGGGCAACATCATACAATTTCTGGTGGTAAAGTTCTCGAAGGTTTTTAGCTTGATGTGCAACAGGTAGTAGAATATTTCTACCTATTTCAAATCACAATATGGTGCGACTATAGCCATGTGTTCAGTCAGTATATAATGCTCGAATAATACATCCGCCAAAAAATAGTCTTTGATTATATAATTTTACGAATTTGCACAAAGAATCATCAATTATGTGGTCATAAATTTTATTGCAAGCCTAAAAATGCAATATCGGGTATTAAAATTATAGAGATTCAACTTTAAGCGGCCAAATAGTGGGAAAGAGCACTCAAATGCTGTTTATCAGAGTTTTCTACTCTCGAATTTCAAAATCAGACTTCAAACGAGCAATTTTATATGAGCGGCTGCAACGCTGGCATGAATGAACATCTGCAAAAACACCACGCACTCGCAAATAGGAAAAACGTTGTGGTTCTCCAAAATAACGCATGACCACATTCAGTTCTAATCAACTGAGAACAAATTTAGATTTAAGTGACCGTTCCATCACTCTCGTCATTTTACTGCTCGACCCAACTCTAATCAACGCAGCTCCATCTTTTTATTGCACTGCAAAATATTTCGATTAGAAAATAAATTTCTGTATAGGGTTAAAATATCCTCAGATTTTACAGACAGCTTCTTGAGTACAAACCCGAGTATATATTTTTCTGCTATGAAAACTATGTACAATATAATCGACTTTCTAGGAGACACTTCGTGATTGACACGACACGAATTTGTGGGTAACAATATTGTTGCATCTCACAGCGTTGTGTTGATTGACTTGACGTGATTCGTATTGATTGGAGACCAGCCCACGCTGCTCCACGCCATCAGAGCAATACTGACGCCACGATTACTGACGCAACACCCGGACTGTCAGGGTTGCAGATGGTCGGTCTGCGAGGCTCAATGCAGTAAGTTCACTCCTCTGAACCCTCTATTGACTAAAAATTTACAAATATAATTTTCGGGAAGGGTGGCCGATAACGAGCTACAGATTAATAATTTGTTGTATAACAAGTTATAGGAAAAGGCCACTTGCATGGTAATTTACAAAAGGGTTGATACATCTATGGCGAGCACTAAGAGTTCATTTTCCAAACAAATTCCTCATACAAAAAATTCATTAATTTTCACGAATTCAAAATCATTTCTAAGATTGGAAAAAACTAATCATAAAGAGAGGATATACTGCACATTTTATTCTTAAGCTCTAGAGCCAAAATAAGGTATGGAGTAATCGAGGCTTCTGTCTCGTAGCCCAAAAATCTATCAATCGTCTAAAACCAAGAGCTCCAACAAACTTTAGAGTTTGTAGAACGAAAGTAGTTTTTCATATCCTTGATTCTTCTTCTTAAATGCTTAAGAAAAATATTTGTAGAAGGCCAAAATTTCCGCTATTGATTTAAACGATATTGCCCAGGGAACTTCCTGTGAAATTTGCTGAATTAAGTCGTAAAAAAGTCAGTTGTAATAATATCCTCTAAAGACCATTCCACTTTTAAATGCATTTGCTTTGCCTCAATGAAGGCCAAAAATCATGCTAAGGAAAACCAGCTTTTTATTCGTAACCTCATTTATCAACACGTGAAATAAAAATGTCAGGTAAAATGACTTCACAAGATCAAAACGTCTCTCCAATAAGGGTTAATTTTTAATCAGTGAGTCGCATTACAACACCATACAATCATAACAAAGATTCACAATAAGATTCTAAACATTCCTCTTCGAATGATTTAGCAGGCGACAACATCCCTCGAATTCCCATCCTGCGCCACAAAAGCCTCACTTTATTAAAACGCCAATGAACGCGAAAAGATTGCAGCTCATGGTGGGAACACAACTTTGAGCGAGTTTCGAGTGCAATCTGGCAACTTCTTGGTCTCCTAAAGCCTGTTGCGGTGCGCTGGAGAGGAATGGTGCTGAGAGCAAGTTTTTTTTAACACTCATTCTGCCAAAGTATGCACTTATGCTCGCGTGTCGTATGAGAAAATAAAACTATGAGTAAGTTTCGTCCATTATCACTCGCTTCATTTTATTGAATGGATAAACACTAGTTGTTTTCTTGAATAATTGATTCATCGGTTTAGGTTTGGAGGAACATTTACAGATTTGTGAAAGCAGTTGAAATGTAAGTTAGGCCTTACTTTGTTGCAAAATTCAAGGCCCATGATCATATTTGCCATGTCACGTGATGGTATTTTAATCAGTTGAATATACATACGAGGTTTCTCAATGTCTTGGTTTGCGGAACCAAAATCTAAATTACAGCGATGCTTTTGACTTGCACACCTTTTCACGTGTAATAACAGGATAGCCGAATAAGCCATTTACTGGCCAAATTCCCAAGTTAGACTTTTTCATGAACAATATAACCATAAATCTTCTTATCATCTGCTTAGATGAATTTACGGACGAATTTTACTTGCAACAAGATCAAAACTTGCATATTTTGTTATTAAAGAGACTTGTCTTACAGGCCAGTGAAGACTGTGAGGCGACCAAACAGCGTCGGACGCGAGCTGCTCCGGCTGATATTCAGTGACATGGCGCCTCAGACTACCAGGCTACCAGCGCGTCCTGAGCTCATTTTCCAATGAGCAATAAGCTGAGAGCTATGGCACGACCCAGACTTTAGTTACAAATATGCTTATGGAACGTGAGGGGAATTTTTGAGGCAACATTCCAAAAAAGTTAAATAAATTGAATGTGTTGCTCTCACTATGAACTCAATTTTCCGAACGAACTTTCGCGTACATTGCCTTCTCTGATCAAAAGAAAACTTTATTAATGCAATGGAAGACTGGACATCGCATTTTTTTAATGGGTGAGATTACCCGAGTTGGATTTAAGACAGGCTACAAAAATAAATTAAATGATGAGAATCGTCTACAATATTACTCATGTTAACGTTCCCCAGTGCACCGTGTTGGAGCATCTTTAGTATGAAGAAGAAGAAGGGGACGATGTTTTTAGGGTGCTACGATATAAAGACATTAAAATATACTGCATGAATTTTATATCTGTGCGTACTCAGTCAGGAAATTGTAGCTAAGGCTGTTTTCTAAGTAATAGTTTCCAATTTCTTACATTTTTATGTTTGTTTGTTGAAAAGGGTAAAAATTCAGTTGAAAATATTAGTTTTGACGATCTCGTGTCTTACAAGATCAATTCAAAAAAGAAAACAGCGTGAAGAAGCACTCCTTTATGTGTGTTCCTCCTTTACTCCAATGATGAAATTAAAACCTGGTATTGCATGAAAATCCTTGAGTAAATATTTCATTTGATAAAAATGTTCTATCAGATAGCGCCGGGTATCGTTAAAGCCGTAGAAGTTCTACTCCGCTTTTATTTTCTATCACATCAGAAATAGCTACACGAAACTATTGTTTTTTTTTTACACTCATATGACAGAAAAATACCTGTGCATTTGAGTATTCTAAAAAATATTTCGATGCCTGGTTATATCTGTTCCATGGAAGGTTAGCAGTCAATTGGTGCTAACTTAATCGCGCTCCTTCAATTCATCACAAATAACTTGAAATCTCACACCGCTAGTGTGACGTCACAATATCCAAGAGCAGGTCTGGAAATGTAAGAGGCACGACCCGTCGATGGAGCCCACGTCTGGACTTGAGAGTTATTCAGCTACACAGATGATTTAGCGTATGTACGGGTTATTTCTGCTTGGTGCTGCACAGCAAGCAAATTGAGGTTTCTCCATTAGTACCTCATAGATTATGTACGGTACTGAATACTTTTGTATGTTAAAATGGTGCAAAGAAGAGCGAAACCCCTTTGAAATCAAAATTAGAATTACTTCACACATAAGGTTGCCTACCTCTACGCCGCAGTAATATGTGACTTTTGTGTGATTGAGTGTCATAAAAATTAAAACTAAAGATTACCTGTTCATTGCTTTGTAAGGTATCAAAATATTTCAGTAACGGTTATTGCACCTCGTGCAAAAAAAGTTGAATATATGCACTATGTCATGTTGAATTTGATTGTAGTTTCTCCGCTCAGCGTGTTGTGCTGAATGGATGGGGGTCGAAACGTAAGTTGCGCAGAACATTTCTCATGAAGTTAAAAGGTTCTGTATTTCAAAGGTTACGGTAAACTATTGTGTAAATAGATATATAGTATATGATGAATACGTAAACTGTTATAAAAAAACTTAATTCCTTTGTCAATATGAAGGTCAATTTTTTCGTCACTTACTTTGCATCGTAAGCTCATTGGTTTCATATCACTAATGAACATATAAAGTTTATCTTTCGACATGTTATTCATAATCATATTTCAGTCTCAATTAATCTAAATTTTGAGGTAGTGAATACACTTCATTCCTTGAATGACCTCACCAAAAAGTTTTAGGGTTAGATAATGTGCAGCGCTTCTAGGAAGTTGTTCAATGCTAGAAATAAATGGGAGTTAACGTTCCCAGGGCCCCGAGAAAAGAAGGCCAATCTAAGTGAGGTAATGAGCTTGAGGGTAGATAGGCCTTCCTTCAGATGAAAAATAAGAGTTTTCTCTTTTGTTACGGACCACCTTTTTTCTGTTCACTTCAATTCTATTTTTCAGCGCCTATCACTTTCCTCTTTAACTGTTGTGTTTCATAAACTTCTTTCAATGTCGTCGTTCGTAAGCACAGGGTGCGGAGACACACATTGTGCACAGATTCCTTATTTCCTTATTTCTATACTAAAAGGTGCCTTCCTGCGTTCTTTTTAGATAACATCTTATATAGTGGTGTTTTAGGAGTTTCAAATTAACTTATAATATGTTCTAATAACAATCTTCACATAGGATAAAACAGCGTAATGATGGATCTCTTTCGCTTCCACATTTGGAATTGCCTTTTTGGGGTATCTTGCGCTATGACTCGCTGGTGCTCTATAGTCCTTTCACAGGGCTTCCATTTCAGATTGACGTTTTTCTGATCAAAATATTCATGTTTGATCGTATTCTCAATAACGCTGAATAATAAACACGTCTCAGTAACTGGCAACATTGAAAGTTAATTAAGACACTTTCGAATAAATTTGGTCCGTTTAGACCACTCAGCATCAGACATCTATGTTTGTCAGCGGCCGAATGGTCTTTTCAGTCAAGTCGTGGGTAAATCTTGAAGATGTTCGTCAGAGAGTGGTTAACCTGGCTTTACCATGCGCATAACGTATTACCAAGGGGATGGTCGAGGGAGACGATAACTGGTCATTTTCATTTCCTTTCCATCGTCCAGTCTCTGGCGCGAGTCAAGTTGTGGACACAACTTTGCTGAAGAGTGCCAGTTTTCAGTTTCTTTCATTCAAGGAGAAATAAATTATTCAAACTTGTTCAGAGACGGTAAGGATAATACTCCTACCAAAATCCCTGTTTTTGATGGCTTGGCAGGAAATGCTATTTCTGTCATCATTGATACCTCACACGAGGAAATACGCGGTAGTACATGGACTATCGAAGGTACAAAGACATAAGAGAACTTCTACTAATGATGCTTTTCTCCGAACGGAAAATGTAACCTACCATCATTAAAGCTACTAATCCGCGGATATGCGTTACTTTGCATTTAATATTTGATGGGCAATATAGTCAGGTCCCATGGGTTATTGTAATCGATGACAATAGCAAAAAGGAAAATCCATCAAATGCAGTAATTCCGGAAATACTGAATAACAAAATCGAGAATTACTAAATACTCAGAAAACTTTATCTGGCCAAAGAGTTCGTCGCACATTAAAGAAATGTGGGTAAAGCCAAAACAACCAGGCCTAATAGTTTATTGGAACACCTATCAGACTGATTACAGCTCTCATTTTATTAGACATAGATTTTACAAGCTATTGCTAACCATCGAAAAGGAAATTTATCCGAAGTATGCGAGCAAACGTCAAAGAAGATCTTCAAACTGAGAAGAAAGGGGTATTGAGGCTTGCAGCTCCCTTTCAAGCTTGCCAAACAAATTTTCGATAAAGCCTAGAACATAAGCCTTTCGAGTCATTCCATATGAGAAAAAGAACCCTCGTGATCCCTCAACCAACCTTGTACTACGTACTCGAGATTGTTGATGTGAGCGATGTGGTTGTAAAAAATACAGGAACCATCAGAAAAGTAAAAATCCATAGAAGGGTGTACTTGGTCCTACAAGATATTCCAATAATCTAGAATTTTTTTTCTAGATTATTTTTTTTTCAGTTGCTGCAGAAGAGTGCAGAACCTATAATATTGAGCATGTGAAACACCTGCAGAGCATTACACTGTCCCTGGAAGCGTGTACTGTCGAAACGATGTATGAGAGATTCAAAGCTTCATGGACTTCCCATTTCTCACCAACTTTTGCCATCTCTCTCGGACAAAGTAAACATCTATTCATCTGACCATATGACGTGATTCCATTAATTCTAAGTGCAGTTTTTTTTGTAAATTGGAGGTGTTTCGCTTTATTAGTTTTACTTAACAATGCTTTCATGATAAAGGCATAACTCCTTAAACCCATTTTCTCCAGTTCTCAGAGCATGGTGCGAGTAAAAATAGAGTTACGATTTTCATGGAACACGCCAGTCAAATACTGAATACTTTTACGTTGCTTGCTGTCCTCAATCACTTCAGAGAACGCCTGTAGCTAGTAATCAGAATTGTAGCACTACCACTATTGCAACTGAAAAACAGCACTTCACCAATTTTTTTCACTGAACAATAGTTCTTTGCACTTTCTCAGTCCTACCACGATCATATGAGACATTTCTTTGGTGGATTTGCAGCCTGGTACAAACCTATAATCTGTCGTAAGTCAGAAACGGACTTCATACCTGTATTCTAGAATTCAGTTTTCAGTAGAATTCTGTCTTCCTCTTTGCACATGAACGACATAACGACATTTTTTTTTAACCCCCCCGCTCACAAGCGGAGAAGCTTTTGAACTACCTTAATCCCACGCATAAATCAGTTAAGTTTACCGTGGAAGTGGAAAAGAACGACACTTTGGCGTTCTTACACTGTCTTGTGTCAAGAGACAAAGATTGTTTCGGATATCAGTGTATCGTAAGCCCACTTTTCCAGGATTAGGTTGCAGTTTATTTAGTTTTTGTTCAAGTTTCAAAATAAATTGTATACAAACTTTAATTAACAAAGGTTACAAAGTGTATTAAACTTTCAAATACGTTCATTGTAAATTTGTATTTTTTGAGCTTCGTCAGAGAAGCTGTCACGTAAATTTAAATTACGGTGTGCAAAATATTTCCACATCTTTCATTTACGTGTCACCCTGGTAAATATTAAGGCTTCTTTTTCTTCGGTACAAGGGGACGCTTCTTATTGATGTGTGAGCCTTTTTGATTCACTCTTATAGTCGCCTAAAATGCAATGTCCCTATATCTCACGTGCATTTCAAAATTTAAGACTCGGCTTCGGCCCCTTACGACATCAGGATTTTAGAGCCCTCACATATTTTCAAGGGAAACCATAATGTGAACAATTTGGAAAATTCATATAATTTGTGGATAGTAGATATGTAGAAACCTCTTCATCACCACCCCAATTTTATTTCATACCTATATTTTGCGTGTTTTCTTTTTTTAGACACACTTTATTTGTTCCTCTCATGATGTATTTTAATACCTTCAATTCATTGTACTTTTATCTCTTATTTTAGACATAATGATTTGCTTTTTGAATTGCTAATGGAGCGGGACTTCGAAAGGTTTTTTTTTGCAAAATGAATTAATTTCTTCGGGTTATTCTTCATTTTTAGATTTGTAAGCTTTTTCAGCGGAATTCTTCCCTCTTGCTGTCACCGAGAGAGCAGATACAGTAGATGGTTACCAGCTACTCTGAACGCTACTATTGTTTTGAAATTTTTAATTTACGAATTTGTTACCAGGAACCTGGGAAAAATTGTTTAGAATATATCTGCATATTACTCGAATGCAAAAACAATTTTGCCCGGGAAGTGTACAGTCAAAGTATTTTTACAACGCATGTAAAACAATCAGATCGCTGTAAAAATATATTACCTTTAAAAATTGAAACAATATAATTTCAGGTTTAATACGTATGGAATTTTAAAGTACCAAAGAAGCAAAAAATACTTATTTGCAAGGATATAAAACAGAACGCGACGTGAGCACAACCGTACACCAACACCTCACTACGCCCCTCCGTTTTTCAGTCGCAACCTCTCTTGTGGAGTGCAGAAACTTCACGGAAAGAATGCTCCAACTTCCAAAGCCCACTTTTGTTTCGGTAAAACGAAGACGCCAGGCGTCCTCGTTACCATACATGCAGGAAGCAACGCGATTGGTGACTGCAAAAAGTTCTGACGAGTCTCACTTCATTAACATTTTCCGTGAAATTTTATGCGTCGACACAACAGCGTTCTGAAATGCTGTTCCATTTTACACAGCAAACGTCAGTTTAACTTTTGCATCTGAAATTTAGAGTTCATGAAGAATTGATCGAAAGATGTGAATCATGACAGCGTTTGAACTAAACTTTTCATGATAAATTCTAACATTCTGTGACGAAACTCGGCACTCTGTTACGAACCTCACAGCAAAATGAATAAGCATGTTGTTTGGACTACGTAAATCTAAATTCATGCCATGGACTGCAAGATCTGTTTTTTTAGTTGTGATTTCCGGTAGAACTGTTTCTCAATTTATGAAAGCTGTGTTACAACGAAGCTGAGAAAATTTTTTCTACACTACATCAAGACAGTGAAGCGATAAAATGTGGAATGAAGAAACTTGAAGTTCAGTGAGTTTCGAAAGCGTCCAAGAGCGAGAAACTGGCAGTTCTTATCCGCACTCTTCGCGCAAAGTTCCTCATTTAATTTTTATCTCTGGAATATCTGAAAGTTATGAAGGGTGAGAATGAAGATACCAATGAAATGAAATAATGTTCAGAAGTTTTAGTTTAGTTTATTAGTTAGTTTAAGCCTCCCTATCCTCAACAATGAGATGTAAAGAGAGGAAGGAAGAAGGCACCATTTAGTATGGAGTTGAGGGAACGTGGAATCTATGCAGAAAGGGCACAGAAACAGAAAGCTAAGAAAGAAGTACATGAAACAAGAAAAAGTTGAAGAAGAAAGTAGTAGGCGGTGAAAAACAGGACAGCAGTGAACCGAAAAAAGATGGTCCGTAACACAACAAAACCTATTCTATTTTAACAAAAAGAAAGCCTACCTAACCTTTAGCTCGGGCCCTCACGTAGTCCCCCTGGGAGCGCTAGTTCCCATAGATACAATAGTTGTATCCCCCTGAGGGGTAATGTTCAGAATAAAAAGTGTCTTCTTGATGTATATAATACAATATTTAGAACAAAAATGAAGGTTATCGATTGAATAATTTGGCATTCCTGTACACATCTATACATGTAGAGATAGTGCGTACTAGTGTACAATGTCATGACATCATGACTATAACCGATCGTAATATGATATAAAAATAATACGTATCAAGTAAACAGAAGACACAGGTCATCAAACCAAAATTATAGGAAGTAGAGTTGGGCACAATCTTTCTTCCTATCTACATCGCTTCCGACCTCCACCGCACCATCGTCACGTCTCGTCTACGGGTCCCTTGAAAAATTGAAATTGAACATGCTTTTTCACGTCGATCACGAAGCTTCTGCTTGTATTTTTTCCCCTGTTAAAAACCTGATACTGAAAGACTTTTTTCGGCAAATAATTTCAACGTACAGAGAACGTAACTCAGGCAAGTGACGCAAATAACGTGTGTTTATTAAATCTGTCTCCTGACGTTCTTTCTGCAACTAAAGCTAAGTAATTAATTCCGGTCAAAGAAAAAGGAAATCTGACAATTCTGTCAAAATTTCTGAAAAAAACTTCAAGTTACCGACACAAAGTGATTATGATTATGATTATAAGTTAGTTTAAGCCTCCCTAACCGCTGCAAAAATAGAGCGTATCGAAGAGAGGAAGGAGGAAAGCACCATTTAGTATGGAGATAAGAAAATGAGGAATCTATGCAGAAAGGGCATAGAAACAGTAAGATGGGAAAGAAGTTCATGAAATAAGATAAAAGTTGAAGAAGAAAGTCAGAGGTGCTGAAAAACAGGACAGTAGTGAACCGAAAAAAGTTGGTCCTTAACATAACAAAAAACATTTTATTTCAACAAAAAGAAGGCGTACCTAACTCTCAGCTCGGGCCCTCACATTTTTCCCATGGGAGCGCTAATTCCCATAGATACAATAGTTGTATCCCCCTGAGGGGTACCGACACAAAGTTTGGGCCGATGACGCACACTCCAAAGAGATGAGCATGCCTGCCAACTACTGGCCGCACGGCTTCAAACAAACCAAGTGACAGCTCTGCCACGGCATTCCATGAGCGCTGACTTGAATTAACTCTATTGAAAATATATGACTAGAATCGAAACTTCGAATATATAGTTACTCCGAGGAACCTTTACAAATGAGTACGTTAAACAACACGATAAATGAAAGATACTTAGAAAGTAAAACTTATCCAAGTATCAAAAATGATGTAAAAAGATTGCTCTAAGTTACATAATTGAAAGACCACGTAACTAAAAATTGAAGTTATCACTATATTCAATTTTTAATACGATAAAAGTGATTGTGTTCTAGCTATAATTGATTACTGATTGATTATTATCAGTTAGTTTCAGTCTCCCTTAAAACATAACAAAGATCTTCAAAGGGAGGAAGGATGAATGTACCATTTAGTATAGAGTCAAGGGAACGCGGAATCTATGCACAAGGTGTGTTCCCGTATTGGATCCCGTACGCATAGAAACAGTAAGTTGAGAAAGAATGTTAGGAAACAAGATCATGGTTGAGGAAGAAAGTCAGAGGTGCTGAATAGCAGGACAGCAGTGAACTGAGAAAATATGATCTTTAACAAAACCAAAACATATATTATTTATCAAAAAGAAGGCCTACCCAACTTTCAGTTCGGGACCTCACATTTTCCCTCTGGGAGTGCTAATTCCCATAGATACTATAGTTGTATCCCTCTGAGGTTTGCGTTTTAGCTACAAATCTGTATGAAGTTTTCTCGTTATGCTCTTTAGATATGAATCTACGCTTTTGGAGATTAAGCTTCTCATTTTTTGCATCCCTATTAAAACATGACTACTTGAAGCAATTGGAAAATTAAATTATACGAAATGGCTGTTAATGGGAATGTTTTATTGGTTTACGGAAAATTTAATGGTTAACAGTACATGAAAGCAATGTTGAAAGCAGCATAGTCAACAAAAATAAGAAAAAAATGTTTACGGCTAGCAGTTTCCATTCATTAGGTCGTTGAATTCGTTGAATTCTTGGACAGAAAACCACTACAAGACGTTTTTAAAATTTAAGACTGAGTTAAAGAATCAGTCCCGAGGAGTAAAGAGGTAATTATTTCCCGAATAATATGTTGGAAAACCTTCGAAGGCACCATTCCGATGACTACATCGTTCAACTGACACGAGAAGTGAGCATTGGGCCCAACACGCCTCCGTGACAGTCGCTGTGTGTACGTTCACGTCTGAGGCCTTTGAGAGAGGTAGAACGCATCCCATTTAGCAGGTCATACTCCACGGTTAGTGGTGATCACGTGGACTGATATATATCTAGCAGTTTAAATCGATAAATATGAGATAAAAGTACTGCTATCATTTACTTTTGCGTCTACTCTTCTTCCTCCTCACTAAGAGTTTTTCACTACATGTACAGCATGCTCAGCATGAGTACAGACAGACCAAACATTTTCGATGAAGCGTTTACACTCCAATCCTGCTATGAACCAGGAATATCTAGAAAAGATATTGCAGACGACGACAGTAAGCCTCGATGATGTAGGCTGACTTCATGGGCTCACCGACTGTCACATGTCAATCCTGTGGGGATTTAGCAGTTAATTTGAACGGGTTTGCCATCAGTATGTTCTCCATCAA
The DNA here is from genome assembly GCA_030386875.1 of Morinoia aosen. Lineage (NCBI taxonomy): Eukaryota > Metazoa > Arthropoda > Malacostraca > Amphipoda > Talitridae > Morinoia > Morinoia aosen. The sequence continues at coordinate 55,083,755 of CM059575.1, read as the reverse complement.
GTAAGTCCCAGCAAGTCTCCTCAATGACAGGCCGATCAACAGATTTAAGCAGCTTTGCACCTTCAACCGTCGTTATTCTATGCAATATTCCAGTGGTTAAGCAATTGTCTCTGCCTTTCCTTAGATAATTATCCCTCTTTATACGCATGCAATAGTTTGGCGCAAAAATCCAAAAATCGAGGTCAACTTAAAGAGGAAATTAGGAGGACTAGTTGGATCTTTTCCAGATAAGCCACGCCACTATTGCAATACACAAGATCGAAACGAAAGAATATTTTATTCTTTCGTTTGAGAGTAATTTGAATTCGATTGGTGCATTATTTCAAAAGTTACAACTGGGTGAATTTATGTGTGGCATTAGTGGCGGGGCTTATCTGGAAAAGATCCGACTAGTTCGAGTCATGCGAGAGACATCGGTAGCGGTGTTTGAGAGCACGCTTAATTTTTTTTTTGCAACAGCCCAAAGAAAAGGAGAGTAACTTCCTTAGTTACAGTGCAGGAATAAATTGTGAGAAAGAGAAATGCTGCTGAAGGCGATTTGGTACTCTTCAGAAAGATTTGTTCTTCCCATTACAGAATGCCACTAAATTTATACACCTTTGTTATATTATGTAGATAAGCTGACAAACTGTAGCTTTCAACTTTGAGTACAGAGTTCCAGAGTACACAGGACATGGCCCAAGCCGTGTTTGTGTTAATCAATTGAAGTTCCAGCAGCCAAGCTACAACTGCACTAGCTAAAACACCAGCACAATACAACTAAACAAATTGGAGTGTTTGTAATATTTCCTGAAATCCGGTAACTCTGCTTATTTAGAAAATACATAAAAAAAATTATCGAGGCCTTCCAGTGCCAGGAGTGCTTTTCCACTGAATGGTGAGTGTTAATGTATTTTGAGATGCTTCTCTTTCCTGAGTGGATCCATTCATTTGCGTGGATTCTTTTATCACCTTATTACCCAAAAATGAAATAAAGGTAAATAGTTGGCACTTGAACACATCGAGTGTAGCTGAAGACTTTTCTCGACACCAAAATGTCACCTACTGTTTCGTTCAACTCGAAAAGTCGTGTGATAGTCACGGCTCATCCACGTCGAGAAGCTAGACGAACAGCTCTTTTACCAACAGATCTGAAAGTGCTGGATGTATCTACTTCACGTTTACATCCAGTTAAAATCGTCGCAGAGTCTTCTTTAAATGTGAGCAGCTCAATGTGATAAAGTACTTTGAAGCCGATATAGAGAAACTTTTCATTCAGCCAGAAGACACGAAGGAGCAATAGCGAGTACTGGCGTATTATAATAATAATAACAATAGTGAAGGCATCCACGGATGCTTTTTTTCCAATTTCAAGCCTGATTCATATCACCTTTTACATTGGATTTTCAAATGTCTTATAACTAACGCCAGGACGCCATGACGCTTTCCCCCGGTCAAGACCGGTTCCCATTTCAGACACCTGGGTGGAGTGGGGTATTGTGCTTGGAATTTTTCCCCGATACCCAACAGAGAAAATCGCCACCAGCGCCGGGACTTGAACCCGGGTTTGCCTGCACGGAGGCGGGTTCGAAAGCCACACGGCTAAGACGAGCACATATAGTCGCTCTAGGCTCGTTTCCGATCAGTGGAGTTAGTTGACGGCATCATTGGAGTGACATCCGCGATGCTACGGTGTTGGAGACTGAGTATGAGCAGACATGACGTCTGCATCGCTGCCATATTATTAATGCGCCAGACTGCTGTAGTACTCAGCTAATTGTTAACAACAAAATCAAAGAAAAAGGTTATAAGGTTCATACAGAATTAGACTTAAGGTAAGAGCGAATAACTGTTTTTACTCGTTGTTTGAGGCCAACCAATCGAGGGTGATTGGGCTTTGAATTGTATTTTATTCATAAATAGTTTGAGCACTAAATTAGATAAAAATAATGATTCATCATTGAAAAAATAAAAAATAATGAAAATCCAAACGAATGGAATAAAATTTACATGGAATGCTTTATCAAGAATTGGATGAGAACAATCATAAATTTGTTTGAAAATAAATAAGTTTGTATAAGCCATAAACATGTGCGGGAAAAATTCGTTGCCCACGAATGAAACAATACACACGAAATTTATTACGAGTTTGCCACTCTTCGTTTGCTGTAATCGTGTTTCCATGGGGGGTAACTGAAAGCTAATCAAATAATTTTTGCAAACTCTGTAACAGTGATACACATTCATTTACGTACAAGCCAGTCTAGATGAGAGCCTTTTGTGCTGACTTCCTCAGATTAGATTATAGATTAGATTATAAGTTAGTTTAAGCCTCCCTAACCGCTACAAAAATAGAGCGTATCGAAGAGAGGAAGGAGGAAGGCACCATTTAGTATGGAGATAAGAAAATGAGGAATCTATGCTGAAGGGGCATAGAAACAGTAAGATGAGAAAGAAGTTCATGAAATAAGATAAAAGTTGAAGAAGAAAGTCAGAGGTGCTGAAAAACCGGACAGTAGTGAACCGAAAAAAGGTGGTCCTTAACATAACAAAAAACATTTTATTTCAACAAAAAGAAGGCCTACCTAACTCTCAGCTCGGGCCCTCACATTTTTCCCTGGGAGCGCTAATTCCCATAGATACAATAGTTGTATCCCCCTGAGGGGTGCTGACTTCCTCAGTTGTGCTCGGGAGTTGTCTCAATCTTATTCCTGGAGCAATGCTGCTCCAGGAATAAGAAAATGCATGGGTTATTGCATGGGTTATTCTTTTCTGCTCACTGACTTCTCGAGATGAAATTGAACGAAATGCAACGTGTAACCGGCAATACATCGAAGCTCTGTAGGCCCTAAAGGCATTCCGGCCTCTTGCGCTCACTTTTGAAAGCTATACGCTAACTTCCGTAATTCAATGCCCCGCGCTCTCAATTCTTTCATCATATCCTCCGGCTGTCTCGCGCTCACAAATAGCTGAACACAAAAGAAATCGACTGAATACGTAAACCATTGAGCACTGAGCAGCGTCCGTCGTTCAGAGCTGCTCATTTCTTCAGTAATCAGACAGCAAAACATAACAAATACCCTGAAAATTTAAGTGTAGGAGAAGGTAAGGTGCGATGAATCTTTTGACTTTTTGAAAAGATTCAATAAGAGGCTGGCTGGGTAAGATTGTTATGGCTCCCGCTAGTTAGCCTCTGGAGCCGTGAGCTTCTGAGCGCAAGAGGGTCATCATTACCCGCGGTGCAGCCATCATTCACAACTTCGCTGGGAGGTTCAGCAGCTCGGGCTTAATGATTTTATACAGTTTCATGCAGTTTCACCCTAAAAGACGAAGAGTTATCACAGCTTACGCAAATCTGAGCCACTTTGTTATGGAAATAAAACGCTGTCACGAAGTTGGTGGAATGCCTTTAAATGGATTTGAAGGGCTGACGATGTAAATGAAGTGACATTCCAGTGACTCGGCGCTCGAACGTAGAGGAAAAAAAGAGGCAGGAGAACAAGAAGACGAGCGGTTTCTGATGAAACACTAGCATAAGTGCAGTGCACAAAAAAAGTGTGGCGCGAAAATTTTCACGACAAAATTATCCAGTTTGATTTTTCCTGGTGTTTGGCTTCTGATCTTAGGGATTATCAGTTTTCATAAAAGACTGAGAATATCTTGCCAACCTCAATCATTCGTACACAGCCACGACGGCCTATGATCGAGGTAGCTGGTCGCTTGATCAAAAGTCACCATCGACACTTTTCTGGAGGTCACTTGTGGTGATGAATGGTGACTAAATTATTATATTATTGTTTTGGTTAAAACAGAAATAAAATATCTAATATAATGATATCAGACGAATAACAATGGAATGAAATAATTCATGAGCATAGGGAACAAAAAATAAGGACGACGACAAGGAGCAAGGGCATAAACGATTATTTGTCAATTTGTTCCAGTTCATATCGAGGGCATCAAAGGAAAAGTGAAAAGGAATGGAAAATTCACACAACTAGGCAGTACTTATGAATTACCATTAACCGTGAGAGCATTTAGAACGTACGAGAGCGACTCAGAAATGCTGCTCATTAGAAGTGCGCAGCCATCATAGGCAACGGAAGGAAATGGTTCATTATTCTCTCCTCCTGATAGCTCCAGATAATTCTAAGTATAATTATGTATCGTCTACGTGTTTACTATTGAGCTCACCCGTAACTCTTGAACGTTTTTATTTTCGCATATTATTTGGGGAAGGAGTGCAATGCAACGCGCAATTGTTTCGCGGATGGCCGTCATCAAACATAGAGTGATCTATGAAGAAAATTGCACATAAGCCCAGCTGCAGCAGGCGACGGACATGACGGACTAACCTTAAAATGATGTATGGCGTGACCAACGATGTTGTGCTTGCGGTCGCGGTCCACGTCGTAGACGGTGAGTTTGAGTGCCCGCTCTGTCAGCTCCTTCGCCCCAACCTGCCGTCGACAGAGTTGATGCGTTAGCTTTGTACTCTGGCTGCGCAGAAACATGTGATGAAAAACTGTGATCAAAATACCCTCTATTTTTCACAATCGTTTAGATTAGAGCATTAGTTGAAGAGGCCTCCCTTATTGCCTCCCTATCCGCAATAAGGGCGATGCAAAGAGAGGAAGAAGAACGGCACCATTTAGTATGGAGTTAAGGGAACGTGGATTCTGTGCAGAATGGGCATAGAAACAGTAAGTTGAGGAGGAAGATTATGAAACAAGATCAAAGTTGAAGAAGAAAGCAATAGGTGCTGAAAAACAGGACAGGAGTGAACCGAAAAAAGGTGGTCCTTAACAAAATGACATTTTATTTCAGCAAAAAGACGGCCTACCTAATCCCCAGCTCGGGACCTCACATTTTCCCCCTGGGAGTGCCAATTCCCATAAATACAATAGTTGTATCCCCCTGAGGAGCCACAATAGTTTACTTACGAATAAATTATTATCTAAAAATGCACTAGTATTTCTGGCAGATAAATACCATAGTTATTTCATTCAGGTGGGCTGCGATAGCTTTCAGTTAAAAATGTCATAAATTTTTAATGATAAACTGTACAAAACATCAATTATATGACACAAACATACGTATATTGACTCATTTAGAGTATTTAGAGCGCCTCATTTAGAGCTTAGACAAAGTTGCATCACAAATTGAAATGAAGAAATGTCTCGATGGTTATAACGCGTGATGACGCGGAAACGCTGCAGCTCGCATCAGCGCGTCCGAAATTATTCTGCCGTAAGCGGTCAGAATTTAAAGCCTGATTGTGCTGCGTTGGGTCGCTGCCTGTGTTCAGTTTAGGCTAGCTAATACGTTTGCCGATGATGCTTAGAAGTACAGACGTTTTCACAATTAATTCAACGAAAGCTTTCGCGCCCGGTGTCATGATGTTCGTTGAGCGTATCAGAAATTAATTAAACAACAAAATTTTGTGTTTCACAGTTATAAATTTTTTATACTTGTTTGAGGTTATCGCGTAAATATTTTTTCAGGTTTTTATTCATTCGTATCTGAAGATTTTTTTTGGATTAAAAGTTTTATTTAAAATATTCAGCTTTATCAATGTGCTGAAGGCGATATGATTGAACCTTTTTCTTATAAATAAGCCTATCAGGTTCAGCTCCATTAACACGCCTTTTTATTTGCATCATTTTATCTGAAAACTGATTAGAAAGTTTTGTAAAGAGAATGTCAAGATCCTAACGAAATCGGTTGAATTTAGACCGATAATGACTGACAGATGCGCTACTGAGAGCATCCGCTGGTTTAAACAAATGACCCTCGTGGTATTACTCTTCATAATGATTTAAAGTTCTGAGCTTGAGTTTTAAACGATCTCACGTCCTTGCAGCCGTCTCCAAAACTATCGCAAAAAAATTTTAACTTGAGGATCTAAAACTTTATTGTGTAACCCTAAAATAGCACGTTGAGCAGCAAAGTTGACAGACGAACTTTCACTGCCGACTGGACCACTACGTCAACGTAAATTGTCTGAAAATCTACCTCCCGTCCTGCGTGCTTGGCATAGTCAAAGCTAAGTTTCACTGCACGAGCACCGGTAAACAGAATCACCGAGCCTACAGAGGAGTGAGACCGTAGTACCTACTGGGAAACTTTATTTTGGCATAACTCATTAATTTGACTTTAAATGAATCATTCAGTTTTGTCCTTAATCATGAACATATTAATATCCATCAAAGTTACCTGCTGAATATACGTCTTTTAAAATTTGTGTTAGTCTTTAAAAACAAAATTGTAACTGAACGGAACGACTGACGCATATCATATAAAATGTTAGTCAATAGCGACCTTCACGTTCTAGTTTTACTTCAATCAATCCTGGGATAATACTTAGTTCGTTCGTTATTAATTCATTCGATGGAATGTTATAGTTTGTATTTTACACCGTGCGTGATGAGGAATAATGAAGTTAAAATGTTCATTATGGGGAAATGTTTTCAGTTTCCAAATGAAGCGATTTATAAAAGTTCTCAGCCGTAGTATGATTCAATCAATATCGTTCAAAATCCAATACTGGGCATGAGAGAAACTGAGAATAGTTTTGGTATCTATTAAACGGCAATGTTTCACTTAAATAAAAATATTTCAATAATCTATTGTGACGAAGTAATTCCATTGACAATTTTTCAAGAAAATTGTCTATGAAACCAACTGTCGGTTTAGTCTGCTTCAAATAGAGGCCGGAACTATTAAAGTGCAGACACCAGGTGATCCTCTGTCATTATGATTATCATCTGGACTATGACTGCTTCAGAAAAGCTGTGAAACTAAGAGGGTAACGATAAGTCCATCTTTCAACACCACTTCACATGTTGTACATAGTACGTGGGGTTCAAATCTGGCAAGTTAAGAGGCCATATTTGAGGTGTTACCAGATCGTAAAGGTTGTCTGAGAAGTATTTTTTTGTAACTGAGGCTTTAAGAGACGCTGCCGAGTCGTAAAGAAAATATTTCGCTTTCCATTGCGCACTTCATCAATCCAGAGCTCAATAATAGTACCAGTACTTCAATGTACTCAGCAGAATATAGTCTACTATCCTGTGGATAAATGGAGCGAAGCATCGCATGTTCATCGATACTTGCCTTTCCTATATAATCATGTCATTTGAAGGAAATTTCGCGTACATTACTGTAGAAGATTGACCGATCTGCGCATAATCACACGTTATTTCTTCTGCTGAAATTTTGGTCCGATTGGTTGTGCATGAATGGTGACAGTTCTTATTCCACGTAAATCACACCACAGACTCTGGGAATAACAGACATTCGACGAGGAAACAGTTTTTATATCTAAAGGGTGAAGAAAAAAAAAACAATTACGCACTTCAGATGAAATTTGAAACCCGTGAGTTTTTTTTGACCCTCTCTGAATGCAACATTAAGAAAGTGGCTGATATCTATACCACAGTGGTTTGCATTTATAACATCTATAACGGCAAATCTTTCATTTTTTGATTAGATTTGAATAGATTTGTTAAGCCTCCCTAACCAAAACACGGGTATCCCGAAGAAAGGAAGGAGGAAAGCACCATCTAGTATAGTGTCAAGAGAACGTGAAATCGATGCACAAGCTCTGAAATAATCGAAATAATCTCTGATCATAGAAACAGTAAGTTAGAAAGAAAGTTTAGGAAGTAGGGTGATGTGTTCACAACCCGGACAAGGTCTCGACCCGGACAGTCTTGATTAACCAATGAACGATCGAGCCTAGGAGGACGTCAGAGCTATGACGTATGAGGGAGGGCGGTCCTAACTAGACGCCATTTGCAAACCTCCCCGCCGACGCTCCGCTTGTAAGCAAGGTAAGAATTTCGATTTTAAGAAGTCGCGATCTTACTTTTCGGCATCAGAATATATTGTGCCATGACCACGAATAAGGCGTGATCAACTTGTGATAAGTTTTGTTATGTAATATGCCATATTGGCATAAAATCAGTGATAATACGGAGTGCCTAAACAACAATGGACTCGTTTGGGGTGCCCGCTAAACAAAATTATGCCGTGTTCTCGACTCGGACAATTTTTGACAATGCATGCAAAGTAAGTGTACTGGAAAAAACAATTAAAAAGTGAATGATTGCATAGTTCTTACAACTATAATGTACCATATGTGAGATAAAGCCATGGAAAAGGCTGGAAACGGGTGTTTGCCACGGCTAAATATCGAGTGATTTTTCGAAGTGTTTTATTGATTGAAGTGAATTATTTTTAGCGTTAATATGTGCCCCCATTAGTGTTTACTTCCCGAAATTGAAATATTTAACCTAGGCCAATTATTTATATTTTTTACGAATTTTTAAAAAAATGATGTGCGTGGTCTCGACTTAGTTATTAGCTAGTTTAGTCATTAGTTTTTATACAGATTAAAATTAAAGTTGTAAGTTGTATCCCTATTCAGTGTTCACCCATTTTGATTTTCCTAATAGAAAGAAAACAAGCCATACGAAAGAAAAGAGGCTTAGTTTTAAGGAATTCAGTTTCCTTTTTTCTATCATGTATATTTTTTATTACACTGATATTTTGCAACCAATTGTTTTATTCCACCTTTCAGTGTCATGTTCTGGATGTTCTTGGTAAGAAAAAATATAAAACACATTGGTGTAAGTGTGTTTTTGGTGGACCAAAACATCCGTCCGGGTCGTGAACACGCGGTCTCGACCCGGACAGAGAATTCTGGATTTTAACACGCTAGTTGCGATGGGTTAAACTGAAGTTCAATATTCAACTTGAACTTAAAGTCAAAAGTGATAAGCAAATTTGTAAGTATCAAACATCAACTGAGCCTGTTAAATACCATTAATTTAGAAAGGTTGTTAGAATTCTTCAAAACGACCCATCGATGGGTCGTTTCGCAGCAGGAAAAACCTAACTACGACCCACTGGTGGGTCATACCGCAATGAATGTGTTAAAAACGGCTGTAAAACCAATACCATGATATCTATAGATATGAAACTCATAGCATAAGATGGGGAACTACTTAAGCTTTATTTTAAGCACAAAATCTCTCCTGTAGCTCAATAACTTTTTTTTTTATGAATATTATTCACTTTTCTGTCCGGGTCGTGAACGCATCACCCTACGTAACAAAATAAACACTTATGCCATTTCATAAAAAAAGGACAGCTTAACATTTAAGCCTTTTAGCTATTAATGATTTATCGATAATTTATGGAAACTTTAATCTTTTGAAGATTATTTTCAGATAAACCTTGTTCCACTCGCATTTAATAAGTAACGGTCAGCCCGTTGCATACAGTACAGTATTTCTCCGGCGCTGTGTGTTTAGTGTGAGAGCAGCAAAAAAGAAAACCTTTCCCGCTTAGGTGAGAGAGTAATCTTATTTCACGCAAATCGCATCACCGACTCTGGAATAACAGACATTCGACGGTAAAGCGCTTTGTGGTTGAAACAGTAATCGCATTATGTCGAATTCAAAGGGAAAGAGGATTTGAGGACCTGAGCTGTTTAGTTAAACATGCAAATATTTCCTCTCAATATGAGCAGCATGTTCAAAGTCACATCCTTCTAACTAGCAGCGCAGCTTGGATTCGTTACGATAAAGTTTCATGCTTTAAAAATTAGAGCTGTAGTCAGTGAACATAGAAATGTAAGTCCGAATGCAGTGGCGTCACCTGCGGACGAACGACAACCTATCAGTAACTCGGTCTGTCAAGTACGTGGAGGGAGTATATATGGAGGGAGCAAAGCCGTCTGTGAAGAGAACCAGTTTTTGAGATTTCTCCTATTTCTGTGGTAACCACTAGCCGTCTTGCAAGAGTGACGTCAGCACGGAAGCCAGTTACCTACTAACTACGCTAGAGTGCACACACGCTCGCTGAATGCTCTTCCAGCTGTTTAGTTAATCATTCAATCGTTAATGATTAATTTGGGATTTTAAGACTCAGAAAGGCAATAAATTGTGTTTCCTAACTTTAGGACACTTAATAATATCAAAATTACTAGCAAAGATACATTAAGAGTTGAAAACTGTAAAGATTACAGGCCCTTGATTATAACAAATTAGAGCGACTTGCACGCACACCTCACCCTTTGACTTGTGGTGAGGTACTAATCCTGCTTTGGAAAATGAGGAGGGGTTGTAAGGAAGGTGGGTAGAGCCAACTTCGGCCAAGCGTCTGTGGTTGGCTCAGAATTGTGACGTCACAGGCCTTGACAGTGCCCGAGTCTTTCAGCTTTTGCAGCCAAATTGAGCCCGATCGGAGTGCGCTATGCTACCTCCATATATCCTAGCTCCATGGTCAAGTACTGAGTGAAACTTTCGAACACATGAGAGCGATTTTAAAAGTTAATTCTTGACAAGGATGTACTAAAATGAGTGGCGATGAAATTTTTGGTTTACTCTTTTCGTACATTTTCGCTCATTCATCAAACGCTAGCTATTGTACAATCACATATTTTAACTATGTTTACTAGTAAGTGAATCTAATTTTCAGAAAAATATACTAGAGTAAATGCGAAAAATAAATTTAGCAAACATTTAATGATTACATAATTCACACAGTCGGGAACCTCGCTAATATACCAGGATTAATTTAAAAATAGAGAATTGACTCAAATTTACATACGGGTCATTGCGTCTTTCAGAATTTGCACGCATAAATAATCTGGAAATTTTCAAAGATCATAACCTGATGCAAGAATTTAATATGGCTTGTCATTCACACGCCACGCGACGATATGGGTGATGACCAAAGAGCATGGCAATGCCGTACCGTTCATCGCCCCAGAGAAACACAATAAATAAAGGAGCCTTTGATACACTGTTTTTCTCGTTATATGTATTCCCTAATTTGTTCCTAGAAGTTCTCTGCAGACAGACAGTTTTTTCTGATTCTGATGTCGGTGACAATCTGATGAAAGCGCCAGGTTAATGTCGCTGGTTGTGAAAGAGGCAACATGAGTACATAAATACTGACGTTAAAGAGTTAAGCGCACTAGGAAAGAGTTAAGGTAATCTTTCCACGCTTAGACATCGCGAAATATGAAGCGTTCCGTGTTTTAAAGAAATAAAGTCAATTGAGGACAATAAAAACTTCGCCCGTGTGTGAAAAGAAATAAAAATTGTCACCTAGAACTGTAGGAAAACTGTGTCATGAGTCGATGTGAACTAAAGAATTGTGAGGAATTAAATTATCAAGATTTTGGAAGCACAGGGCACCAGCGTTAGCAATCCTAAATGCTTCTTAAAGAACCTTGTCATGTTGGTGCTGGATTAAAACTAGCCGAAACTTTCTTCTACAACTAAAATTGATTTTTTAAGCAGGTACTTGGTAGTGTTTAAGCAAATATCGAGTTATACCGAAAATTTTGATGTGATTTTAATTGGGTTGACTCGAAGTTCTGGTCTAGATCGACACTACACCTTCCAGCAAAATAATCATGCGTGTCAAGTATTGGCCGAACGACTCCAGACACATGAAGTCACAGCTTCGCTTTGGCGTTCAATAATTTCCGACTTGAATCACATCGAAAATCTATAATTAGAATTTGAAATTCAAACAAATAACTATGTAGTTGAAATATCGTCTTGAACGAAATAAAACTATTACTGGAAGTCTTACGTATAATTAAGAGGCTACGTGGCTAGGGATTAATTTAGTTATTGCAACTAATTTTTTGTTTCCCATTCTGTTTACCCATTTTGTTGAAAGATTCCCTCGCTATGTCCTTTGAATTTAGTCGTCCTTTAAGATAGTGAGTGTTAATTCTCTTTTGAGCTCTTAATAATGTAAGCATGGGGTCATTCAAGAGTTTAATTTCAAGAAATTATTATCAATAGGGTTTTTGCTCAGTGTATGAATAATTTCATCGTTGACAATAGACGATACACTACGACTCAGAAGTCGTTTGGCCATCAACGGGTGTAAGTTACACGTAGTAGCCTATAGAGGTTATAGTTCCAAAGACAAAGAGTCCAGTTAAAATTTAGCTGAAACAGATTTAGTTGCTGAAACGCAATAGTTTTATCTACTTAATGAGCTGAAAAAAGGCGAACAAAAAATTAGGCTGTCTTGCATTCAAACATTTGGAATGACTTTGCGATATGTCTAAATGACAACGTTCAATATGAAGAGTTTCCAATGAAATGAAGTACTTCTCAACGTGAAATAACAGCAGCACTTCTCCAACTGTTTGAGGCGTTCTACAACCGTGTTTTTCTTGTGTGTTATGAAGCGACTATAGTTCTTCCTAGCATCAATTTTTATCAGATGGAATGTGCATACATGCAGGGTGACCGGAAATTTGTTGAAAAACTTTAACATGAGGTGGGGACCTTTGAAATAAACACTTTTTACTCAATAACCGTATGGAGGAAAATGCTTCGTTAGGGTTCCAAGGACTTGAAATTTAAAACGTGGTCATCAAGGATTCCAGGCCTCCTATACATAACGCCCCCTCGATTTATTCTTCTGGGGATATTTGAAGATTTTGGTGTACGAAACATGGATTTATTTCATAGGAGACCTCATCAGTAGAATTATGGAAGCATTCGCAAGGATTCGTAAGCTCTTGGTGTTTTTGATGGCATCCAGCAATCATTGCACTGGTATTTAATTGAACGCCTGCATCGTAGTAGATGGGCGTCACGTTGATTATCTTTTGTAAATACTTAAACTAATTTAAAAATCCGTTTCTTGTAGACATAATAATTAACGCTGTTATTCTATTTTTTGGGTTCAAAATAAAAATGTTTTCTTAACTTTTACATTTCAGTTCCTTGTCACCCTCAAAGTACGATTGCTTCTCCAATATGTTTCAAATTTCAAGTTCGCGTACCTCTATGACAAATCATTTTCAACCACTCGATTATCGAGTAAAAAAGGCTCAATTCTACGTTTCTAACCTTAAATTAAATGTGAGGAAATACTGCTCTCATAAAATGTCGTAGGGAATTATTAAGAAATACTCTCGTAAAATATATTTTTTTAGGAAACATGCTCGTAAAATGTTTTTGGGAAAATACTTCACTTTAGGAAATTCTAGCAACCAAAGTTTACCCGTGTGTGTAAGGTCAATTCTTCACTGTTCTGTCGAAAACAAGCTGTGATTGTTTGAGCGACATCGCAAGTGCTAGCTCGACATAAGAAAAGCTGAGCTGGAGTAGAGGTGTGTATCATATTTCACGGCCTCAAGAGCCAACATTGATCAATGCCAACCTTGCGGCCAGCACACTACCAGAACTGCGAGCGCAGGCATCGTGAGCGACTAACACACACCAGAAAAGCACAAAACACACGACGCACATCGACACACACACAGGCACTCACACAACACAAAGCGCCCAACACAGATGCCCTGCGTGGGAACGCCCGAACGAGGCAGCGTCAAAGGGGAGCACATCCCGTCAGCCAATCAGCGCTCTGGAAGGGATCAGGCGTGTAGGTGTGGCAGAGCGCGGACCAATGACAGTGCAGAACACCCGAAACAAGTAAGGCTCAACCAATTGTGAGTGAAACACGTGAGCTTTGCAAAGGAACAGTCGGGTATGTTCTCGAAGGAAACAAGCGGAAGACTTATAAGGAGTTGAGAAGAGAAATTAGGGAGGATTTTAACTTGGTTACACGACGAGAGACGGTCTTTTTGGTGCACGTTTTCGGGGATCCGGCTGCCGCCGAGATCCCCTTGGATCTGCTACTCGAAAAAAAAAACATCGCGAAAGTGCCCCTATACAGTGCTCCTTCGAATCTCCAAAAGTTGGCAACGGACCCAGCAGACACTGAAGTACCACCGACATAAAATTCCGCTTGATACGCAACAACGTCGAGGACCACCGATACGAAAAAAAAAATGTGTCAATCGTTCTCCTGAGAGAACACCAAAGTCAGTTCTACGTCGTCTTCAAGACAGCATGAACTCCAGCCTGCATTTTATTTTGAACTCGCACAGCTGCCAATCTTCAACAACGTCAAAAGTCGCAAATTCTACAGTGGTTGAGCTGTTCGGGCAATAAAGCCATGAGCGCAACGAACGAGCGCTCTAGGCGCAGCGTCTTCGATATTTCAGCAACCGGCCGACGCCAGCGATTGGAGCGGCCGCAGCGAAGAAACATTACGAGCGCCCTTCAAGAGTTGAACAGGGCCCTAAACTAGGTGACCCCTGCAACGCATCCCAGAGGAATTGAAAATTTGTGGCATCGAGTATTTTGAAACAGTGCTTTAAAGTGCATTAGTGGAAGTCAAAGTGGTACGCTGCTGTAAAAAGGACGCGCTGTGTAATGAATTTGTGTCTTATGTTTATGCGGCAGAATGCGAAGCGTTGATGTATTTTTGGACGCCTTGTGAGTCCAGGAAAACGGTATGTTTGTCATCATTGTTCTGTAATTTGTGTTGCGTAGGGGTTTCTTTAACTTTGTGCATTCTTTCGTGAATCGTTGTCAGCTCTTGCGTATTGGTAACTTGAATTCTCGGTAAACATCACATTTAGATCATGTCGTGTTTAAAGTTTTATGGCGGCAGGAATGTGCGTACCTTTCATTAACGCAGTTGTGCTCTCTCATGTCAATTCTGTCTAAATGCCTTGTGCACATACCCACGTGTTCATCTCAAAAATAAATGTGTTTTAATCTTTCAAAGTTTGTTATTCTCCCCATGCTTGTCAACTCGGTATTCGCGGAGTACACACCAATTAAACACTGTTAATTTTCTACCTTTCTGTCCAACTCTCAGACTGTGTATTTCATATCTTTATTTTTCTTTCTTTTGCTTTCGGGGGTTTCAATTCCTCCTGCGTTACGTGCTCTGACCGAGCTACGTTCCGTAACATAAATTTTGTTTAACAAAATGCCAGTCATCTCGTATAAGTATGAATTTATTACCTATAAACATATAAAATTTTGATTTTGTTGTTTTCGCAGTCAAATCTTACCAAAAGCTGATGTTAGTTAAACTCTATTATCGTAATTTTCAAAAAGGACGTGAGCACAGTTCTGTTGGTGGCTTTCTACGTATGTACAAAGGATTCAACACAAGAATATTAAGATCTGAAATAACCAAAGGCGTTGGAAATTGACTTCAGCCTCCAGCTGCCGGCGCTATTGACAGTGGTCGTCTAACTTTATAGCAGCAGCGCACACCATTCGATAAGATGTTCAATATTTTAACTCTTATATTTGTCGTTTAATATCCTGAAAACAATTTACTAATTACTTAAAAGACGAATTTCTTTTATATTCATAGGGAAAAAATACTGGGTAACATAGTAATGAAGTGAAGTCCCTTGGCTTCCACATAATTTTGCACAATACCTCCGAAGGTTTGCTGAGAAAGGCATGTCAAAAATCGAGCCTGAAATAGTTACCGAGAGATATTCACGCAGAGAGAGAAAGTTGGCTTACTCACAGTAGAATAATTTAAATTCTGAAACGTGCTACTACTTTCTCCCCCATCCCACGATGTGTATCGTTAGCATCACCTGTGCTCCAGTAATTGATTCACCTGGACCTTTAACGAATGCAGTTGGATTGTCCAGACAGCAATTGGGCTGTAATGGCTGCACTTGGATCATAGAGGCTGAGTTGAGTCATAAGCACCCCAGATGAAATTAAGCACTTCAGTTCTGAGGCAGCAGCGTCATAGGATTACGGTGAATGTTACACAAGTGTGTGGAGCTAAGGCGCTGTCGCAGGCCACTTGCCTCGTGAACGTCCTTTTACATACTGTCACATCTTTTATTTTCCTTGTACCTAAATTAGAAATATTTGAAAACTATTATAACTGTCCAATTCTAGTCATTCAAATGAACGTGTAATCCACAATTTGTGACGAATTTATTCATGCACTCCTTAATGTTAGTATTTTTCGTAGTTGAATTCAAACACTTCAAACTTAGTAGCATTTATGGGAATTTAATTAAAGTAATATTTTCAAAGAAAGAAATGTAATTAAAACAGTTCAATGAAACATCGTTTGACAAAAAAATTGGTAAAAATGTTCAAGCAATAAAAAGTCTATTTTTAGCCAATGATTCAAAGAATTCACACTAATCCACACTTTTATTAAAAGTGTAGAAATTTGATTCTCCATCATTTAGTAAGCAGAATACTCAAGAAAGTTCCATTAATATTTAACTTTGTGCAAAATGCATCACCATTATCTTTACTGTGACCGAAGGACGGTTCACACAGACGTGCTCAGCGTTGATTTAAGGCGAAGGTTCGTACTCTCGCAAGTCCGGTAATTGCAACGAAACTTTTCCTAAATGTTTACCTATCCCTAAATCAACAGCACAATATGCCATCATGAAGTTTGAAGAGTTTGCTGCGACAGCAGCTCCAATGGGCGTGCAAGACCGTCAATTTAGCCTCCAAGATCTGCGCGTAAACTGCGTCGCGAGGTTAAATGTGCACCCAAGAGTTACGTTGAAGGGAATCGTCAGACTAGCGTACGTACAGTATCAGCGAAATTATTCGCGCAATGCAAGTTTTTGTAAATCGAAATTCCTGCTATGGGGATAGACAATGAACTATATGGTTAAATCACTTTTCGAACAGTAAGAGAGTCAAAGATTAATACGTTTCTAAAATGAATTGATCTGCGGAAACAACTGCCAGTGCACAGCTGATAATTTTGTAACTAATCCACCTTATACCAAAGCAATAAGCACTGATGATATTTAAGTTTTAGTTTAGAGTTTAGACAGCAATGATTATGATTATAAGTTAGTTTAAGCCTCCCTAACCGCTACAAAATAGAGCGTATCGAAGAGAGGAAGGAGGAAGGCACCATTTAGTATGGAGATAAGAAAATGAGGAATCTATGTTGAAGGGGAATAGAAACAGTAAGATGAGAAAGAAGTTCATGAAATAAGATAAAAGTTGAAGAAGAAAGTCAGAGGTGCTGAAAAACAGGACAGTAGTGAACCGAAAAAAGGGGTCCTATAATAACATAGCAAAAAACATTTTATTTCAACAAAAAGAAGGCCTACCAAACTCTCAGCTCGGGCCCTCACATTTTTCCCCTGGGAGCGCTAATTCCCATAGATACAATAGTTGTATCCCCCTGAGGGGTTAGACAGCAATGATCTGTTAAATTTGCATTCAGTACCGACCTTAGCGGATGGCAAAAATTTTACAGTTATTAATTTTGGTGCAGGAGATCAGTCTTCGTGCGAGGTACTCTTCGTGGGAATTAGTTTAGTTAATGGTCACAAGCAGGTATGTAAATGTGCACGTGTTGGAGCATCATGGCATGACAAAATGTTACAATAGAAAATGAAGAGTTTTCAATGTTCGATGTCGATCGATGAAGAGAAAACATAATGGTGTGCAACCAAAAACTCCGGTGGACAAGTTTAGATGGAGTCGCCTGCAGTCTGCCGCGGAAAGTAAAATTCTCAACCATTGCGCCTGAGGAAGTGGCCCGAAGCAGGCAGTGAGCAGCGGTCTATTTAGTTAAAATCATCGGCGTTGCCTAAGTGACTCGGCGCCTCCGGTAATCAAGGCAACTGCAGGAGTTGAGCTGCAGTTCACAAACCTGTAGCTTTCGCAACTAATTAATTGTAATGACCAGAAGTTCATTACGCTCCTCAATTGTGTTGTCGGAACATCTGTGTGCAACGGAGTTGTTAATGGCGCTTATACTCGTAGGAATGTCACAACATAACTATCAACACATGAACGAAAGTTTCACACAATCAACTGCCTCTAAGTTAAGTGGGCTGTTGAGCATCGTGACCCTTTCTTTTCTTCAGATATTGAGGAAACATGTTCATCAAGGTTGAGTGTTCTTAAACTGCAAGGAGGATTTCGGCATCCTCGCCTTGATTTCCTCGACAAGTGCCGAGTCGGAACTATCAGAGTAATTGTTGCACTTCCTGCGATCTCAAACGTGCAATGACTAGGGACCGACATAACTTAGTCAGTTTACATTGGCGCTGAATGTTGAGAAATCAAATCACGGAGATGATTGAATTCCTAAAATAACCTTGTAGGTAAAATTCACTAACATCATGATCGTAAAAAAATTTCACAGTTCGTTCCTGTATTTAAAATTCACGTCTCTCTCACACGAAACTATGCAATAAGATAACTTCGTAACAATTAAAAATGTTACAGAAGAAAATCTTCTTTAATACTTGTACCGGTATGTGTGATAATTCAGTAACTATGTAAGTGAGTGATTTCTCGCGATAATTTTGAAGTAGTCAATAACTTTCAAGCAGCCTTCATCACAGTTTATTTGCTCTCGTTGACAGCACACTAACTGGTTGTTCTAAAATCCCAAGGCAACAAAGTTCTGCCTCGCGCTGCGGTAAGTACTGACGTTTTAAAAAATGGACAAGCCTTCAACGACGACGGTCGTTCGTCAGTTTTATGTCGCCACAAATGTGAGCGAATCAGAGAGGGAAAAACTAGTTCTTAACCACTGTAATAATATTGACTTGGGTTTTTATTTTGTTTATGAACATTTCTTAAAAAATTTGCGATAGCCATCACACTCTATTTTTCCTCATGAAGATCATGTAACGCTCGCTGAGGACAGTTCAGGATGTTATAGGCTGGAAAGAAGGTAATGTTTTTTATAGCGATCACTCGTACTTTCAAATTTATTATTCTATTTGATGTTTGTCATTTGATTGGTGTCCGAAAATTTCGATGCATTCTGAGAGCGTACTAAACTAACTGCAATCACCTGAATGTCATCATTATGCCTGCAAATATCTAGAAGGTAATGGAGAGATATCACGAACGAAAATATGTGCAGGGTCATCGTCATCTCAAAGACCTAACTGTTCTCTGTTGAAATTTCATAGTACGGAATGTGTTGCAATAAACCAAATATTGTCGGTAATGTTGTCACTTGGATGGAATCGCTACACGAACACAAAAATATCTGATGAACCAAAATATTACTCCAATTTCATAACTAATTTCGTCTCGTAGGTGACGAGCAGGAAAATTTTGAAGGTTCAAATCGGGAACAAAGTTTTGAGGTGGCACCACAAGAAATCGTTTAGATGTTGCAGCAGTGCGACCCGCACGAATTTCAATACCTTTATTGAACTTATTCAGTAATGGCCTCAATATCCTTGAGTGAGAAATGACGGCATAAAAGACTCCAACGAAAACGACGAAAATTTTGTTCAAAGGAAGAGAAAGGAAGGAAGGCTGTGCGTGATGTTGACCCGCGCAAACATCAAGAGAGAAACATGCGAGGTCTGCGCTGGGCGTATTTGCTTGATGGGTCCTCCAGTTGCCGCGGCCACGCAGCAAGAAAGACCGCAAAGGTTGCGACGTTCACGACGTAAACGTTTGGCCGACGATAACTTGTGGAACTCCATTTACCACATACTTCTGCCCAAAGATCCAACAGGGCATTTTCAGGTTTGGTTGAAATGAGCGCCACATTATGTAGAAGGCTTTTTTATCTCTCGTAATTAGATTAACGAACGTATTTTGATGAACATTTGTTGTCTCTCAATGACTGACTAAATTATCATGGTCACATTGCTTATCTGTCAATTCTTAGCTGCAGTACAAACACGGCAAACAATATCACTGTCATGAGTGAAATATTAATGTGAAAGTGCACAGCAGCAAGCTCCTAATCTCACTGTTTGCTTCTTTGATACAAGGTGGAAGCATGATTTCCTTTCAAAATTCCGCTCGCCTTCAGCAAGGAAGGTCGAAGCAGACGTAATCTGATGGATCAGCCGATGAGATTTAAATAATAATGCCGTTCATGTATACATTGCAGCAGTTCCAACGACTCCACGAGCCAGTTGCAGACATGTTCAAGGAATTTAAAGTAGCAGAGATCAATGAAGATTCTGTTGAATGGAAATCGAGCCGACGTATGATCTGTGCCCTAGACACAGCTTTTGAGTCAAGTAAGTGCAAAGCGATGAGACAGAAGACACCGGCTTAGAATTGAACACTCAACTTGAATTGAAGTTCCTGCTTAAAATGGTGCCAAAATGTGAAACATTACAATGCTAAACACTTCCGTAGCAAACGTCCCACATGAAAAAATGGAGAGAAAATTTATGTTTGTACTCTGATAGCGAGGCCTGTTGTGGAGCTCGAAGTGAATATGTGCATTAATTAAACTTGCCTTGTGACTCAATAACTTGAAGAATTTTATTTAATACCAACAATTTAGAGCCGATGTTTCGCGACATTTAGCATTTAAAAGGCACACAATGTCGGTTTTCCAATATCGTTCAGCAAATAAATAATTTAGTTTCCTTGACCGGAATTCTCGTTAATTTTTTGGACGTTTTACAACCTCGTGTGTCGATAAAAAGAGCTATTACAGTCTCACTAATGCATTGAGGTTCGTTTGTCAGTCTGAACTTAGCCTTCCCATGAACGAAGCTGCTCTCGGGAATGACATGCTGATTCTTTCACTTCAAAAGCGAATGGAAGACTTCCATGAGTTACTGAAAAATATTTATCATCATTTCATGTTAAAAAAAAGTGTTGATGAATAATAGATTGACATGGACTCGCCATGCAAGGGGGTGTATGAGAAATAGCAATACATAAAATTCAGAAACTTTTCAGATATTACACAGCCTTCTTTTTGCTTCGTTCGAAACATTTTTTCTAGTCAAATAAATGAAAGTGGATCAAAGACGTGTCGCAAAATGAGCACACTCATTTACTGCGAGGCGATCCATCAGGCGATCACTACGTCTTCAAACTCATGCTGTTGGAGTAAACTTTTTTTGGGATATTTGATTTACTACATATTAAACTGCTTTGCGTAATATAAAAAAATGAGAAGCACAACATTAAATTCAAATACTTTGAACGTTACTAAGTAGTTACTAAAGCACCGTTTAGATAACTGAAGGTTTCATTTCTTCATTGGGTCAGGTTGTTTCGGCAGCGGTCGAATACATCGTTAAGATAGTAAGATTAAATCCCATAATAGACTCTTACAGCATACAGAGAAATCTTGAATTTGCGAGTATGAGCATGCACAGTCATTGCTGTTTTCAAATTTTTTATCTGTGCAGAGGGGTCGAGAAAGCAACGGCTTGATGATATTTCCTCACTGTACGCATTTGCATGATTATCTCGCGCATGTGTAGTGACACTGCCAGCAAGAAGAGGAGGACGCGATGAGTTATGCTTTCTTCGGGCTTTTCATCTGCGGTTAAAATTCCGTCAAAATATTGTTATCCGTGCCAGCTACTACTTGCTTTTTGGATTTTCTACATCGATAACAAACGAGAGGCAATACATTGCACGTTCCTTTCCCGCTTTTGGTCTCCACCGCGTCATTTGAATTTGAACATTAAAAGAAGCAATTTTCAAAAATTATGAGCGAATGCGGAACATTATATGGAGAAATTTTAGAACATTATGAGCAACTTTCGAACATTATGAGCAATTTTCGAATATTATAAGGAGCAATTTTCGAATATTATAAGGAGCAATTTTCGAACATTATGAGCATTTTTCGAATATTATAAGGAGCAATTTTCGAACATTATGAGCATTTTTCGAATATTATAAGGAGCATTTTTCGAATATTATAAGGAGCAATTTTCGAACATTATAAGGAGCAATTTTAGAACATACGGAGCAAATGTGTACGTATTCACCTACTTCATAACACAGAGGGTAAAAAAATTATGGAAAAATAATATGAATTGGCTAAAAATTCATTCTTTATGCGTTGCATTCAGAATTTATTGAAAGCATTCAATATTTATTAAATCTTACAAACAAAATAATCAGGAAATATAGGTTTGAGTATCATACTTTCAAATTCAGTTGAAGCTGAAGTTATGCAGAATTTTCCATAACATTTCGTCACATTTTAAGCAAGATCAAACTATATATAGTGTATGAAAAAAAGACCTTCCTACAACATTCCCACTGCAACGCGTCTTGTTCTGCTCCATTTTAGTAACTTTTCCGAGCCCAGAGAGTTAACGCTTTTACAAGAACTTTCTCTAAGTTTCTCGATAATTAAAAATATTTTCATTAGCAACATCATTTAGCAGGAGAGTTAATCAGAAGAATAAAATACCTGGCTTAATTGCTTTTCCTCCAGTGTTTGAGCGGCTGTATGTAGAAGGTTTTAAAAACATCCCGATAAGTGATTTATTCCTTCAGACCAACAACTTGTGCTTCATCAGTTTGTCTGCCAGCCGTTGGAGCTTCCCAGTAAGATTTTAATGCTATCGATTTGGGAGAGCCGTTTCCAAAATTAAATTGGGAAGATTACAGCCGAATTGAATAAAGTAAGTTGAACACATGGGTAGATGAGACTCTTAACTTTTGAATTTAGAGTAGAAATAATACTTGCTGAAGAATGGGAATAAATTTGAATTTGTGTAAAAAACAGACTGTTTTATCTTACCGTTGGATATTTGTAACCAAAACTGTTCTGTCGCCGGAGATTCATCACTTGAATGAGCATATTAACCTCATTTTAGGCCCAATTGTTAAGATATAACATTTTTACGATATTAGCCCAAAATTTATGTGGCGCATCTATTCGACTAAATTTTATAAGACTTCAGTAATGTTTTTGAAAGTTTTTTTTTCAAATCAGCAGGTATCTAACAGAAGAAGCTCCATCTCCTTAATTGAACGTCATTGTCACGGTAGCGTCTGCACAGCAGCGCGGCGCAAGACGCGTTGCTGACCGGACACGCACAACTTTCTGAGTGTCCAGGCCGCAAGCAACACCACAACATCACCAGAGTTCCTAGATCCTACCGACACTGCGGCACCTGAGAGAGCAATCCCAGGCGAGGCCTGAATGCTATTTATGATAGTGGTGAGACAGCGCGCATACATTTCTGCAGGTTTATTGAACTACACTCAATACTCGCGGCCCGCAGCGCAGCAACGGGCAGCTGGACGTCTTGTAAGACCGGCTCGCGGGCTGCCCTCAGACTGGGGCATGGCGTTTGCACACGGCGTGGTGGGCCAAATCTACGAGAGGGCATCTCACACATACGTAAGACTTTTTTTACAGACCGACTGTTGAATGCTGTAATCTCATAATTTAATTTGATCATTAGGGAATATTTTTTCACCTTAAAATAATTCAGTGTTGGGTCTCAAATTAAAAACTAAATCCAGTTCATTAAATGACAGACGTTTGACTGATTTGATTGTTAATCATTTTTGTTGAGACTCTACACAACCTCAATCAAGGTGATAATGTAATAGATATTTCTGTTAAAAATTTATCGGACAGAAAAATTGAACAAAATATTTTTGGTTAGCTAAGTTAATTAGCTGCACTAAATGCAAAAGTATTTACGCTTTCCCAAAAACAGAAGCAAAAATTAAATAAGATTTTAAGATAGCAATAAATAAGTTAAAACCTGTAAATTGGCAAGTGAATTTCATATTCCAGTCCCCGGAAACCGAGCAATATTGTATAACAATCTAAAAATAAAATATCCTTATTACTCACACAAAACGCACTTTAAATTAGCTTCTATATATACATTCTAAGAGACTACTCCGTCGTCTCTACCTTACGTTTCTCCACGGCCTTTATTTTTTAAATGAAAGTTTGCCACCGCCAGCGCTGCTAGTCTGATGAACTCGCGGCAATTTAGTGAGAAAAAATACTTCACGAACTCTCCAATAAGGTGAACGTTAGCGAGAGCATTCATCCCCCCCAGATGAGTCAATTAAAAAAACTGTCAGGTTCAGGTTAGAGATTCAGGAGCGTTGAAGTCTTTCAACCGGAAGTTTGGCGCGTGATTCCTCCTGGACCAGCGAGAAGCGTGGAAGGAAAGTAAGATCCTTCGCAAACTATTTCGTGCACAAAAACAGAAATTATTTACTCGATTTTCGAATATCTTGTAAATCAATGAGTCCATGAGAGCTGTATAGTCATGTTAACACTACGAAGTCTGAAAAGTTAGACGTTACGATGCATTCAGGCTGAGGCGTCACAAGTTGGACCGCTTTTTGTGTTCATTTAGGACTAGGAGGCAGGACATGAACATTTGTTCAATAATTTTCGATTAGATTTGTACTCGAAAATGTGACATTACAAGCAAACGGTTTTTGTTATGAGAACGAATAGCTTCTGGCAAATAAAGTTGATTTTTAGTAATGCTCAGGAAAACATTTTACTCTTAACTGGAAGAGACTCACTAAGAAAGGAATTTTTTAATTAAACCTTCAACTCATGAAAAGATACCATGATTAAATGTGTACATACGAGTATTTCTGACAGGGTAATTGCGGTGAGGACTCATGGTCTTGTTACCTAATTTGACAGGCTATTAACTTCTAATATGAATGCAATTAGGTTACCCAGCATCATAGAAAGGAATGACTCACGAAACACTTTTCCATTTTACGAAATCTTCATCGTATTATGAACACATTCGAAAGTGTGAAGTAATCTTTGATTATTGCGAGCGCTAAGATATTTACTTTTCAGTTATTCCCCCTTTTTCGGTGAAACCTATTTTGCACCAAGTAAAATAGGTTTTTGGCGGAAGGATTGAAACGCCGCAAGGATTCGCACTTGGTTTAATACACTTATAACTGAATTGAAAATGGAGATAGTCATTGGTATCATAACTACCACACAGTAGCCTTCCTATCGTTTCTTCAGAACAATACAGGGCTATTGTCCTGCTGTGCCACGATAAGCATTAGGTTCTCATCCGATCTAACTCAAGTGCGATAAAATAAAATATTTTACGGTTGGCGATTTACATTCTCTTAGGGAGTACCTGTATCGGACAGAAAACGGGACAAATTTCTGGAACAAATTTTTTTGAGAGCGAGCACTGACAGCATACATGTAGCTGGCAGCTTCACTTCGTCCTCTTGCAGTCATAACTCCTAGCATGAGTTGCACAGCACAATGTGCAGTTTCGAAAATATCTTGAGGCCATTTTTAGTTTATTTTCTTGCAATGAAACCTAACATAGAGAAGAAAATATCTCTCCATCAGAAATCATAGGACAAGATAACATTCATGCTAATATCTGAGTTTTGTAAATATTTCCTATAGAGGAAAAGTTTCAAGATTTCTCTTTACAGTGTCGACGACAGATGGCTTTCTCTGAGTTCAAGTCTTGAAGACAGTCTTTTATCGATGAAGTTTCCCAGTAACGATCAGAAGCCCTTCTATAAGAACTCTGTTTGTGTTGAATTATTCCACGTTTAAAAGATACTAGGCAGAATTTGGCTTTTCCTACAATTTCGATCTAATTACTGCGTATCTCATCTGGATGACGAGGTTAATGGTTAACTGCACTGAATAATAGTCGGTGTAGAATTTTTCGTTTCTTATAAATTTTACCTGTTTTTTCGCCAAATATTAGCGTTGAAATTGATTTCATTGGTTGAATAAATATTTATGATGTAGTATTAATGCGTAGCGAGTACGTTATGTGTTATATCCTTGATATAAAAACTCTAGGAAAATCCTTCATCCAAAATTGTTGTAGATCAACTGGAACACTTAAGATCTATCAAAAAGAGTACAGTAAATGCAAATTATTTTTCTCTGCATTGAAACTCCAAGAAAATACTTCATAAAAGATTATTATAGATGAACTGAAGCAGTTATAATCCATCAAAATTGCTATCTCGCTGGAATTTAATTCGAATAAGAGGTACACTGACTTAAATTTTGATTTAAAATTCGTAATAATTATACATTATGCCATTCAAGTACGTAATAAAGCCTTTATTAAAAGAAACACAATTTCAAAATACGCAAATACAAGTTTCTAAACGTTTCAATACCATAGCGGAACAAAAGCTGAAGTTTAATTCACACGAGATGAATTTTTTGGGTTTATCATCATTCCAACTTGCGATGGAGTAACTCGTAATCTAACGTGACCGGCTGCGATTGGCTGGTGGTTAACACAGCGACCTGGACACGTCACGAGGCAATTTCGGGACCAGAGCCATTGCCAGCTGAACGTGACCAGACACATCTATTGACACAACCATCCGAGGGCTCGAATGAAGAGCACAATCACTCGAATTGCCCATTTGCAGGCTCTCTCACTTATTGGAACAAATTTGTGGCAACTTTCTGTGAGAGCAAACACTATAACATTAAATCAAATGCTGTGCTGTCTCTCGGAGCATTGGGATGCCGATTTAGGTAATACAGTTGAGTGGCGCATTCATTTAATGATATGGATGTTGATATCAGTGGTTGTTTAACTTTTTGTTTAGTAATTTAAACGCGCGATAGGGAGATCGCAGAGTTCAGCTGTTGACGAGAGTACGTCTCATCAATTGCAATATTTACAGTTCTTGATTTGAAGGCGAAGTCAGCAAGGAACTTCTCCAAAACAGAGAACAGCTAAAAATGAACATAAAGTTAACGGAAGCGAAATCACTTTGTTTGCGGCACCCGCAAAAAAGAAAATTCAAAAATAGAAAATAAAATTCAAGTTTGAACTCATGGAAACTTCAAAGGTTTCTCCAACAAGAAGACTCCGTAATCGGAAAGGGACGCGACATTTTCATGGGGAATATTTCAAAAACAACTCCTGCTGGGAGTTGTTTGACAATCAGTCCACTCTATAAAACCCTATACTAACTCTAGATTATATAGACGAGTAAACACTCTTTCGCATATGTGCTTCCCCTCCGGTAGCTGTATCTTTATCCATTGCCACTTGTGGGCTGATACAAAATTTCTAACTTAAAATTTTTAAATTCCATGCTTGATGAATAATTTGTGCTGGTGAAATACATCTGAGAGCTCTATTAAATTTACTTCCTTCTCTTACTTCCAAACAAATCTCGTTAATCATAATCTGAAATTATTGCTGTAGAAAATTCAATTATTTAAGTTTAGATTACAGATGCAGTAAATGCGCACAACAATTACAACGTTTGAATTCAATATATCTGTTTCGTTACAGAAAAGTTAAATCTTCCTTATAACAAAGCTATAGGCAAGACACCAGAAAGCAGCATGAATGATCTCTCAAAACAGTGAATCCTATTTTCTATACTGCCACGGTAGTTAGCGCGTGAGCGCCATGTTGTAACTTGTGACTGAGTGCAAGTTTGGCTGTATTCTTTCGATACGATAGCTCAAACATCTTCACAAATCATGCTATTGTTACGATCGAGTTGCACAAATGTTTTTTCAGCTTCTTAACGCGAAGAGTGAGTGAAGCGCAGCTCAATGAGTAGAAGAGTTAATTGGATTCGTACACTTTCACTTGCTACTTTTACGACTGACTGCACAGACTCCGGTAAAAATATCATAAGGGCCAGACTGAGATCGAAGTAAAGTATTCATAGTACCTAATGTAACACTTGAATGAGGTTTAGAAGGGGACACGGAGAAGTTACGGAGAAGTCACTCAAGTTGAACATGAAACCTAAAAAACATTTCTTTCATGATTTCTTGCAATAAATCGGGAACTTTCGCTCTATAAAATAAATATGCAAACCTGAAATATCGGAAGCCGATACCAGTTGTTGGGAACAATGTATGCTACACAGGACATTTTTTTAGCTTATCAATTTGAGAATGAAAACGAAGGAGACGGAGCAAATGTCAAAAAATAAGTATGTTCGTGATACATCGAAACGAAACCTTTCTAAAATGCATCTTCTTCGCAACCGGTTTTAGGGAGCATGAAAATAAATAGTGAGGTTTAATGAAGTGAAAGTAACAGTTTACTAGAATTCATGTTTAATTTGATTTTACACTAAGAGGCAAAAAGAAGATGCGTGGGTGAAAATTATATTGCAAGTGATTGTATCTCCTTTTGCTCGAATGAGAGCATCCATCCTATCTGGTATTGATTTTACCAGATTCTGTCTTTTTTGGTGATAATTGAAGGAACATGTCCCCCAAAGCCGACAATGTTGTAGGAAGGGGGATGAGTCACGCCTGTTCCTCTCAAGCTCATATTATAATGTTTCAAAGGGACTCACAGAAAAAAAACAAAGGTGACCAGTCCATGAGCTTAAATGTTCCCTCATTTGCAATAAATCGACCTTGAACAGTTCTGGCATTGAGGATGCTGGCAATGTCGTCCTGGATGATCCGATTACCATCAGGAAAGAAAAATTCCGGAGAACGATGAACGTGGTCAGAAAATCTCGCCGTTAGTCATAGAGGTTCATTTTCCTATTGCCTTGAGTGGCAGATCTATCTCCATCCCAGCTAAAAACAACCTAAAGTGTTACTCAGCCTTCTAATGTTCGAAAAGTTAGGTCGATGTAAGTTGGATCAACAGCTTCAAGTTGATGTCGCCGTACCCTAACGCTTCATCATTCTTAAAGTTGGTGAATCTTGATTCATCGAACCACATTACATGCTCCCAATCTTTGCCAGTTAACACGTTGACTCCGAAGTGGTACATATGTGTACCATTGGGTAAATTGCTCATTTACGTACCGGAATATACAAATAACACTTCAACTATTTTGCTACCTTTTCCGAAATAAATATTGGTGTAAAAGGTAACACATTATGGTTCAAGTGTATTCTTTCCACTTTTTAAAAAGGTTAAAAATGTATTAGAGCAGGAAAGCCGGTTTTTCAAAACGACTTCTTCTAGCCTACCCAAACTGACCGTAAGCAACCGCACAATCGGAGTCCATTTGTTGAATTTCAGGGTTGTCAAGTAAACAACAAACGTTTTTTCCTTTTTGATGCTGATATTAATGGCTTTGTGGTAGATTCCCATTCTTCAAAATAATTTTATTCAACTTTCGACGCACAGACTTTTGAGAAATTGGTTTTGGGCCTTCACAAAGCTCGTTAGTTATTCTTTGCGTCGCTGAACGCCGATTTTTCTTCCCCAATCTCTGCAAAGAGCGTCTGTCTCTGTCATCCAGAATTTTAGGCCTTCCACAATTTCCACGGGATGAATCAGGTTTGCCATCTTGTTTCCAGTGTGCTATTGTTCTCTTAATTGCTCTGATATTTATACTGGTTACGTACAGATGACCTGAGTTGATTTTCTGCTTTAATGAAACCAAATGATGCGTCCTTTATGAAATGCAGACAGGCCCTTCAAATTCCACTGGTCTTCATCTCTCCGTTGTAAACAAAAATTTAGAATTCTACATGCACTCAGAACCTGTCCTTAAAATTCGATAAACACTCCTACGATGTTGCTGAAAACAGTTTTACTGAAACAAGTCACTTCTGAAATAAAGCAAATGAAAATAAATCGAGGAAATGAACCTGTAAGGAGTGATTTTATGGCCACTCAATAAACAATAAGTTTTTATGAATATTTTATTGGCAAATATTCACAAGTTATCCTCAAGTAATGCTGTACGCCTTATGTGCCAGAAAATTCAAATCAACTTTGAATTTTATTAAAAAAAACAAGTCATCATGTATAAAAATTATGGCATAAAGCGTTTTCGGGACAGCTCAGTTTAAACTTTCTCATAAATATTTGGTAGCTTTCATGAAGGTGCTACCGTCTATGTACTCAAATTGCTTTAGGGTGTTTCTCTTAAAATCAACGTTTGTATTAGGTTAAGAACGTACAACTTTCACAGTTAAGCCGTAGAGATAATTGAACCTTTTGATTAGGTTGGATTCGCGTTTCTCGTTTTGGCTAAGGTACTGGACACCCGAGTTTTACCTGTATGTAGCGGCACTTGATGGAAAAGATTATGGTAATTAGCCAAATACAATCACATATTTGTAGAGAAATTAAATTTAACATCCAAGAGATATGTATCAAATGTAAGGAACATTGACGACCACACATTGATTGAAGAAAATTTTCATAAACCGTTAAAAAGGTGCTGTCGATAAAACAGACACTTTCTGCAAATTTTTCTATAAATAACTAGCGCTAAAGTTGTTTTTAGGCCAAATTAGAAATCTAGAAAGCATTCTAATATGAAGTGCTTTGTTTCTTCTCAATGTATTCAGAGCTATAGAAGTTTTTTGGTAAATCTGAAGGATATGACAGTTATCGATTTTGTAAAGTTCGATGCCTAAGCATAGTTAATTAGATCGAAATAAAAAAGTTTTCATCTATGCACTTTCCGTCTCAAATGAGTATTTTATTAGTTATAGCGGTAAATGACTTACCGCAACTCCAGTGTTTGAAGCGGCAAGTAATTCAAGGAGCACGTCGGACAGCAACACTGCAATGCGCACTCGCTTTCGTCATCAAAGACGAAGCCAAACCTACCGCTATACCTCGTTAAATACTCATTTGAGACGGAAAGTGCATAGAAGAAAACTTGTTTATTTTGATTCAATTAATTAGGTTCAGGCACCAAAAAGTGGAAAATCGAAAACTGTCATATCCTTCAGATATACCAATTTTTTCAAGTGGCTGTCTTTCGTTCCCAGTTTTTTGAAGTTCTCATGGATTGATGTTCATCTTAGAAATATTTAGCACTTTTACGAAAGGATTTCTCTCAAGTCAGCTGAACCTCGGATTTCATCAGAATTGGTACGCGTAGACACTCATTCCTACCCACTAAAACGCGGACACTCAGCTAGGTTGAGTTCCATTGCGGGCCTTTGGTATTCTCGTATTTGGAGGTCGTATGGTAAGAACATGTACATTACGTGAGAAGGATCCGAACTGAAGTTTGAATCACCTTCCTATCTATGTAAATCATTAAGATTTGAACAAAATGAAGATAAAAAATAAACATTCCTGTTCGAATTCTTCCAAATACTTTAATATTAGAATAATGAATAATATAGAGTAATAAATAATACTGGTGTAAAAGCAGAGCATAAATTTTGACCCTTAAGATCCATGCGAAAAATGACTGTATCACTCCTTAATCGTGTGATTCTATTAAGCACAAATTTAACTTCTCGAGACTTCCAAATGGCTTGTACTTGTGAAACATGGTAAAGGTAACGGGGGAATTTTTTTAATTATGGCAGTAAAAACATTAGGAGAGTGAACAGTTGACAGAAAGTAATCGAAATTTCTAAACAGCATAATCAATATAATCGAAGTAAAATAACTATACATGTATGTAGTATTTCCATGTATAATCTGAGCTATTATGATTAAAGTATAATTGCACCGTAACGAATCTCACCGTAATAAATCTCAACATAATTGCACCGTAACGAATCTCACCGTAATAAATCTCAACATAATTGCACCGTAACGAATCTCACCGTAATAAATCTCAACATAATTACACCGTAATGAATCTCACCGTAATAAATCTCAACATAATTGCACCGTAACGAATCTCACCGTAATAAATATCAGCATAATTGCACCGTAACGAATCTCACCGTAATAAATCTCAACATAATTGCACCGTAACGAATCTCACCGTAATAAATCTCAACATAATTGCACCGTAACGAATCTCACCGTAATAAATCTCAACATAATTGCACCGTAACGAATCTCACCGTAATAAATCTCAGCATAATTGCACCGTAACGAATCTCACCGTAATAAATCTCAACATAATTGCACCGTAACGAATCTCACCGTAATAAATCTCAACATAATTGCACCGTAACGAATCTCACCGTAATAAATCTCAACATAATTGCACCGTAACGAATCTCACCGTAATAAATCTTTACATAATTGCACCGTAACGAATCTCACCGTAAAAAATCTCAACATAATTGCACCGTAACTAATCTCACCGTAATAAATCTCAACATAATTGCACCGTAACGAATCTCACCGTAATAAATCTCAACATAGTTGCACCGTAACGAATCTCACCGTAAAAAATCTCAACATAATTGCACCGTAACGAATCTCACCGTAATAAATCTCAACATAGTTGCACCGTAACGAATCTCACCGTAAAAAATCTCAACATAATTAAACCGTAATGAATCGCAGATAAGGCGGCGTCTATTGCATGAACAGGTTTATTGAAAGCCGTCAGTGCCATAGTCAAATGTTGCGCACCAGGTAAGATAGAAAAAAGTGTACGGTACAATTACTGTGGAAAATATTTACATTTTTAAAGTTTAAATTTTATAAGTTTAGTATACATTTGATATTCTAAAAATTCTGCAATATTGAACAGTTCACAAGCATTTGCCATAAGCATTCGATATATTTTGTTACTCGCTGTCACGTTGAATGCATTAAAACCTTAGTTCAACCACAAGTTCAATAATGAAGCTGTAGTTAACACCGGTCCTGCCCCTACGTGCAGACTCGTTTTAACTTTCTCCGATGTTTTTTTTTCAGACATTTTCCTGGAGTATGGGCGAGATCAGACCGCATCCTCTACGTTCCTCTCTTCAGCGTCGCCTTTACAAGGTCCCTGAGCGCTGTTCTCTAGGTGTTAAATAAAGACGCTACCTCGGGGAGACGACAATTTGCAGAGGCCCCTCTTACTCTCCTTAAAGTCTGCCGTAGACACGACGCGCAGGGTCCACCTTTTGCCCCGTTGGAAAACTTCTGGTCAGTCTGAAGCGACTGCAGAGAGTTAGCCACTGAATTCATCACTGCTCGTCAATCCTGCACTTCTCAACCTTCAGGAACACATGGCGCTCTTCGGAGGTTAGTCGACAGTCAGCTTGTGGCATTGATAAATCGAATTCCAGGAGCTTGGTAAATGCAATGTCTTTCTCTACAATTTATACCAGAAGAATTTTATAACCAGACCTTTTAACTATATTTTATAACTAGTTCTGACAACTTTTTAATAATTAAATAGTCGTAAACGAAAGAACTTGACGTGGCACAGTCCTAAACATTAACGCATACATATGTGCTGTCAGTCGGTGTTGTTTTCAAGTCGAAGTGGCTCGAGATGATCAATGACTTCTCTGCGTTCGGGTCCTGAGCCCTCTTGGCTAGTGCGGAGCTACTTTTTCCATTTCCACATTTCAATTCGTTCCTTCGCATGAATTAGAATATTTTTTTTAGAATACAGAATAAATCTTAACTAAAGTGTCTTTCTTTTTGAAATTACTAACTCGAATAATAAGATGGACAAAACTAGTTGAGACTCATGCATAGTAATCTTTTACCACGCGTGAATGTTGTTTTATTTCACAGAAGCATTTTTCGTAAACGGAGCCAAAGACGCGTATGACATTGTGTGTCTTTTTTCAACGTAGCGACTGATGAGGGCGAATAAAAGCTTTGCGTCTCTGTCACTGTACACAATCGACTGGTGCCTCGCGTCAATGAACATCGTCGAACCACTTCAATACTCTCAGGTCTACCAACTTTACGCAGCAATGTTTCTGGACGAGTGAGTTTAAAAGCGAGTTGCAAATATTTAAATTCAATTCTTTGCGCTGCTCATACTCCGAGTGCGGCTAAATTCATGTGAATTTTTCCCTTCTTTCTAAAATGTTCATTTCAACACACATTTTAAATGTGTAATCACGCCTCGAGTCCAACACTCAGGTACAACACTCAACATAAAAGGTGATCATATCTCAGGTACAACACTCACCATGAAGGCGAAGGTGTGATCATATCTCAGGTACAACACTCACCATGAAGGCGAAGGTGTGATCATATCTCAGGTACAACACTCACCATGAAGGCGAAGGTGTGATCATATCTTAGGTACAACACTCACCATGAAGGCGAAGGTGTGATCATATCTCGGGTTGCACGTGTTCTGCTTCCGGCGCGTCTGCAAACACCGCCGCTCGTCCGGCATCAGAACGAGCCTGTCAAAAGATTTTTGTGTATTCAATTCGCTGTGTTTAGATCATGGTTGAAATTTTGCTATCAGAATGATTTGTTAACATTCTCGCATAATTAACATTAAAAGATTATTTGAAAATGCATAGTTAGTGGCCTTGCAGTTATAAAAAACTCGGTGAATTTAAATCGATCCAGCAAGAGAGGGCTTCAAATCTCGAGTTATGCAGCTCACGTAGTTTGAGGCAGCCGGTGTCAGAGTGAGTTGCTTTCTGTTGGCAGCCGAAGTTAGATAAAGGGCATAGATCTATGCGTTTTAAGAACTGGGGAATAAATACGATTTCCCTAACTTGGACTCAAGTTTCCTCGTTTTGATTGTCTGTTTTCATAAGAGCCATGCTAGGTGGTCTGACGTGTGACTGTGTCAGGAGTTACGAGGCACAAATTAAACTTTTAGTGTCGATCAAAAAGCTACAATAGCACAATTAAAAAAAATAAAATTCTGGAGTACGGTGGTTTGAGTTAATTTTCTTTAGTCGATGGCCTACTTGGAAGTATCGTTATTCCGCTTCTGCAAAGTTGATCGCTGTTCGGCAATGTTAAATTGATTGGAAAAATTGAAAATGAGGGTTACATAATTCCAATCAGGAGCATATGTGGGGCATCGTTAGACTTTTTGTATTATTAATTTTGCAGTGATGAAGGATAGCCCTTATATTCGTTTCTCAGCGACCTGAGACATGAGATTATTACTGCTGAGAACCTGCACAAACAAAATTCACCGATCTAAAGTCATAAAGGCATTGACAAGCGTTACCTCACTCGCCTTTACGTTAAATATCGAAGCTTAATACAATTGATGAGCTTCTCTCGAAGTATATATATATATATATATATATATATATATATATATATATATACATATATGGTGCTATTGCGCATCCTGTGCAAGATGTTATGTTGAATGAAAAAACACTGCTGAATGGTCTGTAGTAAGCTATCAATGACAGTAAGAGTTTTTGTCACGTTTATAATTAAAAAAATACCCGGTTACTATTGCTATTACACCGTACATAAAAAAACAACAGCGAATGAATGTAATTATTTTCATACTTCACAGAGCGAACAATTCCTCCTAATAAATAGCGCTTGCAAATTGAATGTAGAGATAACTAAGCCTTTCACAAGACGAAGTCATTTGATCGTGATTAGATTAGTCAACAAGTTATACGGCATAAATTATCAAAATTATCAGGCATCATTGAATTAATATTCTTAGAGAAATAATTGAAGTATCACACACTCCAAAAGTAGTTGAAAAACATTTCGAGATGAACGAAATTAAATAACTGAAAGCGAGAGAGGCCAAGACGAGGTACAACTATCACCACCACATCTCAAGTTAAAACCACTCGAGGCAGGGTACGGAAAAGCCTTAAAGAAGTCCCTAAGAGCGCCAATCAAAGATGCAGAGGCTTTTGTCGAAACCTTTGTAGCATTTTCTCAAGGAGGCACAACGGATTTGCTCACGATTTTCCAACACACAACACTTCCCGTCTGCCTGTGCGGGGCAACGAGGCTGTCCGTGCATCATTTGTTCTACTGCCTTCAGTCTGACTCAAGTTCCTAAGCCAGTGTCCCATAATAATGTAAAAAATACATCAAAAGGATCTTAACACCCTGACCGCGATGGGACAAACTGAAGTTAAATATTCAACTCAAATTCAAAATCAATTGTAGTTAACAATTGTAAAAATAACAAGCATTAAATGGATTTAGCTTCAATTAAGTATTTGTAAAAATTGAGTTTGTAACTAGTGGTCGAACAGCAGCATCATAAAAATTCCCTCCGTGTACACCGGCGGCTCACACCGCGACCAACGAGTTAACACATGAACCATCGCTTTGCATTGTAGCACAGTGAAGACAACACGTTTCGGGGGACGAACCTAACTGAAAGAGCGTCTCAGTGTCGATGTCTTTATGCCATGAACTGGAGGAAGACAGTGACTGGTTTTCGTGGAATTTGAAGAGAAATTCAACTAAGGAAACTTATTTGTCGCTTTCATTTGCAATACTTCCCATAGAGGGTTATTTAGATAAATCTGTACAAGCTTAAAAATGTAGGTAATTCAAGTCCGTTTAAAGTTGGCGACACTGAAGTGCATCATATATGGATTAGTTAGGCTATGAAGCTGGCAATCAACGTAAAGAGTTCGTAGTACAAACGTAATACAATTTAGCAGTTGAAACGTTCAGCTATCTTTGAAATTCGCCGCGGGGCCGTAGTCCATGCAGTCTTCATATTAAAATCCCGCCAGTATCCCAGTCAGACGAGAAGTGTTGTCACACCGCTCAAGAAGAGTATCAAAAAAACCGTGGCGTCAGAGGAAACCGCAGAAGTTATCAACGCCGTGTTCAGCTTTCGAAAGCGGGTAGAAGCCGTCATCATAGTTGGAGGCGGCCTTTTCAAATAAAACTTTTTTTCTCACGGTCTGCCAAATAAAATATCAAAATTTCAGAGTATTATATTACTTTTCCTTCTTTGTTGGAACTTAAGCATAGAAAGAGATTTACACGGATTTATCTAAGAGATCCTACGGGGACAACAATTATAATCATATCCCTCCGAGGGACAATGGAGCTCATTATTTGATCCTGCTTGAGAGAGCATTTCATTCAATGATCGGTGATTTATGAATTTTAAATAATTTTACATTATGTAGCTCAACCTAGCGACTACTGTAACAGTATCAATTAAATGAACTATTTACGCATGTGACCTTCCGTTCAAAATTTGCATTTAAACACGGTGTATGAAAACTCAACGTACAAACAATGAAAGGAAATACAAAACCACCAAAAGATTAATATAAAAATAAGTATAAAACCAAACATTCATGGTTTGCAAGGTATCAAATCGTAAAAGTTGTAGGGATCTATAATCAAATTTATTACTGTCCACCCACATTATCTTGAATCAACAAATTATGACGACAATTGTTAACTTCAACAGTCGTTTGCTAGTTGTGAACATTATTATTAGCTCCAAAAATATGAATCGCTTGACTAATTCTGAACATGCAGTCACATACAAATATGGCATATGGTTCAGCGAATGGCAGCGGTAGATTGGCTGCTAGAGTGCATGTGGAGCGGTTTCCCAATTGTTACGCGCCTGATCACCGCGTTTTCCTGAGGTTGCACCAATAGCTATGATACGCTGGAAGTTTTCATGTAAACAAAAAAGAAGTGGGTGGTGGTCGTGAGCTAGTAAGCAAAAGGAATGACCGGTGAATATTAGAACATTCTCTCTTGGAATGTGTTATTACTTAATAGTATGGAAAACTTTGTACGATAACGACCTCTATCTGTACCATTTTCTGTGAGTGGAAACACTGTTTCCAGTCGACTTTCACCCAAGCAAACAATTTGCTCGTTGGTTCATGATAAGAACATTGAATTTAATGAGTTTCGAAGGAGTGTGATATTCACTTGTGTATCTAATTTTGTACGCGGTCGTGCGTTTTACGCTCACAAGTTAAACATGTAGCAGGATGAAAGACCGTATGCTGCGCATCAGAACTACCACTATCTGCTGTTCAGTGTTAATGTGTGGGTTGGCATTACACTTCCAATTGATATTGATCATTTAACGAGTTTAACTGGAAAATCATTATGAATTTTATCTATAAGAGGTATTGCCCGACTTTCTCGACGATGCGACTTTGGGTATTCGATGTCAAATGTTCTTTCAACGCAATGGCGCTGGCAGGGCATCGCTCTTAAGTGACGTGCGAAGATATCTAGACAGTGCTTTTTTCTTTAGATGAACAGGGTGCATTTGGCTAGTACTATTTCCAGTGAGGTGTTCATGTTTCATACCTCTGCGCACATATTTCTGGTGTCCCATAAGGAGTTTAATTTATGAAAAACCCGAGGAGGCAAAAATGGATCTTGTTCTAAGGTTAGTTGACGCTACAGCACACATTGCTGATGAACCACGAATATTTTACCGCGTCCCGTAATCATTTCAGTGTAGTAATCAGATTTACATTGCCAGAGTGGTAGAACATATTGAATACTCATTGTAATTCCAATTCTGCAATAAAATAGATGTATTCCAGGGAGTTGCTATCACTTACGACTCTGAAGACTGGCCCCTCCACAGTGAGATAAATCCAACTCCACTTTGAGATTTGATACATCGACATGAAGGATTGAAATTTCATATATTAAGGGAAATGCCATTCTTGGTTTTACGTCTATTCTCAAAGTTTGTACCATTAGTTTCCGAACACTGCATAAGCAGTTAATGTAGCCGGGAAAAAAACTATTATTTCGATGAAGATACAATGTTCAAATGTACGTTATCGGAATAATTATTCTATAAGTTTAAGTGACTGAAAAAGGTGAAATTCCAAACCAGGCCGATAAGTTTTACAAACTTCAGTAATAAGTACTTAGTATTACATAACAGATGGAAAATATAATTTATCAACCGCAGCTCAGTAGTGGTAGAATACCACCCATGGAGTAGTACACCAGCATTGACACTTTGCAAATGTCCCGTAGCTCCCCCATTGCAAGCCACCGAAAACGGCGCTCTTGGCGCAGAATGTTGATCGAGGAGCGAGTCACTTTTGAGCCCGAAAGTTTCGTGATTTTGTGAGAAAGTTCACGAATATGAAAAACAGCTAATTTCATGCTACAAATGTCGGACGATGTTACACACTTCATGAGATGACGCTCATTTGATCTTTTAATGAGAATGCGGACTGATGGTCACGAGAAACGGAGGCTCCTGAGTGTACGAAGAACTACTAGTGTAGTTGATTGCTTCCGTTTGGTTCATAAATCGTGTTTTTTGGTGTTTTTTTTAGTAGGGACGACTGTTTTTCAATTTACGTAGTGCGTTTTCGGGTTGTGGCTAGAATGCGGGTATTCACGATAAGTTTCAGTATAAAACTGTTTAGAATACCAAATTTAATAAAAGTTTCATTGGGCACTCAGAACTTTGCGCGAGCTTCAAGCTTGAGAAATTAAAAAAACTTCTACTCTTACGGGAGTTTTTCGGATGGTATTATGCTAGTGAGCATCAATTGGATTGCATTTTTACACAGAACATGAAACATTCATGAAGTATTTTCACCTACAGACTACAGTGGCTGCCGTTCATTGCTCTCTTACATTTGGAAATCAGTCTTTACCGTGTCTCTCCTTGTATGCCATGGAACATTTGCAAGAACTTTTCCACTCAAAATCACACCAGCGAGCGCTTGCACGGCTCTGCAGGAAATGGTTCAAGGACCATCCGCTGTGCCACCATTGTACGCGTGATTACTGTAAATCGTTCCCTTTAGAAATGAATCATAACAGAGTGTTTAAGATTGACGCTAGCAATGTTTTATCCACTGGTTGATTCTGACCAATGAAGTAAAATGCGGCAGCAGTGAATTGACCGAGATAGTGCAATGTACACAACACTCTCTGATATCGTGCATCTATGGGACGATGCCAAATTATTCACAAGTCCAACGTTGCTATTTTTAGTACTTCACAAATGTTGTGAAGCAACAAACTTTTGTCGTGCCTATAGAGGCGAAATGCCCTGCGGACTCTGCGCAAAGTTTTGGTCGAAAGTACTCTAATAGATTGTACTGAGGCCCGTTATCTTGCTCAGGCCTGAGGTGCTTCACTGACCTTAACTCCAATAGCGGTTTACTATTTCCCCGGGAAAAGTCGAAAGTCAGGAAACGGAAGTTGTACTCACTGGGAACAAAATCGAGCGAACTAAATCCCAAATACGAAGAATTCCAATAAAAACCGATCCAAAACTGGTTTACGAAGAAGGAGACCAGCGAACTAAAATTAAACTAAATATTGAGTCTTTCTAAAACGATCGTCTTGAGAGTTGTTTCAAAACTCGTTTTTGTTCGGAAGCATTCAGGGCCTGCTCAAACCTGCTACTAAAGCCTGCAATTGTGAACAAAGCGTTTTCATAACTGAGCTATGAAAACGCTTTGTTAACAATTGCAGGCTTTAGTAGCACAGTTGGCTAAATCCGGTGTTCAAAGAATGAGAAATGAATGATGATTTCGTCAATAAGTCACTGCAGAACTAGATGCTAATGGGTGTACTGGAGAGCACAAAAGAACTATCAATGCAATAATATATTAATCAATGCTTTGATACTCGGTGAAAATAGAATTTCTAGATAACCTTTATGCTCACTGAAAAGTGGAGTTTTTCCCTCATGTCTTACTATATAATAATAATAATAATAATAATTTTATCAAGACGCTCTCAAGGAATGTTGCCTGCGAAGCGGAGAAACAAAGCCGCGCTCGTCATCAACAGAGTGTAGTTCCCGAGAAGAGGCTAAGAGAGCTGCGAGCCTTTCAATTCTCAGGGCAGATGGAAGTTCACAAGTTTTCAAGAGACGGAAGCTATTTCCATAGGAGGGTCGTGGAGCAGATGAGCCCTGCAACGTCCGTCGGTTAAATTACAGCACGTCGTTTATACGTGCGAGAAATACGTTCGTATGCGTAGATATTCCATCTCCGCGAAAATGGGTGATTCCGTGGCATCCGACAATAAAATTAACTTGAAAGGGAAAAGCTTTAAGCCAGGCAATGCCTACATTCTGATGGCATAAAAATACAATTAGGTTTTATCGTTTCATTGCCGGGCTTAAAAAATGGCCTGAGCGTTCCGCTTTGTGTATGGTTACACCGCACCAGAGGTTTTATAACGCATGTACAGATGATGTGTTAGTCACGTCGAGAGCAGCAATACGAGAATTCCGCAGTAATACAACGCTTATCTGTATCAATGGGAAAATGCATTCAAATTTAATTTTCCTTCCCTTTACGTAGTCATTTCGATTTCACTGCTCAAACAGCCGCGCTGAGCAATGGGCGACTTCTCGCGAAGGTTGGAGTTTGCCGAACAGAAAGATGGACGGCCTCTTATGTTCGAGATGGCGAGTCGGCTGCTCTCGCTGAAAATTATGCATGAAACGAAGAACGCACTCTGTTCCAATTTTAAGTTCTGCATGTCGTTGCCAACCTTGTCAGTCACGCGAGGAGGAAAATCAGCTATGTTTGGAATCAGAAGAATTTTATTCTGAGAACAACGTTGGACTCATGAATAATTAGGCATCGTCCCATAGATGCACGATGTCAGAGAGTGTTGTGTACAATGCACCATCTCGGGCAATTCACTGCTGACGCATTTTACTTCATTGGTCAGAATCAACCAGCGGATTAAACATTGCTTTGAGTTAATGACCGATTTTGAGTTAATGATCGTGAGAATTTTATTTTTATTTTATCGAATAATTAGAGTAGGAAGTTCCGTTCATGCGAGCCTCGAGCTATCTGACAACGAGCGCTCCTTCTCCACGCTACGCGACATTCTGCTCCCGTCATTTGGTGCGATAAAAAAGTAGCTTCAGGGCCATTCAATTTCACCAGCAGTGAATTGTTCATGTTACAATGCGAATAAGAAATAAGCGGAAGCTAAAATAATCTTTTGAAGTGAAAATAATTTCCAAATAATTGTCTAGGTATTTTTGTTAAACAACCTTTTCAATTGGGGATGACGCAGGCCTAAAATTTGTATTACAGTAGTTAGAAGGGATAATTCTTTCTATATGAAGTTAGAAGAAAACTTTCTACGCATATCCGGTGAGTGAGAAACTGTTGGTTTGTCTGGTCACCTTTTAACGTGCAGGTAGATCGGTCAATCTTACATAACTAGCATTTACCTCCGAGGGGTTGATTAATAACCAATCTCATTGATTGTCTGCTCGAGGGAGATTCTCCGCTTATACACAACCAGATTGATATTTCTTCTAAGTTGTTGCGTGCAATAAAACAAATTTAAACTCAAAAAATAGGAACAAAATTAAACTATAATTTAGTTAAAACCGTCTAAAAAAGTAGCCCTTCTCTGTTTTGTAATATACTAGTTATACCTAATACCTCGTAACAGAAAACGTAAATGATATTAATGTATGTAAACTTACATTTTAAGTAATTCAAATTTTTTCGCAGCCAACTGGGAATTCTATAGCTTTGCGTGGAGAAGGACTCGGAAGAACAAAAGCGCCGTCTTTCAGCCGGTCATTAACTACGGGCTTGGACTGTCAGCGCAATTGGCATATCAGTTTACCTCAGGGAAAGATAAAGTATTTTGCCAGCAACGTTTGCATTTCCGATTGAAATTCGTTTGATCAGCTTAAAAATAAATATTTCTTGGAATATTCAACAAGAATTCACTGAGTTTGTAAATGAAGCAAACACTTGAAATGTTTGAGGTTTTCTTCAACTTGAGAGCCGCAGAAGAAAGAATGGAGGGAATTTGAACGTCTAAAGAAGGGCGTGATTTTTTGGTATTGTACTTATCTTCGCCATTTATTAAAGCTGGATTAATTGTTAAAGTTTATACTTGAACGCGACCAAAATCAGCTAGCTTTGTATTTTTTAGTTCTGAAAGCAATTTGTAGCGTGCGCTGTTCTACAGCACTGTACCTCACATGGCATGTAACTGTAGCTAGTAAAAGTTTCAGAGGTGAGCTATGTGACATTTAATGTGATCGATAACCTTATTTTTGTTTATTCTATCGGTAGATCATGTTCTACCGGTTGTCAGGAGCAAATATACAGGTAAGAATAGAACTGCAGGACCGGTGTGTGCGAACTAAACAAGCACAACTCCTCACCACGCGGATTCGTCAGCGACGCTGTCCGTGATGTGGCAGTGTGCTGTTGAATTGTGTTTGCGTATTGGAAGATGACAGCACCATGCAATTATATTCCAGCCTTATTTCTGTTCATTAGTGATCTACATTGAGAAAGTCACTACGCCATCTTAATGATTCCTTGTTTACTTTTCTAACGTTAGCTCTCATCGGAGCGGATTTAATTTCTTTGTGACCCTTATTGTGACTGTCTTTGTATAATTCTATTGTCTCTTTTACATTGTACAAATACTACTAAACGTTTTCCTTTAAAAAAATTAATTAATTGCGAGATCCTTCCTCTTTTCGTCCAGGAAAAGTTCTTTGAATCAAAAGTAACCATAATTAGGTTTTGTGTGCTTTTTTTTTCTTAATTTTCATTCGCAGTGAGTGTATTCGTCGCGATATTTCAAACAGCATCCAAAATTTGCGCGATTTTAATCAAGGGTTGTGTTTGCAATAGAAATCGGTTAAAATGAGAACCGCGAAATAAAATATAGTTCGATAATTTTTCATTGGCCGTTTACAGACACCGGCCATACTCAGCTAAATGTATCTACAATGAGGGTCCGGTGACGTTCTGGAGAATATTTCAGGTATCTCATAAATTAGCCACTCCATCTCTAGTTCCCTGTTTAATTCGTTCAGTATGAATAAAGTTTTCTTGTTGTACATGAGTTTATAAAAAAGAATGAGTCAAATTTTTAAGGCGCAATTTCTCGTCTACCAGTACAGCCTTCATTTTTTTCAGGCTTAATTAGGTACAAGAAAGTATTTTTTTTAACGAGTCACTTTAATCTAATATCTAGATTTGGATACAGCATTAACCACGTTTTCCTAGTTCCGTAGTGATCATATTATGTTGCACAACTGTAGGATAATGAAGGAGGTCTCCGAAACAGTTTAGCATGTTCGAGGAAAGTTCGGGAGATGAGATGTTCGGGAAATGAGATCGGGAGATTTTTGAGATGTTCGAGGAAATATCAGGTTGAGACATGAGTCACTTTTATCCGCTTGTACCAAAGTGTAAAGATGTACTTCCCACATTTGGTGTTTCATCCTATGCAGGGCCTGATTGTTCAGAAAGAGCGTTCACAGATTGATCACACATATCACAAGTGAACTTTTGGCTTCATATTATAAGTTAAAATTGATGTTTAAAAATATATTCTGCTTGTATTCATGCACACGGAAAATCTTTTCTCGCAACGTATGGTAAGAGAACCGCGATAATATGCGTTTCGAACTTTTTAACTCCATTCATACACTGAATATGAACTTAAATTGTGGACAGTTACAAGAATGCATTAAAATCTTGAAAAGAGTCCTGTACTCAGGTGCAAGAGAAACAGTGAGCGTCTTCATAATGACGCAAATCACTGAACAAAAACAACCAGTTACTATTATTAAACAGGCTGGTATGCTCTACTTCGTTTGTCATATTCAGATGATTTTGCACCAATTGATTTTCAGACTAGGTTTCACTTTAGCTATAAATAAGGCCGATATTGAGTTTAATACGCTCACGGAATTTATAAATTGTGTTTCCAAGAATCGATAGAAGACCATATTAAAAGACGTTTCACGTACATGAATAACATTTTGCTCGCTAATACATAATTTTCGAGTTATCACAATAATTACGTTCTGGTAGGAATAAAATTATATATTCGGTTGCTTAGTCGCCGCACCGTTGGAACACGCCCACTTTTTTGACAGGAGAAAAACAGCATCGGTTTGGGTAAGTTAAGGTAAGCTATTGTAGGTCGATTTATGCTATTTTAGGTCAGTTTATTTAACTTACCTAACATTACCTAACATAACCTCACCCATCGTTACGTCAATACCGTATTGCAGCATATTTACGTAACCGTTCCTTCACTTATATGTACGAGGTTCCTTCAACTTCAAAAGTTGAATAACTCGAAAATTACGCCATCAGCGAGCAAAATATCATTCATGTAAAACGTTTTTAAATGTGCCCCTTTAGTGATTCTTAGGAGCAGAATTTTTAATTTCTGTGAGCGCATTAAATTCACTATCGACCATTAATAATTCAAAGGGGAAAAAAAATTCGTGAAGTATACCAAAAAGAAATTTTCGAGACAACTTGTTGAATTTAACCCCAAGAAATCCACATGCTACTTGTTAAGTGGTTTGGGATGGTTTTCGAAAATGTGGAATATTATTTCAATAAGCAGTTTTCTAGTTGTTTAATTATTCACTAATCCCCACACTTCCTTAACTACTCAGGAGCTACTTATGTTTCAAACTAACACTATACTTGAAGAAAGCATACGAGCTTGGATGAAGAGATGGCTGACAGAGAGAGATCTTTCGAATACCTTGA
The DNA here is from genome assembly GCA_030386875.1 of Morinoia aosen. Classification (NCBI taxonomy): domain Eukaryota; kingdom Metazoa; phylum Arthropoda; class Malacostraca; order Amphipoda; family Talitridae; genus Morinoia; species Morinoia aosen. Next base: position 55,039,091 of record CM059575.1, on the reverse strand, counting down.
GGCTGTTCATTGCAGGGAAAGAAAGGATGGAAAATGACAGGAGAAGCCTTGTAATAAAACGATGTAAGTTTTTCATTGGCGAGGGCTTTGGTTAACGAATAGAAAAGACGTTGAGTGCGCGAGAGGGCGAGAATCAGTCTGAAATCACGTTTAAGTTAAAGAAACATGAAATAGAATTAAACGGATTACAGATAAGGAATTGGAAAGTATAGAAATAGTGATAACATTAACGATGGGGAGCTGTCACGTGGGACTGGTAAAATAAGCACTTTCTATAACGAAGAGTAGAGAGCAGGGTTTCAGTAATTAAGGATTTGGCATTCAGAGAGAGGGTAGGCGACGGCGCAGCGATTGGTAAATAAACTTGGTGAACTATGTAGTTCGAAGTGCGAAGAGTGTATGAACAAAGACAGATTATAAGGAATGGATGGTCATGTCGAGTAACGGAATTATCGTGAATTCTCAGAAAATGTGCAGCCTCCTGATTTTAAAGTGGAAAAGTGTATTGGTACACACTCAACACGTTCCCCGCGTATTAGCCCATGTGTGTACCATTCGGTAAATTGCTCATTAAATGTGTACAGGTATAAATGAATGACATTTCATCTGTTTCGCAGTCTTTTTAAAGAATAACATCATACCAGGTGAAATGTTATCGTGTAATTGTATTTTTCATATTTTTTAGGACAGATCAACATGTAATCGAGCAGTAAAGTCGATTTCACAATTCTGCTACTTAAAACCTAATCAAATCAACCGTTAACAACTGAGGAAACACCGTGAACGTGTTAAATACACATTGTACATGGCCAGTCAAAAAGGACGGGATACCCTGTTTTTAGTGAATAAATCTTGCAGACGTGGAAGTCAAACAAATATATCTATCCTTATAACACCGGCGATTAAAATATTCTAGTACATATGCCATGGTGAAACGCGTATTAACATACGGTCACGAGCGTCATAGAGAGACAAACCAACCAACCAACAACTGTGTGCTATTATTTACTACAGCTTTTTAACTTTATTTTAAAAAAGCTTAAGTTCAATTTAAAAAAGCTCAAGTTAAATTTAAAAAAGGTCAAGTTTAATTTAAAAAAGCTCAAGTTTAATTTAAAAAAGCTCAAGTTAAATTCAAAAAAGATCAAATTTAATTTAAAAAAAGATCAAGTTTAATTTAAAAAAAACAACGTTTAATTTAAAAAGTCTCACGCAGACTACATTTAAAAAATAATCAAGTTCAATTTTGAAAAGCTTATGTTTCTAAAATTGCAAACTTACGTAATAATAATATAATTGAAGTTTATTCATGATAATGCATATTTATTTAGAATTACTGGCACTGAAAATAGAGTAAATCGAATATCAGACATGGCAAGCTGCTGTAATTTTGTTGCTGTAATTTTGTACTCAATTTGACATTCTTCAAGTCTTACCTATGAATCATTTGCTAAACAGATCATCGGTACTTATATCTGTTGACAAAAACAATGCGAATAAACTTCATGTAATAAGTAACTGTGTGACAATTAGCAAACTGCACTGACTGAAAAATTAAACATAACTGAGCTTCAACTTTTCAGTCAGTGCAGATTGCTAATTGTCCCACAGTTACGTATTACATAAAGTTTGTTTGCATCATTTTTGTCAATAGATATAAGTACCAATGATCTGTTTAGCAAATGATTCATAGGTAAGACTTAAAGAATGCAACAACATCACAACAGCTTGCTTGTCTGATATTTAATTTACTCTGTTTTCAGGGCCAGTACTTTTAAATTAATTTGCCTTCTGACAAATAAACTTTACTTATATTATTATTTCATAAGTATGAAATTTTAGAAACATAAGCTTTTCAAGAATGAAATTCGTCTTTTTTAAATATAGCCTGCTTGAGACTTTTTAAATTAAACTTGATCTTTTTTAAATAAAACTTGAGCTTTTTAAATTAAACTTGAGCTTTTTTAAATTAAACTTGAGCTTTTTTAAATTGACCTTGAACTTTTTTAAATTAAAATTGAGCTTTTTTAAATTGAACTTGACCTTTTTTAAATTGAACTTGACCTTTTTTAAATTAAACTTGAGCTTTTTTAAATTGAACTTGAGCTTTTTTAAATTAAAGTTAAAAAGCTGTAGTGTACACGGGCTGGCAAAAATGACGGGATTCAATAACCTTTCTTGAGCAAATTTTCCAGATGTGGATGACAAAAAACAATACCCATCCTAACAGTACCCGTGATGAAAAATATTCTTGTACGTGTGCACTGGTGAAACTACAGCTTTTTAACTTTAATTTAAAAAAGCTCAAGTTCAATTTAAAAAAGCTCAAATTCAATTTAAAAAAGTTCAAGTCTAATTCAAAAAAGGTAAAGTTCAATTTAAAAAAGATCAAGTTTTATTTAAAAAAGTTCAACTTTAGTTTAAAAAAGTTCAAGGTCAATTTAAAAAAGATCAAGTTCAATTTTGAAAAGCTTATGTTTCTAAAATTGCATACCTATGTAATAATAATATAAGTAAAGTTTATTTGTGAGAATGCATATTTATTTAAAAGTACTGGCACTGAAAATAGAGTAAATCGAATATCAGACAAAGCAAGCTGCTATGATTTTGGACTCAGTTTGACATTCAAGTTTTACCTATGAATCATTTGCTAAACAGATCATCGGTAGTTATATCTGTTGATAAAAATGATGCGAATAAACTTTACGTAATAAGTAACTGTGGGACAATTAGCAAACTGCACTGACTGGAAAGTTAAAGCTCAGTAATGTTTAATTTTTCAGTCAGTGTAGTTTGCTAATTGTAACACAGTTAATTATTACATAAAGTTTATTCGCATCATTTTTGTCAACAGATATAAGTACCGATGATCTGTTTAGCAAATGATTTAGCAAATGATTCATAGGTAAAACTCAAAGATAACAAATTTAAATACAAAATCACAGTAGCTTTGTTTGTCTGATATTCGATTTACTCTATTTTCAGGGCCAGTAATTTTAGATACATATGCCTTTTCACAAATAAACTTTACTTATATTAATAAATAAGTATGAAATTTTAGAAACATAAGCTTTTCAAAATTGAAATTCATCTTTTTTTAAACATAGCCTGCTTGAGACTTTTTAAATCAAACTTGATGTTTTTTAAATTAAACTTGAGCTTTTTTAAATTGACCTTGAACTTTTTAAAATCGAATTTGAGCTTTTTCAAATTGAACTTGAGCGTTTTTAAATTGAACTTGGCCTTTTTTAAATTAAACTTGAGCTTTTTTAAATTGAACTTGACCTTTTTTAAATTGAACTTGAGCTTTTTAAAATTGAACTTGAGCTTTTTTGAATTAAAGTTAAAAAGCTGTAGTATCAAAGACACGGTCATTATATCTATTTTTATTAGAGTGACAGAGAAATGGAAGAAGTGTTCTCCAAACAAATAAACCAAGGGTATTTTTAGGTAGAAGCTGGACCCGTGGAAATTCTATGGACAATGTCATCGTTTAAGCTAGGTGGACCCGTGAAAAAATTCCATCAACATTACCTACCCTATGCTAACGTAACCTATTCTAACCTTTCCTATCCTAACATAATCAAATCTATCCTAACCGAACCTATCCTGACAAATTGTCAAACATATTTAAGGCCATCTTTTAAAGGCCATCTTTTACTGTTACACTGAGGAATTCGGTGTCCATGATGCTGGAAACTCGGACGAAAAGGTAACGGATACCAAACAAATGAATATACATTCTATGTTTCTTTAGAAGCGGACAACAAACAAATATATTATAAAATATATAAATAAATACACACAACGGGTGTTATTGGATTAGATGACTGGCCAAGAAATTAAAGAAAATTGTTATTTCGTTATATTTCCGATAAGTTACTTTTTTCAACAATAGATTTAACTCTCATTACAACAATATTTTTTGACTTATAAACAATAGTTAGTGGATGCTAGGTTTTTCTATTAATAGATACCATTCAAATCGATACGAATTATTGGGAATGCTGCAGACAAGAACTGTGTTAAATAAGTATATAAATTAATAAAATTATTAATGTAGGTATACATTTTTGAAACATTAGTTAATAGGCGATTCATTCATTGACCGTATATCATCAAGCGAGGCATTCACGAATCCATTTCCGTTCATGTTAAGACTACTATCTGACATCTTGCATTCTGATACAGTTGCGTCGTGTAGGCCCAACTGTTCAGCGTTTTCTCTCACATTCATTGCTAAAAGCTACATTATCCCGCCCGCCCAAAACGACGTAGTTTTGGACTTGTAGAGCTGTAAATAATCAATGGAAACTATTTTCAAAGGATTGTTCTAATGCTTATCCTTTCGTGTCTCAGTTCTCATATTTTTGAATCACACCGAACACCTGTTAATTTATAGTAGTATCAAGAACAAGAGCCACGTCAGCCCGACCATCGGTCCGTACGTTTCAGATCATCATAAGATTAGCTGCGCACTAAACATCCTTTACCGAACGTCCGCCATTTTTGACAAGCTACGTATGCTAACTTATGTGCAAATTTTCCCCTGTAACAGTGAAATGAACCAAATTTGAAATGTCAGATTAGGTGTGTACCACACGTACTCGATAAGAAAATTCTAAAAGAAATACAAAATGTAGGTAAACATCAAGAAAGCACGGATGCACGTAGTTAAACTTGTATGTTTTCATCGTTTCGAGTGTTTCCTTTCATTGTATTAACAATAAATTGTTATCGAAGAAACACTTTCATTGCCAAACACTTTCGTTTTTTATCAACGAAGAAAAAATGGCTCAACCTGCACGTCGAATACCCTGCTTCTTGGTTAAGGTAAGATCAGCTAAATGAGTTTTGTTAGACTTGGTTAAGTTCGGATAGGATTGAGTACGAAAGGTTAGCTTTGATTACTCAAGTTGAAACAATAAACGTGAATATTTTCCCGCTTTTGAGAACTGCCATTTTACGAAAGCACGCATGCACTAGAATAAATTCATTGCAGCAATAAAAATAATCTTTTATTTAGCGTTCACGTATCCTGCCAACAGGGAAGGAGTAGGGACGGACATCTCAAGCATGCCATCTGCAATTAACTGTGTGCTATTATTTTTACCGTGATATACGCGGATAGAATAACTCTCATCATTGCATGGTTGCCTGAATTGCCACCGGGCTACAGCATCAAAGATAACACCGCGTATGATTTTTGGGTAATGGGGCACTTGCAGGCTTTAGTGCGGCGCAACTCCTTAGTGTGCGATGACCACGCGAGCTATTTAACTAGATCAATGCGGTATGCAGAAGCCAAGTACGGGAACAAAACTTAATATTTGTGCGGAAGAAAGGATCTCATAAGAGGTACAGTTGGATTTGGGGCTTCAAAGGTTTGTTATTAAGTTAAAGCCCGCCAAAATGTCAAATTTGAATCAGACTTCAAGTTCGCATTGTTGAAGCGCGCCCCAAACCCAAATTCTATTCTAGTATTGCTATCGCGAATTAACTTTGGTAGTCGATTTTTTAACATAAATTGCTAAAATTATTGCTGCACCGCTTACACAACATCATGTGCTAGATTGGCACCTCAGAGAGCATCAGTGGTATTATTGATGTCATTTTTTGACTGTCTTTCAGTACTTGTTTCAATGGGAAGTGTTCCAATAAACATATCGTTTAAGATCTTCGAATCACCATGATATCTACAGCACACGCATCTAAATGGCCTGCATACGCACTAGATGATAATGAAAAAACTTCTCAGGAGCTTACAGCTCTTTCATGCCAAGAGCCTCATTAATTTTGATAACTAAGCAGCCGCAGCAGCAAAAAGGAGCAGCGCGCACAGACAGGGTGACCTAACGAGATGTCAACACGCGTCATCTCCCTTGTCAACACGGCTCGTCCCTTAGACGCTACGCTAGCTGGGACGGCATACATGACATGCTTGTCGTCTTTTGACTTCTCATTCTGCTCACCAAATGAAGCGTTGGCCTCAACTTGAAAAAGAAGCTAAATTACGAGGTACTGCGCTATTTTAGTCTCTGATTTGTCTTTTAAAATTCGTATATGAACTGTTATCTGCTTGCCATTCTTTTGCAGCTTAATTACTTCAATGAAAGCAAAATACAATCCATAAATTTCATACCATAATTATTTGTTCAACATAATTAAGCTATGCTACCAGAAATTGACACGTTACCTTCGGTTGCGCAGCGTCATCACACGCGTTGTGCTACACATAGCATTGCTGGTTACTGCATGGAAACAATCGAGCAACCTTCTCGATGGAGCGCCAAACGACGTGCTGTTCGGCCCATTACACGAATGCACTTCGACACTTTGCCAAGCCAGACACCATTGCCATCTGAGCTATGCAAACAGACTTCCATCGACATTATGATTCGCTCTAGTCGAAAAATTGAACGCCATTCAACTTCGTCCACGGTGCTAGGGCGGTGAATAATGCATGGAGCGCGGCAACGGGGCGCTGGTGGCAGCAGCATCCGGCGTGCGCGGCAACCTGCAGCCGCTACAGAGGAACTTTTAAAATTAAGAGAAGAGCAACGTCAGCAGAAATTAGCTGTAAATTGCATACAATTTCGCACATCAGTTGGTGAAAACTAAGCAGTGGATAAACCAACACCATCTGGCTATGAGTGTCAGCGTGCAACAAATAAATCTGCCCTCAGTTACTGTGAATTTTGCATGAATTTTTTAGAATAACTAATGCATGACTGCGATGCATAATAATATATATAGTGATGAATTCATCCTTAATAACTGTGCGACAGTTGTTGAAACGAGGAGATTAATACTGACATTTTGCAGCGAGCAGTGTTGAACGATTTTACGATTGATAACGAATTCTTCAGTAGGATCTCAAAACGACAATATTTTACGCCTGCGCTGAGCAAATAAACCTCGTGCACCTATACCACCCGTTAACATCGGCGACCCCGCCAAATTGCCGCAGAGATGACGCAGCCGCGCACCAAGATGCGCTCGTGTAGCCCACCACGCCGCACACAATCCGTCCAAACTTAGCGCCAACTGGACAACTCGTCCTAGTTAGGCGGGATTACGGGCATGGGAGCTAAGCTCGGCTCGGCAACTAAATATTTCCTATTTTTCCGCCTCGGAGGCAATAACTTTCGTAATTAAGAGCCAGCCCTCGCAGCGAAGACCCATGAAACAACTGGACCCTGTCTAAAACTGTCGAACGCACTGCGACATATTTTTTCAGCTCGTGCTCGAGTCTCAATTTATGGTAACTTGTGTTTTTTCGTCCTGAGGGACTGAAGCGAAGTCAAATTGAGCGAGGGGGCTCAGTGAAGGGGCGGCACGAAAGACTCGAAGACAAGAGTGGGGCGCGCAGTTGAGGCAACACGGCAGCGCAGGTGCTCATGAAGTAGCTCGTGGCAAATGATTATTAACTAAGTAATATTTGCTATTTCAAGAACTGTGCAAAAGAGCAACGATTGGTTGCAATTATAGAATACTAACTGAAATACTCACTGAAAATACTGGTTACTCTGGATTAATGTAACCGGTCTATATTCAGCAAATCTTTGGAATTCTCATTAGAATGCATCTGGATGAAGATCCGTAATCTCAAAGATTAACGAGAAATTAACAATCGTAACGATTAAATATCCATATTTTTCATTTGCTGCAAATCATATTCTTTTTGGAAGCTAACGGCAATCACTTCTGGATAAATGTCTAAATTTATCCAAGTAATTAATACCATTTATGAAGTAAAAGTTACCAATGAGATGAGAAAATCTCCCTATGCTACTCACATATAATGCAATATAGGTCAAATATGAATATATGTAAGCAAACGAGTGAATATCTGTGTTCCTTGACCTAGGTAAAATTTGACAACGATATTCATACAAATGTTTACTTAAACCATGCGTAGTAGCAATGCGAACTTTACAAATTCGGTCTCAGCAACACGATAGCTAGTTTTTTGACATTAGTTCCACAAACCCACTAAAAGAGAGCAAAATCTTTCATCGTGGAATGTGTCAAATAATTACTTAATGCTCGAGGAAAAATATTTACTATCAGCAAATTACATTAAAACGTCCATTGTTATCGATCAGTTTGCATGCCTAAAATCCATTATTGATTGTGCTCAGAAAATTTTCAACATTCGATAGATCTGGAGACCGATGAGTGTAATGTTGATAGACCAGCTTTTTCAGTTACTTTGAATCTTTCTGGCAACACAGAACAGAACATTGTAGGGAATGAATATTAAGTTCGATCGAGAATGGTTTCTTTTACACCATAGTTAGCAGTTTTTGATTTTCGAAACTCGATGAGCGCACTTTCTGCTCAAGAAATTTCATCTGGGCGAAACGTGACGCTATGACTTCTTTGATGACGTCTCTGCCTGCACACGAGTTTGCCTTCTGCCCAGCCTATGAACTTGGTCGGCATTGTTGGTTAAAAATTCGACTTGAGTGCCAGTTTCTGTTATTGTCGAGATCATTCAATGTTTTTTTACCACAGTTACGCCTCAACCAGATTCGGGTTTGCGTCATCAAGCCAGGACACACCTTCACATCTTTGACTATTTCATGGTGTTGACGGAGATGAAAAATTTTTACTGCTCGTGTTTTTCTGTAAGCCTTGAATAACCTTGGAGTTCGCTTGGAAACAGTCCTTCATCAGTGATTTTTTCAGCATCCGTCGTGCTTCACCGGGTTGTGCTACAACACTTTTTCATAGCTGTTTTTCCTGGTGAGTAATTACTTTAATAAAATGCAAATTACTGAGCTTTTTCTATTAATGGTTAAGATTCCTCAGCTTAAAAACGCTAACATCTCCTTGAGAGTATATTATTTTCAAAAAAGAGTTGACACATAACGTCAAACAGAAATTACCGACAAGACTACCGTTTATTCACATGCAGGTTGCAGTATACGAAGAAGCTTACAAAGTTTAGAAAGTGTTTGTATATTATTATTTCCAGCATCGTTCCAAATTAAAGCCATGACAATACAGCGTTCACATGTATTACTATTATTCACATGACTTAATGTATCACATTAAGGGTACCGTCCGAAGCCCCTGCCAGGCCCCTGTCGGTCCGGTGAGCATTTTTCATGTTATTGTTGGAAAAGAACCCTTAGGTGGTGGACTATTCGGTCCTAAAATTTTATGGCGCTACGGACAATAAATCCCCCCCCTCCCAGGGGAGACAAATGGGACAAAATTTTTGAATTTTCGACCTGATTTTGACCCCATATAACAGAAAATATAAATGGAAATGGATAGTTTCCTAATATACTTTTGTTGGAAATGTTTAATAGATTCTAAATCTGTATCCGGTTTTGTTCTAGCAGCAAAACTCAATGAGTTGAAACGTTTTGAAATATCCATGAAAATGAACTCAAAAACCAGTATCTCAAATTTTTTTTAAAAACTAAGGCCTGAATCAAAAAAATGAATGTAAGAAATTGTGTTTCTTTTTAAAAGTTACATATTATAGTCAAATTTCATAAGAATCAGACTGAAAATGAAGAATTTCATAATTTTTATTTATACATACAAATTTTTTTTATTTATATTTTTTGGGGAAATCACAATTCTCACTGTGAATATGAAGTTATGCATGGAAATTATCGAAATAAAAAATTAAAACTGCATTGAGTTACATAAATTGTTCATTATAATTACACTTCAACAAAAATTTTGTTTTGGTTTATACCCAAAACATATACCTTTCAACATTCAAACTGTATCAACTCATTGAGTTTTGATGCTAGAACAAAACAAAAGACAGTTTTGGAATCCTTGGAACATTTCTAACAAAGTTATAATTTGGACTCTCCCAAATTTTATAAAACAAAAAAGTTATATGGCTCCAAACCCAAAATTAATTGTTTGTGATATTATAGAGTATCGCTTATCACAGAAATTTTTTTTCGAAATGTTAAAATTTTAAATTATAACTTTGTTAGAAATGCTTCAAGGATTCTAAAACTGTCTTTGGTTTTGTTCTAGCATCAAAATTCAATGAATTGATACGTCTTGAAACATACATAAAAATGCATCAAAATGCTAATTTTCGTAAAAAATAAGGCCTAAATCGGAAAAATGAACGGAGTAAAAAAGGTTTACTTTCAAAAAATACATATACTGGCCAATTTTCAAGCGAATCGGACGAAAAAAGGTCAAAATCCCGGACGGTACCCTTAAGTCATCATTTTGATAAGTGTCATACTCGCTGTAACATTACGCTGGATAGTGTAGCTATACTACAGCATCTGTGAATGAGGAGCGTATCATAGAACTGACAACGTAACCATTAGATTGGTTCACAACTTTTTTTTTATTCCGGGCGGTACATGGAAAATTAATGTCAGGCTGCTATTGGATGCATGAGATGTTTCGGAAAATAAAACTGCTCTGGGGTCGGTACCGATCTATCATTCAAATTGACGAAACTATTGAGAACAATCGGTTCCCTGCTACAATCGGAGCTACATCAGGAGACAGCGATCTAAGTCTTAAAATTACAGGAATAAATTAATTGTAACTTTCATGAATTTGAATGCTTGACAGCACAGTGAGTTGGTTTATTTCAATAGTAACACTTACAGCAAAGACGTAGAAATTATATTTTATTTGTTGTATGACGTGTTAAGACCTCTATATTAATGGGTATGGTATGTAACAGCCTTTTCACTCGCTGACTTGTCTAGCATAATGTTTTCCAATGTAAATTGAAAGAAAGTTGGCAACTAGTGCTATCTATACATGCATTCACTGTGTATTCGACATAATATTAATCACGTATATTTTGCCACATAGAAAACATTTTTGACTACTTTTCTGAAGTTGTTATTATTGTTGAAGAAATCAGACTACTGGAGTACAAAAAATACGAAAAGTCAGACGTTCATATACTCAGGCAGCGAGGTAACGTATTAGGCTCAATGAACTGTGAGTAACCATGAGTTTTCCCCTTCGTGACTTTTATCTTTGCTTTGTGAGAAGGTCTCTCACAGGGCGTCCCAAATCACGAGTTTTCAATGAGCAAAAATGTGCCTTTCACGTTTACAAATTGCCGTTGAGCGAAGCTCAATCTCCGCTTAATCAGAGAACGAATTACATTGGAATCAGCGTGAAAAAGTGTCGGCGAAAGAGATTTTCATGAAAATAGGTATTTCCCAATACCTGACGTTAATTCACAGGAAATGAAAAATATATCGAGAAAAGTCGCATAAAATAAACAAATTTACATTGCTCGTGAGAGCATCATCACTCACTTGACGTAGGGGTCGCAGGAGTGGTTGGAGGAAGTGCTGCGGCTCGGCAGGTTGCGCACCTTGAGCAACGTGACCAGCAGCTTCTCGCAGTCGTCCCGGTACTCGAGTCGGTACCACACCCGGCCCAGGTGGTCGTGGGGGTAGCACGGCAGGTCGCCTGGCAGCACGTCCCCGGTCGTCTTGTACAACTCGGGGTCCAGAGCGCCCAAGTTCGCGATGTTTGTACTCGAATCTGAAGCAAAATTAGGCTTTGTGAAAGTGTTCGCGAAAAATGACGTTCTTCCTAATTTTTAGCGTAAAAGTGCATGAGGGAACTCACACAATAAACATTCATAATTACTTCGACAAATTTGAAAATTAATTCCAGCAGTGGCTCGCGTATATTTTTATAAGAACGGCAACTTATAAAATTATCGGTACTTCTTCCAACAACCAGTGATGCAGCGATAAACAAGTGAAAACGGAAATGATGATGAAAGCAACCTATAGAAATTGGTTTGGCCAATTCGTTCAGCCGCGTATCCTTATTCTAGGCCCGTGCGGCGTGGTAACAAACTCATAGATGAACGCAGTCATTAACTAGCAGAAATTATGGTGAATGATGTATCATGTCTTACACTTGGAAATGACTTAACGGCGAACGAATGGACGATTCACATCACGGAATATCATTTTACAGGAGAAATAACCAATCATTAATCTGTACCTTTGACGTAAGTATGTTTCTTTACTTCTGCTTGAGTTAGTAATAAACTTTGTATAAATTCTTATTAAATATATCTTGAAAATTATGAAATTATATGCGCAGTGGGAGCTGACCCAGGGCACTGACAGCGGGCGCTAGTCCCGCTTCAATGTTTGCATCATCGCAAAAATTTAACTCGGGCTTTCTGGAACCCTCCAGCGTTGAAAAATTCTGAAACTAAAAACGAACATAATGTAAAAATGTAGAGTCTCATAGACAAAGACGGTAGTTTTCTTCTCATTAGACGTATCCAAGGCTGGAAACTTTCAAGAGTAAACTCGGCTGGACTCTTCTCGTAAGCGGCCTGAGTCCGCAGAGCCGAGAAGTGACTTCCTTGGGCTTCATTAGCGCGACGGGAGTTTTGCGGGACACAATGGCGGCGGCCAGCTCAGCAGCTTCTCTGCGATGGATAAATCTTTCTTTTTGGGCAATATCCGCTTCTGCTCAACAATGAATGTCAACTGGAGATCCCTTGGAGGACCATATTTCTTCTTAACCCGCGCACGGTCGCCCATCCCTCAGAAAAGTAGTCAATTTACCCGCGTTACTCTGCCGTTCCCTGTTCACTTACCGTAATAGGCAGAGATGTAAAAATATGAAGTAATGAGTAAAAAATGTTGCTTTACACTTTGATGTTGTCAGATTTTTGATAACTTGAACCGTTTCTTTGTAATATGGAGTCAAACTTCGTAGATTTTTGCACAACATTGCTTTAAAGAGATCAATGGCCATTTTTGTGTTTTGGGAACAATGTAATGTTTTTCACTGCTATTTTATGCAGAAAATCCTTCCAAACCTACTGATGTTTTTATTTTTCCTCTACAACAATTAGAAAAAAAGTTATGACCATTTATGTCTACTAGGTGTTATCCATTCTTCGTTTTAGTTCCTACATAAATGCATGTTTGCATGTCTGGTTATATTACTGTAAGTATAGTGTTTCGAAACTTGTAATTTTCACACAATATGAATAAAATACTGTTCTACACGCTACTGACTTCAGATTTGTCTTATTTGCCATTTTTACGAAATAAGGCGAAATAAGGCCCTGAGTAGTTTCGCTGGTAACTGAGGCTGCCACTGACTGTTCGCACGCACACCCTTTCACGGTCGCCTCATTTACCACACTGACTGTGCTTACCCCTCCCAACTTCCAAGTGGTTGGAGCTCTGCCTTAACCCCCACAATGTGGGGGTTTCTGGCTCCAGCTGTGTAGCACTCGCTGAGACGATCATTTTGGTGTATAACAACTTGGGGTTATGCCTTACGTCTGGCAACCAGTGAGCCTGGTAAATGAGGCGACCAGTTACAGTGCGCGGGTTAAGAATTATAAGGTAAAAAAATCCCCATGCCTTTTTTACGCTCTCTAAGAAAAAATTTTCTGTATCGCATCGTTTGGGAGACCAGACCACTGCAGAGCATGTTAAATTTAATTAAAAGATGTTTGCGAAAAGATTTGAGGTCCCCTTGCCCAGATGTGAGGATAGTTTGGGCGCCACTGGGAGAAGCGACCACGCATAACAATTGCGTTAAGAGACGATAGGCTGGAGCCCCCTGAAGAAAAGAGTGAAAAGAGAAGAATAAATGAGAAGATAAGAAGAAAAAGAAAAAACAGCCTATTTTGAATCATGTTGACACATAAAGTGTGTTTCATTGGCTTTCAAAATATCTTATCCTGAAGATATTACTTAAGTATCATAAAAGCCACGACAATGATTGAGGAAAAGATTGAGAGAAGAATCAGAAAATGTTTCCCTTGTTTTAGTTATACTAAGTTTGAGAAGGCTTATAAAACAGAAATACTGTAACACTTACATTTACCCATGAGCTTTGACTTTTGAAATATCAGGTGTTATTGTTGACAGTATTATGGATGGATGTAAATTACTGAGAATTAAATGCTATATCATCGACTTGTCAGAACTTTGAGAGTAATTTTTTGTGGACATACAATAACTTGCCGAAAAAATCGCACCTTACATTTCCACCCCCTTTTTATATTTATTTTGTCATATTTTTTCAGAGTTCATTACAGTGAAAGTATACATGACAACAATCTAGAAGTGCTCATCAAGTAGTTAAGACCTGTTTTGCAGCAGCGCTTTGAATCTATACCGTCATTTCTACCGGAGAAATGGGAATCGGTGGAAAGCACCTACCAGCACTTGATCAAGGACGCATCATTGGGTTTTATCAAAGTGGAAAATCTACCCAGGACATCTGTACAGTAACCAGTATAAATGTCAGAAATACACAAAAAATATTTCTTCGTTGGCGAACCAGGTTTATCTCGCGGAAACTGTAAAAGACCGAACATTCTTGATGACTGAGACACGCTCTCAGAAGAGATAGTCGAAGAAAAATCGGCGTTCACCGACTTAAATGAGTACTAGTGAGATTTGTTGAATTCTATAAACTATTTCTTAAAGGACTGATGACTGAGAATCGAAGAAAATAAATGTAGATAAATGCAAATCCACTGGAAGCTTAGTACCAGAAGCAAATTGGAAAAAACGTTTATTATTTGTTCAAAAAAAAAACGAGATTGAAGTGCTGAAGATTGGAAGCATGTAACGTAGCCTCTCAGAACGATGGGGAGGGATGTTAGGGCATGGCGACAACAATACAGGAGGATATGGATCCACCTTAAATCGTCCCAACTGTTCAAGCCTCTAGAGGCTGGGTTATGGCAGTTTTTGCTGGGATGGACATGGGTATGCGATTCTTTGGAATAATAAAATGAACTCCTACGACTATTTGTATGGACTTTCAGACCACGTTCATCGCTCCACGAAGTTTTATTTTCCTGATGGCAACAGGATCATCCTGGACGACGTTGCTCGCATCTTCAGATAGGTTTACTGCAAACGAGGAAACATTTAAGGACATGGACTTGTCACAACAACGTTTTACTTGAGCTTGTTTGAAATTTTAAGGGAAGAGCTTGAGTGGAACCTAAGTGTCACGTCGCCCCTTCCTTCAATGTTGACTGCTACGGGAGACATGTTGCTTCAATTATAGTCAAAAATAGAACTGACGAGGATCCAAAATATTGTAGAAGTAATGACAGGAAAACCTAAAGCTGTTATTAGAGCTAAATGCGGTTTAATCGCTTACTAATAAATCGCAGAACCACGCAACTTTTCTAGGCTGCTTAAAGAGCTTGAATGTTTTTTATCTGGGCTACACTATTAAGTCACGAAGATGATGTAAGTTCAGTATGATTTTTGATTTGTGCAACTATTTGGAACAATAGTGGTCGTTGTTTTGATGAACCATCATTAGAAAGATATTTCTTTATAAATCTGATGAGGAGCCGACTATTGATTTCCAAATTCCAATTTCTTTTACATCGAAAATGTGAATTGTCTTGCATGTCACATTTGATATGATTTGTGGGATGTCCGCTGACGAAGAAAATGGCAGGCTTCTTCACGAGTACGAGGCCATGTGCCAACATTATTGTATCAACATGGTTTAAAGAACAATTTCCAAGCTAAATTATTTTGACTTTTTTATTGCATAAAATTGGTGCGCAGTGCAATTTTTGGTCAGTGGAGACATTTAATGTATAAATACCTGAAAAATATTGCGTGCCTAATAAGTTTTTTAATTCATTGAGGCCACAGGACTAAAGGCATCAATCACGAAATCAGAATATGTCATTTTTGAGTTGGGGCGTCCATTTGTCGATGTCAAGAAAGTCAACGAAACACACGGATGTCATGATTTGAATTTTATGCGGGCGATCATGCAATGTCTTTCCTTTAATCTGTTTTAACCCTTTAACGTCCGAATTTTTGTACTCATATTACCGTTAACACAACCACCGTCACTAAACTGGCGCTGGCATCTGGCAGTCACCGATATCAGGATGGGATAAGAACTGCCACTCGGCAGAGAACTTCAAAGAACACATTAGGGAACTAATTGAATAAGAAATAAAATAAATTGAAGGGGAATTTTGAAAGAGGACACTGGTGTCCTCTGGGGCGTTAAAGGGTTAAGAATATTATACCTCCCGGAAAAAGTGTCAAGAAATTTTTAATCAATAAACTTCAAATTTCGAGTTATATTAGAGACGTAAGAATAAAAGATCCTATTTGTGAATTCAATTAAAAAAATTGTTCTATCAAAAACTTAACATTTGAAGCAGCAGAAGATATAAAAATGTGCTCAGAGGAACCCACTGTTTCGATATTTTATTTTAGTGTATCACAATAAGATAGAGAGAGACAATCATATGCATTATAGATGGTTTTCTAACTCGAAATTTGTAATGGATGCAAGTATCTACCAATAGTAGCACTCCCGCTCATGCTGCTGCAAAGTATTTATCTGTATTGGGGGCTTCATTCCAAGAGTCGTTTAGCACATTATATATTAGAAACTAGGACTTGCATAATTTGCAATTTAAGCGTTGGAAATACAAACAAAAATATATATGTTAATTTTGAGCTTATTATTTACTTCATTTTCCTCGTGGGCCCCTAAAAAATATTCATGTCTACACTATCCTCCTGCGATGAAAATTTTCTTCACGCTCTTGGCCTCTTTGACGATCTCGGGCGCAGTTGGAAATGTCGAGTTGATGATCGAGTTCTACTTCCGCGCGTTCGTTGAGATGTGCTACGGGTGCATGCAGACGTTGGTGCCGGTGGGAAAACTCGATCGCCTGAAGCGTTTTTTAAACCCTCGCGAGAGGTGCTTAGGATACCTTTACCAGGGTCGGACGATACTGTTTGTGTGGTCTGCTCTGATGATGCTTGGAGATGAGTTACGCTGTTGTTGATATCAGAATTCTTTACTGCATGAGACGCCGTAACCATTTTGAGCTTATGAGAATTTTGACATAGTAATTTTACTAGGGAGGCTTTCAATTTTTCACAGTTGCACTTCATATTACTTGTAGAGGCATTATAGTTTTTAGTGAAACCTCCGTACGGAGATTTACTGCAAGATGTAATTCTTCAGCATTCCGAGTAACTGAGCAAGTTGCGTATAGATGTATTGTGTATTTGCAGAATATGGTTTTTGGAGACAGAGGAAGAGAGGTCCACGTTGTTTATTGATGACTCTTGATGTTGATGCAAGTAGCTACTTAAATTGCTTTCAAGAATACCAATTGGAATGTAAGGGCTAGAGGAGATGTTGGCGGCTAGTTGTTCTTTGAGATTTGAAGGCACCGCCTTTCAAAGTTGGACTGAGGAAGCTGCCAAAGAAAGAGTAGATAAGCGGAGGGGCATTTGAACAATAATCGTCATTAATTAGAGTGCCAGCTGGTTGCCTTTTTGACGTTTGATGCTGTGGGGATATTTTTTTAACACTTTGACTTAGGCTACTGAATATTAAGTTCAATGCCAAACTCAAATTTAAAGTCAATTGTAGTAAAATATTTTAAAAATACCAAACATGAACTGGATCGTGCCTTGATTTAGCTTTGGTTAAGTATTTATGAAAACTGAATTTGCGACTTCTGGTTGGTCAGCAGCATTATGAAAATTACCTCCGTGTACCACCGATGGCGCAAAGTCAAAGTAATAAATTAGTGCAATAGGGCAGATTGACATCGTCATTTGCAGCAAATGCAATTATTGAATTGAGTGCACAAGTTTTATGAGCACGAATGTGAACATGGAAGTGGATATTTTCTTAATGAAGATGAATTAGTTATGAAAGATGGAAATAAGAATAGAATTTGCGAAAATTTAATGTAGAAAGGAGAGTATGAGGCTTAATGCGAGACAGGAAGCTGCTGACAACTGGCTGTGAGGTTGCGGTCACTGCGTAAAGCGCTCGTCGTGTCTGAGCAATCCCATTTTGACTGGGCACGGACCGCCGAAAGCACCGGACTAGCAAGCTCCGACCCCCAGTAAACTACTCGAAACTTTTCAGTCTTTCCTTCCCTACCTGACGACAGCGGTGGCTCCAGTTTCGGGGCTTACACATGCAGGCTGTTGCTGTCGTGTCTTTTCACACCGCTTAAGGAAGTAATTCCTCATCTTTTCCCATTGATAATTTAGTTAGCATTGAAAGCCATTGAAGAGACGTAGTATTGATAAAGTTCAACTCGTATTGTTCAAGAGACGTTATACTGATGAAGGTAAACTCAAATTGCTTGAGTCATTTTCAATGTTTCAGAACGGAATTCTAATTTGAATTGTAAGAGACACGGCAATTTCTTATGGGAAAAAAATCATTTCAATTCTTCCCGTGAATTTTGATCCTTCTTATATTTTTAACTCGAGTTATCGAATTTTCTCACTGTAAGAATCACAGCAATTATTCGGGTAATAAAAGCTTATTTTAGAGACCAGAAATCGACTAATGTACATCAGAGTTCTCAGTACAGCCTTTTAAGGACAGTTTAAAAGTACTTCACCAAACTTATTATTCATTCAGTCTCTGAAAAGACCCTAGTTTGGCAACGAAACAATTTGTATACTGTGACGACGCTGGCGATTGCAACACTACCGGCATTGGCCAGTGACACTGACGAGCGTAAGAAGTCAATATTGGTGAGGAGGCAGACTAGAGGCGCACAAAGAGGAGGTGAGTGTAGGCTTGCTGACGGCCGGACGGGCTTGCTGACAGCTCTGAGTCCGAGTGAGGACCGACACAATTTCACACGCATAGGCCTCAGTTCGAGTTGTGTGTTTTATGAGGTAGTCTTTCCCTCATATTTTAAACAGTTTGAAGCATATCTCTTTGGCGCTTCAAACCACCACGTCCGGAGACGAATAAATAAAAAGTAAAGGTTGTATCACTAATTTTCTGTAAATTAATGTACTAATGACGCCACGTTAAAAAGTATATAACTGGCACTGAATTAGGTTATAGGTACGTGTGATACATTCCTATATGAAGAAGAGAGTGCTGATAAAAACCTAATACTTCAGTTTTTATCGTAGTATGAATGTTTAAGACCATTTGAGGCATTTATAAACTTTCCAAAAGGAAATCAATATGAAGATCTATCTTGAAAACATCAGATGCTACAGCTAGCAGTCAATGAAAGAAAATAGTGAGCAATTCTCTGAGTAAAAAAAGTGCGATTTCTAGTAATCCCCAGGGCTAGACACTTCAGTTTCTTTTTCAGACCATTGAGTTTTTTCGTGTGTTTCTTTTGTTGAAGAGCGAAAATTATTGCTGGAAAGATTGATTCGTTAGTTCGTCTCAGTCTCCCTTTCCACAACAAAGATGTTCAAAGGGAGGAAGGATGAAGGCACCATTTAGTTTGGAGTTTAGAGAACGTGTGGTCTATGCAGAAGGTATGTTCCCGCACAGGATCCTTTGCGCATAGATACAGTAAGTTGAACAAGAGGGTTAGGAAATAAGATAGAAAATGAAGAAGAAAGTCAAAGGAGCTGAAAATCAGGACAGCATTAAATAAATAAAAGACGGTCCATAACATAGAGAAAATATTATTCAAGGAAAAAAGAAGATCAATCAAACCCACAGCTCGGGACTTCACATTTTTCCTTCGGGAGTGCTATACTGGAAAGATTGACGCCACAGTTGATCGAGAGTAGCTGGCGTGAGGAAAAAGCAGTTGATCTTTCACTTTCTTCTGCCTTCTGTAGCAGAAGAGATCCATGGATCCTTCTTGTACGTAACTTCTCAATAAGATTGATATTATAGATTAAAAATTAGTTTCAACCTCCTTAAACCGTAATAAAGGTAGTCCAAGAGAAAAATGAGGAAAGCATCATTAAGAATGGTATTAAGGGAGCGGGGATATTACGTACAAGTTGTGTTCCCCATCCTGTGCAAGAAAACAACAAAATTGAAACAAGTTAGTGAAACAAGATAAAAGTTGAAGATGACAGTAGTAATTAAAAAATTGGTGATAAAAACCGTTTTCCGTAACAAAGCAAAAAATCATTTTCTAAAAAAAAGAGTTATATTTCCTAACCTTCAGCACGGAAGTTCATATCTTCTCCGTAGGAGAGCTTTTCTGCTATTGCTTGCAGTAACCTCATATTTCTCATCATCTGTGTCTAATTTTCGTCAACACTAATGGGCCGAATAATATTGAAGGAAAAGAACAATATAGAGTAAATTATCATAGAATTGAACAGTATTACTCATTTGAACAGTATTACTCGTTTCTACTTCATTTACAATATCAGTCTCTAAAATCCCGTCATGACTATTCCTTAAGAGAAAAAAACAGTTGTCGTACCAGTAAATCATTCAATATCTGGCATCTCTGAGTCCAGAGGCTTATTGAATTATCGAATAGCTATCAATCGATTTCAGTTCACTTTTACTTTGGTTTAGGGGCTTTTGCTAGTTTTTATACATTAGTGGTGACTGCCGACTAGTAATAAAATCATTATTAATTTTGTATTCCACACTCCACAGTTGAGGTATTTTGCTCTGTAATACATAATTTTACATCATAATAATTTTTTTACATATGTACGCACGTCATTAGCACACACACTAAACGGAATCGTTGAACGAAGTTACGTTTCACAATTCCAAAATGGATGTGATGCACGATATCAAAATGGTAATCAGAACTGAGAGATTACGAAATATGGCATCATTAGGCATTTAAGTCAATTACTCAGAAGTCTCATTACCCCAACACTAAACCGACCATCACCTCCGCACCTGGCCATCACCTCCGCACCTGACCATCACCCCCGCACCTGATCATCACCTCCGCACCTGACCATCACCCCCGCACCTGACCATCACCCCCGCACCTGACCATCACCTCCGCACCTGACCATCACCTCCGCACCTGACCATCACCCCCGCACCTGACCATCACCTCCGTACCTGACCATCACCTCCGTACCTGACCATCACCTCCGCACCTGACCATCACCTCCGCACCTGACCATTACCTCCGCACCTGACCATCACCCCCGCACCTGACCATCACCCCCGCACCTGACCATCACCCCCGCATCTGACCATCACCTCCGCACCTGACCATCACCTCCGCACCTGACCATCACCCCCACACCCAAAATGCGTCCAGGCGGTCAAGCAAATCCCTCAAATTGCTGTTTGCTTTCATGCTCGCAGCTTTTGCAAACTGTTTTGGCTTGATGCAAAGCATTTCAAGCGTTTATGGAATTTTTATTAAAGGCTGTTTTGTCCGACTGTGTTGGAGTGCGCTTTAGTCCTCGAATAGTTTTCCTGTTCTATTGTGGTGGTTATTTCTGCTTCTGAAAAGAAGCATAGCCCACAAAAAACGTCGAATGTTGTTACCATGGCGTTGTTATAACCTACTATTTGACAACATGAAACGAAATATCATAACTTTTTTTTTTGGTGGCACAGTTTTTCAAGAGAAAATTAATCTATTGATAGCTTAGGACTCTCTCTCTTTTGAATTAAGCTCTCTTACTTTTCAAACATTTTGAAAACTCTTCTTAACCTCTGAGGGGAACAATTTTGCTTCTCAAGTCTTAGACTGGCTTCTCAGCGCGATTTCAGAGATTCATAATCCCTATTCACACAGTGATTCTCTCGCGAACACTCGAGAAGAAGACTTCAATTTACTGCAGCCTGTTCCTGCGCTGATTTCAATGCCCTGCATAAGTTAGTTGCAGAAAGGGCAGAAAAAATCGTGACACATTGATATGCACCTCCAGAAATACGGACATCTCAGAAATATTTAGTTCAAAGATCGTCATCATTTGGTTCAAGGAATGCCGGAAAAACAACTAAAGAGACGTAGACATAACATTCTAAATGAATGAAATGAGGTTCTTTCGTCATTCGGTTACTAACCAACTGTTAGTACAGTCACAGAACATGAGAATGATAGTTCAGACTGTTGATGGAAATCTTACAGCGAGTCCTAATAGACTCGTAAATTTCATTTAATTCATAACTAAATCACTTTAGGCTAATTAATTTGAAAATATTTCAAAGCACAGTCACAAAAGATATTCACGCTTTACTACGAGCAATACGTTGTTTATCTGTACGATTTCGAACAAATTTGAATGAAGCAGATTTCATTGCATGTCGTTCGCTACTAATCTAAACCATAACAAGCAAAGCATTATTTGATTTCCTTTAATGAAAATTTCCCCTCCACGTACAATTCAGTTATCGTAATTAATTGTTGCATTTTCAAATATTGAACAATTGTCGTAGTAAATAAAACGTCAACATTAGGTAATAACATTATTTTACTAAGTTGCAGGTAAAAGCTAATTATTCAACTGATTAGTTTTGAGATTATTGCCTTCCCCTTTGCCGTGCTTGTTGCCATATTGCCCCTCATGCAGTGTTTTTGTTACATTACCGCACTTGCAGTGCTTGGGGCCACATTTGCAGTGTGTTTGTCCCATTACCACATTTGCAGTACTTGCTGCCACACTTGCAGTGTTTTTGTCACATTACCACACTTGCAGGGCTTTGGGCCATACTTGCAGAGTTTTTGTCACATTACCACACTAGTAGTGCTTACTGCCACATTGCCACACTTGCAGTGCTTGCTGTCACATCGCCACCACTTGGTTCGGTCCCGCGTGAATGTCTCTTTAGACCAAGGGGCTAAACTTTGTGCCTGAGGGGTTAAGGTTCTACTCTGGGATGGATAAGGTAAGGACAATAAAATGCAAACTTGTGCTCTCCAAAGTTGCATTTCGCTATAACGCTGTAGAACATGCTTGTGGCCTGGGTTATCGGGTTGGCTGCGAGGAGGAGTGAGGGGTCTTAGTAAGGCAATGCCGGTTTTACTTGTTATAAGCCTGAGGTTGAGATATTTGAAAAGAGTTGGAGAATGAGGACTGAGAGGAATCTTGACGGCTTACTGTTGATGGGAAGACTTTAGTTGTGCGGTGGAGAGCGCTTCATGTACAGATCTCGCTCCGTGAACGTCAGGCTGCGGGTTTTGGAGGACTTGAAAGCTAGATATTGGTTGGCGCAGGATGCGAGCTTGGTGTACTGTATTCGGACCAGTAGCTCGGATTAAGTTGGCGTGGAAAAGTACTTGTCTGGAGGAATTTTTTCCCAACCCTTTTCAAGAGATTATAGATTATAAGTTAATTTGAGCCTCCCTAATCACAACAAAGATGTTCCGAAGAATCGAAGAATGAAAGCACCATTTAGTATGAAATTAAGGGAACGCGGAATCCGTGCGCGAGGTATGTTCCTACACACGATCCCTTGCGCATAAAAACAGTGAGTTGAGAAAGAAGTTTACAGAACAAGATAAAAGTCGAAGGGAAAGAGATATTGGCTGGAAAAAGGACAGAAGTGGACCGAAAAAAAGAGGTCTGTAACGATGCAAAAATCCAATTTGATTTCAACAAAAAGAAGGCCAACATAACTGTTAGCTCAGAACTTCACATTTTCTCTTGTGGATGCTAAGTCTTATTGATATAATAGTTGTTTATCCTTGAACTGTTTTCGAATGAACTTTTCAGAGCTTCAGTAGCTCGATGAGAAGCAACACTAACTTCAGATTACAAAAATCGGACTTTCAAACATTTCATGTTGTTGTAGCGATACAGCCAGCTGTGGAAGTTCCCTGTCGACTTGATAATTCATCGTGGAGATTTTTGCGGCCAAACATGCTGTATGTTCTTGCTCCTGCAAAAATAAACTATTTCGCACCCTTGCAGGGTTTCGCATGCGTTCAAATTTATTTGGGAAAGCTAAAGCTTGAGGATTTTGGTGCGAAAAATTTTCACGTAGAGTAGTCAAGTCAAGATCCAAACTTATAATGCTGGCTGTACCGTTACGACAGCGTGAAATGTAAGAAAATTCGGCCCAAAATAAAGAAAGTATTGTTTGTTGTTTAAACTCGAAAACTGATCTTGATCTCACTGATATATCCTGTTGAATGTATAAAATCAATAGAGTGAGCTGTTTTGTTGGAAAGAGACTATAGCGTATTTCTGAAATGCCTTTCAAATTTCTATGTTCTTTTAACTCATAAGTAAAAATTTGTTTGAGATGCGAATTTGTGTTCTCGTGTTCACGTTCGCACTTGATTCAACCGAAACAAATTTTTATATGTTTAGAAATTAAAATCAACAAACTGATGAATGCAAATTCTTGACGCCTGAGAAATATTCATTGGGAGCCTGGAACATCAACAAGAAAATTTTCCTGAAGTCTTTTATTCTCGAAGTTGGATTTAGCTAAAAGATTAAAATTGGTAACTGCGAGAAGTTTTTCAATTAAAAACATTTCTCCGATATGTTTTCATGTACATATTTCATGTACTTGTCCAAGAGAAGGTTTCTCTAGTCAGTAGTTTTTCTTCCATTTGGAGGTCTGAGAGCTGCTGACCCTTTTGCATCTTGAACGGTGACATGCATAAATCTTAAATTTAGGAACAATGCCTCAAAATAGTTTCTCACACACTTCATTTCTGTGTGTGACTTCTAAATTCACCTCTTTGTCTGTCGTCTGGCTTTTGCATTGACGGTTTTAACAACTTTGGAGATCAAGAAGCTCAAAGGCGACCATTTCGCTCTTCTATAGCCCCAAGTTCGAAGTAGACGTTGTGTTTCATCATGGAATTTGGTGCCTTAAGTAATTTACCAACTCTGATTACACCTCACTAGTATTGCGTACCATACTGATAATTGTACATTTATTGCTGATTCTTTCAAGTATGTTAAATAATAGTATATTAATAGAATGAATATAATGTTTTTGACGTTTATGAACCATTGCTTGAATAAGAGTTATTCTAGCACTAGATCAAAATTTTTTGAAAATTAGTCGAAGAACTGTTTCTATTCTCTGTAAATACGATGATTCATAATTTCTTTTTAATTGAAAAAATAAATGAGATTCTCCAGAACAGAGAATATTTCCCTCGGGAAAAATTTAGCTTAACACGAACTGAATCATGATAAAAACTTTGAGAACTTATCTTGAATAGAAAGTTCCTACCGAGGATTTCAACTCAGAGCAGAGAAAAGTGCATATTACATTAGAGCGAAAACCAACCAAAGACGCTAATGAGACTCGGCTACCAATCCCTTCAAAGCGTGGCGATTCAGCAGGAAAGCAAAGCCTATTGCCTACATTGCGCGCAGCTTCGAAGCTCACGTCTTGTATTTCACTCTCGGAAGAAAAATACCGCAGTAATTCTGGAATTACACAACTGACTTTAATTAGTTAGCCGGATACAGTCGGAGAAAACTGGGTAAATTTTCTCCGTCACGAAAAGTAGATTGGATCATTTCAGCGAACAAAACACTGAACTTGAGGCCACGCGACTTTCTGTTCTGCTGGAAGCCGTGGTTACTACAGTACTACGACTTGACAAATATTTTCCTTACTGTTTATCGAACACAATGATTTTTGTGTTAAATTTTTATCTATTTACACTTTTCTATGGAAGAGTTGGATAGAAACATCAATGAAAACATATCAACAAATTTTCATCAGTTGATAAACGCAGTAAAAATAGCGAAATCTCATATCAACGATCCGGGAAGGCTTACTCCTTCCCAATATTTATATACTTTAAATGATTTGGTACTTAAAGTGTATTCATCATTAAAACCTACAGACTTACAGAGCAATGCAAATGGAAACCAAGACACACTACATGTAACATCCACAAAGGTAGGTTTACAGTGTAAAGAGCTCCATTTTTGAAATGCCATTGTATATCTTGTTACATTAATCAGACTCTTAAATGATAATATGCTAAATTTTGTTTCGTCTCTGAACTTTCTTCATTTAAATAAATTTCGACAACACTGTGTAAATACGATGAATAAATTTAACAATAGTTTTCCAACTCCACATTCTTTGTGATATACACACAATTTGAAGTTACCGCTTCCCTCTGTAGCTCACTTGCTCTTTAGTTTGATTATAAGTTAGCTCAAGGGGGTCATCTCAAGATTTAGACTATTTTCATCCGATTGGTTGGAAATTTGGCCAGTATGTGTATATGTTGAAAGTTAAATTTTTTTACTCATGTAACTTTTTCGATTTAGGCCCTTTTTTTACGAAAAATTAGTTCTTTGGTACATTTTCATGGATATTTCATAAAAGGACTCGTCATTGAGTTTTGATGCTAAAACAAAACTAAACACAGTTTTAGAATCCTTGAAGCATGTCTAACAAACGTGTCCGTAGCGCCAGCCGTGTCCGTTTTATATCTACTGTCCATAGCGCCATAAAATTTTGGGACCGAATAGTCCACCACCTAAGGGTCCTATTCCAACAACAAAGCAAAAAAAAGCTCATCGGACTGACAAAGGCCTGGCAGGGGCCTGAGATGACCCCCTTAAGGCTCACTAACCACGACATGGGTGTTACAAAGAAAGGAAAGAGGACGGAACTATTTAGTATGGAATTAAGGGGACGGGGAATCTTTACACAGGGCGTTTTCCCACGCCAGATCCTTCAACAGGAACGAATGAGTGAGGAAGTAAGTTTTCGAAAAAAGATGAAAGTGGAAAAGGTAGTAGGTGCTGAAAAAAAGACAACGGTGAATAGAAAAACATGGTCAGTAATAAACTTAACACTTAATTTGTTCCCACGAAAGGTCAACTCAAATTTCAGTTCGGAACCTGACATATTCCCCTCCAGGAGCACCTATTCCCATTGATGCAATAGTTGTATTTCCCGGAGAGGACCCACTTACGCTAGCCGATGTTTGAAGGTTTCATGAAAATTTTCCAAAAGATGCTCTTCGAGTTTCACACTTAAAATGCCTAATTTAATTGAACTATACATCCATTGATAGATATCAGTTTATTTCCTCGTGAATTCACCCTTTAATTCTTTTCAGCTAAAAAATGACGAAGATCGTCCACTCTGTGTAAAGACTGTCTATGTTGAGTTGAGGCGCCGGGTTAAAAGTTCTGTAAAAAGAGGTTTAGATGCGCGCAAATCCTGCCATTGAAACAGTTCCTGTCTTTAGGAATCCTTTTCTGTCAGAAGTTCCACACAGCAATAGCAAACCGAGTTTAATATAATATTTTCCCAACATTTTTCATTTTAATTTACTCCCGTCCAATAAAACATTTCAATATATTTCGGGAAAAACAAACCCAAATATTCTTCCAGGAAAAACAAGTGAATTTTTTACGAGAAAAACAAATAAACTTTTTACACAATATTTGTAGGTTTGCAGAAAAAAAAAATTAAACCAAAAAAGAGCACAATTCTTGCTTCAACATGACGATATTTTCATCGGGCAGAACAAAGGATCAAACGCAAAGTCCGCTTGCAAAGAACATAGAGAACTTGCACGGCACCTGAGCATAGCTGGTGCTCAACGTGGCCGTCATTGTCTGCGGTGGAAGCTTTGTGGCGATCTTTGAGGGCGTATCGTAAACAGCGCCGCAGGAGCCGTGCAGCGCTGGTCGTGAAGCTTTGAAGCTGGCGTGAAGCTGCTGCTGCTGCTGCTGCTGCTTCAAAGTTTCGACCATGGACGACGACACGTTTGGAATTCCGATTGGAATTTTTATTCGAGTTTATTGTAATTGGGCGTTTTCGTTTTAAACAACTGACTGAAAATTTAAATGAGCGTGGTCCATTACTATAAAAGAAAGCGGATAAAAGATCGATGCTATGAAACTGTGTTTAAAAATACTGATGCAATTTAGGAATGGTAATGGGAAATAAATTTTTGGATTTCTTTGCACGTACGTTTTTATAAGTTCAGGAGTGCATCTGTAAATTAAAATGACCTTTGGAAACGTTGGCGAATTTTTCTTCAAGAGCATGTGATTCTCATCAAATGAGTTTCACAAACATGTACACGTCGACGTTTGTATTTTCACAATTCCTTGCATCCCAAAGGCAGCGACGCACGAGTGAATGGTTCTGTACTCTCGAGTTCTGGAGTGTTCCAGGTAGAAAAACGGAAAACTTTTCCTAGCAAACGAGCCTTTTCTCAACTATTGCCGCTGTCTTACTAAGAGCTTAAAAATACTATTGTATATTAAATTTAAATGTCTCGTAACAACTGTGTATTTGTGCTATAAAAAAACGGTTCCATCTTTTCTCCATTATTTATATACTTAAAGTGATTTGGTACTTATAGTGTATTCGTTATCAAAACCTGACAGAATTACAAACCAACGCAAATGGAAACCAAGACACACTACAGGTATCATCCACAAAACTGAGCTCGATGAGAAAGAAGAGTTCATCAAATGAAAAAGGAACTCGAAGCGAGGGCTTACGATGTGAGAGAGAAGGAAAGGAAATGCTTGAGAATTATGAAGTGATGGTCAATGACACATCTGCTCAATGATAGTAAACGACCGCACGCAAACGACTATTAGAGATTAGTCTGTTTGGTAGGAGATTAGATTTTGATGAGCATTGCGTAACTCATTTGCTTGGAATTTTAAAATTATAGACGAATGTATGAGATAGTAAAATTAATTTATTTCAA
This sequence comes from Morinoia aosen, assembly GCA_030386875.1. Classification (NCBI taxonomy): domain Eukaryota; kingdom Metazoa; phylum Arthropoda; class Malacostraca; order Amphipoda; family Talitridae; genus Morinoia; species Morinoia aosen. The sequence goes on along the minus strand of CM059575.1, from coordinate 55,010,695 downwards.
TCACATATTTTTTTTCAAACAAAACCTCAAAGGCCCTTCAGTCTGTACTGTATATTACAGCATGAGAAGGCTACTTATATAGAGAGCCTAGTTTTAAAGCCCTCATTTTCTTTCACTAACACGTGTTCAACAGATTTATCTCAATTTGAAGTGTTTTTAAACCAGTGTTTTTAATATCCTATTTCATTTTACGAATTAATCTCCTGAAAGGAAAAAGTTATCAGCGATTAAAAAATATTCGGCAAAGAAAACCCCCAGCAGACGTCTCAATGACGTCACATGGTGACTACTGATATTTCATTTCCAAATTTTACTACTTTTTACTACCTTCAACGGCAAAAAATTATTATCTTTTTTTACACAATGAATGTTGTTCAAATGTCCAGAGGTAAGTAATTGGCCTATAATGAGTAATTTGAGTCAATAATATACGCAATACTGTCGTGGTTGTCGTTCTTTTACCACATCGTCATCGTGACTTTCTCGTTTCTCCGTTGAGCATGTTTATCTCGAAACGTAGTTTATTCGTTTCCTATCGTCGTGATGCTTGATTACACCACTTTAATATATTTTAATAATAAAGACGTGACTTAATGTCCTCGCCTTGATTTTAATCATTAATAATCTATTAGCCTAGCTGCCACCACCTCTGAGAGAGGAGTATTATTTTATTATAAAGACAATGAGTTATTATTTTGGTAACGTATTTCATGCCTCGAATGCCTTGTCTCTCATTTCCTCAACGCAGGAGAATGATACACAATCGTAAACTACATGGTAAATTTACTTCCTAAGAATCAGTTAGGTACGCAACACAAATATTAGCTAAAGAATTCACTACATAAACTTCACTTGCTTATAATCTACGTTAATCTGCGTTACGGACTAAGATATTAATAAGGAAAGGTTTCACAAATGATCGCGATAAAGAAAGAACACTCATCTTAGAGAAAGGTGGAGATGTGCCTCGACTGGCGGTCACGGTGCCGGGCTTGGGTGTTAGCGTAACCCCGAAGAAGATGGCATCTTGGTGCCTCGTAATGTAGAACCGTCACAGTAACGGTTTGGTAGTCGTTCACTCATGAAACAGTTCAGGATGAATAGCCCTCACAGGTCACTTTACTAATCAGGCGTTCATTGAATGCTTACTGGCTTTGTCGTATTTAGTTATTATGTGAGTTTGCGGCACTGGCGCCCACACCCGAAGGTGCGGCCGAAGATTTTAACGACACGACACAGATGTTGCTCTTGTCGTGGGTGGTGCCTCACTGACTGCTCTCACCCCAGCCTGTCGCTTGCACCCTGAGTTCACAAAAGGACGATAATGTTCTCGATTGTACGTCGCTCGATCGAATAACAAAGTCATTCTAACATATATGGAAATATGCCTAACTGAGTCAATAACATCCCTATGAATTCCTATTATGAAATACGTAATAAACTACAAGAAATCAATTCCTAGGGAATAGAAGAATTACATATTAAAGTTGCATGTGATAGCGGTAGACGGCAGCTCCTCTCGTTCATTGGGAGACCTCGACGTAACACGTACAAGACGATGAGATTGGTCTCGAACTCTCCTCGATATTTGACGCGTTGTTCCGTTGGCAATTCGCGACAAAGATGGAATATCTTCTCAAGTATGATGGTTGACGTATTTCTCTTTACAGCACAAAAAAAGATTTTCTTGAACGCGCAGATTGAAGAATCATTACAATACCAAAGGTTAAAAAAATCCAAGTTTCTTAATACTTAAAATACTTAATACTTAATGGAGCAACCGAAGCTTTACTGCAAAAAAATTACCTAAATTCCTAAGGTACCCCCATCCTAAATGGACTCCAACATAAGTATGGCGAAGACCTTGTCTTAACATCTTTAAACTATGAGGGCAACAGTTCATCATATGGAAAAAATAAACTAACTGGAAACTAGTAGACACCAGGCGATTGTCAGATCCCTTTTCAGCAGGGTAGAATATCAAGGAATTTCATGATGACAAAACACTATGGTACTTCAGAAATATGAATTTGTAAATTATTTCTATCGCACCTCAAAATCTAAATCGGCTTCCTAATTGCGATCAATAATAACAAATAGGTTATGAACATGTTATATTACGGAACCAATCACGAAAATGCAAATTTCATGTAGCTTTCCTATATACTTTTAGTAGAAGAATGAACTTTGATTACATAGAGCATCTCCATGCTATGACGACATCCTGGAGGAAACTGAATCGCCATGACTGCCAAAAGAAACTTCAAAGGAACTAAACTCTCGTTCAAATGATGACACATTGTATTGAAAGATAATTTTCTAGCATAATTCTTTCTGTATTTGGACATAAATTACCGTCACTGGAAAAAAACTTTCAGCTTTACAAAGAGGTAATTTAAAAAAAAACATTTATAGTTTCAGTAAATCGTTGTTTCCCTAAATCGAAGTGGACAGACTCGTCTTTTCAAAAAAGATAATACAGCTCACAATCAAGCTCAGGTCCAAAAAAACACTTTCTGGATATAAATGAACTGCAGAGAAGTTCCTCTGACGTCATTGTAATGTTTCTATCCTGCCGCAACAACTTGGAGTGTGAGAATATTTGTCTTGGAATAAGAATTGGAAGGCTACATCAAGTTTATGATAATCAAGACCTTACCAGCCAAATATATGACTTTGAATTAAACATTATTCATTTGGAGGAATTGAAATGTAATAAGTTTGATTCACGAATTACTCATCTGAAATTGCAGCAGGAGTCTCTAAAAGCTAATTGAGAATAATTTTATTTCTGTGCTTGCATTTGTGAATAAAATACTTTAATTTTTGAGTATCAAGTGCACAAAAATAACAATTAGGCCAACTATGCTATATATCTTATGGGCAACTGCATCCATTAAAGATGAAATCAAATAAAATGTAATAGATATTTAGTAATAAGTACAACTAACTATTTAAAAATTTTGGCTAGTTGTTAATGTTTATTCATAAAATTTGAAAGAAAAAGTTCACAAGATGCTTGACATTTAAAAGAATCGTAATTCGTAATAAAATATGAGTTATTTTACTTGACAAACATATTTCAATCAAAGCCACTTGATATGCTACCACAAGACAATATGTAGCTATGCTATTTCATTTTTCCTTGAGATCGTATAATGCATATTTGATACCTAAGAATGAAAGATGATAAATGTTGACCTCATAATTATAAATGCACAATATTTAAATCCTAATTTTATTTTCAATACTAATCCCTGATATCACAAGTACCTAAGGTTGTATCTCAATGTAAGTGCGCAGAAATAAAAGTGTTTTCAACAATACATCGCCGCTGGTATTACATTTTTTATATTTACATTTATACGATTTATGACACCTCGATTACCGCATCAAAGCGAAAGCCATTTTATTGTTTTCTCTCAATAATTTGTTAATAATAAAATGGCTCAAATAAACCTTCTATCATAAAACAACTAGATAACTTTCAGATCAAACGGAATGAGAAGAAAAAGTGAACTGTTTTTACTATTGTTCGCAAGAATTTGAAACTCTTTTTTATTTTGTATGCTACAATCCTAAAGTTACACCCCACTCTACAGGAATATTTCCCATAAATCGAGGCAAATTTCTGATTATGGGAAAAATAAATTAAAAAAAATTCATACTCTATATAAATATGTAACATTAATTTAAATTTTCAGAGAATTATTCCACTCAACAATTTTTTACTACCTTGAGGCAAATTTTACTACTTTTTACTACTTTTTTTTTACTACTTTCCAAATTTTACTGCTTTTTACTACTTTTTACTACTTTACTACCTAGTAGACACCCTGCGTCATATTTGACTTCACTTGGTCTAGAATGCACTATAAAACGCTTAGTCGATTTCGGTGAGATAAGGCTCGGATAAGTTAGGTTAAGTCAGGTCAAGTTTTTCAGCTTATGTTGATTGAGTAGAAAAAATGTACAATTATTCAGCATTAATTTGACATGCTCGAAATACATACAAATGAAAAATATGTGTGTACAGGACACGAAGTGCTGCGAGATTCTCAAAGTAACGAAGTGCTGCTGGATTCTAGAGATAAAAATACATTTTATTTTTCAGAGAGGTCCTGAGATATGAGGTAAGGCGAGCGGAAGGTTATGTATAGAACTGGACTCAGTGTGGCATGGGCAAAATTTGAGGAATGTTGTTTCCCATCGTCGAGAGGGGTAATTATATTTTTGCATGGAAATTACCTGGAAGGATGTAACTAAACACGTTACACAAAAAATGAAAATAAGAAATTAATGAATGTATGAAATGAATTAGAGGTAAAATAAATTTTTCATGTATGGTACATTTCGGAATGCGTTGAGGGCGAGCGAGATGTGTAGATAGAAGGTAGTGCTTTAACGAGAAAGTTCGTGAGAAAAAACAGCGGTTCCGGATTTCTTCCGAGAAATCAGTAGCCTTGGCCACAAAATTTCTTCTATCGCCTGCTCACTGCAAATTGAGTTTCACAATTGTAATTGAAATAAATATACGAGTGTTCACCGAAAGAAAGTCGTCGAAGGCGCGTATAGCAGATTCATGGTGGATAGTTTTGACTTTAAAAATGGCTGCTGGAGTCAAAATAGTTCACCAAGCATTGGGTACAATTAACGGCATAAGTTAAATTTAAATACTATGTAAACTTTTTAAAGTGTAAGATAAAACCCACAAAGAATGATAATTTTCGAACGAAATAATTGGTTAACAATTCTCGAGGAATCATTTGCGTTTCATTCCGCTCTCTATACTAATCTAAAAAAGTAAAAAACTATAACTCGTAGACGAAAAATAAATGTAAAATCAACAAGAGACAAAAATTTAAAAAATGAAAATGTAACTAAGAGTGTTTCTTCCTTCCTAGTGAGGCGGCAGCAGCTGCAGGAGCGCAGATGCTGGGTGTTCGCTGTGCAGGCAGAAGTATCACCTCGGCAGCATTATACAGGGCAACTATGAACAACCCCAAGCTCTTGCAAGCTGTTTGGATACTGTTTACAATTAGGATACCGAATTAAGATTTATATTTGAGGCATTTTATTTAATGTTGCTCTTCCAAACGATTAAGTGATTACGCCCGCTCTCAAACAATTTCCTGCTTCTTATCCCCTCATTTTCTGAGGACATTGACAAATGGACCTGATGACATTGGACCCCTCCCCCCGTGCCCTCTTGGCGATTAGGATGCCGATTGATGAGGTGATAAAAAATTTATCTGAAAGTATCAAACGCAGCAATATTGACTTATTCCATGGGATAAAAGTTTTGATAACAGGTTCACAGTCATTAATTGACGACATTTCACATACATAGCTCGCCACTTGCAATGGACGATATCGAAAGGAGAATATTCTATAATATCTTCATGAAAGAAGCAACATTCTTATTTTTCACAGGTATGGCTCGAATCGATTTGAATGCCATGCAAAAGTATAAACGAGAGAAAAACCCGAAAAGATGGTTTCGTGTCACATACTGGCCACACACGTGCAATCTGCTCGAAGTTTGTCGTTGCATCGCTACATGAACTGTTCCACAAACAGTAAAAAACTATTCAAGCTTTTTCCAGGTGCACAATAAAAGAATTCGGAAAATGTTTCAGAACATTTGATCTCTCACGACTTTTTTAGCCCGTCAGTTTAAGCCCCTATCATAGCATAATCTAACTTCATAAAAGTAAAATATAGTTTTTATCCTCAGCGTACTTCCTTTTTGCATCTCGACGTGGATCAACAACATAAGATATGGTATGTTGTTGTTGCATAAGAATTATTTTTAATATAGAAATATTATGCTTAAAATGTTTGCCTTAAAAGGGTTAAACTAAATTTTTGCTCAAGTGTTATGGAAGGAACATCTTGCTGAACTTCGGAAAGAAACTTGTGCGCATAAAAATGACTCCCCAGTCTCAGGTAGGCTGCACATCCGGGTAACTTCAGTGATTAAGGTGAGTAGTGTATTTATACTTGGAAAATTTTTGCATTGAATTGAGTAAAGGGTTTGTCACACAAACTTGGGGTCCAATATCTGCATTTCGTCGGTTCTAAATTACCTTTATACGTACATATTTTCTTATATATTAGTAAGTCAATCCCAATAAGCTTCCTGTCTCGGAATATCGGCTATTTTGAATTTTGCTTTTGCCTCACGAATTCTTTCCAGTCTCGGAAAATACGTTCAATCTTTCATTAATTGTTGAAATTTTTATCAAAACAATGGAAAATTTTTTCAAATCGTTTCTTGTGAATGGAATATGACACTATTCCAACCCATTTATGTATACAGTCTAGACCAAAACTGCTTAAAATATGCGTGAAACGCGTTTCTGATCATCTAACCTGAGAGGTCTAAGTAAACATTGCGAGTGACGGCGGAGGCGGAGGACTGCGACTGAGGAGCGCTCCGAGACTTGTGCTGCTAGTGAGTGCACAGCGACACTGTGTGGCGTTACCGCTGTGCATTAAGCTAACTCGGGAAAAGTTATCTTCCCTGCGCTTTAAATTAATATTTCAGAGTCATAGGGATCAATACGCTACACAAAAAATGACATGTTTGTTGGTTGTAAATATTGCAAAAAAATGTCTAGAGATTGATCAACTAGTGGCCTTCTAAAAAAATTATTCTCACCATGTTGTAAAATTCATGTAACATACGCAGAAAAATCTGCTTTTACTTACTGCAAAATGATCCATATTATTCCGTGTATAGGAAATCTCATCCCATTTTCTCAGTGTCGCAGAAAGGAGGATAATTTATCCTAGTCTAGCCAGAGTATAATTTTTTTTTTCGTCAAAATGTAGTGTTGCTTTCCTAACTTTTTTATTACTGTTGCTCACACACAAGCATTCGTATTTACGGCTGGTTCCAAATAAATTTATTTTTCTAGGTCTTCATTTCTGTTCACATATTATGACACACATTAAACCCTGATAACATCAGCCTTTCTAACCCGTAAAATATGCAATAAATTACCATATTTACTAATTTTTCTCTGTATTATTGAAAAAATGAAATATACATCACAATTTCGAAACAACATGATGCAGGATCATTTTGCCCTTAAATCCTGACACGCAATAGTTATCTAAGCCAAAAACTCTCATTGCAAGTTTCATGCACTTTATTGGGAAGTGTGCCGACGTTCTTCCTATGAAACGGTTGTACGTAACACGTACTTGGTAATATTCTCACGGTGTTACTTGTATAGCGGATGAAATGCTAGAAATTCTCAATTGAAGCCATTGATTGAAACTCTATAGGTGAATTGAGCCCCATAGCTCTCTGAAGGCCAGTTCTGCCGGCGTTCCGTTAATATATAGTTAATCGTAGAACACAGCGACCGCTGGCGCTGCTCAATAACTCCATCACGTCCGTCTCTTCTGCTCGCCCCGGACACTGCACTGACTCTCAGGCGTCCAAATTGGACAACTTGTGAGGCATGGAGACCGATCTGCACTTGAACTCTTGTCAACGGAACGCAGAGGCGCAATAATGGTACAGGACACTTTAAAAGAAACTAAAGTATACTTTAGCAGAAGAATAAAAACTTGGAACACTACATCAAGGCAAATTTAGAAAAAATATGTTCGGAGTATTTTTATTATGTATTATTATGTCAAATCCCGTAAAATATACTACGATACTTAGACAAAAGCCTACAATTTCATTTAGTTACAATATGGACAAAATAAAAGAGGAAAATGAAATTATTCTTCAGGGAGTGCATTATAATACATCCAATTCACGTGAAGATCTATTTATGTGTTCATGAAACGCAGGTCGACGATGAATTTGCTTGCTAAACAACTGCTTGAAGGTGTCACTTATTGGTCACAATTCAACTCAAGGAAACATACTGAGGAAAATACCTAAATTCAAGACGCTTAAAAATGAGTATTCAGGAATTTTTCTTCAAAAATACGCCTAACTATTTTGTGTTAAGGTAACGTAATTTACAATACCAGCCAGCAGAAAGTACCCATCAATGAGGCTGCATCTTACCGGAGAAACTAGGTCAGGTCGCGGCAATGAAGCTAGAACATTTGTGAAATACTTTTAATGAAATAGGCGTAGTAAATTTCAAATTTATGCACTTGCCAAATAAAAACATGATAAACAATGTTAGAAATGATGAACATGATAAACTTCTTCAAATCTGAAATTTTCAAAGAGAAATAATCATCTTATTGAAAGTATGCGCGAGTTTTATCACCTCATAAAGATTAACCTTTGAGGTAAGAAAAAAGAAAACACGAAAAATACAAATTTATTATCAATAAAGTTTATGCATAAAATGGACATCGCCATGGATGTTAAACAAGTGTTTTAATGAAAGATATACTCATTACATTATAGGCATCATAAAGCTGTATCAAAAGCTTAACACTGTAATGTGAGAAAAAAACACTGAAATATTTTCTGTTGTGTAGATTTCTCCATCTTGAAAAGACTTAAAACAGTTCGCGCAAAAACAAAAAACGGTGAAACGTTCGTAAGGAGCTCCTCGTAAGACACGGCCTCCATTTACATTGCCTCATGAGCTACACGATTCTGCGATAGTGTGCAGAGTAAAATGAGAACAAATCAATGAACACACGTGTAGAACTAATAGGTTGACTGCTCGATAATTTAAACGTAAGCTTTCGTGCATTTGTATCAACAAGCTCCTTGCAACAAGCGCGAACCAATCAAAAGGAACTTGCTCAACGCTTTGACCCTGACCTGTGCCGCCGGTGGTAATTACGGAGGGGGCTTTTCATACTGGTGCATACCGACCAGTAGTCGCGAATCCAATTAAATAAACTACTAAATCAAAACTAAATGAAGGCACTATTTAGTTTATGTTTGCTTTTTTCGAAATTGCTTAATGCAATTAACTTAAAATTTGAGCACAATATCGAACTTCAGTTAAACAAAACGCGGGTGACGTGTTAGTAAAAAATGAAACGTTAATGTCGGGGCCCTCATACTCCTGCAAACAATGCACTTTTGTGTAGGGAAAGATAAGAGGGAAAGAATAGCTCTAACTCTAAGAACCATCCTAGGAAAAGATTCTTATCCCCATGGAAGTTTATATTGAAATTCTCTACAGATAAATTTACCTTATGCAATGTCAGAGGGCTTCATTACTTCTTTGATTCTTCACAATTTAGCAGCGTCGATATTCGCATGAAATTTTCACGCGTAAACTGTGGTATTCATTAAATTTTTAACTCAAAATATCAAGTCGTATAGTCACATTTATAGTAGGAAGTTCTTCAATTGATACCCACTTATTAAAGTTAATTTCATGCAAACAATGTTTTCGCCATGATGCAATGATGCAGACCGCAGCGTGTTGCGATGAATGAAAAATTTTCCATTGTTCGTCATTCCTTGTTTTTCAAACAATGTCTAATTCCAAGAAAATAATGGATGCAAACATCAAGTCAATATAATTTGTGAACTCGAAGGACAGAAGTCTCGAAGGCCTACCTATAGTTCAGGATAACCATAACCCCAAGTTCATTGCCCACACATGTCCCCTATGTATCCACGCATGTAATGGGTCCCCAATTTGCGCAGTCGAATTCGCTTTTCGTGACAGCAATCAAAAATGATCAAATGAATTCTATGTGTGAGCAACATTGGAGGTTTGGTAGTGTTTTTGTGGGACGACTCCTACTTGCAAACCGCTTGCGTATTCTTGTTTTATAAGCGTATATGTATATATACGTATATACCAAGCCTTTTCCTCTTTTCACGTAGAGGGTGGCTAGCATCATTTACATGAGACTTTACAGGGAATGTACATGATAGGGGTTCCCCAGGCCCCTAGTCACGCCCGAGCTTTAGGCCTCATTTTTCTCTCGTTTAGTGCTCAGGTAACATTTCTTGAGGACAGTGACCATACTGCAGGCAACGACCCTGATTTGCCGCATCAGCGTTTTTCACGCCAACTGCCGCTCACAGGGATCGAACCTGGGCATGAAGCATAGAACGCAAGCGCTCTATACACTCGGCCACTGCGAGGCCCAAGTCAATTAATGCAAGGTGATTACAATATTTGTTGGCTTTTATTGATGTTGATTCTTCGGTAACATAAGCTGGTAATATTTTGAGAATATTTTTGACAAATTTTTGAGAATGAACGTTCGTAGCATTATAGCATTATATTCGAATCAGTCTTTGAGTGGAGCTTAACTATCCTAATGTATCATACATTACCAACAAGGGCCTCATGGATGAAAAGTAAAGAACTAATTTGCTCAATTCTTGTTGTGTCCTAGCAGGATTTAAACGTAATGTATTTAATTGTATTTTTTAATCATTACCTCAAGCATAACCATCGCAAAAATGACATTCTTAGGTTGAAGCATTAATTCATTTGCTACAAATATTTTCAGATGAACCGTTTAAATTGATATCCTTCCTTTTTTCCATCAAGTTTTTCCCTTTTAGGAGAATGTCCGACTGAATATCCTCAGTAGGTATCAAATTGCATTCTCAAAGCACAAAAACCTGCAGTCGTTGTGTAGTGCTCAAGCATCCAGTGTACCCATAGGCACAGGGGGGGAGTATGCACGAAATAATCAACCGAGCACGCAAGCGACAAGCATTGCATGGACTTATTATACAGGGTGGGTCAAAAATCGGAACCCAATTTCAGCGTGCAGATCCCTCAAAAACCAACCATTGTAGCGTGATCAGCTTAGTCTCATTTGTTGCGAAACGATATTTTGTAACCTGCCGTAAGCGTTTTCTCGTAGTCTCATGTTCAGAGTGAGAACATTTTCCTTTCGATTTTAGTCAAATAAAAGTTTTCTGATTTCATTCCCATATTACGCTTTTGGATTTGAGAAGACGAACAAATGTGGCGCACTCAGAACGGCGCAAGAGGACGAGGACGGCGCTGTGTGTCACAGATCTGAGTGAGAGAAGGTCATTATGAACTTTCAGGGAGCGTGTCATGGGAGTTGGGCATGTAGTGGAGTGGCCGCCCAGGAGCCCTGTATGCCGTGTGGTTTTTTGTTGGGCTTTAAAAGACAGGATATTCAAGACGCCCGTGACAGACTTGCAGGAAATGCGCGGCTGAATTATATTTTTTTCAACATTTTTGAAGACAACCCTGAGCTAATTAGAAAAGTATAGAAGAAAACGAAAAAGATGCCAGAAAGGTCTTGTGAACAACGGCGGTCACAGTACGTAATTAAAATAGAACAGAAAGGCTTCTACAGTAATTTCATAGATAAATTACATTTGGGAAAAGAAAATATTTCATGAATTATCTTTATATGAACGATATCAAGCTGTCTTATCATATCCCTAAGGGCAAAGTGGAATTTAATACAGAAAACTTATACCTTGCACACATTGGATAGAAATGGTCCTCACTACGTGCACCCTCGCGCCTGACTCAAACGATAAACAATGAGAAGCCAACAGCAGTTGACAAAAGATGATGCTTCGTAACAAATGAAACTAAACCTATTTTTGTACCATTAGCTGTTTATGGGTAATCATTGTGCGAATATTGGACATAATTTTTTGCCTCATCCTGTATAGTGGGATTGATGGTTGTGAGTACGAATTTACAGAGCGATTTTTCTTAACGAGGGATAGATATCTCTTTCTGGCATCCAAAGAGATGACGTATAGACATCCGAGTACTACACTATCACCTCAAATTTTTGTTTTTGAACCACCAGACATTCACACCGACAATCAGTCATCTTTTGAATTTTTTGAATTGAGAGCATTAAATGATTCTTCAGAATTATCAAACATTATTAGTTATCGATTGGCGTAATTATTGATTGCGGAACAATCATGTATACTTGCCTATTTACAATGTTTCATTGGTGACAATTAAATATTATTACTTTGAAAACATTCGAATATGTAGATCTGCTCCACAGATACACCTGCAATTTACTCCGACAGTAATCGGTTTCGACACGATTCAACTTCGATTATTAAGGATACAAGTGTACAAAACCCGTCAAAAATGACGGGACTCGATATTATCTTGAGATAAATCTTCCAAATGTGGATGACAAACAAATAAGTATATCCATTCTAATAGTACCCGCCATTAAAATATCCTTGCATTTGTGCACTGGTGAACCTCGTATCACAGATACGGTCATTTAGCATCTTTCAAGAGCGTGAAAGACAGAAGGACCAACCAACCAAGACGGACCATCCAATTCAATATGTTCTATGAGATTCCCATTGTTATAACATAGGAGAAATTACGCACACAAAATCTATAAGTTTCTATATATATAAATTTAAGAAGACACCAGGCGTTTTATTATATATATATATATATATATATATATATATATAGTATAGATTCCAGGTTCCGTTTACCATAAGATTTTCAGGGGCTCTGTAAAACAATGAGCTTCTTCTTGAACACATGAGAAGACAAATTCAAGAACAAGTTAAGTGGATCATTAGTGTTCGGAGCAACTTTGTTTGCAAACAAAAGAAGAACGCCTGCTAGTCCAATTAGGCCTCGTGATCGATTAATGACAGGGACACGGTAGCAAGGAGTGCGGCACAGCATGGATGTATCCACGTTACGTGTCGAGTCTTAAGTAAGAAATGAGTTACGCACTTCTTTCCGTTGCTTGTTGCGAGTATTAATCTCCGGTAATCATCTCATCTAATGAGAAACGCGACACCAGCAAATCGATAGAACGAGTCATCAGAGACTGCTTCTGCTGCGTTAACTAATTGATACAGGCTTTAGACTTGGAGTTGACAATTGGGAACAATAAAGAATTGGGACAAGAAGTAGCGGTAATGCATTTGGCAGCAGATAAGTATAAACTCATCGGTCTCTCAATACTTTTTCAGTATGTTTTCGGCCGAGAGATCCTCTGTAGCTAAGTACATTAATCTTAGGAGAGCACCGCTTCTTTTACAGAACAGCATTGTCGCATCTGAAACACAAAATATTACGATGGAAGGGTACATATTTACAACAGAATGATTGTTTTAGGAAGTAATATTGCAAAAAAAAATCAAGGGGTTTCGACTTCTTGCTACAACTTAGTAAAATGAGACTGAAAGAGGACCAAAATGTGAGATTTTATTAATGAAAAGAACGTTTTGCTGCTTGAACATTTTTTTCGGCAAAACTACACATGAGCTGTATCGAGGGCAATATATCCTGAATGATTTTTCACTTAAATCAGTCACGCAAAGGCTTGCCGTTTGAATGAAAATAGGTACGATAAGTAGGAGTTATTCTACCCACTTCACAAATCTCTTCTACTCTTGTTCTACATTGCTTACCGCTTTGCTATCGTGCCGACAGTTTAAATGATTTTTTAATAAATGTCAGAGCGCCTAATTGATGCATATTCAAAATAGAAAACACGGCAATCAACACCAATCATTTGTTCATTGTTTCTTGAGTGTAACATCAGAAAGACATGCGAGCGAGAAAGTCTTTGCCTTGCAATACATTGAATATTCGATAAGAAGCTTTGAAATCCATCGACGATGTAATCGATCCAACGTCTGGATCTTTTCACTCGTAAATCGCAATGAAAGATATATACATTTTCGCGGAGAAAATGTCCTCGTCCTCTTGCGCCGTTCTGAGTGAGCAACATTTGTTCGTCTTCTCAAATCCATGACATGTAGACTCATACAATTGCGACGCAGCTAGCATGCAGGCTATGATCCCAGACCCGATATGATTCAGCATCAGCAGCAAGTAAATGCGCCCTCCGCGCTGCGACTCGCTCCATTGAAGTGCACGTTGCGCTCTGCCAGTGAGACGGAAGGTAAGAGAGCTGGCCTAATGCATCCTCTCAGACTATGGCCATGAGGCGTAAAAGGAATTTCAGCATTTCTTTGTTTTCCATGCAGAAAGCAGCGTGCTTTGCATCAACAATGGCTTCAAATGTGTTATCAGATGAGGAGATCATACATGAAGATGCTGGTAGAATTCACTTGGAACGGGCACATGTGACTACAAGTACACAATCTGATGATAATGAAAATGATATAATTATCATAGCCCTAAAAAATTTTCAAATAATTTGGCATCAAAATGGCCAATCAGCCTGAGCCAGATTTACTTGGAAGAGCTGTAATATCTCGGAAGTTTAAATTATGTTAAGAAAGGCGGGAAACAGATCGACAGGAATTTGAGCAGGGAAACGATAAAGTGTCACTGCTTATGAAAACGACGATTCCACAGGTGATGCCGAGTGCGCTGTTGTCAATAGTGCTTCAGCGCTCTCGTTTTTCTCCAGAAACTATTTGCTTGGTCAAGATTGTGAATGGGTAAAACCATGTAAAGAAAACTAAGGGAGTGATGTTTAAAGTTCGACATAATTATTTTGTAATTTGCCACTGCTTTCTCTCTAATATTCCCTTCAGCTCTCCCCTGCAAATTACTTTCTTCATTTTGGATACTTTTAAACAAGCTAGTATTAACTTGAGTTAAAAGTTCGACTGAAGAATGAGATAAGTAATTAGAAAAGTAACTGTTGTTTACAGACGCAGCATATGTTTGAATTAAATTTTTATTTGCAGAAAAATTACTTGTCATATTACTTGCCAAAAATATCTCCTAATCTTGTTCGATTCAAGAACATCAAATTTAATACTGTGCATGTGATAAATAAATATTCATAACTATACATTTATACTTCTAACTTAATCTTATTTTCGTATTTATTGGAGCTATTCCACTGAAAAATAATGTGCTTCTTTATTTTAGAAGCAACGTGGTTTATTCTCTCGCATAAATTTTCCGACTTCCACATCACATTCAATTTAAAAAACTAAAACAAAACTTTTAACTACTGTTGTACAATTTTGAGTTTGAAGGATTCCGAAACCAAGGTTACGTGCTACACTTCGAGAAACTCTTCAGTTTTACTTTTATTTTCTAGCTTGCACCTTTTTCTGCTCGCGTTTACTTTTATTTTCTAACTTGCACCTTTTTCTGCTCGCGTTTTCACTTCCGCTTGTAACACTGAAGTGCAAAAACGAACGTACGCTTGCATGACCCGCTCTCTTTACAGAATCCAAGAAACACAGTTTCCACACAATGTTCCTAACTTGTTTGGGCATTTATACACTTTTGTTCCCATCAAAAATGAAACTAAATTACAAAATTCGACTACATCACTGTAAAATGGACTACTGTCATCACAACTTGAGAGGTTGAGGAACATGTCAATCATCAGCCAATTTATACGAAGAGAATTTTCAAGAACCCGAGAACAAGAACAAGCTCACGGGAGTTGGTATTCAATCTTCGCCCTCCCTGGCGTTTTTTCATTAACCAATTTAATCAAAAGAGGGGAGTACAACGATGTGATAGCGAAAATAAACTAACCTCCACCAAAGTGAACAAAAAAATAAACGAAGAAGAAGGAACACTAAGGGTGGAAATAAAGAAATAGCTTCGTGGTTTCTCTTCTCACTTGATTTCATGCATGTGCAGAGAGAAAAGTTATCCACTGGGGCTGGGAACCCAAACAAGATTTTCAGAAAAATATCCGATTTATTTTTAAACTGTAGCAGGAAAAAATGACTTCGACGAAATGCGCACTAATATTTATCTCTCATCTATATGTTAGAGTTTGATAACAATGGCTAAATGTTCTGCGACTCGCAACATAGTCATAGGACCACAGCATTCACATGCTAATGCAGAAATCTAATAACCACACCAATTATAATAAATATGCGAGCATGCAAAAGTTAAAACTAAGGAGAGGATTCACATATTTTAAGCCTTTTAAACGCTTGTAACAGATTTGTTCCAGTCCCAAGGGAAATTAGAAACACTGACTTTTCTTCTTTAGTTGGTTCGGTTTACTCATAAATGACATGCAGAAGCTTTCTCTTGGTACCGCTAACTTGAATATATGCTGCAGAAGACTAAAGGAAAACAATTGTTCAGAGCGAGGGCAGTGCAGTGCGGCACAAGTCTGAGGGGAAGAAATCTCACATTAATTAAAAAATCCCTCACATCGCATCGTGAACATCCACTTGCCTGCAGATCACGTCACCACCATCATTTCATGATTACGCGAGATAAAAATATCATGCATTTTCCCTTTTTAAAAGAGACGTGAAAAAGATAAAGTACTAGTTAATAAATTTTTTGATATCGCAGTGAGAAATCAATCGCCAATCGCTGCGTTTGCATAAATGAATATAAAATGTTTAAATTTCTGGTAACAGTTTTATTTTAGTGTCTTGAAGAAAGTTAACAAATTAGAGAAAGTTGAGGGATTGGAATGATTGAGGGATTCAGATTCAGTTAATTCCATGACTATCAAACAAATAACTTCACATATAACACTTAAAAATATGTTACCAAATTTGTTTCCACAATAACTCAGGTCAAAATGAAGGCTTATATATGTTAAAGTCTCTGAAATACTGTGTACGATATTCCCATTCTTTAATGCGATTTTGTCACAGAATAAATGATGTAAGATATAAACGCAACACGGGAGAGGAAGTCGTCAACACTTACCGGTAAGTTAGGCATCTCTCATTCATTAACTCGACAGCACAGGCAACAGAAGTTCAACATATACTGGATATTCTTGTTCCTAACCTTCACGAGTCATTATGATATACTATTATTAATTTAAAATAAGAGGATCGCATTTTATTAAAGAGGCACAATCATCAATTGCTATTTTATACACGATTAAATAATAATATTAAACAAGGTAAGACAGAAATATGTTGTCCAATTTTGGCATTTTGATAAATCAAAAACTATCTTTTGAAACGAGGTAGGTTGAGTCTCATTTGCTACAAAATATTATCTTATGTTGTCGGGTTGGATTTTTTTAATTCCGGTTAATTGATTCAATAATAATGGTGCATTGAGTGGTAGTCATTTCCTCTTGACTAGCGCACGATAGAAACTTTCTTAATTCTTTTCCGTGTTACACTTGGGAACTAAAAAAACTCCTGAATATTGCTTGTTTACAGACATAATGTATTAACATAGTGCTTGTCGCTGAAACTAATTTATCAATGAAATTTCCGTTCTGTTCTATTTCAAGTACCAGGTGAGACCCATGCACCTTTGGCATCTCTTTTTTTATTTTTCTCATTAATTTTCTAAATTTCTCAGGACTGTCTTTAAAATGTTGACTATCTCAGGATTGTCATTAAAATGTTAATATTTACTGTGAATCAGTAACGGATATCTTGCAAGTCCTCAGGAGGTGTCTTGGATACACGGTCTTCCATTAACCCCATGAAGAATGGACGTGGCGTGAGATCGGGGCTCCTAGGCGGCAACCAACTACATTCCCAACTCCCCTGAGAAGCTTCTAAAAATTTCTTTCGAACAGTATTTCCCACACATAAATCTGAGACATGAAACGCAGTCGACATTTATATATCCGCTGTGTTGCACGAGTGATTTTTATTAGTCATTTCACATTCAAAATAAATGAATTCAACAACTTTATATAAATCAAAAGGGAATGGTCATCATTCTTTACACCATTGCGCCTATATTAAAGATTCGATATTAAAAGGCTAAAAGCTCGTAACAAAACTTGAAATTTAGCCACAAATGAGACCATGCTCATCTCGCCCGGAATGACCAGGGCCTAATTTTTAAGCCTATAGTCTGTACACCAGGGCTTCTCGACCTTTTTTCGCCCTGCACCCCGAAAGAAATTTCATTTGAACCTCACACCCCTTGAAATAAAAATGCCATCATATAGCCAATATCCCATTATTTTCCTGGACGTATCTCACACCCACTGGTTTCGCTCTTTCTGGAATACCGTCTCGCACCCGTAAAGCGTACAAGCACCGCAGGTTGGGAACCTCTGCTTTACACCTTTGAGCACTCTCAAAATGCAATAAAATTACTCCCAATGCAATTTTGTCAGCGGTCCAGACAACTAAGGTTCAAAGGCAATGATCGCCAAATTTCGTACCGTAACTCGTTTCAAGTGCACCCAACTAATCTTGAATGCTTGTAATATTTTAAACAGGCGGTATTTCCAATGTCATGCTAGTTGTGTGGGAGTAGTGAGAAGATTTGCAAGTTAATAACTACGCCATAACCATCGTTAGAGATAAAAATAATACATTTCAAGTTGTTCAAATAACGTATTTTTTATCAGGCTTTTATAAGGATAGCGTACATCTCTTGAACGCTGAAACACTAGTAGTATGTCAGGAAAAATACGCGCTGCACGTCAACATAAATAAGAATGAATGCATGCAGTTTTCCAATCTCAGAGGTTCTCTTCGTCTTACGGCTCTCAACGTTATTTTACTCTCGGTGTCCTTTGAATGTTAAACGAATTTGCAGTATTTGAAATACTGAAAACTGGAGAGAGCGAGAAATTCACTAGCAAAATATCATAGAGTGCTTGCAGGTTTTACTTTTACAAATGGAGTTCTAGAATATTAAAGGCCTTAACTTGATGTGTCCCGAGGGATGATCAACATGGAGAAAACCAGTGTTTTAATTATTGAAGGAAAATAATTAAAAAACATGGAACTATTATACCTGAGTATCGAAATATTTATATAATCTATTTTTGAAGCTTAGATTAGCATATAAGTTAGTTCAAGCCTCCCTAACCCTTGAAAAAACGTTCCAAGGAGGACAGAGGCACCATTTAGCATGGAGATAAAGGAATGCGGATTCTGCGCACAAGGTGTGTTCCCACGTAAGTTCTCTTGCGAGTAATAACAGCAGAATGAGGAGAGAGGCCATGAAGCATGAAAAAAGTTGAAAAAAAATTTAGAGGTGCTGAAAAAAGGACTTTTATATAGCGAAGAAAAACGTTCATTAACAAAAACATTTTATTTCAACAAAAAGAAAGCCTACCTAACCCACAGTATGGGACCTCGCATTCTCCCCCTGGGATTGCTAGGTCGCAAAGATTCAATAGTTGTATCCTCCTTAGTGGTTATTTATAAAGCACTTAAAAAGATAAAATTGGTGATTAATATAAGAAATTTTCCAATTTATAAAAAGGTGAAATAGCTATTCTTCACCTAATTCAGTTTGGTCAATAGCTTCATTAGTTTTGAATAAAACTGACTACAGCGAAACGAGTTGCTTGCCAATTTGTGTTGGCTAGTTACACTGTCTCATTATCCAAACTCATCTTAAATCACTCCCACGATGCCAAAGATAGCTCATTTATCGCAAGCAACTCAATTCAGACGAGGAGTTAATTATGCATCCGCGTTCGCCATGACGCTGTCCAGGATCATGCTCACCTACGCACCACGACGTGTGAGTCTTATAAAAAATGAACTTTTGAATACGAGCGTGAACCAGAGAGTTAATCGAGCTTTCTTGAAAATTAAAAAAGCATCGCCGAGTGGCATTTTATGCCCAGACACCGTTTGTCTCAGTTGACTAGCTCTGATCAGTTTTGAACAAGAGGTATGTAAGGAAATAAGATTTAACCCGCTCCCTCGCTGAGTGAGGCTGTGGAAATCAAGGTCATCTTGGTACAGCGCTTACGTTTCACTTCATAAACCCTTTCCCAAAGCGTGGAGAGTGTTTTAACAATTATCGCAATGGGTTTGTCCAACTTTGCCACGACTGAATAAAGCACGCTTTGAGTTTGTCAATAAAGTCACCAAAGTTTATTCAAAGAACATAATTCTTCAGCCTCCTTCTAAATAAGTTGTTCGGTTTTGCAGTACTGAAGCACTGTTTTGCAATGAAATACAGATTATGAAAAAATTATTTTACTATTTTAAGTTTCCTTTAATTCATTGTAACTGTCCTCCGAGCACGCAAAATCATTTCAATATATGATGAGCGCTAAAATATTCACTCCTAAACCTCTCTGAAGCATTGTGAACCCGTGCACGCAGCACTTCAAAGATACAAATCTTCTACCGTGGAGCTTCGAAGCTGCCTTTTGAGTGCATGTCTGACGAGGTAACCGAGAGTCAGTCGGTTCTAATTGAATGAAAGCCCAGCGTTGGTTACTGACAGCCCAGCGTCGACATGAAATACATCCACGAAACAGAATATAAGATGAATTCAGATTAAAACCACTGCATTGGAAATCGCATGAAGTTGTCCATGCAAGGTGCGGAAAAGCGAGGAGCTTGTAGGTAGTGCGCATCGCAAAATAAATTAAACAATGACTGAGCGCAGATAACAATGGTTATAGATTACCTAGTCCACAGCAGAAATTCGGATGAAGAACATGGCACTTAAAATGCTTTATGGTTCGTTTCGGTCGTATGACGTCCGTATGGATTATTAGCGAGTATCAAGTGTGCCATCATACGATCTTTGATTTGAGAACTATTCATAAAATTTTTTGATAGACAATCAAAATCTACAAATAAAATTTCAAAGCCCCTTAAAAAGCTTCATAAACTTGAATACCCGATTGAAGTGGTCGCCGGAACCATGAGGCAGAAAAGTTAGGGTACGAAATTATTATTCTCGCCCCACATAGCTAAGGGTTTAATGTCAATAAAATTTTACTGTCTCCATTATAAAGGTCTTCACGCGTTCAGAAAGAGGTTGTGAGGCACAGCGTGCCATAAGAAATTGTCATCAATGCGTGTTGACCGGAGCTTCATTTGAGTCTCCGAAGGACGTAGGCCGAGAAGACAAGCCTTTAGTTTGCCAATACAAGTTTTTCGCGTGATGTACGTTACACATCATTGCAGAAAATGCTATAATAGTTCCATTGGAGTATTGGAATTGTGTGAAAATTCATTTTATCGAATTTTAAATAGTAATACAAATTCAACCGCGTCAAATGATTCCACCGACTTATAGACAAGATTTGTTTTTGATTTTGTAACAAGGACACGCTTCAGCATTTTTTCTATTTGGATGAAGTAAAAATGGAATTAAGACAAAGCGAAGTCAGAGAAGTAAGAGTAATAGGAAAGCATTTCCATTAAAAATTCTTAACTTGGCATTGTTACTTCCGCCGCATGTGGACGCGCACAGTCCTGGAGAAGGATAACTTCTTTTGCTGCTAGCTACAGCTTTTGAAGCTGATGCATATATTGACTACCATTCAGGTCTAATGATTTAATCATCGGAACTCGTATTAAATGATCGGAGCCAGTGTTTGTAGGAGATCACACTCTATTATAACAAGCGAAAATGCCATCATTTTCCCAAACTTAACAACGGAAGCTATCTGCACGATAAATCACTTTATGAGAAGAAGTCATTTCTAACTTTAGGGTTTATGACACCGATGGGGCGGAAGATATCAATGCACAACTGTGATAGTGAAATACTGATATATAATTCCGTAGACTTTGTGCTTTATTTTCCAGGGCTACAAGAGGCTCAAGCCATTCTCAAATGTTCCAAACATGGTCAACAGGATGCAACACATTTTAATGCGACTTTCATCAACGATTTTTATGACTGGGATTTTTTTTACATAACTCATAACTTAACATGACTGATATATTTTTCTGAACATAATATGTGCGACAAAAGGTAAGCTTGCAAGTTAAAAATATTTAAAAATTTATGTAATTTTTCAGCTTAATCTGTACTATTTCTCTTAATGCGTTTAAATCCCAATACCTAAAGGAAAAGTAACCAAATGGTCTTAAAGTTTCACAGGTTATTCAGCAGACAGAAAGAACAAAAGGTTTATTCAAGCATATAAACGCTTTCAGCCACGATGATGATTTCTACACGCTTTTGGAAGCTGGACACGGCGCAGATAACCTCTGCTGTTATCTGCGAGTCCAAGACATTTTATGTCTCTTTTTATCGGACTGTGACCCTGCTGTGAGGCTGGGGCTTCGCAACAAGTTATGGCCTCAGTTTGCGAAGAACAATAGTAATCCAACGGGTTAAGGTCGGGCGAGTTGGAAGGCCAACATTCTTTCACCGGACCTCTTGAGTAAGTTAACGGTTTTGCTCGCCGTGTGGGCAGGAACAAAGTCCTTGCTGAAGCCCTAGCTTTCATTCGTGGAATGATTTCTGTTTGCTTGTCGTCGCAGTAGGATTCAGCACTCACCTTTCGTTGTCGGTGCAGAAGGGGTGAAATACACGTCACCCTCACTCCCAACCACACAGAAAGTCCTGACGTTAGTTGGGTTTCTTCATTATCATCATGCGTTGAACGTCAGAGCTCGTAGAGACAAGCCAACGATTGTCACGACTGTTACAAGACCCGTCGAAAAAACTTAATTAGCGGTCCGTTAATTTTCAACTAGTTCAAAATTTTCGCACACCTTTCCAAACGAACTGCTTTCGTGTTAAGAGTTTGACATGCTTGCTATCTTATGCATAAAAGATTAGGCCAGGGTCTTTGATCGCTTTGTGAATTGTTGTGGCGCTGGCCACTTCTTATCCAATACCGAAGATAACAAGTTCGGATTGGCCTTGACGCATCTTTTAAGGCCAGCGGGAATGCGAGTTTTGCTAATTTGATCTTTTCTTTGCGTGTGGGTGGCTTTGTAAACAGACAGTTTGCTTACAAGCAACGCAAACTGTTTGTGTGGGTTACTGGAAAAGTTCTGCAACGAATGCTGGGATTCGGAACGCGCAACGAATTTACATTTAGCTGAACGTTCCGACTGCTTCATTGCGTAATGTTTATGTAACGAACTCTAAATGTTGATAGCCACTTCATACATGACTAAATATAACTCATGTATTTCAGTGTAGCTAACATGTAAACTTTTGTTGAAGGGATCAGCATAACCAACGTTTTTTAAATTTATTCGTATTTATCTGAAGGACTCTGTACGTGGGTGAATTTTAGAATCTTCTCAATTAATTCCACTGCAAGGCAAACTTCCAACAAAGCCGATAATGCCCCAGAATTGTGTAAGTTTAATACGAAATGAATAATCAGTACTAACAATTTTTTTACTCCTCTATTATTCCCTTTTCCGAAAGTATTTTATGAATTTTTTTTTGACAAATGAGTAAACGTAAGAATGGTTGAACAAACGCTTGGTGCGGAGTAAAAAATCACCCGCTAAATACTCGAGGTCAAATTTCCTCCCCGTACCTCCTCGAGGCTTGCTGGTGCAGTCAGGCTGCTGGAATACCATGGGGAGCTTCCCGAGTAGTCAGAACAGGACGTTCAATGCGCGTTGGAGTAAAGAAGCTCTAAAATGTAATTAATACTGCAAAATAAAAAAATGCGCTCGCAAATGATGAAAAGAACGAAGGAAATACTGGTTTTTCTTATTTTTATAACGAAACATTTGCCGACGATGAAGAGATCCGTTATTTTTTTGCTTGACTTTTGAATTTAAAACGCAGGAATTTTCATATATGAAACTCTCCGCGCATCGGCATTGCCAACATCCGTGAGAACTTGGCTCGATGCAAGAAGCGAACCGCAAAATGCAAAAGCGTACGAGCCGACAAGTATCATAGCACACCCCATTGTGGCCATGAAGTGACGGGTTATTTAAGAGAGGTTCGTGTTTTATATTCTACAATTCAGATCACAGAGGTTGTCTTAACGGTGAATGTCAGCGTTGCAGAAAATTTTGATAATAGTCATGACCGTTCGTGGCTATCCTTACTTTCTCAGAATAAATTTGCAAGGCATTTTTGCACCGTATTCGACAAATTTCGTTGGCTTTACTCTTTTATTGATATTATGATTATGGTACTCAAGAAATTATTTTAAACATTCTTTTATGATTTTTGTCTTCATTTCTTGTTCTAAAACGAAACTATTTTTTATTTATATCGGCTCTGCAGTTTTACTATTTCTACTAATAAGTATAAAATTATTATTTTATCTTGCTGTCGGAGGATCATTATAAATAGATCTACTATTGCCTTTTTTATTAATGGTAGTAGCAGCATCATAGCCTATAGTTACTAGTGGTAATGTTCGTATTACAGCTCTGTCATTATTGATAATAGCTGTAAAATAACCAAAAAATTCGTTATTGATAGTAGTACTATGGTATTAAGATCAATCGTAATAGTAGAAACAAAATCCTGATATGTAAGAAAATAGTCGTATTACAACCCGGTTACCATCTGAAACAACCATATTATGTCCCAACCCTCATCGAAAGTCTCGTCTCACTCTAGCCCCACAGTCGGTAATAGTCAGCGGTGAGCATCGTTGTACGGAAATTTAATTTTGTTAAGAGCTAATCCGTTTATATAATGGTTAACTTGGATAACAGTTAATAGGTTAACTTTGTAGGAGTGCAGAGGAAGTTAACGATAATCCAATAACGTTGCTTTTTGTTTATGAAAAAACATACAATCAGTTATTACTCTCACTACGCTTAAAATACCTATGGGAATGTGCCAAAACTATATAATGATCGTTTTGGGTCCTTCCCTACGCTTTAGAACACCAAGAATACGTATATTTATTCTAAGTTTACAAAAAAGGATTCAAAGTCATGAACTAAAAAATAATGATGATGCTGCTGACATGAAAAAACGAAATACTCGATCTACGTATCAATGGAATTTTTCGTTCCGTTATTTTTCTCCACTCCGTTCAATAATGCATTTTTCTCTACATGAAAATTAATAAGAAAATTGATTCCCCTAATTTGGAGAAGTCAACACAAACGGGCATCTAAACTTAAACCTCCAGGGAACAACTGGAGTATAATTCTGCAAATCTCATATTCGTCAAAGACCATCACTCTCGATTCCAAGGTTATAGCTGTATAGATATTTCTACGGGATGCAATACGATTTCCAAGCGAAGTACAAAATTGAGGGATAGAGCTTTAATTTTTAGAAACATTCCTATGATATTCTTGAGAAGGTTTGAATTGAAATACGTCAGACACTACATCTGTATTGAAAATCCGAGAGTAAACTATCAAACGTTTGCCTGTTGTAATAATTTATCCATTAAATTAATGAACTTAAGAACAAAAGGAAACTGTTATTAAAAATTTCTAATTCACTGATAATTTTCAAATTTAACTTGAGTAATATCGTTAACGCCATTGATAACTTCGATATCATTTAACGAATTAGCAGCTTGGTGCCCAGTTCTGAACAGTCGTCCTACAGGGTGACTGGCACTTGGTTGAGCAAACCTCAGAGCAAGATTGGATTGAAACTATTGAAATGTGCACTTTTTCCTAGCTCCGGAGTAGAAAATGCTTCGTTTTTGAGTGACAGGGAAATGAAAACTAAAAGTCAGGAAAACATTTTTTTAGAAACACAAGGAACAAAGTAAGAGTATTAACACGTCCCTTACGTATTGGGCCACATGTGTACCAACAGGTAAATTGCCCATTCACGTGCCGGTATAAATGCACAACATTTTATCTGTTTCGTGACAATTTTTTGGAAAATAATTGTTATCATACGAGGTGAAACGTTATCGTGCAATTGTATTTTTCATATTAATTAGGATTAATTAAAATGTGCGCCAGCTGGAAAGTCGTTTTGCCGATTCCGCTACTTACATCATATAACCACACTAACCGGTAACAGCCGCGGAAACGCGGGGAAGGTGCTAATTATTATGACAATAAGAAATAGATTTTTTTCAAGTTCGGTATTTACAAAAGATATCAACATGCCGCTCATCGGTTGCGATGCAGGCGTTCAAACGCCGTTGCTATGATGCCGGACGCGATCGCAGATACGATTCCTTGCGGAAGCATCAACATTTATACCGATGAGGCCTTCTTCGGAATGAATCTGTTTTCGTACAGTAGAAATCTAGAGGCGTAATATCAGGAGACCTTAGTCGTCATGTGATGTTGCTGCCGCGGACTCTTTTGAAACATCTTTTGTAAGTACTTAACATGATTTAAAAATCTATTTCTTGTGTTCACAATATTTACGACTGCAACTCTGCTTCTTGCGGTTATAATTAAATAGCTTTTCTCTAAATTCATTTCATTTCCTTGCCACTCTCGGAGTACGAACTTTTGCCCAATACGTTTTAAATTCCAAGTCCTTCCAACTCTTAAACGAAGCATTTTCGACTTCAAAGTTATTAAGGGAAACGTGTTAATATCATCGGTCATAACATTATGTTAATGTTGTTCTATAAAGTGCCGGCCACACTGCATAATTGATAAATCAGCAGTGGATTTTGTGAACAAGCTTTGTATAGTACGAAAACACATGTCAGGAATCCTGGTAATGCTGTATGGTATGACTTGCCTCGTCTTCAGTTCGTTGAGAGGTTCACACCTCAGTAACGACAATGAATAACAAAGGAACAAGGTCCGTATTATTGCTTACAAGGTTACAATAAGATGAAGCTTCATGTACCTGCGCGCACACCAAACATTAAGACTTCCGCAAGTCACGGAAATATCGTGAAGAAATACTTTTCCAGTTAACGCGTAACAATGAACCAGGTCGTCTGAAAAAATGAGAAGTCGCGAGAGAACAAAGGGTACGTAAAACAAATCGGAATAATTATAACGATACATCAATTCATCAGAGTTATAACATGGGAAACATAGGAAATGATAGCATTAAGCAGCGCTTACTATCAGCATGGACATCACAGTCATCACAGGCACAGAGGAACAAGTAGAGTGAAAGTCGGACATCGCTCGGCTACAAATTAAACACGAAATGAGAAAGGGATTTTCCTTTAGATTCCCCAGGTATTTTAAAACTGTACTTTTCTTGTTAACAAATCCTCACACTGCATTTTATGAAGGCGGAGTGTCATGCCGTAGACTTGTTTACAATGTTTCTGAATGTCGAGTTACGCTAATCGAAGCATTTTCTTCATTAATAAAGTCGTTTCTAGGTACTGTCAGAAATTACTCTATCAAATTTTAGTATACAGAAAAACAGGTGCATGCTATTGTCTTTTTATGAGACATCAATTTTTTGTTATTTGTGCTTACACAATTTATCTTTTAAACAAAAAGGATTAGTTTGAAATAGTACAACAATAGTGGTTATTACAGATGCAAATAAAAGGTTGGTACATATTTCACGTGCGAAACGGGAAGACTGAGTGAGAATTTCAACGCAGCGGTGAGAGCATCTTTTAAACTTATACTTCGGTGTTGATTCGCCAAAGTTTGAAAGAGGTGGAGCGGGATGTGGTGAATCGATACCAGACGCGGAAGGAGTGTTAAGGTTTTGAAGGGGATTAGTCTGTGAGTGAGTAAGAAGAAAACTTCTTGTGGAAGTGGGATCATTTTGTAAAAAGTGATTGGACACGCAAATTAGGGGAATTGCAGTTGCGGAGGGAAAACGCTGAAAAATTGTAAAATACCGTAGAAGTAATTCAGTTCAATGTATTCAGCGCTTCATGCAGTGTTTTTCTTTGCAGAAGTTAGTTAACTGTGTGAGAATGATCAGAAGCGCCCCACTACAAGGAAGGAATGAAGTTCGGTCATTGGCAGTTGATGAGCGAAAAAACTCTTTTGGAAGCATCGAAGCCGGAGTGCATGGAAGTTTTAAAGGAGAAACATCACACTATGAATAAATGAAGTACGAGAAACACTAAGTTAAAGAGGCATACCCAGAGAATTGTTCTTTCTATGAAACGCATTGTGCTTTTTTTACGGAGTTAGGTTAGCAACAGAGAGAAGGGCACCATAAAGAGAGGGGAGCAACGTAGTACTCTCCACCCCAGAGTAAGTTCTCGTCTTCGTCCGTCCCACGCAATGGTATACTGATTTATTAAGAATTATCATATTTCCCGTGTACAATTATCATTCGTCCACAAGGCCAGCCAAATTTCGTGGCTCTAAAACATTGAAACATGAATTCCTTGAGCAGATATAGAGGCATATGAATATTTTCTCTTGAAACACATCCTGAAAATACTTATTTCAAACATAGTTCTCAGTATTTCCGAGTGCACAGCAACTACGCTACTTTCGATCAGCGTACAACCCGACACATGAAGCGGACCAAATTACGGAGAACACGACTACAGCGGGCGGGCGGGCGGCGTGGCGGGAGCAGCGATGCCGATATCGACGCGTCCGTGGCGGCTGTGTGACGCACGGGCCGGGCCAGGCAGCTGCCTTCTTCTCGCGGAGATGCCTTCTTCTCGCAAAGCTACATTTTTCTCGCAGAGCTGCCTTCTTCTCGCAGAGCTGCCTTCTTCTCGCAGAGCTGCCTTCTTCTCGCAGAGCTGCCTTCTTCTCGCAGAGCTGCCTTCTTCGCGCAGAGCTGCCTTCTGCTCACGGAGCTGCCTTCCGCTCACGGAACTTCCTTCTTCTCACGGAGCTTCCTTCTGCTCACGGAGCTTCCTTCTGCTCACGGTGCTTCCTTCTGCTCACGGTGCTTCCTTCTTCTCTTGGAGCTACCTTCTTCTTTTGGAGCTGCTTTCTGCTGATAAAACTTCCTGGGTCTGCCTGCCTTGCTGCGACGGCTGGTGCGCTTTCACCTTCATTCTAGGTAGTGAGGGCCCTCTTCCTAGGTACTGTCATGCAACAGGTTGTTTGTTTTGCGTATGCAGAAAATGTGTTGCATTTTTAAAGTAAGTTATAAGAGGCGCAATACGTAGCAGGATTTGAAAAAAGATTCCTGATGAAATATTGTCTTCGCAGATTGTTGTGAAGCGCTAATGTTTTATCTGAACATTAATAATTCAGGGCGAATCTACGTCGATGCAGGTTTTCAATATTACTAAGAGCTTTGGCCTGAATTTCATTGTCGCTTTCCTGCGGACAGCCTGCGAGAAAATTTTCCAATATCTGTTGAGTTCAATTTCGGTCTGTAGAAAGTGCATAAAAGAAATAAATGAAGACACACTTCGAATTGAGGTAGGAAATTTTTTTCCAGCTCAACAGGTAAAACTGTAGGGGAAATTAAAGGTGAAGTTAAATTTGTCGAATAAGTATAGGTTTTGATATAGTGTAATGTTTAAAAAAAAATTAAGCGTTCAGTTGCTGGCCTTCAGCTTTGTTACATTTAGGATAGGAAATGCAACCAATTCCGGTAAACACAGTTCGATTGGATCGTCCTATCAAAGCAGGTGGGTATATGCCCTTTCCTGCTATCATTTTAATACAAACTTGTTTCGTATGCTTTTCCTTGGAGTAGCCTTCCTAGCTCGAATACCTGCACGTTCACGGTCCCTCTCTTGGAGAAATAGCAGCAATTCCTTACTCGACCCAAGAGCCAAAGGCGTCCCTTCTCGATGGGGGCTAACGCCATCGTAGCATGGTATCAACTATACGACACTTCAAGAGCCACTGTTGATGGGGAAGTTTTTCAACTTAGCGGGAAGAAATTTTCATTTTATACTCGATCGTATGAGTAATATGGTCTCCAAGGATTCTTCTCCACAACTGCCAGCAATTGACAAGTCCATAAAGTATTTCATAACCCATCTAGGCAGAGGCAATTCATTCAGCTAATGAAATTCTGTTCAATTTTAGCGCTGAAGTAGATGGGTCTGAAGGAAATATGTATGAACGAGATTTCTCACGACTTTGAATTCCAATATTTCTTGATCAAAGCCAAAGCCTTACATGAAAAGAAAGGAAAATGTGGCTACAGTGAATATGAAATTCTTTGTGCGGAATTCTTTGTACCTTTTGCAAGCCCAGGCAATACTGGCCAAACACTTTCTACGCAAAAACTCATTCCCTTGACTTGTAGCAGCATCCAGCAGCACCCTGGCTTGTTCCAAGGTCGTATTTAAAACGGATGTAAAGTGAGTGAGTTAATAAGACTAAAAGTGGTTAAATCCTCTACTTACGTAGTTCGCATTCAGAAAACTTTCACTTTCGACAAGCAAACGTATAATGCATAAATCGTGCGATCATTGAAGCTCATTTCCCTAAAAAGTGGAATTATTTTGGAGTCAATCATATAACTACAAACTGTTCTGAGCTTTGTATCAAGGATATACACTGCAAACAGCGCTAAATGGAGACACTCGGTTCTCCCGGCGTTAGTTTTGTGAACTTTGTACCCCAGAACTCATGAGCCTAGTTCACAATGTGTTCCACTGCTCCTACACGGGGCAGAAAATTCCCACCGACATTAGGAAGGCCTCGACCTTCACTCGAGTCTGCATCGCTCGCTGGGAACTGAATTAATAGCCTCTGCGACGAGTACTAAATGCAACTTAAGGAATATCTCCCACAACTTAGGACGCTAATTATAAATGTCTCATAAACACGACTTATTTCTCCTTTATAAATACCGAAGTTGAAATTTTCGTTGCTGTATGAGTTGACATTACGGATCTTTACCGCACTTTTCCCGGAATTTCATTTTTCTTAAAAAAAACATCGAGCTCAGTATTTGTTTTTGACAATTTCACATAATGAAATGAGTGATCTAGTTTAGAACACGCATTACGAGCCAATAATGTCTGTAAAATGCAATTTGGGTCGCTGTTAGAAAATGCTGTTCTTTGTAGACAGCTCCGACTACTCGAAAACTTTCACTTAACTCTCGGTACAAAGTTAAAGACACGAATAAATCTAATGTGGAGATCCTCAGAACAATGAATCTGGGCTCTAAGTTTTAGTCTTGGCAGTGCCTTACCGTTTCGATTTTCTCCATTAAAGAAGATCTAAGCAACCAAAACCTGCACTCGTACGTGTGAAAGATGTACTGGTCCCCTAGTATCGTACTTGCCGCCGCACTTATTCCTAACCGATATGTACCACTGAAGCTAAATGGGACGCTAAGATAATTTTTTTAAACAATCAAGAGGAATTTTAGCTACTTCTTCATATTAGCATGGCAAAAGGCCCGTTCAGTGTTTACAGTTCACTGCAATGAGAATAATACCGTTAACGAGAAATAAAAGACAAACTTGAAAAGTGTACATAAACACTATGTCGAAGACGAAGACATTTTTACTCGGCCTCTTGCCTGTAAAAGTTATTGACACCCGGTTTTTCATCCAATTATCGGTAGTAATTTCGATAAGAAAACATATAGAAGACATGCAGAGCTGTTAAACTGAAACAGACACATTTTCGCGTCAGTGTTGTATGCTAAAACTGTGAAGGAACCCCATGTGGGATCCATAAATTCTCATGTAAATTTCCCAAGAGACACCAACATAACATTGAAATTGCCGGGAACGTCGGTAGGAGGAATAACTCAATTGATCATAATATTCGTCACATCACAATTGCATGCCTCGTTGAGTCCTCGTTGAATGTAAAGAAAGCTCAAATTTAGATCCCGGTAGTGGAATTTGTCGAGCCATTACGGTTCAAATTTACGACCGCCACCGTAATTGTGAGCATAGAAATGAAGTCGGAGACGCAAGACCGCAGGGCGATGAGCCCCAATTTGCAGGGTTCTGATCCACTTTGCAGACCATCAAAGGCCCGCCCGCCAACAACACGAGCTTCTTTAATAAACTGACACACGCGCCTGTCGGGGCCGCTCCCGCCGGCCGCAGGCTCTGTTTACAGTCGTCCAAAGTAGCGGCAGCCGAATTTTCCAGTCTCTGAGATAAAATGCGGATCACACGAACCGGATTAAGAACCTGTTAAATGAATGAAAAAAGTCGATAATTGAAGGAAAGATGATGCTGTTGAAAGACTGAACTTTCAAAAACGTTAACACTGTCAACATGTTTCCTTACGATATCAGCCAAGTTTGTTTTCAGAATCTCAAAATATTGTTTACATAATCTCGAAACATAGTTAGGCTATCAGAATCTACCACTAAATGGGTACATGTTTGAATTGCGCTTACACTTACGCAAACTTTACTTCAAATGCAACATAATTGAGCGCTATTTTTGTAGAATCCCAAAATAAACTCTGAGAATCGGAACTGAAACAGTGCTGCTTCATCAGTTTTTTCTTCTGGTGCCATTTCTGCAGCGACATGATTAAACCCAATCCATGTTTCTAAATATTAGATTCAGTCATTAACCTGACATGGTTCTTTTATGGAGGAACCACCTAGGGCGATTAAGTTCAACAAAATTTTAAAGCATGGAGAAATACGCACGAAGATAGAGAAAGAAACAATCATATGCAATAAATGGCGGGCGTAAAGTGAGAGAAGCAAAAAAATTGAAGTTTGCAACGCAGAGAAGCCTCTCGAGGGGCGCGGCGGATCCTTAGGCTGAAAAGGGGAAATCTTGCACGCTAAAGTCACGAGTGCAGCAGATCGAGATTGCATCCACTTTCTGCAACATGCCTCAAGATCATTGCACATTGGTTTGAGGTGACTGTCAAGCTTAGTCAGGGAAAGTTCACATTTTTCATATTTAGAAAGAGGAAAAATATATATTGGTGGATAGGAACGGGCCTTAGAATATTACTCAGTGAAATTTTTTAGCAAGGGTTGCTATTTAATTAATTTTTTATAATTTGAAATATATGCGGTGTGTCAAATTAAGATTGAAATGTCAAAACTTCATTTATTTATTCTGGTTGGTATCTACACCACGCAAAGGAATACAAAACGGACATCGACATACGGCAAAAAACAGAATTTGAAGTGAAGGTTGTGAAGAGGTTTCAAAAGTTTCTGTTGGTTTTAGATGGACAGGTACTTCTTCGAAACCTAAAACAATACTCAGCTAAATTTTGGATTAATTCTCTGATTAATTTCCAGTCGAAGTTAGGAAACTTCGTAGTAAGACACACATTTTTCAGCACAGAGCTTACTTAAGTTAACAGATAATACTTCATAATTCGTAAAATCAAAAGGAAATTATTTTACTACTCCTGGACAGGAGTAGCCAGATTCAAATCATGACACTTATCAGAAAAATTATGTTGAAACATTGAACATACGCATCACGGAAAAAGAAACTTGTGTTGCAGCATGAGTAAAAAACAAAAGAGATGTGCCAAAAAAATCACACAGTTGATTAAATTACAGATAATTCATGAAAAATCTCAAATAGGCTTGGATCACTCAGTGTCGTCCTCTGAATTGTTCAGTCCTACATATCTTCATGCTTCCACGTGCGTCGTACATCATTGTCTTCATAACTGACATAAGTTGGCTTAGTATATCGCCGAATATCAATTAGAACATCGGGCTAATAGAAAACTGAATGGCTTACTTAACGTGAGATAATTTACACGTTTCTCCACAAGAACTCGAATTATGTGACTGAATAATACTTTATGATGTGACATCTGAGAAAAATGTGCAGCTTTTTAACCGCATCCGTGGAGACTGCTTTACAACTACAGTTAGTAGTTGTACAGTTTTCAACGTAATCAAATCAATGTAACCAGCCTTCAACGTACAGTCTTCACGTCGATGGTCTTCAACGTACAGTCTTCGTGTTAGTAGTCTTCAACGTAATCAAATGTTTTTTGAAAATACAGTCAATCATTCATCATTTTACTGTCCGCCCCCCAACCTAACATCGTTGATTTTCTGTTGAACATTTTAGATTGAGTGCAAGAAGTTACAAATTCGTTTTTGAAATTTTTGAAGTATTCATCTCTTTTTTCGAGAGTTTCCTACTCGACACAATTAACTTATAAACAAATCTTGGAAAGGTAAAAATTTGTCCGTATCTTACAAAATTTGAAAAATAATTTTCACAGAATTATTAAAACATGCATCATATGTTAAAACATGCTGCATCAGCACCACAAGAATTTACTAGCAATTTGATATATTTTCACATACCAAGTAATTCATAACATCACTTTGTTTTGCACAAATAAAGCAAATAGTTGGCAAAATGGGTGATCTTGTGAGAGAGGGTCGTTCGTGCTCTCAACACGAAGCACCAGTGAACTACAGGCGGAGGACATGAACACCGGGACGACTGCCAAGACATATTCAGAAAGAGATGTAGGTGCACAAATTATTTGTATAAGATAATTTTGAACGTAAGGCCAAATTTAGACTATAATAGAACAATAGTGGAAAATAAATCATGCACCAATACACACCTACATAATTCCGGTTTTCCGCCAATTGTAGGAAATAATTTTTTTTAGCCTAACATACGTGAAAGGGCTGTAATTTCAATGAAATATACTCTATAACGCCATGTGCTGAGTAAAATCTTGCACATTGATTATAATTAGACAATGTTACAATTTAGGAGTGAAGAGTTGAAAAAGATGTAGTTCATTGATAGCCAACTTGATGAACTGAGGAATGAGTAGCATCATATGGGGTACCATGGACCACTGTGTAAATTGCTCTCACGGGACGGCAGGATGGTGTTCAATGTACGAGTATGCAGAAAGAGAGCTAATGTCAAGGGTTTGAGAAGCTCACATCATAGCGACTTCTGATAATGACTTCACGATAATTTAGAATTTTATTCCATGGTATTCATGTGGACGTTGTTATTGACTGCTATACGTCTGGATTACGAGATAAAGGTAAGACGACATTCTCTCTGACGGAGTCAGTAAATGACTCGGTGATTAGTATACGGCTGCCACACACCACCATGTTGTCAGGCGATAGTTCGTCCTTACATTCACCAGGTTAAAAAGTTATTGTTTTTGAAGAGCATCAAAGTATTATTGCGTACATTCCTAGGCCACTTCATTCTCCAGATCTTGATATAACTGTACTTTATGGTGCATAAGATTTGATTTTTCCTGCAATACATTTGATATTTTTGCCAAATTTTTACCCCCCTTTGCGGCTGGTGCAATTTGCCCACAGCTATGATCAAGAAAGGAATAAAACGTATTTGAAACTATTTTAAACGGATCAACCCTGTGTTGTCATTCCTGGGAGTAAAATTATTTAAAAGCAAACGTTGAATTTAATTACGTCGCTTTATAAGTAGAGCAATGCCCTGCAGTTTGCACTCGGTATCAATATTTTTAACGTGACAAACCTCAGTAGAACTGCATATGCTTTACTAGACAAAATACTTTGATCACAGGGTTCTAGTACCAGAACTCCTATTTCAATGATTACGAAATTATATAAAGATAAAACTCTGCCCAGAAATCGCATTTTCATTTGATTTTTCCACAGCCCGGACGAATAAGCTGTTGTTGATCACGACTTGAAAAATACTGAAAAAAATAGTGCAGTAATAGGATTCCGCACGGAAGCGCTGAAGCTTCATTTCCTGTCAATAAACAACGTAAACATGCAAGTGGCAATTAAATGTGCAATTTCCTCGGAGAAATAATTGCTGTTATAAATTTGACAGCACCGTGAGGCTGTTTATTGCAATGCAAAGTCTATCTATTTAACTTTAGTGCTATAAAAACGAATAATTGAACACTTCTGACGTCCTATCTTTAGGTGCCAAAATTTAATGATTCCACTCGAATATCTAGAGAACAAAATGATGTTGAACAGATAAATGACAATAGGATAACTTCTTCGATTATTCCGAACATTATTCTCATATATTTTTCCCCCCAATCTTATTAAGATGAAAATACTTCGTCCTCCCGAGAACGAATAAGTTCCAACAGAACAAATACCCCATGATAGGTTAATACCACGCTGAAACTAACAACAAAGTAGTCACAATGTGATTTTCGAATTGCAACCTACACAGGCTCAAAATCAAAATAGTAAAATCCTGATAAGGTTGAAAACTTTCAACTCTTAAATTGAAGATCTTCGTACCATATAACTAATGAATAGTATAACATAATGCGTAATTCCATGACCGTACGCGATGGTAAGACGTTTACTAATGTCTGACCGAGCAACAAATGAGTAACACCCGATGTTTCAACAGTCGCCAATTAGGCCTTGCCATCGATGTGCAGAACGATTAGATTTGTTCAAGAATATCAATCTGAGTGTCAAGTCCAATTTAAGTAAAAACACATAGTCTGGGTAAGAAAGAGTTTCATTTGAAAATTATGTTCATAATACTTAGGTCTAACTTTAATTTGAAGTAAAAGGATACCTAACATTCTTCAAGTACCTGCACGGGTCCTTAGTAGCGCTAGTTTTGCCCCCAATAAAACTAGAGGGTCTCTCAAAATGTTCGATGTTAAGAGAGTATTCATTAGATAGAAAAAAAATACAAAATTAATTTAAGAATACCCAAAGAGCAGTACGCGATATTTTTTGGACATGAATGCTACAATAGATATTAGTTCTGGTGTAAAATGTTTTCAACTCACGTTCCGTGCTCGAATCATAACCTTCACATGCGTCAAAATCGAGGCACAGATGGCTACATTTCTTATCATTCTTGCCTTCTTGGAATTATAAAATTTTATTATCAAAATTTAGTGCTTCTGTTCGTCAAAACATTCCTCTGTATCCAGTTAAAAAAAACATGGATGAGATCCCAGGCCTCACTTTAATAATTTTCTCAGCGAATTAAGCTCGATGTTATTAGCGAGCATCTTTTGGGCTACTTTCCTGCCTTTAGCTTGACTGGACGCTCACAACTTGCTATGGCGCGAGAAGTAAAACTGCACTGGAATATTTTACTAAGAATGGCAATGATGAACGATTGATTTCCAAAATACAGACTTGCTGGAAACTTTCGAGCTGATTATTATTTTTATTTCAGGTTTTGTTTTTAATGAAAAGGTGCACTGTTGAAGTAGCAGACAAGGGCTTGTATAAGTACTTAGTCTTCATATGTATTTAAACGTTTAATTTTAGAGAGCATTGTTACAGCAGTTCAAAGCCACAAATATTTGAAAGTCAAATTTTGTTCATTTTTTGATGCTTAATTGTCGTGAAGCCATTTAGGCACACACGGAGCGAACACCAGATGTGAAATATATTCGTAACTCTCAGTTTACGCTCAGACCAGGGAATGAAGTGAGATGAAATCATTGAAGCATCATTCAATAGGGCAATTCTCTACACGCGCTTACCAAGAATTCATAACAGTAATATATTTATATCCATACATTGGTTTGCAATGAGACGTAGAAATTTGCAGCCCTCCAAGCAAAAAATAACTCGTTTCAATTTATTAAGATCATTTTTCAGTAATTTGAAATTTGGCCTGCAATTTGATTTTGTGAATGGTAACAGTGCATGAATATCGCAGAAAATGTTGCACAAACTTCATTTGAGGCAGAGATCATATACGCAGTCGTTATTGCGTGCAGTCAAGTATTTTTAATCATCACAGACGCGCAAATTCGTGAAAGTTAGACGTATTTCCCCAGATTTCCTTCTTCAATCTCCACAAAACTACTGATTTCAAACGATGCAGTAATCAGTTATTCAAGAACATTTGTCAAGAGCTGGATGATTGGGCAAGAGCTCAAAACATATGGATGTAAAGATGTACTTCCGGATAAATAACATAGACCCACATATTTGCACTGTAAAGCATTCATAATAATTTGCAAGGAATTAATCAGAAGCTGTTAGTACAGATATTATACACAAAAAAATTTCTAAAACAGTATCCTCTCAATTACGGTGACATCTCTTAAGTTTCATTAGCTAAAATTCTTTTCGCAGTTGCGTGAATGCGAGTACTGTTTAAAGGTAAATTTAATTAGTCCCTTTCAAGGTTACGAAGAAGATTTCGCTTGTGAGGAAAGCCTAAAAATATTAGCGAAGTTAATTGCATTTCCCAAGAATACCAGGGTTAACCTGAGGCCCAGGAAATCTGGTACAGGCTAACGTTAGAATTAACGATAAAGAGTTGTCTAAAAATATTCAAAGAATCGAATTCAATTTAGCTTTGGTACTGTTTCGGATCGAGTTGGCAGATTTCGAGATCATGCGTTAGGTCCAGTTCAAATGTGTTCAGTTCAAAAATAGCATTGTTTTGCTATTTGAAATTTTTGCAGGTTAGGCTTTACTGGAAACTAAAGTACAATTTGAAATTTGCGATACAATGCAGTCTTTGAAGGTGGTCCGCACAAAATAAAAGATTGCATTTTCCCCATATTTGCGTGCCTACCATTTTTTGCATTTTGGGCGGCGGCGTTTTAACTAGACTTGATTGTACGACGAGAAGTGCAATTCAAGACAGCCAAGCTGCGCTGAGCTCCACACAGACGCACTCATGTCGTAAACGCCGTCTTGAGCTCAGCATAATGCGGGGCCGGGCCTCCGGAGCAAAAAAAACTTAACAAGCCATTTCACCTGCAAGTGAAACGCCGGGTGCTGCTAAAATTTTTGGATAAATGTACTAAAATATTGCGTAGGTGTTTTTTATATTCTGAGTAGATTTCATGAAGACATAGGCATGTAATGTTTGTTCTTCAATAGATAAATCTTAATCGTTTAGTGCATTTCGTAAAATGAGGTCCAAATTTGAAACAATGATAAAGTCATATCGCAAGAGTAAGACAAAATTAGAGATTGCCAAGTCACTAAAAAAATATAAATACACGGTTTGCCAAACTCTTTGTCGGTTCGATAAACTTTGAACTATAGAAGATTGACCTAAAATTTCTAATTCCAGAGAATATCAGATCGAAACTTCAGACGAAATTAAAACGCTTTAATGAAGGACTTAGCAAGAGAAATGATTGGGTTATATTATGAGTTAGTTTATGTTTCTTTAACCACAACATAGACGTTCGAAAGAAAGGAAGGATGAAGGCACCATATAGCATGGAAGCCAAGGAACGCGGAGTCTATGCACAAGGTGGGTTCCCACACAAGATCCCCCGGGCGTAGAAATAAAAGTTGAGAAGGAAGGTTCTGAAACAAGATAAAAGTTGATTAAGGAAGTCAGAGGTGCTGAAAAAGAGGACAGCAGTGAACCGACAAAAAAGAAAGTCCGAGAAAGATCCCTTTTATTTCAACAAAAAGAAGGGTGCACCTTCTTTTCAGCTCGATACCTCATATTTCCTTCGTGGGAGCGCTAATTTCCATGGATGCAATAGTTGTATCTTCCCGAAAAAGAAAAAGAAATGAGTATAAGAAAAAGTGACTTATCTTTTCAAAAGAATTTAACCTATCGGTATATCGTGAGCATTCAAATTGAAAAAATACTTGGTAAAGCGAATGTGAAGGTTTTCTTTGGTGAATTCAATAAGGATGCGCTCACAGAGGTCACCATGGCTCCAATGGAAAACGGTGGAAAACTTTTTCCTACTGAGGCGAAGCTGCAGCTGCTTGAATGACAGGGCAGACATCCCAGACTCCCCAGGCTCAGATGTCAACAATTCGACTCGCTCGAGTGCGTGCTACCATTTCTTAAGCAAAGTAATCAGGGCTC
Source organism: Morinoia aosen (assembly GCA_030386875.1). Taxonomy (NCBI): domain Eukaryota; kingdom Metazoa; phylum Arthropoda; class Malacostraca; order Amphipoda; family Talitridae; genus Morinoia; species Morinoia aosen. The sequence continues at coordinate 54,971,668 of CM059575.1, read as the reverse complement.
ATTTTTGTGAAAAAATGGGAAAGTGAACCTTAATTCACACAGCAAGAATTTTTTTGACTTCATTGCAAAAATAAACCGTAGCCCACTCTCTCAATCGTCAATCTGTACACAACAATGGTATTGGGATTGGTTATAACTATGTCCAAAAAAATGAACCCCACCCTTCATCGTCTGATTTTGTAATTTTCCCCATGGAATTTCACTGTTTGATCTTTCCGTGAGTGTGAAGCCTGTGCTCCTTTTCCAAGGACAAATGGAGTCATCAAGCAATCCCTAGGAAAGGAATGGAAGAAAATTCCTCCAGACCTGTTGAATAAACGCAAGAGAATCTTCAAGGCAGACGCGAGATTTTGGTTTGGTCTAGAGGGGCATACTGAATTATAATTGATTGTAAGATCAAAATGAAATGTAGAAACAATTAGTTCAATCAAAATGAAAAAAACGTAGTCTCTTGATTTTATTTTTCGAAGAACTTTGTCCGTATCCAATAATTTCACAAGTCTTTTAAGCCCTTGAGATCTACTCAATTAAAATAGGCACGGTGTCTTCAATAGTTAGGAAGAAGATACCATTTAGTATGGAGTTAAAAGAAGGCGGAATCTATGCAGAAGAGGGATAGAAACATTAAGATAAGAAAGATGTTCAGGAAACAAGATCAAAGTTGAAGAAAGTGGTAGGCGCTGAAAAAACAGGACAGCAGTGAACCGAAAAAAGATGGTTCTTAGCATAATAAAAACATTTTATTTCGACAAAAAGAAGGCCCAACTAACTCTCAGCTCGGGCCCTCACATTGTCCCCCTGGGAGTGCTAATTCCATAGATACAATATTTGTATCTTCCTGAGGGGGATTATGCTCAGCGTAAGTTTATAATATATACTCGTATACATATATACATGTATATATATATATATATATAGTGTATGTTTGATAATATCTGAAAACGAGAAATAATTTCGAACGATGCTTTTATCCATCTTCATGGATACAAGTTTCTGAATTGAAAACACAGATTCCTTCTAAAGTGCAGAAACAATCGAGAAAGGAAAGTATGGCGTTGTGTTCGAAATCTTAGTGTAATTCTTCATTGAACAATAATATAAATGATGTATAATTTTGATGTGAGAACTTTCAAAGAACTGTAGTAATTTCAATTTATATATTTTTTGAGTGAAATGTGTTGAATTAATTCCCTCTTTTTTGCTACATGATTGATGTGAATTCCTAAACGTGTGCCATTTTACGTGGAGTCTAATTACAATATTTGATGTTAAATATTTTGTATTAAATTATTCAGACATCGATTAAGTAATGTTTGCAACTTAGAAAATTATGCTTCGGCCTTTCTGAACGCAAACCAACTTCTCTACGGTGCCTCGCAACTCAATTCGCAGCGGTGAACGCTACCTCTATAATATACCTGCTGTTCAGTACTGTCGCTCACAGCTCGCTGCATGCGTGTCTCTGGTCGAGGTCTTCTTCCAAAAATGTTTACAATACTTGCTGGCACTAAGTTAGCTCATCAGCTAATGAGACGCACCAACAAAGGTTATGGTCTCAGGCTGCATGTTCAATGGATTCTGGCGGTGCCTCAGGTCTGTCTGTGACCACTTCAGATGATGCGCCGTGTGCAGGATGGCTCAGAAAAAGTTGTCAATTGTCTGGCATACAATTGTCTGATATTTTGTCTATTAACATTGATATTCAAAACATGAAAATTTTTCACTGTCACAAAAATTTCAGCCTTTTCATATTTCTCGAGAGTTTCTATTGTGATTGGACGACGTAGGCTGGTGAAAAGAAGAAAATTAGAGACTAGTCGATACAATAGTCGATTGTGCCAAAAGGGTTCATGCACTTGTTTTTGTAGAAGTGATTCATGTTAAGTAGACTTATATCCGTGAATGATTTGAAACTTCAGTGCACAATCAATTGTAAATGCTGAGTACAAATTTGATAATGATCACTTTCACGGAAGGATAACTCCAGCACTTTATGACATTACATATCAGAAATGCTCATTTCGTAATAAAGAACAAGATTTATTTAAGAAATTTGGTGAAGTATGCTAGGAAAAACAAGGAAGAGTCGATGTACTCATGTACTGTACGAGGGGCATGTTTTATTTTGAAATTTCTTCAAATATCGTAAGAAATTAATGGAGGACTGCTGCACCGCTTGTTGTCAGCTGTATGTCAAACCTGTGCAGATTTTATCAATTACCAGAAAAATGATATATTTTTATCTCAAATAAAATTCATAAGGTAAATTTTTCCAAATTTTTGAACCAATAGAAAAAAATTATTTTATCACATATATCGAAAGTTAGCATTGGAGACTCTCAAATTCAAACTATCAAATTCAATTCACTTAACATGACATAGTACGAATAATGCGTTTGATTTCACTTACAAATGTATAGCTGGAATGCTATCCCGAAGCAGTATTTTACTTTTGTACACAATCCAAACGCAAATCTCTGTATACTGAGTGAGCATGAATGATGCTCCACGTGCATTGAGTGCCATTCACCAAACGCAAATCTCTGTATACTGAGCGAGTATGAATGATGCTCCACGTGCATTGAGTGCCATTCACCTACCGCAAATCTCTGTATACTGAGCGAGTATGAATGATGCTCCACGTGCATCGAGTGCCATTCACCAAACGCAAATCTCTGTATACTGAGCGAGTATGAATGATGCTCCACGTGCATCGAGTGCCATTCACCAAACGCAAATCTCTGTATACTGAGCGAGTATGAATGATGCTCCACGTGCATCGAGTGCCATTCACCAAACGCAAATCTCTGTATACTGAGCGAGTATAAATGGTGCTCCACGTGCATCGAGTGCCATTCACCAAACGCAAATCTCTGTATACTGAGCGAGTATGAATGATGCTCCACGTGCATTGAGTGCCATTCACCAAACGCAAATCTCTGTATACTGAGCGAGTATGAATGATGCTCCACGTGCATTGAGAGCCATTCCCCAAACGCAAATCTCTGTATACTGAGCGAGTATGAATGATGCTCCACGTGCATCGAGTGCCATTCACCAAACGCAAATCTCTGTATACTGAGCGAGTATGAACGATGCTCCACGTGCATTGAGTGCCATTCACCAAACGCAAATCTCTGTATACTGAGCGAGTATGAATGATGCTCCACGTGCATTGAGTGCCATTCACCTACCGCAAATCTCTGTATACTGAGCGAGTATGAATGATGTTCCACGTGCATCGAGTGCCATTCACCAAACGCAAATCTCTGTATACTGAGCGAGTATAAATGGTGCTCCACGTGCATCGAGTGCCATTCACCAAACGCAAATCTCTGTATACTGAGCGAGTATGAATGATGCTCCACGTGCATTGAGTGTCATTCACCAAACGCAAATCTCTGTATACTGCGCGAGTATGAATGATGCTCCACGTGCATTGAGTGCCATTCACCAAACGCAAATCTCTGTATACTGAGCGAGTATGAATGATGCTCCACGTGCATCGAGTGCCATTCACCAAACGCAAACCTCTGTATACTGAGCGAGTATGAATGATGCTCCACGTGCATTGAGTGCCATTCACCAAACGCAAATCTCTGTATACTGAGCAAGTATGAATGATGCTCCACGTGCATCGAGTGCCATTCACCAAACGCAAACCTCTGTATACTGAGCGAGTATGAATGATGCTCCACGTGCATTGAGTGCCATTCACCAAACGCAAATCTCTGTATACTGAGCGAGTATGAATGATGTTCCACGTGCATTGAGTGCCATTCACCAAATGCAAATCTCTGTATACTGAGCGAGTATGAATGATGCTCCACGTGCATCGAGTGCCATTCACCAAATGAAAATCTCTGTATACTGAGCGAGTATAAATGGTGCTCCACGTGCATCGAGTGCCATTCACCAAACGCAAATCTCTGTATACTGAGCGAGTATGAATGATGCTCCACGTGCATTGAGTGCCATTCACCAAACGCAAATCTCTGTATACTGAGCGAGTATGAATGATGCTCCACGTGCATTGAGTGCCATTCACCAAACGCAAATCTCTGTATACTGAGCGAGTATGAATGATGCTCCACGTGCATTGAGTGCCATTCACCAAACGCAAATCTCTGTATACTGAGCGAGTATGAACGATGCTCTACGTGCATTGAGTGCCATTCACCAAACGCAAATCTCTGTATACTGAGCGAGTATGAATGATGCTCCACGTGCATTGAGTGCCATTCACCAAACGCAAATCTCTGTATACTGAGCGAGTATGAATGATGTTCCACGTGCATTGAGTGCCATTCACCAAATGCAAATCTCTGCATACTGAGCGAGTATGAATGATGCTCCACGTGCATCGAGTGCCATTCACCAAACGAAAATCTCTGTATACTGAGCGAGTATAAATGGTGCTCCACGTGCATCGAGTGCCATTCACCAAACGCAAATCTCTGTATACTGAGCGAGTATGAATGATGTTCCACGTGCATTGAGTGCCATTCACCAAATGCAAATCTCTGTATACTGAGCGAGTATGAATGATGCTCCACGTGCATTGAGTGCCATTCACCAAATGCAAATCTCTGTATACTGAGCGAGTATGAATGATGCTCCACATGCATTGAGTGCCATTCACCAAACGCAAATCTCTGTATACTGAGCGAGTATGAATGATGCTCCACGTACATTGAGTGCCATTCACTAAACGCAAATCTCTGTATACTGAGCGAGTATGAATGATGCTCCACGTGCATTGAGTGCCATTCACCAAACTCAAATCTCTGTATACTGAGCGAGTATGAATAATGCTCCACGTGCATTGAGTGCCATTCACCAAACGCAAATCTCTGTATACTGAGCGAGTATGAATGATGCTCCACGTGCATTGAGTGCCATTCACCAAACGCCAATCTCTGTATACTGAGCGAGTATGAATGATGCTCCACGTGCATTGAGTGCCATTCACCAAACGCAAATCTCTGTATACTGAGCGAGTATGAATGATGCTCCACGTGCATTGAGTGCCATTCACCAAACTCAAATCTCTGTATACTGAGCGAGTATGAATAATGCTCCACGTGCATTGAGTGCCATTCACCAAACGCAAATCTCTGTATACTGAGCGAGTATGAATGATGCTCCACGTGCATTGAGTGCCATTCACCAAACGCAAATCTCTGTATACTGAGCGAGTATGAATGATGCTCCACGTAAATTGGGTGCCGTTCACCAAACGCAAATCTCTGCATGCTGAGCGAGTATGAATGATGCTCCACGTGCATTGAGTGCCATTCACCAAACGCAAATCTCTGTATACTGAGCGAGTATGAATGATGCTCCACGTGCATCGAGTGCCATTCACCAAACGCAAATCTCTGCATACTGAGCGAGTATGAATGATGCTCCACGTGCATCGAGTGCCATTCGCCAAACGCAAATCTCTGTATACTGAGCGAGTATGAATGATGCTCCACGTGCATTGAGTGCCATTCACCAAACGCAAATCTCTGTATACTGAGCGAGTATGAACGATGCTCTACGTGCATTGAGTGCCATTCACCAAACGCAAATCTCTGTATACTGAGCGAGTATGAATGATGCTCCACGTGAATTGGGTGCCATTCACCAAACGCAAATCTCTGTATACTGAGCGAGTATGAATGATGCTCCACGTGCATTGAGTGCCATTCACCAAACGCAAATCTCTGTATACTGAGCGAGTATGAATGATGCTCCACGTGCATTGAGAGCCATTCCCCAAACGCAAATCTCTGTATACTGAGCGAGTATGAATGATGCTCCACGTGCATCGAGTGCCATTCACCAAACGCAAATCTCTGTATACTGAGCGAGTATGAACGATGCTCCACGTGCATTGAGTGCCATTCACCAAACGCAAATCTCTGTATACTGAGCGAGTATGAATGATGCTCCACGTGCATTGAGTGCCATTCACCTACCGCAAATCTCTGTATACTGAGCGAGTATGAATGATGTTCCACGTGCATCGAGTGCCATTCACCAAACGCAAATCTCTGTATACTGAGCGAGTATAAATGGTGCTCCACGTGCATCGAGTGCCATTCACCAAACGCAAATCTCTGTATACTGAGCGAGTATGAATGATGCTCCACGTGCATTGAGTGTCATTCACCAAACGCAAATCTCTGTATACTGCGCGAGTATGAATGATGCTCCACGTGCATTGAGTGCCATTCACCAAACGCAAATCTCTGTATACTGAGCGAGTATGAATGATGCTCCACGTGCATCGAGTGCCATTCACCAAACGCAAACCTCTGTATACTGAGCGAGTATGAATGATGCTCCACGTGCATTGAGTGCCATTCACCAAACGCAAATCTCTGTATACTGAGCAAGTATGAATGATGCTCCACGTGCATCGAGTGCCATTCACCAAACGCAAACCTCTGTATACTGAGCGAGTATGAATGATGCTCCACGTGCATTGAGTGCCATTCACCAAACGCAAATCTCTGTATACTGAGCGAGTATGAATGATGTTCCACGTGCATTGAGTGCCATTCACCAAATGCAAATCTCTGTATACTGAGCGAGTATGAATGATGCTCCACGTGCATCGAGTGCCATTCACCAAATGAAAATCTCTGTATACTGAGCGAGTATAAATGGTGCTCCACGTGCATCGAGTGCCATTCACCAAACGCAAATCTCTGTATACTGAGCGAGTATGAATGATGCTCCACGTGCATTGAGTGCCATTCACCAAACGCAAATCTCTGTATACTGAGCGAGTATGAATGATGTTCCACGTGCATTGAGTGCCATTCACCAAATGCAAATCTCTGCATACTGAGCGAGTATGAATGATGCTCCACGTGCATCGAGTGCCATTCACCAAACGAAAATCTCTGTATACTGAGCGAGTATAAATGGTGCTCCACGTGCATCGAGTGCCATTCACCAAACGCAAATCTCTGTATACTGAGCGAGTATGAATGATGCTCCACGTGCATTGAGTGCCATTCACCAAACGCAAATCTCTGTATACTGAGCGAGTATGAATGATGTTCCACGTGCATTGAGTGCCATTCACCAAATGCAAATCTCTGCATACTGAGCGAGTATGAATGATGCTCCACGTGCATCGAGTGCCATTCACCAAACGAAAATCTCTGTATACTGAGCGAGTATAAATGGTGCTCCACGTGCATCGAGTGCCATTCACCAAACGCAAATCTCTGTATACTGAGCGAGTATGAATGATGTTCCACGTGCATTGAGTGCCATTCACCAAATGCAAATCTCTGTATACTGAGCGAGTATGAATGATGCTCCACGTGCATCGAGTGCCATTCACCAAACGAAAATCTCTGTATACTGAGCGAGTATAAATGGTGCTCCACGTGCATCGAGTGCCATTCACCAAACGCAAATCTCTGTATACTGAGCGAGTATGAATGATGCTCCACGTGCATTGAGTGCCATTCACCAAACGCAAATCTCTGTATACTGAGCGAGTATGAATGATGCTCCACATGCATTGAGTGCCATTCACCAAACGCAAATCTCTGTATACTGAGCGAGTATGAATGATGCTCCACGTACATTGAGTGCCATTCACTAAACGCAAATCTCTGTATACTGAGCGAGTATGAATGATGCTCCACGTGCATTGAGTGCCATTCACCAAACTCAAATCTCTGTATACTGAGCGAGTATGAATAATACTCCACGTGCATTGAGTGCCATTCACCAAACGCAAATCTCTGTATACTGAGCGAGTATGAATGATGCTCCACGTGCATTGAGTGCCATTCACCAAACGCCAATCTCTGTATACTGAGCGAGTATGAATGATGCTCCACGTGCATTGAGTGCCATTCACCAAACGCAAATCTCTGTATACTGAGCGAGTATGAATGATGCTCCACGTGCATTGAGTGCCATTCACCAAACTCAAATCTCTGTATACTGAGCGAGTATGAATAATGCTCCACGTGCATTGAGTGCCATTCACCAAACGCAAATCTCTGTATACTGAGCGAGTATGAATGATGCTCCACGTGCATTGAGTGCCATTCACCAAACGCAAATCTCTGTATACTGAGCGAGTATGAATGATGCTCCACGTGAATTGGGTGCCGTTCACCAAACGCAAATCTCTGCATGCTGAGCGAGTATGAATGATGCTCCACGTGCATTGAGTGCCATTCACCAAACGCAAATCTCTGTATACTGAGCGAGTATGAATGATGCTCCACGTGCATCGAGTGCCATTCACCAAACGCAAATCTCTGCATACTGAGCGAGTATGAATGATGCTCCACGTGCTTTGAGTGCCATTCACCAAACGCAAATCTCTGCATACTGAGCGAGTATGAATGATGCTCCACGTGCATTGAGTGCCATTCACCAAACGCAAATCTCTGCATACTGAGCGAGTATGAATGATGCTCCACGTGCATTGGGTGCCGTTCACCAAAGCAAATTTGATATTCGCAAGGAAAAATACTTCACACTCGCAAACCTCAGCCGGATTTTATGATTGTTACAGAGAAATAGATTAAAAGATAGATTAATGACTTAAATTAGATTAAATAAGTTAGTTTGAGCCTCTTTTATCACAACAACGGCGTTTCCAAGAGAGAAAGAAAGAAGATACTATTTTATTTGGTGTTCAGGTAACATCTCTACACATGGTGTGTTCCTACAAAAGACCTCCTACGCATAGAAACCGAAAGTCAAGGAAGATGCTTGTGAAATCAGATTAAAGTTGAAGATGAAAGTTAAAGGAGCCAGTAACAGAAAAAACGGTAGCCGTTTACAAAACAGAAGTCCATTTCATTTTCCCAAACGGAAGTACCTCACATCTCCCACCCTGTGAGCACCAATTCCCATGGACCCAAAAGTTGTATTCCTCTGAGAGGGTTTGGACCACAGCATTAGCCCTAAGTTGTTCATCAACTCAAAATCCGAGGCATTGCTCGCGTCAGAGAATATAGTCAAATTATTCAACTGAACTAATTGAGGCTCATTTGCGCTTTAATTTGCTAATGGACTCCGCCAAGTGATGTTTATAGATCGTAAGTGCTATTCAGGTATAAATTTCTCACCGCTCTCTTCGAATTCACATCTCTTAAATATATTCACATCTGAGTGTCGATTTAGAAAATATTTACACATTGAATAAGGGCATAAAGATTCAGCGGTGGGAACGCACGTCTGTGTCTACAGGACATCAAACTGGGAGGCCAAAACATATCATTATAGGGCTCGCTGTGCTCAGATCAATGCATATATCAGTGCGCACACAGCCTTAAAAAATTGTCATGCGAAAGCAGAACGACAGAAATGGCGCAAGTAAAGCATGCTGGAAGTACCCTATGAAATTTTATTATATTACCATAGCTGCGACGGACACCGAACAAACCAGGACCCTCAGCCCCAAGTGTGTGGGCAGCGCCCGTCCCTGCCAGATCCTTCCGAACATTTTGCACCGTCTCTACATCAGCCTTAGGAGACAGATGCTGTCGATGAAACTCGCAGCCTTTTTTTTGAGAGAATATTTATGGAGAACGTAGTCTTTGCTTGCAATATCGCCTGGAAAATGGAATGTTTCCCAGTTTACTAATACGTTTTTGATTTTTAACGATTACCACTCATATAATTGAAAAATTAATTATCAGCAGGCACAATTTAAACTAAGGAAATATGGAAAGCAAAAGAAAAATCGTTAGGAAAAGAAGTGTCAAATTTTGGCAAGGCGCTCAAATTGTCCGGTAATTGAAATTATCGTCGTGCACTGAGTAATAATTGCAGATTTCACACACCATAAATCGAGTTTACGGGCGTATCATGCGTATAATATGGCCTCCAGATAAAGAATAGGTTAAATAGTAGGTCGATTAACCTACAAGTTTTTAATTTAGTTATTTTTACTGTACCCGAATCGAAACTAATCGTACTATGTAAACATTTAGTACACTTCTGGGACTTGTTATGAAAGTTCGTAATTTTCTTTCATGATAGCTGACAACAAGTTTTTCCAAGCTGCGTAAAGTTTCCCAGTCATTAATGAACATTTGAATCTGAAAAAAGATAAATACTGTTAGAAAAATGCACCTGCCATCTGTTAGAAGCAGAATTAGGCATTTTTTTCATAACGAATAATTTTCTTGTTTACAATTCAGCACGTCCCGCATAGTTTATAGATAAATTAGGCCAAAAGACAAATTTAGCTGCATTGCACCTTCAAAACACCCTCGCTCGTGAAAACGTAAGTTCAATTTCTAATGACAGGGTATGCTTTCTCAGTACAATGGCGATCGGTTCGATGACAAAGCGTTTTTCCTCTCAGCGCAAGTTATTAAACGCACAGTGACCCGAAATCAACTTATGCGATATAGTACAAATTTCTTATCTGATGAACACGAAAAGTACGACTGTGATTTTTCACTATATCATGCGATCACTCGAATTATTTACGCAGATCAAAATTCGCAAACAAACAACATATTGCTTACACTAATGAAAACCTGCTAAATATAAAGCAATTTTTCGCGAAGTAGATTGAAATGTAGAACAGTAATAGAAATAAGCATAACACCTAGTCAACAGGTGATTGAAAACATTTATTCACCTGCTTTGAATCAAAATCTCATTATCACAAAATCTCTCGAAATCACAAAGTCTCAAGAATTTTCGTGCGATTCGACTAGACAATTTTTCGAAAACTTCAACGACGGTGACATCGATTAATGCCACCAAGCTTTTTAACTACGTCCATCTGAAGTGCTGTAAAAAACTTATACCGAAGTCGGCGAAAGATAGCCAGTAATTTATAAGAGTTTTAGATGACTTCTATTTTTCACTACTGAAAGCGAACAGGAAGGGGCATTATTTTAATTTTCGCTAGTTTGTGCAACGAGTCGAGCTTCCAGTCTAATTTCTACTTCCTCTGGAGCACAATTATTTTGAAGCAAAACTTCCATCGCCGTGAAAGCCCTTTAGAGTTTAAAAAAGTTCTGAATGAGAGCTCCTGAACTCAGTAACACATATTACGAGCTGATGAGCTGAACGAAAAATGCTAAAAGTTTATGCATCTGCTACTACAACCTCACAGTATTTCTAAAGTATGATGACCTGTTTATGACTGGTGGTAAAAACTGTAATTTTCCAATTAATTTGAGTTAAATTGATTTTGAAAACCTAGTCTTCACCAGGTTGTAATGAAACAAAATTAAAAAGCGATAAATTAAAATAATTGAGTTCTTAAATGTTTAATACAACAGTGCACAACAATTATCAACCTATTGATTGATTATAAATTAGTTCCAGCTTCTCTTCACCACAACAAAGATGTTCAATTAGAGAGGAAGGATGAAGACACCATTTAGTATGAAGTTGAGGAAACGTGGAATCTGTACACAAAGGATGTTCTCGCAAAGGATCCCGGTGCGCATAGAAACAGTACGGTAAGAAGGAAGGTTATGAAACACGATGAAAGTTGAAGAAGAAAGTCAAGAGGTGCTGATAAACAGGACGGCAGTGAACCAAAAAAAGACGGCCGTTAAGGGGGTCAGCGTGATTTTTCACTTTTTTCGTCCGATTCGTTTGAAATTTGGACAGTATATGTATTTGTTGTAAGTAAACTTTTTTTACTCATGTAACTTTTTTGATTTAGTACTTATTTTTTTTTACGAAAAATTAGTTATTTTGAACATTTTTATGGATATTTCAGAAGAGAACTCGTCATTGAGTTTCGATGCTAAAACAAAACTAAACACAGTTTTAGAATCCTTGAAGCATTTCTAACAAACGTATTGAAGAAAATTGGAACATTTGACAAAAGAATTTTTGTGCGATTTTTTTTTAAATCAATGATATATTATTTTTTGTTTTGAGCTACATGATTTTTTTCCCCTAAATTTGGAAGTTTTCTTCAATACGTTTGTTAGAAGTGTTCCAAGGATTCTAAAACTGTCCTTGTTTTTTCCTAGCGGAAAAAAATCACTGACGAGTCCTCTTTGAATGTTGAAAGTTAGAGGTTTTGGGTATAAGCAAAAAACTAAATTTTTGTCTAAGTCTAATATAATGGACAATTTATGTAATTGAATGCTGTTATCATTTTTATTTCAATAATCTCCATGCATAACTTCATATTCACACTGTGAATTGTAATATACAAAAAAAAATTATTTTTGTTTTCATTTTTTGTAAAAATAAATTTTTTATTTTTATTTTTTATAAAAATAGTGGAATTTTATATTTGTAATCTGATTCTTATGAAGTTTGACTATTATAAGTAACTTTTAAAAAGAAACACAATTTTTCCTATTCATTTTTTTCGATTCAGGCCTTAGTTTTTGAAAAAATGGACATATTGGTTTTAGTCCATTTTTATTGATATTTCAAATGAATAGAACTCATTGAGTTTTTATGCTAGAATAAAACCAAAAACAGTTTTTATAATTCTTGGAACATTTTTAACAAAAGTACGTTTTCAAATTAGCGATTTCCCATTTTGTTTTCTTTTTATATGGGGTCAAAATATGGTCAAAAATTCAAGATTTTTGTTCCCTGACCCCCCCCTTCCCTGGGGTGGGATCTAATGTCCGTAGCGCCATAAAATTTTAGGACCGAATAGTCCACCCCCTAAGGGTTTTTTCAACAAAAACATAGAAAATACTCATCGGACCGACAGGGGCCTGGCAGGGGCCTGGGATGACCCCCTTAACAAAACAAAAAACCTTTTTCAACAAATAGAAGGCCTATACCATAACTCTCAGCTCAGGACCTCACATTTTCCCCCTGGGAGCGCTATTCCCATAGATACTATCACCCTATTGTAATTGATGAAGAAAAACGAGCCATAATAGGCGAAAATTATTACGTTGAAACACCTTTATGTTATTTCACGCCTGAACTACCGAACATTTAAATACAAAACTGCCACCCAACTACGGGGCAGTTCCGTACGTCTAATTGCAATGTAAGATTATTGAAAGCGGATCGAATGACCTTCACTCGCAACCATCTAGTCGTATCATCACTACGAATAGCAAACGCGACAAATACGGAACTTCCAAATCCACTGACGCTAAAAACAACAAAGTGCACCAAAGAGGGTTTAATGTTCAAGGGTTTTTAATTCAAAATGTTTAATTCGAACCAGTTTCAAAGTTGCTTTAGTTATACAACGTTTATTCATTTCTAAGCATTTATTTTTGAAAATGTCAGTTAAAAGAAATACAGGTGTATTACATTTTTCACATACTGACCATCACACTGAAGAGAAAGGCGCCAGACACCAAAACTGAACATCGCAGGCTGAGGTTCTATAGCCTCAGTTCCAATGGCGTGTCAAGACCCGCGATTAAAAAAACTCTTTCTGATGCTGGCAGTCTTTACCCGATTTAGTGCAGAGGAGGTGTTTACCTATTTTCCTACCACGTACCTTCCAAACAATTTCTTTCACTCAATATTGAATTATTTATTTATTGAATTTTTGAAACAGATACATAAAACTCTACATTTTGAAAAAAGTGCAACCTTCAGCTAAGGGAAATTTAGCCTAAATGGCAAATTCCGCACAGAAATGCATTCCAATCATGAATGAGGCTGTGTTTTCCCAATAAACTTCGTTATTTATTAGATAAAGCCTGAGCTAAAGGCCCGAATTCCAGCTTACATGCTTCGATCATAAAGGTGATGACATCATCTTGGCGAGGCAGAATTCAATTGCAAATGTTGGAACTCAACGTATTTCATTTATTCTGTAACGAATTTAATGGATTATGCTTCGAATTACCTCTGGCATTCTTGCTCAAGAAAACCTGTCAGAATAGAGTGTATGAACATCCGTCGGCACATGTAGTATACAGAAATAAATTTGTGACTTATAGAGTGTTTTGAAGCAGACCAACATGCGAATGTAGATTGCTCCAGAATATTGCGCAAGGATTAAAAAATGTGGCTGTACAGCGTCAATGGTTATCCTGCTCACTAACCGAATAATGTCTGTCTGGATTCTCATTTAAAATCCAAAAAACACGAGAAATAATTCCAAAAAATCTGCGTACTAATTAATTTTCTATGAAACACGCAACGGACAACTACATCCTTAAAAATAATACGAGAAATTGTCAATGCGCTACGTCTTGCAGCGACATTAAATTTTGGTTCATGGAGTCGGGAATTGAGGGGGAAGTGAAGCCCTGCCACCACCTACGGCCGCGGTACGGCAGCGCCAGCGCGAAACATCCATCACTGCACTGAGTTAATCTTCACATTTGCGGCACCTTCATTTGCCTCGGACTAATGAAGCGTTGCAAATTTTCCCTGCGATTTTCCATGCATCATGCATTCACGAAATCCTTCAATCGATGTAAAAGAAAGCATATTAGATTGGCGTTGAAGTTATTCCAACAAATTAGGTATAAAAGACATCGGAAGATCGGAAGCATGATTTTACTAAAGAACGGAAGCTTGACGAGATTTATTCGCTATCGTTTGGATGAGTTAATCGATCATGTACAGTGGGCTCTAATAAAGATGAAGCTTCATTAAATATGTGTGCAGTAGTTGTTTATTGATGCTGTGTACCTAAATCAGATAAGATCGGTCGCAAATACGTACGATTGAAAATTTAGTTATCTTATTAGCTGCCATTTTTTCTAAGGGTGGCTACATAGACTTTAAGTTAGGATCCTCACTTGCCGAGAGCAGCACATGATGAATTACGCCAAGCATCTTGCCAACTTTGTGGGGTGAATGCTAATTTTCTGCTTAGTTTGTGGCTAAATATTAAAATATTTGCCGAGAAAATTAGTAATAAAATATCCAAATGAGCTTTAAAATATCTTTATGCTGTGTACGAACAAAGTTGGCAGTAAGAGTACCTTACAACCCAGATGAACATAAAAGAAAATGATGGATAATAATTTAAGAATATTAAATTAAACCGCGCAAAACCTATTGACATTCTGAAGCCCCCAAAAAAGAAGACTATGACGACAGGAAAACTCTGCAACAAGCTGAGGAAAGGGAATTCAGATTTGCTTGCCATTGGAAAGCACTCAAAATCTTCACCTTGAGCGTTGCACAAAATTTTCACTTCACAACTGCAGCAAGGAAAGACACTCCTTGCATTGCGCAATATATTGGAACCTGCATGCTTACTTTACCACTGACTTACAATGAAAACAATGGTTCTCACAGTAATTTATTCCGTAGCGTAAACAGACATCCCTCTTGACGTTGGTGTTGCGAAGACAAGAAAGCTACAATGTGTGTGGTTATTTAAGTATTTACTCTTCTGAAGGTAGGAAAATCGATATATCGACAGCGCACTGAGTAGTAATCATCTCGTGTATTAATTTATTTATTGATACTTGAGGGGAAATACGTCCAGCCTAAGAAATGGGAATAACAAAGTAGCTTAACAAAGTAGCTTATATCGGTAGAGGGATCCAACCTGCTTGAATAGGATTCTTTTTCTTAGTGTGTTTCTTGGGCCTACCGCTAGACCGCTCGTAGTATTGCGCTGCCTTTCTGCCACGTCTCAGGTGATTTCTATGTTAATAAACTTAGTTTACTTGCCCTTACCTCGAACTAAATTAAATGCAATAGTCTTGAGTGTCACCGATTTCAATTTCTGTTTTGATTGCTTGCAGGTCTTACGAGCACCAATTACCCTTGTCGCTTTATCAAGCTCAGTGTAGTTCTGGTCTATTCAGTATTGCTGAATATTTAGTATAGCTAAATTATGCTCCGTGAAACATAATGTAGTTCTGTTTAACTGAGTGCAACCCAGAATTAAAGCGCAATGAACCTAAATATTATAACTCTGAATAATTAATTTGTTGCAATATGTCTATTTCGTCTTTACTCTATCCCTAATTTTGCGGTCGTATTAAAGTTTTGTTTTGTCTTTGTTTTCATCAAATATCTGCAACTTTCGAGATTGTTTATCCTCATTTTGTGTTACTAGAAATTTTAATCATGAAATCCGTCAAAGATCCGGTTTATCAATAGTCCTTCGCCCAGTTAGGTTTTACGAACTTTGAGCTAGATTTTGCCCTGACAGTATACAGTAGATGCAATATTCTCAAGTATGAAAAAAGCTTTTCATCTGTCTCGGTACGCAGCCAGATGCTCTCTTCTCCCATTACCAACAGGTACAGAACATGATCAGCCTACAGCAACGACATTAATTTTATCACTAACGTAGAGTTTTCGAAAAATCTCAGTCTTACTTTGTCAATTACATTACACAATAGATAACTACGTCCGCTGGCTAGGTCCGGACGTGATGGGTAAGTTTACAATGGATAATCGTCACCACAGAAAAGCATAACACACACCATGAGTGATGTATAGGTGGGAGATACGAGTATTAGTGTCCTCACTGACATGTCGACTCTCAAAAATTTTCGAGAATCTCGTTGGCTCCGGACACGTAGCGTTATGTTGACAAGAGGGCACTTACATTTCCTGCGCTCGTAACGTAATATGATAGTAAAAAATACGAGGAGTGAGGTCTGAAACGTTTGTCTCTTGAGCTTTTGTTAGAAAAAATGCAGACAATATACCATTCAGAACTAGTTATATTGGGGAACTAAATATTTCGAGAATAATAGCACTCACCATCTGTGCGTGGAAGGTACGAAGGCAAAATTGAATCTCAATGAACAGTAAACAGTAGGCACTCACAATGAATCATCACTGACCGATAAAATGCGAGTTCAAATAAATAATGTAAATGAAGAATCATTCCGTTTGAATTTTACCCAACATGCTGTTGGATGGAGAGAGGGTGTTCATCGATGTCATTACTTTAAATTTAATCTTTTGCAGGATATTTCTGCTCACTTTGGCACTTGCGCTGTGGTGCCTTTCGAACTTTTCCGCATTAAATACGGAGTGCCAACATAAATTGAATATCTAATATGAATACAATTATGCCTTCAAGATACGAGCATTTAGAATTTGTTATACTTTTAATATTCGTTTCTGAAGAAAAATTCATACGATACTTTTGAAAACTCAGGATTAGTAGTTTCACAGAGGAAAAGGGAAAAAGGAGACTTAAACGATGGTGATGAGTCATCCTCACAGAGTTTACTTTTCAAAAATGAAGATGTTTGAGTAGACGGATAATGTTCAACAGGACGTTACGTTAGCTTCTTTTCTATTTCCCTTCACATTTATATCCTTTGGAAGTTAATGTACCAGCTAAAGAATGCTTTTCTCATTAATACTTCGCTGAAGGTATACCACAAATGAATCATAGTTTTGCATATGTTGATCAAGATAAAGGAGCAAACTTTTTATGTCAAAAACTTGTGTGAGAGTTCTCCAACTTCGGATGGAACACAAGCAAACTACGATAGGGCAGTACAATATAGTGTAATCCAATCATGCTACAACTTACCTGTTATAAACATTTTAAATTGAAAGAGTCGAATGCTGGGAAGTTTGACTTCTTTTGTCATCATTGAATATTGCATCATAGCTGTGAAATACATGCATGAATGAACAATACTACAGGAATAATACCAGCAAATCAATGGCTGATTTATACACAAGTGAGAGCAAAATACTCATACATATTAATAAACCTAAAGCCCGTAATATTCATTCGAATTACGAGGCATAGATCCCGTTTCAGCAATTTTCGCCCCGATAACATTGAACGGACGTCCCATGTAGATCGTGCATAACATTACAAGCACGAGACGTATTAGTATGTGAGAGTAAGACTAAATTAAGCGAGTTCTCCCACCCAACTCGTCGCAATGTTAGGAACTCACGGGAGAAGTTGGAAGTCTCGACAAGGTTGGAGGTAAAAGCCTCTGCACCTCCCACCGGGGAAGACTCCCCCGATCCTCCCACGAAGCGGCGAGGGATGAGGGGCGACAGCAGCCCGCCGTCGAAGGCCTTGCTCGCGTCCGGTATGGAGCGGCGCGGGCAGAGCAGACTGTCCTTGTCCAGGAAACTCTTGCGAGGGTTCGAGGTCGGCGACGGCGGCGGGAAGGGCCGGCGGGGGCTCAGCGGGGACAGCGAAGGCGGCACCGTGAACGCGATATCTTTGGATCTGCGTCGAGTGAGAATGAACTGTTAGAACGGTAGTTTAGAATTTGGTTAAAGACACTTAGTCAAAAATGAGCTTCCCTATCTCCTCTCTACTTTTTGGGAATGAAAGGGAACGTTGGGAAAGAAATGTAAATAAAAAGAGTGAATAAATTTTTTCACTTTCATTCCATTTATCCTAGGTGGTCAGTGAAACTTGAATGTTCAACAAAGAAGGCTTAATCCTAAATGATGAATCGAAGTTGAATATTCAACAAAGCGGGCAGTTCATAACTCAATTTTCACTGCTGGATTTTGCAAATCAAGATGAGCTTTTTGAGTCATCTTGGTATACACTTTTAAGTATGAACAGAGAATCAGGTAAATCTTTTGCCACGAAAGCGCTCACACCCGCACAATTTTTGTTGTAAATAATTTTAGCAGCGGGACTGTGCTGAAATTACAACCTGAACATTTATAGGGAAGGGATTAGATTAGACAAAAGTCTAATCTAAAATAACGTAAAAGTCTAAAAGTTTTGGCAATAATTAAACACTGGAGTGGCGTTGAAAAACTAAAGCTATGTAGCCTCCATTCACTAATGACTAATAATGATAAACGTAGTACATATATAAGACGCAAAGGCACAAATTCTAGAACAATTGCGAGTACCACTACAATATAAGATCATATCGAATCGTTTTTCATAGAACTGAAAAAAAAACGATCAACGTATTACTCTAAAAACTGTATATAGTCCTCCTAAAGCCTACAGGTACCCATATGGAATAAACGCTATAATATAACACGGTTCTGTGAATTTTCATACAATGACATAATCATCATAAGTGACGTTGGCAATGATCTCCTGAACCATAAAAGCTGCGAGCAAACCCGGAATGTTTGACTGCACTTCATTCCAAATCTTTAATCCCTAAAATCTTTCAGCCTACGCATGTCTCATCAGCACCTGCTACGCTGCTTGATAATTTATTCATGAGACTCAACTGACTTCCTTACATGAATAATAATTACAGAGTTATCTGATCATTTCACCGTGTTTCTGGTAGAGAAAAATGTCTTCATAACCTGTTACGAGGCACAGGTTGAAACTAGCTCATTTCGTAGAGTAAATGTATGAAATTTAAGAAAAATTCGCACTGTAGTAGAATTTACTTCTTGAATAATCATCTGTTAACAAGACATTAATGCCACAAACATTGCTGAGCGACATTAAACTTAACTGAAATTTTAAATGCTGCGTAAAATCAAAGCTGTGCGGTTACGTAATTACATCGAAAAATAGACCGATGCCCTCGATAACTAAAAACATTGTTATCAATACCAAGAGAGCTTAAGCGTGCCTTGCGTTACCGTAGGAAGAGATAATATCAATATCAATATATTATAGACTCAGTAATTACGTAACAAATCATGTGGACACATCGAAGATAAAACTTTATTGTACTTAAGATCACTCAGTCTAAAACCGGTCCAAAAAACGTGGTGCATGTTCAATTTTACGCATCAGCTAAAAAATAGTGGAACTGAAACAATATAGAGTCCGCTGTGAAAAAGAACGTAAAATATCACATGGAGAAAGATATTAATTCCTCCGATGTTCTTGACTGCATAAACAAATTGAAAAGTAAATAATTTGGATTGAAAAATTTATTCTGAAGGACTAGAAGGCAAAACGTAAAATAACGTCGATTATCTCAAACATCACACCAGCCTCGTGTCCTAGAGGAGTTTCTACAAGCTTTCCTAAAATTATCCTACATAGAAACACCCATTTTTAAAAATGTTGATGAAATTTGCGTTACCATGCAGACCTGCTTCATGCAGTAATACTAAATTCTAGCAAATTTATTTCTTTGTAATAAATAATATCGTTTCCATTCCAAAAAATCAACAAAAATCTTAGAAAATAACAACAACCAAAATCAACAACACAAGTGTGAAACCATTCACACTATCTTGAATTAAATATTGATGAAGGAAAGCGTGTTTTCTCCTTATATCTCGACTTTCGAGAGCAATTGATTTCGTAAACAGCAACATATTGTCCATGAAACTACACAGTTACGGCATTAAAATCGAGAATGATTGGTTCAGATCGTACGTAACAAGTCGGAATTGCATCACGCTGCCGTTGATGATGTGATATCGGAACTAACGGGATCTCGCCGTGGAGTTCCCTGAGGATCTGTCTTAGGACCTCTCCTATTTTTAATCTTCATCAACGATGTAATTAAATTTAATTTGTTTGAATTCATGCTTTTTACACACGACAGCACGCTTTCTCTGTCGCTTTCTGATGAAATATTTGTCAATACAATAAAAAACGAAAAGAAAAAACATTAATATGACTCAAAGCTAATAAAATGAGCATTAATGGTAGCAAAACAAAAGAATATAATGTATTTTATCAGCGCAATGATCTCTTCCGCGATAAAATTATTAATTGTCAGATAACGGAATCCACTCCTTCAAGTTCCTGGGTATTATGATCGATGAAAATTCAGCCTTTAAGTTGCACATTGGTCATTCCAGGTTTAAACTGCAAAAATTCGCAAGGATCGTCTTTATAATTGAAAATTTAACACCTGCATGACGAGCCTTTAAAAGTACTTCACCGAACACATCGTTCTCCATGTATACAATACGAAAAAAGGCATGACATGCACTAAAAAATCTAACTCATATTCACTTCTACGCTTAAAAAAGCCATTAGAGAATTGAAAAAATGGAATACAATGCTCACGAGGCTGATTCATTCAAAAGTTAGAAAACATGATTTTTGAAATCGATATTATATTAGTTTAAACTCCCTAATCATAACAACGGCGACGTCAAGAGAGCACAGAGAAGGAACCATTCAATGTGGACTGTAGATATCGGGAAATCTATGCGCAAAGTGTGTTCCCACGCAAGAGACCCTGCTCATATTTACAGCAAATTAGGATGGAAGAGGAAGGAAAGACAAAAAAGAGATGGCGGAAGAAGGACGGGAACTGGAAGAAGAAAAGTGAGCATAGAATGTAGAAGTTCCGAAGGCTTATCTATAACTGAGTTAACCAAACAGTATCACTCCTGGGGGTGCCAGTCCCTGTAGCATAGAATAGACAAACCTAATTAATCTAAACCTATTGCTTTTTCTATACTCCGTGACGAGTTTTGATATTTATAGGGTCTCTATTCATTTACGTATAAAACATAGACTAACGAGGTTAACAAAGATCTCAAACAATTATTATCTGCCCCAACTGGCCTTCATGGTCACTTAGGTAAAATTATAAGTTCATACTTTCTGTATATTCAAAAGCAGAAATTCTGTGTCCTCTGCATTTGAACCAAAACGTGGGCTTCGATCTTTTTTGAAATCCGTGAAAAGATCATGGGAGGCTTTCAAAAGAAATCCTGAATTTCTATTAATCAAAATATTAATGGCGCGACGTAATAGAACAAAATCTTGTCAAGTAGGTGCTTCACATTGATAAGTTGATTTAATAGGGAATTAAATTTATCTTAAATTTATTCACTGGTACGTGAAGGTGTAAGTATATGCATGAAACAGAAAGACAGAAAGGTAGAATTATTGCGGTTACAACTAGAATTTAAGATCATATCGTATCGTTATTCATGTGCCGCACACCGCACATGTCTATCTGTAGTCTTGTCTGTATCTGGATGCCACCTATATAAGGCCGTACTTGTCGAGGCTCAGGTGCTCAGTCGTTCAACTACTTACCCTCTGTCATCACCTGCCAATAAACTCCGCCCAAGCTTCACCAGTGTTTACCTTTGCCACGCACATTTGGTGGCCATATGTGTTGAACTGAACTCACGCTCGCATAATCGTGCATAAGTGATTAAGTGGATAACAAGTGTCCAAAAACTGACTATTGAGAACGTTATACAATCTCAATGTGTAACGGAACGGATAATCAAGTGTGGCAGCCCCAAGAGTCCATTTTTGTATTTGGAATTAGAGTACCAAAAGAAGTGTTACAAGAAGCCTACAGCCAATTTACAGTCTTCCTAAATCTTGACTCACCGTTACGAACCAGGATTTTGGTCTATGAATCCGGGGACGATATTGAGATAGTCTTCGAAGTGAAAATATCAGCATTCCCAGCAACGAATATTCTATAAAGGAACAATTTTCTAGATCTACAAGTGCTACAAACAATTGTGTGAACAACATCTTGTTGTAACTTGTTTTGAGATACATTACTACGAACTAATGGTGTTGTAAATCGTGCCAATAACTGTAGCAGTGCTGAGTGACACGTAGTACCATTTAAAAAGTATCAATAATCAACGTGGTACCAAGTTAAAAGCAGTACCATCGTGTATCGTCAGCAACGTGATACCCTGCATCTCAGCAACGAGCAGCATCACCAACAGTATTTCACCAACAGCAGACGACGTGCGCAGCAGTCTCCATTCTTATTTTCAGTTAAGTGTTGATGGTAGATTTTTTGTTTCTCTATCTCGGTCTTCTATTTTTTTTCTCTGTACCCGAGCGAGCCTCTGGGAGCTGTCGCTAAGAAGGCTATATTTTTTGTTTTTGCACTTAATGCAGCCGGACTTTGTTCCGCAACCAGGCGGTAGCGCACTGCAGTAAGCGCCTGCGGGCAGTTGCGTTGTGAAAGTGGTAGAAGACGCACTGCGTCAGTCAAACCTGGATTTAGCAGTTAAACCGCCTGTTTACCTTCAAATTCTAGAGTAAGTGTAATATTACGCTGTGTTAGAGTAGCAGAGTTAATAGAAGTATTTAAACACCTTGATTTTGATTATTTGGAGGTTTAATTTCGAAAGGAATTCCCTTTGCTGTGAAGCAGCTAATTTTTTTTAGGTGCCGTCACTTGCATGATAGTGTTGCTAAGACATCAAGACTGGCGCTGATCGTGTTTCTTGCAGAGTTAAAATTTTTCGGAAATAGTGACGCTCTTTATTGCTATTTATTGAGAGTATTGGTTGTGTATTTTATAGTTATTAGTACTGTTTTTGTGATTATTATTGCGGATAACATTATTTTATTTCTGTGTATATTGCTTATATTTAGGTGTGTATTTTCTCTCTTTCGGAGTGCGACATTATTTTTTAATTGAGTTTGATTGAATTTGATTTTTTTTTTGAATTTTGGAAAGTTCTAGGATCATTTCTGAGTAATAGGATTCATGTCGGATTACTCTGATAGTGACGAATTCATACGGACAGAAGAGACAGTAACAAGATACGGAAGAATTAGCACACCTAGAGTGACTAGTGTGACACACGTTACCACGATGATGACTCCGACCACAGCCGTTGATGGTGCTAGTACTAGTAGTAATGTTAATCCGACTCAACTTGCGCGTGACATTGCCTCGAATATTAATGTTCCTAATGTTGGTACGATCATGACTAACGCAGAGTTGCCAATTTTTAGTGGTAGACGAAGACAGAATGATGGGGAGTTTCTAGAGAACAAGACGTTCTCGACACACATTCAAAATTTAAAGGCGTATATGTCCTTACTCCCAGATGCGACCAGTGATGAACGGAAAAAAGAATTCCTTGTCCGTTCCGCTAATAAAAACGTAGGAGACTTTAACGCAGTAGTTACCAAACTCGTGAACGCAGATTTGAACTATACATTTGATCAAGTAGTTAAAATTCTCGAGGACATTTACGTTTGTCGAGGTGAGAAAAGTATTCACGCCCTTGCCTGTGATTTAAATGAAATGCAACTAATCAAAAATAACGCTTTAGCGGCGCAGTTGGTCACGGCATTTTCAAAGATACGAAAGCTTACTGAGAGTATTTTGACTTCAACCTCACTGGGGTGGCAAAGGCACCAGTACTATCAAACCTGTACGACGCAGGCAGAGTTGAAAAAATTTGTTGGTGATAGTATTTCTTACGGGTTAGCATTAGCTATTCTTGGTCCGTTATTAGATGAGTCGTTCGCTAGGAAAATTTTTGAGCAACAATTCAGCACCGCTGAAGAATTGCTAGCGAGGCTAATTTCAACTGTCAGAATGCAAGCCGAGACTAAGAAAATAATCGCGCAAAAGTACCAAGTCAGGCACGAACCTGAGAGTTACGTAGGTGAAGTAAGCAGTGGGGTTGAGGAAGGCCTGGATGAGCCAGATCAATTCCCTGAAAGTGAGGTGTTCTACGGAAGTTTCGGAAATTATCGTAGAAATTACCGATCAGGAGTGCGTAGGATTGCTCCTAGACCCTGGCTAAGAAATCCTCGAAGTAGAGGAAGAGAATTTAGCAGTTACGTAGGAGATCGAGGTAACGGTTCTTTGGAGTGTAACATGATGAAAACAGACAATAACAGTTCTGGTTCTGGTCAGTTCGCAGGTAATTCAGGAGCTAAAAAACAAGGGTATCCTTTCTGTAACTCGTGTTCGATGGTAGGACACTATGAGTGCAGACCCAAGAGAGATCAGTTTCCGAGAGGTTGCTTTGCCTGCGGCGGAACCCATGTAGTAAAGAATTGTCGAGCGACAGGTACAGAAGTCCGCAACTATAAGGCGTATTTACGCGGTAGAGGTAGCACAAATCGTGGAAAGAGTGAAGTCCATTGGGCGGAGACCGAGTCAAGCGATTTTTTAAACTAGAAACAGGTAAGGATAGTAATGGGGATTTGAATTTGACTGAGCCCGAGGTGGGCGGCAACCTCGTTAATCTTGCGACCGTTGCTAAAATTCCAGATATCTCCGAGACAACCAAATCGTTCGTTGATCCCTTATTTAATTGTGAAAATAGGTATAAATAATTACAAGACGAAGAGCTTGAGAATACTCATGATCGAAGCAAGACTGTCGAGTCCTATTTTTCAGTAAGCGTTGTAAAAAATGTTAATAAAAATGCTGGATTATTCGCATTCAAAGACTGCAACAAACCAACCATAATAATTAAGAACAATGACCAGTATTTAAGCGCTTTGCTTGACAGTGGCTCAGAAAAATGTCTGATTAGTTACCGGCAGGTTAAAAATTTGAGTGAAGAAGTTAAACCGAGTCATTTAACAGTGAAAGGCATAAACGGCATGAGTAACGTAACAGGTGAAGTAGAATTATCCATTGCAATTCCAGGCACTAACAGAGTAACTAAAACAAGTGCACTGATCGTAAAAGAGGCTAAGTTTAACTATGACCTGATCCTAGGCCGTGACGTTTTGAAAGATGCCGTCATTAACTTTAAGGATAAAAAACTTCTTTGGGAGAATATTTCAATTCCCTTTCGTGATTTAAATATGGAGCCTTTGTCGAGCAGAGAAACAGTAATGAGAAAAATTGTGAACAGCGACTGTCTGTTATCAGAGGTTGCTGTTGCGAGAAGGAGTAATAGGCAATTAAAAAATGATGACTGCAGAAAAAAGAAAGAAAGTCCAGCGGTGGCTGAGACGTCACAGAGTACGAAGCAATTAATAGTGCATTGTACCGAGGTTGAAGTGCCTGGTAACTCAGTAAATGTTGTGTATGGTTTCCTTAAGAAAGCAACTCCAGGAGAATACATGATTTTAAAAAGAAGTTTCGAAAATGGTGCTATTATAGCAGATTCAATTGTTCGAATTGACAAAGACGGCGTGGTGCCTGTTATGCTTTTAAATGCAAGTGAAGAGACTGTGTATTTGTCTGAGAATACCATGTTATGTAAAACTGAATTAATCGAAGTTGATGATATTGAGAGCGAGGTGTATTTAACGAGTGTGGAAACAGCACTTAGAGACGCTCATAATGTTGAAGTAAATTCTGTCGCGGGGTCAGAGACGATGCAAGTTGTCTCGGCAGGTGGCGGAATGAATGCCATGGTCAATAGAAAACTTGAGTTGGACGCTGACGCTCGTGGTGGACGTGAAATTCTCGTTGATAACGAGGAGTTAGGAATTACTGCACAAGCAGGTGCAGAAGTAGAAGTAGGCGTGTCAGAGGGTGGAGAGCAGGAGATAAGACGTGTTTTGACGGAAAAGGACATTTCATGTAATGGAGAGGACATACAGTTACCTTTAGTTAATTTGTTGAATAAGTTCCGTGATGTAGTTACTCTCGAAGGAGAAACAATAGGTGTTACAAATATTATGAAGCACCAAATTCAGTTGAAACCGGATGCTCCGGTACTAAATTTAGCTCCTTTTCGCATTCCCCACAAGTATCAGGAAGAGGTAATGAAAATAACAGATGACATGCTCGAGCAGGGGATAATCGAAGAGTCCAGTTCTGACTTTAATTTCCCTGTAATCGTAGTTAAGAGAAAATCCGGAGACCTTCGCCCCGTGATTGATTTCCGTGCACTTAACAAGGTGTTGGTAAAACATTCTTATCCAATACCCAGAATAGACGATATTTTGTCGACCTTGGGCGGTAACGCGTGGTTTACGAATTTAGACCTTCGCTCGGCCTTCCATCAGGTCGAATTAGAGCAAGAAAGTAGGGAATTTACTGCCTTCAGCATAAATTATAGGAAATTTCATTTTTGTAGGGTCCCGTTTGGTCTCAGTACCTCACCGGGAGTATTTCAAAGAGTAATGACCTCTGCACTTGCACCCATTCTGGGTAAACTAGCTTTCGTCTTCCTGGACGATATATTGGTATTTTCAAAAAATAAAGGTCAGCAAATGGCTGATATAGAAATCGTTCTTAAGATGCTGCGATCGGGAAATTTGTCTTTAAAGCTTGAGAAATGTTATTTCTTCAAAAGGGAACTAGAGTATTTAGGCCATATCATTGCCGCTGATGGTATTAAATGTAAATATTCTCAGAAATTGCAAGACTGCCGAGCTCCAGTCAATGTGAAAGAATTACAACAGTTTTTGGGTTTAGCGAATTATTTCCGTAATTTATTACCAAATTTTGCTGAGGTAGCGTATCCTTTGTACAATCTTTTAAGGAAAAACGTTGACTATAAGTGGACAGACGAATGCCAAAAGAGTTTTGAATTTATTAAATCGTCTTTGATTTCTGACGCAGTCCTAAGACATCCTGACTATACAAAAGACATTCATGTGTTTACTGACGCGTCTAACTCAGGAATTGGACGGATGCAGACGGATGATTCAAGCGACAAAATTCTAAGACCTGTGGCTTATTACAGTAAAAATCTAAACTCAAGTCAGAGAAGATATTCAACTACCAAAAAGGAGTTTTTCGCGATTTTTTCCGCATTAAAATATTTCAAATATTTAATAACCGGTTACCCTGTCCGGATTTATACCGATCATAGGCCTCTTGCGCCACTTTTTGCAAAGAAACTTCCTGAAGACACCAATATGGCGCGGTGGTGCATTAGTGTTCATTCATTCGATCCAGTTGTTAAATATCTACCTGGTAAAGAAAATGTCGTAGCAGATTATTTAAGCAGATTACCTGTAAATAACGAGAAATTAAATCTTAAGGAATTAAATCGTTGTGATGATTTGGAAGCCGCAATTGAATCAGAAGTTTGTATTGTGGAGACAAGAGCACAAAAAAAGGACTGCACGTGACGAGAGACGAGGTGGTTGACCTGCCACATGGAGACAGTGTTGACGCGGACGAAGACGCTTGTCCCAAGCTGCTCAGTTACGTACCGAAAGAGGCTGATATTTCTTGGACGATTAAGGAATTTATTGATGAACAGAACAACGACCCCTTCTGCATAGAAGTTAAAAACGCTTTATTGCATGACAGTATTTCGACTATTCCAGACATACAAAAATTTTTAATTCTGAATGATATTCTATATCGACGTAGAGAGATTGATAATAGACCTAGCACCATTCTAACAGCAGTCGTACCTAATTCTTTGATGGGTAGAGCTATTTTAGCAATCCATAGTATGTATCATGTAGACGACAAGCATACTTTGTTTAAATTCAAACTGAAATACTTTAATCATTTGGAAAAGACAATTGTGAGAAATTTTGTGAAAGACTGTGAAGTTTGTAAAATTATTAAAGCTAGACCTTCAGTACCAATTAAAATTTTGACAGCTCCGATAGCTAAAGAGCCATTTGAAGTTGTGTCAATGGACCTTTTGGGACCGCTTAACGTAACCGATAATGGGAATAAGTATATATTGGTTGTAATAGATTTATTTTCCAGGTTTTGTAGGTTGTACGCGATATCAAATCGCCGTACGGACACGATAATTTCATGTTTAAGTAATTGCTTTTCACTAATGGGATATCCCAAAACACTTATCTCAGATAACGCCCTCGAATTTAAATCTATGGCGGTAAAACAATTTGCCAAAATCCACGCTATTGCGAAAAAAGAAGTTTTGGCGTACAGTCCTCATTCGAACGCTATTGTGGAACGTAATAACAAGAAAATTACGAACTTGTTAAAATTATATGTGAACACACTTGCTCATGCAGAGTGGGATCAATTACTAGAAGTTGTTGAGAATGCATTGAATAACTCTTTAAACTCTACTTTAGGTGAAACACCTAGCTATGTGGTATTTAACCGTGATGCGTGTGCCTACTACCAAGCAGAGAATTTTGATTCTGTAACTTATAGTTACGATGAAGAATTAGATTTAGTCAATATTCGCGCAAAAGAAGCCGCCCGGACAGTAGAAAATATTAGGAATTTAACTATAAACAATACGACAGAGAGAAATCTATACAGAAATCTCAAACGACGTAACAAGGACATAAACGTGGGTGATCGAGTTCTTTTGAAGAATCACGGGAAGAAATTTAAATTAGAACTTACCTGGATTGGGCCTGCGGTAGTCCAAAAAGTGAGACGTAACTATGCTGAGATCAAAATTGGATCAAAAATTATTAGGAGTAATTTAAATCATTTATTACCCCTGAGAAAGGTTAAAACTGTGAGTGAAAAAGACGAGGTCATTACACTTATTGACGTTGCAACCACACGACGAGTTACGATTTACCTTGTTACCCTCGTTTTAACATGTTAATCAATTATGTTCAGGTTAATAATCATAATTTAAGGAGTTTTACTTTTTGCCCTGTGCAATATGCGTTGTGGTTCATCCTAATCTCAGTAATCCGTACGTTGTATTTTTATATGTTATTTTTACAGTGTTGAGTTGCTTTGTTCTCATGTAAATTGAAGTAATGTTTAGGTATTTACCCAAGAGGTAAATGGAATGCGTCCTGTCTGGTTTCAGCTTGTCGCTCAGACGTTTCATTTTTTTTTTTTATTCGCTCAAGAAGCTAATGTTGCTAAATTGACAGTTTTAATCATGAACGAATGCTGCGACTGCGAGTTGCAAATTGCTGAGGTTGCTGTTCACCTTGCGAGATGGGTTGTTTTGACGCTGTCTTGTCTGTATCTGGATGCCACCTATATAAGGCCGTACTTGTCGAGGCTCAGGTGCTCAGTCGTTCAACTACTTACCCTCTGTCATCACCTGCCAATAAACTCCGCCCAAGCTTCACCAGTGTTTACCTTTGCCACGCACATTCACAGAACTGACAAAAAAAAATGGTCAACGGATTCTTCCTAGAACTGTGTAACGCTAGACAATTGCAATCGACACAATAGAACGAAACGTTCTCTTTTAGCCAATGTGAAGTACAGCTGTTAACCTAAGCACCAAATTTTGCGCGCGATTTGATTGAGTTTACGAGGTTAAACGCAGTTGTATACCTCCTAACAGCGTTTCGACAGGATGCCCTATAGAAGTTGCTGAACGTATTCAGGCCCACAAGTCGGTACATTCAAATGTGTCTATTGTAATTGTCTTAGGAAACAATTTTTTTGATGCCTAACTCGTGGTGAATAGGTTGTGTAAATTCTTTAAAAGAGTGGAGAATATTTATGAAAGCAGCAATAAATAAACTAAACTAAAAGAAAGATAAAACACCGAAGCAATCGATATCAAGCAATAAAATTCACCTCCACGATGAAGCGTTCGCAATCTCTACAGAGGTCCACTGCACCAACTACAACGTAAACGTCGCCCGTTAATTTACATAAAGTCTCGTGTATTGTACTCCAAACTCGCCCCACCTCTGTTTGTAAACCAGAGAGCCAAACCCAGTTCCATATATTGGGCGCGTGGAGCATCCCGAATGAACGAGCGCGGATCCTGAAAGCCTGATTTGCCCTTGACTTCCCGCCGGAAATATGACTTATAATTCACGCGGGTTGGAGTGCATTGTATTCTGGTTTAAAGCGCAATAGAGCTTTCAATTTCATACGTCTTGAGTTAGTTAAATACTATGTCTGCTGTTCAAAATGCGTTTGTTCGAGTAGATATTTTGTTCTATTCTCAGCGAAAATGTTTTATTAGTAAGGACCTAGCAGAGTTCCCGAGCGAAAACAAAGATTATTGCTGTAAAAAATATCAAACGTTGCAAAATGTTGTCTCACCAAAATGAACGGACTATAATTTACTCCTATCCTTGTAATTTTCTAACCGAAAATAGGAAATATTTTTTAGAATGTCTACAAAGTACTTGGGAGAAAGCTTGTAGTGAGGGAAAGAGGTATATTAAAATTTTATCTACGCATATGGTGTTTAAATTTACGAAAATATCAGGTAGTAGCAAAAATATCTGATAGCAGTGAAAAACTATGCGCGGGTAATAGTCCTCAGACTATTCAAGCACTAGCTTATAACTTGTAAACGAGAGATTTTACGAAATATTAACCATCCGCCTAACGTGTGTTATTCTCGAAGACTTCACAAAACCCCAGTTTTGTGTTTTGTGTCAACAACTAGAAAACATTTGTGTGATATAGATATTCCGTGAAACAACGAATGATTATTTCACCTACGCATGATTACAAATGCACGACAAATACAGCAATCGAAATACACCATACATCGCAATACAAAGTAGGTGCAAGGTAATTAAAGAATAATTGTGCGGTGTCATATTCTGTAAAACTGGAATTACATGGAAAATCGACCTCACCCGCCACAGCGGAGTCAAGGATGTCAAGGATGTCAAGGAAAATGACGAAATGAAAGAGCCAATATATCTAAGGTTTTCTACAGTTTCTCGTAAGGCGCCTTAGAAACGCTCGATCCGAGATTTTCACAAATATACAGCATCCCTTGTGCACTTTGTCGTGATGAATTCTGTTGAAGAACTCACACGAAACAGAGAAACATTCAAGTTTCTCCAAAACACCCACAACAAAATTCAAAGTACTAAGCGAACTATATCATTG
This sequence comes from Morinoia aosen, assembly GCA_030386875.1. Lineage (NCBI taxonomy): Eukaryota > Metazoa > Arthropoda > Malacostraca > Amphipoda > Talitridae > Morinoia > Morinoia aosen. The sequence continues at coordinate 54,940,460 of CM059575.1, read as the reverse complement.
AGAGGAAAACACAGGAAAAATGTCCTAAAGGAAATTACTCAACTAGTATTGTCATCTCTCAAATAGCTGTTATCCTTGTTTTCACGATGGCTTGCCGTCGTGTCTTGAACAGGAAGATAAAATTCAAAGCCTCCTAACGAACTTCTCACGAGCTCGTCTCGATGAGTAGTGATTTTCTACGATTGGCACTCAAAGATGAAACGTTCGCTGATCGGAACATAGATAAATATCATCGGCATCTATCCTTCCTGCTATTAGCTTAAGACAAACTTCGAATGTTTTGTGAGTTTTTGGCTATCGCGGGATCTTTAAACTATTTTGCTGTTAGTTTCGAACTCTGTATTCTTGAATCCTCGGTCACTTACAAGCACAAGCTGAAGCTCCGGCTTGGTGACGGACGCAGCGAACTCTCGTCTCAAATTATAGATAAATGCTCTTTTATCGCCCACTACTGGCGCTATTACTTCGTTCTTCGTCAGTTCGATGGTTTTCTTTGCATTCAATAAATATTCTTTAAGAATATTTGCACATTTAGCTAAGAACTTGTCCTTACCCAATATAGGCTAAACACTAAGGGTAGCTGCACACCAAAAGACGGCAAGAGACAAAGCAAGCGAGAGAGAAAGATGTTTGGCGAGATCTATCACACACCAAAAGATAGCCAGTTTGCTCCTAAATGTCATGGAGAGAGGTTTATAACAAAAAAAGGCGGAACTAGCATGTGTTTGTAACGTTGAGTATCATTCATACTTTGTCCCATTGCTTTGAAACATGTTATCTGTCATTGTGCTTTGGATTTTTTGACTTCCAAAGGCACAGTACAGCATAAACTTTGGATATAAGGAGTTCAGTCTTTGCTGGAGAAATTGTGTAGCACACCTCTCCCTTCGACATCTCGCCGCGCACTGCCAGACGCAGCGCTGCCACTGCCAGAGGCTTCTCACTGGAGCTTTCAAGCGTGAAACCATCTTCAAGTCGCTTTCTCGCTGCAGCCAATCTTCAATCTTTCTCACTCGCTCGCTAGCTTGCTTGTGGTGTGCGCACTCCCCTAGGAATACATGTATATTGATTCAAGCTTGCTCGCTTTCTCGCCTCAAATCTTTTGGTGTGCAGCTACCCTAAGTGAAAATCTTTAATGCAAAACTACATTTAGATTATTTGATTTGGAGGTTATATTTTTTATCACGAAGAACATTTTGAGCTTCCTTTAATTTAAGCTTATCCAAGAATAATTTGAATTTGGTAATCCTAACAAACCATTTTTTCGCACCTATACTTGAACATTTATTTAGTTAACTGAAAAGCAGGGCGAAATTCGCTGTGCGAACAATCATTTTATTCACACAATTAGACTGTCGTACTCAAATGTCCAGATTAGCCAAGCACGCTGGGCGCAGCTGTAGAACCAGCCGCCCTCAAGGTTCCCCTCCACTGTCCTCTGCTCGATCCCACGCCGAAAACTGTAACGTCCCTCTTTCCGTGAACTATGTTAAAATCCTTTCAAGTGCCCCAACATTATTGATTTACGTATCCTTGAGGCTCTATACATTTTTGAACTCAGACTCGCTCTAAATGACACCCAAAGTGCTTTTACTCTTTTCGTCGCAAACACGGGATCATTAGTTCGTGTTTGTATTTGTTTTCATTTTATATTTTTTTTACAAGTTGTAGGATACGACTTTTTACAAGTTGTAGTATCCTTTGTATTCTGCAGTTTTAATTTATTCATAATTGATTTGTTTTGTCACAGAACTCTTGCTGAAGATGAACTGTTCAGTTCGAACCGTTCAATTCCGTCATTTAGAATTCAGACTTCACTAATTGCATTAATAAAATGACAAAACGTACCACGATTTCCGCCGTGCTTTTCATTTTAAGAATCAGGCGCATTAATGCGGATGTAACTTTAGATTTGGTGTAATGTTTTGTTCTCGTAACAGCAGTGTAAAATATTATCGTTTTAGGTTAATTTATTGTAAAATTTAGGATGAATCAAAATACCTATTAATTTATTCCAGAAGTTTTCAAGTCACATCACATTTTTCGCCTGAGAGGAGCTAACTTATTTAGAACCTTTATAGTAATTTTACAAAAGGCCGAAAGCTTTGTACAAAACCGAAAGTAATTAATAAGAGAGCTCATAGATTTAACAATATTGCCTTTCGTGCACTGTAAAAAAGTAAAAAAGTTGTGAGATCTTTGATAGTTGTCGACTTAACAGTATACTTTAATAGCTTTTACACTATTGAAAGGAAAGGAATTACCCATCCCTAAAACCTCATTCTCCCAAAGGCAATGAACGAATTTTAAAAAAGAAGCAAAAATTTTAGCAGAGATGGATTCAATAAGTAAATGTTAAGGCAGTTTTCATCTTGTCTCGAGAAGCAGTTCTGACCAAAACCATGACTGGTGTGGCGACATCAGTAGCTCTATAGTTGAGCAGCTGGGGGCGGACTGCCGCATCTGGCGGAGCAGGGACCTGAGGCGCTGCATTACGCGGATTAGACCCGCTCTTGGATGTGATCAAGTTTGAGAGTGAGAGAGAGAAAGAGGCTTTCACCAACATAAATATACATTTAGTCCAGCATGCAGCTTTAAAAATTGGGGATGTTACCGTTAATTCGCATTTTCTATCATTCTAGGTAAATTCATCGCTGTTTCCATCCACTAGAATTACAAACAACATAATAGACATCGTATCTGTTCATAATATTTAGCAAGTATATATCGATTTTTTTTATTTTGAAAACTGTGTGAAATGATGAAATGCATTGCATAATACACTTAAGACGCAACATATGCGCTGGAAATTCCAGGCTTTTCTGTGCGCAATTTGACGGTAACGGCTCACGAAAACGATCACAGCATTAAACAAAAAGTCTGCAAAGACCTAAAAGGAATTTGAGGACATTCCGTCCGAGCAAGCATTTACTGCACATGTAGTGCAAGAACAAATTTGGCTGAGTTAATGAAATGAAGGAAAATAACGAGCCCCTTTTCATCCCTTACTAAACCTCTGGAAATAAATATAGACATTATGCGTATGAGTTCCAATAATTATTATACTGAGTTATTTAGGTTATTTACAAGTGGATTACTGAGTTGTTTACAAGTGGAGTAGCGTCCTGGAGCTCAGAAGTGCTTCATGGCTTTCGTGAGCTGCTGTGTGTTAATATTGTTAAAGCATGTGCGATTGCTATGTCCCGGACACCACTTTCTGTGAAATGCAATAACACTGTAGTTCGTTTGGAGAAAACCTAGAAACCTAAGGTGTCAGTTCGATCATTGAGTTGATTTGAAAGGAAAAGAACAAAGTTCATGGGAACAGAAGTAAACAGCACTTGAGCGCCTGCAACAGGATACCGCGTCGTATCAAATGTTCCAGCATTCCTCAATGAACACTGGCATAGCTTCGCCCCAACAGCGTCGCTAGCTCTGAAAGAAACTACTGTTTAAAAAATTATTCTCTTTTCTGAGCTAGAGCACAAACTAATTCTTCTGAACCGCGAGTGTTAATGAGTGAGATCAATCTCGGAAGTATTTCAAATGTTTTTACTTTAATGCAAGCCGAACCCCAGGGAGTTTTGTAAACACGCACGAGAGAGGGAAAGGTTCAGGAAAAGATCTTAAAATTATTAGAACATGAAAAAGAAGTTTTAAAAACGTGTTTTCTTAGAAATTGAACATAATTATTCATGGCAAACAAGCGTTTTAGACGCTTGCTTGTATACAAATAAGGTTTCGTTGTCTATTTGAACTCTCATACAACATAAGTTAATGCATGAAAGCGATGGATTGAAGTAATCAATATTATTCCAGAATCTGCTGAAATTAACTCAAGTTAGTCTCTCGAGAGAAATAGCCATTTACAGAATGTTCAACCGAAAGAGCCGCAATCACAAAACACCAGCACTCAAATGTGACTTGCTTCAGAAAACCGTTAGGAAATTACGACTGGAAGTTAATCTTAAATTCTTTTGAGGAGAGACTGAGTTCAAATTAAAGATCAGCAGTAATCCTTTCGGCCCTTCAGTGATGTGACGAAAGCCTCCTATGAGTGACTTGATTTCTCGACACCATTTACTTCGAGGGGCTAAGTACATTGGAAACATTTGAAGAATGTGTCAAACAGAAAAGTAAAAACGTGAAATGAATGGACCGGTAGAGGTACTTTTAAATGAAATAAATTTGTAAGGAAATAGGTGCACGAATGAAAAATGTCTTCAGAAAAATAATGGTCGTAGGAATAGAAATTGTCATGAGAACTGAAATTGCCATTCAAACGGAAATTGCCTTAGCAGTGGAAATTGTTGCATTTTTCAAAAGTCGCTCCCAATTTTGCACTACCAAAAGATTTCGCAGAGACGATCGAAAATGAAACTAAACTTGAACATTTACAATGGAATTACCGTTCTCTATTTTTGAACATACAATGATTTTTGCAAATATTAATCAATCTACACTTTCATTGAAAGATGAAAAACTTTAAATTGGACAGTATTATCGAACACTAGAAGGGCATCAAATTTTCCACGTTTCCGATTTGAATCTTTGCTCTGTGAAGCGATTTGCTTTGAATCAACGAATGCTCGCAATTGCTGATTGAATCAAGTGATTGGAAAATTAATTTCTTGCATGTAAAGAGAGAGGCACATGATAGGCCATTCATAATGCACTAAAAACAGCTTCTTGGAATTTCTCACCCGGACATATGACAAGCCTAAAATACTTGTGCACTGCAAGCTGAGGAATGCAAGCACGGCGTGAAGTACGCCTCATATCTAGTTCGGCCACACCGAAATTAAAATGCAAATTGCGCTCGCGCTACTTGCTTTGACGTGAGGTTGGGGGAAGAATCAAACCTGCGTTAGATTAAACTTCGCATTGCAACTCCACACTCGTGCGCAACATATACCATGAATGTGCGTATGTGCGCAAATTTTATTTTAAAAAGCCGTTAACTACGATTCTTTGTGTTTGTACAGAATCTGTAATCTAAAGTCAGGTATTTGTGAGTTGATCAAACTACCAGTTTTAACTATGATTAATTTGATCGTTTTCCGTAAAATTTCGACCATATTTCATCTTCAGGCCACTCCACTTTCAGCTCATAATTGTCCGAACGGACTGCAACCGTGGATATTAGTTTCACTCAAAATTAGGTTCTCTTTCTAATGATACCGACTCTTGAATGTGAAATGCAATATCATTCCTTTTATAATTAAGTAAAACTTAACTTGTTATGGGTTAAATATTAGCATGTGCTAGTTGTTTTAAAATCTATCGCGCAATGAATTTCCTTTCTTTTGAAAGTTTAGCTTTAATATTGATACTCTTTCTTAAATTTAATTTTATTTTATTCGTACTTGTTATTCTGATCTCATTGGCGAAAGAACAGGTACAGGGGCCGTCAAAACTCAAACGGTGAGGATTTTTGGAAAATAAATACCAATTGAAGTGCACCCATGTACATACACAGAATTTATTTCCCAGAACGAGGAAATAAAGTCTAGCTGTGCTCGTGTTACGGCTGAACGCACCACACACCATCACGGCTAGGTGATTTACTGTTTCAAATGTGTATTTCGTATTAAATGCTTTTAAATTCCGTAAGTGACGGATGGATTGAAGTCCCCCTAGAGCGCTTTCGCCGATGAACAATATCTTTGTCATTGCTTTGTAATACAATCCTTATATTTTATGGAAAAATCGGGCCGTTTCTTATTCGCGGTTTTTGGAAACTAGGTATTCATTCTAGAGGGTAAGTCAAACTGACAATTTCAAATACTTCTGCAGACTAGGACATTTTTAGAAAGAAGCGAATGTTTTTGTCTAAAGCCAACGGTTGTTAGGATTGAATTTGAAATTAGTTCTCAATTTAAGATCTTGCAAGTACTGCTTTCCTTGAACCTGTTTTTTCGGTGGTGTGGCATAGGGAAGAGAAGAGGCGGCTGTAGTTTCAGGTTTTAACCACAACCTTATCCTCAGCATATCTAAGACTATACTGGTAGTACATACTAAAACAGGCTCAAAGCAATGTCTCCAATATCTCTGGGCATGCTATTACAGATGTAAAAACATTGCAATGACGTCACGAAATGGCTGTAATTTTAGAAAGAATCCCATGGTGTGTGAAGATATGTATATTCCAAACACATCCTTCATAATGTCATAGAATGTGATTTTTCTGATTTATTAACGATTAGCTAAAGGAATCAGAAGGATGAAGATGAGCTGCGCAACGTTTGCAAGAAATTACAGCTAAGGCAATTGTCAAAGTCATGATGTTCAATCTAGGACGAGTTTTCGTTTGTTCATTGAACAGCGGCAGACTGTTATAGCCGAAGATTTTTAACGAAGTCGTGTCATGAAAATCAATATGAATTGGAAAATTCTGCGAAGTAGCCTAACCTTACAAAACTCTGACGTTTAAGTGATAGAAATAACAACCCCAACCGTGCTGATATTGCAAGAAATGCGGGAGTACAATATTTCTCTTGGTTATGTTGTCTAATTTGATCACAAGAGCCAACGTTGGACCGAAACAAAGTACACTACGCCCGGTCATATAGAAAATAATAATAGGAAACTAATCGTTTTACACTCATTGAAAAAAAAAAACAATGCAATTCAACTAATTCAAGCAAAATTTTCTTCCAAAGCCTGGTTAGTGTTGTTCCATTTAAAATCAACGATCGATTTTGGCTAACTTAATATCACCCCTCCAAATAATCACAAACGGCTGGAAATCTCGGACCGCTATATAACGTGACGTTACGACCTTTAAAGAGCAGTCATGAAGATACTAGACGTATTGGCTTCGGTTGCAGTTTTTCATTTCATAGGATTTTCCTCTCTGATTTCCAGAAATGAGTTATAAGGCGCTAAAGTGGATGAGAATGCGTAAAATGAGGGAATAAAGAGCAGCGTTTTCGGAAATTATTTCTCGTCGAGCTCAGGCAGCTCTCTGGAGCATGATAAGTTAGGGAATAATGGAAAAGGCAACTCTAGTGCACTGTATCATCACTTGTCCCACCAACTTTCTTCTGGCGTCAACCTTCGCGAAATAGATTCGTAATTTCACGTTCATTTTGTTATGCACGTCTAAATTGTATGAATTTTCTTTGGCGGTAGCTTAGTAGCTTACACTAAGTTTGAAATACCTTTGGGAGAATTAAAACACGAGACAATCAGCCAAACATTTCGTGTCCCGAGCTACGTTCAGTTGTGATTCATATACTGGTCTGATAACATAAATTGAGGGTATTTGAAGTTCACATGCATTGAAAGTTTTAAACGAGACTTTGGTGAAAACAAATATTAATATAAAGAGAATGTTTACTTCAAAAGGCTTCTCCCTACCGCTTCAAGCTGTCAAAGGTCGCCATTAACATTTTACTCCCAGAACAGTAAAGTTTTAACGGGCATTTTCACCACGCTCAGCATTATTCTCACTACGTGACGGCGTAATTCGAGAGAATACTCGAGCACAGGGCTGCCCTCGGTGCACTATACGCTCGCACAACGCAAAAACTCTGCTGAAATTGATTTTAACAGAGAAGACCACCCATCACGAAAAGACCATTGTTCCATGACGTACGAATGAAACATTCCGTAATTCACATTAATAGCTACTCTCGCTGAAACAGATTAGATTAGATTATTAGTTAGTTTAAGCCACCCTATCCTCAACAAATGAGATCCAAAGAGAGGAAGGAAGAAGGCACCATTTAGTATGGAGTTAAAGGAACGCGGAATCTACAGTGCGACCAACGGTATTATTCCAATTTGATTCTTCTTCAAAACTATCATTTCCTGTTAATATACCTTGATATTTTTATAATTTGTCGTACAGTCATCCAGTACAATGTTCATAATCCTATTATTTTAGAAATTGTTTGGTTGTTACCATAAGAAACTCACTTTCATCAAATCCACGCTCTATTTTCTGAACCACGATATTAGTCCGAGGTATGAAAATTAGTTAAATATGATGAATAAAAAACAAATTAGTTAAATATTAGTATGAAAGTTAATAATACTTCAAAAGATACTTTTAACGAATTTCAACTGTGCACAAGGCAAATAAAACAAGAAAAATGAGCTCCTTTTCAATATAACGGCCATAACATTTCATAACCTCAATAATAAGTTTATTAACCGAATTGGTCAAATTTTCAATAGCAGTACCATCAATGGATCTTACGGCGACTTGTATTGCCTCCCACAATTCTGCTTTGGAAGAAAACTGCTTGCCATCTGAATAAACTTTGCGCTTGATGATAGACCACAGATTCTCAATTGGGTTCAAATCTAGAGAATTGAATGGTCACACCATCAAATTCTGGTTATCGAACCCAAGAGAAGCAAGATATTCTTTCGTAGATCTGGCTGAGCGCGATGGTGCATTGTCTTGCATGAAAACCAACTTTTTGCGACGATCCGAAGTTTGGTCGTGAAGCCAAGGAACAAGACATTCATCGAGGAGGGCGCAATAATTCGTAGAATTAATTTTAACTCCTTCACGGACCATTATTGGGCCTACAAGTTCATTATTCACGCTCCCAGCCCACAACATAACGCCACCACCGCCTTGATGACGGCGAAAACGATGGTGGAGCTTACCATCAAATCCAGCCCATCCTTTGGACCATCCGTCTGGGCCATCGATGGTCGCTTTGTCTCATCCGTGAATGGAACACATTTCATTTCCTGTTTCATATATGACCTAGCCCACTCAACTCCCTGGAGATATTACCTTTGCGATAGTCCTCAAGATTCTGTTGCGGGTAGTTTTTGGGACTTTATTCAGACCATAATTTTAAAAAATTGCTTTGCTGGTGCTTACTGGCTTCTTAAAGACTTCACGCTTGGTTTTTCTGATATCTCGCGTGTTTAGAGCTTTTAATTCGCCTGTATCAGACCGTTCCTTTCGAGTGGAAGGATCCCTCAAGAAACGTTGAATTGTTTTAACATGGCGGCCTAAAATCCTAGTTATAGAGGCACAAGAGGTCTTCTTGGCAGTTTCCTTTATGATGGTTTGCTTCTCTTCGTCGGTTAGTTCCTTAACACGTCCCATTTTGAATTTTATACAAATGGACTAGTAGTGTGGTTCACCGTATATTACAAAAAAACACGCTAAACAGAGGAAAATTGTGCAACCAGCGTCTCGGGAAGATAAACAAATATTGCCAGATGAACTAAGCACACATTGTTGCTATATTAAAACATAATTCTCACCAGGCAGAGGATTTTCAACGAAATATCAATAAAAAAATTGTTGGACTAATACCGTGGGTCACACTGTATGCAGAAAGGGCATAAAAACAGTAAGATGAGAAAGAAGTTCATGAAACAAGATCAAAGTTGAAGAAGAAAGTAGTAGGTGCTGAAAAACAGGACAGCAGTGAACCGAAAAAAAATGGTCCGTAACAAAACAAAAACCTGTGTTATTTTAACAAAAAGAAAGCCTACCTTACCTTTAGCTTGGGCCCTCACATTGTCCCCCTGGGAGAGCTAATTCCCATAGATAAAATAGTTGTATCCCCCTGAGGGGTCTCGCTGGAACAAGGTTAGATTAGATTAGATTAGATTATAAGTTAGTTTAAGCCTCCCTAACCGCTACAAAAATAGAGCGTATCGAAGAGAGGAAGGAGGAAGGCACCATTTAGTATGGAGATAAGAAAATGAGGAATCTATGCAGAAAGGGCATAGAAACAGTAAGATGGGAAAGAAGTTCATGAAATAAGATAAAAGTTGAAGAAGAAAGTCAGAGGTGCTGAAAAACAGGACAGTAGTGAACCGAAAAAAGGTGGTCCTTAACATAACAAAAAACATTTTATTTCAACAAAAAGAAGGCCTACCTAACTCAGCTCGGGCCCTCACATTTTTCCCCTGGGAGCGCTAATTCCCATAGATACAATAGTTGTATCCCCCTGAGGGGCGCTGGAACAAGGTATGCAAGTCTCAATTCCGTTTCTTGTCTATCGTAATCAATTCCACAACTCAAAGACTTCGAACGCTAATTTTATTGTGAATTAATTAAGCAAGTCCAAGTCTCGCAGCGAAGTCTCTCATCTTCTGCACTCCTGAATAACTAAAGGACTACCCTATTTAGAAATAAATAAGAATTTAACGTTTAAAAAAAAATAAAATAAGCAGACATCTCGTTTACGTAGACTAGGCATGTTCTTAATTTATATATATATATACAAACTATTGTAGTCATAAACCAACGATGCAAATTCATATAGTGAATATTTTAGTCGAAAACGTGATAATTTCCTGTATGTTAACTTTGAATTTATTCAAAACCACCACATACCTGGAATCAAACGAAAAATCACACAGAAGTGCTAAAAATAATCTGTTCTACTTTGAAATGACAGCAGTCGCCACCGATCCTAGGACACGTTCTGCGGCCGTCTGATGAGACGGAACATCGAGCAGGAGGCAGTAAACCTACTGGCGAACTTCTCATCTCACGATTTAAAAAGTTAGGCCTAATAAAATTCCTCCCCAAAATAACTGCTCATCTTGGATTGCATCACATTTTGTACTAGAATGAACATGGAAATAAACACATTCATATAGGTTAAAGTCAAGGAGTAACATCGTGTGAGTTACTGTTTAATTAATGAAAACTCCCCGTGCATTATAGACGGGAGACAGAGAACGTTAATCGCACACTTCGTCTCTAATGATAGCCACTCGATCGTCGTCCACAAACTCCCTTCGCTCGTAAATTAGAAAGACAAATGGCTCTTTGTCCTTGCTGCAGTGTAGGACAAAAACGTGTTCAACAGCTGAGACATCTATTTAATTTGATTTTTGGCAAATACGGCGAATGATCATTAAATTTTATTTTGAGTGAATAAAACGAATGATATAAACGTTTTTGGTCCGCAAGCGACATGCATATGCAATGAACTAATGCCAAACCCTTTCATAGAGTTAAAAATATAATAGGGAAAGTGCAAGGCAGTTAAAAAAATGAGGAAATACACAGCTAAAAAAAAGCTTTGAAACAGCTGTGAAAAAGCTTTGGAAAGTAGCAAAATAGTGGAAAGACATGGAAAATGCATCTGTAACAAAAATAAACTTGACCTGTTCCACTGCATCTGTACTCTCACAGAGAAATATGCGAGTAACAACACTTCAACGCAGCATTGGGGTATTCATGTACAAGTTTAACGGAGCATACCGTTCATCCAAAATATATGACCCAATCGTTGAACAAATCTCGATTTTCTTGGAGGAAGAGAACAGTATTTATAATGAGAACATAATGGTACTGGATAGAGAAAAACAATCGAACAACCCAAGGAACTTTTGAGTCATAGTTGATACATTGTCCTGGGAAAACTTTGTGCAGTCCATAATTCAGCAGTGGAAACAGCAAGACGCAGCCGGGGCAATTCCTTGGTTGGGTGCCCAAAGGAAACTGACTGATGTTTGCAATTGAAATACAGCATTTGTTAATTGAATGCCCGACATTGGAAACAAGAGAAATGTCACCAATTTGGTACCAGCGTCACTTATATAGCAGTCACAGCTGTGAACAGACGACACTGTTCATTTGAATCATTTGAAGAAAAAGAAAGTTTTGTACCTTACCTCCAGGTCCCCAAAATGTAAAATGAATAATTACTTTTACAAAACATGGCGATCAAATAGAAGGTAAAATTAAATTGTTTGGTAAATATTAAAATATTGGGATTAGGAGTATGCATGGAGAAGTAGTGTCTCGATCTACAAAGGATCTTTACCACGTGGTAAAGAGATAAAAAAGAAAGACCTTCATATATAGAGAACCGATAAACATGAAGAAATACTACTAAATTTTGAAGAACTATCATCAATAGCCTTTGTCTCTTTTAAGTTAACTTAAAGTTAACTTTAAATTAACCCAAGACTTACTCGAATGCTTTGGCAAACAATCGAGTGTTATAAAAGATTGTTCTGAAATGCCCTCGTCAGTCTCGGGAATTACATACTTTCGGATATCAAATGCGCATGAATGCAATAGAATATCAGGGTTAATTAGTAAATCTATGATGAGAGGATTGAAGTGGTAAAATGAGAGGAATTATTTTGTATCTATGCGAGCATTTAATTGAGATTTCAATACATTTGCTTACACTAAAACGTACGCATTGTAATGTAAAACATTAAACTGAAGAATTTACGTTCTGCTTTAGAGATATAAAAACTTTTAGACTTTGGAAATAAGAGAGTGTCTCAGGGAGCCGGAACACCATTTCATTATTTAAGTTCTGGTAAGGATTTTTTTGCTCTCTTAGAAGACATTCTTTTGCTCAATAAAGGTAGGACTTTAACATACGCTTAGCCTTAGATAAAACCGAGACCTTCGTCTTTAGACTGTTCAAAAGGACTAACGATGAGAACCGAGGTTAAAGCCTTTTACTCAGTACAGATAAAATACACGATAATGCAATACAAGTCTTGAAAAGTTGAAAATCGAAAAACACAAGATTTGAGGTCGAAACAACGAATCTCAAATGCAGTAAAGAACTCTACCACTGCTTTTCAATTACTTAATTTTTTTTGCTTTCTACGTTCATGAAACTGAAGATAAATAAAAATAAAATATGAAACCGTAAAAAATGTAATTTATTGGAAATTTATGCATTAGAATAAACTCCAGAAAATAAAATGCTCACGAAAAAAGGACTGTCGGTCGACGCCAGGAAACTTGCTCCATCAAAGCCTGACCTCTACGCGGACGCAGCCGGTCTCGAGAACGCCAAAAATTCTTTAAAACATAAGGGGGAAAATAAGCTGTAATCCGAGAAGGTCAAGATGGCCATGTCGAAGCAAGCTGAGAATGTCGTTCCAAAGGATCGAGAAAAGACGACGTTTTTCTGGAGCCACAATTGTGAGGATCGAAGTTTGTCGAAAGGAAGTTTACTTTGTATTGGATTTAGCACTATCAGGTTACAGTATTTACCGTCAAAAGAGTGCAGTAACAAACAGTAAAGAGATTACAGTAACAAACTGCACAGAGAGTATTTACTGACCAGAAGCGCAATCCATCAGCTTTTACAATCAGCTGTCTGAAAATATGGAATCATCCACGCTTCATGCGTAGAGCTTCGTCTAATTTAGTTTTCGGATTTAAAGGCTTTTAATGACCCAGAAGCTTCGTTCTTCAAGCCACAACGTAAATATTGTTGGCTGAAGGACCCTAAGTTTATTCTTGTGTTTGATTCATAGCAATGGGTGCGTATAAATACTTGTAGCAAATACTGAAAATTATTCAAAATCTTAAATCTTCCAAAAAAATCCTGAAACAGGTGTACCCGAGAGTCTACGGCTATTGGTGGCATGGGATAAGTCCACCTGCGCTCGGCTTACATCTTGCTCATAATTTGTGATGGTGGCTGAGATCCTCATTTTGTAAGTTACATTTCTCCAGTCAACCAAATAAAAAAGAAAATGACACGCAGAGATATTGCACATACCTCCATAAAATGAGCTTAAACACATGACTAAAAATCCATATAGCGTTTATGATTATACCAATAGAATCACGGTACACTTCATAAAAGCTTATGGTACTCAGTGACACATTAGATAAACAGTGCGAACAAGCAGAACAAGCCGTTTCTGTCATAATCAAAGCAGTATGCATAGAGCAGTATGCATCCTTCCCCACATAGAGCAAAACCACGGAAGAAGTTTCGTGCTGTGGTTACCATATCTGCAACTATCGCTTGGAAGTAATCAGCATCGTTTGGACGACAAGCAGCCCACCCACAAAGCCCACCTACAAAGCAGCAAAAAGCGCTCTCATTAACGGGACAAGCGCTCTGAAACAAGAATTGTGTATTTTTTTCCTCTGAGCCAACGTTATTTTCTGGCAACTTTTCATCCGTTCAAAGACGCTGCTATCAGCGGAAAAGTTAATTCGGCATTACTAAAAGTAAGCTTTGTTTTAAAGAGTATACTTATTTTTATATATGACAAATTTTACCGAATTGTTTTTCAATTCAAGTGGACTACTCATGGGACGCTCAAATAGGAAAACGTTAGTCGCAAATTTTGTTTAAGCGCGCGGTAGGTAAAAATATCATTTGAAGCAATACAACCACATGCAAAGAGTGACCATACCTATTTACAGCCCTGCGGTCTTGGTAGCGCACCGCAGTTGCGTGTGGACGCCAGTTTGAGTGAGCGCAATTCGCATCTCCGAGGCTGCAAAAACATTGATGCTATATGAGCGATACTGATGCAGTTCAGCGGCTGCCAATATCGCTTCGCTGCACACGAGGCTCTCAGGGCCTTCGATTGCCGTCACTGAGTGACAATTTGCTCTTCAGGTGCACCGTGAGATGCGGCGCGCTCAAGGAAAGCATGCATTTCTAGTCCTGAATAATAGCAGGTGGCTTTACGAAGTTGGGACCTGAATGCAGACGCTAGGAGAGCTCGTTATTCAGAATTGGAACGGGTAAAAAATCAATTATTTCAATTTCTTTAAAATCAGGAATATTTGTAATCCAAAATATAAATATTGACTATTCGCATGAAATGGAAACTTGGTGATAATTCCAGAACGGCTTTCCAGCAAAATATGGGACAAGCACTTATTCTACGACCGGCAAACTTTCTATTTATAGTTTAACAAACAACACAATTTAATTTGAAAGCCAGTAACAGCTTGTTTTCCCTTATAACCTTCCTCTTGAAAGGAAAACATTGCACGATATTTGTGTCTTACAAGCGCGCTGCCCAAGTCTGAACTCTGTAGCTAGTAGTATATTTGAGTAATACAAGTTACATACGCGCAAAATAATTGTCATCGTTAATTAAAAAATGTATGAACCTGTAACTCAGACCTCAATTTTCCCTAAATTTTGATTTTGTTTCATGAACAATCATTATCTAGATTACGCATAAGATACGAGTTATCCGTTTCTATCATGAACACGTACAGTAAATTGGCACTTGCTCATGTGCTCCTGCTTAAAGGTGTTAGGCTCTTGTTTCAATATTTTTAAAGTTAACGAGATGAGCAATTGAGTTTCAGGCAGCTAATTGTGAGATAGAAAGTAAAATCGGACACATTTTGGAGTTTTTTTAAGAGATATTTGTATAGCAAATAATCTCTTGAAGTTTATGTGGGTAACCAGTAATAGTCTGATTATAGAAGCAGAAAAGTGTTAAAAGCAGTAGTTAATCGACATTATAGCACCTTGGTAACAGTCATGTTTCGGTAAGCTGTTCATCATCATAAGTAGCCACTTTTTTTAGATCGATTTAATTGAATTTAAAAAGCTGAGATAATCAACTTCTTCTTAAATTTTGTAACTCAAGAAAAAACACATGAACCCAGAGAAAGGCTAATGTAGCTATATAATATCAGACCAGAAATATTTGCCTGCCGTGAGAACATTTGAGTCCTCCTATTTACAATAGTTGACTATATATTATATTAATTCTTCTGTTATCCTGCTTTATTTTCTGTAAGAGTATGCACAAAATGTTCGCCCATTTTAATGCACGTAGAAGGACAATTGAAAGTTTTACACTTCCCACCATTTCTGATTTCAACCTGAAAATGAAATTTTGCTAATTTTTCTTACTTCGACAAAATATATGGTATAAATTTGCCGCCACTCTAAAGCAAAAGAGAGCACGCTATTGGAGGGACAAAATTTTTGAAAATCTATTCGTGAATGTTGCACCTTATTTTCATTTTTAACACGAAAGAGTTTTTCGGTGTGACATGGGAAATTTCGTTGAGAGGAAATAATTTTTCATGATTTATTATGTATTATGATTAGATGTGTTGGTCGAGACGATTACTTATCAGAAATGGATATTCATTCGTTCATTCTGTTCATTCATCCGCATTCATCTGTTTATTCAGCTTGAGACTTACTGCAAGGATGAAGTGTCAATAAAAGGATACTGTTTTTAATTTGCTTAAGAACATTTTCTGAAGCAATGATAAGTAAAATGGAGAACGAAGTAATAAAAAAAATTAATCTACTAATGAAAAACCGTGTGAAACCTGTGAAGTAGCAGGAAAACTATGGCGTTCCTGAAAACATTTACAAGAACTAAAAAGTAAATTCCACAGCAAAAAAGATGATACCCTCAAATTACTTTCTATCTATTGGTTCAACCGAAGCCTCAGTAATGTGCTTTTTCTACATGAAAAATAGACAGCAGCCAATGATAAAAATTTTCATTGTGAAGAAGATTGAAGGTTTTTTTTTTTATAAAGTGTTGTAATTTTAGAGGTGATAGTGTACCTAACTCTCAGTCTTTATCTTTTCCCAGTATGATTTCAAACTCGTCGTTATTATGAAACAACACAATTAATAAACTGTTCAAGGCCTACTTGAAATTTTTCATCAAATTAGAATACAGCGGCAACCCATTTCTTGAGACAAAGGTTTCGAAGGCTTTGGGCCACCAATATGATATTTACGATGATACGTCGCGAGAAGTTGAACTTTATTAGGTATGCTAGGGACTGTTATTCCATACTCTGCCTGACCAAGGTTTTTCGATTTTCAAGAGTTGGCAATGGGAGGAAGCGAACGAACGCGAGATCTGGGAAGCGGTGATATGATCAGAGGAAGGAAGGTGCATCATTGCTGCATGCATCATTTTGGGTGGTCGTAAGGTTTCCTACCTTTCTACGACCTATTTGCTCAGTCATAATTTGTTTACGTATTAGAAAACACTTACCAGCTGTATTTAAATTCAGTCTATATCTGCATTTAGTATGTTCGTAATGGGATTCACAAAGGTCAACATGGAGGCTTACGTATAAGAAAAAAAATTATGACGATTCGAACAGTCAAGTTTTCTCTTACCTACTCTGTTCAGTGAACCTGACTGTCGCAGATGCCAATTCTTTGAAATGGTTTAAAAAAATTAAGATCAAGTATCGTCATTACGCACGGTGCACGGGCTACATCTTGTTTGTTACCGGGTGCTGTTTAGCTTTTAGTGATCTGTTTACCGTAAATTTATTTAATCAATATAATCAGTCATTAACGGTGTCATTTTAGTGGAAGTGTTAACATCGGAAAATTTAAGTAGACTTCAGGCGGTAAAGTTTAGACAATGATAAGTTAGTTTAAGATTCCCTCAGCGCAACAAAAGCGCTCCGAAGAGAGGAAGGATGAACGCACCATTAAGTATGAAGATAAGTGAACGCTGAACCAGTGCCCAAGGTATTTTCCCATGCAAGATCCACAGTGCATGGAAACAGTAAGTTGAGAAGGAAGACTATGAAATAAGATAAAAGTTTAAAAAGAAACTAGGAGGTGCTGAAAAACTGGAAATCAGCGAACGAAAAAAAAGATAGTCCTTAACAAAGCAAAAGAAATATTTCTCAACAAAAAAGGTCTACCTAACTCTCGGCTCGTACTTACACATTTTCCTCTTAGGAGCGCTAATTGCCTTAGATACAATAGTCCTATCTTCTTGAAGGGGTTTCAAACTTTAGGTACCGTATCTTTTATCTGACCTTACCAAACATTCAACCCTACGTGTTCAGTCTGTGAATCACCGAAACAACTGAATCCAAGTAGAAGTGTCGAATAATCTAAGGGACGATGGAGTTCTGACCGTTGATGTCCCAAAACGCCGGCAGCAGTCATTTTTCTCTAACATTCTCATGATCTCACGATCAGAAAACACAATATTCCTTGGTTGTCACAGCTAGTCCGACGTATGCTCTGTATTCGTTCGAGTATCACTAGCTAAGGATCGATAATCCGATCGCTCACATCAAATTTTATTTTTGGCTTCGATTCAAGTTGAAGCAAGTAGTGAACCGAAGAATTCGCGAGTATGATGTGACCATCTCGTCAGTTCGCCTTACGGATATGGTGGGCACATTTAACGAATTACTTGACTAGAATAATATGCAAGTCCACTGAAACAAATGCAAGGTTTAAACAGGATAATTCTTTTTTTTAGGTTTGAAGAAGATATAAGATCAGAGGTAATCAGAGTTCAGGAGGGCTAATCCAAGCAACAAATCAAAACACTCTAGTAAGATGAGAGAAGCTCATGAAATGAGTTCATCACATTACGACTGATGGAGGGCGGTTAGCATTCTGCATGTTGAGCGCATGTCACTGTGACCGAGGAACGCGTTTATGAGCCGGCTCATAGATCATTTGATTTCAAAAGCAATAGATGATGATGAACTCGCTTGTGACTTTGGTCCACCTGCACACATGGCGAAAAAAATTAATATTTTAATTTCTTCAATGAGATTATGGCAGAAGACACACAAAGGTTGGCTGGTAAAATCCAGAATCAAAAATGCGTGAATGAGATCCCACAAAAATTTCAGAGAAGTGAGACGTTCTGACGTAACAATCTGCAACAAAAAGTAAAACTAAGTTACTTATCGAGTTTCCTTCTTGCATGCGATAACGCATCATCAGAAGATGTAAGTTATTAGGCGGACATCGGCACCTTCAATCCTCTCCTCAGCGTACAAAGGCCTTCAATTTTTCATACTTTGTAAATCGAATGAAGCAAGCCGCGTAAGGCTCTCATGATGCTAATTCGATGCTTCTCATCCGTTTTAATGCACGTTAGTTTTACCATATGAATAATTACGCAATTCTCTCGTCAGTGAGTGCCCTTATGAACAATACGTGCATATTTTGGTCATAATATTGTTACGAGCTGTACAATATGGCGGAAAACAAGTTGCACCACTTCAGCCCACCTATTACCTTTGTTCAAAAAGTGCAATAGAAAACAGTGAGCTGGTACCTATTAATATTCGCACTTCAAATTTCGGGTTCACCTCCATGAAATCTTCAGAATCTTTTGGAACACCTGAAATAAAAAACGCGCGAGGAGCAGTTGTTCTGATCCCGACACGCGAGTGTTGGTGTGCTCTATTTAAAAGGACTTTCAACATTGTTGACTGTATCAATGCAGGTAATGAAATAAAGCATTTCGGTATGAAGGGGGAGTCAAACGTAAGCACAGGGAGATCTTTCCAGTCAATTAACTTTCATGTAATATGATATTCTCCTGACCAAAATGGGAAATGTTTAGATATACTAAACAGCATATCCGACCACGTATCATAGGGCACACGATTGTTCCATGTGCTCAGACATAAACATACAGTGCGTAATTTTTCCAGTTGTAATCGCTTGGGTGCCTGGTAAACTTTATATGGGAAATGGCTTTACGGGTAAATAAAGGAAGGTTTTCAAAATAGGATCGATAGACTTAAAAACGTACTTCGTGGAAGCATGAATTGCTTGACATGACTAACTAAGTAACATTCTGATGGATGTATTCGTAAAAAAGACAACATAAACTTTCCACGCCCAACAGAGGTTTATAAGTACCTACATATCCCTAATGCATGCATCGCGTTAACATAAATTGTTACTTAAGTATGACCCGGTCATTTTTTCACTCATTTTACAATTATATTAATTGTTACAAATTACTGCCGTATAAACAAAGTGATTTAAATGCATCGCGAATTTTCCGACCAGACAAAGTTACTTCAAGGTTTGCACAACGTTAGTTTTTTCCATGGTTGTCTTCCTTAGCGATACCGTGAGTTTTCTAGAGGAGAAATAAACTATCCTCCACAAAATCGATGTACCTACCTCGTACTAGCTAATAAGACATTTAGCGGATAAAACGAATGAACAAAATTACGTTTGAGAATCATGAAGAATCTATTGTTGCAACTTCACGAACAAACGAGACTGAAGTACAAAGTTGGCAGCATATAACGAATATCAGATTCAGATATTTACCAAACTTGTTCATTAAAGAATTCATCACAGTCACGTTTGCTTGGAAACAACTTAACGCAAACGAAACATCACGGAAAAAATTACTTAAAGTAAGATCACTTTGAACTATCATGTTTAAACTGTAACGTTGAGCTGAGTATAAGAATACTTTTTTTCACATTCTTACAACTTAGAAAAGTTACTTTTGATACGCACGGTAAGTTATCAAACGGCTACCAGATTAATTAAACGGGAGCCAAACTGCAGAAAAAAAAATATGCAAAGCATGTAATGTATCACATATGTATGCAACTAGCGGATTAGTTATTTACATGTTGCTATCCTACAAAGTGAAGCCAAGCATGAAAAAAGCAATAAATTATAAATTTTAAATAAGAGACATTTTTAATTTCGAGTATTACACATTTTTGATTAAACAACAAGGAACAAAATGTTAAGTGTCTCGTTACACCAACGCCCTTAGCTGTAGAAGCATGTGGTTCGGTTTCAAGGTTGTGATAATATTTTGTACTCTAAAATTTTTCTCATTAATTGATCTGTTAGTAGAGAAAAAAGTTAAACATGATTCACTGGATTTTATAATAGCCTTTAACGCATGAATTGAGTAAGTTTGTTGATCAATTTCAATCATTCTTGGAAGCATTGCGTTAGACTTTATTTTGTTGAAACGGAACTCTCTCATCAACGTAAGACTTTACAAGCTTTTGCGATATGAGAGCTGGAACAGTTCTCTTCATTCGCATTTCCCATACATCCCGATTTCCGCTGTACTTTTATGATTTCACCACTCACCGATTGTGATATTCGAAAATTTCTGCCAATTAACGTTGATTTAATCACCGCGTGCTTTTCTCTTAAAGATTTTTGGATAAAGTGTCACCACCATATCATTTGTAAATAGCGGTTAGTTACTGTTTCGCCACACAATTTTCTGCAAATTGAATACGAAAGATTTGCAGAGAAAGTTTGATCAGAAACGCAGCCTGTCTTCAGATAACTTCCCAGATGACTTTGGTCTTTGTTTCTCTCATAAACTATTGCAATAGTACCTATTGAACGATTATCATTTCGGTATAGTAGATAAAATATATGAGTTACCATGACAAATAGCCAATGATTTCTGTGTGAGAGATGCAATAAAAAAAATACCAGTTTAAATAAATGAGCTTACATTCACAAGCTGTCCATATTATTTGGTGGAATCCTTTCGGCTAATATTAATACATTCAACATCTTGACCAAATTCTAACTCGTGCTAGCCATAAAGTTGAAGTTGATTACTTTCACATTAATGAATTAAGTTCATCACCTTTCTAACAAAGGAAGAGGGCCACAATGCTAAGCCCAACAACAAAGAACAAAATTGCTAGCAAGTTAACGAGTTCATTCGGGGCATTCTCCAGTGATTATCACACGAGCCCTGAACAGGCTGAGAACAATAGATTCACACAAACAGCCCTCAGATGTGCTTCAGAATGCGCCAGAAAATTTTCAATTACCACTCAGTGCAGCTGAGAGGGCGCCTAATGAAATAGGGCGGACGGAAATGCAGGAGCGAGTGGAGAAGCTACGTCAGAGCGCAATTCGCTACCCGACACTATTGCATTAGCAACTCGCTAGCCCTGCATGCAACTGGACCCAAACTTCCGCGTTAAGTTGGAATGCGATTCTGTTGCTAAGTTTCAGTAAGCCCCACCACAGCGGGCGAGACTGTCGGGCGGAACTGGAAGTGTCGTAAGGTCTCGCCAGTTATCAGACCCTGGAGAGAGGTGCGAGTTTTGAATTGCGTGCTGTAAACCGGCATATTGTCACTTGCTTGTGGCTATTCAGACTTGCACTCATCATGCACAAAATTGAAATTGCCTCGGTCGTTGCGTAGCAATGTACGAGCAGGTCTTCAATATATTTCCCGATATTTATCTCATTAGATTTATTTTATTACTAGCTAGTTTAAGTTTTCCTAACCACAAAACAGGTGTTCCCATGAGAGGAAAGATGAATGTACCATTTAGCATGGAACTAATGGACATTGGTATCTATGCACAAAGAGTGTCTCTTCACCATGCTCATGGAAACTGTAGAATTGGAAAAAGTTCTTGAAAGAAGGTAGAACTTGAAGAAGGAAGTATTTGGAGTTGAAAAAGGAACAGCAGTGAACTGAATGAATGGGGATGATCCGTTGTAAAAAAGTAATTCTATTGCAACACAAGGTAGACCTGCCCAACTTTCAGTTCGGGACTTCATCTATCCCTGGGAGCGCTAATTCTCTCAGATACGATAGGTTTATCCTCTTGAGAAGCTTACTAACGAGAAAAAATACTATTGAGTTTGAACTTAAACGCGGCTTCAAGACCACTTGTACGCACGTATACTTAACAGACACGAAATGAAAGATATTTGACACAAATATATTCAAAATGAAATGCCACTTGTCAAAATCATAGACCTAAATACGTAAGGAAACATTAACTTGAGACTCAATTGCTCTGATACATGTCATCAATTAATTTACACAACAGTATTCACTCCAAATAGTTCGACGTGAATTAATTCCACGAGATATAGCATTGAATAAATTTACTAGGTACAAGGCATCAAATACATTTTACTACTTATCTTGCATCGAGTACTGGCTCTTAATAGGAGGAATTGTATGCTAATTTCCGAGCTGGCGTTCTAAAGTAACAGTTTCAGAACGAATTTTGCCCATTTACTTGGAAAGACACAGACGGTGGCGCGTAAAACATTCACTTCCAGAAACCTTAACCTAAAAATGCATGCGCATCATTTCAGCGTTTTGAAGGAACGACGTACACTTTTATTCGGGACCAAAAAAATCGTTGATGAGCAATGCAAGCTCTTTGTTGCCTCTCAAAGTGAAAATGAAACGAGTTTCCTTCGTACCTTACCCTTACACTGACTCATCCAGAGGAAAAAGAGAAGCGAAAAGGAAAGGAACTATATGCTTGTATCATAGACGATTAACGGCACAATCCCAGATATTCAAGTGGAAAAAAATAAGTATTGGTAGTATGATAATAGACAAAACTCTCTTTCACAAATTTTGGTTCTTCCACTAACTGATCCGCATGATGATGGACCGTATTTCTTCTTTCTCCATGTGGATTTTTAGATTAAAATGTTGGTTAGCCTCCTTTGCTACAACAAAGGCGTTCCAAGAAGAGGTTGGAGGAAGGCACCATTCAGTATAGAGTTTAAAGGAAGCGGGAATATGTGCACAAGATGTGTTCCTACTTAAGATCTCCTCCGCATAGATACATTTAAGTTGGGAAAAAAGTTGAAGATACATAAAAGTTGAGTAAGAAATGCATAGGTACTAAGAAAAGACAGCAGTGAACTGGAAACAGGTGGTCAGTAAGTAAACAAAAATTGTTCTCTTTCGATAAAAGGACTTGGCCTTCCAAGCCATCAGTTCGGTACCTCACATCTTGACCCTGGGAGCGTTCTTCATTTTGAGTCATACGCTACCTGATCTTCGATCAGCAGCATGATGGAAACTTTAAACCAAAAACCACGCTGTCTGACCCGCGCTCATTGCAACTAAGATGCTTGCTTGAGAACAGATTTCTTGCAAGGAAACTTTGAGGGCTACTAGACGAAGGGTTTTGTCATTCATTGTAAGCCATTCATGATAAAGTATATATTCAATGGTTCACTTGAAACTACAAAAACAACAGTTTTGTGAGCGTCTGAGCAGGATGATCTAAGACATTTATACTCCTTTCCACCAAAGCCTTTCAGTATCCCTAAGCCACATCGGCAACTACTGAACGCGTCTCAATTTCTTATTTCAAATCATGCCACTGTTTATTAGAGTTTACAGTCCTCGTCTCTAGTAACTTGCAGAGTAAAAGGCGATTGACTTCGATAGATTAGATTAGATTATTAGTTAGTTTAAGCCTCCCTATCCTCAACAAATGAGATCCAAAGAGAGGAAAGAAGAAGGCACCATTTAGTATGGAGTTAAGGGAACGTGGAATCTATGCAGAAAAGGCATAGAAACAGTAAGATGAGAAAGAAGTTCATGAAACAAGGTCAAAGTTGAAGAAGAAAGTAGTAGGTGCTGAAAAAACAGGACAGCAGTGAACCGAAAAAAGATGGTCCGTAACAAAACAAAAACCTATGCTATTTTAACAAAAAGAAAGCCTACCTAACCTTTAGCTCGGGCCCACACATTATCCCCCTGGGAGCGCCAATTCCCATAGATACATTAATTGTATCCCCCTGAGGGGATTGACTTCGATAATATTTTCCTTTTTTTTAAACGATTTTTCATCTTGAAAACACGGTGTAGTCAATGAATTATCTCCAAATGAAAAAATTAAGCCCAATCTTTTTTTGTTTCTAAAAAAATGAAATTTCTATTAATCTAATAATTATTATATATACAAACGAAATGTATGCACAATAATAAATATTTGTGAAAGATACCCGTCTATGAAACATACATTCAATCAGGCGATGTAACACTGAATCCACTTCAAACAACAATGTATACTTCGAAAATGCCAGTTTAAAAGTAAAACTAATAAAATCAAAATTATCAAAAACTAATTCAGTTTAATTTTTTCAAGAGGATATGATTTGAACGAAAACGTTCTTCAGATTCAATAACGAGATAAATAATTAAGAAAGAAAAACGCTTGGAGTGTCGACTCCGCTCATACATAATCGAGCGAAACTGAGCAGCGCGTGAGGGAATTTCTGAACAAACCGTAAAATTGCAATGCAGATTTGGACGAGACGTGTGCGCATTGTTCAGCAGGCAGGCTGGCAGCATAGCGCGTGTGACCAGGGGATCTGCTGTGTCGGTAGTGGTGGTGGGGCGGGGTGTGGAGAGTTCGTTGATGAGCAATGGTCCAGCTCCATGGTCCAGCGGGATGTAGGGCTGTTGAGCGGGATGTTGGGATGTCTAGCGGGATGAGAATATTTTGGCGTGTGTTAGGACGTTCAGCGGAATAGGGGATGTTCAGTGGGTTGTTAAGATGTTAAATCGGACGTTACAATGTTCAGTTGGATGTCAACATGTTCATTCATATTTTTGGAAGCTGAGAAGGGTTTGAGCAGGATGTTGAACGGAGTGTTTAGCGGGATGCTGAGCGAAATGTTAAACGAGACAGTTGAAGGTTTCACTTATATTTACATACTAAATTCCATTCTGCGAGGCATTAAACAGCATCATACCTCACCACCATATTACTTAATTTTCCTTCGTCAAGTACGAGGGGTAGTCAAAAAGTTAGACAAATGCCATAATTTCTTTACTTAACAATTCATAACTTTTATTTTTCTACATAAGCTCCATTGTTGTCTAAACACTTTTGTAATCTATGTTTCCACCTGTAAATGCCTTCCTGATAGAATTGGGGGGGGGGCTTGTTCCACTAGATTCTGTACAAGAGAGATGTTTTCTTCATTTGTTGCTGTGGTGGGTCTTCCTCCTCGTGGGTCGTCATCAAATTGGACTCTTCCCTCTTTAAAGCGTTTAATCCAATCATAAACGACTGCTCTACATGGTGCAGATCTCCATGAATCTGCTGTAAAGCTTCGATGATCTTAACAGGTTTCCAATTTAGTTTAGTTAGAAATTTGATGTTAGCTCTGATCTCAAAATTTGCCATTTGAAGGGTTGAATATTACTATTTTAAGATGCAACCTCTCTCGATGCTGACCTGACATACACTGATGAGACAGCTGCAAGTTATCAAGGAAGTCAAGGAAGCTCTAAGGACAGGTTTCATTTGTCTGAGAACTTTTTGACTAACCCTCGTATGTAATAAAATATTTTGAAATGCTTCTACTTAAGGAATGAACTAAGCTTTCAGACAACTTCAATACTTAGTGGGACGATGTAGCAATCATTAGAATATTATTGGTTATGTTGAATGTCCATATGGGACACGTGATGGTAACAAGTAAAACATGTGAAGAACAATGCTGCACGACTTAAGCCTCTGCTGGGTTTACTGCCCATGACCTGAATTTTATTAGGAATGAATTATATTCTTTGCATCATAAATCACAACGCATTTGTAATGCTGGTAATGTACGAGTACGTTCGAAATACTAGAGGCTTATTTAAGCAAGGGAATATCTCACGTGAGAATTTTAGTATGCGGCATCTCCGCACATGTTTATCTGTAGTAGCCTTTCTGTATCTGGAGGGCACTTATAAAGGGCCGCTCTTATCGAGGCCGGGTGCTCAATCCATCAACATCTCGTCTTCTGTCAACATCTAGCTAAATAAACTCCGCGCCAAGCTTCACAAGTGTTTCCCTGCCCGTACATTTTGGTGGCCGACGTATGTGGCGATCAGAACTCACATTCGCATAAGTGTGCAGTGGATAGCAATTGTCCAATTACTGGCAATTTTGAACAGTATTAAATCCTGATGTGTACCGCGAATAACAATCAACTGTGGCAACCGCAAGAAACAACAATTTTTTTCGGAATAGGTGTACCGAAAAGAGTGTTACAGGAAGCGTACGCCCAAATTAGCATTTTGCTACACCACGATTCACCGCTACGAACAAGAGTTTTAATATATGAAGCAGGCGACGACATCGAATTGGTCTTCGAAGTAAAGATTGCAGCGTTCCCAGCGTCAACCATTGAGTGAATTCTACATCTACAATTCTACAAGAAGTGAATTCTAAATCTACAAGTGCTAAAACAATTTTATTGTGTGGAGTTACATTACTACGATTGCATCACTAACAGTACCAGGATAAATTGTGTTAAAAACAGTACGAGTGTATATGGTATCAAAAACTGTAACCAGTGATAAGTGATACGTACTACGATTTAAAAGTATCATTAACATCGTGCAACATCAGTCACTAATATTCCCAGCTCTTCAAAGCAGCACCAACATCGCAGTAGCAAGGCGACGCTGTCTTCTGTGTTCACAGTTAAGTCTTTTTTTAGAAATTTTTTCTTTTTAGTGCTGGCTCGCTCTGTTCCCGGGCAGCTGGTTTTTTTTTGTCGCATTTCATGCCGCGGTTTTTTTGTTGCCGTGTTCATTTCCCGTGTAGCTCCGCAATCTCATCTATAGCCTCAGTCTCGGTCTGTGCATTGTGAGAGCCACATTCGTGTATCGGAATATCTGGAATTAGCTGGTTGACAGCTGTTACCTTCAATTGCCGTCGTAAGTTTCAGAATTTTTTTTATAATAGCATAAGAGTGTCAGTGGAAGTGTCTGGAACACTAAGATGTTAAGTTTTGAAGCCTTAAATTGATAGAAATTCACGTTTTTGCGGTGAAGCAGAGGTATTTTTTTTTCTAACGCCTTGACGACAGTTTTAATGAGCTAAAGCAGTCCCGTGGGCACTGTGTGATATTGTTGACCAGTCACAAGTATTATTGAGGTGCTAATAAATTTAAAGTTTCAGGATAAGAGACGCCACTTCTTGTTTTTCAATTAGATTATTGGTGATAAAGTATTGATGTTATTGATGCTATTATTTTATGGGTGCAATTCATTAATTTTTGTGTGTATTACTTGCATTTCTGTGTTTATTATTATTCTCGGAGTACGATATTAATTTTTGAATTAAATTGGAGTGAATTCTGGTATTGGATTGTTAATTTTTAGTGGAATAGGGAATTCCTATATGACTTAAGGAAAAACGACGCATGTCGGATTTTTCTGATTCTTTGGACAGTGAGGAGGAAGTAGTACGAACTAAACCTACTGTAACTAAATACGGACGAGTGAGTAACCCAGTAGTTAGCAAGATGACGACTCCTAACACAGCGGCTCCTAACACAGCAGGGCCTAGTTCTAGTGTTCCTAGTAATGTTAACACGACACAGCTTGCACGTGATATTGCTGCAAATATAGTTGTGCCTCCTGTCGGGACGATAATGACGAACGCAGAGCTTCCCATATTCAGGGGAAGAAGACGCGTCCATGATGGAGAGTTCCTAGAAAATAAGAGTTTTCATACTCATATACAGAATCTCAAGGCATACATGTCCTTGTTGCCTGATGCCACTAGTGATGAACGTCGTAAGGAGTTCCTAGTACGCTCCGCTAATAAGAACGTAGGCGACTTCAACTCCGTAGTTACGAAGTTGGTTAACACGGATCTCAATTATTCTTTTGATCAGGTAGTTCAGATTCTTGAGGACATTTACGTTTCACGAGGTGAAAAGAGTATTCATGCCTTGGCTTGCGATCTAAACGAGTTGCAACTAGTTAAAAATAATGCACTAGCTGCTCAGATCGTCAATGCGTTTTCGAAAATAAGGAAGCTAACCGAGAGTATTCTTAATTCAAATTCGCTTGGGTGGCAGCGTCACGCGTATTTTCAGAACTGCACGAACCAGGCGGAGTTAAAAAAATTCGTGGGCGACAGCATGTCGTACAGTCTGGCTTTATCAACGTTAGGTCCGCTTTTTGATGAGTCGTTCGCTAGAAAAATTTTTGAAACACAATTTTCAACGGCGGAGGAATTGCTCGCTAGGTTAATTTCAGCTGTGCGCAGCCAATCCGAGACAAAAAAGATACTTGCGCAGAAAGTTCCGGTCAGACACGAAAGTGAAGTTTACGTAGGTGAGGTAAACAGTGAATTGGAAGAAGTTTTTGAAGAGCCGGATCACAATGAAGTGTTCTATGGTAGTGTAGGAGGTTACCGGAGGAGTTATCGACCAGGAATGAGGAGGATTGTTCCTAGACCTTGGCTAAGGAATCCCCGAGTTAGGGGTAGAGAGTTAAACAGTTATGTAGGAGATCGAAGTAGCGGTTCCTTAGAGTGCAACATGGTTAAAGCAGATAGCGGTAGTTCTGGTCAATTCGGAGGAAATTCAGGAACGAAAAAAGCGGGATTCCCGTACTGTAACTCTTGTTCCATGGTAGGGCACTTTGAATGTAGAGGCCAAAGAGGTCAGTTTCCAAGGGGATGCTTTGCCTGCGGTGGAACTCATGTAGTAAAGAATTGTAGAGCGAGCGGTACGGAGGTCCGTAATTATAAGGCGTATTTACGCGGTAGAGGTAGCACAAACCGTGGTCAAAGTGAAGTTCATTGGGCGGAGAGCACGTCAAGCGATTTTTTAAACTAGGTGAAGGTAGTAAGGGGGATTTGAAACAGATTGAGCCCGAGGTATTTAGCGGTACCAACCTCGTTAAACTGGAGACCGTGGCAACAATTCCAGATACCACCGGGATAACTAAATCGTATGTTGACCCCTTGTTTCAGTGTAAAAATAGATATAACTTGTTGCAAGATGAAGAGCTTGAGAATGATCATTATCAAGGCAAGACTATCGAATCCTATTTTTCGGTATCCGTTGTAAAAAATGTTAATAAAAATGCTGGGTTAGTATCATTCAAGGATTGCAACAAACCAACCATTATTCTCAAAAATAATGACCAGTATTTAAGCGCTTTGCTTGACAGCGGCTCAGAGAAGTGCCTTGTCAGTTACAGACAGGTAAAAAATTTGAGCGAAGAAGTAAAACCGAGTAAATTGAGAGTAAAAGGCATCAACGGGAAGAGTGACGTCACAGGTGAAGTAGAGTTATCTATTAAAATTCCCGGCACAAATAAAGTAATTAAAACAAGTGCACTCGTTGTAAAAGAAGCTCGATTTAATTATGACCTGATACTGGGGCGAGATGTATTAAAAGATGCCGTTATTAACTTTAAAAATAAAGAACTTCTTTGGAATAATGTTGCAATTCCTTTTCAAGATTTAAATGTGGAACCTTTGTTAAGCAGAGAGGTTGTCATGCGAAATATAGTGAATAGTGATTGTCTATTATCAGAGATTGCGGTCGCCAGAAAGACCAAGAGGCAATTAAAAATTGATGACTGCAGCAGGAAAAATGATGACTGCGGCAGAAACAATGCTGACTGCAGGAGAAAAAATGCTGACTGCGAGACAATGAGAGCTGCGGTAGCTCAGGCACAGACCATGAGAGCTGCGGTAGCTCAGGCACAGCCAATGAGAACAAAACAATTAATTGTTCATTGTAATCAGGCTGAAGTGCCTGGGAATTCACTTAATGTCATTTATGGCTTCCTTAGGAAACCAATTGCAGGAGAATACGTCATTCAGAAAAGATGTCTTGATAATGGTGCTCTTATAGCTGACTCAATTGTTCAAATAAATGAAGACGGTGTGGTACCGATTATGGTTTTGAATCCAAGTGATGAAACAGTGTATCTCTCTGAGAATTCTATGCTATGTAATGCGGAATTAATAGGAGCTAATGAGATTGAGAGCGAAGTATTTTTAACAAATGTGGAAAAAGCGCTCAGAGATGCGAGTGAAGTTGAAGTAAATTATGTCGCTGGGTCAGATACGACGAAAGTTAAATCGACATGTGGTGGAAGGAATGCCATTGTCAATAGAAAACTTGCGTGGGATGCTGATACTCGTGGCAGAGGTGAAATTCTCGTTAATGATAAGGAGTTGGAAATCTATGCAGAAGTAAATGCAGGTTTAATAAGTGGAGAAAAGGAGTTAAGACGTGACTTGACGGTAAATGATATTTCATGCAAGGAAGATGACGTACAATTACCTTTAGTTAAATTGTTAAATAAGTACCGGGATGTAGTAACTTTGGAAGGCGAAAAAATAGGTGTAACGAATATCTTGAAGCATCATATTCAGTTGAAAACTGATGCGCCTGTATTAAATTTAGCTCCCTACCGAATACCTCATAAGTACCAAGAAGAGGTAATGAGAATAACTAACGATATGCTCGATCAGGGAATAATAGAGGAGTCATCTTCTGAGTTCAATTTCCCTGTCATTGTAGTTAAAAAGAAGTCAGGAGATTTGCGTCCCGTGATAGATTTCCGTGCCTTGAATAAGGTTTTGATTAAACATTCTTACCCAATTCCCCGCATTGACGACATTTTATCGACGTTAGGTGGTAACACGTGGTTTTCTAACCTTGATCTTCGCTCGGCATTTCATCAGATAGAGTTAGAAAAAGAGAGCCGGAAATACACGGCATTTAGCGTAAATTACCGTAAATATCATTTCTGTCGTGTACCATTCGGACTTTCTACGTCTCCGGGAATATTTCAAAGAGTCATGACATCTGCTCTTGCACCCATTCTGGGTAAACTAGCCTTCGTCTTCCTAGACGATATATTGGTATTCTCGAAAAACAAGGATCAGCACCTGGCTGATATAGAAATTGTCCTTAAAATGCTGCGGTCCGGTAAATTATCCTTAAAGCTTGAGAAATGCCATTTCTTCAAGAAAGAGCTCGAATATCTGGGCCATATAATTGCCGCAGATGGAATTAAATGTAAATATTCAAAAAAATTACAAGAATGCCGAGCGCCAACCAATGTTAAAGAATTACAACAGTTTTTAGGTTTAGCGAATTATTTCCGCAGTTTCCTACCAAATTTCGCTGAGATAGCAAGTCCCTTGTATACTCTTTTGAGAAAAAATGTAGTTTATACTTGGACTGCCGAATGTCAAAAAAGTTTTGAGTTTATGAAATCTCTATTGACTTCTGACACAGTTCTGAGACATCCCGACTATACTAAAGACTTCCATGTTTTCACAGACGCTTCCAATTCAGGAATTGGTGCTGTTTTAATGCAAGCAGATGATTCAAGCGACAAAATTCTAAGACCTATAGCTTACTATAGTAAAAATTTAAACTCCAGCCAGCGTAGGTATTCGACTACGAAAAAAGAATTCTACGCGATACACGCTGCCTTAAAACATTTCAGATACTTAATTACAGGGTATACGGTTCGCGTCTACACCGACCACCGCCCTCTTGCACCACTGTTTAATAAAAAATTACCCGACGATACCAGTATGTCACGCTGGTGCATCAATGTAAATTCCTATGACCCGGTTGTTAAATACCTTCCTGGTAAAGAAAATATTGTGGCTGACTATTTGAGCAGATTACCTATTAATAACGAGAAACTAAATCTTAAAGAACTAAATTCTTGTGACGATTTGGAACCAGCGATTGAATCGGAAGTTTGCATTGCAGAGACACGTGCACGGAAGCGACAGTCGCACGCACGCATGACGGCCGACGAGGCAGATGACCTGCCGGTGGGAGACGGTCTTGACCGAGACAAACACGCTTGTCCCAAGCTGCTTAGTTACATACCAACTGAAGCTGAGATATCTTGGACGATTAAGGAATAATTATTTATCGACGAACAAAACAACGACGCTTTCTGTATAGAGATTAAGAATGCTTTGTTGCATGACAGTGTTTCGACTGTTCCTGACTTAGATAAATTTCTAATGTTAAATAATATTCTTTATAGACGTAGAGAAATTGATAATCGACCGAGTACAATTTTGACTGCAGTTGTTCCTAATTCATTAATGAGTAAAGCTATCCTAGCGATACATAGTTTATATCACGTAGATCACAAGCATACTTTGTTCAAATTTAAATTGAAATATTGGAATCAATTAGAGAAAACTATTGTACGGAAATTTGTTAAAGATTGCGAGGTGTGTAAAATTATTAAAGCAAGACCTTCAGTTCCAATCAAAATTTTAACAGCTCCAATAGCTACAAAACCTTTCGAAGTTGTATCAATTGATCTGCTTGGGCCACTTAAAGTAACGGATAATGGAAATAAATATATTCTTGTTGTGATCGACCTGTTTTCGAGGTTTTGTCGTTTATATGCAATTTCAAATCGAAATACAGAAACAGTGATTTCATGCTTAAGCAACTGTTTCTCGCTACTCGGTTACCCTAAGACGCTCATTTCGGACAATGCTTATGAGTTTAAATCAGTCGCACTCAAGCAGTTTGCAAAATTACATGCCATTGCAAAAAAGGAAGTTTTGGCTTACAGCCCACATTCTAATGCAATTGTGGAACGCAACAATAAAAAAATTACGAATCTGTTGAAGCTCTATATTAATACACTTGTTAATGTAGAGTGGGACCAATTATTGGAAGTAGTAGAAAATGCCTTGAATAATTCTTAAACTCTACTATTGGCGAAACACCAAGCTATGTAATGTTCAATCGCGATACGTGTGCATATTATCAGTCTGACAGTTTCGATTCAGTCATTTACAGTTTTGAAGAAGAAATAGATTTAGTGAATATTAGAGCTAGAGAAGCCGTTCGAACAGTAGAAAATATACGAAATTTAATTATTAACAACACAACAGAGCGAAATCTCTATAGAAACCTTAAGCGGCGCAATAAGGATATTCACGTTGGTGATAGAGTACTTTTAAGGAATCATAACAAGACCCATAAATTGGAATTAACTTGGATTGGTCCCGCAGTAGTCCAAAAGGTTAAACGTAATTACGCTGATATTAAAATTGGATCTAAAATCATTAGAAGTAACCTTAATCATCTTCTACCACTCAAACAGGTAAAATCTGTGAGTTAAAACGACGAATTCATGGACTATGTGACGTGCTACCTAATCGACGAGTAACATTACCCTTTTACCGTTTTTTTTTAACCTTTTACCATTGTTTTACCATTGTTTATCAATAATGTTAAGGAATATAATCATAATTTTAGAAGCATTTTCTTCGCTATATGCAATATGCTTGAATTCATATTAATCTCAGTAATCAATGCGTTGTATTTTTATATGTTAAGCTTACTGTTGCTTTATGCTCGAGTAATTTGATGTAATGTTTAGGTATTTAACCCAGAGGAATTTGTACTGTCTCGTTTAGCTGTCGCTAAGACGTTTCATTAATTTTTTTCTTGAATTCACTCAGACATTCGTATTGCTAAATTGACAGTTTTAATCATGAACGATGCGCCGACGGCGAATTGCAAATCGCTGAGGTTGCTGTTCACCTAGCGAGATGGGTTGTTTTGACACTGCGGACGTGTACCGGAGTGCTATTTTTGTTCCGTCGGAATGTCCGGCGATCAGCAAATTTAGATTGCATTCGTGAGAAAGGTGTCTTGTCACCGGGTATAATTTTTTTTCAATACGATCAGCGTTTATTCTCTTTATGCGAGGTTTATCGTGGTTGGTTAATGACTGTTGTCAGGCAACCGAGATCTGATACCAAATTATATGTTGTATTTATTTTTATTTTCGTAACGGCCATGCTAATATTTTCTGTATCTGTTCCTTGCAGCGCATGCGCGGGACGAATCATCGATGGCTGAAGCGTTCGAGGGCGAGGCTGTCGCGGGTGCGGCGACGACCTTCGCTGGAAATGACGAATTTTTGGTCATCTGCACGTCAATGGCGTTTGACCAGAAGTTCAATAACATGGAGATCGCGCTGATAGCGATCCTCATCCTATTGTCGACATTAGGACTCGCCATGATCCTTCATAGACTTCATAGGAGATCAACGATTTTACTTAGTCTGCGAGATCAGCACTAATGAACTGGGGTGATAAGCTTGCCAACGTGAAAATGATTTATTTCAAATTATTTAGGATGGGAAATTTAATTGAAATACGTGAAAATTGATTAATTGAAAAAGTGTTAGAATTTGAAAATTGGCTTGAAAATTTTGAAATCTGGCGCGCAGTGGTTAAATGAAACGCAAATCGCATGAAACACGCGATACAATATGCGCGCGGTGTCTCGTTAATCTATGTTTAAATCTATTTAACCCATATGTTTAATTTAAGTATGCTATTTTTAATATTGACGCAAAAATTTTAAATTAGCACATGCTTTATTGTTTTGGTGTTAGAGGTGACATTTCTAAGTTGAATATGTTGTGTTTTGATTACATTTTTTTAATTGTGTGACAGTTCGAAATTCGAACATGGCGGATTTTTAAAAAATGATTCATTGCGACTTTTTATTTTGTTTGGTTTAAATTTTTCTAGTAGAAATATTATGCGAAAAACACAAAAGGTATTTGCGATGATGCAACGGGTGAATTTTTTTAATTGATTTGTGGTAGGTTGTTTTAAAAATATTAAAATGGCGTTTCAATATGACCCTTTTACACCGTTCTTCACGGCTGTCGGCGTGCTAGTTATATTTAAGCACGGTAAGTCAATTGCTTTGCTTCTTTGCATATTTTTCATGGCTTGCTTTTTGCTTTTAGTTATTAAGTTTTTTTTATGATGACATGTTTTAAATTTTGTGTTGAAGTACTAAACGTGGTTGAATCCTTTTCTTAAAGGGTGATTGAGGTAATGAGTTCCGAATTTTAATGGGTTGAAAAAAGTTTTAACATTTTAGTTGAATGCGGTTTTGCTAAAATATTATTTTTCTGCGGTGAATTAATTTTATTTTTTTTAGTGTTCTAAAAAATTTTTTTTTTTGGCTTGTTCCTTAAGCGGGTTTTAGCGTTCCGTTATTTTTATCATATGGATAACCTAACTGATTCGGCAGGGGGAGAATTGGTAAAAAGCATTTGAATTTAGCATTTGAATTTATTTAGCATGCGTTTTACCGTGTTCTAGTTTTAGAGCTTTGGTTCTAGCTTTAGTTGTGCGTTTTATTAATCAACGTGTTTGTTGCGTTACCCTATAATCATTTCTTGGTAATGCAACAGTTTTAATTTCCATAGTGTAGTAAGCGTAATTGGTTCTTTAAATGTTTCATTTTTTTTTTCTTTCTCCTCCGCGTTCTAAATTTTAATGCGTTAAATGCGTACCTATAATCTAACTGCTTTGCGTTTATTCTATATCTTTTTGGGTGATGTAATCGGTTCTTGTGTTTTTAACTATGATTTTAGTGATGTATTGAGTTTTTTTTACGATAGGGTACGTATATATAATGTTCGCTAGAGTTACCCTCGTGATTGCTTGTTTTGCTTGAAACTATAATAAGGCTTGGCGTGATAACAGTTGTTAATTTTTTTGCTTTTGATAATACAAATTGCGATACGGTTAACGTAATTTAATGTACAACGGCTACGAGCGATTTCATAATAGTTCTTTTTCGTTGGAATTGTCGTTTAATTTTTTTCTCAAACAATTTATTGTCGATTCATGAATTGTGTTTTCATTGATTTCTGCTTTATTTCTGCGGATTCTTGAAATTTCGTTTAAAAGTTTTATTATTTTTGTGTGGTGCTCTCTCAACATTCGGGAGGGGGAGCAATATGCGGCATCTCCGCACATGTTTATCTGTAGTAGCCTTTCTGTATCTGGAGGGCACTTATAAAGGGCCGCTCTTATCGAGGCCGGGTGCTCAATCCATCAACATCTCGTCTTCTGTCAACATCTAGCTAAATAAACTCCGCGCCAAGCTTCACAAGTGTTTCCCTGCCCGTACATTAGCTCACCCCTGACAATTGCCGCAAAACAATTCCAGCGCACTGCTGACTGAATTTTTGCATCCGTTTCATCACCGAAGTAACTTACGGGATTTCTTGTTGTGTTTACTAAATTTATATTTGGATACTGACGCAATGAAATACAGCCCACTCAGGGGAAGCAAATTTCTGAACATTAAAAAAAACTCTTAACACGGAACATCTCTTACAGTGCAAAAATTACAAAACACAAAAAAAATGAAGTACTATTTTCAGAAGCTTAGGATCGTTTTGACATTCTGCTCAGCGAGTCACATGCATGACGCAACTAATTAAAGTGAATCTATCACAACAACTGTACCAAGAGTCCCGCGTCTCTTCCAACGCCGCTTCTAATGTGTTCGCGTGCGCAGGTTTTTCAACTTGGATAAATTGTTTATAGAGATTCAAAGACAAGGATCAAAAGCAATGTTGTGCAGCAGTAGAGTGAGAGGAAAACATTAGGCTGGATGACAACGCCTTTCGCGCTTTGCGGCGAACGGAAATTGCGCACCACGAAAAATAGTACGCTTAATTTACTAAATTCGTTGAACATGAGGGGGAAGACGCCACCGAATAATTCTACAAAGCAGTCACGTTCGTACATGATTTGTCTCAATTCCTCATTGCCGTCCACTACAACGCCACAATATTCATAATGCTTTGTACTGCAATTGTAAAAGATGAACCCAATATTACTACAATTTTGGCGAAGATTTACTCATAAAAGGGCGTGTTTAAAATTTATTTTTTTAATTGCGGAATTATTTCGTTGATTTAATTTCCACACAAAAATTGCAAAGATTATGCCACAATGTTATCGAGATTGTGTACTGTCAATTTATTTTTGTTCAATAGAATTCAGCGTTGGTTCATGAGAATCTATTATGGAATACCCTTGCTCACTGCACGTGAGTTATCTGAGGATAAAATTTTACTACGAGCGGAGCGAGCGGCGCGGCGCGGCGCGGCACGGAGCGGTGCGGCGCGGCGCGTGTGTTCACATGTGAGCTGAGCAGACAGTGCTTCCACTCCTAGGGTAATTCCCCTAGTCAAGGGTAATCAGACCCCTCCTAGGGTACTGTCTAGGGTAAGGAAAAAATATGCAAAATCTAGGGTAAAATTTGTATTTCACATCTATCTTATAGAAATGGTGAAAAAAATATAGGAGATTGTCATCACCTTTAGATGAATAACCCAAATAAGAATTAATTGAGCAGAAGCCATTAATTCAAGGAAAAGACGAACCAAAATTTGCTTCGTAAATATAGAACAAGTTAACGAGTTATATACCGGTTCTGAACAAGTTGCGGTTCTTATCGCAATGAGCGGCGTGCAGTTTCTTTACAAGCCTTGTCTTGAAGATTGCTCGAGCTGTGGGATGCACTCACACTTTACTCTGAGTTGTCGTTTAGTGATCCAACTCAGGTTAAATATCATTGTCAATGCTTTAAGCTACCAGATAACCTGCGATTATTTGGAGTTCTTTGATTACAACTAAGGGAAATTGAATGCATTTATTACTGCACAAGAGAAGAAATTTGTTTACTAACTGTATATGTATCTTGGTTGAAGCAGTTTTACTAATCCATGAAAGGTTTTCCGTCTACAACCCTTTATATGACCACGTACGCTAACTAAATCTGTGTAATACTTCAATATTGACTCCAAAATTTTTGTTAAATACAGGGTGTTTCAGAACAGGCATTAATAAATGAACACCAACTAGAAAATGGCCAAATAAACACTATTTCTTCTAATCGGGTTTTCAGGATATTAGCTTTTTATTTTTTAAAGGATGAAATGTAATTACACAATGATTCGCAATATTTATTTTCAATTTACGTTACAATCACTTCTATTCTATGAGAGTTTACAATAATAAAATTTAGTTTTAGTGATATTTGGTAAAAAAGTATTTGCGAGAAGGCTACATGCAGAGCCTTGTTTATACTACACCCATTAAATCTGAGGAAGATCTCCTGGCCAGAATTGCAGTGGCTACTGGTGAGATTTCTGAAATGCCAGACGTATTTTATAGTATCCAGCAGTCGTCAAGGCTGAGATTTGAAAAGTGCATTGATGTAGGTGGAACATATTTTGAAAATTTTTCCTAAAGTAAAGTCGAAATATATATTGCGAGCAACTGTGTTATTAAACTTCATTTTTTAAAACAATAAATAGTTAATATCTCATAAGCCCGAATTTGTTTCGGAAAATATCATTGGAAGAAAATTTCATTCTACTTGGTGTGCTATTTTGTACCTCTTTTTCTGAAACTTCCAGTATATTATATGAAATTCCCTAAATGAATAGTATGTCGAAAAAAACTGTCGTGAGGAAGAATGACATAAACATTACTTGGATGAACAATTAACACAAGACACATCAGCCGTTAATTACTAGGAAACAATGTTTAGCCATGAAAATACCAGTGGGCTACCATGTTATCCAAATCTTACAATTAAAGTTTCAGCGTTGTTCTCCCTCCCATTTTCAAGTGCTTTCGTTGAACGTTTCTTTAGCCAATTAAATTTGGCCAAAACTTTACAAAGAACCAATATGAAGATTGAAACCGTGCGTTCGTTGTTTGATGCATGCAATGTATCACCTTAAAGCGTGGTCTCCAAACTTTTCAATGTAACCGCCACATTTTATACTTCCTGCATTCGTGTGGGCCGAAGGAACAAAAAATGAAAAAAGCAGTGCCTGTAATTTAATTTCCTCATATATTATTTTTTCATGGCACCACACGGACTGGTTTGGCGGGCCGGATGGATTTAGGTGAAGGGCCGGTTATATAGCCCGCTGGCCATAGTTTGGAGACCTCTGCAAGCTTAATGAATCTGGCTACACTGCATCTAATTTTCCAATTAATACTCGTCTAATTAAGGCTATTAATGAAATAAAAGTAATGCCGCGCATTCAGAACCTTCAGCAATGCCATTACCTTAGACATAAAATACGGAAAGCTTGATAACGTATTAATTATGTTGTAGACTGCAGTTATGCACTATGTATTCCCAGAACTTCTTTTTTTATGTGAGTTGCGTAGCTTCCTGGAGATTAAAAATTATTTGTATTACGTTAGGCTTTCTCTTATTTTGAGCAGATTGATCTAAGGCTATACTTAACAGCGCACGTAGAGTTCATAAATTTTTATTTAATTTGGATTAGCCAGAAGACTCAAACAACGAGCGGGAAAAAATATAACGTAGGTCTGCATTTTCAACCAAAATTTTGCTTTTGTTTTTATAAGTATTATTTATGTACGGTGAACACTGGTTATGTAAACGTGGACTTCAGTTTTGTCGACCACAGTGCTTGTGTGTTTGTTTGAGTTGTTGATCGGTCCATATTTGGAAATACCTTCTGTAGTTTTGATAGACGGACTTCATTTTATACACGTTTCCACAATGAAGGTCTTCAGAACCTTCATTTATTAATAAACGAATGCCCGGAAAGTTTAAAAAAGCTATCAATGCGGCGCAATTAAGGGCAAAGCCAATAGTATTATTAAAGACTATACAATAATTATTATATTGCCCTAATTTACATTTTCTAGGGTAACCAAGGGCATTCTAGGGTAAATTACATGCCAGCCTAGGGTACAAAAATTGACGAGCGTGGAAGGCCTGTGAGCAGAGCCGCAGAGCGACTAAAACAAGCGTCAGTCGCTATGGAACGTTCTGTGAGTGCGCTTCTGTCGCTCGACAGCAAGAAACAGGAACGGAAACACTGGATCCATCCCATCAACATGAGGAGATATCGCTATGAAGAATACCACTATCTCTTCGAAGCACTGAGGAGCGATGAATCACAATTCTACGAGTATTTACGGATGAAGCCGGCAACTTTTGATGTACTACAATCTCTTATAAAAGGAAATATTTCCAACGAGATAAGATAAATTTGCTGTTCAGTAATAATTCACAAACTTTTATTGAGGATACATGTGAGGCAAAGTAGTTTAAGCAAAATTAAAGTCTTTCCACATAGGCTGTATCACTTTATATTACTACAGGTTTTCGTAGGCCAGAACGAACAAAAAAAGTTGTGTGGTGTCTTAAACGTGAGTGCAAGTAAATTAATTCTCTTCAAAAATTCAGGGTTATGCCAGAGAAAGCCAAGTGGAAAATACTGACAAATACTGACTTGTCCTGACCAAATAGTTCTCGAAACACTGATATGTTTTCCGTTAGTATTGGAAAAAATCCCCCAAGCTCATAAAATTTTGCGGCTTATTGTATATTTGACACTCATTGAGTCCTCCTCATCATCATACGGCCTCCTTTTCCTACCATTTTACGGAAAAAATGAAAACTTTATTAAAAATCGTTCATAATTATTCTTTAAGCAAGATCGTAAAATAAAATACACAGCATCACAAGAAAGATGAAACTACATCACGAGAAAATCAAAATAAAATTCCTTAAACTGAAGCAATAATAACATAACTTATCAGAGAGAGCAGAAGAAAATAGAAATAAATGATTAATGAACCCAAATGGGTGAAATTACACTAAAATATTACATGTTACACTATCAGTTATAATTGTTATATGATTAGTTGTACAAATTACTAGTTATATATTAGATTTTTTAAACTCAAACGACAATTCTACCCCTGTAAGATATGACGATCCAAAGGCGGAGCCGAGGAGAAACGCTCGACGCGAGCGTCAAAAAATCCCAACGTATTTGGCGAGCGTGCCGCTCCGCGCCGCGCCGCTCCGCGCCGCTTGTCGTGTGAACAGCCAAGCGTTTCTGCATTCAAACATGTACAAACATTATTGCCGCTCCGCTCCGCTCCGCTCGTAGTGTGAACGCACCCTTTAGAGTGCGTACACACCATACAAGCGGAGCGTGTGTTCACATGTGAGCTGAGCAGAGCGACCTACACAAGAATCAGTCGCTATGGAGGATTTCGTGAGTACGGTACTACTTCTCGACGGAAAGAAACAGAAACGGAAACACTGGGTCCATCCCATCAATATGAGGAGAGATCGCTATGGAGAATACCACTATCTCTTCGAAGCACTGAGGAGAGATGAATCGCAATTCTTCGAGTATTTAAGGATGAAACCGGCTGCTTTTGATGTATTATTATCCCTTGTAGAAGAAAAAATTTCCAACGAGATAAGATAAATTTGACATTCAGTCATAATTCACTAATTTTTATTGAGGATACATGTAGAGTAAAGTAGTTTAAGCAAAATCAAAGTCTTTGCATAAAGGTAGTATCGCTTTATAGAACTACAGGTTTTCGTAGGCCAGTCTTGGGTAACGTTTAAGGTGAGTGCAAGGAAAATAATTTCCTCTAGAAATTCAGAGTTGTGCCAGAGAAAGTGCCAGAGAAAGCTAAGTGAAAAATACTGACTAATACTGACTTTTCCTGATAGAAAACTCCTCAAAATACTGACATGTTTTCCGTTAGTATTGGCAAAAATCACTCAAGCTCATATTATTTTGCAACGTTTTTCGTATGAGACACCTACTGAGGCCTCTTTCTCACCATATGGCCTCCTTTTCCTCTCGTTATACGGAAAAAATGAAAACCTAATTAAAAAATCGTACATAATTGTTCCTTTTACAAGATCATAAAATAAAATACACAAAATAACAAGAAAAATAAAACTACCTAACAATAAAAATAAAAGCAGAGCCCTAAAACTGAAGTAATAATAAAATAAAAAATTAGAGGAAGCAAATGAAAAGAAGAAATAAATGTTTAATGAACCCAAATGAGCAAAATTAAAACAAAATATTACATTTACACTATCAGTTAAAGTTGTTATATGATTAGTTGTACAAATTATTAG
Organism: Morinoia aosen; assembly: GCA_030386875.1. Taxonomy (NCBI): domain Eukaryota; kingdom Metazoa; phylum Arthropoda; class Malacostraca; order Amphipoda; family Talitridae; genus Morinoia; species Morinoia aosen. The sequence goes on along the minus strand of CM059575.1, from coordinate 54,898,611 downwards.
TTATATAATATAATTTTTTAATCAAACGACAATTTTGCCCCTGTAAGATATGACGATCCAAAGGTGGAGGCGCGGAGAAACGCTCGAAGCGAGCGTCAAAAAATCCTAACGAATTTCCCGAGCGCGCCGCTCCGCTCCGCTTGCAGTGTGAACAGCCGAGCGTTTCTGCATTCAAACATGTACAAGCATTATTGGCGCTCTGCCTCGCACCGCTCCGCTCCGCTCGTAGTGTGAACGCACCCTTATTATGCGCGCTGTGTGGGAGCCGCTCGACACGCAATGAGTGTGTCGCGGAGTCTGCAAAGTCTAGCAACAGCTCAGATGCTCAACTTGGTACACCGTCGTTTATTAGTATAAGATGAAATTGGTCTCGTAGTCCTTCTGCAAAAATCATATAATTCAAGTGGTCTTTTTCGTGCGAATGATCGATTTATTTTGGCCCATTTTGACCTTACGACTTAGAAATTTCTACTAATTAACAAGTTAATTCTATATTTCAATGACATTTAAGCTTAATGCAATTATTCTTTGAAGCACCTAACAGATTTTTTACCATATTCATATTTATGAAATGGCACAACAAAAACGTAGCATCAATTCACAGATGTTATATTGAAAATTAACCGAGTCCAGTAACGACTGCATTAAATTCTTACCTCTCCCTCACCACCACTCTATTTTTATTACTGAGTTCTATATATATAGTTACATCTCGGAAATAGGTTCATATTGAGATTTCCGTAACTATATCGTTAATGACTGACACCCTGGCATCAAGGGAATCAAGAGTATCAAGACTATTGAGTTGAAGTTGGCACCGAGTGCCAAACCGCGGTGACCCAACAGACACATGCATGCGCATTTCGCACTGCGGAGAGAAGAAATAGATTAATATAAACGTAATTTTTGCCTATTTCACAGCTAATATACAGTAATTCAACAGAAAATTTAGTGCAGCAGTTAATAAAAGAGTTTGAACCCTAGCAAATCTCTGACACTTCGTAAAAATTCCACTGAAATCAAGTGTTTGGTAGCAGCAGTGGATGTGTTAATTGGTAACGTAAGCCATAGTGAATTTCTCCATGTTTCTCATTCTTTAGATACGAAAATTTTTGTTTTTCTAAACGCTGACGGTTTGTTGCCTGACTCGTAATATTCTACGGGTTGGTCAAGTTTTTACAGTTACTTAATTATGAACCAATGTCGTGATCGATAAATTTAATACTTTTGCTTTGGGTAGGCTGTAGGGATCCAATTATTGACATTGAACGGAGTCAAGATGTTTGCTTTGTCCTTTTAACATTTCAAAAACGCTTTATGGTTCAAAAATGAACTATGTTGCACGTCGTGGTTCCGGTTTTCTAGATTCTTGAGATTTAAAGTTTATGCTTCTAGATTATGAGCTAGATGTTACGAATTCATCTAAGACTTGCCATCATAATTCATTGTGAAATTGAATACAAAGCTATGGATTGTATCCAATCTACCTGTGTCCCTACGCTGAACCTTTAGATGGTGAGGGACGAACTTTCGATTTCCTTGTGTGTGTAAGGACGTACCGTAGGCGCGGCCCCCTCGCCGAATGGCGGCCTTGATTCACGAGATTGAAGACCCTTCCAAGGCTCTGTTTTTAAATGAAGATTCTTCCAAGGCTGTGAATATAAAATAGGAACGCCAATTTCGTAAAGCAGAATTTCCCGGTTGTTGTCTTCTGTTGCGTAACTCTCGGCGAATCTTTGTGTAAAGTCTTTCAGGACACTTACGATGTAAGTGTCCGGTTATTACGTATTACTCTTTCTGGACACTTTGGACAAAATTGAATTTCTTTCTAATTTTTATCTCCCGTCAGAGGGAAGTGAAGATGAAGTCGACATTGCGAGTCCCTACTTTAGATGATAATTCCACCTTGATGCCCACCGAGGGATATAACTGTAATGAATTTTCTGAATAGTTGTGTCTTAGAAAGTAAGTTAATAGTCATCTAGTTCCAGTTTCAGAAGCAGGTATCACGTTCTTTCATGATTTCAGGCTTAAAATACTTTAATGAAGGGTACGGTGGTTTCCAAATAATTGAAATATATGTGGTTCAGTAAAAAGGTAGAATGGTAATGGTACGAAATGGAAAAACCTCCTGGAGAATAAATATAAATGTTTGCAGCCTCCATGAAATACAGACACGCTAAATTGTGCTACTTAAGAATCAAGAAGCTATTCGCGGGAGGGCAACGAGTAGTGTTAAAAGTAGCGTGTAAACAATTGAAAAAATATTAGCATTTCTATTATAGTTACTTGAAATTATCGTCAATTAAAAAAATCACCCCTATCTCAACTGAACGTATCCGTCTTTAACAAATTTCTGCTTATTACACTTTTTCTTTGTTCGGATTACAATTAAGTTCAACGTAGTCGTATTTTTATTTCGTATTTCAAAAGCAGATGCATTCAGCAGTAGATGGAGAATAAATCAATTTAAAAAGTAGTTATTCTTTCAACCTTAAAATAATTTTAAAAGTGAAACATAAATGAGGACCAGCGATCAATTTGATATTTTATGCAGCAGAACCTAATTTTATGCTCTATATTTGGAATATTATTTTAATGTAGAATTGCTTAATAGCACAAATGGAATGGCTCTTGATGAATCCAACGGTGTTAATAGTTTTATATTTAATCTAAGAATATCTCAGCCAGAAATTATCACGTAGCACTAACCTAAAGAGATGAATCAAAGCTTGCAGCGGGTACTAGACTATTAAGTATGTACTGCGTTGAGTGTGAGTAATTCAATTTGTTCAGTGAAACTATATATTCTTTTACGTACCAGGGCGCAATCCCAATATTAAGAAGTGGTAGCCAACCAAACAAGAACCAGCTTCAGCACTAAAAAACAATAATCCACATTTACTGCCATACCCCTACGTCTACCGGGAGTCTCGCATGTAACAAGCGCCGTCAATAAGACGCGCTGGATCACATCTGCCGCTTTATTAGGCTCGAATATTCCCAATCCGTCCAACGTACGACAGCCACATATTTTAATCAACACAGCTGAGTCACTCCTGTGAGTCGATGATCCGTGACCCCATCCATCTGGACTACTTTAAAGTCCGATACAATCACTCACTATTCAACTCTTTCTGTAGCGCATCTTCTGGCTCACTCTAAAATGATACCTCGGCCGAGCAACGCCCTACCCATTGATCCACCCAGCCAGCGGCTTATCTCTAACATTTCTTCCTCGCATTTCTGAACTCATCACATTTTTTAACTACCGTTCATTCTTTAATGCCTCCACATGAGCGAATCACTTCAACACTCAGCTGTCCACAAATCACTCCAGATCTCACCAAACTTCAGTCACACTCCTCACCTTCGCATTCCTGACCCGATCCCAAACGTCAGTCATGCCATGCTCATTAGACACTGCAGGTCGATCACAACCGTCTCCTATCAGACACTTGTACGTGGATTAGCCCCACGTTGCAGATCCATTCAACCTTATTGGCTAGACAACACTTTCACACAATCTCTTCTAAGCAAATAAGGCGTCTCTTTCTCATAACCGCTTTAGAGCGACCCCGCGCTTGGTACCCTCTCCTCACCCTAGTTCTCACATCCTCACTATTCGCGGCCACACGCGCTCCTAAATGCCATAAATAACTTACTTCCTCTAGTACCACTGCATTCACACTTACATTCATTCCTCGCAAAACCTCCTATCTCAGACATCTCATACCGTACTTTTATTTACATTCACCTGAAGTTTCCTTCCATCACATGTCGAACTCCTTCACCAATCAGTACAGTTTCTCCCTTAATCTCGCCATTACCGCTGTCCTCTCCCGTTACTTAACCGACCGCACTCAACAGACTTAAGCCTCTCAAATTACAGCACGCACACGTATCTCCTTAGCCCTCATGTAGCGGAATCTCACACACACTTTTTTCAAATTCATGGGCACCATAATTAATACAAAACAGAAATAATTCAACAACCATACAAACCAATCAATCACTGACACCCGCTTTTCTTCACATATTCAGTTGCCACTCCATCTAACCAGGCGACTTATCTGACCGCATTCTTTTCACAGCAGGCTCCACTTCTTCTCTCTAGATCGATATTATTCTTCAATGCATCTCTTTTCCACTCGCAGGATCTCCTTCTGTCGCCACAATGATTGTCTAACTAACTATCATCCTTTACACTCAACAGTTATTCAAAATATTCTGCCCAATGACTCATGACCGCCGTACATTGACGAAGCATCACCTTATCCGCATCTTTCACCCAACGCTCTTTCGCTTCTTCGCCCTTTCGTACTTTTTCCAGGACACCTTCCGATTCTCCTGAAAACTGAAACTCGAGTCACCAATCTACCTCCACCTTCAATTAGCAGCTCTCTTCTCCTTTTTCTCTTTCCTCTTTCCAGTACTTGTTTTGCTCCTTTGATTTTCATCCGTCGCTCTGTTCCCATTATTTTGAAGCCAATACGAGTACATAAGCTGACTACAATACGATACTGTAGTACATTGTATGAATTGGTAAGATAATTTTTCATTCTGCACGCCTGATTTGGTGCAGCATAATTTTCTACTTACACTTCCATAGCTGTGCAACGTACCCAAACTTCTATCACTAGATCCATTACACACCTGTAGTTTACAAATAAAGAGCAAAGGAGTTCTCGTTTGCCCAAAAAGTAGCTTATACGGTTTCATTATTTACACTTGAGTTTGAGATAGAAAAATGCTTTGCTCTGCGCAGTTTTACGATCAGCTTTTTTAAGATTGAAAGTATTGTTGTTGATCCTAACTCATTTGAATACATCAAAATGTTACCGAATCCTCTGGTCTAGAACAATGATTTCCATCGGACATAGTTCTGGTCGCCTACTGCTGCATGCTGACAGCTAAAATACGTATGAACATTTGCAATGGCTTCTCAAAACTCAGATTCATAACACTTCGCGGATACTTCATGAACATATAACACTGAGCCGCATGAAACATATTTATGAAGATTGTACTACGAAGATTATAAAGAGTGTTGCAAGAGTGCAATTCGAATATTAAGAAAAGGGCTGCAATAGAATTGCTTACCTCGCTCAGGACATAATCTTCAAATAATCCCCTGGTTAAAATTGTTATTCTCTGAGTGTAAATGTGTTCAATCTTGACTATATTGACTCGGAATAGAGTTAAGCGAGTCGCTTCCACAAAACCATTTCATGACCTGTAAACCCAAACTGAACAGAAAGGATTGAACCTTATACGTTTTGCCACCTCAAGAGAAATTCAAATACTGGTAAATTCGAATTCCATTGAAACGGCTTTGAAATTTGATACCCCTTATGAATTCTTGGCTTTTTGAAACAGTGCGAGTGGTAATTCCAGAGCAATCACATTCCTTAAACCAGCAATCGTCACATGAGTTCGTTAGCGCAGACGCTTCGTTCCAGCTAACTTCATTTGATTCGACAGAACATCCGGAAATTGAATCTGGCTTTTGCCGACTTCACGCTCCCTTCAACGCTTCAAAACTGCAATATTTTGAGTGTAACTCTCGAGAAAGCCCTCAAGAAATCACTTCAAAAATCGCTCTGACTTTCCCGACACTAATGTTGAGACACGGAACAAGTTTGCACCAATTAGAAACTTGAAATTGATACGTTAGAGAAAGGATTTGAAGTTTATATACGCAATTGTGTTGAAAAAAAACATTAGTCGCATAGCTCCTAGGCAGATTTAATTGGAAGATAAAAAAAGCCTGCTTCCCTTACATCCGTACAAGCGTCTCCATAAGTAGCCCGCCCCCCATCACTTGGATTTCATAGAACCATGAACCTCGCATGGCTTTTTCGTCAAAGCTCCATCATGGAAATACTACTGTTTTTAAGTCAGTCTGAGTTTCATTTTTCTAGAGTTATTGGTTTATTAATTTATACCTAACAAAGGATATAACATTTAGAAGTTCATTGCAGAAAAAAGTAAATTATCACGAAAAAAATTATGGATCAAGTAATTTCATGTGTTTCTAGCAAGACACTTCTCAGGCAGAAATTTTAATTAATCGTAATCACGTCCAGTGGACTAACACACATTCCATCAGGATAAGAGCATACAATTTTTTCTTCAGACACCGTGAGAAATTCATTCAACCAATGCATTCGGCATGTCTTAGTAAGAGATGATCAGAAGGTGGCTAAGGAGCACTCCGGGCAACGAGAGCTATTCCAACGGCTTTTTGTAACACTCTGCCAACACAATTGCCCAAATAAATACTTGGAGTTATAGCTCATTGTACCTTTGAGACAATGCCATAAAATATAACGAACTAACTTTTCAATATCTAAACGAGCAGCTGAAAATTAAATTCTTAGTTCTTTGAATGATAAAAATTCCCTTCTAACATACCACATAATATAGCTATAGAAAACATTTTTGCTTCATGATGGCATCTCCTCCAAAATTAATTACCAGATACCCGTAGAAAAACTTGAAAGGCAGAATCACTTGATGGGAATATACTTCAGTAGTTCGTACAGTTGTCCTGAAATCGAGTCTTTTACCCGAAGAATACCGCGAAGAAAACTGTCAACAGTGGCCTTTAACTCATAAATAAGATAGGTAAGCCCTCCTTCAAGACAACTGTAGCGTGATTCAAATGCCGATACACAGGACAGAAACTTAAATTGATTAACACAAGCCTTTTCAGGAACCCTTGACCTGCTTAAAATATAGAATAGCATTAGCTCAAATTGGGGCATAATCGTACTGTTTGTTCCTCAAATTTTGAATTATTATCGATAACTACTGCTAAATACATAAAAGATTCAACCAATTCCAGAGGTAAATCGTTGAATTCAAGGATCACAATGTATACAGTGAGTTTATTATTCGATATCTACCTTAGTGCAAGATGGATCAAAATTCAGACGCTTCATTCTTAAAGAATCATTATTCGTTCGCATTAAGAAAAGTATTTTAGAAAATGAGAACGGTCATTTCAGCAAAACTCGGCGACCTCTCAGGAAGCAAAGACAACAAAAGAGATGTTCGCATTCAATGTTTCACACGTAATTTCAAGGTAAGAATTTAATCAATATTTCTCAATGCTTTCGATTGCAGTGCCTGAACTCTCGGAGAGTATGGGATCATGAACACAACACCGAAGCTTAGAAGCTTTCAAAGCAAAACTCATCACAGAGTGGGAGTTAAAATCCCCTAAAAGTTCTTCCTGACTTGAACAAATAATTTACCAAGCGTCTCCAGCGTGTTATCGATGTAAATTAGAGGCATATCGAATAAACTGAGCAATATTCCAAATTTACTACTTCCGCTACAATAATTTTTGCCGTTTTTATGTATCATTTTTTCTTTACTAAATACGGACTAAAAAACTTGTGACGCTGATTACTGATCGCATCGTTTGAATTCAAACGTTACATTGTACGTTTTGAGTTCTAGAAATCATTGCGTAATGGGGTACTTGAACAATTATTTTTCCGAAAACGTACATTATTTGTCTTAGGGCAATCGTTAATGCATGACTGAAATCAGTACGATATGTTTGGTCATAATCTTAAAACTTTGATAGACCTTGGCTCAAATATTTAATCCATTCAATCTACATACTGAACTGAGATACAGATGAGCCAACATCAACGAACGTTGCAAAAAAATTACATATTGATAGAAATAATAGAGCTAGAAAATATAAAGAATTGTTGGCAATCGGACAATGAAAAATCTAGTGGACTACCATGTCACGTTACGCTTTTGAGGCCTTAGATAGTTGAATGGCGTGAAGAACGGAACACAAATTTCAGTTCTATTCGTCTGCAACTAATTTATTAACATTTTGGAACAACTCAATAAGTACATTTCTGAATTGCATTACAGCCATTCTGTGCAGAAGCTAATTGAAAGCTTGGTTAATTGGCAATTATAAGTATAGACACTTATAACTCAAAAGCCAAACCTAAATACTTCTGTAACAGGCAGTTTTACTGTTATAACTTCTGTAACTAACTTTTGTGCTGTCATTAGCATTTTTATAATGCACCGTTGTATTGTAGTAAGGGCTTTTGTAACAGACCGTTGTGCTGTCATTAGCATCTTTATCACAGACCGTTGTGCTGTCATTAGCATCTTTATCACAGACCGTTGTGCTGTCATTAGCATCTTTATCACAGACCGTTGTGCTGTCATTAGCATCTTTATCACAGACCGCTGTGCTGTCATTGCATCTTTATCACAGACCGTTGTGCTGTCATTAGCATCTTTATCACAGACCGTTGCGCTGTCATTAGCATCTTTATCACAGACCGTTGCGCTGTCATTAGCATCTTTATCACAGACCGTTGTGCTGTCATTAGCATCTATATCACAGACCGTTGTGCTGTCATTAGCATCTTTATCACAGACCGTTGTGCTGTCATTAGCATCTTTATCACAGACCGTTGGGCTGTCATTAGCATCTATATCACAGACCGTTGTGCTGTCATTAGCATCTTTATCACAGACCGTTGTGCTGTCATTAGCATCTTTATCACAGACCGTTGTGCTGTCATTAGCATCTTTATCACAGACCGTTGTGCTGTCATTAGCATCTTTATCACAGACCGTTGTGCTGTCATTGCATCTTTATCACAGACCGTTGTGCTGTCATTGCATCTTTATCACAGACCGTTGTGCTGTCATTGCATCTTTATCACAGACCGTTGTGCTGTCATTGCATCTTTATCACAGACCGTTGTGCTGTCATTGCATCTTTATCACAGACCGTTGTGCTGTCATTAGCATCTTTATCACAGACCGTTGTGCTGTCATTAGCATCTTTATCACAGACCGTTGTGCTGTCATTGCATCTTTATCACCGACCGTTGTGCTGTCATTGCATCTTTATCACCGACCGTTGTGCTGTCATTGCATCTTTATCACAGACCGTTGTGCTGTCATTGCATCTTTATCACAGACCGTTGTGCTGTCATTAGCATCTTTATCACAGACCGTTGTGCTGTCATTAGCATCTTTATCACAGACCGTTGTGCTGTCATTAGCATCTTTATCACAGACCGTTGTGCTGTCATTAGCATCTTTATCACAGACCGTTGTGCTGTCATTAGCATCTTTACCACAGACCGTTGTGCTGTCATTAGCATCTTTATCACAGACCGTTGTGCTGTCATTAGCATCTTTATCACAGACCGTTGTGCTGTCATTAGCATCTTTATCACAGACCGTTGTGCTGTCATTAGCATCTTTATCACAGACCGTTGTGCTGTCATTAGCATCTTTATCACAGACCGTTGTGCTGTCATTAGCATCTTTATCACAGGCCGTTGTGCTGTCATTAGCATCTTTATCACAGACCGTTGTGCTGTCATTAGCATCTTTATCACAGACCGTTGTGCTGTCATTAGCATCTTTATCACAGACCGTTGTGCTGTCATTAGCATCTTTATCACAGACCGTTGTGCTGTCATTAGCATCTTTATCACAGACCGTTGTGCTGTCATTAGCATCTTTATCACAGACCGTTGTGCTGTCATTAGCATCTTTATCACAGACCGTTGTGCTGTCATTAGCATCTTTATCACAGACCGTTGTGCTGTCATTAGCATCTTTATCACAGACCGTTGTGCTGTCATTAGCATCTTTATCACAGACCGTTGTGCTGTCATTAGCATCTTTATCACAGACCGTTGTGCTGTCATTGCATCTTCATCACAGACCGTTGTGCTGTCATTAGCATCTTCATCACAGACCGTTGTGCTGTCATTAGCATCTTTATCACAGACCGTTGTGCTGTCATTAGCATCTTTATCACAGACCGTTGTGCTGTCATTAGCATCTTTATCACAGACCGTTGTGCTGTCATTAGCATCTTTATCACAGACCGTTGTGCTGTCATTAGCATCTTTATCACAGACCGTTGTGCTGTCATTAGCATCTTTATCACAGACCGTTGTGCTGTCATTAGCATCTTTATCACAGACCGTTGTGCTGTCATTAGCATCTTTATCACAGACCGTTGTGCTGTCATTAGCATCTTTATCACAGACCGTTGTGCTGTCATTAGCATCTTTATCACAGACCGTTGTGCTGTCATTAGCATCTTTATCACAGACCGTTGTGCTGTCATTAGCATCTTTATCACAGACCGTTGTGCTGTCATTAGCATCTTTATCACAGCCCGTTGTGCTGTCATTAGCATCTTTATCCCAGACCGTTGTGCTGTCATTAGCATCTTTATCACAGACCGTTGTGCTGTCATTAGCATCTTTATCACAGACCGTTGTGCTGTCATTAGCATCTTTATCACAGACCGTTGTGCTGTCATTAGCATCTTTATCACAGACCGTTGTGCTGTCATTAGCATCTTTATCACAGACCGTTGTGCTGTCATTAGCATCTTTATCACAGACCGTTGTGCTGTCATTTGCATCTTTATCACAGACCGTTGTGCTGTCATTGCATCTTTATCACAGACCGTTGTGCTGTCATTAGCATCTTTATCACAGACCGTTGTGCTGTCATTAGCATCTTTATCACAGACCGTTGTGCTATCATTAGCATCTTTATCACAGACCGTTGTGCTGTCATTAGCATCTTTATCACAGACCGTTGTGCTGTCATTAGCATCTTTATCACAGACCGTTGTGCTGTCATTAGCATCTTTATCACAGACCGTTGTGCTGTCATTAGCATCTTTATCACAGACCGTTGTGCTGTCATTAGCATCTTTATCACAGACCGTTGTGCTGTCATTAGCATCTTTATCACAGACCGTTGTGCTGTCATTAGCATCTTTATCACAGACCGTTGTGCTGTCATTAGCATCTTTATCACAGACCGTTGTGCTGTCATTAGCATCTTTATCACAGACCGTTGTGCTGTCATTAGCATCTTTATCACAGACCGTTGTGCTGTCATTAGCATCTTTATCACAGACCGTTGTGCTGTCATTAGCATCTTTATCACAGACCGTTGTGCTGTCATTAGCATCTTTATCACAGACCGTTGTGCTGTCATTAGCATCTTTATCACAGACCGTTGTGCTGTCATTAGCATCTTTATCACAGACCGTTGTGCTGTCATTAGCATCTTTATCACAGACCGTTGTGCTGTCATTAGCATCTTTATCACAGACCGTTGTGCTGTCATTAGCATCTTTATCACAGACCGTTGTGCTGTGATTAGCATCTTTATCACAGACCGTTGTGCTGTCATTAGCATCTTTATCACAGACCGTTGTGCTGTCATTAGCATCTTAATCACAGACCGTTGTGCTGTCATTAGCATCTTTATCACAGACCGTTGTGCTGTCATTAGCATCTTTATCACAGACCGTTGTGCTGTCATTAGCATCTTTATCACAGACCGTTGTGCTGTCATTAGCATCTTTATCACAGACCGTTGTGCTGTCATTAGCATCTTTATCACAGACCGTTGTGCTGTCATTAGCATCTTTATCACAGACCGTTGTGCTGTCATTGGCATCTTTATCACAGACCGTTGTGCTGTCATTAGCATCTTTATCACAGACCGTTGTGCTGTCATTAGCATCTTTATCACAGACCGTTGTGCTGTCATTAGCATCTTTATCACAGACCGTTGTGCTGTCATTAGCATCTTTATCACAGACCGTTGTGCTGTCATTAGCATCTTTATCACAGACCGTTGTGCTGTCATTAGCATCTTTATCACAGACCGTTGTGCTGTCATTAGCATCTTTATCACAGACCGTTGTGCTGTCATTAGCATCTTTATCACAGACCGTTGTGCTGTCATTAGCATCTTTATCACAGACCGTTGTGCTGTCATTAACATCTTTATCACAGACCGTTGTGCTGTCATTAGCATCTATATCACAGACCGTTGTGCTGTCATTAGCATCTTTATCACAGACCGTTGTGCTGTCATTAGCATCTTTATCACAGACCGTTGTGCTGTCATTAGCATCTTTATCACAGACCGTTGTGCTGTCATTAGCATCTTTATCACAGACCGTTGTGCTGTCATTAGCATCTTTATCACAGACCGTTGTGCTGTCATTAGCATCTTTATCACAGACCGTTGTGCTGTCATTAGCATCTTTATCACAGACCGTTGTGCTGTTATTAGCATCTTTATCACAGACCGTTGTGCTGTCATTAGCATCTTTATCACAGACCGTTGTGCTGTCATTAGCATTTTTATCACAGACCGTTGTGCTGTCATTAGCATCTTCATCACAGACCGTTGTGCTGTCATTAGCATCTTTATCACAGACCGTTGTGCTGTCATTAGCATCTTTATCACAGACCGTTGTGCTGTCATTAGCATCTTTATCACAGACCGTTGTGCTGTCATTAGCATCTTTATCACAGACCGTTGTGCTGTCATTAGCATCTTTATCACAGACCGTTGTGCTGTTATTAGCATCTTTATCACAGACCGTTGTGCTGTTATTAGCATCTTTATCACAGACCGTTGTGCTGTCATTAGCATCTTTATCACAGACCGTTATGCTGTCATTAGCATCTTTATCACAGACCGTTGTGCTGTCATTAGCATCTTTATCACAGACCGTTGTGCTGTCATTAGCATCTTTATCACAGACCGTTGTGCTGTTATTAGCATCTTTATCACAGACCGTTGTGCTGTCATTAGCATCTTTATCACAGACCGTTGTGCTGTCATTAGCATCTTTATCACAGACCGTTGTGCTGTCATTAGCATCTTTATCACAGACCGTTGTGCTGTCATTAGCATCTTTATCACAGACCGTTGTGCTGTCATTAGCATCTTTATCACAGACCGTTGTGCTGTCATTAGCATCTTTATCACAGACCGTTGTGCTGTCATTAGCATCTTTATCACAGACCGTTGTGCTGTCATTAGCATCTTTATCACAGACCGTTGTGCTGTCATTAGCATCTTTATCACAGACCGTTGTGCTGTCATTAGCATCTTTATCACAGACCGTTGTGCTGTCATTAGCATCTTTATCACAGACCGTTGTGCTGTCATTGCATCTTTATCACAGACCGTTGTGCTGTCATTAGCATCTTTATCACAGACCGTTGTGCTGTCATTAACACCTTTATCACAGACCGTTGTGCTGTCATTAGCATCTTTATCACAGACCGTTGTGCTGTCATTAGCATCTTTATCACAGACCGTTGTGCTGTCATTAGCATCTTTATCACAGACCGTTGTGCTGTCATTAGCATCTTTATCACAGACCGTTGTGCTGTCATTAGCATCTTTATCACAGACCGTTGTGCTGTCATTAGCATCTTTATCACAGACCGTTGTGCTGTCATTAACACCTTTATCACAGATCGTTGTGCTGTCATTAACACCTTTATCACAGACCGTTGTGCTGTCATTAGCATCTTTATCACAGACCGTTGTGCTGTCATTAACACCTTTGTCACGGACCGTTGTGCTGTCATTAACACCTTTATCACAGACCGTTGTGCTGTCATTAACACCTTTATCACAGACCGTTGTGCTGTCATTAGCATCTTTATCACAGACCGTTGTGCTGTCATTAACACCTTTATCACAGACCGTTGTGCTGTCATTAACACCTTTATCACAGACCGTTGTGCTGTCATTAACACCTTTATCACAGACCGTTGTGCTGTCATTAACACCTTTGTCACGGACCGTTATGCTGCCGTTTGAGCTTTTATAACAGACTGCTTTGCGGTTACTCGCACTTCTGTAACAAACCGTTGTCCTATCATTAGCACTTGCCTAGGTGACACTTATGCTGTCATTTCGCCCAGGACGAGTGCAGACAATTACGCGACACCTGAAAATTCCCCCGGCCTACTTTACCGCGCATCGCACCAAGAAACCGCTCAGAAAAAACGTCATTAGCAGCTTGATCCTGCCTTTTCTTCCCCTTTTATATGCGACCGCAATTGAGGCTTTCAGAAGGCTTCTGCTCGCTCAGCCCACCAGCCTGCTCTTACAGCTGCGACATTTACTCTACGTGATGATGCCGCCACAATTGCGCAACAGAGCTGTACTTGCTGCTCTGGTGCTGCGGTGGTGGTGTCGAGACAATTCCAACAAGAGAGCATGTGCCGCGAAGGATGGCCTTTTCCGAGTCATTATCACTTTACTGATTAAATGCAATACTAAAGATGATTTTATACGATAGAGAAGGAATTCTGTGAGAGTAAATATTTTAGATTTTGCCTTTCACCTATAATTGGGTAGGCTACTGTTATAGGTCATTTGTAATGTCTAAAAGCAAATAGGAAATATAAGGGTATGAACTTTTTCAGCATGACACATTTAAACTCTTGGTACAAGATATAGAGACGAATAAGAGGGATTCCGAAAAACAAATTCAAACCAGTACGCGCCTTGACCTAACCTATTGAATTTTTAAAATTTACGTTCAAAATTATCATCGTCTCAGGTTTCAACAAATTTCTACAAACAATTTGCAGAAGTAAGAGATTGAAAGGTTCAAATAATCTCAACAATCACATTTCGTTTGTAACTAGAGCAGTAAAGTGAGTAGACCAGTTGTTGAAAGAAGGAGCGGGCGCGTAGATGCCGACAACAATGGCACTCAAGCAGTCAATTAGAAGCCACTCAGACCCTCAGATCCGCCGCCTCAACAGCCTCTCGATCAAAGGCCCCGTTTTGCTGGCGTGAGCGCTGCGCCGGCAGCGACTGAGTGCAAACACGCCCTGCTGTGCGACTCGAGCTACTCATCGCATCATCTCATCGACGAGCTACATTGTAGCAGTTCCACACACTGCTCTACCTGGAGATTATCACGCAGAGTCACTCTGTACTTCTAAATGAAAGCAACTTAGAGCTAATCGCAAGCGAGTGTTACGAACTACTATACTGTTTAATAATTTACTATCATTTCAACAACATTGTACGGGTAAATTAATGATCAAAGTAGTTACATGAATACGAGAAGATTGGAAGAAGCAGCTGTGGAGGAACATCAAGATAACAATAGTAAAGAATTACAACTAATTAATAGGTATATTGGATTTGTCTCCGCAGTTACTCTACTCATCAATAGCTGAAGAAATTATTAAGACGCATGCACTTTATACATCTAAAATATACACATATTTTTTTCCGCTGTGAGTTCAATTATATATTTCGGACACCATGCTTAGCTATACATGCTCGTATAAAGTTTGCATCTTCTGTTGGCGATGCCTGGATCAAATTCTTGCCGAGAGCTCCGAATCCACTTATTGTATTGTTAATGATTCCAGTGAATACTTGAAAATGGAAACTGAGTCACCATTTATCGTACTCAGAATAGAGCACAATCGCTGAATTAAACTACACATTTTTTATTATACATTTTTAGATTTTTAACAAGGGACCCACGAAAAATGTATTCACTGATTTTAAACATTAAAAATACATTTCATCAATGATACAGCATAAAAATTTTAATGAAAATTCGCTGATGTTGATTAGGCTGCATTTTGCAGGGATGCAAGCTGAAGAAATGTATTTGAATTAAACAGCTGTACGGTGTCTCGAATACATGGTATTATTAATATTTTAAGTTAGATAAATATGAATTTATTGTAGACCCCCTCTACTTCAAGCAGTGTGTACACCGATTTCCATCGTTACCTACTATTGATGTATTGCGAGTCGGATAGCGTAAAGACGAGCTGTAGAAATTCAAGCGCACCGAAAAGAAGCAACGTCAAAGGCTCATCTTCCCAGTGAAACACGCCCTTCAATGTGAAATATAATTCGTTTTAGAGGGAGGTCAATGCTAATTTGAGTGATCCTATTTGTAACTTTACAGTTGCAACGTTTTTCCCCTAAGCAATACGGAAATGGAAAAATATTTAATCTCTCAGAACAATTGCGTAGAATAGTCCGGCTCGTGTGTACAAAAACAAAAGAGCTACTACATAGACACTGTTAACAAGAGTTTCTGCTTACAAGATCCGGAAAATGTGAGTCCAATTTGGCTAGTATGATCACATTTATTCTTACACATGACCACAGTTTTATAACCCGTGGCCAATTTTAAGTCAACATATGACGCCGGTTAATTAGAGAGAGTTACATCGTTTATTAGAGAGAGTCACGTCATAACACTAATTAGAGAGAGTCACGTCATAACACTAATTAGAGAGAGTCACATCATAACACTAATTAGAGATCTAGAGTGTCACATCTCTTTTCCAGTGTTTCAGCCTCACAAATTCGTTCAAGTTCAACACGTGTTAAAGTTATAAGAAATTCACTTTACATTTTTCATTGAAACACTGTTAGCTCGATCGTTCATTTCGCCCCTATCGCTTGTGCCATTAACATCTATATTGCGCAATACTATTACCTTTTCTTGAAAGTACATATTTCTGTGACACAAATTCATCTGAAGTCATTTTCTCGCGCTGTGATTTTCAACATTCTTATTCTGTCTTATGAAGCTTTTATAGTATAAGATTTGCATTTCATCAATGTGACTTATCAGTTTTCTGTGTACGTTCAGCCTGAAGATGATGTCTGTATATCGAAAGTTCGAAACGTAGCTTTCTATAGACTACAGAGTTGGTGAATTTTTTAGCGATTGACAGTGTTTCAATAAAATAGCGTAGAGAGAATTTCTTGTAACTTTAACACGTGAGCAACTTGAAAGAGTGTGATATAATAACGTTAGTTAGGGAGTGCTCCATCATAATATTAATTGAGGCTCCCTAACCCCAACAAAAGCGATCTCGAGAGCAGAAGCCGTTTAACTTGGACTGTTGAAAACGGGGAAACTATGCATGAAGTGTGCTCCCTCACCGCTCTCCATGAAAACAGTATGTAAGGAAGAGAAAGAGAAGACATTTAAGATAAGATAAGCTATGAGTGCATGAAACTAAAAGAAGCAAAGTTGGACACGAAGGGCAGGAATTCCAAAAGCATTTTCATTGCTGATAGCCAAACAGTCTTCCTCGGGAGCCTTGCAGTCGTCATAGCACAAGATAGAGAAACCTAACTCACTTGAACCTATTGCCTAGCCTAGAGGTACATCACAGCGCTACATGAAAGCTTTATAGCTGGACGGATCAAGCCTAACACAGTTTTTTTGCGTAACTCTTTTCTTCTATCATTGAGACTTCAGCAAAAAGAAGACTAAACTTTTCCGGGATGCTGGTCAGTTTCGGTTGTGCCATTTGCCTCATAATCAAGTTTTTCATAATCAAGTTTTTCCTTATCTAAAGTCCCCCCATGGCTTATTTTGCGATTTCGTACGTCTTGAAATTACTTTATTTTCAATTAATTTGCATGCCACAATTCAATTGAATAAACTTTTACGGAAAACCAACACCTCGACTTCCTTCGCTTTCGCTTGCATTCGTTGGAAATTTTTGAAAACTTAGGAGCGACAATGAGAGGCGATATGGAGAAAATTGCACCTCTAACTTTGCCAGACTCTTATATAGGCTTGAGCCCGGCGGGGAATTGTGGGCGGAACTACATACTTGACATTTCAACATGCACTCACTGGGGTAGTTAGACTTTATAACTACGGCTAACAACAAAATTGATACAATTGATTTGAGATCTATGTAGTACTCGCATGACCAATATGTCTAGATAGATTTTACATTCTATTTTGTTCCTAATACCGTGCTACTATCCAAGGAGAAGTTAAGAGAACCACTTTGAATCTTCTACTATTCTTCATTTTTTTTTCTCAATTTCATTCCCCTAAATTAAATTCGATTACAAACTCTGCCGTATTCCCACTTCACTTCAGCACCGCCAGTGTAACCAGCCGCCAGATGAAGCTTCACAAAAAACGTGAGAGCGTCGCTTCAGACAGCACTGATATTAGAGCAAATTCCACACGAGCAATGCAGCAACGGTGAGAAAAACGGGAGACAAGGTACGCTTATTAGAAATTATCGAAGCGGTCCATGAGAATTTTCTCCTGAGTGAGGGAGAATGGTCAAATATTTCACGGAAAGTGTTTCATTGAACTAGAGTCCGAATAAGAGAATACGAGAACTTGCGGACGTGCATTTACTTGAGAACAATTCTATTGTAATGCTTGATGCAAAAACGGTTACGATGCTAAGTGTTTCTCTGAATGAAGTATGAGGCGTATATTGGCGAAAAAAATCAATTGAGGTTAAAAAAAACAGTAAAAATCGCTAAGAAAAAAGCGACCGGCTACTGCAGTGGGTCGAGTAAATTTTGATGATAAAACTGTTAAACAATGAAAATAATTATGCACATGGGTATGCTCGTCCTTAATTGATTTTGGGTCGCTGAACACGAAAATGACACTTAAAATAGCCTGCTGACTCAGATTTTTATGTTATTTTAATATTTACATTCAACATATAACGCTATGGGAATACAATAGTACGAATAACAGATAACAAACTGTATCTTTTGTACACGTCGACGTTTGACCTGTCGCTTGCGGTAGATGTCTAGAGCATCTGTGGGGATCATTCAGCAAATACCTGTTTGCATGGAAACAGACCGCTTTCCTTTGTAACGCTGTTCTATTGCTGAAATGTCCTGGTGGAATCGCCCTCCCCATTCGTCATTGAAAGCTGCGCAATTTGCTTGGAAAGCACCAATGTGTGAATGTACATGTATGAAGTGCAGTTGTAGAGACACGTTGCATCCAATAATGTCTCACGAGCAGATATAATATATTCTTCCCCTAGATCTTAGAAATTTTCAGCTTGAAATTTGCCCAAAAATTGTACACTAAAATTTTAGAAACATTTGCCAGGTATGTAGCTCATTAGGATTGAGAATTTGGGAACTGTTTGTCTCGCAAAAGCTTGCGTTCCTGGGGACTTTAAATATTCCCTGCTCAACTTTACCGTACTTTGGCGTGAAAACTTTTGGCGTAAGTATTCAAATGCACAGACATTTTGTTAAGGGTCTTCGCAAATTGCTTTACAAGTCGATGTTTTATGTGCAACGGTAGTAGGATAATGCTGATAGGTTGAACTAGAGGTTCGTTTGAAACATTTTTAGTGGCAGGCATCAAAACTGTTCGTACAGGTCATTCCTTCTGTTAGTAATGGGCATGCCTTGTGCAGCTATCCCGCTCACTTATACATATAGCAACAGTACTTTGTGTACCCAACTTGCAGACCTAGTACAATAGCTATTATTTTGAAATTACCACGTACCAACCACTTATGTTAATTGTAGTTTATACGATTCAGAAGGCGTTGACATATTGTATAACTTTCTTTATCTGGGGTTACATAATTCACAGGGATTGATGTCGTTATTTCAGTACATTTATGCAATAGCACAGCTTTCAAGCTTGTTTTCTGGGTGTCTAAAAACATCTCCAATCGTCTGCTTTGTACAGGATTGTCACTTCCAGCATCAAACCTTCAATATTATTGTGAAATATTAAGGCATAGCAACAGCTGAGCTACGTGGAAAGTTCTTTTTGACGATCGCGAAGAGTGGAGACTCTAAATTTATTCTCCATGAGGTTCCAATACTGTAATCTAGATGCTAGGAGTGCAGTTATACTTTTTAGGAGTTCTAAATTTAAAATCAGGTAATGAAGTTCACCTTGTGTGATAGTGTGTACATGACAGGAGGTACTTGTCATTTCAAATAATGTATCAACATCACTGGTACGTGGATCACTTTCTAATACGGCAAGTTCGGTTCCATCATTCTCCATTAATTTACTGTGTGTCGGAATATTAGCGGGTGGATCTAGGGCGCAATCCTTTTCCATGGGCAACTGGGCGAATGGCACTTGGTATTACAGAGCATTCAAGATTCCTTTTCTTCTTTGAATTAATTCGTTTCATCAAACATGGTGTTATGCTGGAGTAGCAATTGGTGTTATGGTTTGTTGGTTCACGCCAAACGGCGGGCACTCCAAAAGGCTTGGGAACTTTTTTCCCACGCGTCCAAGCATTCAGAGTTGATGAACGCGTCGTACAACAAACGTGAGCAGTCCAATTCTCCTCCTGGTCTCTGACATATGCTTTTTTCTTGCAGCAGTCAATGGCCGCTTTCTGGAATCGCAATCATATCAGCGCAGACGTAGCAAAAGCTGTCCGGTGCATTATTTGACACAGGAGCGAGGCATAGCTGCGCAGTCAGTGGACCTCATAATTAATTCAGGGGACCCCAGAATCACACAGTAAGTAACTGTTAAACAAAGCAGTCAATAAAATTACGAAAAAAACAGCGAGATTAAGGTACCCGCTTTCTAACATGTACAACACTGAGGTTGGCGCCTGGAACCGCTTTTTACCACAGGATCGTGTGATTTATGAGGCGAATGGCGACAGAAATGAACGGCGACAGAAATGAACGGCGACAGAAATGAACGGCGACGAGTCTGTTTTTTACTTCCCTTATTTTTTTCGTGTTTCACGTATACTTGACCTTTCGTTATTAAAACGTCCCGTATCATGATTTACCAAACATAAAAAGTGAAATGACTCAAAAAGCTAAGCCAGGAGAAAGTTCTAATGGTGATTTTCGTGTTCAGCAACCAAAAATTTATAAACGTCGGCTACTCGCATTTCAGTCAAAAAAGTTGAAATTTGATGAACAGCTTTATAGAGCAAAAGAAATAAACATTCATCTGTACATTTTACTTTGCTGAGTTTCCAGAACTGATCTTCACGCGGAGTGTATAAGCTTCGTACGGAGGAGTGTCGATAGCGAAACCAGAGGTGTACTTCGAAGGGAACGCGCCCTGTGCAGTGAAAGAGAGTGACATAAACTTAATTAAGTAATTCATTGGTAGCTCATTTTTCTTTCAGCTTACAAACTCAGCTCTCATGACAACTCCAGGGCTGCTCTCCATTAGATAATTAAAAAAAAAAAATACTGTTTGTCTTTGGTACATTTTGTATTTTGAATTTTCTAACATTTTGGAATCATAATCTTTGAAAATGTTATAAACAATCAAAACTTCACATACTTTAATATTTGATTATTTATTAAAGTAGCCATTTGATGTTTTATTTAAATTAACTGTTTTTACAAATATCTAAAAGAAAATTTTGTTACAACCTTATAAAAATGGCAGACATATCTGACTTTCAAAGTAGTCAAATATTATTGTTCGTGCTCGTACGGCACGTGATTTTGTAACAGAAACTGCCCGAAAACTTGACGTTTCCAGGTGTACTGTCATAAAAGTATTGATTGCATTTGAAAGAGAAGGACAAACGTCCTCAGCAAAGCACCGGCGAGGCCGAAAGTCGAAGTTGTCTGAGGGAGACCATTGACTAAGTCGAAGTGTTAGAGAGGGTCGCAAGAACACGATCCTTAAAATCACTGTAGACCTCAATGAAATTCTACAGAACCCAGTTTCCACAAAAACTGTTCGTAGGGAGCTTCAAAAATCTGTATTCTACGAAGAGCTGCATTTAGAGAACCTCTGCTCTCAAATACAAATGTTTCGAAGCGTTTAGAGTGGTGTAGAAACCACCAGAATTGGTCCGTGGAGCAGTAGAAAAATGTGATTTTCTCTGACAAATCATCTTTACCTTATTTCTGACCTCCGGCCGAGCGTACGTTGGAAACAGCCGAAAGAAACCTTTAATCCAGACAGCTTCTCTCGACCGTGAAACATGGCGAGGGTTTTGCGATGATCTGGGGTGCTTTTTCTTGAAAATCTGCCCGGCCAATGATTTCCCAACAATTAACAGCTGAGACTATTTAGGAATTTTGGCGACCAAACACTGCTTCCGGAGCGCAACACCATCTTTCAAGATGAAAAAGTCCCAATCCATACAGCTATAATTGTTGAAGAATGGCACGAGGAACATTCTAATGAAGTTGAGCATCTCGTCTGGCCACCACAATCCCCAGACCTCAACATTATTGAGCATTTATGGCTGGTTTTAGAGATTCAAGTAAGAAATGATTTCCGTCGCCGTCGTCTCCAAAAAAAGTGGAGGTTGTTTTAACGAAAGAATGGACTAAAATTCAATTAGAAACATTTCACAATTTGAATGAATCAATGCCTCGGAGAATAGAAGCTGTAATTGCCTCAGAAGGTTGACCCACACCATCCTAAAATATATTTTGTTGACTTTCTAAGGTGTTTATATTATTTTGTCTTACCCCTGTATCTGCTGAAAATACCAAGCACTTGTCGAGGTATAAGCTTTGGATGGTAGAGAAGAAATTAGATTTTATTTCTCGTGTTTTAATGCAGAGAGCGAGGAAAACAACCAAAACAAATACGAACATTAAGGGCGAGATTACACTAAATTGACTCAGTAATCAACTAATTCAATATTCGAATCACCATCGAATCATGATGCAAGGGGAATGTCTAAAAAAAGTATTATGGTAAAATACATTGCTGGTCGCAGACAGGAGCATTGATCATAGAAAAGCCTAGTGGGTAGAGAAGGCAGTATTTTGACTCTGCTTCATATCTCAGTGTTTGGATAGTTTTTAGAATATACAGGTTGTTTCAGAACATGAGGTACAAAATTGCACACCAAGTACAAATGGCCAACTAAACACTTTTCCTTCTAAGAAATTTTCCGAAAAATTTAAGTTTTTGAGATATTAGCTGTTTTAAAGCATGAAATTTAATTACACCATTACTCGCAATATTTATATTGAATTTACGTAACAAACACTTCTATTCTATGAGAGTCGAGATCTCCAGACACGACTCTACTCAATTTCTTTTTTTTTGGGGACACATGAAGAGCCTTGTTTATGTTACACCCATTGAATCCGAGGAAGATCTCGTGGCCAGAATTGCAGTGGCTGCTGGTGAGATTTCTGAAATGCCAGATGAGTTTCCTAATATCCGGCAGTCGTAAAGGCTAAGATTTGAAAAGTGCTTTGATGTAGGTGGATAACATTTGAAAAATTTTTGTTATGCGAATTCAAGAACATATTGCGAGTAATGCCGTCATTGAATTTCATCCTTCAAAACAATAAACAGGTAGTATCTCAGGAACCTGAATATTTTAGGAAAATTTCAGAGAAGAAAAAGTGTTCATTTGGCCATTTTCTTCTTGCTGTGCAATATTATACCTCCTGTTCTGAAACACCCTGTATAATAGTTTTAGAAATGATTGGAAATCTGGCGTCTGCACTTCTACGAGTCGGTCACAATGTCCGCTTACAGGTACATTACTTACGTTGGGTTACCTAAGAAACAAATAAACATGTAAAACGACAATCTATCTACAAAAAAAAAATACTTTGACGAAATTGGCCTCGCTAGATGAGGAGCTTGAACATTCAAGTAAGTTTCCTACACTAACTGAAGCGCGAGCAAGATGGACATTTTAGAGTTGTTGAATTTTGTTCGGGAAGTAGAGATATTCAGCGGCTGACGTTAGTTTCAAGTATAACGCAAAAAAGTTTAATTTTTTCATGAACTAGAATTTCATTTTAAGTAAAAAAGAGAGAACCAAAAACACCGTATAAACCATTTACTCAAATTATTAAAACTGCAAGCAAAACAATAAAATTGAACGTTTCGAGCATTCGCTCATCTTCAGCAAAAACAAATTTACCTGAAAAACATCAAATGAATTAGAAAGGTCATGAATTGCAAAAACAAACAAAAAAAAACAAACAACTAACCTTAAAAACTACCTGTTAACTATTGACAATGGAAAAGAACTAAGTTGGTTGCTTAAAATTGTTTTTTTTTTCAAAATGAATAGACTCTAAAATCCTTAAATCGGAGGCAAATTTTGATCTAGTGAGAATTTTAAAATTACTAATGTCAAACGGTCTATCACAATGCTCTGAATGAGTAAATTCGAGCAAATGTTTTATACGGTGTTTTTGGTTCTCTTTTTTTACTTGAAATCAGGAAGCCACCCGATAACTTTTTTGCATAGAATTTCATTGATGTGCTCATTAAACGTTTCAAAAGAAGTTCTTCAGTATCAACATTAAATTTATGCAAAATAACTAGGTATATAAATTATCGAAAGTCAGTAAAAAAGACACAGTTTTTCAAGTTTATGACCATATATTCATAGAAAATGAAACGGAAGGTTCTTGATAAGGCAAGTTAATTAACTGAGCAATTTATTTTCAACGAGCTGCAGTGCCTTGCAGTAGCTCTGATATTCGGAAGTTTTTTGAAACAGATAAATAAAAATTGACACTGCAGTGACCTAGGTTTAATTTACTCATATTTTGAGTCGACGGAAATTAGGCTGCTATTGTTTGACACGAGCAGAGCGCGCCAGCGCCGCCAGCTAATGAGTTCCGTCGCCGGGCGACCAAATCGTCACCAGCGCGCCGCGCTCGTCTTGCCTCTAACAACCTAATGACATTCCTTTTTACGACGAAATTACAAGATGCTCCACAAAACTTAAACGAATCAACTCTATATCATTATACCGAACGAAGATTTCAATAAATTTTCCCATGTCGTGAAGGTGCCTCATTTTTATGTAAGATACATCAGCTTGTAACGCTTGTGGTGAATGCTGTCAGATTACGTCGTTTAATTTTAATCGTTCTAAATTTGGTGTTGCAGTTGGAACGTCTTCTGTAGTAAAGTCTTTGAAATTTCAAAAAGCTAAGGAGTACAATGAATATAATCAAGAGATCATTGTAGTTATCGGTAACTCACCTTATTAAGCACGACATTGGTCTGCCCTAATTCAACTTGCGTTATTTGAAGTGTCACCCATGGACTTCTTGAAACCACTTGGTCTCATTAAACGTGAAAGCCTCAAGTTGTTATGTTTTTAAAACGAGATGTGCATTAACCGTCTGGAAATTTATACTTTATTGCCCATGCATGTACTACACCAATGTCTCCAACGAATGAGGCATTGCCTGTACTCGCAAAAACATATAACGGACATAAGTATATTAACTCTCTTTCTGTAGTGTACCTCGTCTTGAACATTTCGGAGGGACGTCATAAGTATCTTTCTACCATCCAGAGTAAAAGTATACGTTGTCGAACTTGGTGTTGCATAGTATACGATGAAAAACAAATAAATTCTTTACGTAGCAATTTTCAAACAAATATCCCTAAAAATTGGCCTTTGAGATAATTTTTTAAAGCATCACTCAACGCTAAATGTTAAATAAAAAAATATCATGTACAACTCCGGTTAATTAAAAACATAGAAATATGAGATTGATTATACAATTTCCATTCAAGAGTTCAAAGTCAAGTCACCCCCAGAAACAGATAATGAATCTGGTACGGGAAGCTACTGCTTCCACAAGGTTTTTCAAAAAAATAAATGCACGAGGAGTTCGGAGACTCGAACTCAGGACTTCAAATCACCGCGCTAGCACGCTATCGACCGCGCTATCGATCACCCTAAAAGATGATCGAAGCACAACGAAAGCAATGCTTGGCACAGTGAAAGCAGGCACGCACTTGGCCCGACAGATATATTTTATTCCCTTGTGTATCGAGATTTCAAAGTCAAGTCACCCCCAGAAAGAGATAATGAATACTTGACTTTGAACTCTCGATACACAAGGGAATAAAATATAACTGTCGGGCCAAGTGCGTGCCTGCTTTCACTGTGCCAAGCATTGCTTTCGTTGGGCTTCGATCATCTTTTACCCAGTTAAAAATTCATGCTGTTTTTAGAGCGACAGGTAGCAGAACATAGTGAAACATGGCTGCAGAAGGCCAGAATATTTCTTTGTCGGCCGCTCTCGACTACAATTTCCCGTTCGACGGCCATCCGCTAGTCTAATTAGGACGTTATAAGCGCGGAAGAACCGTGCTCTTTCACAAGGCCGGTGTCAAGCTACGCGGTCGGCTTGCGGTCGACTTCGATGCATGGGGCAGTTCCAAAGTTACAAAGCTGCCGAGGGAAGCTTAATTGGTAGTCAGAGCTGCCAACTAGGAAATTGGTAAATAAACCTTGAAATTTTAATTTATGGAACGTTTTTATGTTATTAGAAATTTAAATGTCAATATAATAATTTATGCCAGTTTATTATGAATAATACTATCTCGCAGTTCGTCTGAGTGATTTTTTTCTTTGCATTCGAGTTAGAGGGCAACACTACACTGACATGTTGGGTTGGTGAACCTGTCACGCCGTCTCACGCGCGTTTTCGCGCCAGTTTTGTCCTTGGTGTTGTGTGTGACAGGTGTCTTAGTCGTGTCTCTATTATTTAAAACGTTTCAAGAAAAGTGTTCAGAGTTTATATCAGAGCGAGTGTATAGTAAGTGAGGGTGTATTTTATTTGTAATAAATTTGTGCTATGAGGTATAGGATGTTCGCTCTCACGTGAGTTCCTAATTCCATTGAGGACGTTAGAAGCCGGATAGTACGTCTGGCCGGATAATTTGAAACCAACAATAAAGGAAAGAGCCCGACTGTGAGTTCCACCACCTCGGTGAATTGATATATATGACAATTCATCGTTGTGGTGGGACTGGTAGAGAAGGCAATGCAACTTCAGCATCACCAACGGAAAAACAAAACATGGAAACCATACGTGACTTTCCCCCCGGACAGTCTTCAGCAACTCTTGAATTGAAGGACCTTCTGGCAGGTAATGAACGATGTGTACATCTACATATTTGTGTACGTGTGTGCGTACGTGTGGGTGTCGAGAATCTGTTCAGAATGACCAAATTCTTGCGAATTTAAAATGAAAATTCTTGTAATCACATTTTTGCGAATTTAAAATGAAAATTCTTGTAATTGCGTAAAAAGTTGTGTCTTGAAATATCTCAGAAAAACCCAGCAGCCGGAGGGGTCGCTTCAACATGAATGTTTTATGTCGCTTCAACATGTACGTTTTTTACGCCTGTATGTTTTCTTTCAACTCGGCAATGTTAGGAGGCTGTGATAAGGTGCGAGAGCCAAACGATGTATGTTTACAGTGTGTCTTGTTTCTGGAGGGGCCTAT
The DNA here is from genome assembly GCA_030386875.1 of Morinoia aosen. Classification (NCBI taxonomy): domain Eukaryota; kingdom Metazoa; phylum Arthropoda; class Malacostraca; order Amphipoda; family Talitridae; genus Morinoia; species Morinoia aosen. Next base: position 54,871,743 of record CM059575.1, on the reverse strand, counting down.
GTTGTGGTTATGCGAGCGAGCCTTGGGAAACTCGATACGGTCGAAAAATGCCTACCCAAGCGCGAACAAAGTCGCCTTGTAGTCAAAGATAAATCGAGACACTCAGACCGAGAGAGGCGGCAAACCAACGGTCGGTTCGAAGGAGCTGAGCGTGAGAAGAAAAATGATGCTAAGAAAGAAATAAAGGCAAGCGGCGGCACTACCAATTAGAAAAGAGGTAGGCGGGCACTCCGAGGCTCCTAAGATTCTCATAGGCCGAAGGTGAGAGTTCTCAACCCTCGAAGAGAATGCGCCAGGGCTCAAGGCGTCGGAGGAACAATGGACAGTTCGACCGGCGTAACCGTAACGTGAGGTGCAACCAAGAAACGCGGGTGTGTTCACAATAACAAGCGTGCTTAATGCAATAATAAGAAAAGTGGCTATATTGAAAATTATAGTAAGTTTCACGCTATAATGTAATCCAGAAAGTAACACATTCTCGTTTCACTTGCAGAAATTTTACGTGTTCCCATCACCACGTTCAAAAAGGGGAAATTTATCAAAACATGACACACCGTGGGAGTTATTGATGGAACATGGAGATGCTGCACTAGAAGGGAGGGTAAGAGATGCTTTTTTTAAAAAAAAAAGAAAGAGTAAAGATAGTGTTGAGATAAATATTGCGATAATTCATTGTCATTCACACATTGATGCGCTTAAAAAGTAACAAGTTAAATTTTTATCTTTGACAGGCGGGACGGTAACTCAGTCACACATCTGAAAATTGATCAGCTCGAATGAAGGGAATCGACGTGTGAACATGCTGAAACGAAATGAGCAAGATAACGTCCTCACTAGACATTTTCTGAACAGTGCGTAAGATAGGCCTTTGAACTGAAGCGAGTCGCGGACGAATTTGTGGTTGAAGTGACCTTCGCCTACTGGGCTGCTGGGGGGCGCTGAGATATTGTAGGCATCATTTGTGTTATGTTTGGGTGCATAAGCAATCTGCGGTTAAAGGTTAAAGGCTGGCCAGCCAAATTTCTGTGTAATTATGTGCAGTAGGTCATTTGACGTATGCTATTTGCTTTCATTACTTAATTGGAATTGTTCCTAACACCAATCATTGTGTGTGCGCTCATTGATGTTTGTATCACGTATAGCTGGGAATTATAAATGTTAAGCATAACTCACCCTGTGTATCATGCCCAACAATATTAGAAGCAATCCATCGTAATGCAACGGAGGGCGCCCAGAAAATGCGCTGCGTAAGTGGGTCAGCGATCCCCGGTGAGTACCTTTATTTTAGTATATGTGCTGTAATTGCCGATGATAATTCATTTAACTTGTGTTGTGTATATAGCCTGGAGGTGTGCCATTCCTCTATTCCGAGAACCTGATCTTCTTGTTAATGAATTGTTAACAAGGAGGTGAAGGGAAACACTTCTCGTGACATCAGAATTTGGTGAGATCAACACGATCGCTTTGTAATATTTTGTGAGTGTAGTATTGCATTGTGTTTTTTTTGCGTAGTTATTTCATGTGCAAAACGTGCAGAAATTCAGTAGAGGTACATGTCTCGTAGTGATGATTTTCTGTGTTCCGGTGGGAGAAGCCAGCAAGCACACGGCCACATAGATCAAGAAAGTGAAAGTGGTTATAAAAGTGATAAGTTTGAGTGAGAAAATTCTGGTGTGTTCACTCAATTAATTTCAAAGTTCAGTAAAAGTTTTACAGTGAGTAGGTGTGGAAAGCATTTGAGTAATCGCAAATTTTTGAGTTTTTGGAGAAAGTGAATTGGAGAAGATCAACATTATGCCGGCCCGTGGGAGAAGGAACAACGACCGCAGAAATGCGCCAGAAACGCCACCACAACCCGAAGAGGAAGCAGTAAACATGCCCGTGGTAACGAGTTGCGTGGGGGCCATTGGTGCCAAGTTCAGGAGGGGCGATAATGTGGGGGAACATATGGCAAGATTGAAGTTTTTGACGGGTAATCTGAATAACAGTGAGCAGGTGAAAGCCTTCTTCCTTTGCCTAGGTCCACAGGAGGCAAAGGAATGCAATCAAATAATTGATACACTAACGAACCTACGAGAAGAAGAAAACTGGCTGCGCTCTTACGACGACCAGGTCGAACATCCAACTCAAGCGCTGTTTGAAATAGTAACCAAGAAGCAAACAAGCCGGGAAGGAGTGTCAGAGTACCTGACGCGCCTGGAAAGGCTGCACAACGAGAATTATCTGGAACATCCGGAACGAATCCTTGTAGATTTGATGTGGCTCGGATTAAGGGAGAACATCACAAGACCATTTCGAAGTGATGCGTGACCTACGACAGTACAAGAACTGAGAGACATGGCAATCGAGGTGGAAAATCGACGGATAGTACCAGTGCCAAGGGAAACGACAGAGAAGAGGGAACCGGAGAGAGAAAGAGCGCAGCGAAGCGAGAGGAGGCCACAGCATGAGACTGCACGTGTCGGCCATACGATGCGGCATTCACCACAACGGCCTAGAGGGTACCGCCAGGAAGTGCCACCCTGGAGAGAAAGGAACAGACAGACACGACACTCTCCTTATCATCGAAGAGGAAATTATGAAGCACCCCACTGGAGCGAAAAGGGCAGACTTAGGAGTCAGCAGCACCAAATATACTACGCAAGAAAGCCACAGCCGCATTCGGAAGCACCACCTGCACCTGCAGTGGACTTAGCCCAGTATAGAACAGTGCCACCGCCGTGCGTAAACTGTGGAAAATTTGGGCACTTAAGGGCTGATTGCAGGGTGCAACAGTTTGCAGGACAGCCAAAAAACGGAATAGGAGACCGTTAGCTTCTATAATAAATCCCAGTGTAATACTCCAAGTGAATGGTGCACCTGTGACCGCACTTCTTGACACCGGAGCAAATATATGCTTGGTAAAAGAGCGTGTGGTTGCGGGGATTAAAAATGCTAGTGTAAAAGGAACATCCACTGCATTAAAGACAATTGGAGAGGAACCCGTACCAGTGCTGGGAAAGATTAATGTGCCAATCAAAGTTAACGGTCAGAAAATTGTACAGAGATGCTTTGTTGTGCGGGAAAATGCATTCCCAGGAGACCTGCTAATAGGAGTGGAAGTAATGAACAAAGTTAACGCAAAGCTAGACTTCGGAAAATGTAAGGCATCATTCTTTGGCACTTACGTGAACATGTTTTCAGCACCAGGACACGCTTCTCCGAAAATTCTGTGTGTGACGAGGGAAGAAACATCTGTAACTCTGGCTGAGGACATTACAGTGAAGCCTCGCACGCAAGCCATGGTAAAGTGCCGAGCAGATGGCAAGTTTGATGGGAAGGAAGTAATTTTAGAGCCTAGAATTAAGTGGGCGCCGTACGTCGGAGCCACCGCTGCAAGGGTACAAAACGGGTATGTTTTGATGCCTGTACTTAACCCTTTTGCCGAAGAAATCGCTCTGACCGAAGGAGCAATAATTGCAACATGCCACGAAATCGCGAATGAAGATGCAACTGCAGAAGAAAACAATGCGGAAAATAGCGAAGCAGAAAATCACCGCAGAGAGAAGCGCTTTCAGCAAATTGATGAGCTTGACCTCAGTCACTTGGTTGCTGAAAAACAAGAACAAGTTAGGAACCTGTTGAAGGAATATCACAAGACGATTAGTGCAGACGAGATGGATATTGGCCATGTGAAAGGAGTGAAATACAAAATTTTGCTGAGTGACTACAGGCCAATTCAAACGAAAGGATGGCGTATTCCATACTCCAGCCAAGAAATTATTGATAAAAAGGTCTCGGAGATGATCGAAGGTGGAATTGTGCAAGAGAGTACAAGTGCTTGGAAAAACCCGCTCGTACTCGTAAAGAAGCCAGGAGGAGGCCACAGAGTTTGCCTTGATTTGCGAGCTGTAAACATGCGGGTGATAAACGAACATTATCCGATTCCACACATTGTAGGGACACTGGAGGAGGTGGCTGGCAAAGAATACTATTCCATTGTCGACGCAAAATCAGCCTTCCATCAAATTGAGCTAGATGAAGAAAGTAAGCAATACACGGCATTTCAGACTCGACAAGGCAACTTCGAGTTCTCTAGGCTACCTATGGGACTTAAGTGCTCAACATCAGTGTACCAGAGAGTAATTTGTCATGTTCTGAAAAGGCAACTTGGAAAATTCGCCGCTATTTACTTGGACGACGTGTGCGTTAACTCTATGACTTTTGAGAGTCACCTAGAAAATTTAAGGGAAGTGTTGCACGAGTTTCAATGTGCCGGAGTAAAAATAGGCTTGGACAAGTGCAAATTTGCACAAAAACAAGTAAAGTACCTAGGATGTTACATCAGTCGTGAGGGACTTATTCCAGACCCCAAAAACGTGGAGGCAATGCAGAGTTACCCTAGGCCGACTACCGCACGTAAAGTGCGCTCGTTCGTGGCAGCGCTTAATTTCTACCGGCGCTTCATTCCGCACTTTGCCACAACAGCTGCACCCCTTAATGCGTTGACTAAAAAAGGGGCAAGGTTCCAGTGGAAGGAAGAACACGAACAAGCCTTCTGCAAACTTAAGCGACTCATGATAGAAGCTCCAGTTCTGAAGAAGCCTTCTCTAAATGAGACGTATTACTTGAGTTGTGATGCCTCGAATGAGGGCGCGGGCGCGGTCCTTGCTCAGAAATGTAATGGTAAGGAACAACCGATTGGATATTTCAGCAAAAGATTCAATGATGCTGAAAAACGTTATTCAATTACGGAGCGGGAAGGATTAGCAGTGGTCGCCGCTGTAAATCACTTTTCACCTTACCTGTACGGCAATAAATTTGTTGTAATTACTGACCACACAGCTCTCAAATATTTGTTCAAAGGTAAAAATACCAAGAACAACAGAATTATGAGATGGGCCCTAACACTCTCTCAATATGATTTTGAGGTGATTTATCGGCCAGGAACTCAGAACGTGGTGCCCGACGCATTGTCGAGAAATATTGCGAACGATAGCGAAGAAGAAAATCGAGACGACGAAGCCCCTAAATCAGTGTTCGTCACGACGATGTTAGATGAAACTCCCAATGTACAAGAGGCGGAAAGTAAGTTGCAGAAAGAAAATGTGAGAGCAGAGCAATTGAAAGATCCCGTTTGGGGGCCAGTTCTGAGGTATCTTGAAGGTGACAAATCAGGGGACGCTCCAAGTCTCGCTCTGAAATCCGAAATCTTCACTGACGGAGGCATCTTGCATTTCAGGAAGACGCAACGAAAGCCTAACAGAACAAGGCACCTGATTGTGGTGCCAGACGCTCTGAGAGAAGCAGCAATAACGTTGGCGCATGATAGCACAATTGGTGCACACCAAGGTCGTGCTAAAACGTGGAAAAAGCTCATGGAATTCGGGTACTGGATTAACATGGCGCGTGACGTTAACAAGTACGTCGATTCGTGCATGCAATGTCAGAAACGTAAGATCAACAATCGCATTCGTGTTAGCATGGGTTCATTCCCTGAAATTGACAAGCCTCTGGACAGAATAGGCGTTGATTTAATCGAAATGCCAGTGTCGAATGAGGGCCACAAATACATCCTAACCGTGGTCGATCACTTTAGTCGATATGTTGCAGCGTTTCCGCTCAGAAGCAAGACCACTGAGGAAGTAACGAAAGCGTTGACTAAGTTCGTTACTACGTACGGCACTGCCAAGACTCTCATCTCAGACAGGGGCACCGAGTTCACGTCAGCTTTGTTCAGAAATGTGTGTGAAAAATTGAAAATAAAATACTACAACACTTCAGCATATCATCCCCAATCAAACGGAATGACCGAACGTCAAAATCAGAATATCAAGACTGTTTTATCACACCTTGCCTCCAACGATCAATCTTCGTGGCCTGATGCACTTCCTTGGACATGCCTGGCACTGAACACAAGCTACCAGAGCGTCATTGAAGAAATTCCGTATTATTTATTTTTTGGTAGGGACGCTGAAATTCCTGTGGTTGACTGGTTAAGAACCCCTCGCATGGATTACTCTCTAGGTGAGAATTACAGTGCCGAGGTAAGCTTACGACTCCACAATGCGTTCAACATGGTGAAGGTAAAATCTAAAGCCTCACACGATAAATCGGTGCAGTTAAAGGAGCGCGGAGTGAAAAACAGTCAGGTGCAAGTGGGCGATATCGTCTTGCTGCATAACCCAACGGGAAAGGCGGAAGTTGCAAATACATGGCCTACCGATTGGGTCGGGCCCTACTGGATTACAGTAAAAACAGAGACGAATGCCACAATAAAGGCGCTCTATAGTAACTGCGAGAGAAGAGTTCACCTCGATAGATTGAAAATTGCACACTTGAGGGGTGAAGCTTACCCCTGCAACCAGAATGCCGCGGCGCCGCCAAATGCCGGATGTGAAGCTATCGACAGCGAGGACGAAGATATGCCAGAAAACGCTGCGACTGAACAGGCTACGTCGGTGACTCAGCGAAAATACAACTTACGTTCTCGGTGTAGGTGAACCGCCAACTAGAAACGAACTGCGGAGGACTGAAATCATGCATTAACTTGCCTTTGCGGGATGTGTTCTTGTGTGTTTAATTTTAAGAAAACTCTTGCGTAGAAGTGAGTTTTTAGCGTTGTATTGCTTTAATCTAAATGTGTTCTTTAGTAGAATTGTGTTACTCTAGCTGTAATTAAATCTAATCTCACTCACTAGAGTGTGATGCTTCGTTCAATAGGAATATGCTATAGGTTATGTAACTCCAACTGTCTTTGCTCACGAGAAATTTCGTCTGGACGAAAATCTTGTTGAGTGATCTAATCTTACACTGTGCTTAATTCTCATTTCCTCTTTTGCTAAGTAAAGGGAAATTGAGCGTTTATTAGGTTAACTTCGTGTGTTTCTCAAGAGGAGTACTTTGTTTCCTTTGTAGGATGCTTATATTCTCGCCAGCTTCTCGTGAAGCGTACGCGCTTCATACGAAAGAGCTCTATCGAATGAATTAAGTTTCATCAGAAGTTCTTAGGCTGAGGTTATCTCAGGCTAGATGATTTTATCTATACCTCTAGACCGTTCATTTTCACAACGGGGAAAATAAGTTTAGCGTCATATTAAAATTTCGTATTCTTTTGTACGGTAGCGTTGAATTTCTGACTCTGTGTCTTACTCTTGCCCGAAAGAATATCGTAAACACGGTATTCCGGAGGGAATTATTCTCCTCTTCCTCTGTAGAAGTATAGTACATTTCTTTTCAGACTTAAGGAATTAATTTCTTGGTAGATTAGCGTCGTATGTACTTCAGCACAGAACAGGCCGGAACAATTGCATAACACGAATATGTCTCGTATGAGCAGCAAATTAAGGAAGGATCACGTGGAACACTAGCAATTATTTACAAGAACGAAGAAGATAGAGCAACAACACAACATAGGGGACACATTGCACCTGTATTGGAGATGTTTAAAAGGATTGCCCAAATTCAAGCGTTGCCGTGGGAAACGACGAAAGATGTATGCACGGCTGGAAATTTTGCACCCTGTTCTGAAGAATGCCGAAGGCACAAGTAATTAGCTCAGAGCCGCTTGCGGTGGAGCTACAGCCAGAGGTCGCGCACCATGTTCGAAGAATGCGGAGGACATCAGTAATAGCTTAACTCGCCAGTGGTCAGGCTGTAAGGAGGACATCGTTAGTGAACGGCCGAGCCAGGAAGGACTTCTCGACTAATTATGTTAATTAGCAGCACTCGACACTTCGAAATGGAAAGCACCACAGAGCGCCGCAGTACCAGGATGAGGAAGGAAGAAAAAACGAAATTAAAGCATGAGATATTATTGGGTGCCGAGATGTACTAGCGTTTAAAAATGCTTTTATACAGTGGGCACTCAAATGAAACAATAAAAATGCTTTTATGTGCTTGAGTGTTGATATTTACTTAAGTATTTCGGAATTTGCGTCGTGACATTTATGCCTGGTGAGGCATTCCTGAAATTCGAATGCAAGTTCCTGTGAATTTTGACTAGGCAAATTATCACATTGGAATATTGAAGCCGCATTTTAGGCATCTCTATTTATACGTGAAATAAAAATTAAAAGAGATTACGTCGGATAGCCTTTGGATGATACGTACGGTCTTCAAAGAATATGAACCCATGGAATTCTCGCACTAATAATAGTGGTTACTAGGAGAAAATAAAAATATGAGCTGGTGTCTGCCAGAGTTTCTACGTCGATGTCAAGGAATACTGAGATTCTACGTCGAAATCGAGGAATACTGAGAGGAGTTACACTGGATTCCACCGCGCATACAGGATACCACCGCCGGATATACCTCGGACTCTTCAGGATTACTTCGTAGGATGCAGAACCCTATCGCGAAGGGAAACTGCAGTGAAGGAAATTATCGACGATTCGACTCGTATTTTCCGCCAGATCAATATAACTTACTGACGTATCGATTTGTCTGATCAACGAATCGACGTTCATGAGTAATCTGGCGATTAAAAACCTGAGTTGAATAAACCTCATAAAATATATGTGAAACATTGCACTTAACATGATTTGGTGGTAATTTGAATCGTGATAATGATACATTTTACAGAATGGAATCGTCAAGTTAGTGTGGTGTATAGAAATTTCATACGAGTCTGGATATGGGGCTCGCAATACTTCCTCCTGAAATTAAGTACCCATCTTCAACGCGTGTGTGAAGCTATTGAAATGGCAGAAGAGAAGCATGGAAAGAGATCAAATGCGTCAACGATACCAAAGGAATCGACATCGAATAGTCAACAGCAACGTCAAGGACTTGGACAACAGAATATGCAAGCGGGAATTGAAACCTATGGAAAGTAAAATCATCGATACTTTAGGATGTCTGAGGAGTGGGAAAGGTGCCCGTGAAATTTTGTGAATGTTATTAGGGTTAAGTACTCAAGTATTTAGTACGCACTTTACTTCGGCGGAAAAAAAAACAGACACATCGGTTAGAAGAACACGACACAATATATCACGCTGTGGCTGATAGTAATGATTGTAGTGTTAATTGTAAGGTACCCTGTTTCTGCGGAACAATGTTTAGATGATAATGTGCTTAAGTAGAATTTACCATGTGTGTCTTATATGGGCTGCATACCGTAGTACTTATTATTCAATAAATAGCTGAAAGCTATTTAAAAAAAAAAAAAAAAAAATTTTGTCAGGCCAATTTTTTTTTAACTCTAGGAGGGCCGTCCTGTCGAGAATCTGTTCAGAATGACCAAATTCTTGCGAATTTAAAATGAAAATTCTTGTAATCACATTTTTGCGAATTTAAAATGAAAATTCTTGTAATTGCGTAAAAAGTTGTGTCTTGAAATATCTCAGAAAAACCCAGCAGCCGGAGGGGTCGCTTCAACATGAATGTTTTATGTCGCTTCAACATGTACGTTTTTTACGCCTGTATGTTTTCTTTCAACTCGGCAATGTTAGGAGGCTGTGATAAGGTGCGAGAGCCAAACGATGTATGTTTACAGTGTGTCTTGTTTCTGGAGGGGCCTATGTTGTGGTTATGCGAGCGAGCCTTGGGAAACTCGATACGGTCGAAAAATGCCTACCCAAGCGCGAACAAAGTCGCCTTGTAGTCAAAGATAAATCGAGACACTCAGACCGAGAGAGGCGGCAAACCAACGGTCGGTTCGAAGGAGCTGAGCGTGAGAAGAAAAATGATGCTAAGAAAGAAATAAAGGCAAGCGGCGGCACTACCAATTAGAAAAGAGGTAGGCGGGCACTCCGAGGCTCCTAAGATTCTCATAGGCCGAAGGTGAGAGTTCTCAACCCTCGAAGAGAATGCGCCAGGGCTCAAGGCGTCGGAGGAACAATGGACAGTTCGACCGGCGTAACCGTAACGTGAGGTGCAACCAAGAAACGCGGGTGTGTTCACAATAACAAGCGTGCTTAATGCAATAATAAGAAAAGTGGCTATATTGAAAATTATAGTAAGTTTCACGCTATAATGTAATGCAGAAAGTAACACATTCTCGTTTCACTTGCAGAAATTTTACGTGTTCCCATCACCACGTTCAAAAAGGGGAAATTTATCAAAACAGGACACACCGTGGGAGTTATTGATGGAACATGGAGATGCTGCACTAGAAGGGAGGGTAAGAGATGCTTTTTTAAAAAAAAAAGAAAGAGTAAAGATAGTGTTGAGATAAATATTGCGATAATTCATTGTCATTCACACATTGATGCGCTTAAAAAGTAACAAGTTAAATTTTTATCTTTGACAGGCGGGACGGTAACTCAGTCACACATCTGAAAATTGATCAGCTCGAATGAAGGGAATCGACGTGTGAACATGCTGAAACGAAATGAGCAAGATAACGTCCTCACTAGACATTTTCTGAACAGTGCGTAAGATAGGCCTTTGAACTGAAGCGAGTCGCGGACGAATTTGTGGTTGAAGTGACCTTCGCCTACTGGGCTGCTGGGGGGCGCTGAGATATTGTAGGCATCATTTGTGTTATGTTTGGGTGCATAAGCAATCTGCGGTTAAAGGTTAAAGGCTGGCCAGCCAAATTTCTGTGTAATTATGTGCAGTAGGTCATTTGACGTATGCTATTTGCTTTCATTACTTAATTGGAATTGTTCCTAACACCAATCATTGTGTGTGCGCTCATTGATGTTTGTATCACGTATAGCTGGGAATTATAAATGTTAAGCATAACTCACCCTGTGTATCATGCCCAACAATATTAGAAGCAATCCATCGTAATGCAACGGAGGGCGCCCAGAAAATGCGCTGCGTAAGTGGGTCAGCGATCCCCGGTGAGTACCTTTATTTTAGTATATGTGCTGTAATTGCCGATGATAATTCATTTAACTTGTGTTGTGTATATAGCCTGGAGGTGTGCCATTCCTCTATTCCGAGAACCTGATCTTCTTGTTAATGAATTGTTAACAAGGAGGTGAAGGGAAACACTTCTCGTGGCATGGGTGTGTACGTGTGTGTGTGTACGTGTGTGTGTGTACGTGTGGGTGTGCACGTGTCCGTCTGTGTGTGTGTACGTGTGTGTGCACCTATGTGTACGGAAGGCCGGTGTAATTGAGTTCGGGCAAGGTCGAAATAATGCGGCAGGATGTTCGGAACGATGCGGCGCGTAGCCGTTTAGGTGCGTAGAAAGTCGATACGTAGCCGATAGAAGTGGAAATTTAGGAAAAGCTGCAAAGGAAATTCAATGGTTTTGAAGTCGTTTTTTACTGCCATATAAAGTGGTCATGGCGACCAAAAAACTACTGCTTTTTCGAATAATATACGGCTAGAAGTCTTGCCTACCGCAGCATAGAAACTATTTGAAAACGTCTAAAATTTTTAACTGGGTAGGGTGATCGATATCGCGGTCGATAGCGTGCTAGCGCGGTGATTTGAAGTCCTGTGTTCGAGTCTCCGAACTCCTCGTACATTTATTCATTTAAAAAAACCTTGTTGAAACAGTAGCTTCCCGTACCAGATTCATTATCTGTTTCTGGGGGTGACTTGACTTTGAACTCTCGATACACAAGGGAATAAAATATATCTGTCGGGCCAAGTGCGTGCCTGCTTTCACTGTGCCAAGCATTGCTTTCGTTGGGCTTCGAACATCTTTTAGGGTGATCGATAGCGCGGTCGATAGCGTGCTAGCGCGGTGGTTTGAAGTCCTGAGTTCGAGTCTCCGAACTCCTCGTACATTTAATTTTCATTCAGTGAAAATGTGGAAATGGGCGATATTATGAATCACCAATAATACGAGTACAATCCAAAATACTGAGAAATAGCAAATACTGACCGATGCTTATTTATGAAGCTCTAATGCCATTAATTGCCCATAAAACCTCACTGAAATCTTGTACCAGAAGTTCCAATGCCAAACAGCTAGATCAGAGTTAGGCTATGCAAATATTTTTTTGAGTCCTACTTTGTCATTCTTTGTTAAGGACTTGCGTATGATTTAGGACTCATTCATATCGCTGCATATGTGGGACGAATGAAATAATATTATATTTTGTAACTTTCAATGACAATTAGATTAAATTTTGTAAATCTAGAGAACTCAAGATGTCAATTACGTTATAGAGAACTCATGATATAATTTACTTTATTACCTATCATTTATACCATTTACTTCAATGTAATGTGAAATTGAATGCTCAAATCTATTTGTTACGTTCAAGTTTTCTACCCACGGACTTACATAGCACCTCTGCGGCATTTTCCTGTCACTTATGCGGTTGAGATCAGATCCTTTCAGACGGCGAGGTTGGCCAGATTCGATCCCTGCAGCGCTTTGATGAACAATGAAGTTAAGGAAGAGCCATCGTTCTTCGTTAAAATCCTTCAAAGACGACATTCAAGAACTAAACTTGAGTCAATAATCCGCCACATAAGACTCGAGAGTATGCTTTCAAAGATTTTCTAAAAAAGGTAATGTTATCACGGTCCAGTGCTAAAGCAGGCATAAACATGAGAATCAAGGTCAAGGCAACCATCTAAAAGCTTTTCAAAACGACATCCAAAGTATTCTCAACCTTAAGAAACAAAATTAATAATCATCAGCTGTGGCACACAAAATCAAAGATACGAAAGCTTAAACTTGCGTGTTTTTTGCACATTACTCCGAGGTGTAAAGCTTTTTCTTGTATTTGTTTCCCATACGAACTAAAGTCACTGTTACGTGAGTTAGTCAATAGTGATTCGAACCGCGGCTTCGAAAGCTATTTCCCCACTAGTTCTGCGTTGAATTAATGCTCGTATCGTTTCTCATGATATAATTTTGAAAGATGAGTACCAGCGAAGACCGTGCTCATCTATCTCCTCGCATACGGTACGTTCGACCAAATTTCTTGCTACGAACGGTATTTCTTGTTAGAATCCTGAGAGGTAAATTTATGATTTTTACGCAATCTCATTGAATTAAGCTGACCTCAGAAACTTATAAACTTTGGTTAAAAAAATAAACACAAGAATACATGAAAAGTTTTTAACTCAAACAGCTATGGGAATGTTATAGTAACATAGGATTTGTGTTTTCTGGCTTTTAGCACAGAACATTTGATCAAGCAGCACCTGAAGCAGAGCCTAAGCCACGATTAATTCAAACTTACGAAAATGAAACTTGTAAATTCCTGATTCTTCAATACATTAATCACAGACACGTAAGCGCAGGTGTAACATAACTTTTGAGCAGTTGTAAAATATCAGCATATGCCAAACTTTGCTCCTCCACCGAACCTGAAACGGGTTACGGTCTCGAAAAAACATGAAATAGTCTACAAAATTCAATATACTGAGCCAAGAAATATCGTTTGGAGAATCCGCGAGATTCTATGATCTCGAAGCACTCTTCAGCCCGGAAAGAGTATGCGAATACGTACGGTCAACGTTCACCTAATTAGAGCTTAATCTTATTTAGTGCGAGTTTTTTCATCTTTCTCCGTCGTACACGCTATATACTGTATATATATAACTGCGAGAACTTATACAAGTTCAAGTCATACAGCCCAATTTATGTGACATTCACAAGACAATAACGAGCTCTCATCGTATGCTAGAGGAGAATTGTATATATAGGAACACGTACGTGTTAACGCTTTCATCCACCAACGATGTAGTAATAAATGAATTGCGTTTTGATTTTCCCTAGAACGCGTTGAGAGCTAAGCGTTGATAGCTTAGCTATGAACTATGACGACTGAAATTTGAGGATTAACGAAACCTAAGTCACAACGAGCCAATGAGTTATCAGAGACGCTGCCCCTCGCACGCACTGCAGCCACCGCCCCCAACACAAAAATAATTGGATTACTTCCTACGGCCCCAGGCCGCTGCATGCGCAATTTGCGTCCGTAACTGGCGTCTAACGAGACTCGACGACACAACAACGGGGCACTAGAGCAAAAATTTGAAGCTCGATTTTCATAACTGTGCAGACGATGTCGAAATATTTACGTGTGGGTTCTAAGAAAAATCCAAAAAGTTAGGTAAAACGAAATGAAGATGTTTTCTCAGGTGCGGAAAAATTTGAGCAGTTTCTGAGAACTGCCAATTTTAGCCTTCGTTGAAAGATATTAGGGCTGTTGTGTACGAAGTGAAACCGAATAAAAACGACCAATATCATCATCACGTTCGTATGGCCTATAGTTGCCTGAATGATTCGAGTGGCAGAACAGAACAGTAACACGACGGTAATAAGAACAGCCGGATGAAATCTCGATACTTGCTGTTTAACAGCAACTTCACCAGAATTACTGATACTTTTTGAATTTTTTTTATGTCCCTTTAATTAGAAAAAGTTGCAAAATCGATCTTGATTATTCGAGTTTTGTAACGTTCCCTTAAGTTTTTTTTAGCGGATGATTTCATGCAAAATGCTTGGAAGCATGCTAGTTCGCGTCCACCCATTTTAACTGTCGCGTTGCGTGCTCACTATTAAATAACAAACGCCACCCGGTAGTTGGACCATGGGCTTATAACAATTTAATATAACGAGCACTCGGCATATGAATACTGTGCAGAATTGCCTGATACTGATAACATTTTATGACCAAATTTCACCCGATAAATGCGAAATTTGAGAATCTAGGCTGGTGAAAAGCCAGCGAGCCAACCCTGGCTGCACACACCAACCTCGACGTCAGACGGCTATAGCACATCAGTGCAGGACCCATATGGAATGAAAGAATGAATATAGCTCCTCAATGCACGAGTTGAACGTTGGAATCTAAGTCAAAATGCATAAGTTGCGACCATTATACAACAAATAGCAGTTTCTGTTCAGCTAGTCTACGGAAGAACATGTTTTTCTACAGACGAGAGAGAAGTTTTGCTAAAATTATAGTGAAGGATGCTAAATCAATACATTTAACTGAAATTACTGACATGACATATATTATTTAACTAAACCAAACGGGGAAAGGAATTTATGATTTTATACAATAAATAAGAATGCAAAAATGTGGTTTTACATAAGTTCAGGAAAGTTCGGAAGACATAACACGAATCTGACTGTTTAATTAATTCCCCTTATAAGTGAAAGGAAATTATATTAATTACTGATACTTGCAAAGGCTTGATGAAGAACCACGAAAATATTTGAACTGCTTGACCGCTGGCTTAATAATTTTAATTTTACGCAATTTTTTAGGCAATACATTTGAAAGAACAGGGTCACCTAGATTTTTCCGAGTACAATTAAGATACAGTGAAGGCGGCACGTATTCAATGGTAAACAGGGTCCGATAGCTCTCTAAGTAAAGAGCAATATATTACAAATAAAGTCTTATGAACTACTTTAGTGCAAGTGAAAAACTAATTTAATCCATATTTCAGTCACGTAATAATTAATCAAGTACTTTACCCACTGATATAGAACTCTGTATAAAATTTTTCTGTTACTATTTGAAATTCAATTCATAAAAACGCTAGTTTGACGAGATTTTCAGAAATCGACTTCTGCTGACTAAAGGAACTGGATGCTAAGACACAAGGGTTCAGGTTACTTGTTGCTTGAAGTTTTTGAAGTAAACTAAGAGTCATGTTGACATATCAAAATCGAAACAAACGATCGAGCGTCTGACAGAGGCAATTCGAGGCCGAAACCAATCGCACCTCGATGGGTACCTTCATAGGCTCCGGAATTATGTCGGAGAACCACCGCAGTGGAGGTGACTAGATCAGTTGAATCAGTGTTTCGATAACACTTCAGCTCAAAAGCAGTTCATCGTGACCAATGTCATTGCAAGCACTCACGAAGAGCATACAAAAATCGTTCTCGTCCTGGACAGAAGTTGTTACGAAAAAATTACTCGCAAGAAATTGAAAATACTTAATGGATTAATGGTTTAACAACCATTTTCGTCCACGAATTCACCCATTGAAGGACTAGGTTACAAGCCATTGTATAGCCGTAGCAACATCCACATGCACTCGATTGCTTTTCAAAACGTGGAACACGAATCTAGTTCCGTGAGAGACAAGAAGGATACATTCTACAGAACTCATCAAACTCTATTTGATTCTCATGGCAGAACAATCGCCAATAATTATTTGAAAGTTTTGGGAGAGAGTATTTCTTCTCGGAATGATGACACAGTATTTCAGTTTTTGAAGATTACAGAAAAGGAGTATTCGGGCTGGCCTTCGCAGTGGTCAAATATTGACAAAAATGTACATTTACAGTTAATTTTGAAAGAATCAGTTATGCGCTGCTTCTCAATTCTAGCTTCACTCGAGAAATTAGAAGATTTTTTTCGTCCATAATCATTCCTACCGATATATTTTACAGCAAATTTAAAATTTACATCAGGTAATTTCTATGCTTTAAAAATTTGACTCGTATCAAATCAATCTCTCATTAGCAAAACTGTCACTCAACAAAGTCTAGCTAATAGAGTATTTTGCTACCTTAAGCCGATGAATAATTTCATGTTTCCACCCGTTCTTTTTTGGTGATCTAAGATGGCAGGATCATTTCATCCGGTAAACGATATTACTTTCGCCTCTGGTAGATTTGCTTATGTTGCCATTGAACTTTCTTTTTTACACTCGCTTTGTAGATTAGGTCCTTAAATTCAATTTTACTCGCGTCGAACAAATTGCGTGACAGTGTCCATACGTCTCGTTCCACAGTGTATACGTACATTGTTGTTTGACTAAAGACCTGTTGTTCTGGTTTCAGAACTATTGAATATCTAATTATTTTTGATGGAATTGAATTCCCATTATGTTTGGATAATTGTTTATCTAATTATAAATCAAACAAGTGAGCTTAAAACGTTGACTAATTATGACCGCGTAACTGAATAAATATTCAAGCTCGAGGCGTAAACTGATGGGCATTTTTTATTTAATTAAATTAACTAAATTGAATAACCACCGTTGCCTTCTTCATATGAATATAAAGGTTGACGGACATCTCGTACACTAACAACGAAACAACGCCCATGGAGGTCCTGCAAGAAAATGATATAAACTCCGCCTGAAATAAAATAGAAGGCGCTCCCATACAAAGTTGCTGTAACAAACAAGGAAAATACAATGTTTAGAATTTCACGTATTAAAATATCTTCCTCAAAACTCTTTTTATCAGATCAAAGAGGACTCGCAGAGTTCTTTGGCAGTTGAGCGGGCGTGCGACGAAGGTCTCGTTGTTTACTTACCTTGGACGCAAGTTTTCGACAAGTTTGGTCTCAAAATTGAATGTAAAAGTTCGCTTTTCTATTTTATGTTGGATAAGCGTAGAAGAACGTGTGTTCTGCAGCAGCTTTGATAAATATTTGACATTGTACACTTTGCCATTCATAACCCAACGCATTTTTTGTATTTATTTTTTTTGGCTGCCAAGCTTGCTGCCATTATCTATGTTTGGACTAAACGCCAACTCGGCCAAACTTTTTTGCAGTAATATCTACTGTTTACACCGCCTTGGTATATACTCTGCACTGGGCGGCTAAAACCGCAGATACTCGCGCGAAAAGTTAGACTGAGAGGTAACGTCTAGCCGGTGCTTGCACATCGTTCGTCATCGATCGTAGCTAGAGGTTTCTAGGAATTCTCGTGTTTTTTTAGTCAGTGAATGAAGTTTGAATGAATGATTCAATGATAATAAGTTGTCGTACTTGAGACTTTAAGTTTCCCTCAGAAAATCATTTCATTGCAACATATATTTAGAATATGTTATCCATTTATGGCTGAAGGCTTACAAAAAACACAACCAGCGAAATGATGCTGCGTAAAATTATCTTCTATTCCAATCAAATTAATACATTTCATCTTGCACACTGTTTTCTCGAATGCCATGATAATTAGTGGTAGGATGCAATCACGATTACAGTCGGTTTTGGCGATGCCCATTCCAGGCATCCGAGTTGCAACGGGAATTGTGTCTTTTTTTCCCCGACAAGCAGTGTTGGGCTACGGTAGGACTCACACTCGTGAACCCTCCACACTGCAGGCGAGCGCTTCCGACCATCGCGTCACAGTGGCGAAACTTGTCGGACGAGTTTTTGTGTACCGACTGGATTGGGGAAAACTATTAAAATAAAGAGCATTACTTATCCTTTGACATCGCCAGTGGAGGTCATCACATTTCCCAATGTAAAGATTTTATCTTTACTTAAACGCTTCATAATTAGCTTCTGAATGTTGTGCAGAAACGTATTCAAGACACCAAATAGCAATGAATATTTTAATGATATATCATTCTCACATATATAGAAGCATTAAAAAGTTTAAACATTTGAAGACCATCATTTCAAACAGAGTGACAAAAAATAACTCGTACCAAGTCCAGCGCATTAAGCCCACGATGTATTTTACGGTAGCTGAATTGGCTTTTGACTCCATTCTTCTCGTTATTTTTTTGTACATGAACACGTGTTATTAGTGTGATAGTAACTAATTGCTGTGTTTTTAGAGCGGCTGATTAACGTGGTGCAGTTTTGAAGCAGTTTCGACAAAGAAAACGCCGATGTGAAGTAGTCCATTTGCTCGGCGTTTTCAAAATGTCTGTCTTGGACGCAGTACGTCGAAATAAGGAGTTTTGCCACGATAGTGATCGTCCTGGGCATGAAAAAAGAGCACCGGTAAAGCATCCAAAAACCTAAAGCTTATCAAAAACGAGTTCACCAACATTCGAGGGTCTCCAAGAAAAAAAGACGCTAGAAAGACAAGAATCAATCGCGAATATGCTCGAATTATAGCTGGAAAAAGACTCGGACTGCACTAAATCCTACAAAATGTACAATTCCTAACGGATGACCACAAGCTTGTATAACTCCAACGATGCCGCTAACTCAAGCGTCGGACCGCAAGTCAGCAATCAGAGCACATCCCTTTCACAGACGAGCAGCTGTTCCACTACCATCAGAACGACCGGAGTTGGTGCGTTGAGTTTCCTAGCTCTTTTGCAACGGACGTACACCGCCAAAACTCGTAGTTTATGGAGGAATTTACACGAGCTGTAAAACCTCGTATTTTTGTAGATCAAAGAGTCAAAATTAATCTAGAAGTTTACCGCCATACATTCTCGAGAATGTAGTAGTTCTATTGTCAGAGCAGCATTGCGGCGGCGCGGGTCGGGCATTTTTCCACGACTCGACGCCGGCCTACACAGTGAAAATGACTCAGGACTGGTACGAGGCCTATTTTTGGGATTTCACAACATATGCGGAATAGCCTCAGCCGCTTACCGATCCGATGAATTCGGCGCGTGGTCAATTTTGCACGCCAGGACGTGTGCAAAACCTACAAAAGTTTAAATTCCCTGACGCAACCGCTGCGCCAGGAGTAGAACCATTTATTGCTTCAAGAATTGCAGAGTGACACATGAATGCTAACTGCAGATCAGCAGCAACTGTAGTAGCATCAGTTCTAAATTCAGGAGGAGACTCCTTGAAAAACTCTGACTCGCCATCAATTTTATAAGCAAACAGAAAATTTCACAACTGAAATTTAATTCAAGCTGTTTCATGGAAGGCTTTGACAATACAGTATAACTTTCATGTGGCTCATTTCTTGAGCTTATCATTGTCTTGAAAAAGTATAGTACTTACACAATTTTTATGTACAAAACTATTTCTACGCTGCAAAATTCAATTGATCAAGAAGCGAAATAAATTGCTAGGCTAGCCGAGCAAGTAAAGAAGAGAAGATTCGTGATTCTCCACAATGCGTTAAAATTGAGCATTAATACATAAATATTTGTCAAAGTGAAACAATGGAACGCTAAAATGAAACATACGGCACCAAAATGAGTCTTAACAAGCCATTGTGAGGCGTGAACAAGTTAGAAGATAACAATCTTCAAATTTTACTGCCAAAGTTCAAGTCCATGGTATTTAGGGGAAATACTTTTTATGCATACGAAACTGGCTCACTGGTAGCTAAAAGAAAACCATTCAAAAGTAATTTAGCGATCAGATACAAGTGATGTATGATGTTCCCCAGGTATCAATGCGTTTCTGGTCCGCTATTATTCGTCATCCATTCCTACGAATTTGGCATCGAAATAATTAGTAAAATGAACAAATTTACTGATTTTACTAAAGTGTAGCGGACGACATCCACCGAATGAGTTAGAGTAACTATTCAAACAGGCCTCAAGGAAATGAAACCTGGCAGATGAGCTTTATCAGAGAAAAATTGTCATTAATGCTCATTGGATGAAATAATCGACGCTTCCTGCATACCATGAATGATACTTACCTTTAAAAGTAGACTATTATAGAGATCTTAGGATACAGAGATCAATGTGGTTGCTGCTCAAAATGAACGTGATCTATTGCTAGTACATCATTTTGTTGCACAAGCGTGTTTACGAAAAATATGGAAATTTGGAGGCGATACCGAAAACATTTCTCAAATCTTTCATGACTGCAGTGCATAACCTTCCAAGGCACTGAACCGTATGCCAAATGGATGGAAATGATCTAGGCAGCAATTATAAATGCACCCTACGAAGTACCAGAATCCGAAGACAAAACAAAAGATGCTAGATCATATATCATTTACAGACATCGAAGAAATGGATGATAAAGAGGCAGAGTTTGGTAGACGTATTTTGCTGAATCCGGTTTGGTGAAATGCAAGGAAGATAAAGAAAAACTTGAAAAAAACGTGAACAAAGATTTAAACCATGGTAAACAGTAGAGACAGAATAAAGAATGCGAGTGAATCTTAATTTCATGCTCGTAGCACAAAACTTCGAATACAAATCACAGAACTCCATATAACGTCGCTAACTAGCTGACACTAGTCCGACTACATCTATCATAAGAATGCACAGTGCAACTCTGATCCTCTTACCTAAAACGAGATGTATGAAATTAAGAAATTCAGCTCAAAGCCAAGAAAATGAATCCAGAACATCGGAATTTTGATGCGAGCGAGGTCTCCGACTGACTAAGCTCATTTCCCTTCAACAAAAAAGATCACGAGGTTAATCAACAGAGATCTAAGACTATTTCAACGGCCTAATAATGTTAGCTAAGAAGGGCTTTTCGACGCGAAGGAAAATGTTTTCCCTTTAAGTAACGGCTGGGAGTTGAAAAGAAAAATTTTAAGACAGTTTAGGCCTTATATTTTTCCCAGTTAAAATTGTCATGATCTGGAATAAGCTTCGAGGAAATGTTGTCTGTTGGCACGGTGAATACGTTTGAACATCGATTTGATTATCTTTAGGCTCGAAATCTCCTGGTACTCTACTCAAATGCGAGTAGTTAATCGGAATCTGGGTATATTTGAATAAAAAATGCGCATTTCGTTATACATTATCAGAATCCCCGTTTTTTACTGCGATACACTTATGACTAATTGAAATGCCTCATTAAATAGTAGTGTTAACATAGATCGCAAAAAGTGATCTTGCAACGGCTCTAATAACACCAATACCGCAGCTATTAAACTATGGGACCGCACCTCTTGTGTTACGGCCTCGTGATTAGATATTCTGTTGAAACGAATGTACTGGCACTAGAGGGTGAAAATTCGACTTCAGCTGAGATTCTCTGATGCCTGAGCGTAGTAGGTGTCTGGCGGCCCGGAAATGGGCCACTCGGCTCGTTTCTGTTATTTTATTCTATTTTACACAAGAATCACAGTGTAATTTGAGTGTGCAATACTAGCATGCCACAATGCTGCAGGACTGTTCTGCATTATTCTTCGTTTAGAAAATTATTCTTCCCTACATTCAGGAAGCAATGAATAATAATGTTGACCGATATCCAAACAATATGTTTTACGCTATGGCCTCCTCTAGCAGTGCCAGAAATTCAGAATAGAACGTCACTCCTATAGTAGTACTTGGATAAGTCTCAAATTTCCTTTCCTTCGCATCTCTAGGTCTGGGGATCAGGGCATCAAATCTTTCGGTTTAGTGTGCTCAAATGTGTTGTATTTCTTTTCCTTCTAGCTACCTTACATTTTCAACAGCGATATGCACACACTTTTGTCTATTGTAGCACTATGACCACACTTCACAAATTTAGCCGACTCCACTCCGACAATTTTGAACCAAATCTGTACTGACTAGCATGAAATTTTGGCCTCGCTTGCGCCACTGAACAGCAGCCAAATCCAAAATATTAAAAAATGACCACAGTCAGAACAACGTCAAAAAGAATGAGGCTTATGACTTTTGAAAGTGCCCGAATGCGAACAGAAACAAAGCTCGAGCTACGAGTTTTGCTCATTTACATTTGCCAGGCCACGCCACCTCCACTGGGGCTTGGTGATTAACGTTCAGGAGCCACTTCCTTCTCTCGACCTTCACAGGTATTTGAAATGGGTATAGGCTCGACAAGGGATGACGCTCATTGGGTCCTGACGTTAGTTACGAGACTTTTGTAAAACCAATCTACAAGATGATATGTAGCAATTTCATTCATGAAGAAAACGATTCTTTTCATAAACATGAAAAACATAATCATCTCCTTATTTTCGCTAGCTGATACCAACTGAATACTCTGCACGCTAAAACGAGTATTTTTCATTAACTTAACCTGCAGCAGGTATTGAATTATTTGATGATAAAAATAACATGACTGGTCAAATTACATCGGAAAACTAGCAAGTTAAAGTGCTATGTCATACAAACATATCAAAATTTCATTGAAATAGCACTTTTGTTTTGTAAACCAAGAAATATTTTCATAAATTACAATTGAGGAGAGAAACTCCGAAACAATAACTGAACCAAGCGTCGGAGACCTCGTACGCGTTGGGCGGGTGTGCACTCTGTTATGTGTCGATACCTAGGAGGAAAAGCGAGCGAACAAGAAGAATTTGGTACAGGGTGTGCCGAAGGAAGGACAGAAGCGAAAAGGAAAGAGATGGTAGAAGAATAAATATAAAGGCACAGCTCGAGTGCATGACCATAACTGTTTTGTACGTTGTTGCGTCTTTTTTTGAGGGTAATGTTACTGGAAAATTGAATACCTATCGAGACTTCGTGTCCATTGATGGAAAGTCTGCAGCGTTTAACAATTGATTAAAATATTTCAATGTTTATGGAACAGTTTATGGAAACGTGGAATCTATGCACAGAGGGTGATCCCGCAAGGTACCCTGTGCTCATAGAAACAGTGAGATAGAAAGGAAGGTTATGAAACAAGATAAAATTTGTAGAAGAATGTCAGAGGTGCTGAAAAACAGGACAGCAGTGATTCGAAAAAGACGGTCCTTAACAAAATAAATAACATTTCATTTCAACGAAGTGCAGGCCTACCTAACTCTCAGCTCAGGACCTGATATTTTCCCCCTGGGAGCCCTAATTCCCGTAGATACAATAGTTGTATCACCCTCAGGGGTGAAAAACTATTGTTATACAAACAAATCGTCTACACATTTTAGTTGTTTGTACAACAAGAACCTAAGCGGCTCGGTAAAAAAATTACAGTTAGATACAAATCAATCATCATTGCAGAGATGTCCAGAAACAAATCTTGCCTAAAGCAAAAGTGGTTTCAGAATTTGGGCTTACTTAAAAACGAAGTATTGAAGGAACGTCCACCGACATTTTACGTCATTATATAGCGCAGTTTACGTGGTGACGGTGTTCATTATTGAAGTTTTGAAAATAATTTTACAAATGCAGAGACTATATTAACAAATTTTTTCCACTAAAGTGACGGAGGATCGCTACTGAATTTACTGCAAGAGACGAAGAACATATTTTAAAAATTGCTACTTCGTCACAAATTTAATTACTCAAGTTACAAGGAAAGCACGCCTAAGAATACCTGTTAAAGTAGTAAAGCTTTATTACAAAATTCATCCATTTTGTTTGCATTTCATTTGGTTTGCTGAAATCTAAACAAAACAATGTTGGGATTTTTGCAAGTTAGGAAAGTGAGTTTACTCCTCCCTAACCAAACTAAAGGTATTTCAAGAAGAGGAAGGAGTATGACACCACTCAGCATACATTTTAGGGAACGAGGGATGTATGCACAGGGTGTGTTTCCTCCTGTTCAGAGAAACAGTAAGTGAAGAGAACAGTTTATAAATATGAACTTATGAATATATACTTATAAGTATAAAAGTTGATAGAGAATCATATTGTGAACCAAAAATAGACGGTCTGTAGCAAAACTAAAATCTATTCTATATCGACACAAGGACAGGTCTACCTAGCTGTCATTATAATTTTTTCATTCTGTAAGAATGATAAAATAATTGAAGTATTTAAATGACAAAATTAAAAATTAAAAAATGAACATCTTTCGAGAAAATATTTTAATGAATTTTTCTAAATTTAAAACGTTTCACATGAAAATTTATCACGTGAGGGCTTTCCAAATTTTGCCTACATGAACAAATAGTACAAATTCAGTATCCCATAAAAATTCTGTCATTGAAACACTTTAATGGGGAAAATTTTCATAAAATTTAAAAACTAAATTTCTATTAACACAAAAGCATACACCAAGGCGCTCCCATTATCACGATGATAGAGGAACCTTTTAGTTATGATCTCGAGAGCAGATTTCACTGCCACTGAGATATATTCTTTATCGAGTTTATCGTGTTCATATTTCATTTCGATATATTTTTTGTCGAAAATTGGGGGTTGGATTTTATCGTCGTCTTGCCTACATTTTCAACTCGATCGAATAAGGAAGTGTTCAAACAAAATCAGTCAATGCAAGATCCTGTCATAATTAGGTCAGAGTATTAGTATAATTCCGTGAAAATTTGGGGTATTATCAAATTTAATCCTAGTTTAATTATCGTTGAACAATAAAAATTACGCTCGAATTTCAAATTTTTTCTTTCCGCAATAATGACGTTATCAGAGCACGAAACAATTTCCGTGTACATTTGTTAAACTACCACGCTTCTGTACAACACAAGGCTTTGTTACACTACCACGCTTCTGTACAACACAAGGTATTGAGAGAAATAGAAGTTTAGGAAAGAAGAACAAATACCATACGAGTCTCATCTTAGATTACGTGGGAGAAGATGCAGCATTGTTTCCATGAACTTTGAATTCAAGCTCAGAACTTCTCCAATTTAATCTTAATTACGGTCAATTAAGGGACTCAAAGCACGCCACTCCGTAGCAAAACTCCTCAACAACATAATGTGGACAGCGTCGTGTGAGGATACGATGTGGGGAGAAAAGGATTTGCACGAATAAGATTCAAAGTTTATTGAACTGTTAGTTCTCAATAGTAAAACTAAATATTTGAAACGAACCCTGCGATTGTTCAAGAATGCGGATTTACACTTGCATAATACATGCATGGTACTCGATAAAAGTTCATGATCATTTGTGCAAAATTATTTTGAAACAATATTTATTAATTTTTTAAAACCCATTGATTACCTGACTATAAATTAGTTTCAGCCTCCCTTTACCACAACAAAGATGTTCAAAGAAAGGAAGTATGAAGGTGCTTTCTAGTATGAAGTTTATGGAAACGTGGAATCTATGCACAGAGGGTGATCCCGCAAGGTATCCTGTGCTCATAGAAACAGTAAGATAGAAAGGAAGGTTATGAAACAAGATAAAATTTGTAGAAGAATGTCAGAGGTGCTGAAAAACAGGACAGCAGTGATTCGAAAAAGACGGTCCTTAACAAAATAAATAACATTTTATTTCAACGAAATGCAGGCCTACCTAACTCTCAGCTCAGGACCTGATATTTTCCCCCTGGGAGCCCTAATTCCCGTAGATACAATAGTTGTATCACCCTCAGGGGTGAAAAACTATTGTTATACAAACAAATCGTCTACACATTTTAGTTGTTTGTACAACAAGAACCTAAGCGCCTCGGTAAAAAAATTACAGTTAGTTACAAATCAATCATCATTGCAGAGATGTCCAGAAACAAATCTCACAACCATGCAGCAGTATATTAGCGCTGCGAGCCGCATAAGCAACGACGAGGCTTCTGAGGCAACTGGTCAGGAGATGAACGAATTCTGGAGCTACAAGAACAAAAACACAACATATTCATGTATCTAACGTGGAATTAATTTAACATACATGACAGTATATTACTACCAAACAAGGAAATCAGAATTATTCTGTAGAGATGAGATCATAAATAAACACCTACACGCATGTGCCTCGGTATAAATATTTGTACAGCTACATTTTTTATGTCACTTAAAAATTGTAGGCCTTGGTTTGGAGTAATGAGTACAGGTAGTTCAGAGAACAAAATATGTACCGGAATATTCAGAAATCATAAAACAAAACAGATTGACGCATAAGAAAATCAATTAACCTAATGAACTGTGTGGGACGAAAGTGTTTGGTCAAAACTATTGTCATCTTGAATCATATTTATTTAATTGCATAATATGAGCATTTTAATTAAAAAACTTCTCATAGTTCTTCAAGAAACTTCCAGAAGCACATATTAAGTAAACGAATTCCGACATATTTTGGAAAAGAATCTCATCCCGAGTGTCAAACCTCCATTCAAAAATCACAAGTGGTCAACGACCGCCGACAGGACAACGACCCAAAACACACGGCAAATTTAGCCGGCAAATAGTTAAATTAGTACAAAATCAATGTTATCCAGTTGACAAACCATTTGCCGGACCTCAACCTGCTTGAGAACCTCCAGGAACCAATGAAGAATCAGATCGAGCGAAGAAGTTCGAAGAATCTTGCAGAGTTTAAGAACTATGCATTGAAGAATGCTGGGATACTTGACCACAAGATTGCAAATATCTCATTTCACCGAATCGAAGCCGACTCCGAGCGGTAATTAAGAGTTGAGGGTTGGGAGAAAAATAATCAAAACAAAATAGCTTGGTTGAATACTTTTGAAGTTTATATTACAAGTTTCTGTTGTACGAGGACCCTTGAACTTCGAAAATCAAAAGTTTCAATTTACATACTACGATTAGTCCGCAAGAACCTATTATGCATTATCAGTCAAAGTTTCGTGTACACATACTGGCTTACTAAAAGTTTAATGGAAGTTTAAGAGTTTAACGCAAGTATTCCCTCCTTTCCTCTAATGCTTTGTCTCTTAACTAAACTGTCCATTGGAGGGGAGTTTCTAAGTTCCTGTGTGATCTCAAGTTTATTTACTCGCATGCTCTGCTGGTACAGCTTTTCCAAACAGGAGCGCTGGCGGAGCGGCAACAGAATGAACGACTTGGGTGAGATGTGAGCACTGCTTGTGAGTGAATAAATTCGCATCCTCTTTTCAATTTTCTAACATTTACCTCAAATTTCCCAGTACCTCACCTGATGCTGGAATTATTGAGCGAAATCTAAAGTTTTCACGCAAAACCGACGCTTCCTCAAAACCTAGCGGTGCTCAGCTATGTCGCCACGCAAAAGATTCACCAACATCAAGTATGGCGTCATAATATCCTGTATCCAAGAATACATTACTCTGCGACTTTTAAATTGGCATTTCTTCCTTCTTGACCTCGTTGGAGTTAAACTTTATTTATTCTCCCTTTTTTGGAAGAAAATTAATTTTTAGACGGCAGTGGCTGAAATTCCAAACCCTGTGCACAAACAACCACCGCCTGGAGTGAAGTGGGCGTAGGCAGAGCTAGGCAAGCAGAGACTTTGTAGTAAATATCTGCGTCTTGAAATTACATTCTTTTGTACAGTAGTCCTGTAGTTTCTCAAAAGTTCTCGTCGGCCTCTTAGTTTTAATTCTTCGCAGGATTCCGGGTCTGAAGTAGAATACAGAAAGGAAAATTTAAAAGACACTGAAAATAACAACTCAATAAATTATAATTATTCTTGCTGTAGCCTTCCAGCATTATGACCGAAGAAGAGTAAATATTTTCAAGCTCATCGATCTACACTCAAGGAGCACTTTGTATTAACAAAATGCAAAGGCACTCATGATGTCTAAAAACATTCATACTGTGTGGTGTTTTCACGCTCAATGTCCATATAAATAACAACCCGCCTGACCCAGGGGGCTTCAGCCACTTCCCCGCACCGCATAACTAACATTTCCAGAAATCTGTAGAATGGAGCTTTAGCTTTCACAGCCCCTGACAGCCCCAGTCATGTTTCTTTCGCACCGTCATGTCTGTAGTTTTTGATGTGCTTCGTAACCTCAGCATGAATTTGTACCGAGTTCCAAGTTGCTTCTTCAAATTGTTTTTATCTCTTCAGATGTATTGTTACTCTAAGCAAATGATGAAAATTTGTTTGATGAAACTTGAGCAATTGATGTTCTTATTCACAAGAGAAATACTTTTTCACAATCAACCCTAACCCGTTCACAGTGTTAAGAGTAAGATCGATGAATTACGAGCTGTCCTCAGAAGTGCGGAATTATTCTAGTAATAGAATCCCCTTCAAGCTGCTCAGCCATTTCGAAGTGGGTTATACAGGAGACTGGGTAAAGTTCTTCAACTCCCAGTCTGGCCGCAACCCATTTCCCGATGAACAGCAGCTACTCTCAAGCATCAGAGAGCACTCTGCAGTACTAACGGAGTGATGAATTACTTATGAAGGCTGATAACGAAGAAAAATTTTGCTTAGTTTGTGTAGCTACAGTTAGCGACCACCGAAAAACCTTCACAACGTATTTTCATCAACTAATCTTTTTTCTGCCATTACCACGTGCCGTCGAATGGAAGAATGATATTTATGATGCATATTGCACAACATTATAATCTTTAATGCAATTTCCTTGAACAATCTGGCAAGTAAACATCCCACAACGCGCTGCGCAGAAAACAACGCGTAACTTCCTTATACAGGTGGCCATCCGAGAGTGTGAAAATACATCTTACACTTGACGAATTCCACCCATCACAAACCTACAGTTTTCTATTATGTGCTATATATAAATAAAGAACGCGTAACCTCTTTAGCTTCAATTATGATGAATACGAACAAGATTGTACGCTCATCAACTTTCCTGAGTTTACGGCTTTTCTCACACGAGGTTCATTTATACCCCGTTAACTTCGACCAGCTCAGGAGAATATGTGTGCTCTCAGTGAAGTTCTTAAGTAATGTAGAATTTTTTTTCCGCAACTTGTCGGTATTTCATCTAATTCAGCAAAGTTTTCTGCTACTTCTTCAAGAACATAGTTACCGTCTGTACCTGAGAACTTTTGCTTTTGCACAAGTTATCAAAAATTCAAAAATTATTTTTCGATTGATAATGGAGCAGAGCTTACTTATAACATGAAGGATCGAAAAACATTCGCGATGTAATTATCTAGGAAATTTATGATAGTTTAAGAATCCCTGAGTAACATATGTACTATAAAAGAAGACATTTGACAGAACATTTGTTATTACTCGTACACAATTATCAAGGAAACAATTTAGATCTGGTATTTGAGCACTTTGATTATTCGTGCAGGATGAACACGGGTGAGTGGGCAATGTGAAATTGTAAATTTATTTGATACAAGATTTTAAGCCCTTATAAGAAAGAAGAACTCTCGCAATAACAACAGAAATTTCCGTACAAATTCGTACGCTAGGAGTCAAAACAGCACCTGAGGAATCCGGTGCGACATGCTAGGAATCTCACACTTTGAGGTGACGCACTTCAGAAAGGTCACTTCTGAGCATCTGGATGACGACCTTTAAAGTAAAAGTTTTCAATGTGCGGAGCTACGTTTTTACCGACTCATTTCATCAGATATTCCCGTTCTATTTTTTAATTCTATTGCCGTTTTGACACCGGATATCCATGTTTTTCATGTGCTTAATAGCATGTAAAGAGTTAGAAGGAATGTTTCGAGCAATAAATTCCATAAATCACGAAAAAAATTAGGCTATTGGCGCGCGTAGAATAACTTTGCCTTCAACAGTAGATGCAAATACTAAACCAAAGCTTGTCTCTCATGAATCTTGTAATAGAAACACCATGTCAACATTAGAAAAGACCTAGGCAAATAAATGAGTTAAGCCAGCAGGTGCTCACGAATTTCTGACTGAGCAGCTGTCCGACGGTCCATTTAGGCCAACGTTCATGCATCTTCTGCAGCCCGAAAGCAGAGTTCACAAGAGCTCGTTTCCCTGACAAGCAGGAGTGAGAGCTTCGAGTGCCAGTCTTCAGGAAATAGCACGAGAAAAATTGATGGCAAGGCTCGAAAGAAAATAAACTTTTTTCAACTTATCTCTCGACAGTACAATTCAATGTGAGTGAGAACGGCGAACTTAGTTTACGAAAAGAAAAAGAGAATGAGTGTTTTCGTGAGCGAGCTGCCGTTTTAAAGAATTGTTCTATCTCAGCCCTACAGATTGGATTTGTGGATGAGTTTCTCAGACAATGTTTTATTCGGTTACCAGTTACTGGTAGAGAACAGATCAATGACCTGGCTCTGAGTACTTAATTCATCTTTTATTTCACGGGAGACGCTCAGTTTATTGATCTCCATGGACCAAGTAAAACATAAACAGAAGTAAAGTCTTCATTGTAGTCATTGAGAGATCGAAGATTTCTAATTTAATGCACAGTGAAATATTTGAAGGACCATAGTCACAAAATACATTTCATTTCTTAATGTACGGCTGACACAGTATTTTTTTAATTATGAAGACGTACATAACTTATCTGTCGAAAAGACGTGAAGACGTACATAACTTGTTTGTAGGCTTCATCATCGTATGAGGCCTAAGGAAGTTCATAATTCCTTTGGAGGCTGCACAACAATACGAACTTTTTTTATCAAAACATGCTACTTCATAAGTGCTACAAAAAGCTCCCTCAAGAAGACATTTTTCATTTCAATGGATTTATTCGGTTGCATTATAAAGAAAAGCGATATACTACTTATACTTTCTGAAGTCACTTAATAAATTTGCCTTCATTGTAGTGCGACACCGTCAAAATCAACGTAATCCATTCGCTTGATATTTGATGCATGTTACACTAAGGTTTAAACATTTGAAATCAGAAACATGTGAGGCCACTAAGACAAGACAACTTAGACAAAACAACTCGCCGACAAACTGCTAGAAGAGTCCGTCTCCTCCTCGTGGAATTAAGGGCCACGTCACAATAGTTCACACTCGCCCTGAGACTCGAGCTACTGTTACCTGCTCATCGAGCAAAAAAATAAATATAATAAGATCAAAGAGCAGTCCATCGTATTTCCACGAATGGTTACTTGATATTGTTCGTGCAGACCTTTGAGGCATTTTGGCCTTTGTGAAATGAGAAGTTAAAGAGGCTTGAACGATGCTATTGATGGAGAGTAGGAGGAATTTTACCAAATCCGGATCTCAATGAAACGATATACTGCCCGGGATTTAGGTTAATTGTGCAAAAATGAAGTTCTTATTAACTACAAAAAAAACTTATGTTGGTCAATGTGTTCAGGTAAAAATAAAGCGTCTATTCTTACGTGATTCAAGTCCCCATAAATTTCTCTTTGAATTTATTCTACAAAAAAGGTACTTAGATATTTTACAGACACCAATGTCTCATTATTCAACACTTTTCAAGACCTCTTAAGAAATTAAAGCGATTTAAATTTTCAAGCCATTAAACGCAACTTTATCTCACATTATTAGTGCTGTTTAATAATAATATTACATTAAATAAGGTATGTCGAACATTAAATTCAAAACCCCATCGTCGTGATACGTTATAAGAATACATTTTTTATTTTTTACTTGGGGGGAGTAGAGTAAAGTGTAAATTTATTGAAATTGCACTGAAATGTATGAAATCAAATTCGACACACATGTGACGTCATTGATTAGAACTTAATTTTTCAACCAAGTGTGCCAGAACAATACTTACTAGAGCATCAATTTTAGAAAGATTCTTAAATAAGCGCCTTGTAAAATTGTCTCATGATTCAAATGTTGACACCGGTCTCAAGTGACATGATCTGTGTTCAGTGCTACTGCCACTGATGGGAATTGAGATATGATTGAGTTTGTGGAGGCTAATGCGTAGTTTTAGCTCATAACAGCATCACAAATGTCTGCTGTATTGCTCCAGCAAACAGAAATGCACACGAGTCACGAGTATTTTTTTATGGAATCTAGTAGAAAATATCTTGGGGATTATCAAACTGTCGATTTCATTAGCTGCTCTCACATGAGCAATGAACTACTGTACTGTGCGAACGTTGTACGCTATCCAGGTTCTAAAATGTGACTAGTGTCGTATTTACAGCAGCACTGAAGTAACGAGTTGAGGCAATATTCAAGTTCCTCTTGGCACGACTGTGCATGAAACCTCACCGGGTCCTAACGAACAACTATCATCAAAATCTCGGTAATAATATTAAGGCAAGATAGTCTAAGTTTAAGTAGGACTAATGGAACGATTTTTAATCTTGAGAGTTTTTCTATGACGCTGCATTATTTCGAAACCATGTGAAGAAATGCATTACAATACTGCCAAACTATGTATTATACAATTTTTTCTCAAAACATTTTGCTTAATATACAACCAAGTAATTTTCTTCAGAGGCTGATGCAAAAATATTCAAAACAGCATCTGCAAACCGAATTGACAGTCATTGAAAATGGAAATGCGTAACGCATGTCTAAAATTTATTCCATTGTATTTTTAGGGAGAAAGACAGCAGCTCCATCGCTTATGCCAGTGGTTCCCAACCTTTTTCAGCTTGTTACCCAATTTAGCATGCGACATTAAGCATGTTACCCATTCACAAAATGTTGTCAACATTAATGTATATATGGCTAAACTGAAACACTAGGGATAATTTCTTTTACTTATGTATTAGTACATTTTGCATCTCTAATGACTTACCAAAGATGTCAAGAGCATCAGTGAGATGGTTGGATCAATGCTTACTTGATTTTCAGGATTCTTAACATTTTTCTATCACCCCTCCATTACCCCCGAAAAATTGCTAAATTACCCCCAGGGGTTAATTTACCCCCAGGCTGGGAACCAATGGCTTATGCCCTTCGCTGCACAGGAAACTAAATGCTGAAATCCTGAGTTGCTTCTTTTGACTTCAGAATAGCGATGAGGGTAGATTGTTTGGGAAGTCTCGCCTTATTAGGGTGGTTGTTGTATCTAAAAATTCGGAAATTGTCAGGTAAATAGCACGAACTACTGACATAAGTTCTTAACTATAACTCACCGAGCAGATGCTAACCAATTCGACGTGAGATCTTTAAGCTTGGTGATGGACAGGTTCTGTGTTGTAGATTCTAGCTCTGATTCTATCACAATTGGTGGCACAGCCGGCGAGGACGGTGTTCGTGGCGAAATTTTGAAATCGTCTTCACTGCCTTCTTCGGTGTTATTGTCTTCATTTCCTGCAGCCTCGAGTAAAGGAGAGTTCAAATCCTTAAAGACACAGTCTTTGTTAGCGGAGTCAGTGTCAGAACATTCAGCTTTATCATCTAAGCTAGGACAATTTTCGACAGTGTTTATTACAGGCTTGGAAGTCGGTGCCGGAAGCGATTCATTTCCTTGAGATACAACAGAATCTTTCCTTGTCTCTTTGTGGGTGATTTCAGCTTTAACATCGCCAGAACAAGCTTGAGATTTCAGCCTTGTTGACTGAGGTGCTGAGTCATCATCGGAGTCTGAATCGTCGCTAGATCGACGACGACGGCAAGCAATAACATTTATTTCTGTGGTGCATTTTGGAAGTGCATCTTTGCCTCCGCTTTCATTGCCACGCTTTTTTCTCGGATTGAATTGATCCTTGTTAGCTGAAATTGCTTTGCTTACTATAGAATTCCTGCGAGTAAATTTCACTATGTTGTCGGATAATTTCGACGCTTTCTCGGAAGGATTAAAATTGCTTGAAACAACGGATGCTGCAGAACTTTTTCTCCTACTTTGAACATCACACGCCAAGGCATCGTCATTGGGCTTTTCCTCTGGTATGACACTCCCTATCAAGGCCCCAGATGTGGTATTTGGTTCTTCAATTGAATTTTTAATCGTACTTGGTTTCGTTACGAGTTCTTGTATTTTGGCCTCTTGACGATTTTCTTCCCTAGATTTAGGCTCAGAAGCTGTTTCTTGATGAGCAGAATTGCTGTCAAAATATGCATGATACTTGTTATCAATTTTGTCGAAACGAATACGAAGACCATTCTGAAGAGTAAATTCATCTTTTGTTGGTGGACGATCATTTACTTCTTTCATAACAGGGAGATGCTTATTTTGTTGCCAGTTTCGGTCACGTGATTTATTTATCTTCGTAACCGATGGCCGATCATGATTTTCGCTTACTTTTTCAGTAAATTTATCTCTCACTGAAGGCTGAATGGAAACTGGATCAGGCAGAGGCGAATGCAATTCCTCGTGAAGTTGTTCCCTCTGGCCCAGAAAAGCGCTTGTGCTGCCATCAGGAGGCGTACAATTAAGGTCATTTCCTCGAAGATCAACAATGATATCCTCCGAAGCAATTTTATTTACATCTGTCATTTCACCTTTTAGAACCCAAGCGTTTCTCTCTTCATCCCACTGAACATTCATTTCGACATCGCCAGAAAATTTGCTAAGTCTACGACCCCGCCTCGGGGAGCCGGAGTATTTCGGTGATTGTGGACTTCGACGAGGCGAGAAAGCGTTCGGGTCGGAAATTCTTTTAGGGGAATTAGGTTCTGGTTTCTGCCTGGATTGCCAAGAGTTCGGAATAGTTTCCAAAGCAGCAACTGTACTCAATCGTCTGTGTTGAGTTCGCGGTGAATGGACTGCGGTGTAATCAACATTGCCGTCGTTCCACTCCCGAGCCACAACACTTTTCCTTCGGTGACGTGGCGATTGTCCAAATTCGGCGGCTCTTTGATCGCCATTATTAGTTTTTTCATAATACTGTTCACTAGTTACACCAAATTCCGACCTTTCATCATCGTTTCGAGGTCTGATTTTGTGGATAGGGCTGGTAGATATGACGGAAACGCTTGCGCGCCTCCTCTGGTGGCTAGATTTTTCTCTACTTGATTCCATCAAAGGATCATCAGCACTCGGGTAAAATTTACTTTTATACCGAAAATTATCAGCTGTTCCAAACTGAGAACAACTCTGCCCGTCAGTATCACGATCCATGTAATATCTTGAGTCTCTATTGGGAGTAGGATATTGCCTTCCATATTGAGGAGCGACGCTGTTTCCCAGCGTCTGATCATACGCACCATAATAGTTCCTCGTGCACAAGTCGATTTCGGCGCGATCATCCGTGAAGTCGCTCGCAATCTCCATAGCATTTTCTCGTCGATCGCAGACTGGCCTAGTGGCACTGAAGAGTCTGTTCTCTGTTGATGGTTGAAGATCGATAAGATTCCTATCAACATTTACCTCGCAGTGAACTTGACTTCCTCGTCTTTTCCTTATATCAGCAGTTAAAGATTCATGACTACTTCGTAGTGGTTCCAGTACCCGCGAAAGTGGGAAAGCCAAAGACTCGCAAGCAGGTTGAGGAGCGCGAGCCGTGAAAGCATAGCCGACACCTGAGAGGTTGTTGCAGCTCGCGCGCCGGCGCGCGTGCTGGTAGCTAGTTTCTTCCAGGTGAGATGGAGGCCAAATTCTACCGTCCATCGTGGTCTTGATATTCATGAATGCCCTGAGAGTCAAAGACCAACTGAGCAATGTGGACGCCTAAAAATCACGAATAAGAGTCTACATTAAACGATGAGGTGGTTTGTGAATAATTTACTAGGTGTAACAAACTTATAGCAGATTCTGAGTACTAATTATTTTCAGAAGAAAATGATACGTAATTCCACTGAAATTCACGCTTGTCTAGGCTGAACAAGGCAAATAAGAATTTGACGTTAAGTTTATGAGTCAGCAGCGGGTTTGTGCAAAGTCCCACACTGAAACAGGTAACGCCTTCAGTTAAGTGACTGAGGAACATCAAACATTTTAGCGCACTTCCGGTGAACGCGGTACAAAGAATACCGCATAAATAATGCGCAGTATTCATACTATTGCACTTCAAATTTAAATGACCTAATCATACTGGCTGCGAACGTCTTGGGTTAAAATATCAAAATTAAAGTCACATGCGACAACGCTCATCGTATTGCACTTCTTGTACAACAACAGCAGATAGAGAGCTAAGATGAATTTGCTCGCCATGATCCATGAGCTTGTGCAGTAATATGAACCCGAGGGCGCTCCGCCTTGGCCACTTGGGACGACACCCTTCACAACGACGGCAGCAGCTGCACTGCCGCCATCGTCGCGCGCTGGCCATGCCACCTGTTTGCCTCCCACTTGTTGCACCGCGTACTTGTTGCTGCTGGACGCCGCCTGCTTCCGGCGCAGGGCATGTGAGCGTTGCGAGTCTTTTGGTAGTCCGGTGCTACCTGGATGTGGAGCTAGGGTACAGCTCGGTGCTACCTGGACGTGGAGTTAGGGTACAGCACGGTGCTACCTGGACGTGGAGCTAGGGTACAGCTCGGTGCTACCTGGATGTCGAGCTAGAGTACAGCACGGTGCTACCTGGACGTGGAGCTAGGGTACAGCACGGTGCTACCTGGATGTGGAGCTAGGGTACAGCACGGTGCTACCTGGATGTGGAGCTAGAGTACACCACGGTGCTACCTGGATGTGGAGCTAGGGTACAGCACGGTGCTACCTGAATGTGGAGCTAGGGTACAGCACGGTGCTACCTGGATGTGGAGCTAGGGTACAGCACGGTGCTACCTGGACGTGGAGCTAGGGTACAGCACGGTGCTACCTGGACGTGGAGCTAGGGTACAGCACGGTGCTACCTGGATGTGGAGCTAGGGTACAGCACGGTGCTACCTGGATGTGGAGCTAGGGTACAGCACGGTGCTACCTGGATGTGGAGCTAGGGTACAGCACGGTGCTACCTGGATGTGGAGCTAGGGTACAGCACGGTGCTACCTGGATGTGGAGCTAGGGTACAGCACGGTGCTACCTGGATGTGGAGCTAGGGTACAGCACGGTGCTACCTGGATGTGGAGCTAGGGTACAGCACGGTGCTACCTGGATGTGGAGCTAGGGTACAGCACGGTGCTACCTGGATGTGGAGCTAGGGTACAGCACGGTGCTACCTGGATGTGGAGCTAGGGTACAGCACGGTGCTACCTGGATGTGGAGCTAGGGTACAGCACGGTGCTACCTGGACGTGGAGCTAGGGTACAGCACGGGGCTACCTGGATGTGGAGCTAGGGTACAGCACGGTGCTACCTGGATGTGGAGCTAGGGTACAGCACGGTGCTACCTGGATGTGGAGCTAGGGTACAGCACGGTGCTACCTGGATGTGGAGCTAGGGTACAGCACGGTGCTACCTGGATGTGGAGCTAGGGTACAGCACGGTGCTACCTGGATGTGGAGCTAGGGTACAGCACGGGGCTACCTGGATGTGGAGCTAGGGTACAGCACGGGGCTACCTGGATGTGGAGCTAGAGTACACCACGGTGCTACCTGGATGTGGAGCGAGGGTACAGTACCGTGCTACCTGGATGTGGAGCTAGGGTACAGCACGGTGCTACCTGGATGTGGAGCTAGGGTACAGCACGGTGCTACCTGGATGTGGAGCTAGGGTACAGCACGGTGCTACCTGGATGTGGAGCTAGGGTACAGCACGGTGCTACCTGGACGTGGAGCTAGAGGACAGCACGGGGCTACCTGGATGTGGAGTTAGAGTAAAAAGCACGATGGTGCCTGAATCTATAGCAAGGCAGTCTTATCAAAAGAATGTGACAGTTCAAGTCAACTGTCGACATGATCTCACACTGATAATCTGCCGTAACTTCAGGTGAAAATCGAACGATTGAGAAGTGAATATCACTAGTAAAATGGCTGGTATGACTCGTTATTTAAATTCACAACCCACTGATTTTGTAACACTTGTTTTTGTAAAAAATCAACTCGTTTAAAATTTTACGGATATATTTAGCTAATGAAATCGGAAAAGAAAAATAGCTCGCGTTTTCTCTGAAGAAATTATTTCCTTCAGAAGAAACCTTTTCCAATAACATAATTAATCATGAGATGTCGGTTATAAACATACAATGAAATTAGATCTGCGAAATTTAACAGTTCTAACAATTTCCCTTCAAAACTGCATGACATTGCAGCCAGGAATTTATTGCCATTGAAGTAATTCAGTATTTCAAAACTTCTTTTGGGGGCAGTCATAAATATCTTGGTGTAATTGTATTGTGATTTCTGGCTCTTTGTACCGGGAGTCCTCCATATATGGCCCCAACTTTTTAATGGATTATATCCACGCTTTAAATGAACATATTTGAATTGTTTTGTTTTCATAATGTAGTAAATTTTGTTTCTTCTTCGAATAATTCAAGTTTTTGAAAATAGTTCAATAAACACTTCACAGTGATCGATTTACTGAAAGAGGTAGAAAAACTAATTGTTCAAAGGATAAGTTATAAAATCAACACAGGCATTCTTCTTCATTTCTCAATACCTACTGTTACAAATAATTTCGCAATGATGTACCCTACATACCACCAAGTATTTAAACTCTCGGAGAGTTTATTAACTTCCTTATTTCATCATTTGAAGACACTTAAAAGCAGCTCACCAACGATCAAAAAATTTTCATCGTATTGGAATATGAAGCAACGAAAAACTGT
The DNA here is from genome assembly GCA_030386875.1 of Morinoia aosen. Lineage (NCBI taxonomy): Eukaryota > Metazoa > Arthropoda > Malacostraca > Amphipoda > Talitridae > Morinoia > Morinoia aosen. The sequence continues at coordinate 54,833,275 of CM059575.1, read as the reverse complement.
GATAAAGTTAGAAGAGCATTTAATTTTCATTCTAATTTTAAAACTGTGCGATACACAGTCTTATCAGGCGAGTTCCATTCAGGGAATTTTTCATTAAGCGCAAGTTAAAAATCCCTGCAACAATAATTACAATCGTACATCTGTAAGAAATGCAGCAGTCCATTTTGTAACTCATGAACGCGTTTTGTGGCATTTCCTCGAGAGAGCCAACGTTCATGACTATGAAAAAGAAGCATAGAATATTCCACATTAAAATTATCACACAACAATTTAAATACTCGACTATAAAGTACAATACCATTTACGTAATTAATCATTCAATCATCAGTGGCAATACATCCGATAAATCATCAGGCAATGCTTTGCTAGCTAAAGCAGACCTATGAATGAAACAGTGAATGAAACAGTGAATAAATTTTACGTGCGGGGCAATTTCCTCTAAAACCGGAGTTTATCCCTAACATCGATGATGTCCCGTCTGCTGCACAGCTTTTTAAATCTTTCCATGCTAGTCCGTGTTTTTGAAGAATTTGTTCTACCTCTGAGGCGTCAGTGTTGCCAAATTATTTTGGTCGTAAAGTGCCAGGTTTTAAACGTAGTTCCCACTGTACGCATCAAAGTCTTGTTTTTTTTCTGTCTTGTCACTTTGCTGACAAATAAAATTCATTGGCCGTTCTACAGGCTCCCATTACTTCGTATTTTTACAAATTATATATGAAGCTGCGCGTTTTGAAAGAAATACAAGTAGTAAACTATTAAATATAACAGTCAAAATTCAACAGGGCCGCTTGGAGCATGACAGCGCCGAATGTTTTGCGCAATATTACAAAATTTCATGTTGAGATAGGTAATAGTACCAAATGTTTTCATGTACCCCCCGAGATTGCAAAATGCACCCCTAGGAGTACAGTGACCCCGGTTGAGAAGCCCTGGTTTACAGCCTCATTTGGAATTACGAAGGCTCATTAAAATTATACAAGGTCAATGCAAGCTTTCTTTCAAATCTAAAATACGGTTGGAAAATTGAAACAGTAAATTATTTTCAACGTGAGATTAGTTGTCCTGTTATAGAAATCAATTTTTACGTGGAGTGCCAGCCCGTGGGTGTGCACGATGTGAGCGGGTGTGCATGACGTGAGCTCTTTTCGGTAGCTCTAGCTTCATGCCGCCTCATTGAGCTCATCTGTTTGTAACACTTCTATAACTACGTATTTCTGTATAATTTATGCAACACCAAATCTGAGTACTTGTACGGTGCTCGCCTATAGGGAGTAACTTTTATTGTTCATCATTCATATAAAAATAGTTTAGCATACCGGTCAACCCCACATGAGGTGGTCAGTTGTAAAGAGGCTCCCCTAATAAAAAGACCTTTTATAGTGTGCTGCATCCATCGGTTGATTTCGTGACCTGAATTTTATTGTGATTGCTTTGCCTGGCTTGCGCTATTTCAGCAGTCTATACTTCGCCTCTCGTGAGCAGTCCCACAAAATTGCACTTTTTACATTCGAGGGTACAAATAACCGTTGATGTACTAATATCACATTAAAATTTTCAAGTAAGGAACAACTTATAATCTCAATCGCGCTACATGCTTTCCGGATTACGATTAGAGTATTATTAGCTAGTTTAAGCCTCCCTATCTTCAACAAATGAGATCCAAAGGCACCATTTAGTATGGAGTAAAGGGAATGCAGAATCTATGCAGAAAGGGCATAGAAACAGTAAGATGAGAAAGAAGATCGTGAAACAAGATCAAAGTTGAAGAAGAAAGTAGTAGGTGTTGAAAAAACAGGACAGCAGTGAACCGAAAAAAAAGGTGGTCCGTAACAAAACAAAAACCTATGTTATTTTAACAAAAAGAAAGCCTACCTAACCTTTAGCTCGGGCCCTCACATTGTCCCTTCCGGATTAGGATTTTGCAGAACACATTACACACTCAGAAATCCAGCGTGAGCTTATAGCGTTCATCATCGCTGCATCGTAGTCAACAGCTTTTTTCAATTTTTTCCCACGAGAGCATTCCTCTCAGAAATTACGCCTCGCACAAAATCAATACCATAGTGACTTTAATTAAACGAAGCCGTGCAATATGTATGAGTAAGTGAATGCTGTTCAATAAATCATGGACCTTCAGAACATGATATTCGAAAATCTGGAATCCTAAAGATTTTTGAGCTAAGAAACATACTGCACGCCTTTGGTATTTGAAACTTCACACAGAAGAAGGGTTTTCTCCTTCATCATATCAAGCTATGCATGTATTAATTAGTTTATGGCTTTCAGGAAGCGTCGCGCGAGTCGACCGTGCTGCAGCGCGCGCGCCGTGTGCAACTGCCGGTCTGGAGGCGTTAACGAAATTTGTGGCCCTTGCATATCACGTCGCTCCACTCAGCAGGTTGGAGTTTTATTCTCTCGCTAGAAATGATGGAAGCTCGAATTCTCGATTTTAACCGAGAAAGGAACTTCCTCTACAACAAAGGTTTTGATCAAACGTTAGAAAATGCGAAAGTGAGTCGATCGCAGGTGACACTTTCGCAGTTCAAACTAGTTTTCTTTGGCTAACTGCGCTCCCCACAAATCGTCGATGGGCTTCCTTTGATGTAGCCCAGCTCATAGCCTATTAATTTCAATGTGGAAAAAGGATGGCGTTACTAAAATTCGTGTTTTATTGCAACGAGTGACCAACAAAGATTGAAATTAGGAACGAGGCCAATAGTACTATATGCAAGGCAGTTATTATTCGAGAAATACAAAGCTTTAAACAACCGATAATAAATAATCTGTAGTCTAAATTAAATATCCTAGAGACAAAAAACGGCAGAAATTATTCACATCATGCATTTTCGGTTAGTTTAAAAATTTTTAAGTATTAAATAAATGAGCCAATTTCCATTTAGCATCTTTACTTTTTGACACGCTTGATACAGCGCTGCACACACGTATTCACTGACTGATAACATTTTTTGTTCGTCACGCAAACGTTCACAATAAGCGCTTTCGTCATGTTTTTATTTCCAAGAATAGAGGTAAAATCAAAAAGAATATTTCTACATACAAAAGAAAAAATCGTTGGATGACGCTATATCCGTCAGGCAGTGAGCAGAGTTTTCTATCACCTCAGAATCTATTCAATTCTAATTACCGTGGCCGAACAATAGCTCGAAGGCGTGCAGTCTTGCGACCATACAGCTCTCTTGATGGTTAACTGCGTTGTTTAGCGCAGACTGCCCGCCGTTGAAGAACCAAAGTATTGGATCTCTACTTAAAGTACCACTTTGGTAAACAGCGGGTGCATGGAGAGGCCGTGTGAACAGCTGCAACAGAATGGCGAGCTTAAGCTTCAACTTGGAAAGGTGACCATGACAGTAGCACCTACTTTATAACTGTCAACCCATATCAGCAGAAAGCAGTCTGACAGAGACTCGAAAAAAATATTACGATGAAGCATGGATTAATTTTAACCCATCTTCATGTGCATAAGATCAGGAATATCCCTCACATCTGTTTCAAGACCATAGTTCATTCTTCACAAGCATCGTAAAGTTGACCGAGATTAGACGAGATGTTAGTTTAATCCTCCCTAACTGCAACAAAGACGTTCCAGAGAAATGAAGGAGGAATGACCATTTAGTATTGAGATAAGGGAACGGGGAATCTTGGCAAAAAGTGCTTAGAAACAGAAAGTTGAGATTAAAGTTCATGAAACAAGATAAATGTTGAAGAGGAAAGAGGTAGGTGCCGAAAAAACAGGACAGCAGTGAGCCGTAAAAAGATAGTCCTTAACATCAGAAAAATATTTTATTTCAATAAAAAGAAGGCCTATTTCTCAGTTCGGGACCGCAAATATAAACAAACAAGTTGAGGTATCTGAATTTATATTATAAGTAGCTGGCACCGTCATTTCAGTAAACTTTTCCGCAAAGTGCTATTTAAGTAATTAAAAAACTCCAACGGGACCCGGAACTTGAATTTCACCTTTACGACAATAGTAGGTCACCGTGCAATGGATACTGTAATATGGCGTTAAAACAGATGTGTTTTAAATTCACGATTAATTGTGTGAAATTAAAACTTAAAATTTTAGCGAAAGGGAGTTGAAAGAGTTTAGGGAAAGAGAAAAAAATTAAGAAGAGAGGCTAAACACTCCTCAATGGGATAAAACTATTGTATATCAATCGGAATCAGCTCTCTCGGAGGGAAAATATGAGGTCTCACACTGAAAGCTAGGTAGGCTTCTATTTATTGCAACAAACTGTGCGTTTGGTTTTGTTGTAGGCCATTTTTTTTCGGTTCAGGACTGGTTTGGTTTTTAGCTCCTCTAACTCTCTTCTCCAGCTTTTATCTTATTTCCTAACCTTCCCTTTCAACTCACTGTTTTCATGCGCATGAGATCCTGTGCGGGAACACACCTTAATTGTACAAGACTTCCGCCTCCCCTAAACTCCATACAATGGTGCCTTCATCCTTCCTCTTTTAACATCTTTGTTGTGGTAAGGGAGGCTGAAACTAATTTATAATTATTTAATTAATAAGGGAAACGGCTTAAGTCTCGCTGAGCGGCGAAGCCGCTCAGCGAGAATGAGAATATCGATTATAATAATGGAATTTGATGCTGATTCCGAATATGCAATTTGTTTTGACCGCTCTCGATTTTTTCGATTTCTTTTATTTTTTTTTTTGGAAAGGCGGCTAGCAACAACTGAGGTGGTGCCCAAAGAATGCCATGTCCGTACAGGTTGGGTGGAACCCGGCCCTATCCGGTACTCAGGTCTTCAAGGCACGGTCTGACCATGTTGGGTCGAGAATGGCAGAGTTCGGATCATGAGGTGGTGCAGGCCAAAAAAAAACATTAAAAATGTATAAAAATTTAAAATTCAAAAAAATCACAAAAAATCGAAAAAATCGAGAGCGGTCAAAACAAATTGCAGATTCGGAATCAGCATCAAATTCCAGTTTTAATCGATATTTTCATTCTCGCTGAGCGGCTTTGCCGCTCAGCGAGACTTGTTCCAGGGAAACTATAGAGTTGTAATTTATAGAAAAGAAAGCGTTAGAGGATGAACGAGAAAATTTCATCTGGCCATCGCTCTGAAAAAGAAATTTAAGAAGGGCAGAAAAGAATACAAAGTAAGAATCCAGATCTAAACACTGTTGCTACAGGTGACTAACTATTCATACTGAGAGCGTGTCATTCCTTTGCTCTGCTTAAAATGATAGAGTGATTTATGGAACAACTTTGAGTCAAATCTGTATTAATTTTTGCCTCTCCCAAAATTGACTGTGAAACTGTGCACCATTTGATCGGATTAGGCACCGAATCTACCTGCGATGGGCTCCCTAGTTCATGAAATTAGCTCAGAAATGGTTCCTGTCACGAAGCCTGCGCAAGCGATAGCACAAGAGAAGGCCCAGTTGAAATTAAAGAAATCTGTTCAACACGTTGACTGTGAGGGTTAAACTGAAGTTTAATATTCAATTCAAATATAAGGTCAAAAGTTGTTACCAATTTTTTAAATGCCAAATATTAACTGGGTCAATTGAACACCATTAATTTTAAAAGAGTGTTAATATTTTAATCGACCCATCGATGGGTCATTTCGCAGCAAGAAAAGGTTAGGCACGACCGATCGATGAGTCGAATCGCAAGCAACGTGATAATTTACATATTTCATTTTTATTTTTCTTTTCAACAATACAGCAGAACATTATAATACCACAGTGTTCATTTTAAATTAAAAAATGTAATATTAATTAAGATCATATCGCCGCTGAGATCGCATACTAAAGAGCACCACCCACCCAAGCCAATGCTATCTTAGTTCAATCTGAACAGAACTGCCTTGAGATCGTGAAATTCATTTTTTTCTACCTTGGATAACCTAAAAGGCCTATCCTAACTTTATGGTATTCTATCATAGCCCTACACACTTACCCTAACCTAACTAATCCTTGCTCATCCAAACCTTATGCCCGCAAACTTATGGAAAAATTCACGTCAACTTTTAGACCTAAATATCTTAATCGACCCTATTTAAACCGACTAATACCTAACCTCAATCAAACTTGCTTCAATTTATATGTAGAGTAACTCAGCCTAACCTATCTCAAGGCTTATAACCTATCCTGAGCTAACGTAACACCTCCTAGCATACAATACCTTTAACCTAACCGAGAATTTTTTTCATATCCAAACGACAGATGACCGTGTAACAGCTGTCAACTTAAAAGAATTAAAGCTGCCAGCGGTTGAGCGACATCGACGTATTGAGTCTTCAAAATTCAGTCCCAGATAGCGTATTGGAAGTTGCATTGTTCACTGTGAGTTGAGTTAAAAACGCGTAAGAAATCACTCACACAAGGGATTATGTCTAGTCATTACACACATATTCATACACACATACCATAATTATGTCCAAATTTCGAATGTGAGGTGCAGATTTTCTCTACAGCATGAATCAATTTTCCGCTGTGAAACTGCTCAAAGCGGGATTGCTGCTAATCCAATTATAGGAAACGTCACGGACAGGGATAGAACTGTAGGTACGTTGGTACGTGGTTTAAGTGAATTGATATTAGATTATTTAAATAAATGAACCACGGACGAAAACGATCCAAAATATCAATCATTATGATGTAGCTCGTTGTCATTTCTTTAGAAATTGTTACTTTCACTGTAAAAATTGTCTTGATAACATGATTGGTTTGATAGACGAGCTTTTCCACAGCGGAGAATGCAAATTATTTTTTCTTGTTAGGTTATTATTAAAAGCAAGAAACTACATAAAACGTTTTTCTTCATGAGTAACTCTTTTTCATGGTAAATATAAAAAACTATGGAGTTTGTAGAGTAAAAGGTAATTTTAAATAATTTGTGAAACTTAAAGCTTATTGAAGTTTTGTGTTTGATTTACTTAGAGTTATAACATATTGCTCCCACACTGAAAGAAATTTTGGCCTCTCTAAGTGTCTCATGGCTGTTCAGGTGTCTCATAGATAGCCAGAACGTCTCAAAAAGAGAGCAGATGTCTCATTGGAAGTGCGACCCCTAGATGAGCGCGTAGTGTCTCAAAATGCTGCCTATCTTTTATTGGCGATGATAATGTAATAACTTAGTCACCCCTCAAATTTGAGTTTAGTTATTCAAGTGTTCAGGAAATGGGATACGGAGGAAATTAAATTTTTGCTACGTGTGTAACTGTTCCTGAAAATTCGCAAATAGGGCTCTTCAGGGGTAGTCAACGCTCTATCGCTACCGTTGTAAGCTGGACGAGAAGTTCAGCTGGTGGCATGGAAAGGTCTTACTGCTGGAGACCATTGTAGCTCGTAGCGCAGCTCTTCAGCGGTTAGAGCAAGTTTTGATGTCACGAGCAGCAGCTATCACGTAGCTCAAGAATCCGTAAGCGAATGAAAGTTCCTTCATGGCGCTGGAAGCGACAACCTTGCTTGGCAGTGCAATGCTACAGTTACTATCCGTAGAGTTTTGTGTGAGACATCAGTTGTAAATGCATCAAACTCAAGCCCAAGTGTCTCATCGATGAGACACTGAAGCACTTTTAGTGAGACACTAGAGCGTCTCTAAATCGGGTCTGGAGACACTGGTATGCATCCTAATCTTGGGTGTCTCATTGATGATGCATCTGCGTGTCTCGGTTTTGGGACAAACGTCAGATGCACCTGGGTGTTTCAAAATAGGGCTATAATTTCTTTCAGTGCATAAGCCACAACTGGCATTTCTCAAAATGTTGCGCTATACAAAAGAGGAGCAAGCAAAAAATGTAGAAATCAACTTCCAGAGTGTTAGGGCAATTATTATAGTACAAAGATGTAAGAAAAACATCTTCGGGATTGAAGAACTCTTGATAAAAACAGCACAAAAGTTCTAGTCATTGAATTTAAAGAAGCGGGTTCCACGCAGACAAACAACGCTGTGGTACACCGCAAACCGTTCGAAATAATGCCTTAATTCTGCTTTATTCGAGCCATTCCTTCTCGGCCTATAACTTGGACGAGGACACATTAAGCTCAGGCAGAAATACCTCGAACGTATCTGCAACGTTTCTCAATCAAAATTTGAAATATCATCCTCGTAAAATTCATCAGACTCGAAAGCTCCAGCTCGCGGACTTTCAAAAGTGGCGAACTTTTGCATGGACATTTCTGCGAATTGCAGAAGATGAATGTTCCATATCAAACATAATCATACTTGATGGAACTCATTCCAACCTTGCTGGTGATGTTAATACGCAGAATTGCAAACTCTCGGCGTTTGAAAGTCCAACAGGAATTTTTCAGCATCCACTAATTCCAGTTTTAATGCTTGTTTTGGTATCAGATTGTCAAGAATCATTTTTCTGTGTTTTTTTTTATCAAAATGCTGGCGGAAATGCAGTGACTGCTGATGGCATCTTGTACAGTCTGATCACTCGAGAATATTTGCACTTGAGCTGAAAAATATGAACATAGAGAAAACGGGGCTCCAACAAGATGGAGCAGCACCTCGTTTAGCAAGAGCTACAATTGTTATGTAAAAAAAATCTACACCGATTCATTTTACTTTATAATGACATTTCATTGCCACCTCGATCTCTAGATTGAAATGCTTGTGATTTCTTCCTCCTTGAATACTTTAAGGAAAGAGTTGACATAAACCAATACTTATGCCTCGCCGCAATTAAAACCCAACATCTTTCAAGAAGTTACCAGTGAAACTCCCGAGTTCTTGGGTAAAGTAATGAATACTGTTATGGAATGGACAAATGTTTGTCTGAACAATAATGGCGTGCATCTAAAAATATCATAATCCACACAAAAAATTTTTTGTCAAAAAAATCCAAATTCTCCCGTATCGTTTTAAATTATCCCGAACTCTTCATGTTTCATAGAAATCATGTTTTCGATTTTCAAAAAGGGGTGACCTTCTCACGGGGCCCTGCAACAATTAGAGAGCATTTTTTCTCTCTTGAACTGTAAACATAGATTCTGTGTTAGTTTCAGCCTCCCTAACCGTAACAAAGGCTTTCCTAATAGAGGAAGGTGGAAGGCACTATTTAGTATGGTCTTGAGGGAACATAGAATCTATGCACAATGTTGATATGAAATAGTAAGTTGAAAGAGAAGTTTATGAAACATGATAAAAGTAAAGAAGAAAGTATAGTAGGTACTAAAAAACATGACAGCAGTATTCGAAATAAGATGTCCGTAACAAAACGAAAAATCTATTCTATTTCAACAACAGGAAGAACCAACTACTCTTTAGTCTCGGACCTCAAATATTTCTCACGGGCCTGGGAGCTCTAATTCCCATAGATACAAACAAAAGTTGAATCCCCCCGAGGGGCTCTTGAACCGTCTCCCATTGACTCCTGTAGTCTATTTGGGCTTTGGAATAATTTAAACAAAAAGTTAATTGTTGAATTCCTTCGTAAGCTTGACATATCGTAGATGATTTGCGGGTAAAAATTTGGAATTTTTATATCACAGGAAAACTTTAAATACCCCATTGAGGCAACATTATGCGAAACTTCACACATTACAATGAAATTAGTTACCAACTTGAAAGTAAAAGTTGAGTTAAAAAACTGTTAACGGAATACGCTAGTGAGGGTTTGATGCTTGAATAGAAAGCGACAAGCTTGTTGGGCCACTCACTGCTGAGGTCACATTCAATTGAACATCTGTACTGCCATGAAACAAACAACTGTACCAGCATATGTCGTGCTGTATACGTACAGGGAGGATGAGGGAACTCGTACTCTTGTATTGATATTTTCGTGCAGCAGCACTGATTCAATCCTTTTTCTAATGAAAAAACCTCAGGAGAACAATTTAATTCATTGCCATTCTGAACGAGGTTTCCAATTTATGCAGAACACTCTCCCCATGTACTTTTACAAGATGTTTGGGAGTAGCACCAAAGATAGAAATGGATATTTTTTCCCCAATCGATGTGGAACAACATGTAAACAAAGCTCGCCAGTGAACAGAAGCTATAAATAACAATAAATATCAAATAGGGGAGGTGAGGAATGCAGCGAATGTAACAAATAAATAATGAAAATACCGAGGGGTTGTTGACTGTGTCAACCTTGAAATACAAAAAGAGTTACAGAGTAAATTTGAAGGTACGTATTTTTTTAACTATATTTATTTCTTCAACCTATTTTCCTTATTTTTACGAATGCACTCATACTCCCAAAAATAACGTTTTACGATCCGAGAAACAGTTCATAGTTTTTAATTTATGTAACCTAACTGACCCGAACCCAATCTACCATTACTCAATCTACCTATCATAATTTAACCTATCCTAACCCAACCGGACCTGCTCTAATCTAGCTTAAACTTGCTTATACTCGTACCGTCTACTACATCCTATTCCAATCTAACCAAACCAATTCATCAATACTATATAATACTACCCATTTAGTGTTTATCTGTTGGTTTGTTCGCTCGTATTGACATATCTCATGGATCATTTATCGGCACTAGAGAAATGAAAAAATAATACTAGCCTTTGAACCTTACATCTGTAACAAGTCGCGTTTGATGAGCAGATCCGTGGGACAGTCTTCACTATCATATATGCATGAATACAATATTTAAATACCGCGCACTGATAACGTGAATACTTCAATTAAAGATAAGCATGGGGAAATTTTAGGAGGTAGTAAATAGAATAATTATTTTACACTAAATTTACTTAATTGATTGATATCGAATGACGAGCAGGTTGTTATAGAAGAAAATAAAACACTTCTATGTGTTTGAGCCGTCAAAAATGACACCGTTATTCTTCAGTTAATGCTACAGCTCATTCGTACAATATGTTCTTAAATATATGTTTGAAGATTACATTAGATTAGTCGTTAGTTATAGCCTCCCTACCTGCAGCAACAAATGAGATCCAAAGAGAAGAAGGAGGAAGGCACCATTTAGTACGGAGTTAAGGAATCGCGGAATCTACGCAGAAAGGGCATAGAAACAGTAATTGGACTCATTATATTATATTTTTATTATGCGCTAATTGGACCTCATCATATTATGTTTTCCAAGTGTGACGAGCACACGAATGGACGAGGCTTTAATTATAGTATAGATAGATATGTGACTATGAGCGTTAAAGAACACAAATTTCAGAACGTTTTCCACTAGTGAGTTAATTCACATCAGCTAAATAAGTAGAAAAATTTTCAGAGCAATTTCAAAAAGTACGAGTTGATTATAATTAGCTTTAGCCTCCCTCATCACAATAATGATATTCAAAGAAAGAAAGGATTATGGTACTATTTAGTATGGAGTTAAGAGAACGTGGAATCTAGGCACGAGGTGTGTTGCCGCACTGGATCCCCTGCGAATAGAAACAGAAGTTGAAAAGGATGATTAGGAAACTAGATAATAGCTGAGGAAGAAAGTCAGAGGTGCTGAAAAACAGGATAACAGTGAACCAAAAATAGGTGGTCCTTAACAAACAAAGACATTTTATTTCAACAAGAAGAAGCCCTACCTAGCTCTCAGCTCGGGCCCCCACATTTTCCTCCTGGGGACTCTAGTTCCCATAGATATAATAATTGAATCCCCCTGAGTGGGGAAATTCGGATATCATTCGCGTTGTTGCGAGCAGAGTTATAAGAAAAGCACGCTACCTCTATGTATTGGTTTTGTTTTAAAATAACTAATTGATCTACTTAGGTTTAGAAAAAACACAGACGACAAAATCAACACGTTTGCTTCTCGCGACACGACTTCAGCCAGGAGGCGATGTCAAGCCAATAAGGCATCATCGCAGAGATTCAGCGCAGTAAATAATAATGATCCTAATTTCTTTCGCTCGTCAATACCGAGCTCTAGCGGAAATACGAGCCTTTCACGATCTGTGCGGCATTAAATGAGAAAGCAAGTCCAGCTCCTGGGAGCGAGGCCCCTTTTTATAGCTCGCTAATAGACCTGGAGCTGCCTGTAGCTGCTCTTTGTATCTGACAATTTTTATAGTAAAGGCACTCGTCCATCTGTACAACCCTCTTCTTTTAGTCCTCATATGTATAAACTATACGAGTTATATCTCGCTGAAGGAGGATAAAAGGAGGTAGTTCTTTTGCTAGCTTCATAAAAATTGACAGGCTCTCCTGCTCTCAAAAAGGAGCGATGCTAGAAATGGACGGTGGGATGAAGAAACGCTCCATTCTAATGTTAACTACCGTCATTGTCATTTTAATATCACTGTTTATGGTTCTCACTTAAATTTTATTTTTATGCGAACATGCATGGTGGTGTATTACTAAGAGAACTTCAGTTTCGATACTATTATGTTATTGAACAACACAAAGATTTCTCCGTGCGCAAAAGAAATCACTTCATTTCGTAGCTTGTGCTTGCACAATTCTTCGCAGAGAGGAAGTAACTTCTTTTCCATTTTGGAATTCAGAAATGCACTACCTGACATTTCAGACTCTGTATCCATTTCAACGAGCGCTGAATAGCAGAAAATTAGAGAGCTTAGCGCACTGGACATGGTATCATCATATTTCTTATCTGAAAAATCCCTTTTTCTCTTATTAATTTCGGGTATAATTATAGTTGGTACAACTCCTAAATGGAACACGTAAATTATTTCCAATAAATTTGCTAAATATTTTTTCCGCTCAGTCGGTAATCTACAATGATGTTTACCGTGTTTTGTATTGAAATTCTGCTGTGTTTAATAATGAAGACGAGCCTCGAATATCTTATAAGGGCGTTTCCGTACCACGTTGATATCTTATAGCTATACATCCATGAAAGTTATTTGAAGCTGTAGGAGATTTTTGAATTGAAAAATTAGCCTATTTAAGGAATCTTCGGATTTTTTCTCGAAAATTGTGCTACGTTTAATTTGGATGAACTGTTGGAACTCTGACGCTGCTTGCATAACAGTTCTTAACTAATTTTGGAAAACGTAATATTTTTATGTTCAAAAAATGTTTTCGTGCTAAAGACCACAAAACAAGTTTTCCTACTACGACAAGAAACATCATGAGAGCCTCACAAAAGCAAAACGGAAACGTTTTCAAACTTTTTCAAGAGCCCAATAAATGAACGTCTTAAAAATGCAGAGAAAATTCTTCAACAATTTTGAATGGTTTCAGACATTCGATGATTCTTTGAGGACTCGCATCTAAAGTAGACCGAAAATGAGACGCCCTCCAAACAATTACTTTAGACATGGCACCGGAAAAACCCAAACTGCAGCAAGTATACAAAATATCGAACAAATTCCGTGAAAACTTATTGGAATCTACCAGGCTCAAATGTTGCGTCATATTTTCAACTACTCTGTATACGCACATGGATTTTGGAACACTGAAGTACGCATTTACAATATAGTCCGAATGCCTGAGTTCTCGAAATTTATATGAATTGTTGCTGTTTCATAACACTCGTTCGATTTATACTGAAGTTGAACAGAAAAATCAATACATAGTTCTTAGTTTGTGAAAAATTTGAACATTAGTGAGTAATTTTTCTTCATTCCTTAATGTATAGCATTATGATTTTATAAAAAAAAGTCTTTGTGAACAACTACTGATATATTAGACATTTCAATTGAATACTTCAAAGTCTAAATAATTTTAGATCTTACGCTAAAGTATTATTAAATTAATTCTTTACATATCAGAAAAATATAATCTTTTATTTTGATTTAGAATTGTAGATCATTTTGTCCAAAAAACTAATATAACCTTAAGCTCGATATTACTATTGTTATGAGTAATTGTTATTTGTTAAGAGCGTTTTCCCATTATTTGTAAAAGAAAAAAGATTCATTCATATAATAATATTAGCAGCAAATCGAGCAAAAATTGAATATTCTCGCCTTCTATTTGACGTGCCTCTATTTTGGATGAGGCGCTTCAAAATAGACCTGCAAAAGTTATGAAAAACTTATGGTGAAATTTGACCCGCTTTGCAGTGAGATTGCTTATAGATCTTCCAAACTTCGGTGTGACACCTTCTACTCTTCATGGTCGATCAGATACTTTAATAGAAAGCATTCAGACCTGGTGATGGAGTGCATTCTCCCGTTGATGTGAATTGGGAACATGTGATGCCAACCCCTCACGTGTTGTTATCTTTGCTTTATGAGAGGGTGGCGAGACTTGCTTCAAAATTTTGCGGTCTAAGCTAATAAAGGTTACTAGAAAATGAAAATTCTGAATCTTCGTGGTATATTTTGATGCTTTTATCGACAAAAATGAGAACACTTCTTCCTATTTCAGTTATGGTTGCCCACACTACCGGAGCCGTGCTTTGTTTTAAGGTGACCGTACTCGGATTAATATAGCCAAATTTTAACTAAAACCCATCATACTGAGGGTTGTATTTATGTTGCGCACGTCAAATTTCTTCAAAACGCTGAAGTCGTTGTTGAGGTGTGTGCCTTAATTGTTGCTTGCGATAATGCAGAGTTCTAGCTCTTGCTTCGTGTTTCTTCAATGTGCTCGAAGTTTCTCCGCTGCTTCTTTTTTTGTTAGAATGGGGTGGTCTTCATGTGGTGGAATTCTGAAAGATTTCTTTTCGTCTCTTTGAAGGATCTTCCTTGTTGACTACACCACCAGGTTTGATGTACTGGTAGTGTGAGGACAACTTCGTCAGGGCCTATTTGTTGCTATTCCTGTCTCTTTGAGTAACTTTCATGTTCCCCCAGAAAAAATCTGTTTAATCTTAATAACGGCGAAATTTTTGTTTGAGATTTCCCTGCCTTATGTTAATTTGCTGTTACCGTTACTTTATTCAAATTTTCAGCGATTGTGGACGATTTTATACCAGAAAAATTAACCCTTTAATGACTTAGCAAGTAATGCTTGGCAATAGTGAAATATTATAATTTATAAATGAGTGTAACGACAAATACAGAAGACTCAGTAATTAATAAATCTTGAACTATTGCTGAGTCAAACGGTAACCGAGACATCATAGTTAGGCTCCGCTGGAAATTGACTCCCTAACACAGCAACCAATAAGGCTCTAATGCAAAACTGTTCTGGCTACCATTCTTCACGCACAAATAATGAAAGTGGATGAAGTGTAAAAGCGTACATACACATTCTAATGCCATAGCAAAGGCAGCTGTGAATTATAATTCGTAAGAGACACTGAATCTCTCTATAACTGTTGAGAAACGCTAGAGGTGTTCTTCTAAGCGCATTTTTAGAGTCGAACTCTTTGTTGGTCATGCTTTTTGAGTGAGCTCAACTACAATACTACATCACAATTCAATATTTTGTAAAAATTGTGTCAATTTCAACTCTAATCTCGGGCATGAAAACTGCAAGTAATGTTAAATTTTTTTAACAGTGCAACACACTAATTTCTTGCATTTAATAATCTTGAGGTTTACACCTATGTCTCAGTTTCTGTAAATAATATGTTCATGAAAGTAAAAAATGGTTTCTTCACACAAATATCTCCACTTGGTGTGTACTTGGTGTCTAGTTCTTCGAACATTTCAATGCTAGTGTACACTGCAGACTAAATCTTCACGAATGCGTCCATACCTTCATATCCAGGCGTGTTCACACAAATCGAGACCTCACAGTTGTGGTCGGAGATTCAGCGCCATTTGTGATATATCGAAGGGGTGAAATTAAGTTAGCTCCAATCTATCATTGAATTTCTCAGGCATTTAAAACTTCTAGAAAATATACCGTAAAGTGAATCTTTTATGTCATTTAAGTGTCTACAAAAATTCAGTTTACTCGGATTGTTTCAGGCGCGACAGAAAATAGAAGCGTAGTCGGTCTCGTTTGGGTCTGTCACAGCCAATGCCATCAGATAAGATAATTCAAACGAAAGAAATATTGAGCTCAGACATTTAATGCAATATCAGTTGGTCGGTCTTCGCTTTGTCACTTGAGCACATGCGTTACATGAGGTAGGGCTTTTTCGTACCATTTTCTTTTTCGAATGGATCCTCATATCAACAATCATCAGCTCACAGCAAAAGTGTAGCACTGCTACAAAAAAACAGAAAAACGCTCAAAATTGGAGACTAAAGCTGTAATATGCCTAAGCAACAGCACCGATCTTTCAAGCGCTTCCCCATATTAATACGCATATGTATATGTACGTACGATAGAAATTTTTGATCACACTCACATTATCTCAAAACGTGTTTCGATTTTCGAAAACGTTTCATGTTGGATAACCAAGAAAATGAAAACTGTGTAAAGGAATGTGACTGTACGCAAATCATATGCTCCAATGATAAAGTCGAGAGCCTAACCCAACTGACATTGCAAGAAAATGCACGAGAACAAAATTTTCTCAGCTCAAATTGTCTATTCTTATTAAACAGTCTAACGCTGTGCCACAACAAGTTCGACAACACGTCTATTTATAGTCGTATTAAAAATTAGATATATTTTTATGCTGTCATAATTTATAGAAGACTCATTACCCAAAAATTATCATTGCGAGTCAAAGAATTTCAGAATATAGTCTGCCTCGTTTAACAGGAAAGCAGCGGTAGAATGGAACTAACTGAATTTTGCAGGTCGATTCATCACAAATGTCCCAACATCTCCGACCTCTCCTTTGGCGATGCAATTTGTATGAGCAGGCGTAAAAACTGACATGAAAAGCATTGGTGTTAGAAAGAATCGAAAAACAATCCAATTATCGTCAACAGTAACGATTTTCGTAACTGTCGCGCGAATAAGGAAAGTCTTTGAGAGTCGTTTAAAATTTCCAGTTACAGCAGATGTTGGGGAAAAGTTAACTCGGTGTAAGTATTTAATGTAATTCGGAAATAGGGTTTTGAATTTTTAAAGCTCTATTCTTCTGTTGTAGCTAGTAGAACTTCCTCATTCAAGGGAGTGATTTTTCCTAAATATCTCAGAATAGATTGCATGTGTGAACTCGCACTTTTAAATTTTCCATGATTTATTTAAATCTAACCATTGAAGTTCGGGCAAAAAAGTTAAAAAATAGAAGTCTCTAAATGCAAACAAACTTTCATAAAAATCCTTCTCGTAGAAAACTCTGAAGTGTTTGATCGAGCAGCAATGCGCTAAATCAAACGAACTCCAAGGAACTCGCTCAGCCTGAGCATATTTGCTCGGGTAGCCCAATTTTTCAAATGCTCGCCATGGAAGACATCTGTTTTGAAAGACATTTCTGCCGATTTTCTGTTGCGACTGTTCAGCGAATTAAGCCTTCAATTGAGGTTTCTCGTGATGAAAGTGACTCAGAGCAACAATCTCTAATTTTTTACTGTAGAAGTTTGAACCATAGTTCACTATACTACAACTGGGTGACAAAAATTAGCCGTCTAGCTAAAGGTTTTTAATTCACTGATTGATGTATATTCAAAAAGTTAAGAGTATAACAAACGAATCCTAATATGTAATAGTATATTCAGTCGATTTCGAAGTAGCTTCCCTTTGCGCACTAACTAAATTCTAACGTGCAGCTCTGGCGTCTAGAGTTGACCACTTGATCAGCGCCGATTTCCATCGGCTTGAGAACCAAAGAGTAGGGCGGGCATTCTGCAGACGAGATGAAAAACTGAAATTGGCCATTGCAACAGTCTTGAGTGCTTTTCGTTTTGTGGGCTGGCGCTGAGTGCTGCTGAAAATATCCTTTCTGTTCCGCAGAAATGCCATTGAGCCTACTGCAGTACATCGGCTTCGAAAATGCCAGTACGGTACATTTTTGCTGATTTTGATTCTTCGATCGCCAAAAATAAGGGTGTTTTGCTGCTGATACACATTTTTACTGAATCGAGGTCGGTGGCGAATTTTAACGGTGTTCGTCAAATGCCAAAGTGCGTACTAGTTCCAGTATTCTGATGGTAGTGCGCTTGCTCCACGGTTAACAGCCTTACGTCTGTGGAGAGAATGCGCTCCCTTGCCGACCTGCAGTCCGACCCTTGAGTTGGCGGCATCGTTGGAGCTGAACTTTTTGTAGCGTGTTGGGTTTGGATCCGAGTTCTTTTTAAGTCATTGGTCGAACAGATTTGCTGTCGATTCGCCTCTCACGAGCGATTATTCTCTGGATGCGATTAATTTTCGGTCAACTCGCTTTTTGAAGAACTCGTTTCCGTACGTGATGCCGAAAAGCGCTCTTCTTCATCTACGATGATCATCATTGTTAAGAAGGTCTTCATATCGCTTTCATGCATCCGAAACCATCGTTTTAGAAACACCAAGTAAGCGAACATTTTTACATACGAGTTTTCCTTTCCGAAACGCTTACAAAATTCCAACTTCATTTGGCATTCTAAAACCTCGCATACTAGATTGTCATCACCCTGGAAACCATAAACAGATACAGTAATGAAGCGAATGTGTTGGAAAACATAATTAAGCCACCGTGCAATACATTCGAGGTAGGATGCGCTAAACTTTGTGCAAGATATTTTTGTCACTTTTTATACGTATACTCGACCGTACATACAGTAGTACAACAGAACGGTCACGCGTAGGTCTGTCCTTTCAAGTCAAGTTATTTTCAGTCTGATAATAAAACTTAAAATAATTTAATCCATGGAATTCAAACAACCAAACACTTTAAATAATAGTACAAAGGTACATTTAATGATTCTATTTCTCGCTGAACAAAAATTTGTTGTGCAGATCCGTTGAAATTTAGGATGATATTCTGCTGTAGTATGTGAGCACACGCAATAGATATTAGCAAGCAAAAGGAGTGAATCGGAATCAAATTTTACTTCTTTGACTAAAGAAGCCGTGAACGCTATATTAAGCTACTCGCACCAATATTGCGTGAGTAGTTGCTAAGACAGAGTAAATTAGTACAGCACGAGCAGCCATAAGTCTGAGCAACAGTGTTCCAGTGGCTTCAATTGAATTTTTGCGATCGTGGGTCAAAAAATATTTATCGTAGACGTAAAATTAGAGTCGATTGCTATAAAGTGTATGGAAAGTCTCTCGTTAACAGATCATAGAAACTTGTGGCCTACATATTTTGGTTGCATTGTAGCTAAGGAATTTATAGTTGACCTTGGTGATTGATGAGAATGCTTTTTTTCACCAATTTTTAAGTTCAAGGTCCGTTAGCATTGTCTTATGCCGACCTACGTGTTAATCGAATAAAAATGTTTGATCGATAACCTTATGATTAACCCTTCAGCATCTGAATTTCTGTACTCGTTTTTCCGTAGTTTTAAAACTTCAAAAGTTATTACAAACGCTCAATGGCTTCCTTTAACTGGTCATTTTCAAGCTTGAAACACTTTTTTGGAACATGAGCGCCTTCTGACCTTAACTTTTCTTTATATTTTTAAAATCGCTTTGCACTAAAACACTTTAAATTACCATTATCTCTCAGTGCTCTACTTATTACATCAAATCCTCATATGAAAATGTGTTCATGTGTTAGTCAGAGGTGCTGAAAAACAGGACAGTAGTGAACCGAAGAGAGGTGGTCCTTAACATAACAAAACACATTTTATTTCAACAAAAAAAAGGCCTACCTAACTCTCAGCTCGGGCCCTCACACTTTTCCCCTGGGAGCGCTAATTCCCATAGATAGAATAGTTGTATCCCCCTGAGGTTTCGCGTGTTCCAGTGACCGGAGTAATAGAGTAGTGCAGAATTCGTTATTAGACTGGCCTGGCATCGAGTTGTCACCGATATCAGACTGAGGCGAGAACTACAAAGCGGAAGAGAATTTCAAACGACGCATTTGGGTACACAATTGAGGAAAAAATATGATGACTGTTTATAGAATTGGATTCTAAAGTAGCAAAGGATTAAATAATAATGATCGTTTGACCCGAATGTGTCACTTCCTAAAGGCCGTGCTGAAAGACGTGCAGTATATATGACAGGAGGCCGCACTATATATAGGAGAGCTCATGCACTGAGAAAGCATCCCGGGCGCTAGCGTCGTGGTCTCAATTCGCCTCTGGGGAAAATGAGCGACACCAACAAATGACCCAGATTATACCTCTCTATGTAACAAAATAAAGTCTCATTTGTTTAGAAGACCTCGCAGATTAGTAGGAAACATTATCAAACAACACGAGAGATAATCTGTACGTACGGAATCCTCATACATCATAACATTAAAAACAGTATCAAACCGTATACCGTCGCTGCCACGCACTGAGCGGTGACTGCAGAGAATCCACCTTTGTAGAGATTGAACTCAAGCGTACAAGTTGCCAAACTTATTTGAACATGTTGGCTGTCATCAAGGCATGTGACAGTAAAACGGCCTATACACGTAAAATTACCAACAAACGAGGGATTTTTGCAGTGTATTTCTCTATAACAAATTTCATTAAATCATTCAAAGCATATTAATTTTGCGCCAGAAATGGCCGTACGGTGCATTTATAAAGTGTCTGAACATTTCAAAAAATTATTTTTACGTTCGTAATTTACGACTTATTAATGATATAATAATAAACTTTGAGACAATATTTATAATGCATTCATAAGCGTGTATATAAATTTTGGAGAACACATTTGCAACAAAACTAAAGTTATCATAAAATCCCCCCAACAACATGAACAAAAAGTAACCGGACAGTGGTATAAAGCTGCATTAACATTTGAAAATCAATTCTAAGATTTTATTAGGGTAACAAAACTCATCATATGTGTGACTCAATTATATTTCAGAATGTAATACCATGTACCACAGGATAAAATTTCAGCTATATTCAACATTTTATAAAATTTGATACTTCAGTATTTCGCTTGCCTTCAATGCTAACAGAGAGCAGCTCTTTTATGATGTGAAATGCAAAATGTTTCAAAAATACAATTGTAACAACTCAATCAGAAACAAATGGAAGCAATTGAATCTGCCATGGTCAAAACTTGATACTGTGGCGCTTAGAAATTATGCCAGCACAATCAATCGTTTTCAAATCGGCCGACCGGCCAAAGTTGTCAAGAAAGAAATAGAAAAGTTAGTACAAACAGGAAATTGTCAAACAAGTCCTTGAGCTCCCTAAATACAATCGTAAGAATATTCAAGATCAAGTGTACAAATCAGGTGTGCTAGTCTCTCCACAGTGTCCAAAATCTGTCACAGGGCTGACTTGAAAGGGCGCCGTTTACGTAAGATACCATTATTGAAACCTTTACGCCTCAAAGGCCGTTTGAAATTTGTTAGAGAAAACGTAGAGAAACCTTCTAATTATTAGAGTAGCATATCATGGTGAAACGTGAAACGAACAAAGGTCAAGTTTTCGGCGAAAATTATACAAAACTCGGTTTCAACTAAACTGGAGGAAGAAATGACCCCAAGAATACCGACCCGACCGTCAAGCACGGAGGTTTACTAATGCTATGAGGCTCAATTAGTGCAGCTGGTGTTGAAAGTCTTCAAAGCTGTAATGAATTAGAAAGAAATTAGGCTTCTTGGAACTCTTAGAATTTGTTTCCAGATAGACGCAGTGATACTGGGTATAAGAGGCGGTTGGATCTTACCATACGATCGAGATCCCAAGAATACAATAAAGATTGTGATCAACTGGTTTCAAAACACAAAAATTATGTTGGACTGACCGTCTTACTCAGTGGAACTCAATCTGATTGATAGTCTTCTATGTTACTTTAAAACTCAGATTTGCCATAGCAAGCAAATAAATCGGTGGAATTAGAATCAGTCTGTTGTGAAGCATAGTTCATGTTCACTCCTAAATAGTATTTCAACTCAGAAAAAAATTGTAAAAATCTCTGGATACATGCAATCAATGTGAAAAACCATTCTATTCACTACTGATTGGAAATTTCAAACGGTTCGTTTACTCTTTCGTTTTCTCATTCTGGATATTTTGTAATAGTTCTTAATTTTTTTTTGTTTTAAATGTGTTATAAGTTTGTATACATGCGAATGATTACGTCTTGTCTTCGAATTCCACTTTCAAATCTTCTATAGTGCATTAATTATAAACGAAAATATTTCTCGAAGCTTCCGAACACTTTCTGATCGCCGTGCATGTATAACAAGTTACGTAAATTTCTCTTCGAAACCTATATATAGGATGCAGGAAGTGTTTATACTAATGCAGCGAAACTTTGAAATTGTGAGCGGTGACTGTTTGTTCTCCGAATAAAGAATCGCAAATGATCACATTCCCGTATTACAACGGAAATCAAGTCACTTCTGCGTTATACGAAAGTAAAAATTACCGTAATTTTTGCTGTCTTTGCGGTGACAATTTTAGAGCATAAAATTTTATTCCTGAAATATTATATAAAGATCAGATTAGAAGTTAGTTTAAGCCTCCCTACGCTAAAAAAAAGTGTTCCGATGAGAGGAAGGAGGAAATCATCATTTAGTATGGAGATAGGGAACGCGGAATCTATACAGAAGGGGTATAGAAACAGTAAGTTGAGAAAGAAGTTCAAGAAGTAGT
This sequence comes from Morinoia aosen, assembly GCA_030386875.1. Lineage (NCBI taxonomy): Eukaryota > Metazoa > Arthropoda > Malacostraca > Amphipoda > Talitridae > Morinoia > Morinoia aosen. Next base: position 54,810,897 of record CM059575.1, on the reverse strand, counting down.
AGGTACTGAAAAACAGGACAGTAGTAAACCGAAAAAAGGTGGTCCTTAACATAACAAAATATATTTTATTTCAACAAAAAGAAGCCCTACCTAACTCTCAGCTCGGGTCCTCACACATTTCCCCCTGGGAGTGCTAATTCCCATAGATACAATAGTTTTATCCCCCTGAGGGAAGTTAAATAAAGAGTGTTTTCCTAGTAGATAGAAGTAGAAGACTTCTACCTCGGAGTCTCAATTTCTTCCTGGCAGAAAGCAGCAATTTTGTACTCACACGAAGAAGCCTTGATTCACTATCAGAATTCGAAACAATGCGAACCGGATCAATGTTCTGGTATTCGGTAATTGAATATCTTGAATTGAATGAACATAGCATTGAAATATGAAATTGTCACTTGCAAGAATACATAGCAACGAACTCCAGATTTCTCGCGTATGATCGAGTGAAATAATTTTCGTAAAGTCAAATTAAAATACTTTTATAGATGTATATTTTAGTACATAAGAAGCAAAATTTGAATTCAACTTTGTTGGCCTTTTCTTTTAGCAACAACTTATTACCATCCGAATGGTGCTGCAGTTCTCGAAGTAAGTGATGAGCGGAAAGAGTAAAATCCGGAGAATTATGTCCGGAGAATTATCTTCCAAAAAACGAGCTTTGATGGGGATCACAAACTATAAATGGACGTTGATCGCTGGGACTCAAACCTGTAACTTTCTTTCCAAGGATGGTTTCAGCCAGCAAAGTTCGTAAATATTGAGATGTGTTGTAGTTGTTAACTGTCAAACAGTTCGTAAAATAAAATTCATTTGTATCAAACCAAAATCCCAACATTCAAACTTTGCGAGCTGAGGAAATTAAGACCAAGTACGGGCGATAAGATCCTAAAATTTGATGAAAATTTTACAGATGACCCTCAACAGAACAATTCTACCGTAACGTGTATTTTGAGAAGCTCTCGATGCTTCGACACACGGACACGATTGCTATTCGAAGACGTTGACGACAAAGGCACCAACTTGCTCTGTCTACCGTGACACACTCGCTCTACATTTGCTAATCGCACTTTTCTTGCACACGCCGAGGAAATAGCGTTACTTCATTCACAAATTCTGTGATGCATGCCTCTCATTTTTGGCTCGCACTACTCTTTATATTCTGAGTTGGCTGGCGCAATTGCTCTCGGAGGCTCCCGGCTAGCGCTTTGATGACAGTTTCTTTGCTCTGATGCCAGCCGTTCGTGTGGGCGAAGAGGGAAGCGCCAGCAAATCTCAGCTTCTCAAGCACACCTGCAACATCTCAGAATTTGCTATTTAGAACCACCCGAAATCGATTTAGGAATTTTTAGTTAGTAATTATTGTTATCATGAACCAACGAAGATGAAATATTTCTGTCAATGCTGTAATTTTTACAATACATCATGCTTGAGTGATACCGTATAAAATTCTAATCACCTCGATATGACAAATATAAGTCAAAAACTTATGTTATATCAGACTGAATTTTTTGAAAATAAAATGCGCAGCAATTACAAAATTGACGAACGCGTCTTTAAAAACATTGTCAAAACTTTCGTTAAGCCCACAGATCCAGAGATGGCCATCAAAGTTTGTGTGTATTATAAATATCGCAAAATTAGTGACCTATTATGAAACCATATTTCCAGTCTCTCTCGATAAATGTTACATTGGCATGACTAGGATGACCCTGAAGCAAAGATTAACTGTGCATCAATATCAAGGTTCCATTTCTAATCATTTTCGTGTTGAGTATAGTTGTAAGCCCTTAAATGAAGAATTGTACACAAAACAAAAATTTCGTGTAAGGCTGTGAAAAAAGAGCTCATTCAAAAAATAGAAGCATTGCATATTCATAAACTTAAATCTATCCTCAACGAAAATACAAATTATTTTTTTACTCTAAAATTGTTCGATAGGACTGTGGCTTAGATGTTAGGAATCTCCGTTCGATCGTTCATTTTGCCTGTATCTCTACAGTGCGGTTAACATACATCTGGTGTAAAATGACAACTAGTCTTTTGTAATTTTAATTTTGTAATACAAAATTGCTCCTATCTAGTCTTCTTTTGCTGTGATTACCAACATTTGACTTTGTCTGATGTCGCTTAAGTTGTGGATTTATATTTGTTTTATCAATATGACTAAGTGTTTTTCTGTATTTTGCAGCCTGATAATGATGTTCAAAACATCGAAACGTTACCTTTTAGAGACTGACAGTAATGGAATTTTGACAATTGAGTGTTCGTTTTAGTAAAAATGATGAGTGATTATCTTCGTATATTAAAACGAGTAGAACTATGATAATGATAATCTAATTCGAAACGATATCAAGTACCACAGAGTCTATGCGAGCGCTTTGTAAAGTGCGATAACGAGAAATTGAGAAAATTTGAAATCTGCGAGTTAGAACTTAATAAAATTCAGTTCAAAAGCACAGTTTTTCAGAAGCACTATTTTTAAAATTTTTTGCAGCTCTTATAAACTCTGAGTTACATAGTCCAACCAAGCCTAACGTATTATTACATAACAATTTTAAGACAGTCTTTTAGTTACCAGCTTCTCCACAACACTAGCAAGACATCTTTTAGCCAAGGGAAATAGTCTCGCATGATTTTTGCTGTTGAATCTGAAACGTCTCTGGGATCGAGTTCGTTCTCCTCTAGAGCGCCCAGAGGTAGTCTTTGAGCAGTTGACTTTCGTCAAGCCTATTCGGAGGTCAAAGCTCGCACTCACGACGCCCCTGTTTATCTACTCAGTTTGCATAAGCTTGTTTGAATATTAGATCACGAAAGAATGCTAATAATGTCGTCCAGTGAATCTTTGTCTCGTGGCTTTTGAAGTCAAATATTGTCTCTGAGAGCTGTGGAATTTGGAAGCGCTTGGTTTATGAAGCGCATGGTCGGACGGGATTGTTTCCGTCTCACGTAAGCTCTAAAGCCCCTAATTCCGGAAATCTTGGGAATAAAGCATGGTCTCTACATTTTTGAAAATGGTTCATGTTATTTTACGGAATACAATAAAAGATAAAGATTTATTTAGGATATTTGACCAAAATTCTCTTATATGAGTAAAATTTAATATAAATTTAATTAATGCCCTAAAAAACTTTTTCTATACGAAAACTTAAATTCTGTGAAATAATCTAGTAATTCACTAGCTAGACGAAGAAATTATTTAAAATTTAGTTCAAATGTTCAATTGACTTGATTTACCCCTAAAATAAATGAGTGGTTGATAAAACGATTATAGAACGTAGGTATCATCGATGTGGCTCGAAGTACTTTGAAGTAGATTTGGACACACTTGTGTGCGTCATACAGTGCATCACTTTTGACCGCATGTTCACGCGATTAAGAACGTTGAACATCATGATCAGGTTTGAAGTGTGTGAAAAATACATTAAAAATGACTGTCTGTGGAATTTGGGAACATAACAATTGTTCCCTAAACTTTAAAATATTCTCTATTTTTCCTTAAATTTTTAGGTATTGTCAGTTCATGTGCTGGCTCACAAGGTAAGTTGAGAACGTGATACATTTATGTGAAGCGATGCTAACTCACGCTAAGTAAGCCAAGGTTGGCACCCTTATGAGTGTCGTATCAGCCCGTAACTCACAAAATATCCCAATAAAATGAATAAATATACAATGGTGACACTTTTGTTTTCTATTTTGAAATAAGTTAACGCACAGAAGTAATTTTTTTTAGTGATATACTTATACTTTTGGTCTGAAAAAATTGTCCATAGGGTTTTGCTCAACGAGATGGATTTTCGGGCTGCAAACCTCATGTAACGGCAAATTTTATTCCTTATGTGGACGACGATATTGCTCGCGATATTTCGATGTCAATGAAAGAGGTTTTTGTGTCAAAGGAAGAATTGAACTGCACTGTACTCATTCTCAAAACACAATACGAGCTTTGACAGTGCACTTGGTCTTCTACACAGTTGTACCAAAAAAATAATTGCTGTAACATCTCTGCTTTGTGAAGGGTCATCAGAGCAGGACAAGAATTTAAAATTCCATTCAAAATGAACAAAAGTTTGTGTCGGGTTCCACGCCAAAAGTGAGCGGCAAATTCGCAATTAGTACTTTTTGAACGCAAATCCTTGCCGTGAAAAGGAACAATGTCACGAGGCACAACTGTATACAATGACTCTAGACTAGAGGATGTTTGCCTTGATGCAGTAGCAGGGTTCAACAAATTTCGGCAGGTGGTCACACTTTCTGGTGTGGCGAGGCTCGCAAAATTGAGAGCGCCAGCAGTGGAGTGGGTGCTCCCCTTTAACCGTCACTTTAGCGCTGGCCTTCCGCTCTCCATTTCCTTCGCTTCTTTTGCATGAGTATTGCACTCTTAGGCATGCTAGGCCCTCTTAACGTCTAATTGAAGCTGTACTAATTTTCTTTACGACACAACTCCACTCTCAGTTTAGCGTCCGCCGCGACAACTGCACTACTTTTTTGCACCACAGTTTCTGCCTGGCTACAGCTCTTCTTCCTCGATAGCTTCACTGCTCTTCCCTGGCCGTCTGTGTATTTGACCACAACTTTACTCCTGTCAAAGTACTAGTTCAATTAACTCATTTGTGCACTGAGATTATATTTAATGATATCGTGTTCAACTATGATGAGAATTTGTCAACATGATATCTGAGGAAATAACTACTATGCTGCAAAACGAACATCGGTATAATGAACGCTGTTAAATGATGAAACACTATTCTTAACACAAAAACAATACTTGAGCTGTACAGTAAGGGCTAATGAACGTGGTATTATTTAGTTCTCACTGGCGCACAGTGTCTTTGAGATACAGTTCTATGAAACGCCAATGCATACAAAAATGTAAATCGCTCAAGAAATGATCTCTCGAAAATGGAACGCGTGCTACGCTACAGAATGCGAGCTACATATGTTATCGCTAAGCATTTGATATACTCGGTAACCTTATAATTAGCAATTTTACGATATATTTTTGGAAACTTGTGTGTGTAAAAATTAGATTCACATTCGTACCTCAGGTAATCAAATAGAAAACAGGAATGGATGAAGTAAACAAATTTATTAAAAACACAACTTTTCACAAAGAATGCTTAAAGTGTTGGCTGCAGGATGTATTTAATCAAGAATTTACTATAGCACATGAAGATATCTTATAGCATTCATAAGCTCTTCATGAAACATTGAAAATGAAATTTTCAGCTTCATTTATGAGCTCTGAAAACTTTAAGCTGACCAGTTACTAATTCTATTTCGCCTAATTAAAGACGAGCTTTGCTTATTCTTTCTTCGTTTCTACTCAACTTTATTAACTCACTGACGACCTATTAAAACTTTTAATCGCAAAATATCATGATTGAAGTTAACTAAGAACAGGGAGATCCGAAGTGAACTACCATTACCTAATTATCGGCAGAAGGCTAACATTTCGTATTTCTATTGATGGGCTTTTTCACGTTGTATGGAATTACGTTTAGGTTTGGACTACAAACATTCCATGCGATAGTTTTGCTCGTCTAAGTATGGGAGGAAGTATATGTAAATAGTTCATTAAAGTAAATAGTTCAGCTATACTCGTATTTGACCATTGTACTAGACTTAAAAACATTCTACCTCTGTATCACCTGTGGTAAATAAATTGTTTAAATTGTTTAAAAATACTACTCGCGATCTAAAGAAACATCATCGAGGACACAGCCAACAGTTTGTTCAAACATGTCTAGCGGTAAAAATGACAATTTTTGTTTACGTTTGCTTCCGCATGTTTTTCACCGTACACTGGCAGGCCAATTACTCACAGCGCCCTCGCATTGCTCGCTGAATATACTCCGGGAATATACTCAGGATTTCTAAGAAGAGACACAAGCTTTTTCATTGGGGATATCAATTTTTTCAAAATCTTATTTCCTACAGCTTGACGTATTTTCTTGGCATTTTATGACTTGAAAGAACGTTTGTTATGTGAAATCAGGTATCATTCCGTATTTCAATCTTTTCTCTCCCTGGAATTTTTATAAAATGCATTGAGGAAAACTTAGATTGTGTTGCATTTTTTGCTTTAAGGCATTATGATAGTTTTTACGTAGAAATTTGTGTAAATTTCTTGAATTTTTACGGCCGAAAAATTTATTAAAATCCTACTTCAACTCGAACAAATATTTGTTTTAAACTTCACATGTCTTAGAAATTTTACATCTGTGCACGATTCAGAGGGGCAAGTTTCAATCAAAGCTCAGATTTTGCGTCTAACACAATTTTTTAGTTCGGTATTTTATTTTTCTTGTAGTACATGGAAGAGGAATTATAATTAGTGACAAGAAGATATATTATTACTAAGTATCTTTATAAACAATCTCAGCTCCTACTTAATGTATCTATAAAAACAAGTTATTGGAAAAATTCATAGTAATAATAACTTAAATTTATCATTTTCACTCCCCTCAGAAGGCACGGGTTGGGGTTAGTTAGGTTAGTCTATCCAATGGTATGGAAACTGGTGCCTCTAGGGGAGGTACTGTTAGGTTACCTCAGCTATGGGAAGGCCTTTAGGACTTTTTTCTTTCGTACCCAAATCACTTCTTCCGGTTTTTACACATTCCCTGCTATCTCTTGTTTGTCTTTTACACAGTACAAGTACGATTATTTGAACAAAAGAAAGAAGACTATTTTTCATTTTTATTTCAATTTGCTATTTCTCTACGCAGGATATCCCTTCTGGGACCTCACATTGTACATAAATTCTCTGTTTTCTACAGTGCATTCGAAATGGTCACTTCTTCGCTCCCATGAGACCGTTTTGTTGTGGCTAAAGCCTTTTAAACTATGTAATGTAGAAATTATATTTTTATTTCGTTATTTCACTCAGGCAACTTGCATTATTCACGAAGATGCTGAAAATGCGCAGTTATTCATAACTGCTGGAAGCACCCAAGGATTTTTTCGTCACGTTATCTTCATAAACATTTATGTTATATTCATATTTTTGCTGGTTTCTTTGAATAATAAAAACAGTTTTTTATACCTAAGCAGAAAAAAATTTGAGTTCCATTTTAACAACATTTTTCAATTTTTGAATTTTTAAGTATTCAAAGAAGTTTGCGTCAATTTCATGAAGCCTTAACCTGAGGCTCGTTAAATCATATGCTGTAATACAATACTAATAAACTAAATTACCTAGAGTGCAAAATAAATCAGAAAATTATACATCAGTCGAGCAACATATGTACTTCAACATAAATTATGGAGCAGCTATTACACACACTTGAGCGAACAGCTCTGCAAATCATCATTTCAACTCCATATCGCAATTCGTGTTCAGCTAGAGTTAAGACCAATATTTACAGGGATAATGACTGCACGAATATGAGCTACGTACGTAACATTGTTCAGAAACATGCCTATTTCAAAGGGAAGATTCAGGACCTGCCCCAATTTAATTCAATATACCTCAATCTCTACCATGATAACATCTACCATGATCCGAGGCTTGAAGGCTCGCCATCCCTAGTTTTGGCGCCCTGTCCCACTTCGGCCTGGCGAGCTTGGCACCCAACGCGTGATGTTATCAGCTCGTGCGGGTCAGACTCTGGCGCGGCGGCTGCGTCGTTTGGCTGCGCACTGCCCCTGGAGATTCAACTTCATCGTTTGGCCGCTCACTGCCTCTGGAGATTCTGCGCCAGGGGCTGGCTGTGCTCTGCCACGGGAGCTTCAACTTCAGAGGCTGGTTGTGCTCTGCCACGGGAGCTTCAACTTCAGAGGCTGGTTGTGCTCTGCCACTGGAGCTTCAACTTCAGAGGCTGGTTGTGCTCTGCCACTGGAGCTTCAACTTCAGAGGCTGGTTGTGCTCTGCCACTGGAGCTTCAGCTTCAGAGGCTGGTTGTGCTCTGCCACTGGAGCTTCAACTTCAGAGGCTGGTTGTGCTCTGCCACGGGAGCTTCAACTTCAGAGGCTGGTTGTGCTCTGCCACGGGAGCTTCAACTTCAGAGGCTGGTTGTGCTCTGCCACTGGAGCTTCAGCTTCAGAGGCTGGTTGTGCTCTGCCACTGAAGCTTCAACTTCAGAGGCTGGTTGTGCTCTGCCACGGGAGCTTCAACTTCAGAGGCTGGTTGTGCTCTGCCACTGGAGCTTCAACTTCAGAGGCTGGTTGTGCTCTGCCACGGGAGCTTCAACTTCAGAGGCTGGTTGTGCTCTGCCACGGGAGCTTCAACTTCAGAGGCTGGTTGTGCTCTGCCACGGGAGCTTCAACTTCAGAGGCTGGTTGTGCTCTGCCACGAGAGCTTCAACTTCAGAGGCTGGTTGTGCTCTGCCACTGGAGCTTCAGCTTCAGACGCTGGTTGTGCTCTGCCACTGGAGCTTCAACTTCAGAGGCTGGTTGTGCTCTGCCACGGGAGCTTCAACTTCAGAGGCTGGCTGTGCTCTGCCACGGGAACTTCAACTTCAGAGGCTGGTTGTGCACTGCCCCTGGAGCATCAACTTCAGGGATGACTGTGCATTGCCACTGGAGCTTCAACTTCAGAGGTTGGCTGTGCACTGCTCCTGGAGCTTCAACTTCAGGGGTTGACTGTGCACTGCCACTGGAGCTTCAACTTCAGAGGTTGGTTGTGCACTGCGACTGGAGCTTCAACTTCAGAGGCTGGTTGTGCACTGCCCCTGGAGCTTCAACTTCAGAGGCTGGTTGTGCACTGCCCCTGGAGCTTCAACTTCAGAGGCTGGTTGTGCACTGCCCCTGGAGCATCAACTTCAGGGATGACTGTGCATTGCCACTGGAGCTTCAACTTCAGAGGTTGGCTGTGCACTGCTCATGGAGCTTCAACTTCAGGGGTTGACTGTGCACTGCCACTGGAGCTTCAACTTCAGAGGTTGGCTGTGCACTGCGACTGGAGCTTCAACTTCAGAGGCTGGTTGTGCACTGCCTCTGGAGCTTCAACTTCAGAGGCTGGCTGTGCACTGCCCCTGGAGCTTCAACTTCAGAGGTTGGCTGTGCACTGCCACGGGAGCTTCAACTTTAGAGGCTGGCTGTGCACTGCCACGGGAGCTTCAACTTCAGATGTTGGCTGTGCACTGCTACTGGAGCTTCAACTTCACTGATGGCTGTGCACCGCCACTGGAGCTTCAGCTGCACTGATGGCTGTGCACTGCCACTGGAGCTTCAGCTTCATTGATGGGTGTGCACTGCGACTGGTGGGCAAGCTTCTGTGGCTGGCATTGCGCTGCCATGTATTCCGAATTGGAGTACACTAAGCTCAGGCCTGTGGCAAGATTGAAGTGCGAAAGAAACCTTGAAACCCCACGACTGAATTCTTATAGGTAATGAACAATTCATACATTCGTATCAACCTTATTGCTTACGGCAGAAGTTGAGCCAAAGTAGCTTTCAGAGCTTATTCCTATTCGGCCCACTTTGTGAACAAACAACGAAGGAATTTTAAATTAATTATAACCTTGCTTTCATGGTTGTCAGTATCAAGAGCGTGTCGCGAAATAACTTAATTAACTTACGATATGCCATTTGAATTAAAAAGTGCTTATGGATAAAAATAGAGAGCTCTTGCTTTGAGAATAAGCCAGAAATTGAGAAATCGAAAAGCAGCTCGCAGCCTGATATTTAGTCTAAAAGTGAGTGAGGAATGAATTATGAACTTGGTTTTTTGATGGTTTAGCTGTTACCTTTCAGTTTCAGGAACGGCTTACGTATTATAGACTAGTATTATTATTGCTCGTTCAACTTCATGGAAACAACTTCTAGTATATTCATTAATTCTCCTTTTGCTAGCTAAACTTGGAATATTATGGACGCACATGACATTTCGCAGTTTATTGGAATGTACTGTCGAAACATTCGAAGATTGGAGGACTGAAGAATGTTTGGTTTGCATGAGAAGGAGAGCAAGTCGTATGTTTTACTTAACCAAAGCTCTAAGTTTATCGAAGTGACATCATAAAAGTTCGGCGATATCTTTCTCGACCAAGCCGTTTTCTGACAATTTTCCTCATGTCCCTGAGTAAGTTATGCAGTTCATTAGGTATAACTATGCTCTATCAATTTCGAACATGCTCTCAGAGCTCTAGAATAGGATGTAACATCGCTGTAGCCCATAATCAAAGCTTCCACTTTTAAGCTGGATTGCACAACTCTAAGCGGAACGATGTTACTACGAACTTCTTTTGCACCTTTGCAGATGAAAGAAGAAAAGGTAGGAAGAGATAAAGTTAACACCACTCCATAAGGATTCAGCCTCCGTGCCAGGCCCCTAAAAACGATTTTACCCGCAGTTTGACGAGTTTCTTAGAAATAGTGGTATCAGGTCGTACCACAAGTTCTGTCCGTTTTTCATTAGTATGATAAGGAGAGTAAAAACATATCAAGTTACATTAATTTATTCAACGACATATTCTCTATCATAAGTAACAACTTCTGATCACCTACTAACAATTTTTCAATGCCTCTTTAAAGAAATCTTTGGTTTTGAATCAAAACAGACCTGCAATTCATTTTCGATGTTGTTTTTGCCTTTCAAAGTTTTTCCCCTTAAATGATTGCCTAGACTCCCAAAGCGGAAGAGTCGAAGGAGCAGTATCTGATGAATAGGTCGGATGCATCAATTCTTCAAATTTCAGCGTTTCAATTGCGTCCAAAGTCATTCGAGCTGTGTGCGGACGCGCACTGCCGTGCTGAAGGATGATGCCCTTTCGATTGACCAAAGCTGGGCGCTTCATTTTTAAAGCGGTATTTAGTCTTAGCAGTTGCTGACAGTACAGTTCTGCGGGACTGTTTGGTAGTTTTGAAGAAGCTCGTAATGAATGATTCCTCTCATATTCCACTAAACACACTATAAAACCTTTTTCGGATGGAATCCTCTTTTGGGTTGGGATTGTGGCCTTGCATTATGACCTAGTTAATGCTGTTAACCTTTGATATTCTGTATATAATCACCTTTTCGTCTCCGGTGATAAACTTATTCCAAAAATGTGTTTGCAGTTGAAGGAATGCAAAGTTGCGCAGGCATATGTGTTGTGTTAATGGCTCCATGTTAAAAAACAAGAATAAATATCCACGAGTATTTCACTGTAAAGGTTGTGGAAGACGACAATGAACTGTTTACCTATTGGAATAGATCACAAATTTGTTCCTTTCTCTATAATACAAGTTGAAACTCGTTACCTCATGAAAACGGCCAGGACTTATGGTACAACCGAATAATATAGTGGTTAGTTTAAGACATTGTTTTTACACCAAACATATTTTTACAGAAGAAAATGAAGGAATAATTTAGCACGGTCTTAAGAAAACTTAGAACTTATCCACAGAGTGAGTTTTACTCAGGACACTCTGAGCGTTGAAACAAGTTAGAAAAAAAGGGGAAACTGAAAGAAGCAAAGTGGACATGAAAGATATAAGTAAGCAGGCTATAGCCGCGGGCCATAACAACATATCTCTGGCCAGTCCCATTGTCATTGGATAGACTAAGGAACTAAAACCGATTGCCTACCTCATGCTTCCTGAGGGATAAATTTTGGAATCTAATGATTTTATTAGTCTGTCAATGCCATAACAAATTAGCGTTGTTCTTTTTTATTCGAGGTTGCTGATGATTCACAATGAGCCACCACCAAAGATTTTGTTCAATTGAGAACTCAAGCATGGTTTTGATGTTAGCCAGTTGCTAATTCATGTATATTTTTTCTTACTTTTTTTTCTCCCTCACCCTTTCTGGTATTTAAACTGAAGAAAGTTTTGTGTAGTAATTTAGAGAGCTCGATAATACCGTCTCCAGAGTTTGTCAAGACATTTTTTCAATTACATTCATGGCGATAGCATAACAGATATTTCCAATTGGCTTGGTCTAGATTCTGAAAAATGTCACGAGAAAGAAATTTAGGGACTGGGTTATTTTGATCTTATCTTTCCTCTGACTGTCATTAACGAGTATTCTAGATACGGGATTTATCATCTCCCATGGATAATTCTCGTCGTACAATAATGAGGCAATAAATTAATGGGCAATAAATTAATAAGGCCTTTTAAAATGTTGTATACTTGTTTAGTATTGTCTTGTAGTCTTTTTCCCTCAAGAGAGATAAGTTCAAGCTACTTATGATACCGCACGAAGGCGGAGAGTTGCAATGATTCACACAGTACTCGCATAACTCCTCCTTATCGAGATTTGTTGACACCTCGTCGGAAGATACATTACTTGAGTTTCACACTATATTCCGGGTATGCCCAGACTCTCTCATTTTAGGAGAGTATTATGTTCTTTGTTAGCCCAGACTAAGTGCTTACTGAAGAGGAAAGGTTCTGTTTGCATTTTTTAAATCGCATTTAAACTAGATGTTATTGTAACTTTGTGGTTTACTCATACTTATTTTTTTTCGACAGAAGGCAAAGGATTAACTTTTTGCCGCACCCAATCTGGCTCAAACAATAAAGTGTAGAATTTTTCTCTCTGAAGACTAGGTGTTACATGAGATAATGCTTCGAAATCTAAAGCTGAGCAATTCAACTTTTGAAATTTACTTCGACCACGAATAAATTTTAACATTTCACAGTTCCACCATCTGACATCTTCCTTACAGAATATTCAATGTTTCTGCTCTTGGTGGTCTTTCTTTTCATTCATTCACGTATTGAGAACTTTTATTTCGCCGTTTTTCAGTAGCAGTGCGCAGGTCTGTCTTTAGCGCTCTTCTCTGGGTTCGGCAGCGAGCATCAGTTTCGGGAGGCATATCTGGATAAAACCGTAACTTCTCATGTCTTTTTAACTAATTCAAAATTCTCGTTCGGCGCCAGGGAGTCGTTATTCTTTTGGGAGAGCGACTATCAGGCTCTTTCTACCGCTTTATGATCTCGTAAACCTTGAATTGCCCACATTTGAAATGGAAATTCTAAAAATCTTGATCAGAGTTTCGCTGCTTTGGTTATTAACGTCATACGTGTTAGAACATAAATATTTTCCAGATGAAAACAAGCCAAAGTTAAAATTAAACAATTGAATTTCTTATTGAGTGAGTAAAATTTAATTTTTTTCCGACGCCGAAGGGCATACAGTAGATTTGAATTCGTTAAGACTCACTGATTAGGAAAGTAATATCGAGTGTAATGCATCACACATCGTACAAGCACATACGACACACTCGGCTTTTATTTCGTTATATTGCTCCAAAATGACTTAACTTAACGAAACCTTTAATGAACCCTTGATGACAAACGTAAGAAAAACATCGTATAATTTTTACTAAACTTTTTTAGATGTTGAATTATAAATTATTCTTGTGTAATTTTTCCGTTTCAGCACTGACTAAGGGATTTTGGTACTGCATAACGCTTGCCATCGAAAATATTCATTAGAACGCAATGCCCATCTTCATAACGCAAGAGATTTTGTAACACTGAACCATCTGGACTCTATTATTTAAAACAACATTGTTGCCCATGCTTTTTTAACCTTGATTTTACCGCTACTGGCTATTGACATTTTTGCATAATTAAATTTTCATTTTCTTAATTCTAAGTTTGGTTTGCAATGAATCGTAAGCACAAGATAAATTTTAGATCCCCAAAAATGGTGTAGACCTCCAGGAAGCCTGTGTAGAAATCTTTCATCCATGAATACATTAGTCTGAAGTCTTCAAATTTTTTTTACGTGTGAATAAAAATGAAAGTTCCTCTTATAGGCTTTGCTTGAGGAAATCTTTATGGCTTAAAAACTTATTAATGTTCGTATTTGTCTCAGAAAACTAGCGCCATTATAGTATGTTTTCAGCACTTTAAAAAATAATGTAGAAGTTTCATAAGTGTGAATCATGAATATAATAAAGACAAGATTCCTTCTTTTTATTTCATTTAACTAATAAATTAATAGGCAATAGAAGTCACGGATATCGAAATTTTACTGAGACTCTGAAATATTAGGAGACTTCATTATAGTAAATGTGAGATCTAACAAACGACCAAACAGCATACATAGTGCATGTACAAAGACCCGAGAGCTTTTGGTCATGAAATATTTTGTATTGTTATTGATATACTGTAGTATGCTGTACCAAAGTTACTTCCCCCATCAGTACCATGCACTCAATTCGACTCTCCTGGTCACTGTTCGTTTGGCTCGGGTATTTCCATTTTTCCAAAATGCCGCCTGATAATAGATATTTAAACTCAGTTTACGTTATAGATTCTTTACATATTTTTAAGCAAGTTATGAGAAAAGAATTAAATATTTAGAATTAACAATTCCATTTTAATCGGAAACGGTCCAATACAATGAATTTATGCGCTTAAAAGTAGCCAGAAGGGGGGATTTTTTACCATGGCACTGAAAAAGTGCGTATGGTTATTGCGGTAGTACCTCTGATGCTAAAGTCGTATCACCTAAAATCAAGACTAGCTTCAAAAGATTTTAGTAATTAACTACATGGTACGATTCCGATACGATTATGAGAATTTCATTCAAAGGGAATGAGTGCTGATTTGAATTTGCTCTCATTTAGAATGACCTGATGTATATATATGAGTAATTCTGTACGTGTATAGTCCATGCTTGGCATATACGGGGTGCGGCGAGCTAACTTCCTTATTTCATATAGCAATAATACATAAAGCAATAAATATATATCTCTTTATTTTATTATGCAAAAGTTACACATTAAAATTTGTGATTTACACAGTTTAAAAGTCATATCAGTTAAGTGACGCCCGCCATTTCCGATACACTAAGTGAACCGAATTCTGGTGTTTCTCATTACTCTCTCCAGCATATTAATGGGTATGATGGCCGTTTCTCCCTGAGAGTTCTTTTTCAGATCTTCTGGAGTTTGTGGGCGGTCAGTATAGACCGCCGGATTTTAATTACCCTCACAAAAAAGTCACATGGGCCATATGGCGAGAACTCGTCAACCACTACAAATCGCCTCTCAGTGAAATGAGGCGCTTTGGGAAGCGATTTCACGACATAGCCAATACGCATTTCTTCGAGCATGGAAGTCACGTTCGAATAGTTCCTGCATAATGGGTAACTTGTACGAGTAAATATTAAGTTCATCGGGCGAAATTCGACGCATGTTTGCGCGCTGAACAAATCGCACAAATGATCCTCTCAATGCGTCAATGTTCTCAGGTGATCTAACGGGCCGTGCATCTCCAGTTTTTTTCTGTACAAAACCAGTTTTTCTGAACGTTTTCACCCACAAATAAATAGGTTTCCAGTCCGCGACAGGCCCCCAAAAACGCAATATTGAAGCGATTTCGGAAAGCACGCTGGGTTGAAACCACTTAATTTTCGTTTGAAAAACAGGCCTCTACGACAAATAAGCGCTGTTACTCCAACGCACGATGGTGACTGAACTACATTATGATCCCCACCCTCGAATCAGACCACTTAACTCCCTGAGTTATCCTGAAATCTTCAGAGGACTTACTTCAAAAATGGAAGTTAACGTGCTCCCTGTATGAGTACTTCAATTATATAATAAACCTTTGTACTATATTTTCGGTATACAGGTGTGCAATTGAAAGTTTGTATGAACTATAAAAATTGCGATAATCGAAACTTTTGGGAGAGGTAATAAAGACGTATTATTGTGCACTTGAGTACAAGAACGAGTGTGAACAATCACTTCTTCGTATTTAGTATTTTTAATCATCTCGTTAATAAGGACCACTGTATGTCGTTAAAATAGAGCAATGGTTCCCCACTTCGCCCCGTTTTTCTTTCATGGACGAGCATGAGCAGAGCTCGTTTATCCCAGGCGCTGCCTCCACTATAGCCTCTCTAACAATTCCAGAAGACTTTCAATTGGCACTCACCGCGGACGAACCCTTATCATTCCGTCTTTCAATCTCTAAAGGAGACTAAACTTTCTTAATAGCGAGACAAAGAGCTCTTTGCCCTGTATGAAGTCCGGTTGCTGAGAGACAGCGAATTGAAGGCGTGGAACACCATGCCACTTGCTCCTGAAGTGTTACTAGCCTCTGGCACCACATTATGGAGCCATGACTCTGTTTAGATCAATGAAATTGTGATCACATTGTCATCGACCAATGAATTTATGATCACGTGTCATAAAACGTGGGTGCAGGTTAAGAGACCAAATGATTTTTCCAATTCTCAAAGCCGCCGTACATTCAGTGCACGCTCTGCGAATGCCCTGTGTAATCATAAATGATTGAACCAAACGATTTCATCGATTTTCCATCATCTACTTCGCTCGAACTTTGTAACATGTTGTTAAGAGAAGCCGCAGTCATAATAGTGTTTTTTGTATTTCTCTGTCAAAATCAAACAGAACCAAATGCATAAGAGCGGTTTCTGAAAAATCAAATGAACAAAATAAATGTACGAGGAGTTCGTGGGCTCGAACTCAGGACTAGAGATCACCGCGCCAACACGCTATCGACTGCGCTATCGATCACCCTGAAAAAAGGTGACCGAAGCACAACGAAAGCAATGTTTTGGCACAGTGAAAGCAGGCGCACTGTCCTGACAGATATTTAATTCCCATATGTATCGAGAGCTCAAAGTCTAGTCACCCCCAGAAACAGTTAATTCTGGTACGGGAAGACACTGCTTCCACAAGGTTTTTTCAAATGAAATAAATGTACGAGGAGTTCGTGGGCTCGAACTCAGGACTAGAGATCACCGCGCCAACACGCTATCGACTGCGCTATCGATCACCCTAAAAAAAGGTGACCGAAGCACAACGAAAGCAATGTTTTGGCACAGTGAAAGCAGGCGCACTGTCCTGACAGATATTTAATTCCCATATGTATCGAGAGCTCAAAGTCTAGTCACCCCCAGAAACAGTTAATTCTGGTACGGGAAGACACTGCTTCGATCACCCTTTTTTAGGGTGATCGATAGCGCAGTCGATAGCGTGTTGGCGCGGTGATCTCTAGTCCTGAGTTCGAGCCCACGAACTCCTCGTACATTTATTTCATTTGAAAAAACCTTGTGGAAGCAGTGTCTTCCCGTACCAGAATTAACTGTTTCTGGGGGTGACTAGACTTTGAGCTCTCGATACATATGGGAATTAAATATCTGTCAGGACAGTGCGCCTGCTTTCACTGTGCCAAACCATTGCTTTCGTTGTGCTTCGGTCACCTTTTTTTAGGGTGATCGATAGCGCAGTCGATAGCGTGTTGGCGCGGTGATCTCTAGTCCTGAGTTCGAGCCCACGAACTCCTCGTACATTCATTTCATTTGAAAAAACCTTGTGGAAGCAGTGTCTTCCCGTACCAGAATTAACTGTTTCTGGGGGTGACTAGACTTTGAGCTCTCGATACATATGGGAATTAAATATCTGTCAGGACAGTGCGCCTGCTTTCA
Source organism: Morinoia aosen (assembly GCA_030386875.1). Classification (NCBI taxonomy): domain Eukaryota; kingdom Metazoa; phylum Arthropoda; class Malacostraca; order Amphipoda; family Talitridae; genus Morinoia; species Morinoia aosen. The sequence continues at coordinate 54,793,553 of CM059575.1, read as the reverse complement.
CTGTGCCAAAACATTGCTTTCGTTGTGCTTCGGTCACCTTTTTTTAGGGTGATCGATAGCGCAGTCGATAGCGTGTTGGCGCGGTGATCTCTAGTCCTGAGTTCGAGCCCACGAACTCCTCGTACATTTATTTCATTTGAAAAAACCTTGTGGAAGCTGTGTCTTCCCGTACCAGAATTAACTGTTTCTGGGGGTGACTAGACTTTGAGCTCTCGATCAAATGAACACATAAACCTAATTTAATAGAGCTATAACTGCTGCAGCAACTATGATTAGAAATTTTATTTGGAATTTATTCGATACGCGTCTTTGTTGATTATTTCATTTAATAAACGGTTTCGAATAATTTATAAATTATAAAAATCAGAAATAAAAAATGAACATATGGTAAATTTACAGAGCAAAAACATTCAAATCTGAAGTGCATGGCACGAACAAGGACCCAATCAACAAAACACGAAAACTATGCAGAACAAAACGAATATCGAACCCGTCTTTACACCTTCCGCCACCAGAATTAATGAGCGCAGCAAGACGCAGAGCGCCAACCGAAGTCAAACTCGACGATACAAATTACGAAAAAAACTAAAGCGGACAGCACTTACATGAGCATTAAAGACGAAACAAACTCTGAACGTATAAGTAGGCAACAATTATGCCTAAGTTTCGGTACGTGAATCTTGTAATTGTACGTTTCAGAAGGAAGCAACTTAAACACAGTACACAAAGCATTAGAGATGTGCTAACTTGCCTTCTTCTTACTCAATAGTTCGTACAATAAAGCTTTGTTCTCCGCTAACTAGCCTTTAAACCGAAACAGAAAATTTTTGACGGGTATTTTTTTCTACACAAGTGCAACGAAGAACCCAAAGAAAAGAAAATCTCTTAAATCAATTCCCTTCCGAAACTGCAGTTACAAGGTTTGCGGTTTACTTTACCCCGAATTTTTTCTCTGTGACGCGCGGCTCTCATTATGGACCACGATACTCCGATCGATCATAAAACTCTCATCTCATGAGACTAATATTCGATTTAAGAAAGATAGTTTCACAAACACAAAGCAGTTTTAAAAAACCATTACGTTAGTCACGACAATGAGAGTAAATTAAAAAAAACATGACCACAATTCACTTTTTAATAAAAACTTGATAATTTGAATAGCTCTACAGGCTAAAAAATGCCTTCTTAGTTGTACGTATGTTATCAATTTAAGGTCCGAACAACTTATTATCCTTGGAATTGCTGCAATACATTTTGGCGGTGAAGTTCCCAAGCTGCTGTCAATGAGGCTGGAACTCATGACCGGTAGTCGAGAACTAGACGCTATCATTTTGTCACAAGTGCCATCATATCTCGACCATTTCACAGCGTTAACTGCAATAAACGGTCAAATTTCATTTTAGACTTACGATGCAGCTTGATCTTGACACGTCATTAAATGCTAACGAACACGGTAGGCACTTAACTGACATTTCTTTAGTCAGCTTCTTCAGAAGAGTTAGTCTGCTATTCCCTACAATTAGGATCGTGTACCTCATGTCCGTAGAATTTTGCGTATGTTTTTCTTGGGATGTGTGCGTGGCACTTTGTGTTGCGGTACGCAGAGCAGAACAGCTTAGGAATGTATAAGAATGTTACCTATAATATATTCTCAAATTTTGTCATGAGTGGAACGCCGGACTAAAAACGTTTCAGGTCCACGCATATAGCATTTTTCAAATGAACATTTTGAAATAATCATCAGAATGAATTTTTCTTGCATAAGTTATGCCAGAGAGAGCCCATGGTAAGCCCAATCACTATTCAAAAACGCCTGCTAACGGATCTACTCGTCCTAATAATTTGCCTCATATGTAAAATTCATTTTAACGTGGAAATAACTTTACAATACTAGCGATATTGTCAAGTCTTTCGTTGTGTATTTTTCATTCTTTGCGCTGAGTGCTCATGTGGCCACGAATTATAAAATTTTTCCTTTTTAAACTTATTGCGCGAGTAAAAATTCTAGTGTGTTATTTTGTAGAGTGTGATCAGTTCATTTCTATATTTACAAAAACTAAGAGTTAAAAATACCATTTCTGAATTGCAAAAACTGTGTCAGAATGCATAAAAATTTAAAAATCATTGCCAGTAATGACGCTGAAAACTTCACCGTCGCACAGAAATTTTTCAAGAACGGAATGTCACTGAGGAAAATGTTGGTTATGCTTCAGTTAATAACACGTCACCAACGAACTTGGTACAAGTGGCTTTATGGGATAACAAAATTCTGCTACGCTAACTCGAAGGCAAATTGGAGACCTCATTTCGTTCCGTATGAAAGAACTTATGGAAATTTCAAAAGTTAAATAAATGGATGGGTCTCATCACTCAAATGAAGTTTTATTTTGTACATGAAACTTCATTGATGAAAGAGTGAAGCTGAAACTGTGCGCAACTCTACGGACATAGCTCTCAAGATTTAAGTAAGTCTGCCCGCAATAAATTTATTCAAAATCTACGGGTTGAGCTCCCCATGGTTCATTTAGTCCTGCTTTGGCAATCTTGGCATAAGTAAGAAAAGTGTTTCGATTTAAGCTTGGAACTTGCTTCTTTCACTATGGGATTAATCTTTTAGAAAAACTTAGGGCTTTTTGTTTCTCCCAGCTGTGTGTTGTTTTCTTTCCACCCAAAGATGATCTAAGTCGGCCGATCTTGATTTAAATGTTCTAAACAAAACTTTAATAGGGTGCTCAAATAACAGTGAAAAATGACTGGATTTAAATCACAGTCTTACAGCCTCTATACGCTTAAATAGTCGAAGTTTCCCCCACAACACATTAATTCCACAGTTTTCTTCCATTTGCGTTTTCTGTCGATAGATTTCTAACATTAACGGCCATACTATGATGAATTTATGTATATTATGAAACTTTCATGGGCAGTATGTTAATTTTTATGATTTATGATATTTCTTCTGCATGAACATGATATGTATATTGTATAATTTTCTCCGGAATTTTCATACAGTTTTCTAAGTTGGAACGAAACTGTTGTAAAAAAAACTGCACTACCTGTTCGATCTGACCGACGGCCTGGAAAAATCCCTAAAATTACTATGAGCTTCATCATCGACATTAAAAAATCATTAGGTTGAACCTTGTCATCGATGTCATTTCCATTCTTATTCTGAGCCATTCTAGGACTGAAATGTTTTTTATACACTGTACAGTGTGTTTTTGACGTCATTTAGAAGAGCTAGAATATGGTGGTAACGTATGGCTGAGGTTCTGTCATCACAGCCAAGTCTGCGGTGTGCACTCCCTGAGCACTAAATACCGCAGCACTCCATCAGATCCAGCGATTTTCACGCTCACTCAACTATGTCAGAGACCGGCAACGGCTGCACAACTGGTTCTTCGGGTCTGGTAAAAATATTTCAACCTACGATCTACGAATGAAAGCCAGTAATTATTAACATGACCATCAATTTTGAAAGTTGAGCGTATTTATGATATGCAAGAATCAGGCCCTAATACCTAATGCCCTATTTGTTTGAATTGACTTTGTGTTGTTTGATGATGAACATTTATGTCCGGCCCCTCATGGCTGGTAAGGTTAATTACATTTTCGTGAATGGAAAATGTCTTAATTGAAAAAGAAACGAATGTCAGAAAAACAGATGCTTGATCAAACAAAAGTAACAATAACAGTTCGTAATGTCCGCCACCTGGAGCAATGCAGGTCTGATCCTCTTTTGAAAATATTACTGGACACGATACGGAAGTGTTGGTTCTTCTAATACGCCCTATTAACCCAATTAATTTTTCGATAAAATTTTTGATTGAACGACATACGTATTATTTGTTAACCCATTCGGAAAGGATTTGTCGGAACTCCATTGTGCTGCTACCACATTTGACAGAGAATACATAAAAGTACATCTTCCATCAGTTCAGGCAACACGACCTTCATAGAAGAGACATAAACTGGCTCATTTCCTGGAGGCTGCTTCAGATTTGACACAAAAACACGCATGCCGAAAATATCATCACGCACATTGCAACTAAGGCCAACGATGCAAGTAAGGCGACGCAAGTACAGTAATATATGCAAAACTGCGCTAACTCGTTCCGAAATTGCTGCGCAGTTTTGAAAGTACCGCAACTTTGAAGACACATCAAGGAAAACCGAGCACAATTGAAACTTATTTATAAGTACAGAAAAATAAAAAACACCTCAACTCTGTTATTTACGTACACCAGTGCAAATTGCTAGAATTTTCCGGAATTTCTTCTTGTAAAAAACTGAATTGACGTTTAGGATAATTGAAAATTATAATACTTTCAGTTGATGTGTGATTGAATACATAAAGCATATGTCGCTAATTTACTGCGACGCATCAAAACTATACGTAATATCCTAATCGACTAAGGTTTAAGGAATACAATATACGCAACGAGGAGATTTTTTAATCTATTTCCGTTTTACAATACTCTTTGGGTTTTTAGCGATTCCCGTTTCACCAGAATTTCTCCTCCTGCAGGTACAAACAAGTAACTAATTAAATTAAACCGATACAAATGGTACTTCACAATATTACAATATGTCAATTGTTAACTCAAAATTATACTTTGTTTAATGGCTAAACCACTCTCCTGTAACCGTCCACTTACGGATAGCACAACTGCTCGGCGCCCATCAATACAAGAATACCGAGACGTAGAAAGCACACAGTGCGCGAGAAGTTCGAGTTGAAGAATACTTGATTTACAAAACCCAGGGTTCGAACATTACCCCCCGCTGGTTGAGATACTGAAAACCCACAGTATCGTTAGGAACTAAGCTTAGGAGTTGCTCGTATGACGTATTTCACTTAAATTCCACATATTACACAATTATACACTTTAAACCTCGCCTATAGCTCACCTTCAACTTTAATACCATTGGCACTGACAAGATGAAGTTAGCTCGGGAAGCTATTTCAGGAAATTAGAAAGAAATATAGTTGAAGGAACCTATCCTCGGTATGGGACAGGTAGAGTTGTAAGCGTTAAGTTAATCATTACGTTAGGCATTGCCCGAAAGAATTAGTTTATTTAACTTTCTCTTAATTTGAGAGCAACTTTCTCAAGAATTAAACATTATAGTAAAATTGTTCAAGACGAAAGTTTACTCGTTAAGTGAAAAGGACACAGTCCAACATTTGAAGTTATAAGGTCAAGTTGACGTGACTATAAAGTCACTCTTCCAGGGACATTGGTCACATTGGAAGTTTATATTTTCCTTTAATTCTTCATTCAGAAGATTATTTTTAAATTTAAAAGTTCGTTTATTTAATCTCCTTAATTTCACTTCATTAAGAGAGAAGTTGAAAACCGAGGTAAGGTAAAGAAGTGACAAACAACATGCAAAGAAAAACTAAAAGAACGAAATCGAAATAGTGGCCACTACAAATAATAAATAGGAAAATTAGAGCACAGCCAGTGGAAAATTAACTGAAGAGGCTTCCCAGCAATACTCTGGCGCAATAAGACCGATTCTAAGAGCTGCCTATCAGTCTCCTCCACTCTATGCCGCCCTGGCTCTCTTTGTTTTTCGGTACTTGATCGGGACCTCGGTTCATACCGAGGCTCTTCTTTCGTCGTCGGAGCGAAGAACAACGGATGATTCGCGACACATAGATGTTACTTACATTATAAGGTCATATATTTTTGCAAACATGATTTGAAAGTAGATTTAACTGAAATTATCCAAGACATTGTCATCACCCTGTTCTTGCCTTAGGCTCCAAAGCCTAATCTACACACGAGGGATGTGTTCGGTCAGGAGCTCATAGTTAACTTTCTGAAAATGGTGAGGATGTCATTGTTAATTTGTTGTCATTGGGAACATGCCATACGTGGGCTTGATTTGGTATTCCCGAGTCACGCGATGCACCTCGGGTGCTAGCATGAGGCCTGTCACGGAAGTTTCGCAGCATGTCGTCCTCAACTGCGTCACGTAATTCCTCGTGCCGACCATAACCTCTTCCGTACGCATTCAAGCTTCCAAGTTCGCGTAAACGACGATATAAGTAGGTAAACATGCAATGTCAGGTCGAAGATCGATTATAAAAACGCTCTTGAGACCACCTAAATAGCGGCGCCTCCAGCGTTGCCGTTGGCCTCACCGTGAATCATGTGCATTTCCATCTTTTGTTCAGTAGACGGCCCAGCCATGGTTCCAACACAGCGACTGATTCATAAACACTACACTCTCGAGTGTTGCCAGTTTTAAAGGGCACTCTCAATTAGAAATTTATATTTTAGACGAAAATATGACAAACTGAGCCCCAAAGTTGAAATTTTAAACATCAGTATCTTGAAACCTAAGGAGTTTTGAAATGAAAGCTTTACGTGAAAAGCGCTTAGTTTGCTTGTCTCTCCCTACTGCCAAAATTTGGCCCTCTCGTTTTTTATCACCCTGCACAGTAAATATTATAACCTATGAAAGAGGAACAACTAAATCCTATCTTTCTTTTACAGAAATAACGTTATCGATCACTTTATTTATCAAGTGAAATATTATTACGATGCTTGAAGGCTATGCCTCCCCGCTTTATGAGGCCTCAGTAAGGTCATGTCAGCGCAGGCAGCAAATCAAATTCCGGCGACACCAGACCCTCAGGCCAGGTGACGGCAGGGTTGCTGGGATGGCCTATTTTCTGCTCAGAAAAACTGAAGTTTTGAACTCTTTAAAAAGCAAAAATTTGACTGCAAAAACAATTCAGTACTTGGCAATCCTGTAGCCTTGCCGGATGAAGAGTATTTCTATGGGAAAATTTTCATTCAAAACAGGAGAAATATACTATACGAGCGATCATGAATTCCGAGGAGGGAGGAGACTCGAGTCCTCGTGTTCACTACACAGCACTTGAGCGTGTACCCTGTGTGCTGCCTGTAACAAGATCTGATCTTATTTTAAACCCGTGTTCATCCCATTAGTCTCCTAGAGTGAGAAGAATGTAAACAGTAACTAATTTATTGAACATCAGGTTCATCAGTAGCGATAATGAACGAGACAATATTACAGAGAAGTTCTTTAAAGATCGTAGAAGTACTAGAGAAAAGGAGAGAGAACGTCGGCAACTGTCACCTTACGTAACCTCTGAAGGGCGTTCCGACTTAGCGCAGGAAGACGAGATAACAGCTATTCGACAGTTCACTTGTCCTACATAGTCAGGCTCTAACATACTGCCTACTTCACTGCCTTCACTACTCGAATGGGTTAAAAGAGATATACTGGGAGGTGTACATTACATAAAACGATCCGTCTCTTTAAAAGCGCATCACTTTCTTACTGCTACTCGAAATCAAGGGCTCAAAATATTCTTATGGTGATACGTGGGACACGAGAAATTTATCTAGAATGACAACCCGACAATTTCTTCTGCAGAAACGTTTTTTTTCATGTGACGCAATCTGTACAAGCATTACAACTAGAAATATTATGAAACGAAACTATTCGAAGGCTCCTCAAATTAAAACTATTACTGCAGTATTATATTCGAGAAATGTATGCCCATATAAAATGAAATATTTTGCATCGCTCATCGGAAAGTTTATAGTTCTTTACTCATATAAATTGTAAGATTTACAGCTATGCCGAACTTCAAATTAACAGTTCAATCAACGAAACAAAATTAGCATCGGGGAGAAAATATCCTTGCTGTAATAAAATTTCACAAAATGCTGATAATACGAATTTTCTAGAATCGTAACATCAGATGGCATCGTAAAATGTTACGATACATCCAAATTCTTTGGACTGCAAAATAATTAAACTCGCGAGACTGAGCTCTAAACTACCTGGGCTTAAAGAATTTTGCAAAGAACAAGTTGAAAAAATCAATTAGGGGGATTTGGGAGCTTTCTTAGAAGAAAATGTCCAAGTGCTTCGAGCTTAATTGTTTGCCGGTAAAGTTTCAGTTTTTATTTCAAAAATTGTTTGGTCAATCACACACGTAGAGAATTCCCTAACGTTCCCGATAATGAACACTGTTATAATGAACATTGGGAACTAATGTTTTCTATTCTAGCGACTCATAGTTGGCTAAAAACAATAAATATGAAAATAATAATGTTTTTGAGTATGAAAGAGTCGATGGCTAAGCCGCAGTTCATTAAAGGAATCCCTGTCAAAAGTAAGGGGCTAAATTGTTAACTGTCAGGTGTTCGAACGACCGATTAAACGTTCTGTACAGACAGAGATGGGCAGTATCTTGTATCTCAAGATACTATCTATGATAGCATGAATTTTTATTTTTTCAATTCTTAACAGAATGACTTACTGAAGATGGAGCTGGTCTCCGAAACGTTTTACAGAGTGAATAGATTCTTTGTACATATTTTATTTTAAGACCTTGTGAAGTTCAAATAAAATATGATTTCAATATTGACAGCGTTCTTCGTTCTTAAGTTTCTAAAGATAATCCGGTTCAAGAAAAATGACTTTCCTGAAGATATTATCTAGAATACTTTTTCAAGAATATATTGTACTGTATCTTAGCTACATTTTTACGAGCATCTTGTATCTTAAAGATACTTTTTAAGATACCATCGAAGATACATTTGTTAACTTTCTGTGAAACTGACATAGGCACACCCAAAAACATCTACAGGGTAGCAAATGCCCAAAAGTCCAGACATGCTCTGTTATGGCCCCGTTCACGCAGGTTAAGTTTGAAGCGGCACTCGCTAAGGGGGGCTTATAACAGTCATAGTAAGTTTATGGAACAGCCCGTACCAGTTTTTCAGTACTGTTCATCACAGTCTCACAGACAGTCTAGTAGTGAGCCAACATCTGAAGTCACCCTTGATAGAGAAGACAGCGACAAGGACACTTTCTTCCATTTCACTGAAATGCGGACAAGTGGCCATTCCTGTGCAGCTGAAGTTGAAGCTCTGAACTACCTTCAAGATCCAAGTAACTCGATCGTACGTCTGGAGAAGTACGTCAGTGTGAAGAAGGTTTTCATCAGGTATAACACACCGTTCCCTTCTTCAGCGCCAGTCGAACTCTTATTCTCGTTCGCAGGCATGATATGTACATCATACTCCAATAAGAATGGATTATCTGAAATTGTGTTTGAAAATTTAGTGTTCCTGAAAAGGAACAACATTTAATGATTCTGTACTAATGAATTGATTTCTTTTCTGTTTCCTGCTCAATGAAAAGGAATATAAACCAACTTTCTAATTTATACCCACATATTGCCCGCAGCTCCATAAGGCATACCAACATTTTATGCGAGGTTACTAAAGCTATGCATTGATATACAGCCCATATTGAAAAATAAATAGGAGTATCTTGAATCTGTATCTGTAAGATACATTTCTGTTGAGGTATCTTATATCCGTATCTAAGATAAATTTTGTGCTTGTATCTTTATCTGTATCTAAGATTCATTTTAAAGTATCATTTCCATCTCTGTGTGTAGAGTCCCTATACAGATGTATTTTTTCGTTAAGAACTAATTACATTTCGAAGTTTAATTACATTACGGTCCATGTAGTGCTATTCAAACCAAACACTAGGAATTAATATCTAACGTAAAGGCCGTTAATCGAAAATGTGTCTTCACTTTCTCATGTGAAATGGAACTTCCGGGGGAGTGGGTATCCCTGATATTCATCGCTGGACGATAACACTTTATATTGGTTTCAGATGTTGTAGTCATTCTGCTCAGATATCGGCAGTATAATAATGTGTTCTGACGACATTTCTTAATGGAACCAAATGTTCCAGTTATTCACAGCTATAGGAAAACTTTGGGTTATTCCGGCTTAATTTGAATGAACACAACCTTTCTTTCAGGCTTTGTATCAGTGGTGGGAAGCAAGCACCGAGTACCCTGTGAGTACTCCTTGCACCGGCACCGAGTACTCCTTGCAGTGCAAGGAGCAATAAGTCGGTTGAGCCAATTTTCCTGTCGTGCTTAGGCATCAGTAATTGCTATGTTGACGCATCAATTAAATTGTTCCACTCCTGATAAAAAATAGAGCTCTTAGTCGGTTACAAGTAAATCAGACTAGCATATTTCAGTGTAGGTGTGAGTGGTGTAAGTGATTGAAAAACATTAAAGGTATTAGTACATCCGCAATAAAACTTAGTTCATTTGACACACTAAACATTCGTGCTTCACTTTCCCTAGCTGCGTCAACGGACGGCGCAGGGAGTTGCGCCTGGACGTGGCATCGACGTCGTGTCCGGTTTCTTGTACTATATTGCGTCTCCTCGACACTCCAGATTTCTTTTTATTTGAAAAATTCATTTGTGTTTTTCATTTTATATCGATCAGGGTCGACTGATTTCACCGAAGTTCGAGTCGTGACAGTTTCATGGGCATCCAAAGTACACTAAGTTTCGCATCGTCTTCTTGCGACCTTACCACCTCCTCTCGCCTTGCTTTTTCGTTACTTTGGTATATCTTCACGAGCGACTGAGAACTTTTTAGAGAAGCAGTTCATTTTGGTACCAAAAACATAGAGCTGAATTAGAACCGTGTTAGTCCACCGCCGTACATGACCTTTTTATTCAGGTAAAAGTCATTAAACATCTAGATAATGAATTAAAAACGGGAGGCTCAATTTTTACTTCATAACTTATCCAATTTGAACAAAAATATTTAGAGTCTTGTCATAACACGGCCGAATGGGGATGGACTGGTAGGAATTTTTCGTTCTTAGTTTTTCAATTTAATGATTAATTTATTATTTAATGTTTTCTAATGTTTACTTTTGCACTGACCTTGACTTCTGGGTGACTTTAGATACATGGAAATAGGGAAGGCGAGCGGGACGAGTAAGTTTTCGTTTACGTGTAATTGTTGAAAAAAGTTACAGCTTTCTAAAAACTTTTTGTGATGATTTTCATTTCGCTTGAATGAATGGTAGACTATTAATTTACAGGAAACTGCTCGGTGACACTTACGTAACGTCAGCTAACAGAAAAATGATAGTTGAAATTTGTGATTTACCGAATTTGTGCTTCACAAGGCTTAGGCACCAGTATGTTGTGCTATGAAAGGGCACTTAGTTGAACCTAAGCAAGCTTACGGAGGCAAGACCACAGGTGGGTAAATGAAAATACTTGGTGAGAGTTTCACACGAACAGGTCTGAACAAATGATGTTCCACAGCTTACTGTTTGCTAACCAAGAAGACTTAACTACATTTAAGGTCAAATTTATTCAACCGCTTTTACAAAATTTGGATTTAGCAAATAGCGAAAACTGCGTTCAGCAGTTCGTTGAGAGCCTGAAGGTACTCAGAGCTTTGAGTTAAAGGCGGTGAACAAAAAAAATAAAATAAAAAAAATCATCAATTTAAATTTTAAAATATGCTTTAATATATGTGCATCTAATGACGGTGACTCTTATTCGCCAAAACTTTTTTCTTGAGGCAGACTAGCACCTTACTTTTGGTTTAATTGTGAATTATTTTCAGTGTCTCTTTAAGATTATTTTACGCAAGACCTAAGGCCTTTGAAAAGAATGACGGCACAGATTTTAAACTCGTGTTTCCAATGCTTTTTACAAATGATTTTGCTGCGCTTAGCATTTTCTCTTCCTGGAAACTTCATTTTTATTGAGAAGTAGTGCATGAATGAGGAATCAACTTCATCTCTAGGTACATACTTCGATAATTTTAACTAATCATTTTAAAACGCGCCTAACGGTTAAAATGAAAGTACTGTCCAATTTGAAAGCTCACTGCCTCACCATCACCAATAAGAGCACTATTGTCAAGATGAACGCAGTGATTTCGAAGGCTTGCATCTATCTGCTCTCAGGTGCGCTCACCCTGCAGTGGATATGGTGCAGGAAATTCAGCTCGTTAAAAGTGTGCAAAGTTTATACTTATTCATCGATCAATGCAGGCTCTATTCTTGTCCAGTCCCCCATGAGCACTTGCATGAGCGAGCAAGAGCTGTCCTGTGTCTAAAGTTCCTATGGCTGGACTAACATGGAGCTCACGACGTTCTCGTGTTGGAACGAGGGTTACGCAAATGTTGACTAAACTCAGCAGTCGCTTGGAGACAGTCACTTATAATCGTAGTGTTTATGAACCAATCTTAAAATTCTTCCTGCATTCATTCCATCTCGCTAACATTTTACGTTGCATTGAAGATTTACTTAGTACAAAATGAGGAATCAAAATAGTCAAGTTAATTCTGAAATAAAAAGTATTCAAATTAAGTGATGCCATCCCAATGTCTTTTCACCTCTGTATAATTTCACGGCTTGGCTAGTTTATACCAAAACACGAAAATATTCTGACAACTTTTTAAGCAAATAAGGTACGCTTGCTTCTTAATTTTTTTAGATTTCGATAGTTTCATGATCTAAAAACCAGAACAACCGAGTACTTCAATTATTTACCGAGACGTGCATTCACATGCTTGGGTTTCACAATATAATTCGGCTCTACGTGGATGCACTACATTTACGTCGGGGTACATTGCGGAACATAAGTATTTTTGATTCAATGATGTCATTCGCCAAACACGAATCATAAACTTCAAGTGACATTGCTCAAGAACGCAATGGTTCGAGAAGGTAACAATTCTACTGCCCGTGCAGGTTAGCGAACGAGGTAGGTCAACTAAAAATTAGAGGATGCAACGCATTGTGAGAGTATTTACTTTGAGTTTAAACATCCATCCATCTCCATTCATAACTGTTGCATTCGTATCTGAGCGAAAGCTAGAGCAAGAGGGAACGAACGAAAATTTTCAGATTAGATTAAATGATAGTTTAAGCCTCCCTAACCGCAACACAGGCGGTTAGGTAGAACGCAGAGAGGAAGGAAGAAGGCATCATTTGGTATGGACTTGAGTGAAGGAGGAATCTATGCTTAAGGTGCTTAAGAACAGTAAATTTAGAAAGAAGTATATGAAACAATATAGGTTTGAAAAAGAAAGTACTGGGTACTGAAAAATAGGACAGTAGAGAATCGAAAAAAAGGTTATCATTGACAAAAAGAAAAACCTATTCTATTTCAACAAAAAGAAAGCCCACCTAACCCTCAACGCTGAAACCCCTTAGTTTACCTTGAAGAGATAAATCCCTTACCTATAATAGTTGTGTCCTCTTGAGTAGGCCTAAATCGTGTTTCAGCGGAGGAATACATGTAGAATAAATACAGTAGATACACGGAAACCGTATCAGTAATTCCATCAGTTAGCTCCCATGATCGGTAACAAATAACAGTGGAGAATATACCTCAATTTCCACTAATGACATATTGTGCTTTTTGGAAATGCGTACCACAGTAGCGCACGTACATATTTCAGGTACACTCGTAAATACAAAATGGCTGAAATCGATCTTCGATGCCATAGGTACTATATAATTGGTGCGATGTGCTCCTCTAAATCAACTTTGGAGTGCCTTTTGTTGAGCCAAACAGCAAAAAACCTATTGGAAACTCAGCGCTGATTTCTTTCTAGGTAATAGAGAAAGTGTACGAGTCAGAGTTAGATGTATTAATGTTGAGGATTAATTTTTCAGTATTATAAATTAAAATAAGAGTTGAAATTGGGGTTCCAAGAACGCAGATTAAGCCCCTGACATTCAGGGTATTTGTGTTGGAAATTGAAGTGCTCTACTAAGTTATAATGAATTACTTTTAAAATAGACGTAAATTTAACTTGGTAAGTTAAGAAATAAGAATAGATGTAATACGTAAAGAAAATAATGAGTTTTTAGCTCTTCAACATGCCTAGCTTATCTAAAATTCTCCGTCAGCTATGCGTAGGTAAAAGTGTGTTCGAGTGAAAGTATCGGCAAGGCAAGACCAAGTCATTTTGTAGAAAAATTAGCTCATTTCGGAAAAGGAAAATTCTAAAAAATAAAAAAAATATAGGACTCGCTTTAGAATTCAGTAACAAAGTGACGCAAGATTCTTACTGTGTTCGATTTTATTTAAAAACAAAAGTGAAAGTTAGTAGTGAAAAAGAGACTAGAGGGACTTGCATGCATGCACCACTACTGGGTATTTTACTTTCTGAATATAGCTGCAACCCTGGAAATTCTTTGTAGTGAAGTCGAAAAGTAAGGCTTCGACGCTTACTAAGATTATTAGATTATTAGTTAGTTTAAGCCTCCCTGTTCGCCACAAAGGTGATCCAAAGAGAAGAATAAGGAAGGCACCATTTAGTATGGAGTTAAGGGAGCGTGGAATCTATGCAGAAAGGGCATAGAAACAGAAAGTCGATAAAGAAGATTATAAAGCAAGATCAAAGTCGAAGTAGAAAGTTGCAGGTGCTGAAAAACAGGACAGAGGTGAACCGAAAAACAGATGGTCCTCAACATAAAAAAAAACATTTTATTTCAACAAAAAAACACCTATCTAACTCTCAGCTCAGGATCGCACATTTTCCCTTGGGAGCGCTAATTTCCATCTCTACAATAGTTGTATCCCCCTGAGGGGCGACGCTTGAGAATGAATTAAGCGAAACAGTAATTAGGAGAACTTTTTAATTTGTCGTAGGAAACGTTTTTTGATCGCGTTCAAATAGTAAAATAAAGAGAACAACTCGAACCAGTTCACTTCTGTGGATGGTCCTTGAAAACTAAATATTCCCTAATTATACACAACATGATGCAGCAAATGATAACGACGTGACACACTGAAAAGCACTACAAATTTTTGAGTCTAAACATCTTTTCATACATTCCAGCAACAGTCACGGGAGAAGAGAGCTCTGCTTTTTCATCTCTTAAGAGAATGTCGTTCCTCTTTTTTGCAAGAATTTTGCGAGGGTTTCATTTTGAGAGAATACGATTTGTTTACGGTTTTTTCTCTTAATTATTTGTTGGGCAACATTTCTCACCATAGTTTTACCCATAGAACTCGTTGTTGCACGAGTTCTACTATCTGCGCCGAGTATGGTACTGAAAAGAGTACTTCATTTTACATACTCGTTTATGAGCAAATGCAGTGTAAATGAGGTTTCTAAAAGCATCAAGAAAGACTATGCGTATTTTAAATGAAAAATATAACTGTACATCACAGATGAACTCCTTTCGTTTGAGACGCTGACGTTTGACTAGAACAATTAAGGATAGAAATTTGGGCCCAATGTAGACTTAGAAAACGATCAAACTTTCGCAAGCAGGTATTTCATACAGTTCTAAAAAAAACATTTTAAAATCAACATTCGATATAGGTGCGGTAAATCATTCAGCGCGTGTTTAACTGACGACTGTTGTAACGTGTCAAGTGTTCTACCTGAACGTTCGAAATTTAGCTCATGGTAAAAGTGTAGCTCTTTTTTATTATAACGTCAAGTATTTTGAGAGAACTCAATCATGCAAACATCCCTAATTAAGTAGCTGCAGTTGCGTAACCTCGAAACTCAACTTTCAGGGTACAAGCAGGATAATGAGAGAGCAGGTGTGAGGCGACAAAAACATAATTTAATTAGATTAGATGTTAGATCAAGAAAAGGAGGAAGGCACCATTTGGTATGGGATTAGGGGAATGCAGAATTTATGAACAAGGCGCAGAGAAACAGTAAGTTGAAAAATAAGTTCATGAAACAAGATATGAGCTAAAAGAAGAGTAGAAGCTACTATAAAGCAGGACAGCAGTAATCCGAAAAACATGATCTGTAATAAAATGAAAAATCAAATCTATTTCAACAGAAATTAGGCCTACCAAACCCTTAGCTTGGAAACTCGCACATTCCTCCTGGGAGCGCTAGTTACCATAGATACAAAAGTTGTATCCCCCTGAGGGGTTTAAGCATGATTATGAGAGCGCAATGTGTACTTTAGAACATTTTTCATAAATAGCTCTCATTGAGCATTGTTCGAAGGCCTTACGGTAGACGAAGCACCGGAAGTAAATAGTGGAGTGGGAATTATATCCGGTTCGGATGTAATAAAATATTTATTGGAATTTAATTCTCCACTTTTAAAATGTTGAGGTTTTAGTTATTGCTAAGAAATTATTTTGCGATATACTCAATTTCTTTATTGATGTGATTATCATACATTAATTATATTAGCTACTCAAAACGAGTTCACCTCACACGTGAACATAGTTTCCATAAGACACATTCGAATACACATCCTAAATACATGCGAAAGTGATCGAAAAGAATTTATAATAACCCACTCGTACTTCACAAAATCCTTGAGCATTGAATAAAACATCTGACCATTCAATGAGGTGTTCATTACGAGTCCACAAATGCTTCCTAAGTAGGCAGAGGGTTAGTCCTGGAGCGCCGCTGCGAGGGTTACGCATTATATTTTAACGATGAACGGCATAATTTGAAAGCGGCCGTGAAGGAGTATTATCTCTAGAAAAGTCACAGAAAAAAATAGATTAATCCTCGTATTTTTGATCAAACGAATTCTAGATGAAGCGTATTAGCCGCTCATGAGTTTTAAACTTCCCGTTAGTGACTTTTGAGCCCGAAACTGAACAGCCAGCAGAATTCATTCGCTCACTTCCAGTAACTTTCAAGATTCATTCTCTCAGCCGACTATAAAAATTCTCTTTGATCAGCAGAAGCCTACACTAAAATTCCCGGCTTGCTCGTCGACTTTCCGAATTATACTTTACAATGGCTGTTATGATGTAACTTCATATTTGAACCTATAAGGTCTAACTCGTCGAAATTGCGTTTCTTTCACATCCATCGCGGATGGTTACATACACTTCTATTTGCTAAAGAAATAAGATTTGCCTTTTCTTCCTTTTTGAAGTTTCTCATACTAAAACAAGCGAATCTAGATGAATAATAAAATAATCATCTAGATGACTAACAAGTCAAAGAAAATAAAGCTATGTAGAAATCAACACAAATCTAATTAATTTTGTGATAGGGTTTGATATCGGCTTTGTTGCAAAGGTAGAATATTCACTAGAATTTTAGTTTTTTTTAAATTCACTCCGTTCAATTTTTTTATTTTCAAGAGCCGTCGTATAAAACATTTCAATCCATATTTGACGAAAGTTCTTATTATGGGAGTTTTTCGGTTTTAGTACCTCTGGCGAAGATTTTTCTGCCTTCCATTTACTGTTGTTTTTGAAGTGATTGTAGGGTTTTTTTAACCAGAACACAGGAAATAACGCACAGAAGAACTCGAACTTTTAATAATTCAAACTTTTACAACACGACAAAATTGTCAACGGTAAACTTCTTCTTGGGAGAATTCACAGAATTAAATGGTCTTCATAGTGGCAGGAGACCTAACGAGTTTTACGGCGTATCTTGTTACGTCATGAGGCTTAACAAGGAGAACTGGAGGCCATTATAGTTCCGGCACCTCCCAGCCCAACACAGAACTGCAATTTAATAAGGAGGAATGAATTAGTGATTTAAATGAGGTACCACCGCGTCAGATCATATAACACTTTGACTTCATTATTAGAAAGTTTTATTTGTATTCACATACAAACCTAGGTACTACCCAGAATCGAAGAAATAAAATTTGGAGATGAAACACACGCTGGAGAAGAGAAGTTAGGTTTGGTAAACCCAAAAAAAGTGGCCTCTTAAAAGGAGCCTCCCATCCAGATCACGCTCGCCAAAGGATTCTGAGGGAGAACAAAAAGCCACAACAGAAAACTAGAACCTTTTCACAATTTACGCATATAGAAAATCTCATATGAACACCGGCTCACCTTGAAATAGTGCCTAAATCACTTATGATTTCAAGAGGGCACCGTAGAGCCACGGGTAGTATGATAGTGAAAATAGTTTAAGGTCACAAGGACCGAGTAGTTTAAGAGTCACAAGGACCAAGTAGTTTAAGAGTCACAAGGACCAAGTAGTTTAAGAGTCACAAGGACCAAGTAGTTTAAGAGTCACAAGGACCAAGTAGTTTAAGAGTCACAAGGACCAAGTAGTTTAAGAGTCACAAGGACCAAGTAGTTTAAGAGTCACAAGGACCAAGTAGTTTAAGAGTCACAAGGACCAAGTAGTTTAAGAGTCACAAGGACCAAGTAGTTTAAGAGTCACAAGGACCAAGTAGTTTAAAGTCACAAGGACCGCGTAGTTTAAAGTCACAAGGACCGCGTAGTTTAAAGTCACAAGGACCGCGTAGTTTAAGAGGTATAGAAAAGAGGTTGCGAACATGCAAGATAAATAACTGAACAAAAAGAACAGAAAACGCGATTGCAATCACAAATTAAAGTAGTAAAGAAAAGGCGATCACATACTCCCTGACAGGTGCTACGCACAAGAGGCCAAGACCCTCCTCACAGCGCGGTTCAATTCAATCTCATTTGTCACAGACAAGGCACCTGTCGAGGTTAGTGTTGCCACAAGCCGCAACTTTAGCGAAATTGCTCTCTAAGAAAATTAGCGACTTTTCCATGAAAAAAAACATTTTAAATTCAAATTTCTTACATGATATCCTTCACGTTGTGCAATGAGTGTAACTTTCATTTTCATAAGAAACATAATTCGCGAATTAATATACATTACAATTGGTACAGAAACTTACACTGAATGAAATTTTACATCCACCACGATATTAGTTCACTAAATTCAACGCGAAATTATAAATTTTCAAACTCAAATTTTGTCCTGAAAAGAGTAATTTTCATTGCGTTCGTTCATAACGATAGTAATAATAATTATTCATCCCCATTTTTAACATTGGTTAAGTGGAGCACAGGAAACAATCTCAGGCTACCTGTAATGAGACTAATAAGGAAATCTACGCTGTTTTTTAGCCTAGATCCGAGACAATATATTAGTTTTGAACTTCAATTTGTTAGTGAATCGTAGCACTCACCGGTTCAGAATTAACGAAAAAGTTCATCTCCTGGAGAGTCTAAGAACTGCAAATAATAACGAAGTATCAACTTGAATCACGTTTTTTCGTGACCATAGTATAACATAAATATTGCCCAAGTTTTACTTTGCTTTAAGAGACAGAAATCGTTGCTTCAAGTGCGCTATGACATGTAAGTAAGCATCATCGATCATAACGTTGCGATAAAAAATTGTAATGCCACGCCAAAAGTGATTGATACCCATCTATTTAATCCAAAGGCAATTCGCGTGTGTTGTGGTCCCGAGGGCACTGCACCTATTGCTCAGAGCTGGAGGCAGTCGACAAACAAGGTTAGGGGCAGAGGGATGACGCGCACACCTTGCACCGCCCGTTTTCTGCAGCCCCGAAAACCAATATTGGCACGAGATCGGCAGCCGTGCTGCAAAGGGCGATGGCGAGAGCTCGATTAGAGGTGCAGCGCTCAGCGGGCGCCGCTTCATGGATTCGCTGCTGCGGTGTCAACAAAGGTGAGGAAGCGAAGTAGCCGGCGCTACATCACTTGCCGCAGAACAGGCCGAGTCGCAAATGTGTGTACATTGTTCTATTAATAATTTGAAACGATGGTTATTTTGGAGTGTGTAAGGTCAATATACCTTCAGAGTATAGCGTTCTTGCTTGTGAATTTGTAAATGAAGATTCATTAAGCGGCAATGCATTCATTTTCTTCAAGGTTTACAATGCTGATCTGGGATAAATGAATCTGAAAGGTGATTAATATTCAATTATTCAAAATTCATTAATTAGATAATGAAGACGCTTAAAGGTCATCAAATACGGAAAATTGAACCACAAATTGCGAGGATCAAAATTCTTATGTTTGATGAGCAAGCAGAAAAGCACTGAAAGAGAAGTTTTCATTCTATGTAATAATAGTTTTCCCGTCAATTTGTACTTGATGTAAATTGCAGTCCACTACGATTGCTTTTTAAGTCGAGCAACACAAGAGCGATGTTAGTAAAGAACTCGTCATAAATCATGAATTAGTCGTTGCCACGCATAATTTCAGTACTCTGTGGTGTTCTCCCTCGGGCTGCTTTACACTTCGGGCAGACTATGTAAACCTTTAGACTTTGTATATCTATGCCCGGAATGAGTGCCTGAGGTGCAAACGAGCCCGGCAGGATAAGGGATACACAACTGGAATAAAGGCCGTATTATTGAGAAGATCGCCGACAGTATGGCACATGAGGTAAATGATTACAGGCAGGTAGTATAGTACACAAGGACGACTTGGAGGACCGACGGTTGTCGGTAAGTCGCGTGTGCGTGCCGTGGCGTAGCGTTGCGCCGTCGAGGTGGTGATGGAGGCCGTGGGGCTACTGCTAGCTGAGCAGCCGAGACTAGTGAATGTCAGAGTCGCTGCGAGGAGAGTCGCAGGGAGAAGTCTTGTGTAAGCCGCTGCAGTGAGGGGGCTCGTTGGAAGACTTGTGTGAGCCGTTGCAGTGAGGGGGCTCGTTGGAAGACTTGTGTGAGCCGTTGCAGTGAGGAGACTCGCAGGAAGAAAACTTGTGTGAACTGTGCGAACTGACTGCGCGTAGCGCTCAGCTCTTTATATAGGGCTGGTAGCGGCCGCACTGAACCGAGCTAGCCTCTGGTTAGCCGGCTCGGGGTGGCGCTTTTGAAGCAGTTGAGGCTGAGCTAAGCGTACGTGAATGTTCCGAGGTGCCGCCTGGCTGCTCGGTGCGCGCGGCTTGTAGAGGGTCGGTCCGCCACCCCAGCGCCAATTAGGACTCTCGTAAATGCGCCGTGGTTGGTTAGTGGCTCTCTTTGTGCGGTAAAAGTGCATTTAAGTAATACTTTCTTCAGCTCCCTATTTTCTATTCTTTCTGTTTTTTGAAGGCTTAACAGAAAGTTAAGTCGGAGAACTGAGTGTGGTTTTTTTTTGACCACCGGCCCAGGGGCACCCCCTCCGGGCCTGAGGTGAGCACTGTTTCCCAATTGTTGCTTTTCTCATTCCTTGTGTTTTTTCAGTTGTGTGATCTTGTGCATACTTGTCGATTCAAATGTCCTAATTCTGTACAGTTTGTATTCACTCACATTGTATAGTTTAATGTATTGATATTGTATAGTCTATTGTATTATAATTTTATAGCCTATTGTATTAGTACTGTATAGTTTACTATATTAGTATCGTATAGTGTAATGTAATAATATGCTTCATCATTTACGGATTGCTTCACTGTGTTGATATTGTATAGTTCACAGTGATACAATTTTCTGGAACTCGTCTATTTAGGTAATTAATAACTGAACTAGGGGCACCGTTGCTAAGTGTGCCTTCAGGAGGCGATTTGTACAGCTGTGTGTTGTATACATTGTATCATAATATTGAGTAGTTCAACTGTATTTACAGTAGGGTAGGGCTAGGCTCCTTCCGTAATGCCCCCCCCGGATCGGGGGAGGGGAGCTGGTGCTGGGCGGGGAGGCCCGGGTGGCCGCCCCCCCAGGGCCCCTCTTTCTTCAAACCCTCGTTCTGCTTCCAAAACTAGAAACACAATTCCGGGGTCCTTCCCCCCTAACCCTGGAAACCCTCCGCCTACGATGCTTATTCCACCAAAACCCAACATTGCCGCAACCAGTACAGCACCTAGAATAAAGTCATCAACATATAGAGTACAACTTAAGTATATCGATCCAGCTAAACCAGTGGACAAGACAAAAATCTTTGAAACAACCTTCAAAGACCTAAATGCTCCTCTCATTAGACTGACTTCCACCAGTACAGGTTTCTATGCAGTAACTGACGATGTCACTTCGGTTGATAAACTAACTTCCAGTAAAGCAATCAATGCATTCCAAAAACTGAATATAATACCAGTTATTCCCCCCGACCTAAGAGCAAAAAGATCCATTTTTGTCAGACAAATTGATAATGAAATAGGTGCAAGACCTGCCGATGAAATCAAATCAGAAATCCAACAGCAAAATTCATGGTTATCAGTCACAGAAATAGTTAAAATAAAGCAAAATACTCATCTAATCAAAATTATAACTTCCGACACCACCACTGCACAGAGGATCCTCCGAGATGGGTTTTATATGTATCACACAAAAATTACACCCTATCAATGTGAACAAGAAAAATACACGCATATCCTCATCTGTTACAAGTGCTATAAATATGAAGACCACCCAACATCCAAATGCACCCAAACAACACAATATTGTTCAGAATGTTCTTCACAAGAACATACTTACCAACAATGCACTAGCACACTTAAACAATGCCTCAATTGCAATGGACCACACAGAACATTAGCATCAAGTTGCCCGTATAGGAAAAATGTAATCAAACAAAAAATCGAAAATGAAAAACAGGAGCATCACCAACAAACTCAAAACACCTATGCTGAAATTGCAAAGCACGCAATATTACAAACAAACCCCCCAGAACACACCCTCACACTAACATCACAAACACATATTAAACTGACAGCACTCATCTTGGAAGCACACATAGCAGCACTGAACAGAACACAGAAATTTGGCGAACTTCTTTCACAATCTTTAAAACTGAACTTCAATATCGATACTACTTTCCCAGATCGTGACTCAGCCGCAATTTTCAACTTTTACTACAAATCAGAAACAATACCACAGGAGACGGAAACGGAACAGGAAAAAACGGTGGATGTCTCTCTGGAATGTGAGCAGGAACAGATGGAGGAGGCTATGGACACGGAGGCTGGAACTAAACGAAGGATAAGTGGTGATGATTTGGGTAATTCAAGCATAGTATTAGATAACAAACACAACTTTCAAATGAAACTGTACAGAAACTTCATAGACAATTCACCAATCCCAGAAAATCCCCCAATAGAATGGTACATCCGGGAACTCAGCAGACAAGAAAATGATAAAGGATTAAAATTCACAGTTCAGGACTTAAGATCACAAACATTACTGGATTACATCAAGAGTAACAGGGTCCAATTCACAAGAACAAAAATAAACATAATCCCCCATGAGGACTTCATAAATCTTCCAAGACACCAGTCAATAATAGCAGCCACCAAAAAACCAAAAAAATTAATTGCTTAAAAATGAACCTAAAGAAAGTAACAATAATTCAACATAACGTGCAATCTTGGAATACAAATAGAATCACACTATCCAACATATACAACTCACTGGACCCAGACATAATACTTATCAATAGTCACTGCCTCATAAATAACCAGCCCCTTAAGATCTTTAATTACAATACATTTTATTCAAATAAGCAAAACGAAAACCACGCAGGCACTGCAATAGCACTCAGGAAAAGCATTTCGTACAGACTTCACGATGATTTCCACACAGACATGTTAGCAGTAACAATAGATACGCTACAGGGACCAATCACCATAGGTACTACATATACACCTCCGAGAACAGACTACCTGAATTTTATAGACTTCCACATGCTTTTCAATAGACCGCATCCAACCTATTTTCTAGGTGACATAAACGCCGCACATAGCATAACTGGATACTCACATAGGAACAATAGAGGAAATCATCTTTTCTACCTTATCTCAAAGCAGAAATGCACTCACATTGGACCCTTTTTTCCCACCCTAATAACTCACAATAGCACCACCTCACCCGATGTAGTTTTACAAAACAAGCATGCATTTCATAATATTTTCTTGAAGCCTGGCCCCATCACACCTTCGGATCACATTCCAATAATCGCTACCATCACAGCCAACCCAATACAAATTCCCATCAAACCGCGAAGACACTTTCGTAAAGCAAATTGGAATTTATATAAACAGTTACTATCACCTGTCACACCCCCTTTACAACCGGATCCAACTATAAACGAAATAAACAAGTACCTAGACACATGGACTAAACACGTACAGGATGCCACAAATACAGCCGTTTCACTCATAAATCACAGAATAATCCCGGGGATCAAACCAACTCACGAAACTTTGACATTACAAGCACAATACCGACAGACAACTCAATACATCTCCAGATATGGGCCATCTATAGATTTGAACCGACATTTGAACGCAATAAGAATCCGATTACAAGAAATATACAAAGGCAAATATCAGCAAACCTGGGAGGAATTAATTCACAGTCTCAAACTACAGGAGGATCCGAAAATGTTTTGGTCCTCCTGCAAAAGGATGATGGGCGGTAACACTAAACAACAAATACCATACATAGAACATAATAAAGAGCAGTTACATACTCCTAAAGAAAAAGAACCCATCTTCAGAGCACACTGGAAGGAAATATTCACTGAACAGGACGATCCCCTCTTCGACAAGGAGCACATTGAAACGGTACAAGAGCAAATGATCAACTTAGCAAATACAATCAAACCATACCGAACGGGAAATATCAACAGACTGGACCCTATACATTTTCCCCCTATTACATTCGAAGAACTATTACAATCACTGAAAACGTTCAAACAGAAAGCACCAGGGACAACGGAAATAACCACTTTACAACTTAAAAACTTACCAGAAAACATGATTCACTTTCTGATTTACATTTTCAATATGTCCATATCTGCTGGTTACTTCCCGAACAGTCTAAAACACGCCATAATGATTTTCCTCCCAAAACCAAACACATCCCTAAAATCAGTTCAAAATTACAGACCAATTTCCCTCCTGGATGTACACGGCAAATTACTAGATAAAATTTTAAATAATAGATTAACAAATTTCCTTACAATTCATAACCATTTTAATTGCAGACAACACGGATTCAGTTGTAATAGAGGCACTCACACCGCACTGGCAACCCTTCACGAAGCAATTTCCATCCAATTAGCTCAAAAATTCACAATAGACATTTGCTTAAGAGATGTTAAAAAAGCATTCGATAAAGTATGGCACTCTGGTCTCATCTTCAAACTTTCGCAAATTAATCTTCACCCTATGTTTCTCCGGACCCTGAATAGTTACCTTAATGGCAGGACAGCCTCAATAAGAATATCCAATTACTTAGGACCGCGATTCTCACTGTGCACAGGTGTACCCCAAGGAGCATGCCTATCCCCTGCACTGTTTAGCTTTTATACCCATGATTTACCGCCGCCGCTACCTAAAACAGACTACATATGTTTTGCAGATGACATCACACAGATAACAGCCGGAAAATATTCACCAAAATATGCAACAGCCAATACCAAAAGAGCAATAGAACAAATAAACACATTTGAAAGTAAATGGAAAATATTAACCAACAGTAGCAAATTTGCAATAATCCCCATAAATAGAAGGAAAACATTTGAAGTTACCATAAGGGAAGCATTTTGGGGCATCTGCAGTCCAAAAGTTGATTCTCCCGATTTTTTTTTTATTGCTTTAAATGAGTTAGAGACATGTCCCCGAATGTCTGTAAAAATATCAGGAACCTACCCCAGAGCTAACGTCCCTCCCGGGGGGGGAGGGCATCCCTCTTACGGACCTTTTTTTTCATTTTTGAACCTAAAGCAATGAAATTTGGTATACTGATAGGAAATGCAATTTTGAATCATTTATCATCAATGACAAAATGCGATTTTCTTGAAAAGAAAACGGGAAATCATAGAAAACGACATTTTTGGGGGGGTTTTCTAAATGCTTCTCCTCCTACAGTTTTTGAGCTACAGTAATGACTTTGGTATCATTGAATGCAGAATAACGTGGACAAAAAAAAAAAAAAAAATCTGAAATTTTCAATTTTTTTCCATTTCATTTTTTTATATATTTCATCATTCATATTCCTCATCCCCATCCGAATATTTTTTTTATTATTGAATTTAGAGCAATGAAATTTGGTATACTGATAGGAAATACAATTTAGAATCATTTATCATTCATGACAAAATGCGATTTTCTTGAAAAGAAAATGGGAAATCATAGAAAACGACATTTGGGGGGGGGGGGTTTCTAAATGCTTTTTCTCTGATAGTTTTTGAGCTACAGTAATGATTTTGGTATCATTGGATGCAGAATAACGTGGACATTCCAAAAACTTGAATGCTTTTCCTCAAATTTCCAATATAAAAATTTAAAGAATTAAAAAGAAAAAAAATCAAAATATTCTCAAGAAAATTCAAATTTATGACGTCATAACTTTGAAACAAGAATGAATTTTGAAAAACTTCTCAATACATTTTAAAGCCCTTGTTTTTCTGCATCCAATGATACCAAAATCATCACTGTAGCTCAAAAAATGTAGGAGGAGAAGCATTTTGTTTCTTAAAAATAGGTTTTTTGAAAAAAGTAACTTATCAAGACGTTTGTCATTACATCTTCGAAGTTTACAAAGCTAGGGCAATGCGGTTTGTTGCATTTGAAAGTGACATATGTGCTCTATCAATATTACGGATGGATTTCCAAAATTGTTACTGGAAAGATTTCCGTAGACTTTTTTACCCTAAAATTTATAACTTTTGCATTGAGACTCTGACAAAAAAATTCATATAAATTCGGAATGAAATAAATCAAAAATTCCCCCCGTATTATGGATAGAGCGCACGTTTGACTTTCAAATGCAACAAACCGCATTGCTCTAGCTTTGTAAATTTCGAAGATGTAATGAATAATATATGTATATATATAATTTTTTTTTTTTTTCAAATAAAAAATTTTCTATGGCCTTATGAAAAATTTTTGTTTAAGATAAGTTGTTACAAATGTGGAGATCTAGTAGTCTGCAAATTTTCATAGACGTACGTCCAATAGAACCAAAGTTGACCATTTGGTCAAAATGCTTCCCATAAACGGCAAATCAATACTATACACAAATAATGGAAAAGTCCTGGGGTTGAACATAACTACACATGGTATATCATCACAAGCCTCCATTAGACAAGCAATAGCCTACAAGAATCTAGAAAAAATTTACCGTTTTACTCACCTTCCTACAGAAACCAAACTGAAATTATACATGGCCTTTGTAAGATCAGCATTAATATACCCAGTCATACCTTTACACACAGCATCAGCAACAGCAATATCCAAATTACAAAGAGTTCAAAACAAAGCACTTAGATTTATTACCGGCACTAGTTTAATAGAAGCAGTACCATCACAACACCTGCACAATCATCTAAATATCCCTCCCATAAACATACTGCTGCACGAGCATGCAAACAGGATCTGGCACAATATACAGCAATTCGATCCTGACCTGTAAACAAAATTAAGTTTTCCTCCGGAGCTCATCCCCAATCAATATTCCCGATTTAAAAGCTCTAGACTACTTGCATTGGCCCCCCCTCCACCTCCGAAATATACATGAGCCAACAATCTTGCCAGGCACACCTACTAAGACAAATTCCAGTCCTGTTATGAGGACGTGAGGGAAGACCAAATTAATTTCATTAATATTTTTATTTTTTGTTTTCTGGGGTTTTGGCGAGCGGTAGGACGGTCTTCCCCCCCATGGGTGGGAAGCCAAAACCCCAGACTTTTAACTTCATTTCAGTTGCATTGACATACACAAAAATTCTTCTTTTCATTAATTATTTTTCATTACTGTAAAATTTCTTAAATTCCTATTTACTTACACCTCAAATTACTTAATAGCCAACTTGTAAAGATGTACGTAGTGTAGAGTGCATGTTTGCAAAACTGTATCTAGGTGTATATAATGCACGATGTGCACAGACGCTATAATTGTAAAATAGGTAGAGAAAAATAAGTAACTTGAAATGTGTATATATATATGTAGATATATATGGTAGGTCGAAGGTAATGCAACATAATGTGCTCGCGCACTGTAGAGAATAGACAACACTCGTAAATAAGATAGTAAATAAGTAAAAACTTAGCCTCCAATTATAGGCGCTAGATGATGCAAATGTGTAGATATTAGATTGTAAATACTCGTAGACCAATAACTAGATAGGCCTAAGCCATAGTTCAGTAACAAAGAATGTAATTTTAGGTATTGCTTACTGTGTAGGTAAGATAAGTGTAATTGTTTAGACAGCTAGGATGTAATGTAGGTAATGTATATAAGATATTTAATAAGTAAAAACTTATTCTCTAATTATAGGCGCAAGATGATGTAAATGCGTAGATATTAGATTGTATATACTCGTAGATCAATAACTAGATAGGCCTAAGTCATAGTTCAGTAATAAAGAATGAATTTTAGATATTGCTTACTGTGTAGGTAGCTAAGTGTAATTGTTTAGATAGCTAGGATGTAATATAGATAGTGTGTAAAAAAAAAATCTAAATAAATAATAAAAAAAAACAAAAAAAAATTATAATAATTAAAAAAAAAAAAATTATAATAATAAAAAAAAATAAAAAAAAAAATATAATAATAATGAAAAAAAAAATTATATGTATATATGCATATTAGTGTGCATGTAATTCGTGTGCGTGTGTGGGTAGGTTGTGGGTGTAAGGGTATGGAAAGTATAGAACCATTGTGTGCTCGTGTCGTGTGTGGGTGATAACGTATATATATGTATGATAAAACAAAAATTGTACAAAAAGTTTATATACTCATATGTATGCCTGTGTATCGTGTGTGTGTGAAATTTTGAATTAAGAAAAAAAAAAAAAGGTTCGAGTGCATGTGTCGGGTGTGTGTGTGTATATAAATGTAAAATGTATATATGCATATGTATAAAAAAAAATATATATATATATATATATAAAAAAAATGAAAGAAAAAAATTAAAAAAATAAATAAATAAATAAATAAAAAAAATAAATAAATAAATAAAAATAAAAAAAAAAATGTATAAAAATAAATATATATATATATATATATATGTATAATTATGTGTGTATATTGTATATAGGGACTTGTAGATGAGCATAAATTTCCCCCATTTAAAATTTATATTGCTTGCCGAGGGCTTTTATCGCCTTCCCACTAAAAAAAAAAAAAAAATTACAATAGAGCAGAGTAGACGTGGCATAATTAAATAGATGAATCGTTTCTAGCATAAAAAGCCCTGATGGGTATTTTCCCTCGTTAAACTAACAAATTAGTAGTATCAATCGAACAAGATGCACAAGATCAACTAATTATGCGTTAAGCGCCTTTTTCTTCTTCCACTATCCTTTTCCTTTTCTCTCCTCCTTTTTCTCTTATGGCACACACTGTGCCAAACTCTAATTCTCTTCTCTTCTTTCCTATTGTCACCGCCCCCCCCCCCCCCCCCAGCGCCAATTAGCAGTTTAAAGAACACAAGATGCACAAGATCACCTAATTATGCGTTAAGCGCCTTTTTCTACTTCCACTATCCCTTTCCTTTTCTCTCCTCCTATTTCTCTTCTGGCACACTCTGTGCCAACTCTAGTTCTATTCTTTCCTATTTTCACCGCCCCCCCCCCCCCCCCCCTTCAGCGCCAGATTTCAGCGCTGATTGGTCGTTTAGTAGGATCACTTCGAGGCTGTGAGGTGGCGCTTATGAGCTTGTGTTTGGTGAGCGCGTACAGCTATATGGAACCACCACAACTCCTTTGTCGAGTTGCGCACTCAACGCTCAAGTTCATCACAAGAAAATAGCCGCAGCAATATTATTTCAAATAAAGTTTAGTGGTTTTTCAGCTGTAGCGAAATATTGAACTGGAAGTTTCATTAAGAGAACAATAACATTAAGGCAGAATGTTAATAGGTAGGCGTAAAATATATTTGCACCAAATTATTCTATGTAAACGTCTTGAAGACAGTGATTGAAATTCGAGTTTAAACAGATACTGAAGAAAACAGAAATACCTTAAAACCTTATTGTTGGATTTATATTTCTGTAGAACACCACGCCGCAGATATTTTCTGCAGATCTACAGCGGGCAAAACTTAAACGATGTTTCAGAGCTAAGAGTAACCTAGCACTCTTATGAATATGAACTTCTCATATTACTCTCCCAAACTCTGAGTATAATGTTGCAAAGTCAAGAGTTTGTTGGAAGCTTCTCCAACGCCACGACGGCCAAAGAGCGGCAATGAAGAGAGACTGAGATACAACTTTTTAGGAGAGCCAACCCACAACAGTGGCTATTTTCTGAATCCATCTGGTAACCCTGCTAGTGCTGGCTGGCTGGCATTCAGTGGCACAACTTTATTGATAAAAAGACGGACACATCATTGAAGCATAATATTCGTAGAAGTTTTCAACAAAATTTCTTGGATTATATAAATATCTAACCAGGGATGGAAAAAACCCTGGGTTTTTTAAAAAAAAACCAACCCACCTGGGTTTTTTTGGGTTAAATTGGGTTTTATGGGTTTTATTGGTTTTTTTGGGGCTTTATTGTTTTTTTGTAATACATGTTTTTGTTTAAAAGAGTTATTCACACAACTCCCGTTGACCCTATTTCAGATTTATATTATACACTTATTGAGTAAATATTGTTATTTGATTACTTCATTTCCAACATTATATTACATTATTATATGAATTATTAGATTATATGAACAATATATGAATTAAGTTTGTCCATCACAATTACCATTTACCAATTACCATATGCATAGAGACATAGCTCTGCAGTCTGTAAAGATATAAGGTGTGCAAAGAGCATTGCTATGCTCGTCAATTCATAGTAAGTTGTTTTAGCAGCAGACAGGCGCAAGTCATGTGAGAGGGAAGCACCATGCAGATCAGAAGTAACCACCACAAGCAACTTGAAGCAAGACAGCTGCACATCACTTAGTCATGCTGTTAACAACTTAACATGTGTATTGTGTGAGCTGGAGGGCTTAGCAGCGCAAGCCAAGTCATTCAACCACACTGATACATGTTACAACATGTAGTGACATGCCAATTTTTTTTTTAAATTTGCCAAAAAAATCACTTTTCGCAGTACAGGATAGCAACAAACACTAAAATGATTGGAAGTAAATGCTCTAACAGATTCCATCATCGAATTTGTTCCAGTGCAGCTTGAATGCTCACCATAGGCCAGTCGTTTCTTTACTTTCTCACCCCATGATGGCTGCGGTCGTGTCTTGCCCCATCTGACTATTATTGTTATACTTAATTCAATTTAAACAATTCAAACAATTTATTTACCACAGGTGATACAGAGGTAGAATGTTTCTTAAGTCTAATACAATGGTCAAATTTGAGTATAGCTACCTGTGGGCCCGAATAAGTTCAGCGACTTCTAGGGCATCCTACCATTACATTATTCTAGGGTGTACAATAATTTTTAACCTAATTCACTTAGCCTAGTTTCACATTAGACTGATCAACAAGATAATGAACTCGATATTGATGATTCATTTTACAACATTTAAGGCAAAGCTCTCACAGGAGACGGATATTGAGGAGTGGTTGGCTGAGTACAATCCGGAGTTCATCGGTGCGCTTTATTCCTATAAATTGAAGGACTCCAACATCTTCCCAAAACACATGTTCAATGAGAAAATAACTAAGACAATGACTCCTCGTTGATGGTGGGATATTCAAGACATGAAACAGCAGAAAATGCAGATTCATGAAAAAACACTGGCAGAGGGTTTCTACAAGTTTATAAGCTATCTTCAATCTTGCCCCGCAAGTTCAGGATCCATTGAGAGAATTTTCTCAACATTTGGAATTGTGTGGAATAAATTGAGAAATAGATTAGGATCAGAACGCGCACAGAAATTGGTCTCAGTATATCGCCACCTCACAAATGATCACGATGTGGATGACAACGATGAAATGGCAGTGGATGTAGAAAAAGAAACACAGTAGTATTGTAGTAGCAGTCTAGTCTAGAAGGCAGGGAAAATTCAGAAGTCTCTATATGAAGTAGTCAAACTGCATTTGTTCCTAAATTTTAATTTTTTACTTTGGAAATGGAACTCATGAAAATATATTAGTCTCTCAAGTTTTTTTCTTGTCATAGTCATGCACATGACTTAGATACTTATTTTGACAAGATAAATATTTAGCGCATTTTTACCCCATAAGCTTGAAAACAAATAAAATTTACATAACAATAATAAAACCCAAAAACCCCCCAAAAAACCCACTATTTAGTGGGTTTTTTAGTGTGAGTTTTTTTGGGCTTTTTTGGGTGGGTTTTTTATGTGCCAACCCTGTATCTAACTGCCTCTGCCAAGGTTCTGCAGAGGTTCTCTAGACCCCTGATCGAGTTGAAAATTGTGAGCCGAGAATAAAGTCTCAATCTGAACTTGCGAACATAAAGTCCTTTTTGCAATTTTACACTCTATTTCATCTCCCATGAGTGTGATTACCTTTTTTATAACTTGCCCATCGTTGGAAAAAAAATTGCACACAAGACGTTTTACACAGTACGAAAAAATGCAAATAATAAACAATTTATCACCTACCCTGCGACATTATATGGTTGCTAAATCATCATTTGGCCAAAAAAGTTGCACTAAAAAGAGGATACTCTTTATGGAATACTGGAGATCGTTTTGTAAACTTTGAGGGAAATCAAGACATACGAGTAGCAGTTCTGCCGCGTCTTTCGATCTCAACCGCGAAGTGCTCACTCTTACCTCTACACTTCATCGTTGCGGCAACATGAGGACGCAGTTTTTATCCAAACTTCTAGTCTTCTACCTAGACTATTTCTTTTCCTTCGTCTTTGAGCTTGAAGTCTTATGCAAATCTTTTGCAGGAAATTATTTTTAGGCTATCTAAATGGCAAATAATGATTTTTAATGGATAAATATTGTTCGCATAGTCGTTAGGAGAGACGTCCAGAGGCCGGATATTCAAATAATTTAAATCATTTGAAAAATCGGCTTCAGACCAAGATTGAGTGAGTCAATGAAGAGTCGTCTATCAATGGGGCAAAGTACGAGGCTAAGACGTCGAAACACAGTCCTTGATTTGGAAGGGGAGCAATGTTCACCTTCGCAAAGTCCTTCTTGGGGCGTGGCTGATAAAACAATTCATACCTGATGTAAGAAAAACTTATTACCATCAGAAGTGAAGTGCACTCCCAGTATTACGAACAAAGTTAATCATCCAAATGATGTCAAGACGCGACTCTAGTCTCAGACCAAATGTGTACTCATCGCATTGAGCATTTGAAGAGTCTGAAGTGTCTGCATGATTATAGGTTAAGCTGCATCTTCATTATCATCCAGTAACACGTCAGTCTTGAGATTTAATAGTGATCAATATCTTCAATATTATGGAGAAACACGCGTACTTATAATTGAATAAATTTCATCGTCATCGCAGCTGCGTCACTAATATGCAATCAATAAGCTCAGTATCTGTGATAAGCTTAGGGTCAATAAACCGCTTTCACTGCTTACATCGAAGTTTATCCGAGTGTGAGCGTAATTAATATTCGCCAGCATTAAATTTCAAATCGCATTGCCTCGTTTCCTTTCCCATTTTTCTTTTCATTTTTCATCCCAATTTTTAATCCCTTGCATGGTGAAACGAAAAGACATTATTGAACACGATCTGGCGACCTTAGGTGTTTAATACGTTACCAATGCATTGGAATTTAAATAATAAATACATTTATTGGTATATCACTGGAGTGATCGGTTATAAAGTTATCATTCTTTCAAGTGAAAAAGGCGTTAATCAAAATTTAAATGACAAGGATGAGTGTACCGCATTAATTCAATTATCAAAGAACATACGTGACAGGAAAATGGCTGAGACAATGAAGAAATATTGGCTATCAAAAGAATCATCCAATTAGACCAAGAGAAGACAGAAGGTCATAACAGCAAGCACCAATTCCCTCAATAGTCTTACTTTGTATGATGGCCGAATAACAATCATCACAAAGCGTTGTCTGCACAAAGGCTGTTCAGGTAAAAATTTACGACTGACGTATAGTAAAAGAGTAAGGATGAAAAAAACGAAGAAATGAAAGGTGCTGTTCTTGCATCACTAAGAAAGATTCTGGAAATGTTTCTCGGCTTCAAAGTTGATAGTATTTAGTTAGTAATTAGTTGAAGTTTAAAGATACGAAAGTGATGCTCGCATCAACTAAAGCCGCTGTATGAATGAAGTATTGGGTAAACTTCCATTTTGTCATTCGTCTGTGGGTCAAACATGTATTACAAGCGCACAAGTTATACGCTAAATACATGATTCATGCATGGCTTACCAGTCATGAAATTGACTACGCATTTAAAATGTCCATTTTTCCGACTGAATCATTAATAAACAACATTACCTCAACTGAGCGCCAATTAAAGGAGACCG
This sequence comes from Morinoia aosen, assembly GCA_030386875.1. NCBI lineage: Eukaryota > Metazoa > Arthropoda > Malacostraca > Amphipoda > Talitridae > Morinoia > Morinoia aosen. The sequence continues at coordinate 54,759,613 of CM059575.1, read as the reverse complement.
TGGGATATAATTGGAAAGCATTTACATTCTACCTAATGCATGGAGGTTATTTTATGAGAGTTGCATTCATTTGTGTGCGGCAAGGCGCAAAGGGCTCGCTCGAGCTTTACCGCTGTCAGACTTGTTATCATAAGGCTTCTTCGGGTGTTTGTGTAAGATTATTTAGCTGATTTCACTGTTCAGAGCGAGCTAATTCGTATCATCCGTCATCGATGCTTGGTTCCGCTACCTCAGAGTTAATGGGATGTTGTTAAAAATGCCTGGATGTTGAATTTTGAACAGCGGTATAATTGGCACACGGACAAAAAGAGTGCCATTACGTGTAAGTTCACTGGAAATGAGCGAGAACTACACCAGTACCAATTGATACTGCAGAGATAAACCCCATTTCAATTCGGCGAGAGTGAATTTTTTAGTCATACGATGATCTCATGAAATATATCGCTGTATATTTGAGACCATGAAATAATTTCGTTATTGTCTCCATGATTAAAAAAAGAAAACCAAGGTTATCATCTACAAAGTCTAAATTCAATTCTCACGTTCACCTGACGAGGATTAAAAAATAAAAAGCTGACAAATTTATTCAATATTTGCAGTCCAATCCTATAAGCCCATGTTCACCGTTATCACACAGGTTGAAGACGGTAATTTTTCAGAATGCTTTCTTTCAATGAAAGTTGAGGTTGAGCCAGCCGTATCACCTCACGCAGGCTGCTACAGCAAGTCAAACAGACAACGCCGTCGTGTTTAACCAACACACCCTGCTTCGACCCTCAGCCTGCGCTGGGCCCAGACAACCAACTCGCTCGGCACACACGAGCTCTTATCGCTCGAACTAACCCTTTCGTTGGCCACGCAGACATCACGCATCATGAACGCTCTCATAAGAAATTCAGCATTCCAACGCTAGCAATAATTTAAGCGTTGCAAAAGAAGTATAGCGAAGAATAACCCAAGTTCACAGGAAAATCACGTCATTTCGAATGCACTAAAAATTGTCGCGAATGCAATTTTCCCTTAAATGTTGAAACATTTGATGACAATGCAACTATATCGTGAACTGGTATTTATTACCGTAATAGATTTACTGGTGAAATACTGTTCTCTGAAATTTACAGAATGATCTAACTTACTGTAATGCGAACTCAAAGTTTCAGTGCTCTATGTCGCTGAGTGGATAATTTAATACTCAGTGAGAGCAAGTGATGGATCCCCCGTACAGCATTATCAAGTGAGTAGCTCGTAACTTATTATGTCATTTACATTACGAGAAACAATGTTAAATAACCAAAGTTACTGGTTGTATGAATTCTTCGACTTAAAATTTCACCAAGTACAATTAATTAGAACAGAAAAATGACAACGTGAGATTTACTCCTCTTTCATGCACGAGGTAATCAGGACGGCAAGTGGCTGAGTCCCGGCACGATGTGCTCTTCGTGCGTTAATTTAAGGTGTTCTTTTCCTTCCGAAAAGGGCATAAGCCCATCTGAAATTAAATGTCAGCTTTTTAAATTCAAGGTCATCGTTTTTATGTTCCATTTCAGTAACCGGGAAATAAAATTTTATTGCTGGCGTTCCCACACATTTATATAAATTACGATCAATCTGGGAGTTCTGTCACTGCACTAATTCGGGCAGAAGCCCTCATTAAGTCGAACTTGTTTAACCACCTGGATCGATCAGAAGACTCCGACTATTGGGTTTGTCCTAAATTACAATTTTCTAAATTTTATTATGGTTCAAGCACGGCACATATGCGACAAAATTTTCATCTTAAAAATGTTCATATTCATTTGAGTGTTAGTGTATATCATGGATCCTAGCCGTTAGCGTTGCCGAGAAGAAAATCTAAAATGCGGGGAAGACAGCGTCTCTGAATCTATACGGGTCGTAAATTTAATGCCGGCACTCGAGCATTGGTTTTTTGGGAACTTGACAAGCGGGACGTTCTCATACGAAACACTTCCCATATTAAATTGGATAAATTGGTGTGCTTGGGCTGCGGCGGTACACAGTCATAAAGACGACGCAGGACTCGTAGAGCACGACCACGTAAATTTGTCAAGAGCCCTATAAGTTATTGGAGATATATAAAAACGACGGCCGGCTTCGGTCGCTGGGACGAAGGACAGAGCGGGAGAGCAATTACTGAATACGTCATGGTCGGAGAAAGCTGGGCCCCCACGAGAGCTTACCCCTGCATCCCTTCTCCCCACAAAACCTACCCCCCTTTTGGCCTTTTTGGGAGGGAGGCGCGAGACGAGAAGGGAGCGGGCTCAGAGGAGGAAGGGCATTCGGTCGCCGGTCGTTTGAGTGAGCAGTGAAGGGCTCCAGACGGGAGAGATCAGAGACTAGTACAGTAAAGTTAAATAAAATGCGTCGCGCGGTGTTATGATAGTGAAGGCTTCCCTTATTACAGTTCAGAACTTGAGATCGGCGGTTCCAGTAGTTGTGTTTTCAGTACTTGTGGTTCTTGTTGGAACGTGTGCGAGACGTTCATTTTGGATCGGGTTTTCCTTGGGTCGTTGTTGAACGTATGTTAAACGCTCATTGGATCGAGTTGGGGTGTCTGCTAAACACCCGGCGAGACCGCGATTGAATATATGCAAAATATAAATAAATATATGAATATATATCCGAGCTCGTGTTGTCGGTTCTGTGTTGGCGGTTGTCACTATTTGTCTCCTGAGTGTGTCAGTACGTGTGGGCTGACCCTAGGAAACCTAGGAAGGAATTCTATAACCTCGCCGTGCTCTCGCCGTCCGTGCTTGCTTCCTAAATACAACTCGAAATCTTCAGTACGTGTGATTTTCCTCTCTCGTCTCGCTTAGAAACGCGCGCCATGACCCTCGGCCGCTACCTAACAAAATAATAGTTTACGTTTAGTTCTCGCATCTTAATTAATTCATATCCTTAATTTCGAGGCTCTAAGCCTCTGGTGGCAGCATATCATAATCACTGATTCTCCTTAATTAATAATTAACGTAACGCTCTGCAGAGCGAGTTTATTCAGAAAAGAAACAGAAATGATGAATTAAAAACTCATAAATATAGAGTGCGGAAGAAAATACCCGCCAGTCATTCAGTTAGATTCCAGAATTTCAAAATGCTTCCAAATATAAAGTGGCACTGAAATAACCGATTCTGCTAATGTGTTATATGAAACAAAGACGGATGCGAGAAGTTGAAACTTGTATTATTCACAGAAAAACTTTTTTCAAATTTATAGACACTATATCTTGAAAACAATGTCATCTAGAAAATTCCCACCGGCGTTTGAAAATTAACCGACGTTAATTCCCCAGCTACTTTTTCCTTTGCAGTTTCTATTTGGTCCCTCAATGTATTTGACGAAAGTTGAGCAATTTCGAACGAAACGCTGTTTCTACGCTCTCGTAAATTTGTCTGGTTTGATAGATAAACTTAGGATTTGAGGAAACCATTCGGCTGGAAAAAGTCCGCCATTTATCGACGGATTTTTTTGCAATTTTACCCTGGGGGAAAAATGACCTATAATTTTGTTTGGAAATCATGTAATTTTTTCGTAATTTTATAAGCAAATAGATTTATTCTAAAGCACTGAAGGAAATGGTTATTTCGAAAAAAAAATCTACTACTATGTATAAGTTATTAAACCGGCAACATGTTTTGTAGATAGCTAAATGTGTTGTCAAGTGAAATGCTACAATGTATTTTCGATAATTTAATTTGTTGAATTTTTAAAATTTGGTAATCAAAAACACGATTTTTTCCATTCTCATGTCTCGTATAATTTTCAAATGAAATTGAATTTTTAAAATCTATCGCAGCATTTCTCTTGCCTCTTAAGCCCTCTTAAGCCTATTCCTCTATCTTCTATATTGTTCGAGATGATCCAGTTCAAAGGACAAAAACTGCAAGTTTACATAAGAGCCAAACCAACTTGGTGCACTGAGTAGTCTGATGCTCCACATAACACAGTGTTTACCCTGTGTGTGTTAGAATATTTTTTTCCGGACCAAAGCATTTCGAATGTGAGCTGTATGGCTAACTCTCGCCTGCTGAACGCTCAAACCTTTCCTCGTCGTTACGAGGGGTCACAGGGGGGTCCTTAACAACCTAGGGCAGTGGTTTCCAACCTATGCTGCACGTACCACTAGTGGTATGTACGAGTACCACTAGTGGCCTTCCAGGCGGTGCACGAACACTTTTGGGGTCATGAAAGGTTTTTAGTTAGTTATTGTGAGTGAGCATGGCCTCCTCGTACCCGACGCGAGCCTGTGACGCTGTTCCCCAGCTACTGATTTTCCCGTCGACGTGGGACACGGGAGTGCGAGCAGAGGTTCTCAGCCTTCACGACCATCAACTCGAAGAGCTGGAACCGTCCTGCTGTGCCCGGGCATGATTTCCGATGTGCTGCGAGCAAAGCCATGCCCCACATTTACCAGCTGGTGGAGAAGAAGCAGATGCAGCCCTCGCATTGTGTTGTTGTTTTCTTAGTTGATTTGCGTGTTCTACTTGTACAATTATGGAAAGAAAGTGATATCTGATTGGATTTAGTTTCTCTGGAACCAGGTAGTACGCAGCAACTGTATGGGAACTCCATTTTGATCACGAAAAGGTTGGGAACCATGGACCTAGAGGGACCGTGTGCTTGAGTAAAACTCAAGTCTGTCATTTTACTTCTGCGATTTTTACCATAGAAGTTGAATGATGCAACTATCTTTTTTGGACTCGTGTATTTTTTCTTAATTCTATTAGAAAATTGATTTTTTAAAACTTGAAAAAAATAATTTTTTAGAAATTGTATCTTCTTCAATTTTGAAGTCACAGAACCGGCAACATATTTTTTTAAACAGCTACATATATTTTCTTAAGAGACATTGGAGTGCAATTTCAATATTTTTATTAGTTTAATTGTGTGATTTTTTCAAGAAAAATGTTTTTTTTTCATTTTTAACATCTAATTTTTGCTATAATTTCAACTAATCTGTTCACATACCCAAATACATACCCTAATTTTTAATGCTTTTTAAAGCCCTATCGATATATTTCTCGTTCCTGTACATTTAAAACTGTGGGAGAAGTTGCATTTCAAACGTCAACAAGTTCAAGTTTTCAGGAGGGCCTAACAAACTTGTCACCTGACCGTGTAATGCCTTGACTGGCCTTTCCCAAGCTGTAGCAGACGAACAAACACCCCTACAAAACAGTGAAAAGTATCGTTAGATTCAGAAAAAACTTCGCCATAACATGAGATAAGAAACAGAATATTGATATTTTTTTAGATTATAGGGTAAATCCCCCCCCCCCCCTTTGTTGGCTGACTTTTCGTAAGCTGTGTCAGACGAATGAAAAATACAAAGAATAAAAGTGTAATCAAGTATGATAATAAATCAAAATAATGAATAATAAAAGTATACAAAATCAAAGATTCGTAACTTCTGTTTATAGGAAAAATACCTTTACGGGCTAAGGCACTAGCTTTTTAGTTTTTGTTCATTTAGATTTAGACTCAATAGCGTTAAAACCTTGTTGCAACGCGCATTTCATATAAGTTCAACCTACCGCAATATGCATGATGAATTTAATTTTCTACAAACTTTTTTCAGCCACAATGGTTTTTCCAAATAACCTAATCTATAAAATTATAAGATAATTTTCAGACAAAAAAATTATACCGACCTACTCTGAGACAACTGTAAAGAAAAAGAAATTCTATTGTAACTTGTTTCATTTATAGTGCCCAGTCCGAGAAGCTAGCCAGTGATGTTTCAAAGCTGATGGAGAAATTTTACAATTGCTTAGATTTTATTCCAATATTGACAAACAAGTGTACTATAGGATCGTTTTTTAGATTTAAAGACCGTCTGCCGACTAAACTGTGCTCTCGCGTAATCTACAAGTATTGTTGCCCGCTGTGCGGGTCTACGTGGGTTGCACCCAGTGTAGTTTTAGAATAAGATTTTTTGAGCACGTTGGTAGGAGCTCCAGAACGGGTAGAGTTTTAGCTAAGCCATCTTTTTCAGCCATTAGGGATCACGCAAAGCAGTGTAGTGTAAAAGTAAGCAAATCTGATTTTTTCAATTTTAAGTTTCTGTGCAAATAAAAACAACCTACATATAACAGAATCCCTTCACATTAAACAATTGAAACCAGCTTTAAATTCAATGTTGTCATCATTCCAGTTAGAAATAGCCTGATTTTAAAAAAATTAATCACAGTATAATCTCTCTATTCGATTTTTTTGTACTATTTTAAGTTGTATTCTTTTGTCTTTTAGCCGTGTCTTATTTTCTGTATGTCAATTATCTTTTACATGTGTTGATAATGGCTTGAGCTTGAAGGCGAAACGTTCAGTATGTGGTGTTCTCCCCCCAGGCTGCAACACGCTTCGGGCAGACTTTGAGCTATCTTTTTCGTGATAGGATAGCCCGAAGCGAGTGCCTGAGGTACAACCGTATTCGGCAGGATATGGACAACACGGGGGTAACACGGTAATTATATTGGTGACTGTTAGGTACACGGAACACGGACCATTACACAGGGCCCTCGGTGACTACTATGAGCACTGTTCGTTACTCGTAAATTACGTAATGATTGGAACACAGCACTAATACGTGATGGTTGAAATACAATACTATTCGGGAAGTACGTAATGATTGAAACACAATCCTATGTGAGAATAGTACAAATATGTGGTGATTGAAGTACAATCCTATTCGAGAATGACATAAATTGAAACACAATCCTATGCGAGAATAGCACAAATACGTGATGATTGAAGCCCAATCCTATTCGGGAATGACGTAATGATTGAAACACAATCCTATGCGAGAATAGCACAAATACGTGATGATTGAAGCACAATCCTATTCGGGAATGACGTAATGATTGAAACACAATCCTATGCGAGAATAGCACAAATACGTGATGATTGAAGCACAATCCTATTCGGGAATGACGTAATGATTGAAACACAATCCTATGCGAGAATAGTACTAATACGTGATGATTGAAATACAATCCTATTCGAGAATTACGTAATGAATGAAACAAGCACCAATAGCGGGTAACGTCCGCGAGGACGCTACTTACGAACGCAGCGGCGAGACGTGATGATTGGTGCTACGTCGTGCGACTGTTACGAACAGGTCAGCTGGTGCTAGCGGGGCGCCGAGACGAGGCTAGTCAGCTGGGTCGGGCCCAGCCGCCACGCGGTTCACCGTGGTAGCTGGTAAGTAGCTGCGGCGAGGCTAGCCGGCCGGAGCGGGCGAGAGATGTCGTAGAGCGGCTTGGCCGACGACGCCGGCGCGGGGCGTTGCAACGTGACTTTTTTTTAAGGCTTTGAAACACCTTGAAGCGTCAAGACGCTACTAGGTTTAAGACCTTGCAACACCTTGGGGCGTCGATAGGCAGGGCCGGTCTCCGGAGCTTGGTGCAGGTACGCGAGAGACAAAGTCGATCTCGGAAGCTAGATGCAGGAACACGAGGCTGGTGCTGGAGATGTGACTTGAACGAGGACGAGGGCTTGAGTGTGTGCGAGCCTTGTTGGGGTCGCCTTATGTAGGCCTCGAGTGCAAGCCTTGAGTCCGGGCGTGAGTCCTGATTGGTCGCGAGTTTGTGGGCCTGTGGTGCTGGAGGCAGGAAGCCGTTGTAGCTTACGGGCACCTTTTCTCATAGTCGCGAGGCGGCTTCTCTCAGGTCCCGTGTTTGGTTGACTAAGCGCTTCGGGTCCGGAGGTGCTCTGGAACGGATGCGGTTGTAGTCTGGAGGCAGCTTTTCTCAGGTCTTGTGGAGGTCCGCGGCTTGCCGCTGGGATCACCACAAGTAAGTAAAATGATTTTTATATCAGCTATCTTTACTGTCATTTTTATTTTATAAAAGCATATCGGTAGATTCGTATGAAAAGTCGATCTGTATTTTAATCTAACCTTCGAAACTTATATTTTGACAAAAAAGGACACTTCATAGTATATTGCACTATAAATTCACTCCTTCCAAAATCTAGTCTCGTAGGTGAGAAAATGCATTTTCTGCAACAGTTCTGAATGTGAATAAATTTTTGAGGTCCTTTACATATGTAAGCGGATGAATTTTTTTGAGAATCATGTCATTATTTTCAAAACGAGCAGATCCCTTCCAACTTTGATGTTCCATTGTTGGATAGAAATAATATAAATATTAATTGAAACTATTTTTGGTAACAGTCAAATAAGTTGGTATAAGAACCTACACATCATTAAAATGCTTCCTATACAGGGTGTTTCAAAAATACACGGCATAATTTCAGGTATGTATTTCCCACATGTAGACAATCAAAATAGTTCATTACAACATATGTCCGGAAATGCTTCATTTCCGAGTTATGGCCTTCACAACATTGAAATTCACCGGAACGTTTTTCTTTCCGCAGGTCGTTGCCGTCAAAGGACACATTAAGAGGGCACTCTGACAGATCATTCCTAGGCGAAGGTTAAATTCAGTGTTGTGTTTGGCGTTCGACTGTGTGTCATGTACACAAATCAGGAGCTGGCAGAGATGCACTTGATCTACGGTAAGGCAGACGGCAATGCTGCGCTGGCTCGTCGTTTGTACCAGGAGAGGTACCCACAGCGACAATGTCCAGATCGGAAGACATTTGTAAGTCTCCATCAGCGTCTGTGCGAGTATGGACAATTTGACTCTCCTGGATTGGGAAGGGGACGACCAAGATCTACAACTCCAGAAGAACAGGAGGAGATTCTGGAGATTGTGAACAGAACTCCTTCTATCAGCACACGAAGGTTAGCGTTGCAAGTGAATGTTCCCCATACGACTGTCTGGAGACTGCTGAAAGAGTATCAATTGTATCCTTACCATTTGCAACGTGTACAGGCGCTGTCACCAGCAGATTACCCTGCACGAGTTAGGTACTGTCAGTGGTTCTTGCAGCAATGTGCTGCAAATCCGAACTTTCCTGCCTTAGTATTATTTACAGATGAAGCACAGTTCACACGAGATGGCATAACAAATCTCCACAATCAGCATGTATGGGCGTATGAAAACCCAAATGCAACTGTTGTATCTCATCACCAGGTGCGGTTCTCCCTCAACATGTGGGCCGGTATCATTGGTGATCGGTTAGTTGGACCCCATGTACTTGTAAACAGACTTACGGGGCAGGCGTACACAAACTTCCTGGAAAACATCATACCTGATGTTTATGACGACACTCCACTGATCGATCGTCAGCACGCTCACTTCTTGCATGACGGCGCTCCTGCACACTTCAGTCGTACGGCTCGCCGGTACTTGGATCGAAGATTTCCTGATCGATGGATAGGTAGAGGTGGCCCAATTGCTTGGCCTCCACGCTCACCTGATCTGAACCCTCTCGATTTCTACTTGTGGGGCCATTTAAAATCATTGGTTTATTCGTCTCCGGTGCCTGATTTGGAATCCCTTCGGAATCGAATTGTGGCACGCTCTGAGGACATACGCAACATTCCTGGAGTGTGGGATCGTGTTCGCAGGTCAATGAGACATCGATGTGAGGTCTGTATTCAAGCAGGAGGTGGTCATTTTGAACATCTTCTGTAATGGCAACGACCTGCGGAAAGAAAAACGTTCCGGTGAATTTCAATGTTGTGAAGGCCATAACTCGGAAATTAAGCATTTCCGGACATATGTTGTAATGAACTATTTTGATTGTCTACATGTGGGAAATACATACCTGAAATTATGCCGTGTATTTTTGAAACACCCTGTATAAAGGATACGCACATTCAGTGCAAACAAGTTTTCGTAACCGACAACAGCAAAATGAAGCGAGCAATTGCAATTCTCGTAAGGGATAGCAGTAAAATGAAGGGATCCACTGTAATTTGATTCATTCGAAAGTCAGTCGGTGAACATGTAGAAGAATATAAATTATTTCATTTTTTGTGAACACATTTTAATTTAATCGGAACTGCTATCATGCTGATAAATAGCTAGAGGTACACGAGCATTCCAAAAACCCATATTTAAATACCAACCCGTATATTTGAACTATCCCAATAATTTAAATCGCTGATTACTCAGTACTCAACGCCTATAACTTATGAAATAGCTGATCAACTATCCCACTGCGCATTATCTTGTCATGTTTTGTTATTCTCTTGCAGTAACAAATACTAATCTAAGCTAAGTTCCTCGAGGTGAGGATCTGCACTCAAATTTCAACGCTGAAGTCCATGTCACAGAACACATGCAGAAGAGAAGGCAAGACATCCAGCTCCGTCTGATCGCTAGGGCATAAGATCAAAGAGCTGTTCCTCTCATTTTAAAATGTTTCGAATAAAAATAAACGAGATTGACAGCAGAGTTATAAACCAACAGGATCCTTGCACAGGGTCCAGGTTCTTTCGGAATATTTCTTCCACATTTTCGAAGAAGCGATCATCACACATTCGGAATAGACTTCAGCAACATCTCTCTCTAGAAAACGTCTGTAAAAGATATGAAAAATCTTAACTGAACTCTTTTTCCCACGTGTGTTTGTAGTCAATTCACAACTAAGAATATTTGTGTCACTTTACTTGAAATAATTTACAACTAAGAATATTTGTGTTACTCTGCTTGAAATAATATACAGGGTGTCCATAACGTGTCTTTACCATTTCAAAAATTTATTAAAAATGCAATTGATAAAATGTGTTATTCAGATTTGTTCTATTATACCCTATAATACTGTTGTATTCGTTGAGAGAATTTGTTTGTTTGTTGGCACTTTTTAATTCCCCTCTCCAATCGTTTCATCAACACACTCTAGACTCGGTTACTTTGGGTTGGGTCAAGTTTGTTTTGTCAAGTTGGGTTAGCTATTAAAACGATGGAAAATGCGGTTGAATGTATACCAAGATATATTCAAATCATATCTCTTTTTGAGATTAACACTAAAGCTAGAGGCCAGGATTAGGCAGGAGAGAAGTTTCAGGTTATATTAAGTTGCGGAAGGCTGGGTAAAGTAATGAGGATCCAGAAACAAAACAAAATATACCAATCAATTTATAAAATGCAAAAAAATCCCATTTCAAAACTTCCAAGAGAAAAAAATCAATATCTATCACAAGGTGCACATGAAATAACTGTGATTCATGACGCATAGATAGAGAATTTCCAAGGAATTTACGTAAAACGAAATATTTTAAAAAGTATATATACCTGTAACCCCACCGTATGCTGATTCGCTTCATGCTTCACTTGATCAAGAGTCACGAGTCGCCAAATGTGTTTTTATATCATTGCGCAAAACGCTGTTCGATGCAGGCAGATTTTTGGTCTGATTGACACTCCCTCTGAAGGAAAAACAGATTCTGAATAAGCTGTTAATAATTGTCTAGACTCTCGAGCATAAATTAGTTCAGTCATTATTATAAGTGATGGAATTCTATATAAAACCGGAAGAATTACCAGCGTCTCCCTCCGTGCTATTATTTTCTGTATTGTTGACGCACTCCTGCTGTTGGTGTACACATCACGGCTTGGAAATGTTTGCTTGATTAACTTGAACTGAGTTGCTAGGGGCGAAAAGCGACTGCAATGAGAAATATCTCATAGCTGTTTTTGCTTCACGTACTCTCTAATTATCCAGGAGTATTGTTGCATGCAGTTGTTTCTGTCGGACAAATCCACCATTTATGAGTGGATACTGAGCTGAACAAAAGGGATTGCTAAATAACTTTCCATTTTCTTTGATCAAAGAGTGAGAGTTGAAAACATTTGCAAAGCTTACGAAAACTTTTTTATTCATGGCAGAAATACGAAGAGTTTTCACTCTGCAGGAAGAAGAACTCTACGCTTGATTACTCTTCTCAGTCTGGCTGAATGACCTATTGTTGGTTGAGATGAGAAGAAGCACGTCATAATGAAATATTTCAAACCATCAGAGCTATTGTTACTGATCTATGTTTTAGATAAATGAACGGATTCAGAGACACAGTGAACAAGTGATGTAGGAAGGGTACATACTCGCCCTCACTCGTGATAGCATGCAATTAAGGCTCGCAGCACCAACCTCATTATCATGATTTGAGTTGAGTCTGTCGATCTCTAGGTAATTTCATAAAACATCGCTTTGAAAATGATTTGGGATTCAAAAGTTTTCACGCAAAAATTTCCGAATTTAGTACTTACGATTTTTTAGAAGTTCCCAAAGTATGAAGTTCAAAGTTCAGATTCGTCAAAAAAAAGTTCACTCACCCATCACTGAAAACTAGTAATGAATAATAGTGAAGATAGGGGAGAGGATACTTCCTCCACGCCACCAATGAAAATACTTGCCAGAGAATGCTAAAAAAATTAAAGGTTTTTATAATAACGTAATATAGCCCGGTAATCTGAAATAACAATAGGGCGAACCACTCGTTCTGCCTCAAGATCCTGGCTTCATGCTCCAGGGATGAGTCTAAACGTATTCTTAAGATGATATGGCTCTAAAAATTTTTAAAAAATTTATATTGTCCAACATTTAGTCGTTGGCTGTTCGAAATAAATATTTTAAACGATGAATTTGACAATTTAATGTCTCTGAGCCCATGGTAAGAGAATACATGCATGTTACGTTCAATTACATGGCAGTCTATTCTACCATTCAGTGCTACAGAAATCCTACTCTAAATGTATTCGTCAAACTCAATATTTGATAACTCTTAGAATCGGAAAATGAAATGTTCACTGTTTATGTACATTTGAATATCTTCACTCTCGACAAAATCACGTCGTCGTGATATTTTAATTGACGTGGTATACGTCGCCAGAACAAATGTTCCCTCTCCGAATATATATGCAGGACTTGTTTATTACACAGTTTAAAGTATCCGCTTGAATTAATCAAATCTAATGTCTACTTTTAACCAGGGTTGCGGAGTCGGTGGAATAAATTTGCGACTCCGACTCTGACTCCGCCTCCACCTTTCCAGAATTTTGCGACTCCGACTCCGACTCCACCTTTTCAGAATTTGGCGACTCCGACTCCGACTCCGACTCCACCTTTTCAGAATTTGGCGACTCCGACTCCGACTCCACCTTTTCAGAATTTGGCGACTCCGACTCCGACTCCGACTCCATTTCTCCAGAATTTGTCGACTCCAACACCGACTCCGCCTATTCACAATTTTGTGGCTCCAACTTCACCTATTCATAATTTATAAGATGAATATTTTATTTCTTAACTAGTGTACACACACCGTCAAAAATGACGAGATTCAATACATTTCTACAACAAATTTTCGTTTGAGTGGAGTTTCCATGCTTTCAGCTTATTCCAAAGGTAACTTAAATTTCTTATAAGAGTAATAAACACTCAGAACACAGCATTTTTGAGCCGCAAGAGAAGTAGTTATAGCCATTCGTGTCGTATCCGAGATACAGAAATTCAGCATTACTGAAAGCAACTGCGAACTTGTGTATGTATATTTTAATATGCAATACAGTACATTGCAATACAGTATATTGTAATATACAATACAGCATATTGTAATATGCAATACCCCGCCGAACTCGGTATTCACGATACAAACTTGAATACGTATATAAGGCTATGGATCGCTCTAATTGTGATGAAAGTGACTTATTATAGAGCTATAGCACAACGAAAATGAGTGTATTAATTGACCGTGAACTGGAACCAAGACCGCGAGTGCAAATTTTTTCCTATCAATTATTCTTAACAGCGTGACACAAAACGTATAAATAAACACACGACAGTCATTCTTAGTAGTAAACGGTTGCAGGTGTTGAAACCTGTGCATATGTTCATTATATTCTTTATTATCGAACGACTTTTAAATTGACTACAGATTGTTAATAATCAAGATACTAGTGTACATGATTGGTCAAAAATGACGGGATCCAATGGTATCGTTTTAAAAAAACCTCAAGATAAAATGGCAAACAAATATATCCATTGTAATAGTACCCGCGATTAAAATACAGTATTCTCATACTTGTGACTGGTAAAACTCGTATCACAGATACGGTCATTAAGCATATTTAAAAACGTCACAAACGCACACAACAACCAAGCAAATTGTATATCATAATACCTATCTGAATTGTAATTTAAATTATTGTTCGCAAGAGGTTTTTAAAAAATTTGCCATACTTTTTAAGCATTTAAATGCCTTTGAAATTTAAATGCGATGAGCCGCATTTTCTTGACAGTTGATTCGATTTTCACGCAATGGTTTCTACTTATAAACATAAGTGAGCAGATGCCTGGTTTTTCATATTTCGATGGTATTTATGATACTGAGTTTGGAGACTGGTTACAGAGTTTGGTAGAGTGTGCGAAAGGCGGAAATTGAGGGTAAATGTGAATAAAAGTAAGGTGATGAGATGTTCAAGAGGTGGAGTGTTTGGAACTTTGGATGTGAGGTTGAATGGGGAAGTTTTAGAGGAGGTAGAGCATTTTAGGTACCTCGGGTCGGATGTGACTGTTAAGGATAGTATGGAAGTAGAAGTGAAGCATCGAGTGAGTGAAGGTTGTAAGACGTTGGGTGCAATGAGGAAAGTTTTTGAATGCAGGAGTTTGAGTATGAATGTTAAGAGGGGACTGTATGAAAGTTTGATTGTGCCAGTTTTGTTGTATGGAGCAGAGTCCTGGGGGTTGAGAGCAGCTGAGAGGAGGAAGTTGGATGTGTTTGAGATGAAGTGTTTGAGGAGCACGTATGGAGTAACTAGAAGAGATAGGATCAGGAATGAGTTGGTTAGGGGGCAGACTGGTGTTATCAAAAAGTTGAGCAGGCGAGTGAATGAAAAAGTGCTTGGATGGTTTGGGCATGTTGAAAGAATGAATGTTGAGCGGCTGGTGAAAAAGATATATATGTCAGAAGTGAGTGGTCTTCGAGCGCGAGGTAGACCACGGATGAGTTGGATGGATGGGGTGAGACGTGCTTTGTATGAGAGGGGTCTGACTGTGGACGTGGCGAGAGGGATGGCTGCGGACAGAAGTGCGTGGGAGCAGTGTATAAGGAGGTAATTTTATTTCTGACGCGTTACTGGAAGCTGCCCGCTTGTGATGGGGTTGACCTGTCATGTGCGGGGGGAGGGGCTGCACTCAATGAAGCGGTCGGGGTAAACCAGCTGTGGCTGTCGGGCCTGACTGTGGGATGTGGTTGTGCTGGGCTGCTGCTGATCCTAGCAGTTCAGGTGCAGCCAGTGCTGCCTCTCTCGCCTCCTAGTGACTAAGTGTGGGGATTGTGGCCTGCTGTCGGCTACCCTCCCATAGGGAGGATAAGCCCGGTATATGTATGTATGTATGTATGTATTTATGATACTGTCCAAGCAAGCAGATTCCCATTGTAATGAGATAGGGGAAATTACGCACGAGAACATGTACTTATCATTGACGGACACCTGGTTTTTTATTATATCGGGTGTCCTGTAAAAATGTCCCCGATTTTTAATTAATTATATCTCAGCTTTAAATTAACATATTTGAATTGCCTTTGTTCACAATGTAGTAAATTTTGTTTCCTTTTCGAATAATTTATGTTATTGAAAATCGGTTGAATAACTATTTTATAATGTCCAATTTACTGAAAGGAGTAGAAAAATTAATTGTTCAAATGAAAAGTTTTTAAAACAATATTGATATTCTTCCCTATTTTGTAGTTTCCATAAAACTGAACACACAAAAATTTTAAGGAGTAACAAATCATTACCTTATATAACCTTAACGACATACCCTCCATTTCTCTCAAGGCAAGTATTACTTCTAGCCACCATTGAACGAAGAGTTTTACCCATTATTCCACCGTTTTCTATCAGTCCTTGAAACACTATTATTGAGAACACTTGAAACTTGAAACCTCTCAGAGGGTTTAAATACTTAGTTGTACGTACGATACATCGTTATGAAATTATTCTCAACAGTAGGTATTGAGGAATGAAGAAGAACACCAGTGTTGTTTTTAAAACTTTCCCTTTGAACAATTTTTCTACCCCTTTCAGTAAATCGATCACCTTGAAGTTTATTCAACTGATTTTCAAAAACTTATATTATTTCAAAAGGAAACCAAATTGAATAAATTGTAAATAGAAGACAATTAAAATATGTTAATTTAAGCGGAGATATTATCAATTAAAAAGTCCGGGACATTTTTGTGGGACACGCAGTATAGTATTGATTGTTCTTATACAATAAATGGTCAAGTGTCTCCTTTGAACAAATTAATAAATAGGTTTAGCTATTTCGTGAGCGTAATCTCTCCTATGTTAGTACAATGAAGTTTTAGAACTTAAAACTTAAGAGAAATTGGTCGAACATTTATTTCAAATACAGAAGAACTTCAAAGGAACAACAGCAAGTCGTTTCCCGAGATACGCAAAAAGAGAAACCGTACCCAAGTTAGGTGGATCTTGAGAATTCCAACAGTACGCACAGGAGCGTCCTCTGCGAAATTTTTATTATTGAATTCCTTTAAAATGAAGACCGAAAATCTTCTTTAACGTAAGGTTAGTTTTTAAAACGATACTCGCTAAAAATAGAAGACACCCAATGGACGCGGCCGGTCATCAGCACGGTACTCCGGTAGGAAATTTTAGAGGCGTTCTGAGTAGAGAGAGACAGAGTTTTAAGATGTCCGGTCGCCGACTAGGTGAATATCGTATCTTATTGTAAGATTACATATAGCACTAAGATGTTAACAATTAATTGACAATTAATTACCTTGAATAGTAAGTGCCTATTCAAGAGGCTGCAAAAGCCGGGTCGAGGAGTTCAAGTCGCAGAAAGAGACTGCTTTTTACGCAATAGAAATATAAGTTAGAGGTACCAGACCCACTTTTATTAAAAGGAAGACATGCTGCCCAAGCAGAGCAAGCTCAAAGATAATTTAATGAGTGAACGCCAAAGCGTCACAAGTAATGTTAATTAAAGCTATTTAAGGTTAATGCAGTCTGCTAGAAGCGCAAACATGCTTATTTATAGAAAGTTAAATTTAAACACAAAAACCGGAAAAAAATATGCAGCTGCAAAACAAAAAACAACGAACAAAAAGATCTAATTTCATCAGTTTCAAATTCTTGTCTGTGAACTAAGAGAGGCCAACTGAAGAAAACTTTTTCTTCCACAAAGCCGCCATCAGAAATACGGAAAACATTCAACAGGAAATTTCATTGGACAAGCAAAATTGGCTGTTCGTCTTTGTTGGTTGATCTGTCTCCCTTTCACGCTCTTAGAGATACTAACTACTGTATCTGTGATGCCAGCTTCACCAGTGAACAAGTATTAGAATATTTTAATCGCGGGTGCTATTAGGATGAAAATATTTCTTTATGGTCCACATCTGGAAGATTTCTATACAGACAATATCGAATCCCGTCATTTGACGAGTCGTGTACACAATTATGTATACTGAGTGTTTCAGAAAACGAGGTACAAAATTGCACATCGAGTAGAAAATGGCCAAATAAACACTTTTTGTCCTATGAAATTTTCACCCAAAAAATCGGGGTTGGGAGGCATTAGGTGTTTATTGTTTTTAAGGTTTAAATTTAATGGCACAATTACTCGCGGTATTGATTCTGAATTTACTTTACAAAAATTGTTCAAAATGTGTTCCAACTACATCTATGCACTTTTCGAATGTTAGCCTTAACGGCTGCCGAATATTAGGAAACACGTCTGGCATTAAGGTATCTCACCTGCAGCCACTGCAATTCTGGCCACAAGATCTTCCTCAGACCCAATGGGTGTAGCATAAACAAGGCTCTTCACGTGTCCCCAAAAATTGAAACCGAGTGGTCATGTCAGGAGATCTAGGAGGTCTTGTAACTAGCACATTTCGCCCGATCAACGTAAATTCAAAATAAATATTGCGAGTAGTTTATTCATTAAATTTCACCCTTTAAAACAATAAACTGCTAATATCTCAATGTCTCTTTCTTCGGAAAATTTTATGGAAGAAAAAGTTTTTATTTGGATATCTTCTATTTGGTGTGCAATTTTTTGCCTCTTATTCTGAATCTGAAACACCCTGTATATTACTGACAAGTGTTTTCTGAGTAGGTAATGTAGGCATTGTCTACACTGAGAAGCATAGATATGCATCAACAGTTTTTTATTACTAAGTATGCACTAATTCAGTGAAATTATAGTAGTTAATTCAATGACTATGCTTCAAATCCCCAAAATTATGATATACGTCTAGATAAGGTAGGTAAGATTTGCACACTGCCTTTTCTTCTTTGTATCTACACTATGCAGGGTAACAATGCAGAAAAGGTGTCATATTATTGCTCAACACTATGTTACATTTCGGCTATAATAAGCAAAAGTTGTTCTGCTTTCATTGCAGGGGCCTGACGTTTCCGGAAAGTTTTTTTTTACGAATAAAAGTCACTTGTAGCTTCTTTGCGTGTATTATGATACTATCTCTTATTTTCGTCTAACTTTTTACTTTGTATTGGACACTTTGTTATTTTAATTAACGCCCAGGTTCTTCTCATTTCGTGTTTTTTGGAGCAATTTGAAACGTTTCCAGCAAGAGAATTTGTACTATCGCATAAATGCAAAAACCATTGCAGCTGAGATAGTGCATTGTTTTCAGTTACAATATGTGTGTGACTGTAAGTGAAGTTTTTGCTGGTGTGTGTAATTATTTTCATTGCAGCTCGCTTACATCGTATTTTTATTTTTTTTCAAGTGTCTCAATGCCGATATAGATAACCTTACAACATTTCCAAATCTTCCTTAACAAGAAGTAATTAATTACATAATGCTACAAAACAAATACTATTTCAGTTTTTTAAAATGTATCAACATAATTATAAAATTCTGCATTTCAGCGTATACTAGCTTAGAAACTGGGGAGTGATACGAAGATAAAAATTAAACATGATGATGAAATAGTGAAAAACAATGTAACTCTGAAAGAACCAAATTACATTCAAGGAATAACTTGAGAAATGAGAAGAAATTTTTATTATCAATACATGTTAACTTGACTTAAAAACACGGAAGCCATATCAATTTTGATAACATGACTTGAAAACTAGAAGTCTTTGTGCACTAGACCATAGCTTCAGGTTTCGGCAAAGACTACTCATTGGCAATGAATCATAACCAAAAGACTAGAAATGTTTATGATCATTATCAATCAATGCATCATTTTGAGCATACAGAGTTACCACTCTTTATGTGAGTACAATGTATTGCATCAGCTGAAATGTTCTGCAAGTAACTTGCAACACATTTACTACTATTTTCCTGTTCCTATGTATTAATTGAAGGAAAAATGAACAAAACAGAAATATACAGAATGAATTTGCGATGCTTTCAATTACTAATTCCTGCTTTTAACTACAAAATATACATTAATGCTGGGTACAAAAATTATATTTCGCACTCGTAGGTTTCTCATATATATCTGTGCAAACCCTCAATAACTAGATAACATGACGGTATTAGGTGATAGGAATAAATACGCTGTTTCAAACTTAGAACAAAACAATCAACGAAAACATTGCGTATTTCTTAGATTTTTCAGCAAAGCATTCTAACTCTGTTTTGGTTTACTTCTAGTTTTAAAGAATTATAAATAATTTTAAGCAAAAATTAGAATCGAAGACACCAAAAAATAGCGACTCCAACCACGACTCTTCCACATCCGAATGAACGACTCCGACTCCGACTCCACCACATTCGGAAAAGCGACTCCGACTCCGACTCCATCACACTTCAGAGTAGCGACTCCGACTCCGACTCCGACTCCACCACACTTCAGAGAAGCGACTCCGACTCCGACTCCGACTCCACCCTAAAACATCCGACTCCGGCGACTCCGACTCCCGACTCCCGACTCCGACTCCGACTCCGCAACCCTGCTTTTAACACAAAATTTTTGTAAATTTCGTCGCTCTATTCTGACTCACTTTATTGCACATGGAGTCGAAAGTTTCTTAATAGCCAGGCCAACAGCCACGTGATCGCGTTCACCAACTTTGACTTAATTACAGAGAGACCCCAGCTGCCTGACAGGCTCAATGCCGTCACGAAGTTAAGAGTCGCATTACACTGTCAACGTCATTCACAAGGCAGCGGAGTATATCGTATTCTTAACAGCTCTCGTCACATAAAATTATGGTTGAAATTCCGATGTGAAATTTGATTATATTAATCTAGATAAATTAATTTAAGCCTCCCTAACTACAATAAAGGTGTTCCAATGAGAGGAAGAATGAAGGCTCGATTAAGTATGGTGTTTAGGAAACGGGGAGGCTATGCGCACGGTGTGTTCCCTCGAAAGTTACCGTGTGCATCGAAACAGCAATTTAAATTTTTTTATGAAAAAAATTAAAAGTCGAACATAAAAGTAGTATGGGAATTTTCATCATGCTGTCTTGCGCTACTCGTGCTGTCGCCTCGCTTCACATCGTCGGCTACTGAAATAATCTTCATAACACTTCGCTGTGCTCCTTTTTCTCCCCAGAACGAAGCTGTAACAAATAACCAAGACTTGAAGTTCAAACATTGCCAGCTTAGCGATATTCTAATTTAGAAAAATTTGAAGAGCAGTGAACTGACTGAAAATTATAAATGGGGCATGTTCGCTACTAACAAAATTTCTCTCAGGATGTTCGCACTGGCCAGGTAACGTGCTTCGAAATATCTTATCGCTATTTTAACTCGTTCAGACTGTTAAAATACATGGAAATTTCGTGATAGTAACCAAAGAAAAAATATCCTAACATGAATATGTACTAACTACTTATTTCCTTCGGCAAGTTTGCATGTGACATGATTTTAGATCGATGTCCTTTTTACCTTCGAAAACTAGTGTCTTGCAGGAAAGTAATATTTGAATTTTGCGAATGTGTTTTGTAATAGACCTGAAAAGTACAGAGTAAGAGCATTGTATAGGTGAATAAACTCACGGTGTCGTTGCAATCTTCTTCAATTCAAATGTGTCCTAGCAGAATTTAAGCCTTGAAGAGGCGCGTTGAAATGCATACATTCAAGACATTCATTTCGAGTCATTCATTACCGTGATGAAACGACAATATAGTGAAGACCTAAATGCCTTTGGCGTGCAGGTCACGTCACAGAAGGCTTCCACTGCTCACTGTGTGACATTCAAACCGCAATTTGTCTTCCTTCAATTCTGTGGTACGAATTCTGCGAACGGCTGATTTTCCGTCGACATTTGTCTCCATCCGTGTGAAAAGGGGAGACACAATATGGTAGGCGTTCGCTTGGAAATGAACGCGTCTAATGATGGCGTAGCCGAGTTTCAATTGTTTCACGACTTCAAAAGACATCAGTGCGTTCTGGATGAACGGCTTAGCGAAAATTTCTCCTTGGTTTTTGTTTTGCATAGCACATTTTGCATTAGGAACACCTTAAAACAGTCTCCCCTTTCAAACCAGTTTCCGATACTTCTTTCTTGGGTCAACATCTGGAATACTACTAACAAAAGATGTCTAATATTCATGTGAGCAAATTTCAATATTTTTTAGTTAGAAATCATCAAAATCCCACTTGAAATGCGTGTAAAACTTCATCATCTTTGAAACTAGCCCATATTTAGAATGCGATAATTTAATATTTTCTTCATCAATCGTTTGTGACCAACTGGAAAAGCTCTGCGTCTTCTAATCACGGAAGAAGAGGGCTGGGAAATTTGCACTAATGGAGAGAGAATAGCGAGAGCGTCCTTTTAAATTATTCAATTATTGAATTGAATTATAATTATTATTAATTGAATTATATTATATTGAATTAAATTATAGAAAGGAAAGAAAAAGAGACGTATACAATATTCAGGAGCTATAGAGAGTAGATAACGTGCACATAAAATAATTCTGAGACACGAAGCATAGATGGAGAGAATTTTTAAGGAATAATACACGCAAAATGAAATATTGTTACGAGTATACTGCAACTCCACCGTATGCTGAATCGTTTCATGCTTCATTTGCAGCATGCTGGGTTAAGAAAATTATACATTCTAGTTTATTTTAAAATTCGAAGTGATGTAATCTATTTTCGAGACAGGATGAATTAGTATAGGAAAACATTGGTTTAACTGAGGCCATGATATGGGCCCACAATATTGTGAGACACGTTGACGAATGAAATTGAGATTGGAAATAAGAGAATTAGATGGTTAAACAAGGTTCTCTTTCATCGAAGAAAGCGTCCTTGTCACATCACAATTGACTTCAGGTTAGATTTAGGCTTTTAGCTGGGAAATACTTTTCCACGAGCGCTACTGCCTGAAAATAGTTTACATTTTTTCCGAGTCTTATTTAAACAATTTTTTCTGAAGAAAGCTCGGCGTTTTAGACACCTGATTGAAAATAAGTTAGTATTTACTTGACTTGGAGAGTGAAGAGCTAAAAAAAAGAGGCATCAGAAAACTGGGAGATTTAGAAAATTACTCCTCGGAAAGGCCGAGGCAATTAACATTTAAACTTGTGTAACCCTGCGTATAACTTTCACTAGCGGTGCTCTGTACTACACAATCGTTAACTTTTTGAAACCTTGACAATTCCGATATATATAATTAGGAAAGTTAAAATGGTGATTCTACGGCGTTGGCTGATAGCCTGCTAAGCCAAGACGGGTAAAATATTTTCTCGATTTACCCTTGGCTCACGACGACACCAGTGCCGTTTTTCAAAAACAACCAGAAGCTGTATTTTTTGATCGAATTAGTACCCTAATGAATTTTTCTAAGTCCGCAGCTGGGTTTCAGTTCCTTTCTCATCGGTAACAACCTGGCACAGACATCGGTCGGTAACAACCTGATGCCAGCGCTAGTCTAATGTGATAATTTCGTGATAATTTCAACGCGAGTAAAAAACTGGGAATAAAAGGTTGAATTTCTGTTCATGTTAAGTTTTGAGAATATTTTCTTTACGACGCCAAAACTCCAAAAATCGTACGATAAGAAAACTAATGAGAGATGATTTACTAACTCCCCATCAGAGAGAAACTAGAGGGCAGACATTTCTTCAAACGAGAATTTCAGTTAGCCCGAAATTTTATCGCATCAAAGCCACACAGTGCAAATATGTAATATTTAAATATTTTTAGCAATACAAGCCACACATTTTCGACAGGTACCTCAAAAGTGTGCTCCAGGGTTTTTCATTCGTTCTAACTTAGAGAACATGATATAATTTGCTAGGCTTTAAATGCTATGAGAGCTCTGAAAATGGGTCAATTTTAATTAACTCTGATGGTAGCTAGACTGAATATAGGTTGAATTCTGAGAGGAACGAGTTTTGTGTGAAGTTTCAAGTCAAGAAGAGTATAAAAATTTTCATTTAAATGAGAATTCGAAGAAGAATTTTATAACATGTGCTTCACATTCAATAAATGAAGGCAATGAGTGCATAAATTGCTGCCCTTACAAGTTCAATAGCGCCGTCCAGTGCAGCTGAACTTCGTGCACTCAATTGCATCAGTGATTCTTATCATCAATTATCTGGAAGACTATTGCCCTGCTGACAAATGTTCTCGAGCTCTATCACGCTCGTGTTATGTCTGACCATCGGATTGTGATTAATGGAACTGCACTGGGCGCTCATGAGCGTCGAGGCAGATTGAATATAATGCACTCCACGAAACAGTGAATTGAAAGAAACAAACTGCATATACTTTGGAACGAGAGGAGTTGAGAATTTCAGAAATGGCTTCGAGTTACTAATTTTTCTTAGAGAAAATGAGATCACTTATTAATAAACTTTGCTGTTACGGAATTCAAGTAATGATACACCTTGCAGTATGTAAAATTTCATTTTGCAGCAGCATGTAATTCTTATACGTAAGTTTGCTACCTACGCAGCTTATGCCATGTAAGCCAGAATTTAGCAAGTTCAGCTAACAAATTTTTTTTACTCCACAGTCTGTTATCACACTTTCAATAATTTGAGGACAGTGTCCGTGGAAAAGATATTTAACGCTAGATTATTTTTGACAGCATTAATGGTTTTCCTATAGAGAGACAATTTACCAGTAGGCTTCGATTTTAGTGTAGTACGTGTGCTGGCCCAGTTAATTCACCCTGCGTGATGTGCATGGTGTGCCAGCGCACTGGTAGACACATGCGTTCAGCTGTGAAATCAAACGACTTAAAACATCAGTTCCGGAAATTTTTCAATTTGCAGCAATTACATACCTTACACAACAGTTACAACTGCATTGTTTCTAAAATTAAAAATCCAGCTTTACACATAAAAAAATAGGAGCATTCATCAGGGAAAATTGAAGCTCTGTTAAGTTTGAGAGGCCGCTAAGTTGAAGTACCTCATAGAGCGGAACTTAGAGTTACTTCATTGTTTACCCGGGGTGGAAGCCAAAGCTCTTCATTATACACTCAGTGTGTGAGCTTAAGGTGTTTCTACGATTTTTGGCCACTTAGGAGATTGGTTTTTCTCTCTGTTTAGCTGGAACAGAGCCTGGAATTGCCTCTGGGGGCGAAGGCAACTGAAGCTGCTCTCCATGGAGTTGACGTAAAATTTTTGTGGGAACGAAGTGGAGAAGACGTGACCACACCATAGATCCGCAAGAAGCGTTTACTACTCATTCAAGCATTTGGCTAAGCCTTTTGTGCTTTGTGGCTGACTGAAAGTACCAAGGCATACGCAGGTCGGGGCTTTTCACTTGACTCACGTAAACATCGACGATCTTTATGCTCGAATATCATTTCGCTCTAAAATGTAATTTTTGCAAAATTGAACTGGTTTAGAAATATCGATTAAAGACTTCAAAATTTTGAAAGGTAGTAGACCAATTCTTTTATATTCAATGACGATCGAAGATACATGGTGAGTACAACTCTCCCAATACGACAGAAAAATGCCTTACAAAAAGTTGACCTGGCTTTTTAACTACAGCTTTAACAACAAGACAGGGAAAATAAAGCGAGGTTTCCAGGTAATGCTTCCTAAATAATTCGAGTCAAATTGATCACAATTACACAAACAAATATGAGAAGGATATTAGAACTAAAAATTTAACTGCATGTGTTCTCACTTCGTAGCCTTTACCATCAAATTCTTGTAAAGTATTTGTTTATTTACCTGTAATTTTTAGTATATCATAAAGTTTCAAATACAGTTGGCTTTCTACACAGTTAAGTTACGGTGGTGAAGGTTGGATTTGGTTCGATTAAACGTTAACCTTCACGTTCATTTGAACAGTCAACTATGCATGAAGTATTTGGAAATTGAATGCAATGTACTGACAGATATCTTTCATCCCATCGATACGCATTATTGATACACAATGTTTGCTCTGATATTAAAAAACTGCATGGAAGGATTCGCACAACAGCACCTTAGTTAATTAAGCTTACAGAAGCACCAAAGAGACTCGGCTAGTCCGACTGGAAGTGCACGCAACCCACGACTTGGATCCAAACTTTCCTGACAGTCGCTGACGGCGTCATTATGATGCTTGTTACTGAAGAAATTCGATCTTCAGACACTAATTTGACAGAAAAACTATCTCCAATAAAAGCCGATCAAGCCTTTTCTGATTGATAACTGAATAAAATTCCTTTCGATTTCGGAGCAAAGATCATTGTTCATGTTTTCAAAAAAAATATTGACTTAAATCATTCGCTGCAGCTAATAAAACCTGATGCACCTTCGCTTATTAGAAGGTTTTATCCATCACCTTCACTTTCCATCTGAAAAGTTCAGACGAAGTGAGTATATGAATAGATGAATATTAAACAATTGGCAAAAAGTAATTGTTGAGATCTGATTTGGGAGGCTGCTAACACTATTGGTTTTGTATTAGTGAAGATTAAAGGATAAAAGACAATATATGCCTATAGTTTGTGAGTAAATGAAGCTGTTATAAATTCCCTCAACAAAAGCTCATAGTCAAGTTCAAATTGTCGTTTTACTAAATAATAAAAACTCAGTTGAGAAGCGTTTCCTTTAAAAATCTTGAGAGAAAATATAAAGATGCTTAATACTGATGATTTCATCCATCTATTTGTCTCTTTTCTGCTCAGGTTTTCTTACTCGAGACATTCTGAGGTACATGAAACGCAAACCAGTCCTTAATCCTTCCTCTCCTGACGTGACCTACACGCACCAAATTGGTCGCTGGGTGTACTTCAGGAGAAAAAAATTATAAAAAATTATGTGTCTACGGTTGGAAACTGGAACAAAGAATCATTTTTAGGGTGAACAACTGTGTGCAGGAAACCTCATTTTAAAGTACGGCAATTGTTTGACTGAACTTTCTTTTCCGTTCTCCCAACTTCATGCCACTTAATCAGCATGCCCCATTTTACTTTCACCTATTTCAACTGAGGCTTTATCATTTGCATTCCATTCATTTCCTGAATAGTCACATTTTAAACCTAATGCATGTAATATTTAGAATTTTTTGGCATCTGAAGATATTCTTGCGCTCACCAAGCCTGTAGAAGGAGTCGGAAGTTCCTTCATTCAAAATGAACACGGATCTTCATCAGGTTAAAAGGACCCACGTTAGGACAATATCCAATATAGTTTAGGGTGTTGACCACTTTATGCCTCGAATTCTATTCGCAGCTGTGACACAGATTTTGTAAGGAAAGAGTTGAACTTTTCGGAGCGCTCCGTGAGGTTGTCGTCCATTATACTTGGCACCAATTCTTCCGGGATTTTGATTTTAATATTAATACTTGGTAAAACATAGAAAACTGAATTTATGGCCTTTACCGTTTCAAGAGCCGCGGAAAGGAAAATACGTGGCCTCATAATCAATGACCAACTCCAAAAAATTGTTGCATCTACTGAAAGGGTTTGCGACCACCCAAAATTACTCCGTCAAGACCCTTGTGAACGCTAAATGCTTGCTTTGTCGGTAGGAAAAGAAACTTTATGCGTTAATCACATAGTGAACAAAACTAAAGTGCGACCAATTTCTTGCACGTCTTTTTCATTTCTTTTCAAATTACCTGGGCGTTTCTCTCGGCGAGTCGCTTTCAACTTGGCTCAATTCTCGTGTGTAATCTGAACACAACTCATCGATATATTTACAACACTCGATGACTGCTTCGTTTATGGAAGCTATAAAGCAAAACGAAAGGCTACAACTTGTGATGTTGCGCGCCTCAATGTATCAATGTGCGTGAGACCGCCGCGAGCCGTCTTACAACGGTATAGCACTGGGCTCCAATGATCTGTGAGCTGTGCACAACGCAGTGGAGTCTCCTTTCGTACGGGCATTAATCTGACTATAAACACGAATTTCAAAATTTTGCAATCAGCCCCAGATTGGCCTGATTTTCTTATTTTAGCAACGTAGTTTTAAAAAACCGTTCGCAATACATGAATGTGACACGGGGGTAAAACTTTCCATTGTTTCATGAAATATTCCGTAGTTCCGTTTTATTATTGTATTTTTAATGTAAATGTTTTATTTTCGGTTTATGTATTCAGAAAAATCAAGAGAAGAAATATTTTCAAAACTAAAATTTATTGTTTATCAGTGCACTGAGGATGGAATTTTTATGATCCACAATGTTTATCATGACATTCTTATCCACGTTGATTTTCCTTTTTATCCTAAAGGTGAGATTTCTTAAAAATTGGCCTATTTCATCTGCATACATATATTATGTATTGTATACAGTTATTATATAACTATTATACGCTGAACAACATCATGGATTGCATTCTTACGCAGACGAATCGTAAATAAAAACACAAAGGCTGCTACTCTCAAAGTTAACATCGTTAGAATTATTTATTACTGTCTGATTTTAAAAGGTAAACGTTTCGAGCACCAGGCTCATCATCATCACAAATTCTCTGGAAAGAACGAAATCAAGATAAACAGAACAAATTATATGTGAAATATACACGAAAGTAAAAAATACTACTGCTGAAATCATGAGGAAACTATATACAAAGCGTGGGCCCTATTAGTTTCATTAAGAGGTGACTAAGTTTAAAAATGTATCAGGACTCTAAAATTCTTAAATCCTGCTGATGGCCTGGCTGAAGCCAAAATTTTAAAATTACTTGATGTTAAAATGTTAGAATATAAAAATTTTAGAGTCCTATCCTAATACATTTTTGAACTTCTGCCACCTCTTAATGAAACTAATAGTGCCCACCCTATGTACATAGTTTCCTCTTGATATTAGCAGTAGTATTTTTTACTTCCGTGTTTATTTCACGTATAATAATTCGTTATATTTATCTTGGTCTGGTTCTTTTCAGAAAATTTGTGCTGATGATGAGCCTGGTGCTCGAAACGTTTACCTTTTGAAATCCGACAGTAAAAAATAATTTCAACAATGTCTTTGAGAGTAGAGCCTTGGTGATTTTATCTACATTTTTTATACGTATGTAAAGGAAATTTTGTATTTGCGCAAAAATATTTTGACAAGCCTGGCCATGCTATATTTTGTTGACTTGCATTAAATAAGATAGGGTTACTAAAAAACTGACAATTGTGACAATTACTGGTGAGATTGAGGTGACAACAGATTCCTTGGGGGCCTACTGTTGACGGCCAACTTTAAATTCATCTTCGTTTCATCAGCTCAGGACAATCAACGTTCAAGCAGTGGCAAATCCTGTCGAGTTCTGGAGTTGTGAGTCATCTCCAGAAAATGCTGCATCAGTTTTATTTTATGTACGCATTTCATTTTAGATATAGTTATAATTTTCGATCAATTCTTCCTCATTTCACCAGATGAATTTAGGATACTGCAGCTTATCAATTCCCTCACCTGAAAGCATTATTTGTACGCATTATAATATATCATTCGGCGATTTTGAAACACGCTTACTGACATAGATGTTAGCACGTTAATAATTTATCATAATAGTTAAACTAAGGGTCACTTCGTAGGCTTAACAAAATTAAATCATAATATTCAGCATTACTTTGATTAATTGGGAGCGATTAATTGGGACTTGCCTTCAATAGCATTTTGTCAAATGTGCTCCCAGGAGATCATCCCAGGTGGAAAACTTTTTTCGCCTGATTCGTTTGAAAATTGGCCAGTGTGTCTTTTGTGAAAGTAAACTTTTTTTACTCCTGACATTTTTTCGATTTAGGCCTTATTTCTTTTTTCGACGAAAAATGTGTTTTTTGGTATATTTTTATGATATTTCAACCTAAAACTCCTCCTTCAGTTTTGATGCTAGAACAAAATCAAGGACAGTTTTAGAATCCTTGAAAGATTTTTAACAAACTTAAATTCGGCTTTTTTCAAATTTGAATTTTTTCTATTTATTCAAATTTTTTGGAAATTTCAAAAATCAGCAACAATTTTTTGGGTCTAGAGCTATATATTTTTTCAAAGAATTTGAATTTGAAAAAAAAACAATTTGAGTTTGTTAGAAATGTTTCAAGGATTCTAAAACTGTCTTTGGATTTGTTCTAGCATCAAAACTCGAGGACTAGTTTCAGGTTGAATGTTGAAAGTTAGAAGTGTTGGGTATAAGCAAAAAACGAATTTTTTCTTGAAGTGTAATATAATGAACAATTTATGTAATTGAATGCAGTTTTAATTTTTATTTCGATAAGTTCCATACATAACTTCATATTCACACTGAAAATTGTGATTTTCAAAATAAACAAAATTAGATAATTTTTTTTTTATTTTCTTTCATATATGAAATTTATTTTTTTCAGTCTGATTCTAATGAAATTTGACCATGATATGTAACTTTGGAAAAGAAACACAATTGATTCTATTAATTTACTTGATTTAGGCCTTAGTTTTTGGAAAAATTTGACTAATTGGTTTTTAGATATTGACATTTCACTGGTATTGATATTTCAAGATGTATCTCCTCATTCAGTTTTGATGCTAGAACAAACGTTATAACTCGCATGACGTTTCTGGTAAAATTACATGTATGATTACACTCTGGAGCTTAGTATATTCTAAATGATTTACTCCTTGTGTTCACCCCTTACGATGGATATCAGCAGTCAATCCGACCGAACTAGAGTTAGGTGAACCATAAGCAAACTCCAAGTTCACAATACCATAATCGAACGCCAACTGCAGTGCTAAATTTGATCGGTTGGACTGGGGCACAGCTTACAATTTTAGAACAGAAAAGTTAGCTCAAGCCTCTTGGAGAGATCGTCCCACTTTTTCAATTTTTTTCGTCCGATTCGTTTGAAAACTGGCCAGTATATGAAAGTTAACCTTTTTTGTGAAAGTTAACCTTTTTTACTCATGTCATTTTTTCGATTTAGGGCTTATTTTTTTATTTTTCGAAACATGAGTTTTTTGGTATATTTTATGAATATTTCAAAATTTATCTCCTCATTCAGTTTTGATGCTAGAACAAAACCATAGACAGTTTTAGAATCCTTGGAACATTCCTAACAAAGTCAAATGAGCTTTCATTCAAATTCAAATTTATTCTATTTTTTCCAAATTTTTAAAATTTCTAAAAAACAGTAATTTTTTGGGTTTAGAGCTACATATTTTTCCGAAAAATTTGAACGTGAAAAAAAAGATCATTTGAATTTGTTAGGAATGTTTCAAGGATTCTAAAACTGTCTTTGGTTTTGTTCTAGCATCAAAACTGAATGAGAAGATACATTTTGAATGTTGAAAGTTAGAAGTGTTGGGTATAAGCATAAAACGAAATTTATTGTTGAAGTGTAATATAATGAACAATGTATGCAATTGAATGCAGTCTTAATTTTATTTCGATAATATCTATACATAACTTCACATTCACACTGTGAATTTTGATTTCCAAACCCCCTCAAAAAATGAATTTTTGTTTTGTTTTCAAAAATATGAAAAAAAATTTTCAGTTTGATTCTTATGAAATTTGACTATGATTTGTAACTTCTAAAAAGAAACACAATTTATTCCATTAATTTTTTTGATTTAGGCCTTAGTTTTTGAAAAAGTTTTGACATATTGGTTTTAGGTATTGATATTTCACTGGTATTGATATTTCAAGCTGTATCTCTCCGTACAGTTTTGATGCTAGAACAAAAACAAAGACAGTTTTAGAATTCTTTAAACATTCCTAACAAACTCAAATGGGCTTTTTTTCCATTTCCCATTTGTTCTCTTTTTATATGGGGTTGAAATGGGCTCGAAGTTAAGATTTTGGTCCCCTTACCCCCCCCCCCCCCCTGGGGGGGGGGGATCTATGGTCCGTAGCGCCATTAAATTTTAGGATCAAATAGTCCACCACCTAAGGGTCCTTTTCCAACAAGAACATGAAAAATGACGACCTGAGCGACAGGGGCCTGGGACGATCTCCTTAAATCATAACAAAGAAGTCACAAAGAGAGGAAGGAGAAAGACATCACGTAGTAGGGAGTTGAGAAAACAGGAAATTTATACACACAAAGTGTGTTCCCATCTAAGATCCCCGCACTCAAAAATAGTAATGTAGGAGATTTGTGAAGTTTGTGAAACAAGATAAAAGTTGAAAATCAGGACACGAGTGAACACTAAAAAAATATTCCTCAACAAAGCATAGAATTTCTCGCATTTTAAAAAAAGGAACGCCTACTTTCCCTCCGCTCGGAACGTCAAATTTTTCACCTTGGAACGCTAATTCCCATCAATACAGTAGTTGTACCTCACTAAGGGGGACAGTTTATAATTATGACCAAGCTTTCAGCAGCCGTTGGGATCGAAAATGCTTTACTGCTTCAATGTTAATTCGCTAGTTTTAGGATAAACTAATGTATATCTCATAAGGAAAATTATTTCTGCAGCTTAAATTGGTTCGTAGTATAATAAAACATAATTGATTCTGCTTATTTCAATGAGGTCAAGCGTACCAAATGAGGCGATCTTATTAACATTGCGATAAAAAGCTACCTCGTCCAACGAAACCAATTTCTTTCCGAGCACTCAACCAATCTAGTGAGCATACTTCGCGACGCCTGATGGACGACAGCAGATGAGCACAGCTAATTTTTAAGACAAGAACAGGACAGATCAAAAGCATCTGTACTAGACTTGCTATCGCACGTTGTACCAGTATCGTGATACGTGTTCTGAAGAATTGGTTATCATCAGGCTGGGCCACTGAAGGCGATTCCAGAATTGTAACTGAACTATGTACGGAAAGGAGCTAAATTTACAATAATGGAGACTATTTGCATTCACCGAGATAACCCAATCAATAAGTGCGCTCGCATGTTAGTCTGGCGTTAGTGAAATATAGGCGATTAATGCTTCGTTACGAAACTAAAAATTATATTGATGCTTTTTTGGTACATTTCGATCATTTTTGTATAATTTATTTGTATAATTTATTTTCTATAATTTATATTTTTGTATAATTTATTTGTATATAACCAGATGTAATGTTTTGCAAATCCAGCATAAAGTCAAAACAGACGATGATTTCTGATTTTATGTTTTCCAGAAAAATTGTTGCAGTGGTTCTTATTCTGATCTTTAACCCTTTGAGTACGACAATTCAAATGGTTCAGGGAAAATTTCTAAGGAAAAAAGTTTTCAGTACCTTAAGATTTCAGTGAAATTACCCTAGTGTGGGTGTTTTGCGCTTAAGCCAGCGTCTAATTATTTTAATAAAAAATCATGAATCTTTTAAGCTTTTAGCTTTGCGAGAGAAGCTTTCGACATTGAAAATAAAGCTTATGAAGCTAAGAAACAGTCAAATTATTTATAAGTTTTTGCCGAAACTTCGGAAATGAAAGAAGACTAGAAAAAACTAACTCAAGATAAATAGAAAGGTTATTGAATGTGTTGCTCGGACCCTGTAGCGTGAACTTAGGAAGCCATCAATGGTAATTCATGAAAGCAGGTCTCTGGAATGTCTAAAAAATAGTTTTATGAATGCATTTAATCACCCTAAACTTGTCATTTACTTCAAAATATTCCCTCACTAGTTAAATTCCTTTAAAATTGTGTTTGACACCCTAAACTGGAAGCACTAGCCATCTCGGACACTAGAGTCCCGTCAGTACTCAAAGGGTTAAGGTAAAATACTGACTCGGACCGTGATTTTTGTATTTTAAATATACTGAATGGCACGAGATTGTTGGATCATGACCAAGAGGGCACATTTATAATTTTTGTACTAATCCGGCAGTTGAAATCTGAACGGCAGGCTTCAGTTTTCAGTTTCCGTCGACACGGGAATGTAATTCTCACTGTATTTCATCCAATAATAAACTGAAATCATGATGCATCAAAGGTAGAGCGCCACTATTCCCGCATCAGTTGAGAATGATGTGCCGAGTAAAAATTGTGTCTTACAATGAGTAGC
Organism: Morinoia aosen; assembly: GCA_030386875.1. Taxonomy (NCBI): domain Eukaryota; kingdom Metazoa; phylum Arthropoda; class Malacostraca; order Amphipoda; family Talitridae; genus Morinoia; species Morinoia aosen. The sequence goes on along the minus strand of CM059575.1, from coordinate 54,726,394 downwards.
AGCCAGTGAAAGCCACCTTAATTAACTGAGGAAAAATCTCTCCTCACGCAAAATGTCCCCTCAGATCATATTCTGTCACTGAGCAGCGGGATCCAAGAAGTCGCGTCATTTTGGTGGTCCATCTAGTCAGTCCGGCCCCAGCTGCCGAGTATCTCATTACTCACATTCGATCGCGTCCTGGTTTGCCTTTTTATTTGCTCTCATTTTTCTCCCTCTTGTCATTCTGCAGCCTGATGAGACGACGACGACAGATGCTGAATGTCCTGCTGTATTCTTAGTTCTCAGCACGTAAGGAAAGGATGCTCTAAAACATGTTTTGTTTCGTCAGGATCTTTTGCCCTCGAGATATATTCTCCCCTGAGTTTTTATCGATTTTATCATATAGTGCTGTTCGTGTTTGTGTTTCACAGCAAGTGTTAAAAATAGATAAACTAAGTGTAATTCATTGGTAAAGGAGCAAGAAAGTGACACGCACGAAGACTTGCATGCTTTGTGGTGCACGTGAAGGAACTTGATATAACACTCATTCCGTGTACATACGCATGTAGATTATTCCTAGGAGAAGAACGTGAATCGCTTTAGAGGCGTGATATCTTTAAAGAATTCAGGAGAAGTAATCGCACTCATAAACTTGAGCGTTCGAACTGTTCCATTAATTTTAATAGCGATTAGTTGAGCTGTAGAAAGTGTTATAGCAGATCATATAATGACGATAACGTTGCCACTACAGGTGTGTTGAGCGAGATAGCAATTGACGTAACAAATAATTATTGATGCACTACGTCGTTATATGTCCAGGTTAAATTTATTTTTAGAAAATTTCTGAAGGTTTTGTACATCATCGTAAGAGAAAGAGAATAAAGACACAGTCCTGTTTTGGATGAAATGAAATAATTTAAAGAGAAGTTAGTGATTGGGGAGAAACACATTATTAAACTACCGTCCATATATATCCCTCGCGATCTATTGTTAAAAATTAAACCCTGTAGCCCTAAGTGCCACGTATGTATTACTAATTAAAATATATTCATTATTTTACCCTTGAACACCTGTCTTGCATCTGGTGCCTGACTGATCGTTCTAGCATCTCCATTCAGCAACAGTATCCCTTTTGCTGAGAAGGCCGTGGCTGCAGCAGTTCAGAGCCCGTGATGCCCCAGGAGCACATCTGACGCAGCGGAGTGCTCACTCCAGCAAAATAGGTCCGGGAGCACTGTATCGTCCACGCACAATAGCACTTCACTCCTGTATTCTACGCTCAACCGCTCAAAGAGACGCGTCTCGGCCAATTTACTCTCGCATTGCACCGCGCCCATTGGCGTCTCAACAGAGCCTCTCAACAGAGGCAGCTATACGCGTCTAGTAGTTCGACTCTACTGGAATAATGGCTCTTCTCCGCGTATTGGGTTTAGAGATGCTCTGAACCCTTCTACTTTACTAATAAGCGAAACAAAATGGAAGATGTGTCGTCGTTGTGTACTACACTCCTGAAGAAAGAAGAAAGCATCTGGGATAACGGTTTTATTTTAAGGCTTCCTGATTGTTACAAAGATAACATGGGAAAGGCGGCGAAGTTTCCCTATTACCTTAAAAGTGTTCTCTGAATAATTCCCGTAAAATGAGCTCTACATATGAAGAAATAAACGAGTGCAATATATATGAACTTAAACGCATCATTCCAGCAAAATTTAGAAATGTATGAATGATTTTGAAACAACTATCGAGTACGGAATAGCTGTTAGTTTGAGGTTCCCTGCCCATTTCAAAGATGTTCTCATATAGGAAAGGAAAGAGGTCATATAGTATGGACTGAGGGAAAGTGGAATCTATGCTCAAGGTGTGTGTCCTGACAGGATACTTTGCTCATAGAAACATCAAGTTAAGATGGAAGAGGAAGAAAAAAATAAGAGAGCGAAGCAGCGCATGAAAACTGAAAGATGTAAAGTGGGCACGAAACATAAAAGTCCCAATGACCCATCTATAGCAGGTGGCGCCAGTCATCAGAGACCGGGATAAACTTACCTAAAATAATGCCTCCAGGAGGCTAACGTATTGCGGAAAAATTTATGAATTATTGAGGCAAAATACATGACACGTGACGCAAAGAATATCAAGAGAGAGGCAAAATGAATATATCACCCGTCAAAAATAATCAAAGGTGAATTAAAATCAGTCCATGAGTTCACAAATAAAATTGACGGAACCTGAAAAAGGAAGGAGCAACTTGATTAATTAATATTGCTCTGGAGCCAAGGATGTCCGATAATGAGTGATACGCGTGCACCACTCCTTCTAATTACCCCTTGTATAGGGCACCCAGCACACGCCTCTGTAAGCTAATCTTGCGAAAAGATTACCCAAAACGAACATTGTGATCAGTCTTTGAAATGCACAATCCGAATGAAGTAATATCACAGGACTTGGGGCCAAACTGGAACTTTTTATGACTACTAAATGTCATGAGTTGACTGCCTAACACTCAGAAATTAATTAGCAATGACTTTGACGGAAATAAGAACTTTGTTGCGCAAAAGTGGCACCTTCCGCTAGCAACGTAAGAAGACTGCTGTGAGCACCCTTTCTTCACTTGTCCTTGCCTGAAACCATGTATATATGAGCATGACGATATATGAGCATTACAAATTCAGTAACACCACACTAAAAAGAAAAAAGAAGAACAGTTTATTTCCAATAAAGTTGATACGTAAAATGTATAATACTGGCTTTTAAAATGTATTAATATTAAGATCCTTAGTTGATATTCACACACAGGTATCCTAATACCATGCCAATTGTCGAAACAAATGATTGAGAGAAATGCACGAAAAAATGCATTTCCTTCGTTGTATTAAGCTATTTTTGATGATGCATATAAATACAAGTACCAAAAAAAATAGAATACTGGTGACGCATTGTTCAAAACACTCTTGTTACGTTGCACATGCGTTGAAAAACGAGTATGGGCACTTGAATAACGAGCTTAATCAAGCAAGACATTTTTTCTGAGGCAGAAATTTATGACTGTTCTCACTCAAATAATCCTAGCACAAAAGAGTTCACCATGCAGAGTCAAAAACTAGAAAAAGAATTGTACAACGTTAACCCAAACATTTATAACATAATCGGAGTAATTTATGGAATTAATTAACTACCTAATAATGATGTGATAATATACCCACGAAAAAAAAGCTTATTTCCATGAGAGATGATACAAAATTCATATTCTGTTTTTTAAAATGTTAACGTGAAGATCCGTATGGACATTCACACATGGGAATCGTAGAACCGATGTCAAAAATCGGGACAATTGCTTGAGAGAAAAGCATGGAAAATGCATTCCCTTTGTGTAATCTAGTTTGAAAATGCATGTAATCACAAGTTGAAGAAAAAAATTATTACACCAGTGGCGTTGCATTGTTGAAAACACTCATTAGTGCACCCCTACATTGAAATTCGAGCTTAGGGACTCGCGCTGTCAGGAATAGATGTTAAAAGTGAAATGGGTGGATTGCAATAATTTGGCGTTCAAGACTATGAGGCTATTCGGAACAATTTTTTGACTCCTACGTATCAACTAGCATACCAATTACCGCTCGGAGAAAATGAAGTATTTTATCACAGCTCAAATTTACGATATTTGCCATGCTAATTATAATGGCGTAAAAGAGTGTACCAGAATCAGAAACATGAAAAGGATTGATGTACAACGCTAACCAAAAACATTTACAATATAATTTGAGCAATACGTGATATTAACTACTTCAATAATGCTGTCATAATATACTGACGAGCGTAAGAAGCAACAAGTTGGCCCCCAAGAATAAGAACATTTTAGGATATTACTGAGAATAGAAAACACTAATGACCTCTAAATTTAATGCATTAGATGAAATTACATCGCTTTTCAAAATAATTTGATATTAACTCCCCAAATTGATAAACACATAATGATGCGATGCATGGCAGTCAATTATTGTAAAAATGACTGAGAAAAACACAAAAATGTATCCCATAGCAAGTTATTTCAAGTTTGATTTGTTTATTGATGAATTTAATAAAAAATAAAAGGATGAACATAGTGGGGTGAAACGCTACTGACAGTCTCCACGTACTTTGGCATATGCGCTTTGGCTGTTGTGGTATCAGAGAATAATGTTGACAGTGTTTCTAGGAAACTTATATTCAGAACTAAAGGTGCGAAATGGTAAAATTTCAAAATATACATTCATGCGAACATAATTCTGCTGCCTCAAAAAACATGCCTTAAATCATTCATACAACAAACTGATGATATTTTTTGCATAAATGCTCGACCACAATGTAAGGAAATGACGAGTATATAACGTGACAAGTTGATCGTTAATGAATAAGATGTTTACTATACAAATGAAACTTGCTAGATTCACAGTTTTACTGTAAATGCTGAGCGTATATGCATGTACCAGAAAAGTAGCATGCAAGCAGTCCCATCGCAAACTACAAAAACGGAGTGTAATGCAGTAAAATCTATCGAAATGTGTAGGTTATGAGCGAAAGAAATTCGAAATTATTTTTTAGCATGTTCTGCATCATACAATACTAATTATTGTCGAGACGCAAAATGACGGGCTATTTTGATCTTCAATTCTTTCATTGTTTTAGGAATTTCGATATTCTGTGGAAGTTTGTTCCACAGTAAGGCGCCTGATATTAACAGAGCTTCCTGCCCGATGTCATATGAACGGTAATTGACGAAGACATTATTTCTTAAATTTAGCTTTTGGTTGGTTACAGTGCGGGGATGGAATCGAACAATATCAGCATAGTTCTGAGGAGATATAGAGAGGAAAATACGCATTGGGCTTTACGAGTGAGGAACCTTTCTTAAATAGGAGTCCAGCCGAGTTTATTTCTGGAAGGGGTGAAGTGATCACTCTTCTTGAATTTACTTTTTCATACCACCTTGGCCGCAAAATTCACATGCTTTTATAACTCGCTTTAAAGATATTTAAGTGAGTCTTGCCATACAAGGCTGCAATAGTCAGTACGCGTACACTTAAGATTGAATGGCTAGTAATTTAGATCTTTCGCCGAGCATAATTTTTACACAATGAAAAAGTACTAAAGATCCGTAAATTTTGTTGCAAGTTTTCTCAACGTGAGATTTGAAGGATATGTTTTGATCGAACTGGCCAAAATTTTCACTCGTGACAATACCTGAGCTAACCTAGAAGTAAGAATTAAGCATCCAAAACAGCACCTCAGGATGCTCGAAAAATCGGATATGTTTCGTGGAATCAGCGGATCGAAGTGATGGAAGACTCTGTGTGAGGAAGTTCTCAATTTGCCTCGCTATACAGCCGGTTTAGGTAAACAACTTTATATTTTCCCAGCCTGTATTTTAGCAATCAGAAACTGGTGGCAAACAAGGCGAAATTTTGCGGATCGAAGGATGAAAAATGACTATGTACTGATGGTACAACACAAGATGGCTGATATTCACTTCGAAATGTAAAGGCGAAAATTTTACGAGTTCAACTCCACTCTGTGTAGGGCTATATACCAACCTTCGTTTCAGAGCGCAGAAAAAGAGCTTTGGAGTGATGTGTAGTAAATCATTCAGCTATATCAGCAATGTCGAGTTTACTTTTCGAATTTTCCCGAAATATTTCCCGAATATTAAAAATTCCGCATACAATTACTGACAAGGTAGAAATTCAGATTAGATTATAAGTTAGTTTAAGCCTCCCTAACCGCTACAAAAAAAGAGCGTATCGAAGAGAGGAAGGAGGAAGGCACCATTTAGTATGGAGATAAGAGAATGAGGAATCTATGCAGAAGGGGCATAGAAACAGTAAAGTTGAGAAAGAAGTTCATGAAATAAGATAAAAGTTAAAGAAGAAAGTCAGAGGTACTGAAAAACTGGACAGCAGGGAACCGAAAAAGGTGGTCCTTAAATAACAAAAAACATTTTATTTCAACAAAAAGAAGGCCTACCTAACTCTCAGCTCGAGCCCTCACATTTTTCCCCTGGGAGCGCTAATTCCCATTGATACAATAGCTGTATCCCTCTGAGGGGACAAGGTAGAAGTCTTAAATTTTAACATGCAACCCAAATTATTCATTTTGGCAGTCGCAAATGAAACGATGCAAACGAGTGAAATGTTTGCTAAGCTAATGACCGACATTTTTTTGCTGAATCATCATAAGTCACCTGTTATTGTTAGAATATTTTATCAATAGCGCCATCTGAGCAATACAGGACTCCTTCAAACGAATCCTGCATTACTTTATTTTGCCCAGCATGCAGCCTCTTGTCTAGTAGAGTCCTTACTGGTCCCTTCTAATTTTTGGTTAGAGCGAAAATTTTGTACGCAGAAAATCTGTCATATATTTTGTAAGGGACGCCTGCATCGATGAATAAATTTGATGTTTATATGAAATATGTTGTGTGTCTCAAATTCATCAAATCGTTCTTTGAAAACTAACACAAGGTAAAACAATTCCACAACACAATTTCTACGAGTTTTGTCTTTGAATACGTGGGAAAGCCAATTAAATAAATTTGTTGCACGCATTTGAGAAGGTGAATGGTGCTGTTACGACTCATCGAGTAAAATGAAGCATTACTTGGCCAATTCAAGTGTAATACCTTAGAAAATAGATGGTGACACCTGAAGCTATATTTGTGAATATAATGTTGAAATTTTTCAAGAGAACATAACTCTATTTATCGTCTTAGTGGCGTGTTGAATGAAATTGGAGCTCAATGACAGTTAATACCGTCGTATAAAAATAGTAACTTTTTGACGACGCAAATTGAATTATGGATTGCCACTTATTTAAGACAAGGTACTACCGTACTGAGTACTATAAAATTTCATAGCTTAATTCGAGATTTATGCGATGTGCTGCAAGTGTGCCTTGATAGCACTTATAATTGATATTATGTAACAAGAGCTCTCTGGAGCTGCAGCGAAAATAAGCTTTGACTTTGCAAACCTATATAGTCTTAGAAATAATTGTACTTCCTTTGACAATTATGCTGTTATTTTATATTTTGTACAGGCTAACAGATCTAGCTAGTTTGGAGTGGGCTGTTTACTTTTTTCACAAGCTCTGTTGCACCCAGATAACTGCTTAGTTTCCCCAGCGCTTGGTCTCAAGACTTTTGTTTCATTTCAAAGATACTTTTCTATTTTCATCTCGAGAACGCCGTATCTCTTCCTTAACTCAGCAAATTGAAGAAACTGATTGAGCAGCGTAACATTCTGGAATTGCGTTCTATCCCATTCCAAAACCAGCATCGCCATGGTGACATCAGTAAAGTTTGGCGGTCTCTCGGCCCAGCGATAAACTATTGAGGGTCCGTCACTCATACAAACTCAATTTCTGAGTTATGGCTGCTCATGGACTATATTTCACAGCAGCCTTGAAGGAGCCAGAGCAACAGCCAAAAATACCTGACGTTTCTGACGTTTGACGTTTCTTTTATGGGGGACAACTACGCTTCATTTCCTGTATATTTTTGATGATTGGTCTCGTTTTATTGGATTAAGCTAATTACTAGCGGAGACTTGCATAACGGTGAGCTATTTATCTAGTGAAACAATGTAGTATGCGATTACCTTCTGTAAGTATTAGGTTGGCCAAAAATTTAGTTCGCTTTTTGAATGTTATTTTTCTGACCTAAGATCATTTTTGTATTCATATTCTGTAATTCCTGTATCCGGTGCAGCGAGCATGTTCACGTCATTGTGTAATACGAGTAAGCCTCCAAGTAGAGAAATTCTAAAATTTTTGTTTGCATTCGAGCCCATAAAATGGGGGACCAAGCAGAGCATAACTGACGTCTAATGCTTTTACCTTAAAAAAGGAAGAAAACAAAGAAACTACCCATACACAAAGCACATATTGGTGTAAGTAACTGTTGATTTTTTTCCTTTCTGATGTAAAAAGCATTAGATAACTTGGTCCACCATTAAGTGGGCTCGAATGAAAGAAAAAATGTCAGAACTTCTTTACTTGGAAGCTTACTCGTATTGCACACTGACGTAAGCATCTTCGTTGTGCCGAATGCAGGACACAGAGAATTAGAACATAAAACTATATTTAGAAGGTCAGAAAGATGACATTCAAAAAACGAACGAACTTTTTAGCCAACCGAATATGTGATCATCATACTGCAAAATTAATTTATTCATGACAATGAAAATTTCCGCAAGCACAGGATACCGATTTAAACTTCAAGTTATTCATAAAACAAACTGAGAAGATCCTCTTCCAATTGTCCGAGACATTTTGTAGAAAGCATACGTTTCTATCGCATACGTGTGATATCAATATACTTCCCAGTATGAACATTGCTTGAAAAAAATCGGGTAATTACAATAAGTTGATAATTTATATTCAACCTTTGGACTACATTGCACTCGCCGGATAAGCGGCAAGTTCTTGGCAGACGCCTTGGACAAGTGACAAGCTATCAGTTTATACTTCTCTGAGCCCCATCGGGTAGTTTTAATGCTTATACGGCGGGTTGAATAAATTAAGCAACTTCTAAAAAGTTAGGTTGAGGTTTTGTTAGCGGAGGTTGTAATTGAAGAAACATGAAATTGGGCTCCCGCTTTATTGATAATGATAAGCGTAACTGATCAAGCAGCGTATGAAGTTACGAAAACTCCGAATATGTAGTTCATTTTTCTGAATAAAAAGAACACAAACAAATTGATGTCGCGTTGCTGAAATAATTAATCACATGTTAGGCTTCTTGAACAATCTGGAGTTAGGCTACCAATATACGGCTAGCTTCTGCTTATTATACATCGTGTCTATTTGGCCAAACTGCGTTCTACTTAGGCAAGGGATATTTGACTGGGACGCGTACTATACAGGGTTCATCATATCAGAAGGTTCATCAGGGTTCATATCAGGGTTCATCATATCTGGGACAGGGTTCATCATATCCATGGGTCATGGCACAATATTTTCAGAAAATCAGTGAAAGCGGTATCACTGACGACTTCCCTACGAGTAAGTTCGAAAATAAGGACTTTCAAGTCGTTCTACCAAGCCTCTGAGTGAAACTTTCGTTTAGCGTACGCTCAGTAACTGGATCGTCAACCCAATTGCTGAACGAACTTGAAATATTTTCATTGTTGTGTCTTTCCATAAAAAGCCTGCAACGACATCGTACTGAAATAGAAAACATCACAGAATTTTTATCTAAAATAAAATGAAGAATTTAACTGACTTTCATGAGCTGAGGTGCGTTTTTCCAATGGTGGTCTTAGAGGACCTAAATCAAATGGGTAATTCTGAAGTCGATTATTGGAAAGAGTTATCTAAGTTCTTTTCTCATAGTATTATTGATTAGCGAGTTCTTAAATCGTGGAGATATTATGCCCAATTTTTCAGACTGAAAAATACATGGGCTACGCTGTCTTCGTTTCAAAGGAGCAGGAATCAATGCAATACATTCGCATGTTTCAAGAGTTGAGAAATGTTTCAAATTGTATGCATGACATAAAGAATGTACATTAATTTACGCGCAAGGTCCCTCTTCCGTATCAAGTATTACTCTCTCACGCGTAGCTCAAACAGGCAGCGCTAACTGCCACGTGTCACTCAATAAACCCAATCAATTGAAACGAATATTAGAGCAAAAGCAGAACACCACGAGAGACATTTTCTGGGCATACAACATGAGTTGGCTCGACAGATCTGAGCCAAGTCCCCTTCGTCATTGGAAAGTGTGAATAAATCCATTCCGCAAATTAGAAATGGAGGAGCAGTGTAACAAAATTCTTGATTCAAAAACGATGCACTAACTGCTCTTTTAGGAACTTTCAAGGCGCCTCACTTTGTAACAAGCATAAATAAAGAATAGACATTGTTCGTGAAGTGTCTGAACATAACGTAAGGCTCTAGCACATTTAACTTTTCAGCAGATGGAGAGAGTAATATGCTTGCATAGGGCAGATTTAGTTGAACTTCTGTGGGTAGTATAGCCGAATAAAGCTGCTTGGATTAAACAGTTTCAATTGAATAAAATTTCTACCTTTAATGAAGTGGGTATTACCCCAATGAAAAATTATACATAACGGAAACTGCCTTATTTGGAAGAAATTTACATTGACGCGATGATATTTACAAAAAAATCTGAAGCATCTCAATGCAATCTAAATGCATGCTGACAAACGCCTTTCGTCGTAGCTGCATGGCGGCAAACGCAAGCTACACTTCCTCAGCACTCATTCACAAATCACCGCGCTGATTTCTTCACACCTCAACAGAGGATTCAAATCTGCTTTCATTGCACATATGTTAATAGAATTTAAAGTCATTTGATGGATTCTTTAGCATGCAGCTAACAGAAGTATGAAGGATAGTATTTGGCTCTCTTAAGCACCGTATTCATCGTTTTTCAATGCAGAGAAAGCTCCATTGTTATTTGGACTGAGCTATCAGCTCCCTACCTATTTTGAGTATATAAGAGCGCCTGTACATCCTTCGTTTGTAATAAATAAATTTTACCACTTTCATCATTATTATCTATTTGTTGATAAGATCAAAATCGTCATTTTAAAAATAGGTTTTGAATAATGGAAAACTTTTAATCGAATCCTGGAAGAATCTATAATTACTTCCACTATATCGGACGGCTTTTAAACAGCTAAGCATTTTTACAACTATGAGAAATACTGATTTACTTTTCATCATTTTTTAATGCAATTTTCTTCTCGAGTTGCCCCTATATATAGGCCTGAGCACAGTCAAGAATGAGCACAATTACGTGTGCTGTTCATTACAGCGCCAGGGAGATCTGGTTCAATTCGCTGGATTTCTACCTCAATAGATGTCTTGAGTGGGTGCAGATTTGCATCTTTTCCACGGTAAACTTTTCCTTTACAGAACCCAGAAGGAAAATATCCAAGAGTGATAGGTCAAAGAACCAAGCTGGCCATTCAATTTCGCCAAATCTTGAGATTCATTTTCCCGAGAAATGCTATTAAATGTTTTTCAAAAATTTTGTAAACGAAAAGTAATCAAAAGAGAAGTAACTTTGCAGAATTTCATTAATGCTTTATTTTTAAAAATCCTTCCTACAAAGTGGGAGTTTAGGAAGATTCATAAAGAACTCACATTCATTTAGAACTCTAGTACATCTCACGTAGAACGTTTTTCATGAAACAGTGGCATAAAATTTAGATTGAATAACAACGTAAATAATGATAGTCCTACACAGGGCAAATGTTACGAAAGTGATTTGGATGGCATGCTTTGTATAAAAAAAATTCATCTCCCTTGAGCACTGAACAAAGCATATGGTTTCCACCTTTGGTGCACAACAAGCCCTATAGGTTGAGCTTACAAGTTCTTGAAATACGAATCCCAGTTGTACTGAAAGTAGAATCAAATTTTGATTTTTTCCAGTTTTCTATCGGCTATCTTGATCAATTATGAATCCTTTGAAAGACATGTTTATTCGGTACCATGAACCTGTACTTCGTGCCTCGCAATTTTTGCTCGAGGCATCATAAATAAAGCGTCTGTAAGAAATACCCGTATTGATGGAGACATCAGTTGCATCTCTATGCGCTTGCACAGCGGTAAATAGTTTATTGCATGCAGGCAGCAGGCGCTCTCGAGTGTGCAAACATATTGTGCTAGCAAAAATTAGTTCTCACCACAGCAGCATTCGACGTGAAATTGTGAAATAAATTTTGACTGACGTGCTATAAACTTAGGGGTTTTGTATCTTGATAAGTTTTTTGTACACTTGGCAAGGAATTGTACATTCAAGATAACTACGATGGAAAATTCCTTAAATTGGTTAGCTTGAAAAAACTTCATGACTTTCATTGGAACCTCTCGTATTCTCTTGAGAAATTTACACAAATGACGTAATAAAAGTCTCTGCAAGAGAAAAATGTTCGTCTGAGGTTTTGTTGCCCATCAGATGCACTTGAGCTACTCCCCTCATGCTACCAGGTAGCCGAACTTCACTTGTGAAGCATCAGTAAGGCGTTTGATAAATTTTTATATTTTTATCCTGAAACAAATTAATTTTGATTGACCAAATGTTGAATATGTTTCCAAATAACAGCGCTAATCTATCTCAATAAGAAAATTTCACTCGCAGTGAAGAGACATATGATAGTTTCAGGGGCAACTCAGGGCTCATAAATCAGAATGATGGTCTTACCATAGTCAGCTTGCAATACTGCCGGTGATGAAGCGATCAGATTTGATCTTCAGGATACTGAGCTCAAACTGGAAGCAAGCACAATTGTTATGCCTCCTTATATTTACAGGCCATTACTCCATTGGTGCATCGACGTCACGGTTTCTTTTTTATCGTTGATTCAAAGAGCAGATCAAATAAGACCTTATTTGCTTTTACGGTTCTCTAACTATTGATCAATCAATTTCGATTGATTGATCAATTAAGAAGGTAATGGCATGCAAGAAATGAGTAATTTCAGCACAAAGTGAAAACGCCAAATTGATTTCGAAACCAGAGCGATTGTCAAAGCTATATTTCAATGGTATGGTGTATTGAAACTCATTCTTAGCACGACGAATAAAGTACAGCACAGTAAAATTTACTCGACAGAATTTAGTGTTGATGAGTGCGACTCAATCTTTTACGGGAATTTCTGCCCAGTGCTCGCTGATTACGGGTTATTCAAAAAAGCAAATTCAAAACAACGTATTTACGAGCTCATGCGAAAGGAACTTAGATTCGCATCCGGAAGAAAAATTGCCGAGTTTTGCCAGCCGAGCATTACACAGGAGTTACGAGAGGCGGGCTTCGGCTGCCGACCATGCAGCGATCGCAGCGCCAGGCTTCCACGAGCCTGTGACAGCCGCAGTCACTAAGGAGAGAGGAGCGGCCACGATTTCATTGAGAGCTAAAGTGCATGTCTGGCAGAAAATGAGGTAGAAACTCAATAAAAGGGCAAAGACAAAAGGAGAAAATTGAATGTCAAGTAGATCAATTAGTTTTTGTCATATTCTGAGTTCAGAATAAATTTATGGGTCCTTGTTTCAATGAAATAGTGCAAAAGTCAGAATAGCTATGAAGGCATCAATATAGCACATCAATAGCCAATAAGCAACAATTACTATCCGGAGAATGTTGATACTCGTTTGATTTGACCGTGAAGGACCTCCCTCATAAGGGAAATGATCAATTAAAGTAAGAATAGCAACAATTTTTCATCGAGACTTCCAGGTTTAAGAATAAATTCATCCCAAATGAAACATCAGCCGCAAAAATACTTCAAGAGAATGAATGTTGTACATTAAAACAGAATTTTGTTCGACTAAATTTCTGCATACGAGTAGGAAACCACTATTGCTGTCAGTGGCAATGAACAGAATCCCGGTCTGGTATAGTTGGTATGGGGATAAGGCCGCCAATCAAGCGTAAGTACTTCCTAACGTAAGGCAATTCACTATCGACTGCTTGGAGAAGTAAAGTCCAAAGCCTTCTAACTCATCCTACAACAAAACCTGGCATTGCAGCCAATGAACATTAAATAGTAATTATTGGACAGTTGGAACCGCGAGGGCTTATTCAGTTGAGGAAAAAAGAGCCTTACAGTTTCAATGGCAAGACTTGAGTTGTTCGAGTGCTTCCGGTCATTACTGAACCTGCAGCTGTGACAAGTGGGGCCGAGTTGGTTGTTCAGTCCCTAGCATCCCGTATCTTGCTTTAGTTAAGGGCCCCGGCCTGAACGCCTGGAGTGATCTGAATCCCTCTGGAGTGCGTGCAGCTCTAATGGCACCGAGGTGTTGTGGCGCTCCTACGAGGAGCTCATTTCCAGGAGGCCATGCTTTGTCTAGGAGACTTTTTCTGTGCCTTGATTTCCTCAGATTTGGCAACCGTTAATTTTTCAGCTTGAAACTTGACGGTTAGCAGTCACGCGCAATAAAAATTAATGATACGGTCATGTCAAAAACAAGAACTAATTAAATAAGACCTATTACGTTTCCGAACTCTAACATAAACCATGAGACGTAAGTTATTGCTTGAAAGTTAAATTGTAATTAGGCCATTATTTTCTACAGAATAACAGGCTAATATAACATACTTGGGTCAAATTTTGGATTTGCAGTTGAAACAGTGATCACGCAACGACCATCTACGCGGAGAACTTGGGTAGCGTACACCGAGGCTCAGCTCTGAGCACCACACGACAGAGTTGAAGACATGCTCGCCTCACATGGGCGTTGTGGCGCACTCACTGTACGGGTATCGCTTGAGCTGTTATTGAGTTCCGAGGATAAATCATTGTGATAATGACCGAACTCCTAGATTTTCCAAGCTGTTTCAAGGAAGCCGTAGTTTCATAGTTCTGTAGCTCCGAGATAAGTTGCTACATGTTTCTGGGTGCTTAAGTTTTATCATTGTGCTTGCTTCAAGTTTAAAGTGAGAATATTTCATTGTAATTATGTTTATTTCACCTTTCATTCATTTACGAGACTTGACGTTTTCAGGTAGTATTTAAAAGAGGTAAAGATTTTAGCAAAAAAAGTTCCTTCAGTAGAGTAACACAAAGCAGGCAAATCTCCCTTAGAAATTCAGGCCACAAAGGTAAACAGAACGCTAGTTTGGAGAATATTAAAGTGTCTCAAAGAGACAGGAAATGTTACGAATAGGCCTGTTCATGGTCGTCCTCACAATGCCAGAACATCAAAGTATTATCAAACCAAGAGATGCTCAGCAGAAATAAAAAGATCCCTCGAATATCTGGCCAAAGAAGCCGGTGAGTCCATTCGGGTCATATTAGAGACATCTTTCACCAAGACTTGAAGACCACCCCGGACAAACTTTCGAATGAGCAACCCCAATCGTCCAGCGCAGTGGACAAACGCTGGGCGAGAGCTGAAACTGTATTCTTGCAACGATCAAGACACACTCCTCAACATCGTCTGCAGCGTTGTGGATAAAATGATTGCAAAAAAAGATATCCTTCAAAATCATGAATTTAATAAAATTCTGGCGATGATATTACTAGAGTGAATACTGGGAGACAAGGCGAGTCTTCGGTGATGGCGTGGGCAGCTGTAAGTAAAACAGGGAAAGTGTTTTCATTTTGTTGATTGAAAGATCAAAACCAAGAAAAAAATTTCAGAATCTACATGCAAGATGAATCACCTGGACTATAAAGCACTTCAAAACACGCTAGTGGTCTTTTCATACTTTCAGCAAGATTCGATACCCTCTCATACAGCGAATAAATCACATGAGTGGTGAGCATTCAATGTTTCTTACATTATTTCAGCAGAATAACAACCACCTTTGTCATCTGACCTGACTACTTTCGATTACAGCATCCACTTCATTTTAGAAAGGAAGGTGTCATGAACGCATCATTGAAGCGTGTATGCTCTGAAAGCAAAACTCATATAGCGAGTGGACTAAAATAAAAATCGAATCGTTAGTGAATCGTTTTCCTCGCGTCTCGTATGTGTTATCGGAATTTAAAGCACAACGAAAAAAGTGAAAAAATATTCAATTTATTTTCGGTATGTCCCAAAAACAAACGAGAAGCTCGCAGCGCCAATCATTGAACTATTATCGCAAAACGTTCTCGATTCTATCAGGATGTTGGCTAGCACCACGGGATCGTATTCGGTTCTGGAATTACTTGACCGTTTTATAACACATACTGACTTTGGCGGCAGAAAGATCTAGATTTTACGAGAGACTCACTTACAGATAAATATTCTCCCTAAACTTGTATTGTTGATTAATAATATTAAAAAATATTATTGTTCAACAATATACTACCATATAAGTCTCAATATTCTATAATACTACGATACTATTGTTCAGCAATAGAAAACAATCGTACACGTGACACAAAGGCTATTCACAACATGGATCTGTGAACTCACTCGATCTGTTGGAGGAATTATTACCAGTTGGAACGAGGTTATGACCGCCACCCTCTCTCCAAAAACTCAATATTTTTAAGAGACAAAATGTTTGCAGCCCGTGTGTGATAAGATTCGTGCGACTTGTACTTAAGGGCACCATTCGGATTTTTTAACTTTTTTCGTCCGATTCGTTTGAAACTTGGCCAGTATATGTATTTTTTGAAAGTTAGCATTTTTTACTCATGCCAATTTTTCGATTTAGGCCTTATTTTTTTTACGAAAAATTAATTTTTTGGTACAGTTTTAGGTATATATCAAGACGTATCAACTCATTGAGTTTTAATGCTAGAAAAAAACCAATGACAGTTTAAGAATCCTTGAAGCATTTCTAACAAAAGTATGTTGTGAAATTATCCATTTCCCGTTTGGTTTTCTTTTTATATGGGGTCAAAATGGGGTAGAAAATTGAAGATTTTTGTCCCCTTACCCCCCCTAGTAGTCCTAATACGGATCCGTAGTCCGTGGTGCCATTATATTTTAGGACCGAATAGACCACCACCTAAGGGTCCTTTTCAAACAAAAACATGAAAAATGCTTATCGGAGCGACAGGGTCCTTGGATGGTGGCCTTAACAGTTCTGAAATAGTTAGGAATCGCCCCGAAGTACTAATATTACGGAAAAAATTAAAATCAATCATTTCCAAACTTGATACAGTGTTATTGGGTGTGTCACGAAACGGATAAGGCTGGTGCCTCACCCATGTTCGTAGTGAGGAATCTAAACCTCATATTTTGAATGGAAATGAAAAAACAGGGCGGAAAAGACAGAAGGAGAAATGATAGAACAGGTGGAAACATAAGGAAAAGTAGCTACTGACCTGCTCACCAACACCAGTACTCTAGTTCAACACGGGAAATAAAACATCTGGCTGAGATTTATAATTACTTTATTCAAGTGCTAATGAACACGTGATTTGACATGAAGCATCTTCGGCAAACATTAAGAAATTTACGAAACACAATCCTAGTGAAAGTCACTGGTGCGCGCACTTTGTAACGCCAACACAACACCCTATCAAGAAACACATCCTACTCAATCCTAGGCGATCCCAGCGCGCGCGAATAAGCAAAAATCACCTATTGCCTATTTCCCATGGTTCCTCTTAACCATGCAGTACGAAGCATGACGATGGAATAACCCCGAGCTCTTCCTACACTTCTTGTAGCCTGCCAACTTGCTACGTTCAGTTTCTTGCGCGACTTCCCTTACAGTGTGAAGGGTAGGCGGTAGGCCATGACGCTCCAGCTTGGTGAGCGCCATTTTGGTAGGACTGAGCTGCAGCCCGAAGTTGCTTAGCCCCCACATCGTAGAGAATCCCAAGTGCGAAGAATACACCCGACCCCTCATGGAAACAAGGAGCATATTAAGTAATCTAGACTCCTACAGAACATGATTATTTCTAATCGAATACATTATGAAATCCACAAAGATGTATTAAGTGGAAGTTTAGTTTTGCATGATTGAGTTGACTTGACAGACAAAACTGCCTCTTCTCACACCATAGAATTTTAACTAACTCTCTCCCCAGATTTTAATTTCACTGCGCAAAGAATTCCAAAGAATTCTTTGAAGAATCCCATTTAACCATATAACCAAAGAATCCCGTTTAACATGAATTCCATATGAGAAATAATTGGATGATCATTTTTCCCCGCTTTAAAAAACAAATCACAAAGCGCCCTGTTTCGGAATAAGTTTGAATGAAAACCATAAAGCCTGCACTTCAATAAGAACACGAATATTCTGATTCGTATTTTACACCATTTCACAATGAAATCGACACAATGAAATCACAATGAAATTGAAAGTATGGTTGTTGAAAATGACAGTTGAACAAATACACAGACTGATTCTCACCTCCCCTCGAAGATCTCAGAGTACTACATGTTGCACTTAACCAGGAGCACGCAAAAATAGACCGGCTCTTTTCAATTCAAGCCCTTTTATACCTCCCCCGCACAATAGCTGCGTACCGGCAGAGCGGAGGCCCGTTAAAATACGTTGGCTTTTCCCTATTGGCTAGCCCTCACGTGTCACCTCTCTACGCTGACGTGTTCCTTGCGTCACCTGCTATTGTTCCGCACATCCCTCTTGCATATTTTGAAAGCCCCCAACAAAATTGTTCGCTTACCCCTAAGGGTTATCGGAATTTAAAACACAACGAAAAAAGTGAAAAATATTCAATTTGATTTCGATATGTCCCATAAACAAACAAGAAGCTTGCAGCGCCAATCATTGAACTATTATCGCAAAACGTATTTCATTAACCACTATTTTTCTATGCTTTTTTTATTTTGTAATAGCACCCTTATGTAATCAGTTTTTTACGCACTAGCTTTCAGTACAGCCCCTCTGTCCTCTACCTACCCCCATTTCTCTTGCTATCCCCACTCCCCTTTGACTTCGCTGCCACGTTCGCTGGAGAGTTTCTGCGCGAAAAGTTGGCTACTTCAACATGTTAAGTGTGTCACTACAAAGAAACTGGCTACGTACAAAGTATATTATCACAGGTGCATAGGTTGTTCCACTATCAGCAAAAAGATGTCTCTGAAGAACATTGTATCAGTGTTAGGGAAGATGGAAAGTGGTTAATGAAATACAATTACGATTGGGCTCCTTGCTGAGTTCTCTGAGAAAAAAAATAGACGTACGCACTGTGCTGCAATTGGCTGGAGTGCGATCAAATAAAGTGGTTTCCGTTCGGAGCAAATGAGCTCCCATCGAGCCAGCGACCACCTCTGCAGTTGGCTTTATTGCCTCAAGAGAAGAAGTTTCCTGGAAGAGCTTGCCAGCTAGACGCCGTCCAAATGAGGCTCGCAGCCAAGCAATACTTTAATCGAGTGCAAAAGGGCAGGACACGCAGTGACGCTTAAATTAATTTTAGAGGCATGTTCAACATGTTCTCATATGACAGAAATTTGCATAAATGCTAACAAACCTGGTACATGGACAAGGGGGCGTTTTGAAATCAACTACTTTAGTATGCGAGACGGATTAGATAAGATTATTAGTTTGTTTAAGCCTCCCTATCCACAACAAATGCGATCCAAAGAGAGGAAGAAGAAGGCACCATTTAGTATGGAGTTAAGGGAATGCGGAATCTATGCAGAAAGGGTATAGGAACAGTAAAATGAGATAGAAGTTCATGAAACAAGATCAAAGTTGAAGAAGAAAGTAGTAGGTGCTGAAAAAACAGGACAGCAGTGAACCGAAAAAAGATGGTCCTTAACAAAACAAAAAACCTTTAGTCTACATACTTACCGTTAAGTTAGATTAGCTATATTGCTTTGTAAGTTGCATGAAAGCAACAATTAGCTTTCATAGTGAGCCGTTCATAAAATTCAAAAGATGAAGGTTAAGAACGTCGTAAATAAAGCTGCACTTTAATACCTAAATCAACTCGCAGACCTCGTAGAAAAATCTAATCTCCTGGAGCTGGGCTTTGAGGAACAAATTAGGCATGGAAACAAACATGGATAATGCTCAAGAGTTACAGAATTCAAAATCAGCCAGAACATAAAGCATATTTTTAAATGTATTAGCACCAGGAATGTTTCCAAGTCACCATGCAGCAAAGAGACAGGTCTTCCTGCAAAGTAGGACACATTCTTCACCCCGTTGAAAAGCTAACAACACTTCTTGAATGCGACGCTCGACGCAGAACAGCCATTACGTGAAAAAGTTTGAATAGGCCCTAAAAATCATGGAATACAATTTGTGAAATTTTCACAGACCGTAGTCGAACTTCTCCTGTGTGATGGACAGGACAGGTGTAGAACAAAATTGTGAGGGGTTAATTGTGCGAAACGTAATTCAAATCGTAAAGAAACAAGAACGCTCTTAGTCCGGAAGTAAGGCTTCAATTAACATTAATTAACTCGCATCAAATAAAAAAGGACGGAAAATACGAATAACTAGTTGCTCATAAGGCTCTCTAGCACTCTGGAACTGAATATCGGCCCCTCGTCCGGAAGAAAATGAAATACTTTATCTCGAACGAAAAGCTTAAGAAACATTGTCAGTGTTGAGTTTGTTTCAGTGAATCAGCGACGTTTGTTTTAGGTGAAACGAATTTCTAGAAATTCTGACCTCTTCCTGAAAAACAATCTAAAGTGGAAAATGTCCGCCTCCGTTGAATTAAAGACCTACTGAAACTCATGATCGGAACACTCATCTCATCTCACAAAAACCCGAGCATTTGATCAGGTGGCCATTAGGCATTTCGCAAAATTAGAACATTGAGGAGAGAAAATGAGCGGTGGTTCGTTGGAACACAGATGCACGTTATCGTCAAAAAAACATGTCCACCACCCCCAAAAATCTCCCTCCAAATTTGCAAAATGCAGTTACAAAGATACAAAAGTTCAGATTGAGGGCTCGGGCGTCAGCGAGCTTAAACCTCGATTGCATAAACTACAACGGCAGTCATTGAGTCCCTCGATACTCTATGATAAATAACAAACCTGCAGGTTAGGTAGTGAGCCCCGTAAGTGATCTGACCACGTCTTGATCGTTCAGCGCGCTCGAGATGGAGCAAGATAAAATGTTAAAATCAAAGTTTCCAATAATGGAACAAAAATGCTGTTAATGAAAGACCTGACAAGCAATATATAGAGTCCAACAAAACTGATTCTGCGTGATAATTTTCAAGACATGGGGCAAAATGTTACAAGCTAAATAAATTGTTTTTGCGCTGGTCATTCAGATTTAAATTCATTTAAAAATTCCCTGAAGATGTTCATATGGAAACTCCATCTCTGAATGCTGCTTTACTGTATAAGATGAGTATGACAATATCTGCTTACAGCAGTGAGAAATATTTTATAATTTCACACAGCGTTGTGTACCTGCAGTAGGGTTGAATGACTGGTTTCTTCACAGCAGCACTTCTCAACTCAATAACCAACAAGTGCATGGATACTAGAGTAGCAGAGCATTTATGCTAGTCATTTTACTTTTAGTTGTGAATTCGGAGGCTAAAAATTAATCATAAACTTTTTGCATATAATCACGTAAAATTATCATAAGTGTTGGCGCTGTCTTACGTCTTGTGAAACTCTCATAATTAGTGTTTGAATCAATCTCAATAAGACCTGGTAAAGATATCGATGTTATCGCGTGGAAATGGAAAGAGGCGATCGACGGAGCAGAATCTCTCATGTGTATCGATAAATCAAAGCCCAGTCAATGTTAAGCTCAACTGCAAAGTATGCACACAGTTGAGCACACCATCAACTTAGCTGTAGATCGCTTATAAGGAAGTCGCCAAAAATAGCACAATCGAGCTAGTGGCTCAACATACAAAATTTCCGTCAATAACCAATAATAGAGGATGGAGGCGACCCAGCTGTTCACTGCACCTTTTGGCCTACGTAAATACTCTCAGATGAATAACATATTAAAGGGATGTCAATATTTCCAGTATCGGGCAATTTACAACCTCGAGTAGGGTACTTGGTGCCTTCATACAACTAGTTACTTTATTAACATAATGTACAAGTATCCGATCTAGCCGTGAGGCGTTATGTTAATATGATCACCGTGATGAAATTTACGGCCTCCGTCTCCCGAGCTATTTTCTTTCCCACTTTTTTGGCCCGCAATGTTCTCGCTCATCAGTGCCTGGTACTCAATTGTGTATAGCATTGAGATCAGTTAGCACAGTTGCCAGACGTATTCATCGATAAGATAAGGAATAACCCTTACATTACGATGTGTTAACATGCTTAATCAAATAAATGTAGCGTTCAATTAGTTATAGCTGTACAAATTTATGAAACCCTTATATCTTTTTTTTCCTCATAAGATGTTCAATAAGGTGAGTCAGTTGAAGGTATATTTTGATACGAGTTATTGGAGTATCTAGAAACTTGCTTAGGCTACAAGGGAAAAAATGAAAAAACGTTCAATGTTTGAACACGGGAAGGCAGATGGGATATTTCTGGTTCCGACTTGGTGGAAATGCTGATTATCATTGTGATTGCTTTCAACCCATCATTGCTCAACGTATGAATTAACTAACATACACTTGAGTATTCATCAGTGATCAAAATGTCTGTCGCACTAATAATTGTCATGCATTGAGGTATACTGCTGTCAATGATGTCTTTGGTACCATGTTTTTACCAATCAAACAAGAGCCAAAAAATCGTTACTCGAAAACTTTAGCTGATATGACGTTTCAAAATTTTCGAGCCAGTAGCAAATTTGGCGTACAGCGTTCAGAATGGAAGCAATAGCGTTCGCAATACAGAAAATGTGCGAACTTGTGTTCGCATGTTTGCGAACAATAGTGTTCGCCATAATGATCTTCGCTCTGTGCGTCGTTGAGGATTCATCGCGAAGGTAATTAGAAAGTCTGGATGAGAAGAGAAGCTGTTCTGAACTTTAGCGGAAAAGAAGTGTTTCCTTTTATTCATCCTTATAGGTTTTGTTGTGATGATGTGCAAGAGCATTATGAAGTCGCGTATCAACATGATTAGCATGGATAAATTCAGTCGACGAAGTTAAAACTTCAAGTGAGTAACCGACTCGAAAATCAGAACCCAAATGATCGCAAAAGAAAAATAAATTCTGCTTCAGTAGTTATAGCCCATTATATGGCATTATTAAACCAGAATTAAACATTAAAACTCCTTTTACGCTGTTTCTGTTACTTTGCGACAGGAAAACGCGTCATGACGTTTCAAATATGAAAGCATAATTACCATAAGTTATCCAAGTACATAGATCTAGATTCTCAAAGTCGTGATAACTTTAAACGCCAAACGTGACTAACATGGAAGTTATTCTTAGGGCAATGAAATAAATAGAGTTTTTTGCTGAAACAAGCATTTGTAATTTTCTGTTCTTAACATACCAAGTTCCAACTAAATTCAGTGAAGGGACTACATACCTTAAGGAACTCTTCAAGAGCAATTCTTTTATTCGAATCTGTAGCCCTTGATTACATCATACCTGAAAAACATCAAATCTCGACAACGAACGAAAAGGTTAAAATGCATAATATCGATGACATATTAGGACATTTTAAGGAGTGTAACGATAAAACTGGAAATCCTACGAAGAAACCACAATTTAATGCAACTGAAGTGACAAAACGAAGAAACTTCTTAGCAGACCCACATTTTGCACCCAGAAAGCGGCTCTTTTGATACAGCTTGGAAAATATCAGAGTTTTTTCAATTACTGTGATATCGCTTAGGAAGTTAATGGTCAATATATAATAGCGATATATAGCCTGCCTCCAGCTCTTCATGAGTGGCGCTGGGAGCAGCGCTGGGAGCAGCGCTTCAGCGTACGCAACCCGAGTTTTTCGTGTAGATGGACGTTGCATGATCATAATTGTATCTGGAAAAAAATTCGATCTTTATTATTTATAAAAGCCAGTTATTCTGTAGAAAATTATGACCAAACTGCAATTTAACTCTTAAGTATTAACTTACATCTCATGGTTAATGTCACGAGAAATGGTCCCTTCACCTCCTTGTTAACATTTCATTAACAGGAAGATCCGGCTCTCGGAATTGAGGAATGGCACACCTCCAAAGAATACATATACGACACAAAAATTCATGGAAAATAATTGACACTGCAGTATATATATACTAAAAAGAAAAGGTACTCACCGGTGATCGCTGACCCACTTACGTAGCGCATTATCTGAGCGCCCTCCGTGGTATTACGGTTTATCGCTTCTGATATTGTGGGGCATGATACACATGATTAACTATGCTTAACATTTATAATTTCCAGCTATACGTCATACAAACATTAATGAGCGTACACACAATGAATGGTGTTAGGAATAATGCCAATTAAGTAATGGAATCAAATAGCATACGTCAAATGACTTACATCACATAATTATACTGAAATATTGGCTGGCCGGCCGCCGCTAAGTTTACAAGAGTTACACATGAGAATTCATCTATCTGGTCCTATTTCTATCTCAGTTGTTCCAGCAGCACAGTGGGCAATGGTCACTTCAACCACAAACATTCGTCCGCGACTCGCTTCAGTTCAAAGGACTGCCTTATTCACTGTTCAGATGATGTCTAGTGATGACGTTATTTTGCTTATTCCTCTTCAGTATATTCACACGTCGATTTCCTTTCATTCGAGCTGATCAATCCTCAGACATATGACTCCGTCCCACCTGGCAAGACAAAATTTTAACTTATTAATTATGATAGCACCCATTAAGCTCCCTTAAACCATTTCAATTTTTGCATTACTGTCTGCCAATAAATTTCAGACAATTTTTATAAAAAAAATCATCTTTTCCCAAGAAACGGCTTCGCTCTTACCCTCCCCAGAGACGTTGCGCCTAAGTGTTCCATTAATTGATTCCCACGCTGCGAGTTTAATTTGCTCTTCTGCAAGTAAAACGAGAAAATGTATGAATTTCATGATCACATTTTGGCGTGAAACTTAGTATAATTTTCAATATATCCAATAATCACTTTTCATTATATCTTTGAGCACGTTTGTTACAGCGAACACACCCGCGTTTTATCTCTTATACTTCGCGTCGCGGCGTCGGTTGTAGAACTGCTTTTTGTTCGTCCCCGATGCCTATATATAGCGCCTTTTCTTGAGGGTTGTCCTCTGTCTCATATTCGGCCTATAAGAATCCTCGGGCCTTGACTGCGACCCGCCTACATCTTTTCTAATTGGTAGTAC
The DNA here is from genome assembly GCA_030386875.1 of Morinoia aosen. Lineage (NCBI taxonomy): Eukaryota > Metazoa > Arthropoda > Malacostraca > Amphipoda > Talitridae > Morinoia > Morinoia aosen. The sequence goes on along the minus strand of CM059575.1, from coordinate 54,701,775 downwards.
CGCATTCTCACGCTCTGCTCCTTCGAAAGTGACCGTTGGTTTGCCGTCTCTCTCGGCCTGAGTGTCTCGATTTATGTGTGACTACAAGTCGACTTTGTTTTGCACATGGGTAGGCATTTTTCAGAACGTCTCAAGATTCCCAAGGGCTCGCCCTTATGAAAGATTTGCTAACACCACAAAATAGACCCCTCCAGAAACAACACACAATGTAAACAGACATCTTTTTGGGCTCTCGCATCTTATCGCGGCCTCCTAACATTGCTGAGTTAAACATACGGCATAAAAACATACATGTTGAAGCGACCCTCCTGTACTGCTGGGATTTTCTGAGATATTTTTAAGTAAGCCAAACAAAGCCAGACATTTATTACACACAATTAAAATTTTCCCTAAATTCTCATTTTTAATTCGCAAAATTGATTATTCTTAACAGATTCTCGACTCATTTTTAATTCGCAAAATTGATTATTCTTAACAGATTCTCGACATTAAGATTAGAATTCAGAAACGTAATAGTTCTTATTTAATTAGTTCTTATTTTTAACATAAGAGTATCATTGTGAGTGACGACCGCTAACCGTCAAGTTTCAAGCTGAAAACTTTACGGTTGCCAAATCTGGGGATTTCCAAAGCACAGAAAAAGTCTCCTTCACAGAGTATGGCCTCCTGGAAATGAGCTCCTCGTGCGAGCGCCACAACACCTCAGTGCCATTAGAGCTGCACGCACTGCAGAGGGATTCTGATCACTCCAGGCGCTCAGCAGCCGGGGCCCTCAACTGCAGCAAGATACGAGATGCTAGGGACTGAACAGACAACTCCACACCACTTGTCGTAGCTGCAGGTTCACTAGTAACTCGGGAGTACAGGAACAACTCATGTCTCGCCAATGAAACTTCAAGGTTCTTTTTCCTCAACTAAATAAGCCCTCCTGGTTCCCACTGTCCAATAATTGCTATTTAACTTTCATTGGCTGCAATGCCAGTTTTTGTTGTAGGACTTTAAGTTTCCAAGAAGTCGATAGTGAATTGCCTTATTAGGAAGTACTTTTGCTTTCATGGTGGCCCAGTTGTATTCTAAGGGTGTTACAAATTTTTGCTTGCACAAAATTCCGTAGTAATATACAGCATTAACTCGCATTTAAGCGTTTTCGTGGCTCAAAACATGGTTCATATGGAATAAATTTATTGCTTAGCTTTGAAGTATCGATGAAAAATTGTAGCAATTCTGCCGTCAATTGATAAATTTCCTGATGAGATAGATCCTTCACGGTCAAATCATATCGACATCAACCTTCTTAGGATGGCACTTGTTGTTTATCGGCTATTGGTGTGCTAAATTGATGCCTTCATTCCTATTCTGAATTAAATATTATTATTTTGGTCATCCAAAGAACCGAAAATTTATCTTGAACGAAGAATATGACAATGTTGATCTGCTTAGTATTAAATTCTCTCCTTCTGTCATCAGTATCCATTTAATGAGTTTTTTGCTGATTTTCTGCAGGACGTGCATGTCAGCCATCAATGCAACAGTGTCTACTCTTCCATCCGTAGTGTCCGCCATTACCATGTTCGCTCAGAGACGCTGGTGGCGGGGATCCCTGCGTCGTTGGCAGCCAAAGTCTGCCACGCGTAACTCCTGCGCTGCCGCTGCTTGTTATGCTCGGCAATAATTCTTCCTGATGCGGATCTAAATTCCTTTCCCAAGCGCTCGTAAATCCACATCTGTAAAAATATATTTATTCAAAATTCCACGGAAGCAGTGAGCGCTAGGCTGAAATTCCAATGGAAGATTCAGTCGAATCCTTCAACGTTGAATACTGTACTTTACGTTAGTAAAGAAGCAGAATTAGTAAATTGAGAAAGAATTTCATCAAACCAAATGAAAGAGGAAGAAGAAAGTCAGAAGTGTTGAAAATAAGACAGCAGTAAGCCGAAAGAAAGATGACCACTACTAAAATGATAACCTATTCTATTTTAAATGGCTTACCCAACCCCCAGTTCAGGTGGTTGGCACATGTGCATGACTGACTGGGAGGTTATATTTATAACGTTGCATAATGAAGAAAACAGAGTTATCGGTTGTAAGAAGCACCAATATAAATTTCATACCTCAACAAAATAACTTTCAACTCGGTTACGTAAGTAAGTTCATGAAGGGATCAGCTTCGTTCTCTCACGGCACAGCGATCAAGTCACGAGCGAATAAAACAGTTGCGTGATCATTTGTACCAAAACAATTTTGGCGGATTGCTCGGTACTACTATAGCGTGAGGTCTACCACCATATATCGCCTACCCAGGGTCAGATTGAGATGTACAAATTAATTATTTATCGCTAAATTAAATGTACGAAAATAAGTAATATCTATTAGTAACCTAATCTCACTCTATAGGACTAGCTAGAGGAAGATCTCATGCTAGCATATCATAGTGGGGTAGACCTCACGCTTTAGCAGCACCGATTGCTCTACTTGAATTCATTATAGCTTTCGCTCAATTCTTCACTTTGCACTGATCAGTTGACCATTAACAGGTTTTTTCAGCATTGCATGAAGTCCAGTGGTATACTATCCGAGTTTGCCTAAAGTGGTTTTCAGGGAGAACTAACCGTCTTCGCCTTTACTAACCTGCCGTCCGTAACATCGATTCTTCCTTCTCCTCCTGCTTCAATCTTTCGTAGCAAGTCAGTGTAGAGCTCTTCTGTCTTTGCTGTCTTCGAGTAAAAGAGAGAGAGATAATAATAATGCTAAGTGCGCCGGGTTTTGTTCCCATATGGAAATTTATAGAATCTTGTTGCACATGATATTATTCTGCAAAGCCCTGCTTATGAAATAAAATTGATAATTTTTTTCTTTAGTATATGAATTGAAAACATTAACGAAAATTTTTCTTAGTTCTTCAATCGTTTCATTTTCACTAGCATGATGCTCTTATAACATTTAAAAAATTAAATTTGACGTATGAATGGATTTCTAAGTTATTTTCGAGTTCTTAATGACGTGTAAGAGTTTGACATAATGTGACCATTAAATATTGAGAAATTAATCATTGTGTTGATCATAGGTGACCGTATGAAGGATTTTGTCGTAAACCGTAAACCGCAAAGTATGTAACGAAAAAATATAGATTCAATCTGTAGACTCAGTCCATAAAATAGTTGAGGAGACTCAAACCGTTGCAACGCCAATCTTTTCCCTGAAACGGAGGCAATGAGAGACCAATGAGATGAGTTAGCGAGAATGTACTGGACATCAACAAACTGTCAAGGAAATAGTGTATTCAAATATCTTACTTCGAGTTGTCAAATGGAAAACTATTATTTTTCAATATCGCGCATTGCAAAGTTTTAGTACAGCAGGTAAACGGTGAAAGAATGACCAACCACTATTTTTCATCCAATTTTGTCCATTCTTATCACCTCAAAAATGTGCACACAGCAAAAGCGCGTCCCAACAAACGGAAGCAGCGCCGCTCTACGCGTGACCTCTACTCTACTCTACAGCGCGAGCCTGCCCGAGCGTAAAAGTTCAGCGTGAGGCGTCGGGCACCGAAATTAAGAAAACTCGGCCTGGAAATGAAGGCCTGATGAAGCGTTAAACAAGAGGCGGGCGGTGACGACAGCGGGCCGTGAAAACAGTGTCACATAATCTCAATTTGACGAGGTCACGTTATCTTCACTATCACTGCTTTAACACGTTGCCTGCGATGAGTTGAACTGAAGTTCAATATTCAACTCAAATTTAAAATGCCTTATATGGAATAATTTTATAAATAACCAACATAAAATATATCGAGCCTTTGATTAAGTATTTATAAAAAAACTGAGTGAACGACAACTGGTCGGTGACCAGCATTATGGAAATTCCCTCCGTGTACACCGGCGGCTCACATCAGGACGAACGTGTTAAATGTCTAGCTATGAAAAGATAGTAGTAAGAGCGTATTCACTAATAAATGGAGGTTTTTCTTAGAACAACGAATAAACCAGTAAGGGTGTTCAGAATAAAACTGGTGGACAGTATCTTCTCAAAGAAAACAGCGTTTTTTAATGATATTAAAAACTCCATATTTGACGATCAACGTACGTTTAACAATGAACATCATATTTTAAGCATTACAAAAATACATTCTATTTAAAAAGCGTGTTTGCCAATGTTTAGTATCATGGGGAAGTTAGGGCGATGCCTATATTAAATGCAATTCACAAATTTCTTGTCCCTAGTGTGTGGACCGACACCTCGAACCTAAAGTCGAAACGATGGATTTGCTTAACAGCTTGCTAACACGGATGTATTTTTTTAGATATCAAACAGAAATTATTAATCCACGAAAATCTCAATAAAATATATTCTTGGCCCGTAGTTTTTAATTTGAAGTGAATTATTTTCTGAATTTCCCCTCAGGGAAATCAATGGCTATGAATAATATTCTAATTCACAGTGCGTTGAGCTTCAGTGCAGCATTTCTGACGGACAAGACAAGATAATAAAAAAATAATTATTTGAATGCCCCATTTGAGTAAAGTACGCAGGATTTTCGAAAATACTTTTATTAAGTCGAGGGAATTGTTCAGCCGAGTTCAGCTCATCATGAGACGAGATGTGTTGGATTTTAGCTGCCTGGTCATTGAGACGCGGTCTATTTGAAGGTAAACTGCAAGCTAAAATTGAGTTTAAAAGCTCAGCGTGAGGCTGCGAAGCCCGGCACAATTGATGCCAAGTCTGAAAAAACTCCAAGTTCAACTTTAGCATTAATACAACGCTGAGACTTCAAAGAGCTCGTATCTCAAAGTTCTTTCCCTTTGAAAATCAGAATGAACGCTGTTGCAGACAAGCGAAACAAATCGCAATTAAGCGCGTCCATAATGATCAATGTTCAAGTAAAATAAAATTCTTAAACATGTTTTTAATGAACTCCAGAGTCTACTGAAAACCTTCGAAAAATATTCTGAAAATTATTGCAATTATAATGTTTCAAGACTTTTCGTTCGCTTGATGAGGTTCTGCAATAGTTTGTCTTGTGTTCTTAATGAACATCAAAGTGTTCAAAGAGCGCAGAGAAGTCTTCGTCATGCTACTACAGTTCTTACAAAAATAATTTCAACAAAAATCGTTCATCGATAGTTGAATTACTTTCTCGAAAATATCAGCGAATCAGTTAATATAACCAATTGCGGGCTCATCAATGACGTACACACATTTTGAATTAGTTGAACGTTCAACTTCTCGCCACATGGTCACGCAAAAGAGCCGAATTTCTGTTGCATACTCTAGCGATATCCTATGCATTCCAGAGCCCACTTCAAAGAACCAACTAATCAAGCAAAAAACCAAGTAGACGAGTATTTTCTGCGAAGTTATAACACATCCATTCTGAAATTCTCCACAGGTCGATGTTTCACAGTAGGTAAAAATTCGCGATAACCCGCAGGGGAATCTATGTATTTAGAGTTAATAGGGAAGAGACCCCACGGGACAGATCCCTGTCAATGAACATGTCCAACCGGATTGAATTTTTAAATTGCGTGAATGACGGTTAAGCTTAGTTTGTTATTTCATACGCAGGTTGGTCGTTCAAGATGTTACGAATGAAATCGTCGAAATGAATAAGAATAATTTGTGGTTCAATAGCATCTTCATTTCACTGATTATTATGACACTCCTACTAATTCAAACACATGTTCAATTGTGAGCTTCGTAACTTGAACTTCGAATTTTTTCAATAGAAAGAAAAAACGGCATCTACAATCCAAATTTAATTAAAGTCAGTCGACTCTAAATGTCGCAAATTCAGCAATCATTGTCGGAGCTTAGTTTCGAAGTGATTGCATATTTACAGGAACACAGGCCCAATAACCTAGTTTGCGTGTTCTACAGCGCTTAAGCGGCACTGATCACCGCCAGGGCTCTCTTACATAACACTTTCTGAGGCAGCAAGGGATTATTACCGTACCGCCGCCGCCCAATTATTCCGCCCGACAATTCTCCCGATTGTTCATCCAGGTCTCAGATTCATCCCTGGAGATCAATCCCTAAGATCTCTTCGGAAGCAATTTCTCAGTCTTCTAACCAATCGCTGAATGTTCGAGCTATATCAACTTTTTAGTTATGAAATGTCGAAGGAAGATTGAACGCTCAATAAAAACACAAAGTAAGGATGCGTACAATGTTCAAACGTATTGAAATGTTCCTATACTCTCTGGTATAGATTATATTTCGACTGCCTTTACTTCCTGATCATCAGTAGGAATGTTTTTCTGACCTGCCAATGGTGCAACCTAATTCGAACGCTGTCACCTTGTGTTCCTTATGCTTGAATTGCAAGTTACTAACCGAAATGTAAGCTCTACCCGAGATACAACCCGAGTGTGGCACATAAGTCACTTAACCATTTTAAAATGAAATATATTTTTTGTAAATGAGTGTACTTCATTAATTATTTTTATTACAAAGTTTGAAGAGTGGAATTTCATTACATAATTTAAAGATTGGAATATTATTTTGATTTATGCATGAAAAATAATGCCACCTTTAATGACCTCCATTTTCAGCTTCGCAAACACAAGCTCTTTATAAGAAATTTTCCATGACAGTTTTTAACATCTGAGGCTGTATGGAATGAATTTCCTCCCGTATCCAGAACTAACTTGAACTATCCTATTGGATAGTTTTAGGATTATTTACGTACACCTTTTCTCTTACGTATGAACAAAATTTACTAGCATATCTCTACACTATTTTTCAATAATTGAGCATCTATTTAAAAAAAATTAAATTATCTCTACACTCTTTTCCGTTTTCAATTTATTCCTATTTATCTCTTCGAATACGAAAATTCAAGAAGTTTAGAGAAAAATTTCCACGGGAAAAGTCTTCAGTACCCTGGCGCACGTGTTTTTCGCTTAAGGAAGCGCCTACTTTTTTGTTTCAATCTTCAAAGCTCTATGCTTTGCGAGAAAAATTTTTGATATTGAAAAGATAGTTTTGAATTTAGAAGAAAACTTTTATAAGTCTTTTGCCCAAACTTATCAGAAAACGAACGAAGGTCTGAAAAAACTTTCTGAAGTTAATAGAAAGGATATTGAATATGTTGCACGGACAGGACCCTTAATATTTAGCGTGCACTTACAGCTATACAAAGGTTATTTACGAGAGCAGGCTTCTGGAATATCTAAATAATAGTTTCATGAATGCTATTAATTTCCCTAATTCTGCTCATTTTTCAGAAGATTCCCTCGCTAGATAAATTACTTTGAAATTATGTTGGATGCCCTAAACTGGAAACACTAGCCATCTTGGCACTAGAGTAAACGTCAGTAACCAAAGGGTTAACTTGCCAAAAACGTAATATCATAATTTTGAAAAGAAAAATCAAAAATATATAATTGAACACACGATATTTAATTTTGAATTTATAAAGTGACATGCTCCACCCTGTATACATATATCGGGTAGAACTGGCATTTTGGTCATTAACATTATTTAGCCATAAGGGACACAAGGTAACAGAGTTCGTATTAGGTTGCATCATCCGCACGTCAGAAAAACATTCCCACTGATGATCAGGAAGTAAAGAGAGTCAAAGTATAATCTATTCCTGAGAGTAGAAAATTTCAATTGCTTGAAAATTGATTCTACGCATACCTACCTTGTGCTTTTATGGAGTGTTCTATAGTGCATTCACTGTATGAATTTGAGATTTTCCCCATTGACTGGTAGAGCATCATAAACGTGACATTTTACTTGTATGTTCTTCTACGATGTCAGTTTAGACCTCGGTCTGAGTAGCCATGATTTTTCCAACTCGTTGGCCGAGACCTTGTGAGGTTAGATTAGAATAGATGTAAGTTTAAACCTCCTTAACCGTTCCAAAGACAGGAAAGATGAAAGCACCATTTCAAATGGCGTTCAGGTAACGCGGAATTTATGCACAAGTAGTGCCCCCGAACATGAAACAGTAAGTTGAAAAGGAACGCTATGAACTAAGTTAATAATTGAAGAACAAAGTTAGAGGGGCTGAAAAACAGAACTGCTGTGAATTTTTAAAAGTGGTCCTTAACAAGATAAAAACATTCTAGATTAACAAAAAGAAGTCCTACCTAATTCACCTCGGAACCTCACATTTCCCCCCTAGGAAGTGCTAAGTTTCATAGATACAGCAGTTGTGTCCCCCCTGACGGCCCAAGACTTTGTGAAATAAAAATTTAAAATGGTCTGTTACCGGAGTACACTTTAAAACTTAGAGCCTCTATCTGATATCGTTTGTGGAAGTGTACCTTGTCTTCTGTTATTATATTGTCTCCATTCTAAGTAACGTGACGTGTACTATGGTATTACTATCGGGTCCTCACTCTTACATACCGAGAAAAAGCTATTGCATTTTTAAAGAAGTTTGTGAGGAGACTAATTCTATTCATGGCTGAGATTTTTGAGAATTGGGATTTTAATTTCAAGAAATGGAGAATTGAACTCGTTTGGCATTTTTCATTTTGGCTGCAGCGATCATGCAACAGTCTAAGGAAATCACGCAGAGTAACTTCATTAGTCAACTTTCAGGATACGACAACCGTTTATGGAAATTAGTTCTGATTTTTGTTTTGAACTCTTTTATCATACCCCAGTCGGAGGATCTCAATGTTATAGCTAAACGCTATTCCCAACATTTCAGTTTGTATGAGATCTTCTTTACTTGTAGACGAGCACGAAATTTGTTCTTGCTGGTAGAGACGCGATTTGTCTGAGGGTGGCCAACTGAGCAGCGGTCGATACCAATCAGAGCGGAGGAGGCCACTGTGAGACCCTGTTCACCACATTAATTGCAGGGCCTGCGGTCCGAGTACGTCGGCTCTACCTGCGGCCCTGCCACAATTGAGTCTGGATCCCTGTTTCCAGGTCACTTCAATTAGTGGCGACCAACGGAACAGACAGGACAAAACGATCAGTCCTTTATGATAAATCAATCCGTATGGAATGCGTCATTTGTGGGCAAGATATAGGTTATGGCATGTTTTATCACACGTGTTATGATTCGTCTAAGAATTCTCCCCCAAGCATATCCTAGTTGGAGTGATTTCCTCGGAACGCCTCAAAGCCTTTTCTCTTCAACAAAAAGCGAGGCCAGAGTACTGAACGTACGATTTTTTCGGTATCGCGTGATGGCCAAGAGTAACGTGGTTTCAAAGAACCATGTCCTTTCCTGACCACCTTCGCGCCGTCACCCTCACAACCTCTCCACGGGCCAGAATACGAAAGCTCATATTTTTGTGAGTAAAATTGTAATATTTACATTGCCGTTCAAATATTATAGGCGCTGAGGATGCTTTCAGAAATTGATTACTTGACGTACTATGAAAGTCAGATCGTTTTAGAGATGATTTAAAATTTACGTAGATCAGGATTTCATCGAACAACCTCGAGAGTCAAGCATGCATCGCACCAACGAGTTTGATTTACCACAGAGTGAAGCCTGTGTGGTACCACTGCTCCAATGCCTCCCTCATCTCTTTGCAGGACAGCTCATAGAACTCGTGACGTCACGCTTGTGGTCCGAGATTTCTGAACATTTACAATGAATCGAAGAGGAGACGAAGTTAAAGTTGCTTCAACTTGCCGTAGTTTCCCGCAAAACGGAGCTAACCAAGCTTTGGAAAATCTAAGGATGTATGCTAGGAGACTTTCTCCCAAATAAGTGTTTGTTAAAAAATTGGCTTCATATTATTTCTGATAGGACAAAAAAATAAACGGAGGTCGAAAATATTAATCGAGCATGTTTAGGCTGACTTTACAGAGCCATCACATAAATAATATAAACGAAAGAGATATCGCATGCTCGCATCATCATTTAATTAAGAATTTAAAGACGAAGAATACAGCACGGATAGGAATCATTTTTAATAGAATTTAGCGAAACTAAATTTTAAAAATCTTTAATTAGTAAATTTTAAACGTTTCGGAGACCAGCTCCATCTTCAGTAAGTCTGAAAACATAAAAAAACCAAAATTGGTTACTTCATGACAACAGTAAGAAAAAGTGACAAAGTGATCAGTACGAGAAAAAAAAAACAATTATACAAAAATTTCTAAAGGATATGAACTATTGGCATTATTCAAAGGTGGCTTCTCTTTTGCAATGTGAAGGGATTCTAAAATGCGCAAATCTAACTCGTTAGGAGCAGAACATAAAATAGAAAAATTGCCCTCGGAAATACGGCTGCTACACTGTTCGGTATGAAGGCGGATTGATGAATGAGGAGGTTGAGCTTAAGGTCTCCCGGTACGAAAGCTAACTCCGCGGTGCTGGGCAATCCTAACATAAAAAGGCAGCGTCGTCATGCCGACGTAGCCAGACGTACACTGTACGCAACTAAATTTATATACCAGGGATGCCCGCATCCGCTTAGGAATCCTATCTTTGTACCGAAAGAAAGATCCAACTCGCAGCAGATTCACAGTAATTACATTTAATTTTACCGCAGGAAAGTGGTGTTTAAAAAGGTTTTCAATATCCCGGGACATCTTGCTCGTAAAATCGCCAAAATATGGAAATACACAGTAGAGCTGTTGCACAGAATCGGCGACATCATTAATACCGGAATATTTCTTTGCTAAAAATTTTTTAATATGCGCATGAACAATAGAGGAAGGGAATCCGTTTTTACAAAAAAATGATACTAAAAAATTAAATTCAGCATGAAGATCCACAAAACTAGAACAAATGTTATAAGCACGATTTAACAATGTTTTAACGGCATTAATTTTAAATCTATAGTTACAGTTGCTGTAGAAACTTATGCCCAATCCAGTAAAAGTAGCTTTACGAAAAACTGAAGTAGTGAAAGCTGTACCTGCTCGAGTAATTTTTGAGTCCAAAAAAGATAACGAGCCACCATTTTCAATTTCGATTGTAAATTTTATTGACGAGTGTTTCTCATTTAAATAGTCCCTGAACATTTGAGCATGACTTGGATCACGAAACAACAAAAACGTGTCATCAATGTAACGGCGATAAAATTCTGGTGTCGAAATGCTGATAAAGTGACTATGGCTTCATTTGATATTGAAAGCTTATTCACAAATATTCCACTTGCAGAAACTATCGAAATAATTATAAATTCCTTGTTTGCTCTGCCTACTGATACAGTTTTAGGCCTAGGCAAATCTTATTTTAAGACGCTTCTCGAACTGTCTGTTATGAACTCCATATTTGTGTTTGTTGGTAATATGTATAAGCAAATCGAAGGCCTGGGCATGGGTCTTCCGTTGGGACCCACATTTGCAAATATTTTCATGTGTCACTGGGAACAAAAATGGCTGGCCGATTGTCCTGTAGAATTTAAACCAGAGTTTTATCGCCGTTACATTGATGACACGTTTTTGTTGTTTCGTGATCCAAGTCATGCTCAAATGTTCAGGGACTATTTAAATGAGAAACACTCGTCAATAAAATTTACAATCGAAATTGAAAATGGTGGCTCGTTATCTTTTTTGGACTCAAAAATTACTCGAGCAGGTACAGCTTTCACTACTTCAGTTTTTCGTAAAGCTACTTTTACTGGATTGGGCATAAGTTTCTACAGCAACTGTAACTATAGATTTAAAATTAATGCCGTTAAAACATTGTTAAATCGTGCTTATAACATTTGTTCTAGTTTTGTGGATCTTCATGCTGAATTTAATTTTTTAGTATCATTTTTTTGTAAAAACGGATTCCCTTCCTCTATTGTTCATGCGCATATTAAAAAATTTTTAGCAAAGAAATATTCCAGTATTAATGATGTCGCCGATTCGGTGCAACAGCTCTACTGTGTATTTCCATATTTTGGCGATTTTACGAGCAAGATGTCCCGGGATATTGAAAACCTTTTTAAACACCACTTTCCTGCGGTAAAATTAAATGTAATTACTGTGAATCTGCTGCGAGTTGGTTCTTTCTTTCGGTACAAAGATAGGATTCCTAAGCGGATGCGGGCATCCCTGGTATATAAATTTAGTTGCGTACAGTGTACGTCTGGCTACGTCGGCATGACAACGCTGCCTTTTTACGTTAGGATTGCCCAGCACCGCGGAGTTAGCTTTCGTACCGGGAGACCTTTAGCTCAACCTCCTCATTCATCAATCCGCCTTCATACCGAACAGTGTAGCAGCCGTATTTCCGAGGACAATTTTTCTATTTTATGTTCTGCTCCTAACGAGTTAGATTTGCGCATTTTAGAATCCCTTCACATTGCAAAAGAGAAGCCACCTTTGAATAATGCCAATAGTTCATATCCTTTAGAAATTTTTGTATAATTGTTTTTTTTTTCTCGTACTGATCACTTTGTCACTTTTTCTTACTGTTGTCATGAAGTAACCAATTTTGGTTTTTTTATGTTTTCAGACTTACTGAAGATGGAGCTGGTCTCCGAAACGTTTAAAATTGACTAATTAAAGATTTTTAAAATTTAGTTTCGCTAAATTCTATTAAAAATGATTCCTATCCGTGCTGTATTCTTCGTCTTTAAATTCTTAATGATAGTCCGACTAAGGAGTGTTAATTTTACGGAAATCATTTAATTAATATCAGCAGGTTTGGGTCTTCATTTTATCAGTGGCGCATTAGAGTTACGTGCACAAGGTTAGGCTACTTCACACAATTTTCCTCTTGATATCGATCCCATTTTACACAAGATCGTCAAATATAGGGTTACAACAAGAGTCTCACATAGTTCAATAAATTTTAAAAAACTATTACAATTGGACGTTACGATTCTGAAAACCACCTTAGCTACGATTTCTTTTTTCCAAGCGTTACATAGCTCCCTATGGCAGTGCAATACGCTCATTTAATCGTAATTAGATGAAAACACAAAATCTTTCAGCACAAAAAAATGAACAGAAGCAAATTTTCGTGTTTCAACACACCATTTGTACATGTAACTTTCATTTACTCGCACACAATATCACAAAAGTTCAGATGAAAATTAAACGGAGGAACGTTTTTACCGCCGCTGATTTTTTTCAAAACTATTGCCATCTTCAGGCTTCTACTGTGATGCCATTGTCCTAGGGGTTCTCCCTTTTTTCCTTCTCCTAGATGTGGCACCACAGCAGTGACGTCACATAAGTGGTCCGAAAATGTCAACAGTTTAGAAAATAAACCAATTAATGGCAGTAAAACATTTCTCCGAACAATATCTATCAGAATTTCTGCAATATTACGTATGAGACATTTAAAATTACATAAATGATACGTAAATATATGTATATTCTTAACATCAACTTTCTAGACTCATAGATTGTGTTTCCTAATTTAATTACGATTAAATGAGGGTATCGAAATTGTCATGGGGAGCTGTGCAGCGTTTGGAAGAAAGGAATTGTAGCTATAAGGTAGTTCTATGAATCATAATGTTCAATTATAAGCGCTTTTCCGATTGTTTGCTGAACTGTGCCAGTGTTATATCGTAGCTGACCATTTTTGCCCATCCATATTTATGTAGGATCAATATATAAGGAAAACTGTGCAAAGAGCCTTACTTTCAATAACTCTCCTGATCCACTGACAAAATAAAAACCAAACCCTGCTGAATATTTCATGTGTTCGGATTGTTCAATCTGTTTTACGGAATAAGGTCGAACCCAAATAAGCTCGACTACGCTTTCATTTTCTGTTGAAGCAGAAATTATAATCTGAAACTGGATTTTTTATAAGTCCATTTGGCAGAAAAAGTATCACTGTTTACCGTTGACTTACATATGTACACACTCCTAAAAAATTTCAAAACCTGGCGAGCGCCATTTTGTTGGGATTGAATGATCGATTGAAGCTAACTAGTTTCATTTCGCCCCGTAATTCAATTCATCACAAGTGGCATGAAATCTCGATCCCTACTGCGACTTCACGATTTATAAGAGCAGATTTGAAGACATAGGAGGTGTTGAAAAACCTCCTTTGCTTAAATATTCATTAACATTAGTCAATTCATCATTCAAAGTTCGGATGCGATAGACGAATTTATTGGTCTTGAAGCACGTTTAGAGCTAAAATTCAAAGGTCGTAAAATCACAGAGTATTTCTATTGCGAAGCGACTTTTCATAAATATTTCCATCTCTACGAAGCTCCCTGGTGTTGAGGTTATCGTTAAAAGCTCCCTAAACTACTTCGCATCTTCTGCCCCGATTGAGCCCCTTGATCACGACCTCCATTTATCTTGAGTCCTCTAAATTCACGGATTACCCAGCACGTCCTCATATGTATATTCCTTCACTGGTTGTGGTGTGCATCAGCAGAATTTAGTAGAGGGATAAACTTTACGATCGCTGCACCCAATGATCTAAATTGCCTGCTTGTTTTGAAAAAATGGTAGACTAAATGTTATCACCAATCTTACCAAATCGTTGTCTAACCTATTTAAATTAAAAATTAAATCAATTAAATTACATATATTAAAGGAAAGATTGTAAACGTATCATGTAAAATTTGAACTGCTTCGTCTCCATTAAAATTACAGCGACAAACTGTCACCTGTGACTACCGATAAAACAGAGATGGAATGACTTTTCAACAAAAGAAACAATTGAAAACTATGAACAAGAAGCGCGAAATAAATAGTCATAACGCACGTACTTCTGCATGCCAAATTATTGTAATGTAGAAATAGTGAAGTTTAAGTTTCTTGAATAAGTAACATTAGCGATGGCATAAAAGTTTCTCTTATTTGCTATGGCAAATCAAAGGTCTGCCAGTTTTTGACAGTTGTACGATCCAGACAAATATGAGCATAGAGAGAAATGTCGGAATAGGGCGCGGGCTTGCAAAACTACATAGAAGTACAGAATTTGAGCCCTCTACAGCATGCTTTCTATTTTAAAAGGTATGGTTCATGTAGATGGATTTCTCAGTCTCGAGTGCGACCGATGATGAAATAATTCAGTACTACAGAAACCTAATTACGCTACTCAATTCTTCTCACAGCACATAGTTTCCAACATTCACTAAATACGTGACATGTCTATCAATTGTTCTGAAGCGTCTAAATTTCGCTTTCTCACTTACAACTCATAAAATCCACCGCATCCAGGAAACGCACAATACATCTAAATGCTCAAAGTACGAGGAGTATTTACAAAACATTATTACTAATATACAATGAATTTTATGACATATTTTTAGAACACCTTTGAGGTAACTCAAAAATTAAATACTATAGAAAATTAATGTAAGACAGAGTAGTTTCGAAAATTAATTATTTTCGAAAAAGAGGAAAGAGCAACACGGGGAAAGAGCTCTAGAATTATTTGACATAATGCTGTAAAATTTGGGAAGGATTGTCCCACGTAGTTTGCTCTTCACTCTTAATGGGGCGGACGTTTGTTTGCAAACCGGCCTGTGACACTGTCTGCGAGCATCCATCAGCCGGCGATGTCCCTCACACAACCATGATCAAGGGACAGCTTGGTGTAGTAATCAGCTTGGCCTACAATGTATCAACCTTGAGCAATCAGTTTACATTAATTGTTTCACGCACCAATATAGTGATTGTCTCGTTGTCGCAAATGAAATTCGACAGCTCGCATAGAATTTGAAATAGCTCACAGCAAAACTTGCGTGTTCCTTTTTGGGTTATGCGCTTAAATTTATTAAAAAAATAAACTTATATTCATGCGCTTGATGCCTCCGAGGTGATTTGAGTAGATGATCTGAGTTCCCATATGCCATCAGAACTCATTAGCGGTGGTCATCAGAAAATGTTGCGGCTGGATTGTTCGTGACTAAATTCATTAATGGATTGTAATCTTGTTCCTATACTGCATATAGCACCTCAACTCAGTGAAGGGATTACGTTCGTTCTTAGTATGAACAGTAATTTTGATCAACGTATTTTATAGGTATATAAGCTATAATTGCACATGTTGATTAGGCAAACAAATTTTGAATCTTAGTTGTTCATCCTCGTATCAAGTGACCTCTACATATGAGTGGTGTGAGAATTTTCATCACGCCCTTGCAAATGAGTGACATATTAAGTAGAGCACAAATGCTGTTGAACTGCGACTATAAACGAAGTTTACGAGAACATTTCTTTGATTTTGGTGCTACTTCCTGTGACTTCTGTTCTCTTTCTTTCCATCAGATGCTCAAATTCCTACTTTCACTTAACACCTAAACAAATATTGTTGGAAACAAATTTAGTATTTTGAACAGAACCAGCACGTTGATTCAAAATTCCTGGCTTGGTCAAAAACCAGTAGGAAAATATTTCTGGAGCGCTTTTCCCAGAGGAGCTGAGCTCCGGATTATAACGGCAGCGCGTGCAGTCCAGTTACCAGATGGGCGGCAAAAAGCGTGAAGAGCCAAATAGCTCTCGGATCGGGGCACGGTAAAGTCTGTTTCCGTGAAGCAGCGTTCCATCATGGAGAGCAGTACGATGCAGTGAACAACGCCGTCGAATTTCTTAACCTCGTTGATCAGGTAAAACTGTTTCAAGGCTGAAGTACATGTGGAAAAGCGATCCATTATTAGTGGGTTGATATTTTTTCAGCCCTTGTGCACATGTTTCTTGGAAAGTAAATTATGCTCGAGATGAGAATATGACTCGCATTTATTTATTCTTATTCCAGTTCAGTGTATTTTGTGAATTAAGCAGCCGAAGGCGACGGTGGATGGATTATCCGATTTTTAAAAGTCGACATCGGTATTTGTATTCAGTACTCCTCGATTGTGCGCAGGCGGGTAAATTAGGTAAATTAGGTAAATAGGTACTCCCGAATATTAGGTTCAGTACTCCCGAATAGGTAAATTTGAAATGAATGAAGTACTTCGGAGAGAGACCTAGATGGTTTAAAAGTAAAAATTGCAACCGCTGAATGAGAGAAGCTTGTTATCTGTTTCACATGCACTACACAAGTTGTCTTCAAAACATGAAATTCCGCCTTAGGTCACGAGCAATTCGTGAATGAATATATTTCGTTAATTACTCTCCTCAAAATTATAAACTAAAATATTTCTGTTCAAGTGAAATTTTATAATTCCAAATATCCTAATCAATCAATTTAGAAATGAAAACACGGAAGCTCCAAGAACTGTATATACCGCTTCTAATGAAACCTCCTAGAAGCGCTTTGGTGCCTTACCGTACAGGTCAAATTATTCATCTTCAATTTTTTTCCGCATGCACACGCAGGTCCCCGTGTATCGCAGGGGAGCTATATCGAGAGTAAGATCAGCCAACCTCTCCTTGGTTCTAAGAACGCCGCAGGCTGGGCCCTAAAGCAGGCAGTTCAATTAAGCCCTCGAATGCCATAATGATGCTCGAGCGCTAGCACATGAATTTCAGGAACTTGCGTCATCTACGATTCGACATCTTTATGAAGGCGAAGTAAGTACCCACAAAATGTAAAATTATGGAAAATATAAAACTCAATAAATATCCAATGAAATGAGGACATAAAATACTGAATTTTACATTGAAGCCGGATGAAGATTGGGAGTTAATCTTTCAAAAATTTCATTAGGCTTAAGCGCTCATCGCTAATTTTCTAGAACTTCGTTCGGAAAATGATTGTGGTTAGACCTACTACCAGTTATATGCAGTAAAAATGATAAGGAATAAAAAAGATCGCAAGAACAACGATCGAGAAACGGGGGATGGGAATGTGACGAGCAGCTCATGCAGTGTTCAGTCTCAGCAATGGGTCATGTGTATACTGGAGACCAAGAAAATACGTTTAATGGGTCATGTTGCCAAGAAAATACGTTTAATTTTTTCAAAACTACAGACTTTTTAGATCATTTCATTCAACATGTCATTCCACACAAATGAATTCGAATTGAAAATGTTTGAAAGTGGCTATAATTTGGAAAGATTCAATCAGGCGAAATTGAACTTTCTGGACGTTGGAGAGTAGGATTGTTCGGCTCATTTGGTAAAACGCGTTTTTCAAAAAATTAGAAAGCTTACCGCAAAATTCGACATCAAATAGCCGCATGATAATAGTTCAATAAAGCGATGCAGATTCTTTACATTAGAACGAACCGTTTTGACACATTACACGAACTGAGAAGAACAGCGATCACGAAACAAGAGAACGAACATAAAAAAGCAAGGAACTTAGAGCTTGCACCAAAATGTTAACTTTCAACTCTTCAGCTACTTTCATGAGCACTCGTCACTTGAGATTATTCAACAAAAGTGAAACCAACTTGGATGAAAGTTAACGATCACAGGGTGCCTTGGGCCTTGCAGTGGCCGAGTGTACAGAGCACTTGCGCTCTGTGCTTCCTGCACGGGTTCGAGCCCTGTACGCGGCAGTTGGTGAGAAAAACGCTGATGCCGTAAATCAGGGCCGTTGCCTGCAGTGTGGTCACTGTCCTCGAGGAATGTTACCTGAGCACTAAACGAGAGGAAATAAGGCCTCAAGGGGGTCCTCCCCCCAAAAATAGTTTTTTGATCCGATTGGTCTGAAATTTGGTCAGTATATGTATTTTTGCATGACAAACATATTTGGATTGCAAAATTTTTTGATTAAGGCCTTAGTTTTTCCGCAAAATTTGAAAAATTAGTTTTTTGAGTCATTTTTATACATATTTCAAAAGAATAGAAGTCATTGAGTTTTTATGCTAAAACAAATCCAAAGACAGTTTTGGAATCCTTGGAACATTCCTAACAAAAGTACATTCAGGGATTTTTTATTTCAATTTTTTGTTTTTATACATGCGATATTTTACCAACATATAAAATATACAGAAATTTTTCATACATGAACTATGATGAAAAAAATTAGAATGTAAAAATTGAAAAAGTGGCAATGTTGTTTTGTTAGAAATGTTCCAAGGATTCTAAAACTGTCTTTGTTTTCTTCCTAGCATAAAAACTCAAAGACTTCTATTCTTTTGAATTTTGAAAATAAGTGACTTAACAGTATAGGCCAAAAGATTATAAGATTATAAGTTAGTTTAAGCCTCCCTAACCGCTACAAAAAAAAGAGCGTATCGAAGAGAGGAAGGAGGAAGGCCCCATTTAGTATGAAAATGAGAGAATGGGGAATCTATGCAGAAAGTCATAGAAACAGGAAGCTAAGAAAGAAGTTCATGAAACAAGAAAAAGTTGAAGAAGAAAGTAGTAGGTGCTGAAAAACAGGACAGCAGTGAACCGAAAAAAGATGGTCCGTAACAAAACAAAAACCTATTCTATTTCAACAAAAAGGAAGCCTACCTAACCTTAGCTCAGGCCCTCACATAGTCCCCCTGGGAGCGCTAATTCCCATAGATACAATACTTGTATCCCCCTGAGGGGATCAGTAAACCCAAAGCTCGTGATGGGCGAGTAGATGAAACATTAGGGCACCAGGCAATCGGCGGTGCTAGAGAAGACAGACTGAGATTTGAACGAGAGTGCGGGCAGTTAGAGCAGTAAAACAATGCAAACAAGATGCGCCAAGAACCTGAAGCGTTGCTGGCACATGACGTCGCAGGACCCGCTAATAACAAAAATGACAATTATAAAACAATAATATATACCGTAAGTGCAGTACATGCAGTGTTTAGATCACCATTGTTGAAATTTGAGGAGACCGTTTAGTGAAATTCAGTTAAATTTAATAAACTGATTCTGTTACACATATTTTCAATACGTTGAGTGGCAGTGGAACCTTTTTTGATAAGTTTAAAAGTTGAGAGTAAAACGTAGGCAAATGTAGAAGTTAGTTTGAGAATGCCAATAATAATCTTGATAGTTCGTTTGCAGCAATAATAGGGACATTTTGATTTGTTGATTAAATAATTATTATTAGGAGAAGACATGGGAGAGAGAGAGAGAGAGGCCAATTTTGAAAGCAGTTCATTGAGAGGTGGTGAGCCGGCGAGGAGGACAACGAAATTACTTTGCGAATTTCTAGTAAATAATAGGTTGCTCAAATTATCTGATGCAATTCAGAATAAAAATTATAATACATGCATCACCGGGAATATATTATGCAATCAAAAGGGTTTCGCGCTCCGTATGATTTTTACGTGCAAGCGCAGGGATTGAACGACTCGATACGATCACAAACATGTCTTTCACAGGAGAATTTCCAAGTAATGCAACGAGCACCAGAAGGGGCTAAATTCTGTTGGCATTCACGACTCCTCTATTCTGAGACTTGAGTGTTACACCGAGTGCTCATGAACTCGTGACAATATAAATAAAATAAATGAAAATTTAAAAGAGTAGATCATGAAAATGTTCGACTTCATTTCTTCTGGAATTCATAAGAGTTACCAAAGTCGCACGAAAATTGTTGTACGTCATTTACGTTGCAGACAAATAATATTTTGTGAGTGATTTTTAGATTACATGACAGCTCCAAACATAGTTTAATAAACGTTGACCAGTCTAACATTGTCTCATTTGAGCACGTTTTGGAGCGAGCAGATATTCTCGAGTTTTGTATTTGGACGTTTGATTGGTCAAGTGGGGGCTCTTGACCAATCAAACTGAGCACTTGGTAATTAAATTTATGCCGCTCATGGTCTATAGGTTCTTTAGCAGTTACTTTTATTACATATGTATTTGATTACATGTCAATGGGAGAAGTGAACGCATAATTATGCCATAATGTTTAAGTTGTCATAACATGAAACACAGAGAGACGTTAAAGAAATATAATGACGGCGGATTGTGAATAAAGAATATCCAAATTAACCCAGTGGGTTAGATTAGATTATAAGTTAGTTTAAGCCTCCCTAACCGCTGCAAAAATAGAGCGTATCGAAGAGAGAAAGGAGGAAGGCACCATTTAGTATGGAGATAAGAAAATGAGGAATCTATGCAGAAAGGGCATAGAAACAGTAAGATGGGAAAGAAGTTCATGAAATAAGATAAAAGTTGAAGAAGAAAGTCAGAGGTGCTGAAAAACAGGACAGTAGTGAACTGAAAAAAAGGTGGTCCTTAACATAACAAAAAACATTTAATTTCAACAAAAAGAAGGCCTACCTAACTCTCAGCTCGGGCCCTCACATTTTTCCCCTGGGAGCGCTAATTCCCATAGATACAATAGTTTTATCCCCCTGAGGAGACCCAGTGAGTTCCTTTAACCATTTTAATAAACATGTTTTTGCATGTGTGTGCAAATTCCAATTTTACCGTTTCTCTATTACTTCGATTACCTTAGTATATCGAGCCCCGTCACAATTTGATCACAATCAAAAAGACGAACATACCGAGTATAGATTTAAATATCAGTAAATGTATTTACAAATGGTAAAACTCACGTTAGAAATTCATAAAATCTTCGAATACCTTGGTGTACTCATTTTCTATGTTCCAGAAAAATATTGAAGTCGCATACAGTGCAGAAAAATTCTAGCACTAAAATTTTCCCATCAAATAATGATGAGCACGACCGCTTTCAGACTGAGGGTCAGCTCAGACTTTTCAGGCTTAAATTTGATATTATGGCTTATATTTACGGGCGGATTACCTCAAAAAAATGGCACAAAACCTGGAACCATAGTCCGTAAACTGCTGCCTGGCAAAGTAAATAAATGCAAAATGCACCAAGTTTATAATTACCATAAAACAGACGTTCGATAGCGCACATCGAAGGATCTGAGTTTTTTCTGGCGTGAGCCGCTTAGTCGTAGCTACTAAATTCAAAACCTGCAGACGTAATGCCTTCTTTGGCTTTTATACCACAGACAAGATTACTTTACTTGCAAGCTGCATGCCATCCTTTATGACCGAAAACATTATTTCACTTACTAACACGCTTTATTGCTTGGTGGTGTTTTCAAATTACTTTTAGTATTAGAT
Source organism: Morinoia aosen (assembly GCA_030386875.1). Classification (NCBI taxonomy): domain Eukaryota; kingdom Metazoa; phylum Arthropoda; class Malacostraca; order Amphipoda; family Talitridae; genus Morinoia; species Morinoia aosen. The sequence goes on along the minus strand of CM059575.1, from coordinate 54,680,001 downwards.
ACGGTTATAGATGATGAATTTCAAAGTGAAAATACTTTTTACTGAAGAAGATATTCAAACAAATTTTTGAGACTATTGACGAAATGTACACAAAGTTATAACAATTCACGTACAATGCTTCGTTTTCTCATGCGGGAGAATTTCAGGTGTGAGAATGTGTCAAGGGACGACGCTTGACAGCCAAGGAAATTTAGATGGAAATTGTCCAAGACCTCGATAATGGTGTCAGCGCGGGGATATAGTCACAGAAATGAAACGAGACGCAAGAATATCAAAAGCTTATGAGAAGAACTCCATCGCTAAAGGCATGAAAGACAAATGAAAGAAAAGAAACGTAAGCCAGACGGCCGTAATTCCGTATACACAGATGTCACCCGACATTAATGCATTGTAACGCTAGACCATGTTCACCGAGGGTACCATTTCATTCCTGAACACCCTGATCATCAAAGGGGAACATCTCATACATCTCTTGAATTCTGCTTCATCCGATCTAAGCCCCATCAAAAACCTCTGATTCATCTTGAAAGACTCGGCATGTGAGTGAAGTGCCCAGTAAATATCGAAGAAGACCTTGTGGAAGAAGATCAATCAGCTGCTTAGATTAGTCAGTTAACGTATTACATGGACAAAAAAGTACTTCAGGTGATGTCCGAGCATGAGAATTGCGTTGAGAAATGATGCATTCAGTCCAGTGGTAGCTCACGCTCATATCATGTGTTTTACTTTTGTCTTTTCCTTAATTTTTTTCAAAAACATGATGAGGTAAAGAATGTTTGTTTTATTGGCTTACAGGTGACATTTTCAGCAATTATTGCAATAACGCATGAAGCATTAGAAAATTAAGCATATTGAACTAATTAGTATAGCTTTGTATTTACTGCAATAATCTTCTCTAAAATTCATAGAAATATTCTTACTAGTTGGAACTTTTTCTGCATTGAAGCACAGCACAGTTACAATATCTTATTCTAAACATTTTAAAAAAATGAACTCGCAATAACTCGCGACACGCATTCTGTTTGACACTCTAGATGAACATGACAAAAAATGAATTGTATTGGATGTGCAGTGTGTTGAGGCCAGTTCTACGGAAATGTCGTTTTTGTCTTGTCTAGTATTCTGATGTAAGCAGCTTCTTAAAAATCACCTATCATAGCAATTATCTCACAAGCGGCTGTTTAAGAACTGAGCATGCATGTCTCAGTTTGACTACAACACTTGCACTAAGCTCCCTGCGAGCGTCCCCTCCAGTTCAGCACAAAAATCGAAGCCTCCGCCCGCAACGTCTCGTATTCATTGGCCGTGCAGAATTCTAGAGTTCTTTCCCAATCGCAGCACCTGACCTGCTGCAAAACTAGACCGAGTAACTCAAATATATTTATGCCCAGGCTTCGGCATGAAACTTGTGCAATTATTTTTTCAATCGATGAGCTGAAAACTTGAACATTCCCATCAAAATTTTTCAAAACTTCATGAAAAATTATTAGAACATTGATAACAACAACAATGCATTTCCTTGAATGCAATGCTCTACGATTAGGACCTATGCTTCAATGTGAATGAAAACAATGACAGAGAAGGCTATCAAACCAACTGTTTTATGTCTGGTCGTATTCGAGCAGTAACTGGTGATCAAAGCGCCACACGTGAAACAATTTGCCGAGGGATTCCCTCCTGAGGACAGTTCAGGCAGGAGGTGGCGCGCATAAAAGCGAGCGCAAGCTTCATTAGCGAGCGCAGGTGCTGGGCCGCCGTTACTCGCTCGTCAAGCCTGGCAGGGACACAGCGCAACACCTGGTGTACGAAGCAGAAGTCTACAGCAAGCTTCCAGGAAGAATCGCCACACTGGACTCGTTGAGAATATAACAAACATATGCTCCAAGTTTAGAATAGAATTTTACCTGTAAAAACTTTCCGGCTTCTCGCAACGCTCCGATGTTGTCATGTGTGTATTGGTCTTTATAGTTAAATGCGTGTGAGAAGAGAAAAACAAAATTTATTAATTGATAAAAAAAATTCAAATCTGTCAGTTTTACAATCAGCCAGGAAATGAATAAAAAGGTTTAACATTTTATTAGATTAGAATAGATGTTAGTTTGAGCCTCCCCAGCTGCAACGAAGGCGTTCCAAAGAGAGGAAGGAGGAAGGCACCATTTAGTGTGAACTTCAGGAAACGCGGAATCCATGCAAAAGTACACAGAAACAAAAAAGTTGCGAAAAAGGTCCATGCAACTAGATAAAAGTTGAAGAAGAAAGTCAGAGGTGCTGAAAAACAGGACAGCAGTGAACCGAAAAAAAGATGGTCCTTTAAAAAAAAGGTAATTTCAACAAAAAGAAAGCCTACTTAACTTTCAGCTCAGGATCTCATTTTCCCCCCTGAGAGTGTTAATTTCCATTGATACAATAGATACATCTCCCTGAGAAGTGCTATGCACTAATTACCCCCCCACTAGACTAAACCTCTAATAATCATGACCACATTAAGCCGAGATTGCCCGACGTGGTCAAGTGATCAGCAGAGACTTAGGAGTTACCGAGCGTGACAGCATCTTAGCAATGATTACCGAATGAATTTCGTGGCCCTACATTGCTAAATTAGAATTTAGCGTCTCCTGGAATACAAGTTTACCTCGAGCACAAATTTAAGATTCACAGAAAAGTCTCTGTAGGTTTTCGAGGCCACAGCGGCTGAAAAGGGCCGCGTAATCGGCACACTTCCCATTTCAATACCATCCATTCAGATCACAGGAAAGAATTATTGGAGGAGCTTTGCAAAAATGTTAGAAAATTGTTTTTTACTAAAAAGCAGATGCTTATTAATAGAATATTAATTCAATTTATGGAGTTATTAGCTATTTTTTTTTCTTCTAAAGCATTACCTAGTTTACCAAATGTTAATGGTATTTATTTTAAATACAGCCCAGTTTTCCATAAACCAGCACTATAACGTTCATTGTGAAGCATCATAGAATACTTTTGCATATTTTATTTGCGCCAAGTTCCCATGGAGAGCACAAAAGACTAGATCGCGTGCAGGGCAGAATTACTGAGTATAGTATAGAACGTTGAGTGCTGTGTTCGTCGCTCTTATTTTGGCACCGGAAATTAATATCGTTGGCCCGATGATATGATTCTCTGCGAGAAAATTTGAGTCAATGGCATACTTTAATTCATTTTATGAAATAGAATTTTCATTTCTCTATTCGGTAAAACCTAAATAAAAGTAAGCACATATGTAAGACTTGTGAGGTATTGGATTTGAGAAATAATATTTATTTCAGCCGCCAATAACAAAATACCTGCATCATAAGAGAACACACCGGCAAAAAGTTATTTTGAAGCTGCACGAAAAGCGTCAGTGAATTCTTTTCGAACTCCGTAAAATTATTTATTAATTAGAACTGGAATCTCTCTTCGGGAATGGCATAGAAAGTAATCTTGTCGAAAGACAATAGTATTTTATTTTCACATGATGGAAGAGTGAGATAAATAAATCTTTGCACCACTTTACTTTAAATAAATGTTGATTTAACCATATTTATTGCATATTTATAGCACATTTGGTGCAAGTTTTTTTATCATCATTTCCATTGAACACTCATGAAACTTTACCCGATACAGGTTTAGTTTTTTTTAATCCTAATAGGATTTTTAATAACAAACATCTTCACAATATTGTTTGCTTGACTCCATGTACTTATTACTTTCGTTGCAAGAGTGCAGCATTACCTAATCCTAGGAAATATGCACAAGGTGTTTCAAAACAAGAGTTGCAAAATTGCACAGTAAGTAGATATTGGCCAAATAAACACTTTCTATTCCATAAAATTTTCCGAAAAATATCGTTTTTTTTTCAGATATGAGCTGTTTATTGTTTTGAAGGATGAAATTTGATCACAATCGCAATATTTATTTGGATGTTTATTTGGCCATTTCTACTCTGTGTGCAATTTTGTACGTCTTGTTCTGACATACCCTGTATATACTGATTTTGCAAGAGTAAGGCCTTAGGCATTCATTTTACGGCCGAACTCAATTTTTTGACACAAGTTTGAAAAAAGAGTTTCACTGTGAGAGGGTCCATATCTGAACAACGATGCTTTCGACGAAAACTGTACAACTGTACAACGTGGCGCCTGGTCAACAGAACTTCATGAGACTGTTACCACGTTGACAGTTGGCGCCTGCATATTCTCATATTAGTGTAGTAACGTTCACGAGGCAGGTTACCGAAGCTTCTTAAATGCCGGTCGAAGCTGCAGTGCGACTGCCGCAAAACAGCACCGCTTGACGCAGGATATTTGCGGTAAAGGCAGCTATTGTGGTCAAGTGGTTAGTTTTGCGCAGGCGTAAAGCAGTGATGGCGTTGCCAGCCACGTGATTGATTGACAAGAGCCTACCTCGATCATGGCGTCATGCGGCAAAATTTTTTTTAATGAATATAACACCATACGCGCTGTGCAATGTAGCGTGCTCTATACGAGAAAACATCGAAAGTAGAACTATAACTCACTAAATATGATTTCAGAGAGTCCCTCTCCCTCCTATAAGCAACGATCACTATTCTCATTCTCATTCTCATTCTCATTCTCATTATCATCATTATTATTATTATTATTATTATTATTATTATTATTATTATTATTATTATTATTATGTAAGAAAGTCTTAGCCTCCCTTAACCACGACAAAGATGTTCTAAGAGAGGAAGGAGGAAGGCACCAGTTAGTATGGAGTTGAGGGAACGCGGAATCTATGCACAAGGTGCACAGGAACAGTTAGCTAAGAAAGAAGTTCATGAAACAAGAAAAAGTTGGAGAAGAAAGTAGTATGTGCTGAAAAACAGGACAGCAGTGAACCGAAAAAAGATGGTCCGTAACAAAACAAAAACCTATTCTGTTTCAACGAAAAGGAAGCCTACCTAACCTCTAGCTCGGACCCCCACATAGTTACCCTGGGAGCGCTAATTCCCATAGATACAATAGTTGTATCCCCTGAGGGGTCCAAGCATCGATTAGCTTCTTCGGTATCAAGAACAGCTCATTAGTGAAAAATAAACTTAGTTCGATTCCAGTTGGAAAACTTTTTTTATTACCCATCAGCCAACCTATCAAACAAGAAACGAGCTGCAGCTAACAAGGTAAATATTTGTTGTGTGCGGGAAAAATTTAAAGAAGCTTTGGAGAGTCAGTTTCTAGATATGAATGACTTTTCTCAGCACACACATGCACCGCGCGTCAGATTATTAACGAGAGAAGAGTCTCTCAACGGAGTCAAAAAATAAATTACGAATTTAGGAAGAATTTGTAGAAAATGTTGGCGCTCCTAAGATGCGCATAATGTGTAATTGAACTCAAATGCGAAGCTGTAAATGAATAATAACACTCATTTTGACTAACTATAAATCTTTTTGTACCAAATTACTGGTCTAGCGGCTTAAACTCATAAAACCCGAAAAATGACCATTTCATAATTGTTTCTTAGATTGAACAATAGACAGAGGCGTCGAATAAATTTGTAAACTAATAAATGCGTAATATTTGCAATTCAAATGATCATCTGCTGGGCATTTACATCCAATATGCATCCTTTCTTAGAAATTACTTCAATACGTCGTTGACCAGGGTCATTTATTTAACTCAAAATCTCGTCTACAGTAACTCCCCGTGAAATGCCTAAAACAGTTCCTCATTAATCATCCTTGTTCCTAAATTGAGGTCCGTTTGCTTGAAGTTGAAGTTTCAGAATGCGCCACAAGTTTTTAAATGGGTTCAAATCTGGGGAGTTGGCAAGCCACTTCATCTTTCGAAGCCCACGGCACCCCCAGCTTTTAGATATCCCGTAGTTTTTGAGCTGCATACGAGGGGATGTTTTCAAGCATAAAAAGAATATTTCCTTCGACTCTTACCCTCTGACTCGTTAACCCACAAATCAAGGTGCTCGTTCAGGAAAGTTATGAATACATTAGAAAACGTCTGGTGCTTTACATAAGCCAATCAAGGTTCACCCTGTAATACCAGCCCGAATCATTATCTCCCTACCACCTTGTATTGGCATCTGAAGATAATGGCGATTCCGTCCATTTACCTCCAATCCTTTGTTCCAACTATCAAGGACGTCGAGAGCAGCACGCGTTTCGTCAGTGAACAAAACTTTGAAAAAGTCAACTACGATGTTATCCTCCGCCTATTTCAAATGATTTTGCTCGGGACTTTTGACAATGGAGGCTTTGACAACAGTTTTATTGATATGGCAATATCTTTCAGATGACATCAAGTACTTTTCGACATATTTGATCAAACCAACGAGACTGAAAGTTTCTTCCCATGTTGATTCAGGACTCTTCACAGGTTAAATTCACGTTCATTTTAGAGCACAGAACGGCGTGAATCAACTTTTGACTGACTTATCAGCCGTCTGACGCATCTCTCACCGGTAGTTTTTCACAGTTTGGTCGTCTCTACTTACTGTACCATTTTCGCTATTCTCTCTGTTATCACACCTTTTGCCAATTCAGAAAAAATAATACCCATTTCAAAATCAGTCAAGGTGCATCTAAGACTCGTATAACAGACAGATTATAACATTAGATTAGATTAACGTATAACAGACTGTCTGTCTCGTCGTAGCTGTGAGACTAGCGAACTTGCCTCCGTCCAGGCAGACCCTGGTTCGAGTCCCGGCGCTGCAAAAACCATGGTGGCGAGTTTCTCTATTGGGTATAGGGGAAAAATTCCAAGCACAATACCACACTCTACCCAGGTGTCTTAAATGGGTACCGGTCTTGACCGGGAGAAAGCGTAATGGCGTCCTGGCGTTAGTTATAAGGCATTTGAAAATCCAATGTATAAGGTGATATGTATCAGGCTTGAAATTGAAAATAAAGCATCCGTAGATGCCCTCATTATTATTACATAACATTGTAAATTTATCACACAAGAAACATAGCGATTGACACAAATATAGAGTCAGTTTGTTTTCATTACAGGACGCTTATGCTTGGATTGCTATCATTTTCTGAAAATTTCGTGAAAATTTATCACTCAGTTTTTGACCCAACCGAAAAAATATGACGCCAATAATTTGACACGCTATGTAACTCGAATAACAGAAGAAAACTCAAGAAAAAATCTTTCATTATACAGCAATGATCAAACTATTTTGTTCACAACGCTCCATGGCGCTTCATGAATTAAGGACAAGTACCTCAGGACGGATGATTAAGGAGACCTTCCTTAATTCAGAAAGTCATACAACACTCACTGAGTGCGGTGTGAGTAATAATAAGGCAACACTAATATTAATTACTCAGTTCTCACAATCTGAAGCAAAAAATACTGAAAAGTTATCAAAAAGAAGACAAATATCTTGAAGTGCGGACCGGTGAGCGCGCATCAGCATGAACTCACCACAGGGAACAATGGGATAGCGGAGTGGTCTCGGAGACAGTTATTATCGTAGCCATAAAGCATCGAGAAAATTACAGTGCATGCTTGAAAAATGTTTGCCAATTCATGCGGTCACGCAAAACTCAGTAAAAGCGATTCTACCACTGCGTCACTCACACTTTTCGACTAATCGAGTACACAAAACATACTTCAAAGGCAGTGTATTTACAGTAATACTGAATTAATAGTGATTTACATCCTGAACTGTCCAATAATTGAAAATAAATTTATGAAACATATACGTACATTAAATTACAGCGGACACGAGATATATGATTTCAGAGCTGGAACAAAAAGTATGCGAAAATGCAGTTACGTCCGACTTCAATGCAAAGTTCCGATATACTTATACCACCCATCTGCTATGGCTCGGTTGCAGTTTCACTTTATAACCCGTAATCTTTAGCAGAAAATGTAATATGTGGGATATCAGATTAGCGAGAACTCATGTAGATACTCAACCAATTTAATCTACAGGTAACTTTTTGCTCACAATTTCCTCATCGCTTCATCGTATACCATGAATATACGTATATTCATAGTCCATGAATTGCTTGTCACAGGCTTACATTTCATCCGTTGTAACCGTAGAGGATCTTTTTCCACGTTACTGATTTTAACCGATACTGCGAAAAGCTCATCTGCGCACTAAGACATTAGGTTAAAAAATACTCTCTAGTTTTAGAGAAGAAAATTTTACTGATAAATGCAACCATAATAATGTTCATTATAATAAAGAATAGTAGTTGATTTTCAAAAATTTTTGACATGAAGATTGAAAATGGGATTTCATTCGATCCGTCGCTGCATGTTTTCCCCGGATGCTGATCACGTGTCGCTTGAAGGAAGCTGTAGGAACCCTCACGCCCCGGCTACCCTCGTCCCTCGGTGTGCGGCCCGTGCACAGGTAGATTGGAGGGCTAGAATTCCTCGCCTGCTTCTGCTTCATGCGGACTCTCTTCAATGGCTGTTTTTTGCTCCTGTAATTGGTTCTGACGTACCTCGAAATGGCGATTCATTTCCATGTTAATTTTCCGACCGAGTGCGCAAGTCCTTCCGTTCTGAAACGTCCACACGAAGAGTTCATTAAGCCTCATCAGTAGGAATTTTACAATACGTTTTTAGCAAAAGCAGTATGGTATCACATTCTTGGTCGTGCGTCAACGATTAACTGGGAATTTAGATGAACATAAACACTGTAAGTCTATTGAAATTCAGTGCAATTTTGAGAACCCTCTAATTTTTGGCGAACGTTTCTTTTAAGTACGATTTAAGAAACGACTTTTCTTGAATTCTTTCGCAAGAAAAACTTCAGTCGTCCGTCAATAACCATTCAGTTTCAAGAAATATGTGCTAAAGCATGAGTGACTAATCTATGAGTGCTACTATCCTCTTTCTACCACTCGAGAGAATTGTTACTTCAACTTCTTTTGTGCAATGAACGTTATTTGTTCATTTTTACCTCGTGCAGTGAACTTACTTTTTCTATCTTGGGCAAGATTAAATAAGAAAATAAATTAAATTAGGCCTTCCTAGCTGCAAAAAGCTGTCCCAAAGAGAGGGAGCATGAGAGCACCATTTAGTATGGAGTTAAGGAGACGCGGAATTTATGCTCAAGATGTGCTCCCACACAGGATCCCTTGCGCATAGGAACAGTGAGTTGAGACAGAAGTTTATGAAACAAGATTGAAGTTGAAGAAGAAAGTAATAACTGCTAAAAAAACAGGGCAGTAATGAACCGAAAAAAATATGGTTCATTTCCAAAAAAGTATTCCATTTCAACAAAAAAAGCTCTACCTAACTTTGAGCTCAACGCTTCTCATTTTCCTTCTCGGTCGTAGCGCTAATTCCCATAGATACAATAGCTCTTGCCCCCTGAGGAATCTATCGTAGGGAAAAAGTTGAGGAAAAAGAACGGTCAACTTTGATTAGTCAATCATGTTCTGGTCTTCAGTTCGTCTGCTCTCCGCAGATTTGTTTTACAGGTCCGACAGAAGTAAGGAAAGGGAAAATCGTGAGAAAGTTATCAAGAGAATTTAAAAAAATGTACTCGGAAGCTCTCATAGCTATTTCAAATGAGAACGAATACATAAAAACCAGTTTCGTGTCAGAAGGAAATGACAATAATGAGTGGCTATTATCAACTGAACACTGTTATAGGCATAAACAATCTAAATGTTTCTGATAGAAAAAAGAAAAACTATAAGGATTGCAGCGAAGAGAGTTACAATACGTGGGCAGGCGAGGCTTCGTAAGAATAAAGCAAGCACTTGTGCTTTCCCCACTAACTATCGGCCTAGGCCATTATATCTCATTTATTGAACAAGTAAAATAAAAGGAAAATGAGTCTCACCACCTCGTGGAAAAACTTGGCCATTTGGGAGGAGTCAACGTATAAGAGAATGCGTGCTCACTGGATTTTTCTTTGATCTTGGGAGCAAAGAATTTCACTTGAAATTTTCAGGACTTGTGCGTGGCGTGGCGCCAGACCTCTCTGAAAGAGTGTCGTAAAAAGATAATAGTACAACACGGAAACTTCGTCGCACAGAGAAGTATTACAATAAAATCGCAGGAAAACAATAACGTCGTAGGTAGATACGTCATTAGTAGAATCATCGTTCGACGCTCATTTATTAATTTTATTTGTTCGAATAAATAATGTTAATAATAAAAATTGATCAAATGGGTGTGATGTTCATAAGTACAGTCATACCTCACCGTACGAAAGTCCCAACTAACAAATAATCCAAGTTACGAAACGCCTTTACGTAAAATTTTCGTCTCTGAATACGAAAGAAAATTCAAGTTACCAAACACGACATTTCAAAAACTCCAGTAATGCGCGCTCGGCTTCTCAGCCACCTTAATCCCCCGAAACGTAAATACACTTGCAGCATTCTGTATTTTGTTTTGATTGGCGCGATAGAGTTGTTCTCGCATTGGCGCCAATTTCAAATTTCTCCCAATCTCCCAATTTCAATTTCTCCCATCACCTTGCTGGCCTCCCATTGGCTAGGAGGAAGCTGCATCTCCATGATACCCATGATACTTTTAATGTGCCTTCGACCCTCGTTCGTCTCGGAGTTCTAACACGCGTACAGTACAGAGTTACTGTTGTTAGGTGAGTTAACGAGTGTGCTCATTGCAGTTTTACTCTTCGTTATTCATCATGGGCCCCAAGAAAGTGATTCCCGGTGCCAGAAAAAAGAAGAAGCTGGCTCTGCAGTAATCAATAGCTGGGGCATAGTTGCCCAACTCTTGGTAAATGATTTGCTGTCATATTTATTTTAATGAATTTATAAATAATTTTGCTCAACTTTTAACATGCATATCATACAAAATTGGTATACTTTAAAACTTCAAAAGGGTTTACTGGGTAGTATTGGGGGCCTTGGAATGAATAAGGCCTTTAACAAGTTTACATGTAAAATACGACTCTACATACCAAAAATCACGTTACGAAATCACTTTTCGAACGAATTAATTTCATTAGGGGAGGTATGACTGTTGAGGTAAATAGCTTCACAGTTAATGAAATAAATGAATCGAGATATATATATATATATATATATATATATATATATATATATATAATCAGTCTGACATTCGAACCTGGTGGGTGCTAGAGATAAGTTTTATTTTCTGCTGGTTTATGGTTGTATATGTTGTGTTAATGCTGTGTCTATGTATCTAAACGTATTTGTCTTTCGTGGTATCGCGTTTAACGCATCTTGGATTTGGTGTGTGAAAGTCTGCGGTCCTCTAACTTCATATTTTAATAGCTAACGTCAGTAACTGTGGAAGTAAATTGACCGGCCGATATCAGGATTTCAGAAGTGTCATTAATTAATGTAAAGTTGTAAACCAATTTGTTCTCGCGAGTTCTCTGGGCATTATTTACGTAGTAAGATTTAATTTGTGTGAGCACAGTTTCGTGAAGTTATACGATCGTATTATGGTCCAAATGTAATTAGCGAACAGGTCCTGCCTGTAGAGTGAACACAACCCAACGGGGAAATGGATCTGGAGTTGTTAATCAATCTGACATTCGAACCTGGTGGGTGCTAGAGATAAGTTATATTTTCTGCTGGTTTATGGTTGTGTATGTTGTGTTAATGCTGTGTCTATGTTTCAGTTGTGCAAACTGCATTATCACGTATATGGTTGTGTGGAGGTGAACCTTTTCTCCAGCCCGAGATTCCCTCGTTAATGCGAATTAGCGAGGGGCCAAACATCCCGTTACCATTGCAATGACGGTCGCTGCCAAGTTCACCAAAGACAACGCAACGCAGCCTCATGATAGTGGCGGAGGCTACGAGTCTGTCGCAGTAAATTAAAATCAGATAGGTTAGAAATTTTTTCAGAAGCTTACCTTCGGTAAGCTTCTGAAATCGGTTAACTGGATAACGTTTTTCATCCTGAGATTAAAATTTTGAGGTTTGGTAGGAAATATTAAGTCCTCATGGGTGGTAACATTTTAGAAGATATCGGGAAAAAATCTCAGTAGATATACTTCTCTGGTGATGAAATTTTTAAAGTCAAGAAGACATTTAGATCATCTATACCCTTTGAAAATTGAATGAATTAGAAATTAACGGCTTATCAATCAATTTCAGAACCTAATAATAGTGAAGAATCAATGATTAATTTCGAATCGGCGTGTTAAGAAGCGATTTTGAAAGCCAGTGAGCTTTCAACGGCGACACTGATCGCTGAGTGGAACAATATTGTCTATCAGGTCCTGCTGGAAAATATTCTGAGCACTTTGAGAAGTGAGGTTGATTTTATCCTTTACGATGAGTTCCATATTTACCGCGCAGCTGTGTTGAACGTGCTAAGCGATAACAGCTGAACCCACTTTTACTCGTTTACTCAAGGCAATAATGATGAGAATGTTCTTGAATCCCTAAAAACTGATACGTGTATCAGTAACAACTAAAAAGTACTTGAATCAATTTTACTCCATTTATGTGCACGTATTTCTGACAACATGCCTGGTTAACAATTATTCACATGAAAAAGTTGAGCTCTCTCAAGTAGAATATTCTTGAAAATGGAATTTGAAACAACATACCAGTTGCAAGTCAAGTACTTTTGAAGTTGGATAGAGTCGTACATGGGTTCCATCAAAGTCACTCTTCGGTTGCACTAGATATTATAGAGAGCCGCTCGGTGAGCAGCTGTGTCGCAATACTTATTTCCCAAGGAGCCGGGCAGCTACGTCCTCACGTAAGCGCGGAAATGAATTAATTCGCAGATTTGAGGGCAGTGTCATCTATTTTGTCAATTAGTCATTTTAGGGTTTTGCTGCATGCCTAACTCCCAAGTTAGGGTTTCTTCCTCAATTTTTTTACAAGGAGAAAAATTAGTTATATCATCCATAGTTTAACCTCAATTGATACTGAAGTGCCAATTAATTAGCTTTTTCATGAAATTGAGTGCATTTTCCTTATTTTTAAATTACTAATTTTGATTAGTTTGCATGAAACGTTGAATTTTTTAGAAAGATTACTTAAATTATTCTCTTTTGACATTTAGGTTAGCGTTATACATTCAATAAATACTATTGTTTTCAATACTTTGTGGCAATAGCAATTGCTTTTATAAACTGAGATTTAGCTTACTAAGAAATTTCGTAAGTGATCGAGGATTTTCTCAATTGATATTTTAGACTCCTGTTGCTTAGGCGGCCAAACAACTTGATGTGGGTCTATTCTGCCGGTTGTAAAGTCGGAGTGCTACTAAATCTCTTCAATGTAACTTCGGAAGTGCTTAATCTTCTTGTGTTCCAAGTGATCTTTGCACCGTGAATTTTCCAATAGTTCACCGCATAGAGATTTTAAAAACGTTATGCTATTTTCATGATAGAACTAGTTTCTTCATCCAAAGCGACATCATTTCCTGGTAAATAAAACTTTAGATATCTTGATTTGTGCTTCAGCCTAGAAATAGCATAAATAATTTGTAAACATACTAAGTTACTCCTAAAAATTAAGAGGCTGGTGTGCTCCAAAAAGTGTAACACAATACAAGCCTTCCATTCATCACGGATAGTAGGCAGAGAGACCGAAATAAATAAGTCCTACTCGCCCAATTGAGCATCCTAGCAGTCGAGAAACCTACTCGGCTAATGGAGGAAATCCTTCTTAGATGTTTTTAATTTCATTACTATCAGTTGGTTTACAAATTCTAGCCTCAACAACGGCGATCCAATGAGAGCGAATAAAATACACTATTTAGTATTAATGCACGATGTGTGTTCCCAAGCGAATACCCTGCGCACAACAGCACCAAGTTAAGAAGCAAGAGGAAAAAAAGACAAGGAAACGATAGCGAAGTAGGCATGGAAATTGAAAAAAGTAAAAAAAAGTGGTCATGAAAGATAAAAATCGAAAAGGCTTTATAGTTGAGGTACCCCAGAGCATCTCCCTCGGGGGTACCAGTATAGCCCAGCACTGAGCTAACATACTAACCTACGCCTATTGTCTATATCTCGTGCCCCTCTGAGGAGGTGTAGCTTTTTTATTCAGCTTCGCCTATTCATTTGGTACACATTACTTCATTTACAATAATTAATCATGTTCACAAGATGGAATTTCGCCAATATACATAAATATTTCCGTAGCGTTCGTCTAACGGTATTGTGCTCTTAGGGAAAAATGGAAAGACCTCACTTCTGAGAAATTTCTCGACTGGATGAGCAAAAATTGTTTTCTTAAGTCTACGTTTCCATTCATGGGGTTACAGGAATATTGATGAAACTCATGTTGTGACTAATTTTCATGGCAACGCCCATGATATAAATAACTATAACTATAGAAAAAAGTCCTACTTACCTCGTAATACGAAAATTCGTTTCAAAATATAATTGCAAACGAACGCTAATAAGATGTGCAGAACCTTTTCTGTCCTGGTGACAGTTGATGTAAATTTTATTCCTTCTACATTGGTGCATTTTACGATTCAATCAAATTTTGGGGAGTTGTGTACGTAAATTTTGAACCTTCGTTGATATTAAGAAATATTTCATATGTAATTACTGGTGTTCCTATATCGTGATGTCTACCGCCACATGTCACCTACCCAGCTGTTGTTCGAGATGTACAAATCAAATGTTTATCGCTATATTAAATTTATGGAAATGAGTAATATCTATTATTATCCTAGCCTCACGCTATAGTACTAGCTAGAGGAAGCTAGAGATAAATCTCATGCTATAGTCTAGTACACCACACGCCACAGCAGCACTCAGTTATTTTTACCGATGGTTAATTATGAGGGATTAATTCCTATTAAAATTTTACGACAACGAAGACGCATGTCTTCAGCGGGTCATCTTCATATTCTGAGGAAAGAGGACTGAACCCGAACATTTTAATTCTAATTACAGCTCTGTTAGTCTCTCGTATACCAGCCTAATTAGCGAAATTCTAGTAAACGGAGTAGGGAATTGTGCATAACTGCAAACCGTGATACTTCAGCAGAGCAGGCTGCCAGAACCACAGCCAGAGCAGGCCACCAGCATCACAGTCACACCGCCAGAGAAGGCCGCCAGCACCACAGCCAGAGCAGGCCGCCAGCACCACAGTCACACAACCAGAGCAGGCCGCCAGCACCACAGTCACACAGCCAGAGGGCGCCAGCACCACAGCCAGAGTAGGCCGCCAGCACCACAGTCAGAGCAGGTCGCCTGCGGCACAGTCACACAGCTAGAATAGGCCGCCATCATCACGGTCAGAGCAGGCCGCCAGCACTACAGAGCAGGCCGCCAGCACCACAGAGCAGGCCGCCAGCACCACAGAGCAGGCCGCCAGCACCACAGAGCAGGCCGCCAGCACCACAGAGCAGGCCGCCAGCACCACAAAGCAGGCCGCCAGCACCACAGAGCAGGCCACCAGCACCACAGAGCAGGCCACCAGCACCACAGAGCAGGCCGCCAGCACCACAGAGCAGGCCACCAGCACCACAGAGCAGGCCACCAGCACCACAGAGCAGGCGACCAGTGTCAAGAAAGAAGTAACGTGCTTAAAGTTTTATAGAAATTAATAGCAAATTTTCGTCGTCGCAGCAAATATTGAGACCCTTTTGTGGAAAAATGTGTTGCGTGATAAAACTCTCAACGTTGTGTGTATAGGGTGTGTGGGTGTGTATGGTTTCATGAGTCCGTGTGTTGTTTTAAGCGGTGCGAAGAATTTCAAGACAGGCACCCTCGCACCCTCAGAACACGAGGGCAAAAGGTAGAGGAGTGTGTGTGTGTGTGTGTGACACTAGCCGGGTGTTCCTTTGTATTTAGAAACCCGATAAGAGAACCTCGTACCTCTGAGTACAAAACTGCTACAAAAATAGGCCGAGAGGATATATTGTAGAAAACTTTCGAGATAGGCTTGAGGCTGGAAACACTTGAGAGGAGGGAATTCGAGCATCAGATCAGCCAATAGTGTTCACTTGCTTATGAGCAAGGGTGGAGCTAAAATGAACACCTCTAACATGATTGGGTCCTTCTGGAAGGGCGTGGAAAAGAACAGAACCACAACCAAGACCGGGCTTATGAGGGAAGTTCAGTTCCATTTTCCATTGACGCGGCCGTAAAGTGAAGCACGAATAAGTACAAGGTGTGTTCGCGGTGACATACGTGCGGTGACATACGCAATTAAAGAAATATCGGGATAAAGTGCCGATATTGAGCATACAAATTCAACGATAAAATGTAATAAGTGTATTAATGTATGGTCTCGTTCTTATTTCAGAGAATAATTCCCAAATAAGAAAACCAGAAAAATAAGGCCGGGGCAATGTTCAAAATTAACACGTGCGAATAAATCCTTTGGGAAGGGTGAGTCATAAGTCCTATTACTAAGAAATTGCTCAGATACTTAGTTGCCAAAAATTTGGTGTTGCACACAAAAGATATATATATGTTGATATATTCTTCAACATAAAGCGAATGCTAATTGGATTTAGCTGTAAAAGTGAATTGAGGAGTGCAAAATTTCTTATATTTCAGATGGTGGGAATGAATAAATTAATCAAATAATGATGAAGAATAAGTTGAGAGTTCACCAATTCAAGTCAACACATCACGCCATCGCTCAGAAAGGCCTATCCACAATATGAACTGAAGTCGTACTAAAAATGAACTGTGGCTCGTCGATGCCGAAACGCTCTTGAAATTCGGTGCCTTTGAGAATGCCGCGGAGTGTGTTTGGTGACGTGTGATTGTGAAATGAAATCGACAGAGAATGTCTTGATATTCCACATGTGTTACTGGTGTCTTGCATTATCTACATGTATTATTTGTGTCTTGTTTGACGATTCGGGCTGGCCAGCCAATAGGTAGGTTGACGTAGCCATTGGAAATGTTATGCCCTAATTATTTCAAAATTTGTCGTTAACGTTTGGTTTGCATCATAGTGTGTTGTGTTTGGAGGTAGATTGTAGGAGTGTAGATTGTTGAGCATTGTGTTAATTCCCTTCATGATAAGCATTGTGCATTAGTCTCACATAATTGTAATAGGATGTTCCTTTATAATTCATAAACCTGGTCACCGAATCCGAGTATTATACCCGAAACCAGAGGATCAGCAACTCTCGTTGAACAAAAAAAGAAAAGTGCGCACAGAAACGCGCTGATGTAAGTCGGGTCTCTAATCATCGGTGAGCACAGCCCTAATTTTAGTATAGGTATCTGTTGATTTTTTCCCTTAATGACTGTGTTCTTGTGCATTTTCTTGCATTTCTTGAATATTGTGTTATGTCGTGGAGGTGTGCCAATTCCTCAATTCCGAGAACCTGATTTCCTTGCTAAAGTAATTTAGTAAGGAAGCGGGACCTTTTCTCGTGGCACAAGCACCACAGAACAGGCCACCAGCACCACAGAGCAGGCCACCAGCACCCCAGAGCAGGCCACAAGCACCCCAGAGCAGGCCACCAGCACCACAGAGCAAGCCACCAGCACCACAGAGCAGGCCACCAGCACCACAGAGCAGGCCACCAGCACCCCAGAGCAGGCCACAAGCACCCCAGAGCAGGCCACCAGCACCACAGAGCAAGCCACCAGCACCACAGAGCAAGCCACCAGCACCACAGAACAGGCCACCAGCACCACAGAGCAGGCCACCAGCACCCCAGAGCAGGCCACAAGCACCCCAGAGCAGGCCACCAGCACCACAGAGCAAGCCACCAGCACCACAGAGCAGGCCACCAGCACCACAGAGCAGGCCACCAGCACCCCAGAGCAGGCCACAAGCACCCCAGAGCAGGCCACCAGCACCACAGAGCAAGCCACCAGCACCACAGAGCAGGCCACCAGCACCACAGAGCAAGCCACCAGCACCACAGAGCAGGCCACCAGCACCACAGAGCAGGCCACCAGCACCACAGAGCAGGCCACCAGCACCACAGAGCAGGCCACCAGCACCACAGAGCAGGCCACCAGCACCACAGAGCAGGCCACCAGCACCACAGAGCAGGCCACCAGCTCCACAGAGCAGGCCACCAGCTCCACAGAGCAGGCCACCAGCATCACAGAGCAGGCCGCAAGCACCACATCTCCCGTCTCAAGCCAGCGATAAAGCTTGAACTTGAAATTGAGGCCGACGGCGTTGGCGCCTTTGCAACGACCTACAATTCCCACCTCAATACTCACAATGTTCACACAAAGGGTTCAGCGCCTGCGTACCGGACTTGTCTAATAAACTACTCGGGCCTGTGTCGAGGCGCAGCCCTAAATTCTCCAGACGCTTCTTGTCTTCTTATCAAGGATTCCGAATTCAGATAATGGCTTCGATCGGGTAAAATTCGGATATTCCCGGGCGTCGGACGCTGGAGACATGAGCGGATTTCTCGCTGTTTTTCCTCCATAAATTAACCCTCGATTGGAGAGGTAGAGTTAAAAGATGAAATATCGTTAGATCAAAAGTGAAAGTTTAATTTAAATGAAATTTTTCGTCGTTTTTCAATTATATTTCCATGCAATTCATCACCACCCACGACACAACATTTTGTCCACGTCTTGCTATTATGAAACATAATTAAGAGTAGCGAAAAGTTTTAGAGCCTTCGCACCTCTCTCCCTCATTAAATTATTTAAACTTTCACCAAACTCAGATTTTCTGGTCCAGCTACCTCACTGTGAACGTAGCGCATCTTAAACACATCAAAATTTCCTCTACGACGCTTAAAATATGATGCTGCATGTGTGCAGACTCTCTCCGCTGCTATCGATTGCGAATCTTCATTGCTTCTTTCCGCCCCGAGCCATTCGATGGCTAACTTTCGCAAGCTTACTAGGCAGGGCTTGGTAAGCCCAGTTTTGGCGCTGCGCGTAATTGCAGGGCGTGTCTTGTCGCCCGGTAAAAAGAATGAAAAAGAAAAGAAATACAATTTATTTACAATATAAATTTTTCAAAAAACGTATTGTTTTTTAAAATGTCTTAACAGGAAAATACTTAGTTCATATGGTGTCGCAATACCCATGTTAATAGCTTAAAGAAATGATTGTGAGAAAGGCATGCAAAATGCATTCCCGAGGTTGAGTAATCTAGGTTTGATTATAATGCTTTTAAAGACAAGGTAAAGAAGAAACATAATACCAGGGACGATGCATTGTTCAAAACACTCGTATTAGTACTCACATTTAAATACAAGCTTAGGAGCGTGTGATTCGAGGATTAATGTTAAGAATAAAGTGGGTGGATTTAATATAATTCTGCGTCCAAGACTATGAGGTCGATATAGGAACTATCTTTCTTGTCTTACGTATTAACTAGTATGCCAGTTAACGAGCTCGGAGAAAATAAAATATTTTATCACAACAAAAATTCATATTTCCTACGCTCATAACACTGGTACAAAAGAGTTCACCAGAATCAGAGACTTGGAAAGGATTGTACAATGCTAACCAAAACATTTATGACATAATGAGAGCGTTACTCGAAACTAATTACCTAAATAATGTGTTCATAATATTCTCACGAGCGTAAGAAATGGCAAATTGTCATGCGAGGTATAGTGTGTCCCCCTTAACATTTTCGTCAGGTGGTCAGATACATACAATGGGAAAACATGAAAAATTCTTTGAGAGACTCTCAGAAATTATTTCATTTTAACCAAATTACTATCATGAACCTTTTATTTTTCAGCCAGAATTCAACTATTTAAATGTAAAAAGAAACAGTAACAGTTTTTGTGGAAAGATTTTTGCACATGCGGGATGGAATAATGATGGAAAGCGTGTTTCTATGGAGCGGTCAATGAAGGCGCTACGCCATGATATACTACAAGTTTATACACCTTGGACAATATTCTGATGGATGACCAGTGCAATTCTGGTGTATGCGCCCTTCTGCAGGGTTAGTTAACCCCGTCTACCATATCCCCCGATGATATTTACTAATCTTTGAAATACTTCGAGCTGAAAAACCTCCTCTAAAATGAACTTTTGTCAATTCAGTAATGTTTAGAGGTAACAGTTACATATGATGTTAAAACAAGATGTTACAATATTACTTTATAACGATATTGTTACTTTGACAGCAAAGGGAATTATTCGAAAGGATTGCTGTGAATTTCTTCGAACTGGTAGGAGTGCAATAAAAACTGAGAAACACGTTGCCTCTACAGCAAGGAGGGCAGAGGAATTGCGCCTATAGAACGTGCTAGCGAGTGTTAGCCACAGCTAATTTACTGTATCGCCAGCCCACCAGGATGGAAGTACCATTTAGGAAAGAGTTAAGGGAGCGCGGAATCTATGCACAAGGTTTGTTCCCGCACGGACTCCCTGCGCATAGAAGTTTAGATTAGATTGGATTATTTAGTTTAAGCCTCCCTATCCGCAACAAATGCGATCCAAAGAGGAATAAGGAAGGCACCATTTAGTATGGAGTTGAGGGAACGGGGAATCTATGCAGAAAGGGCTTAGAAACAGTAAGTTGAGGAAAAAGTTCATAAAACAAGATTAAAGTTAAAGAAGAAAGTAGTAGGTGCTGAAAAACAGGAGGGCAGTGAACCGAAAAAAGATGGTACATAACATAAAAAAACATTTTATTTCAACAAAAAGAAGGCCTACCTAACCATCAGCTCGGGCCCATACACATTTCCCCCTGGGAGCGCTTATTCCCCTAGATACCACAGTTGTATCCCCCTGAAGGGGGTGCGCATAGAAAATGTAAGTTGAGAAGGAAAGTAAGGAAACGAGATAAATGTTGAAGGCAAAAGTCAGAGGTGCTGAATAACAGGACAGAAGCGATCCGAAAAAAGATGGTCCTTGACCAAATAAGAAACATTTTGTTCAACAATTCGAAAGCTCACCTGACCCTCAGCTCGGGACTTCACCTTTATCCCTGGAATTATCTTAGGTACAATATATTATTGTATCCCTCTGAGTGGCGCCAAATTCTCTCTGCAATATGATTGCATATAGAAACTGCATTCGATTAACCAAAGAGTGCACAATAGTTCAGTGTAGTTTCTACAAAAACGTGCAGAACGCGAATCAAAAACTGTGTCTAGAAACCGGCTATGAAGTTTCACTAAACGGTGTAATGACTCCAATTAATGGTAGACATGCACAGTTGGTAGACATAGGTTATTGAAAGTGCTTTAAAACTCAATTTTAGAATTATTGAACCTATTTAGACTAGTCAATTGAAAGGACGAGGGGAGATAGTAACTGAGAAATTGATACAACAGGAGACGAGAAGCATCTCTCATCTACAAAACGGTTGTGAATATATCATTGTAACAAATGCCAGAGGATCCCGTGTGAGAGAGAACTGTTCGGATCACTTAGAATAATAACCCAAAAACACGAAGGCCAGCAGGGAATTTAGCGTAGGTCAATTTTTTCGCTAGAAAGAAGATGATTAGGGAGAGCTTAAGGGTAGTCCGCACATGGAAGAAATCCTGAGCATTGGCTATTATTATATGACTAGGACAGATTTGCAATGCTTATCAATTTGCCCCGTTACAGACATCACAGATGAGAACCTATGAAATAGCAGATTAGCATAAAAAGTATTAGCGTAGAATATATTATAATTGAAAGTCAAACCTAAAAAGATAACATCGAATGTGTGCGTTCCTATTTTAGAAAATTAACTCCGAGACACTTTGAGAAAAAACGCTACACAACGTTTTAATTTTTGGTGAAATTTTGGAACCAATATGAAAACGGTGAATTAAGATTCAAGTTCATCAGGTCTTTTAGATTTTCCATACGCTTATATTTGTATAAATTGAACACTATTCCGATTAGCTGTTCAATTAATTAATCTCTGCAAGGAGAACCCTAGAGCCATGATGAATAATTCTATAATCGGGACAGCGCGGATGTCACAAATGGAGCGCTATTTTAAAACTCGTGTTAGAGACTCGGCTTCAACGATTAGTCAAAAAATGAAGTTTTCGGACTAACTTTAAACTTGCGTATGTTTGTGATAATGATAGGAAAACACTCTACCCTGAATTAACCTAAAAAAAACGAATAGGAGTTCAGTTTGAAAGATAGTTCAAACTTAGGCCTGGCTTTTTTACCGTTTCGACGTCCTCACTTCACTATAGAAACTATACCACACAGCAGTGTGGCCATGTGTTTTAGCTGTGAGAGACAGATCCAAAAGCCAATGAGAACTTCACCGCCACATCCAGCATACCGCCTTCGTCAACCGCCCAACTTCAAGAGTTAGAACATTTGTTGAGCAATTTACTCCGCGTGGGGGCCGAAGATCACGCGTCGTCTTCTTCTTGTACAACAGTCTGGTCAGCGGCGCCGTACATCACAACTGAGCTGGAGACAAGCCCCTTCAGCACGTTCCGCTGCCCTAACTTACCAGACAAGCGACAAGAGAAATTTCTGCAAGGTTCCTTCAAGTTTGTCTCGAGTTGGGGGCAAGTAGCCGTGAAAGAATTTCAAAAACTCTTCGTTGTCCCTCGTTCTTCGGAGTGGTGATATGAACTGCGGCATGCAGTTTAGGGAGCGGACAATGAGTCTGGAAACCCGAATAACATTACAATAACCGAAACTAAGCAAAACTTTGATACACAAACATGAATATACGCCGGTAATTTTGAAACCCACGTAGCTAGGCGACGTCCCTAAAATATTTCGATAAAAAACGAGTATCAATACTACACAATAAAGGGTAAATACAAGTGGGTCCTAATAATGATTTATATTATCAAGGGAACAATATCTAAAGGCCTGAATGATCGGCATGAACGAACGATCTCAAGATATGAAGCACGGCATTAAAGTAGGTATGAAGAAATGATCAAAATCCATATTATGGTATGACGTTCGAAGTTATGCTCTGACTGATAATCCAAAATGAAAATTGTGATACAACCTGTATAGGGACACAATATATTCATGACAAAACATTTTCGAGGCGATCCAATGGAGAACTTTGAAAGATGTTTCAAGTCATCAGAAACATCAATTGCAAGACCAGTTATATCAGGTCGTCCCATAAGTTCTCCCAAATTTTACTTTTTTCAAAATAGACGAAATTTAACGTGTATTTTATTATGTCTAATGGAGCTGAACACATTTTTATGTTTAGATGCATTTAAATTGTTCAAATTTTATTTTAACAGAACAATAAAATTACAATTTGCTCGATTAAAATCCTGCTAGCATGGAAGTCCCAAAGAATCATTTGAGCCACATCATATTCTATGAGTTCAAGAAAGGAAACTCAGCAGCTCCTTCAGACTTCCACTTGTTTCGTAGCTTACAAAATCATTCGGAAGAAGCAGCTTTTGCAACGCAAGAAGAGGTTGAAACTGAGATTTATGAGCTCTTCGAATCAAAACCAAAAGAATTTTACAATAGTATTAAAAAGATTGTTAATAAATGGAAAGAAGTCACAGATAATCACGGAAAGTACATTGATAATATAATTTTCCTTTAAATGTAATATTTGCTCAATTGTTTTATTTGTTAAAAATTCGGACAAAACTTACGGGATGACCTGATATATGAGAATCGTAAATTTAAGCATTAATTGCATTTCCATAATGATACAACCGGTAGTAAAAGTTCATCTGTCACTTTACGTGCTCAATTTCTATGCCCAAATCACCAAGTTTTAGCGTTTTTTCTCATAAATTTAAAGCACACAGCACAAGGTAACCTTGTAAGTTTAACCAATACTTTGCTTTTTGTAATAACAAAGAAAAATTAACACGCTTGCTCAGAAAAAATACATGAAGTAGTCAAGTGAATGGTTGAGGTTTTACTACTGGCTGTACCATTACGATAACAAAAAATTATTTAAAGTTTAGCCCCTAACCAATATGGTGTGCAGCGATGGTGCTGCCATGCACGATCAGAAGATCGGTAAAGCGACACAGATATTGATGGAAAATTGAGTAACCTGAAAAGAAATTCTTTTTCTGCTTTCGTACGAAAACGAAGCTGGATTCCGCAAGTTATGAAAAATTATCTCCATCAAAAATAAATATTACGTCACTTAAGTTTTTTCTGTTCTCTGACTTCAATTCTTAGTTATTAACAGGGATATTTTTATGTTATTATCTAATCGAATATTCAATCTTTTCATTGCAAAGAAAAAATTTATACAAGCAAAAAATTACGTAGAGCAAATACCTTTAAGAATTTAAATAAATGTTGCTATCTGAACAAAGAGGATAAAGAAAAAGTTCAATTTTAAAAACAGAATGGTCTATGAATATTCTGTATAATAAATAGCACCCACGCCAAAAATATGAACAAATCGATATGTTGCGATAAACCGGAGCTATAAAAGCTATGTTAACTCTAAAGAAAATAAAGGTTTTGCGATTAAGACTGCTGTTAGAGCATAGGGTACTCGCAGCCCGACGTTAGCAAACACTCGAGACAATGGGGCAACTCAAAATATAACAGCGCTGCAGATCTTCCAAACTTAGTTGAATCCGAGCTCAGGTTCTCGAGTTGGAAATGCGGCTTCTGAACTTCGCTTTCACGGTGGTGTTGCATCAAAGGTAGAAGCGCTTCATGTGATAACAGAAGACAATTATGATTCGAAACTGAGCACAAAGGGAAAGCTTCTTCAAAAAATTTGCTTTCAAAGCTTCTCGGCCGCGACGTGTAGCTCAACAATAACTCTGCTCGTTTGTTGGGGAACCTAAAGAACTAAATCAAATGAGACGCAGAGTATCAAGAAGACAACGTTATCAAATCTGGAGCACGTTAAATTTAGTAAAGTTCGGATGAATTTCAGGGTTCCTTAAAAAAAGAACAAAATTAAAAGCGGCACTGTCAGTAATAATTGATTTAATTAAGTTGGCTTGTGCTGTTCTGTGCAACAGAGTATGAAAGAGAACCACCGGCCAAACTTGACAGGTAGCTAGTGTTGGGGTCTGCAGCGCTCCGCGAGTTCTTACCTACGAATGCGATGTAATTGTAATGCTTCTAATTTGTACGTATTTGTCGGAAAACAGCAAGCCTCCGAGCACCACGTAATTGAACGTGTTTTTTTTATGGTTCTCTTCAAGGAGGGTGCAATTGTTTTCGCAAAATGTTCATCTATTGCACGAAACTCAGAGTTTAATGTGAACGGTTTGTACGCTTGTAAAATCATGTGCCTGAAGTACGTTCATTTCTGGGAGAACCTTACAGAGCAATGACGGGAAGTGACGGGAGACGGAACTGTCGACACGTACCTTAAATAAATAAATTACATTTAACTTTCTTGTTGAAATAATATAAGCTATTGCTAACTATTTTCGTGTGTCACAGTGATGCAACACGAAAATTTTAGCACGTTTTATCGTGATTCCTTACTTTTAAAAATATTTATTAAGTGCTGAATAAGCGTTTTAAGTCAAACACTAACCAAACGGAAACGTGTTTAATACAAATTGAGTTTCCCTCTCTACAGTAAAGTAGTGGCAACTTTTTACCCTGGTATCACTGCTTAACGTTGCTGTAGTACAGTGGTATTCATTGCACGGCTCGCGATGACTCAATTCACGGCTCTCGAAAAATATATAAATTAATTAATGTATAATTCATACAATATACAGTAACTTGCAGTAGCGGCGGCTCCCTCAATCAATGCGTTCAAAACGAAGTGGCTCTCTTGCAAAATTTAGTGAATAACACTGCAGTATGGCCTCTCCCCAGGTAGCCAAATTTATTGACCTAATATTGAGCCAGTATACAGTCTCAATATTGACTGGATATTCAAAATGAACATTGGGGTAATACCTTATTTTGGAAAATTCGGTTGATATTAAAAAAATATATTGGCCCAATAACAATATTACCATCAACCCAATATCAACTAATTATTGTGTAAATATTGACTTCATAAAATGAAGTGTTCCCTACAATAACATTGGCTTAGTATTCAATTCCTGAAAAATCTGGCCCCGATAATGATAATTTCATTAACCCAATATTAGCTAATTATTCTGTCGCTACGGACTTGATATTGATTTGTTCCTTAGAAAAACCTTAGCCTGTAAAGCCTGGAGTTGCTGCTGCTTGAGCAAATGAGATCCGTTTACGGCTAGGGAACCAATAACCGCTTTTACGTACTCGTACTTCTCCTAGAGTTAGTACGGGTGTTTTTTTATGGAGGTTTAACCACTCTTCTCCTTGGCGATGGCGATGCTTATAGAGAAGACGGAAAGAGAGTTTGACACAGAGTGTGTCGGGAAGAGAAGGGGTGAAGCGGAAAAGGATAGATAGGAAAACAATAGAGATGCGCTTTGCGCATATGATGCTAGTGTTGAGGGTATTTTTTGTAGGTAGTTTAAGGGTGGTAGAGGTTAATTACCCGTCAGGGCTTTGTATGGGTGGATCTTTAGTTAGTAGGCATCGTTAGTACCGGACGTGGGTGGGTAGGACACTATATTCTACCAATATCCACTTGATGTTAGAAAATAAGTATTGGGCCTGTAGTACCCTTCCTTAGTTACCCCTCAAACTCAGTTCTAGTCCATTTGTGTTCAGTAATACTAATACGTGTGCATGTAACTAAGGAAGGGTACTACACTAACTACAGGCCCAATACTTATTTTCTGAGATCAAGTGGATATTGGTAGAATATAGTGTCCCAATAAAAATTTATTTTTAACCCAGTATCAGCTAATTACTGTGTCACTATTGACTTGATATTGAGGTGTTTCCTTAAACAAACAACTCCGTATTATTGGCGTACAATATCAACCCAATATTTGGGCAATAATAACTTATATGCTAAGAAATTTTACTAAATTGCGAGATTTTTAATTATTATGAGATAGTTTCCACTCATATGAATATCGTACATATATATATACACTGTTAGTTTAATATTAGAAATAAAACTATTTACTACATTGTCCCAATAACAAGTTGATATCATAAATAAATACATCTTATTTCGATATTGCCTTGTTATTAGCCTATTATTGTAATCCAAGATTCCAATATCAGGTCAATAAATAATTATCAACCCAATATTGGCCTAATAATTTCTTGCTACCTGGGTCGGCTTCACGTCGTATGTGAGCTGCGCTGTCGGCTCTGCACCACGACGCACCAGCGCTGGCCACCGAACACCATCGTGTTCGACTCAATGATGAGCGTAGAATATTGAACAAGGGCTCCAGTTGAACGCTTCACGAAACACTTGTTTTTTCGCGGTTTAAGACTGAATATTCGGGAAAATTTGCTTGAATAGTGCACTATTACCTCTTTTTGAGACGATAAACGCCCTCTAGAAATTGATCGCGTGATAAGAAATTCACATATCGTGGAAAACATTTAAGGTCTTGGCGATTCGTCCGCCATTTTTGCGAGTGGAAGTTAATGGTACTAATTTCTGAAAGAAAGAGTTTGCATACCCTCAATTTGTTCTAGAACTGTGAGAAGATAAAAGATAATAATCTCTAATCTAAAACCTTGTATAGGCTACCAGTTAATAACTAAGTTTTTATAAGCCATTAAATTATTTATTATTTGATTTGGTAAGCTTCTTTGCCCACAATAACAAAGGTATTCCAAAAAGGATAGAGAGGAAGACACCATTTGGTTCGGAGTTAAGAGAACAAGGAATGTATGCACCAGATATATTCCCGCACTAGATCCCACGAACATAAAACGAGTGAGTTAGGAAGTAAGTTTATAAAACAAGCTGAAAATTGAAGAAAAAAGTAGTTAGTAGGTGCTGAAAGATAGGATGGCAATGCACTGAAAAGGAAGGTGTGTAGAGAAACAAAAACTTATTTTGGTGCATCATGAGGTAGGCCTTCCTAACTTTCAACTCGAAACTTCACATTTTCTTCCTATGAGCGCTCATTCCCATAGATACAACGTTGTATCACTCTGAGGAGTTTTAGAAGCTATTAACATTTACTCAAATTTATAGCCTTATGAGCATACGCCCATGTCGCGATTAAATTAGATGTAAACCTTCAAAAGCAGCTTTTTAAAATGTAGTGTTATTATTTGTATGATTGGATCGCTCAATGACAACGAACACCCATATTATATTATGAATTATTGTTCATGCAGGAATAACATTGCGCTATTTATGTATTAGTTCTTCGCATTCATAAAAATTTACGAATCGTTGATGCCCATTCTCTTCAGATTATTGCACCGCAAAAGAATTTCTTCTAGTTCTTGGGTTTCAAAGTTTTTAATTTTTGCCAGTTTCTTTTTAATCGTGTTCCTAAAATATTTGCATAA
Organism: Morinoia aosen; assembly: GCA_030386875.1. Taxonomy (NCBI): domain Eukaryota; kingdom Metazoa; phylum Arthropoda; class Malacostraca; order Amphipoda; family Talitridae; genus Morinoia; species Morinoia aosen. Next base: position 54,651,864 of record CM059575.1, on the reverse strand, counting down.
ATGTGTTTATGTCTGTTATATATCAGTGACATAATATGGCTAAGCAAGAAAGAACTTATATACCTAACATCTAAATAAAATATAATTCACTCGCCCGGCATTTCAATGCTTGCAAAAAGTGTTGCTGCATCATGAAATGGGAATTATACTTATGTGATTATGTCTAATAAAATTTGAAAGCAAATGCCACTGACGTCCAGCAGTCCATTTTCCGATGTTGTTGTATCATAGTCCAAATAATGTTCCTCCCATGTCGCGCCGCACCGCGGTAATTATTCTCACCAACTTAGCTCTCTTGCACGGATAAACTGAAAAACAAAGTGGAACAAATTATTAACCAAGCTGAAATATTGGAAGAGAACGTTAAATATCTGATAAAAAATAAAGCTTCGTAAATAAAATGTTTTAGTGTTTAATTATCAACGGGCTTTTCAACACATGAGCATAGAGGAAAATTATTCGGAATGTCTTGAATGTCTAGGCTCGCAGCAAAAAGGAAATGATAAGCGGCATGTTTTCAGAACCTTGGTAACGCCTCGTATCTAGTTTGACAATTTTTAAAATTGTAATTTAAATCTCATTGACGAGCTTTCATGAAAAAAGGCGCTCCACTACATATGTGTACGCAGCGACAGCCTAGGAACTGCTACAGAATACGAGGTTCGTCACATAAATTGAACTGGGGGCTGAATATTTTACCATATACGAGTACGTCATTGACTCGGCAGAGCTGGCAGCACAAGTCCGCTTAAGAAAACTTTCGCAGCCCGCTCTACCGCTACGACAATGTATCTAATAAGTTGAAGAACCGGCTCCAGGATATCTTTGTGACATTAGTTTGATCCTTCGGAGCAAATTGGGAACTTATGAATAAGCAAAATTGCATATTTTGATTACTGTTAAAGTGATGTATGAAGATCGAACATGAACCTATGCAGCGTACGTTGAAAATAGATCGATTTAACATGATCCGCATTAAGTACACCAACGTGTTTTCAATAAAGCATCAAAACCCCAAATTATTGGGGGAATGTGTTTACACTGAGAGACCACTGCTGAAGATACAAGAAATAAAAAATATTAATCTCAACGGTTAGAAAAAAATATTGTTTACCCTAGAAACAGCTTGCGCATATGAACAAATTTCGGTAAAGTGAGTGACGACGTTTATTTTTCGACGTCACTCCAGAGCGCGGGAGCGTTAATTCGTGTATGGGAACTACGAATTTCATGCCATGGTCTCCGAAGGAGCTGCTAGGCAGAGCTCGTCACACACGAGTTACTGTGAGAGCGCTCAATTTCATTTCATGGTTCACAAATATTTCTAATACTAGCAACATCACTTCACTTCATAAAAGCATTCATAAATTCGCCCGACGCGCAATCCTATTTCACATGCATCCCCAGGTTTATGGGAATTGCAGCAAATTTTGTGGGTCTTGCGTCAATGTAAGCACTAATTCTAACTTGAAGAAGACAAACACAGAGTTCCAAAACGGCAACGAGATTAACCAAGAAATCCAATCATTTTGACCCCTCGTGTGACATTCTCATCACAAAGTTTATCTGCTGTTTACTCAAAAACCAAATGCAATTCAAATTGCGCAGTTATCACGCCCTCACTCTAAAGGTTTGCTTTGAATATTAACTGTCGAAACGTCTTGGTGACACAGATGTCGACCCTCGCCAAAAGCGCTGCTCTAGACAGGTTGACGATGTGGGCTTTGAAACGTTTGATTAAATTATGTCAATTGCTAAGGATCTGAGGAAGCGTTTAGTGCTATTATGGGATTATAATGAATTAGTCTTGCATTGAAGACTCGGATGAACAGGATCGCGAACGTAGTTTAACTGAAAAGGAACGCTGGAAAAATGTTGAGGAAAGTCATCTATAAGCAAAGACTATGTAACGAGTTGAACGTTGACTGGCTGAAAGTAGGTGCAACAGAGGTTTTAAACAACTATTATTGCCGATGCATCAAGGAATTTGCTTAAAAATATATTTATTTCAAGAGATTTCTCACAATAATTACATTTTCATCAACTCTAAACAAATTTTATGGCCAAAAGACAACCTATCAGCTAGCAAGCGGGATTAGCTGCAGAGCACTAGTGTCAACGCCATCCAAGGAAATACAAACCCTTGAAACCAAGATTGATTGTACACAATAAGTCGCAGGTTCTTGCACAGATTATGGTAATGCCGAGTTTCATAACAAGCAATAAACGTACAGACATAAACATGAGCCAGAGAGAAAGCAGCGAACAAATCTTCACAGACTGAGAGATTGTAGATCGAGAAGAACTCTTTTCCAAGTAACAAATATTGCTCATACTTTGAAAAGAAGGGCGGTAGCAGTGTGTGCATGTTGCTGTCATAAACCGAAAAGAGTGTTTTTAATCTTAGTGGGAAAAGATAAGAAAATTAGTTACATTCACTGATTCAAAAGTGACAGTCTCAATCACAAAAATCAAGTAAGGGGAGACCGAGTGATTCCCAGCTCCAACGTTCCTGACCAGTCTCCCACGGTCACAGCCGAGTTAGCACCAGACTCTGGACACACGGGCACCATGCAGAAGCAGGCAGCAGGTACCACTTGAATTGAAGTAGGTACACACTGCTCTCTGTTCTGAGTATGCGAAGCGATAAGTGAAAAAATTTCCGTACCAAAAGAGCAGTGCCAACGTCAATTTATTTCCTTCTTTCAGGATTATGTTATAAGTTAGCCTTTATCGATACAGTTGAGTTTCTTGATCTATGAACAGCTCTAATGTATTTCGTTTCTTGTCGAATATGTACCATAAGGTGTTTATGAAGTTCGCTGCCGAGTGGCAATTCCTTCTTCATTCTGATGCCGGTAATAACCCGATATCAATCTCATGAAGATGGTTGTAATAACGACTTCCGGAGTCAGAGAAAAATCACAAAGCAAAGAGTTTAGACTACCTAGAAAGCAGGGATTATCAATTTATCTACAACACGCTTTTTGCTAGAAGCGCACCCGAAGTAATGTACGCACCCGAAGTGTGATACGCATTTTACAACAATTGCCGGTGCTGGTGGACCAGCACGGGCACGGACAGGGACGGAGCAGCCAAAGCGTCGCAGCTCTGAAGACACATTAGCTCATCACTCAAAAACAGCGATGAACAACTACTAAGCGCTCCTAGTAAGCGGTTGCACGAGAACAATAAAGGAGAATATCAAGCCTTGCCATCCCTCTTACGATGTTATTTATGTTTGCAAACGCTCTTCTCTGCGGTTTGTTAAACACCCGCTATCTCTGACAATACTCTCGTCCATTTATTTAAGGCATCGGTCGAAGCCGCAAGCGCTGAGAAGTCCTTCTAAAGTAATAACCCCGGCTCTGAAGAAACTTCCCCATAACTGACACCAAATATCGTGGAGAACTTGTTACATTTCCGTACACATCTTTGTAGTAATACTCTGAGTTTCCTCCGAGTCTTTGAGTAACTGTAACGATCGCTCGTGGTACGTGATCAATTATTATTAAATTTTCAACTGAATACGACACTCCGTCATCGATTGAACCTAATGGTTAAAAATAGGTAAACTAAATTGTGCTTGAATTTTGCTCGCACAGGCAAATAGTGGTAATAGTTCACGGCTGGGCTGCCGTGAAGAGCACGCATTCATTTACGAGCCAACCAGTCCTTGTCGAACAGAATCCGAGTTTGGTGGTGAGAACATATAAGCCACTGTATTTGTTAGTGTACATGAATAAAAAGCTTACGTATATTTACGTACTCCTGTTGGATTTATATATACATATAATATATTGGAGTTCCTGCCAAACTTGTTCCATAATGTGTTCTTCGAATTTATAGACAAAGGACTTCCTCATTCTGACTTCGAGACAACTGGATGCCAGTGCCCGTCTAATAACGGTGGTTGTGATTACGGAAATGCTAACTGCTAAGGATTAATATATGTTGATTTATGGAGGTGTTATCCATTAGCATGCGCTACATGAAATAACAAAATCACTATTGTGGGTTGTAGTTTTGACTCGCTCAAGTCGCTGCATACAATTTCCAGTTGCGATGGAATATAGTTTAATAATATAGTTGCGTTTAATATAGTGGCGCAACCCGTATAGTTTAATACTAATCAAGAGCTGCAGTAGAAAATACCGTTAGAAAGCGTCGTAAATTCTTTTATGCTTTACTGCATCATACAATTTATGTTCTATAACAGATAAATTATCAATAAATTGTACTCTCTTTCATATTTCATAAGTTTCAAGTTCTTGCATCACGTATTTACATGAGATTTATTTACCTGTTCTTCGAAGTCTATCATACTGACTATTCTCATTTAATATTTCAGCGCTTGATCCCTACCAGTGATAAGTTTATCAATCTTCAGTAATGCAGCATTGTTTACCCCATTGTCGCACGAAGTGGGAACGGCAAACAATCCCAAACCGCTGAATTCTTTATTCTTTTATGGGAGTTCTGACGGCGTGCAAGCTTGTTCAATTAAACTGGTTAGGGGGAGAGTGTGCTCGCTTTATACCAGACAGCCATGAGTAAACACCTGAACCTTTTAGCTCTGAGGTGGGGTCTTTTGACTTGCTGATCCCAAGCTGGTAAATCCTCTCGGCTTAAAAACAAACACCTCGCCAGCTGCGAGTGAATCAAACTTCGACGTTAACCTGCCCATCACAGTATTCAAGTTCAGGTGCTGATGCACGAGATAGAACTAAAACAGCGTCATTATTCATCGCACAACGTTAATGTGCAGTTTCGATGAGAACATCAAGCATTGCATGAGTTTTCGTCGAATTTTAGAATCAGTTTTCAGATTTTCGGAACGACTATAATCTTACTCAAAGGATAAAAGATAAATAAATGTACCAGTTCAACATGAGTTCATATTCATCACCGGCCTAAACCATCTAAGACTCGAAAGTTAAGTTCCTTTTAAACTTTGCAATCCTACTTCCGTCAGTGTCGCGCTGCTAAAAAAGTTTGTCATTTTAGTTCGAGCGGAAGAAATCTGTATTGATAAAGTTAAATCAGCACCATAACTCAAGTTTTTCTCAAAAAAAAGCGCCTCCTCTTGCGGCAGCGACGTGATCAAATGGAGGCACAGCCCGCCGCTGCTCAACAACACGAGCGAGGTTGGATGCTCCGAGCTGCAGGGGCACGAAGATACGCTTCATCTCTTTCAGCTGACAAGATTGACGCTGGAAAAAAGACTGGACCTGGAAGCTCGGTGAGCAGTAGCACGTGAATTGCTGGTTGCCTCTCCTTGAATTTAGAGGGTGCTATGTTGCGAAACTGACAGGAGAGACGACTTTGACCTCACTGAGCAGGTCAGTGAATAGTTGATACTCCAGAACTTTTCAATAGAGCTTGCCTCGTTCTGATCATTTCTCTATAGTGCAGGGCATCCAATAGGGGGCGTTATACCTATTTTTTCACTTAATCACGCAATAGATAAAATTTGATAAATTGCCTCGAGCTTAATCAACTGAAGAAATTTATGAAGAATTGGATATTATTGAGAGCTAACTGCTTCTCAAATCAAAGCTATACGCTTTTGCATAGTATGTAGATCTCAGAGGAGAGGAAACTTTTGTTTCCGACGATATGAGTAACGTCGACTGAAAGAGATGTCGTATATTTTACAAAGGTGAGGAAGTACACCTTTCAGGTTTGCTTACATTCTTAAAAAGTATTGGAAGCAATGAAAAATTTGCTTTATGAGCTCCGGAGCTTCAGTTGTTATTTGGAAAGCAGCACAAGCTTCAAACTTTAGAGGTACCATGTTATTAAATCAGGTGTGAGATCAGGCAATGAGAAGGACCATGCTTTCCCTATAACAAAATTAAAGAAATTGACCCTGGTAGCACTTTAACGTCTGACCTGTGATAGCGAGCGATGCGTTTTTCTTAACAGAACGGCTCGTCTGAAAAGATTTCTTGCTACCTCAAGAATTTGTTATCGCTTTTGTTATTTGACCTTTTTTTCCTCGTTTAGCAAAAGTAAGGTGGTTTTGTGTTTTGGAAATGGTAGTCCAAACATGTTTGACATTTTAAAACTATTCTTTCGGAGTCTGACACCAGCAAGGTGCTTTCCCAGCACTCTTTCATTCTATCTGATGTTTTTAGTTCATCATGTGAAAGGTCCCATCAAAATACATGATGTCTTATGCGTGCGTACTCTCCTTGAACTTGTTCAGTAGGACCTTTGCGCAAGCAAACAGCTTCACCTTTTGAAGGCCTGTTAGTTGGTGACGCTTGTGCCTCTTGAATGGTGACTAAGTTAACTCTTTTGACCATATTTCTCGTCCTTTTTTCCTTTACGTTCATTTTCATGCCTGAGCTCTCTTCTGACCTCTTAGCGATTCTTCTATCCCTTGCATTGACGGCTTTGATAATCCAGGCGGTGCAAGAAGTTGAGCGCAAACGCTTCGAGAACGATACTCGGTAGCAATAACTGATTTTATTTACAATTTTGGTCTTCTAAATTCTACAAAATAACGAAAAACATGCACATTTTTGGCCCTTTCTGCAACCTGACAATCTCTATCTTTATCTTATTCGCGAAATAGAGCAAAACTTTAGTTGCACGTTTGTCATTCATATCACTGAATAATCTAAATAGCAGTAAAAATATCCATAAAAGAGCATAGTAGACATTTTCAAACATTTATGTGCCTCCGTCTGAATTAGTAAATTGATGAAGCAATATTCTTTTTTTTAGTTGAAGTTAGTCAACGATTTTTTTCTGTACCCTCTTGCATTTTTGCTTCTTGCAAAACTTGCTTAGACTTTTCTTGAAAGCAGAAAAACTGACTTTAAAGAGAATGACAATAACATTTTTCCTTTTTATTACTTAACCCTAAGTCAATACGTATATGTATCTGCAGTTCGTTTTCAAGACTGCAAAGTTGAAGGCCTACAAAATTAATGTGGTATTGGAAGTAACTCTCTTAATTATTATAGACGGTAAGATTCGAAACGGTCCAGATTTTGGTGCCTGATAAGAAAGTGAACGATGACTCTCTTCTCAATACTCCAGAGAAGTTGCAGGTTTGGTACTAAATTATGTGCTTTTGTCCAAAAATAGATACGGAAACAAACCAAAATCTTAAGTCCTTCAAAAATCTTTGAAGCCTTTCATAAATCTTTTAATTCGTTTTACCATGCGTGAGAATAGTCTCCCATATTCCAATTGAGAAAGCTCTTTTTAACCCATTTCAATCTCTGAATAGTTTTGTTAGCCAGAGGAATCTTTGAACAGCTCATTCTTGAGAATAAGGCTTTGCCATTTTATTGCTTTGACACTTGTGTTGTACGAAACTAAAACATTTTTCCAGTTGAAAATATTTTTACTAAGATTGCCGGAATTATTAGCACAAAATTAGATCACGTTTCGGTGTAAAATACAACATGTAAATATTTTTACAGCTCACTAAGGTAGTCTGTTCTATACTGCGAGAGTTATTTAATGCAAATATTTGTTTAGCTCACTAAGATAGTCAGTTCTGTTATACGAATATATTGTAGAATTGAACTATACGTCAAACACTTTCCATTAGCCATAGGTATTTCGAATCCACCCTAAATTCAACACTCAAGATTTAAAAAACTGTTTCAATGTTTTTTTCATATTCTTCTTGGGTTCCAGTCGTTTTTAGTTGTCGACACGAGTGTAAAAATTCATAAAAGTCATGAAGTTCTCACCTCCACTTTTTGACTAAATAACGTAGATTAAATTAAATTTTCACCTGTAACCGATATCACAACTGGGCGACATTGAACAAGAAGTTAATACCAAATGCTCTGCAAGACCTAGTAAATACACTGTCTCGACTAAAAACCTACATATAAAGATAAATTAAATACAAGTAAAACACAAAAATAGTCGCAGTCTCAATCATAAATGGATGATATCAGATCAACGTTACTTAACAGCGAGATCGACATTTCATGGATATCTGAAACATGGTTCGACTCACGAGCCGAAAGTTCAAATTTCAACACCACCGGGTTTCATGTTATATCGTTATGACGGAGTCAAGAATAATAAGTGTAGCGGTTCATGCCTTTTCATTAAAGACGTCTACTCAACATCCCTATTTCCAGTAAGAGAAAGAGATAAAGAGATAGAAATGGTTTGGGTCAATGTTCTAGTAAACAAACAAGTCTTTCATTTTCGGCAGTCTTTACATACACCTATCAGCAGCTCTGCGTCCAGCATTTGAGTTCATTGAAAATATGCTTGAATTGATCTCAGCAGCCAAAAAGTTTTACGTCTTCGAGGATTTCAAAGTAGATCGGACAAAAAAAACGGATTAGATTAGATGTTGGTTCAAGCCTGCCTGACCGTAGCAAAGGCGCTCCAAAGAGAGGAAGGCAAAATTTAGTATAGACTTAAGGGAACGAGGAATCTATGCAAAGAAGTAAATTGAGAAAGAAGTTTGCGAAACAAGAAAAAATGTGAAGAAGAACATAGTAGAGGCTGAAAAACACAGCAGTGTTCCGAAAAAAAAGATGGTCCGTTACAAAACAAAGAGCTTATTCGATTTCAACAAAAGGAAGACCTGCCTAACCTTTGGCTCAGGGCCTCACATATTCTTCCTGAGAGCGCAATTTTCTACAGATACAATAGTTGTCTCCTCCTGGAGGGGAAAGGAAGAACTCTAGATAAAGGGAAATCTACGCAAAAACGTGTGTTCCCACTCATGATACTCTACTCTGCGCTTAAAAGCGGCAAGTTAAGAAGCAATAAAAAACTAGTAACAATGACGGAGACATCAGGAAAATTGAAAAACCTTAAGGTGGACGCGTAAGATAGAGGCTCTGAAAACCTATCTGCTGATGAGGCAACATAACGGTACCTCCTACTGAGTGCCAGTCTCCGCAGCGAAGTGTTGACAAATTTAATTAATTTAGCTAAACCTATTGTCAATGCTGCGCTCCCTGAGCGGAAGAAACCGACAACGAAACATTTAAATTTTCTTGTAAAACTCATTGTCCGCTTACAGAACAACACATATTCCCTCTTAGGTACGTTTGTGACTTCAACGATGTCATTGGAGGATGAACACGAAAGGTAACCGTTTCACCGACCGACAGATGGAAATTCAGCAGCAAGGGAAACCGTCCGTGCAGTGATATAGACCCTCATTTCAGGTTCTAACGTAGCCAACTACGGACCACACGCACCTACCCACACCCGGAATACATTAATACCGCAAATCTGCGAAGATATGCGATATAACTTTGATGTAAAGAAGAATAAGGTGAATATAACTCGAGTACTTCATCATACACCAAAATTTGAGAAATGCAGCACTAAATAGGTCAATTCATGATAAAAGTCTGCCTCACTTTACATCTTATGTGCTTATATTCTTCCTACTACGAAACGAACTTTCGATGGGTCACTGAAAAATTTCAACAGTCTTTTGAAATTAATGATGTTTAATGGACTCAGATTCATAAAACTCCTGACAACTTTTGACTTCAAATTTAAGTTGAATTATGAACTTAAGTTCAACCCATCGCAGTGAACGTGTTAATTTATGTTCCCTCAAATATTTTACTCTAAACCCAACCCAGTGCAGCGAGCAATGCTAATCGCGACACCCGAATGTTGTGGTGCCGCGCAAACTCAAGTTTCGCAGAGTCTCCATGAGATCATTGCTGGACTGACAAAAACGGAAGGTAAATATTGAATATAATAAAAATAAGGGTAAAATCTGTCAGGTTTAACCCACTAGTCATAATTCACGAGCGTGACGAGTTACCTGAACCAGAACATCATACTCGTATACGAATTTATATTCCTCAATTTGATTGCTAATTCATTAAGACTATCTGAGGTATTCTTTACAGCGGTCAGACGCACTTACTTACTCAGCCTGACGCAGCATATATAAAATTCATTGGTGGTCTCAATAACAGATTTCAAGCAATATAACAGCAATTGGACATTAGTTATCAGGGATCTCAACAAACGTAGTTACAGCTCATGCACGGTTAATGCGACTTGAAATCGAAAAAACGAAATGCTCGAAATTGGGTAAGTGAACAGAGGTACGATTCAATCTTTGATGAAGGAAAACAGTTACGTAAACATTGAAAACCCCATCCGGAAATGAATGCAACCTCCCTGGTGTTCATTGACATATCGCGGAGCGTTCAACGCCCCAACAACGCGGTCGATAAGTCGCAAATAGAAGACTAACACAAAGACCTGGGCTTGTAGTACAACTTGGGAGAATTTCACATGGACAATACGACTGCCGCTCACAGCTGCATTTGTCACGAGCACTTTTCTTGCCTTCATGAATTTGTACGAAGAAAACTTGTGAGGATGTCTACAAGCAGCAACTTTCTCAGTCATAATATTGATTATTTATAAGCTGCATGAACACATCTAAAGATCTTGCTCATAGCAATAGTTAGACAACCCAATAAACTAATGAATCCGAACTGAGTGCCTCATATTTTATGTTACTCAATGCAGTACACATTCCTGGTTTTCATTTTTTAGGGCTACATTCGGCATGAATGAGCATCTGAAAATAATTCAGTTTTAGTTAATGACGACGCGAAATTCAAGGGCTCAAATGTTGCTGAAGTGAAAGCAAGCATGTGTTTCAAGCGGAAAATGCTCGTTTTCATCAAAGAAGTAAAATTTACTAAATTGGTCTTGACGCTCAAAAGCCAGTCACTTATCAGAGATATTTTACGTGACAATGAATTCCACAGTGCAACTGTATCAAATTAAATAGCATAATGACTCGTTGAAACTTGATAAAAGAACGAAATAAGAGCTGAGAGGCTGGATACCCCTACCATTGAGTCACGCGCGGAACGGAACTCAGTTCCTGAACCCTCATGAACACGCGCGCCTTCCGTCTACACTACAATAAAGTTAATCAACACGAGAGCGCACGAGTGAGCGCAGCCAATCAGCAGTCCTCTGTCAGCAGGTCTCAGCGACGACAGCTTCGGAAATTTCAGCAAACTGAGCGCTCTTTCCCAACACCACGATACTAGAGAACTGCTCGAGAATTTGGTAAGGTTACCGTTACGAACGATCGCAAGCTCATTACGTAATATTATACCTCGTACTTTCAGTCATTGTGCCACTCTGAATTCATTTGTATATTTTGCTCTGGAAGAACAATTTACTTTTTTACTCGTTATACCATTTGCAGTTTTATGCATTTTTTGGGGGTATATTCTGAAGTATCGAATAATGTAATGAATAAATTAGTGACTGAGGGCGTGAGACATTAAAAATCTTAGAACCTCTTAAAAATATGAAGACATAATTTGAACGACAATAACTGTATAGACGATGTGAGGGACCTTACTGTCTATTATTCAAGCTTTAATTTGTATCTGTACTGAGGGAAATAAATTCATTAACGAAACGTGTTATTCACTAAGCAAAGCAGGAGTTCGAGTCGCAGTGAATGTGACCAAATAAAGTTACGGACCGCAGCGACAAGCAGACCGAGTAAATGAAAATCCCTAGACTTCATAACTCTCAAACGCAACACAGCACCGTCCATTTAAAATGGTGCGACGCAGGGCCTCTGCATGACACCTGCCTCTGTGTGAGCCGTAAATCCCTCACACGTCACGCTGCTGCTGTGTGGGCAAGCGCTTTTTCTGATGAATAATGATTTGAAATAAGTAGCAGCTCAACCCTCAGCTCAACTCAACATATAACCATTTCAGCATCGATAAAATAGAATCAAGATTATCGGTGAATGCGAAGAGCTGTTGACCGCGTTATGCGAAGCAAATTTCATGCAGTAAACTAGCAAATACATGATTGACTTCGTACATGATTTTAAACCCAATTTTATTCAGGCAGAAACGTGAGAAACAAATACCGGTACCAGTAACTTTACAAAATCCTCCAGGGTAAGACAGATTATCCCTGGAGGATAACCGCAACCAAATTGCAGTTCCTAACATATTTGCTGATTTAGATCTGTGTCAGGCTGTCGGCGCAAGCTGGCAGTCAATCATCGAGAATCGGTTCCGTAAATCGATCTGTAGGATTGGTCTCTATTATTATTATATAAGAAAGTTTTAGCCTCCCTTAACCACGCCAAAGATGTTCCAAGAGAGGAAAGAGGAAGGCACCATTTAGTATGGAGTTGAGGGAACGCGGAATCTATGCACAAAGTGCACAGAAACAGTAAGCTAGGAAAGAAGTTCATGAAACAAGAAAAAAGTTGAAGAAGAAAGTAGTAGGTGCTGAAAAACAGGACAGCAGTGAACCGAAAAAAGTGGGTCCTTAACGAAACAAAAACCTATTATTATATTAAAACAAAAAGGAAGCCTAACTAACCTTCAGCTCGGGCCCTCACATGGTTCCCTTGGGAGCGCTAATTCCCATAGATACAATAGTTGTATCCCCCTGAGGGGAGGATTGGTCTCTATACTTAGGCTGAAAGGCCACATATCTTTGATTGGGATCAATATAATTCAAAACAATAGTTTAACCGGCAAAAATGGAAGTCAAAGTGAATTTATTTTTTTGGTAAGGCAAGTGACGTTGCCACTTATTCTTTACAACGGATAAAAGCTCTTCGCTCATGAGTTGCCAAATATTGAAAAGAACTCGCATCATGTGATTTCAAGTCCAGTTGTCCATTCCCTAACAAAGAATATTGTTAGGATTGAGAAATTGAATGTTTCGCAAAAATGTGCCTCAATTTTTTCCGGATTGTAGAATTTTTTAGACATTTTTCCGAGCCTTCAAAACATCCGGCGTAGTCGTGATTGGGCTTCACACGTGTATTCTGTGAGAGGGAAGAAGTTGGAGATGTATGCAAGTACGAGTATATACTCTACGCTGCATCAGGTTGTGGCAGCTCCTATGTTCTATAAAACCAGACTATAGCTCACAGACAGTAATGATAAGCTGACGACCAGCCAAAGAAGCAAAATAGTATAAGATGTCATCAGAACCCAGCAATGCCACAGCGAGCGACACGGGAGACTGGCAAGTCATGAGGTGAGGTCGCAGCGGCGAGCCGCAGGGGACGCGCTCGATCCTTCCATGCAATAACCGAGGCTGTCCCCAGTCGGATTGAGGCAGAGATGCGGTCTTCCTTTGTACGGAGCTGATGTGATACCGTCAGTCAAAATCATGGGAGAGAGGGAACCACATCATTGCCGTTAATTGCACAAAGAAATGCGACTGTTCAACGTTCAATTCGCATCCTAGAAGGATGATCGAATTTCAGGATGACAACATACAATACTTTGTTTTTTCATTTCTTTTAAAACGTCTGCTACATTAATAGAACGTGAAATTACCTCAAAAAATCATATTCACATCCTGCTCTATCTTCAAGCATTGAATGGAAAGTTATTGAGGTACGTATTTGGAAATCAAAAATATTAACTTCATAATTTAGCCTTTTTTTACGCAATGTGAAATGTACCATTCAATCGTCATCATTTTTTTCACAGTTCTTTGCTACGATCGTCAAACAAAAAAGTTTAAGTTTGAGATCTATCTAAGCTCCAGTAAAGCCCCGAGGGCAAATCTGCCAGTCTATAAATACGAGTATGCATTGTGAGTAGCGCAAGCTCGACAAACTATCAACGATAAATAGTTATAAAAAATAAATGAAATGAGCTGGCCAGAACACGTGTGCATTCGTCCAATACCCGAGTCTCCACAGCAAAAAAGTCGTCGAAATTTCCGAGTAGAATATAAACTTTCCTTTTTTATCAAGTATTTAAAAATTATTTTTCAGGTTCGTTAGAACAAAACTGGAATCTGTATTCATAATCGTCAGTGCTTGCTGCGGAGAGCAAACCATAACCAATTCGAATTGAAAAGAATGTTAAAACTACGGAAGTAAAAACTACAAGTGTAGCCCTCGTTCAAAAATTAAATTTCGGATACCTCATGCACAAACTATAAATATCATAATTTTTTGGGACGGACAGAAGCTAGTTGAAGGATAAATTTTGTGTCCCTGTACGTAGGCGACACCGGCAATGGCGTGGGACTGAATTGCACCTGACGACTGAAGTGATCCGCTGCACATCGTTGGAACATACCTAGGAATTCAGTGTATGGTTGCTCGATTGATATTTCACTAAATTGACCTCGATGCTCCCAATTAAGATGTTAATTTCTTGACTCAATGTATGTATATTCTGAAAGTATTCTTCATTTTCGTTAGAAATTCACACATACTTCATTAATAACATTTTCAATCAATTAACTTTTTCATGCTGGGTATTGAAACGCTTTGTGATTCGTAACGATTACACCCATTCATTAGAGCTGAATTTAAACCAATCTCCAGCACTGCGTCATCATCGCTCGAGCAACTACGGATTAAACGAAGGTATTTTTGCGGCAAAATCTCACAAAAAATATCCCGCGAAAATCTTCCCGAGCAAAAGAGTCGGACGGTGAGGGTTGAAGGACCGCGCGACTTCATTAGTTTCATCCGCATCGTGTCGCCGTCACTCGCTGGAGTCGGCTGCTTGGATCGCGCCTTCTTGATGGCCGGTGACGCGCCGGGGAGCGCGGCGCGTCCTTCTCCTCCCCGCACCTGGCTCACGCACGCCAGCTGGCCGCAGTCCTCATGCATGGCAACTGCGGGCGTTCGTTTTAGGTGAACACGGCATACGAGTAATTAAACGGGGCTGCTCCAAATTATCTCAGACAAAATTTGAAAAGCGCTTTTTAGGTAAATTGCAATGCTGCAATTGCAGAACTATTGAAAAAAATTACAATTGACATTGCATCAACATTGAATTTATACCGGCTGTCGATTATAGCCTGGAAATGATTAAATTGCGCTTTCATAAACAGCAGAGATAAAAACATTGCCAAAATATTCTTATGATAATTAAGTCGTTTATTCTGCCTAAGAACACTACAGAACATAAATTATACAATTTCAAATTAAATTCAATGTATTTGTCACAGCGAAATGTTACGTACATAGGTAAGTTTCACGCGTGCAATTTACATACTGTGGTTGTTATTTGAGAAGTTCAATAAAACTAATAAACTTGATTTTCATAAGGTTAAATTTCTGGGAAGTATAGGCGTAAGTATGCGTATAACTGAATGTTGTAGCAGTTTAGGTGGTCAGCTGGCGGTTATCATCACTTCAAAAATTGAGCGCTGCCGATAAATACGACAGGTTCAGGGTCATGTGGAATATTGCTCCTGGTGCAAACGCGAGCAGATGCGAGCGGAATGTTAAAAAAGTCATTAAAAGAAACTCAAAGATTCGCTGACACATCAGTTTTTATAAGCGACAAGAAAATTATTGGATTATAAATTAGTTTAAGCTTCTGAACCAGAATAAGAGTATTCCCGAGAGAAAAAGAGAAATGCATCATTTAATAAGGAATTTAGGCGATGAGGAATCTATGCGGAATGATTATTCTCACTCGATACGTATAAGAACCCAAAATTGAAAACAATGAATTAAATGAGTTACTTCAAGCCTCCCTAACCACAACAAATATTTCTGAAAGTGAGTGAAACAAAATAAGAAGTTGAAGCAGAAAATGATAGGCCCTTAAGAAATATCCTCAGTAAACCGAAAAAAGATAGTCAATGAAAAAATATGTACCATTTCAAGAAAATGAAGGCCTATCTCACCTTCAACTCTGGACCTCGGGATTCATGGGGTGCTAATTCTCATTGATACAATAGTTGGATCCCTGAGAAATGAGTGCAGACGGTGTAATAAATTTTGTGAATTGATAGGTATTTACCTCACTGAAAGTAATGTCCAGTAATTTCGTTACGCCCAATTTTGATAAAACTTTGCAATGCCTTTATTGTCATTTCGTTAGCATGCTTTTCGTGCTCAAAAATTCTATTCTCAGTTGTTCTTCTTGACGAATTTTGACTCCATGTCCCAACATGTACTTGTACTTATTTATGTTCACTTTTTGCTGTGACGCCTTCGGTGATGAAGTCCTGAAAGAAGCTCTTGAAGATCGTTAAGAACATTGGTCTGGCGACTGAAATTATAGCCGTTAACGGCCCAAGTTTCCTCCCTTTCTGGTCTATTGAATGCCTGTTAATTAAATCAATTTAGGGTGCTGCTACAGCGTGAGGTCTACCACACTATTGCATGCGATCTACCTCAAGCTAATACTAAAGCGAGAGGTTAGGTATGGTTACTAATGGATTTTGCTGGTAACCATACATTTAATTTAGCAATAAACACTTCATTTGTACATTTTAAACGCACCTGGGTAGGCGATATAGGGCGGTAGACCTCACGCTATATATATGATTGTGACCTCTGTTTTTTACGTATAAATGGTCATAATAAGGAAAAAAAATTATATGAATATGGTAATCAGTGCTTAAACACAGTAAATCAGTTATTGACTCTCCATTCTAGAGAGTACTTTTCCATGAATTTGTGCACATGACATTTTACACTGCCAGAGCTAAATGGCAAAAAGCTGACAACTCTTCAGAAAAATCACTTCTATATTACGGTAGCACTATAGTTTTCGAAACAGATATTTGACAGCGTGTTTCCAAGCATATTCACTATTTTACTTCAAGTTGTAGCATTTTTGAAACAAGTTCGAGTGGAGAGAGACAGCCGAATGATCCACGAGCCACACAACGACAGAGAACATACATGCTACACCGGTTTGGTGGCAGCAGTTTGAAGACTGATACTGATGATGTTAGAGTGTTTTCTAGGCAGAGTACAACACCTACCGTTCACCTGCAGACTCGACGAAAACCTACTTTACTCAAAAGCATTATTCAAAATCCTATCCCGCCGATAACTTAAAACTTAGCTGTAGAGAAAATATTTATTAATGGACGAGATGCGGGCTCGTTGCAAAGCCGTCAAACATGGATTATCTTGAAAAAAATAACTTTGAAACAGTGCTTTGGCCTTTACGTCCTGCCTTAAACCTATTCGAAGATTTTTAGAAGTTTTAAAGCTTGAACGTATCAGCAAGAAACGTCCGCTAATGGGAGGGACTTAGGATATTAAGCTTGAAGGAAGAATGGGAAAAAAGTAAATGGCGAAGATTTTCAAAAACCCATCCACTCCTGTGGTCGAAGATGCGCAGCTGGTATTGAAAACAAGGGTCTATGCTCTAAACATTGAACGTGTGCTATTCAATCAGGTTTATAATTTCGCTCCGTTTTCAAATGGAAATCGATTGATGTACCCTAATTTTCACAATTATAAAATAAATACTCAGCGAGAAATTAGGAGAGATATCGCTGGGAATCGGCGCCCACCAAACATTTCCAGAAATCGTGGTCGCTTACGCAGCATGTTTTCCAAAAACAGGGTCTCGTCCATGTTCAGCTGCTAGGCACAAACTATATTATATATATGAGAGGATTAATATGGTTCAAGGGTGTCAATGGACACTTTGTATCCGTGGAGACACGAGCGCCTCGTACCTGTATTTAGCGACCTAATGTGAGCCGTGCGCCAGCAAAGCTTGATTTCAATGTAAAAACTGTTTTATTCCAATCAAGCCTGACACGTATAACCTTGCATACTGTTTTTTTCAAAAGCTTTATAACTAACACCAGGACGCAATGGCGGTACCGATTTCCAGTAATTATTTCCGACACCTGGGTAGGGTGGGGAATTATGGCTGAGTTCTCCCTTTCCCCAACGGGAAGAAACACCTGACGGCGCCACCGGGATTCGAACTGCCGACACCTTCCCGTGTCGGCGCGGAATTAACCACTCGGCCACCGTTTAGTCACCAAAGCGGACACATCCTGACGATATAACGTGACGACAGACCGCTTATATCCTCGTAAATCATGTCGCTTGTATAAATTAATTAATCAAACACAGCCAACATGGGAACTTTTTGCCTCTAATGCCAAAAAAATTTGTTTGGGCTACAGTTATGAAAGACGTTTTTTCCATCCCTCAAGAATTATTGAAACTTTGGCACCATTTTAAATCAGCTAAGGATTATACCACAACGAAATTACGAGTTTGCACATGTCATATTGCAATAAATATCATGTTTTATAAAATATTTTAGCTTTGGCCGCAACTCGTTGTTAAATAGAAACACGTCAGAGTTTGATATGCCGGTCTGGGACAAAAATGATTTTTATCACCCGCCAGCAAGAAGCGTTGTTAATGCTGACATAGACAGAATTTCCAATTAGAATAGTTTCTGCACTATATGGTCATTGGAAACAGTAAAACTTTATTCAGTTTTTGAAAGCAGTGGTGCTATGATTTGGTAGGAAAAACAATATATTGAATTCGAAACCTGAAGCATTTCTTAACATTGTGTATAAGTGATTTAAAAGAACACCATGCTGACAGATTCGAGATTTTTTATTTATTTTTTGTCATGGGACGTCGACTTGTAGAACAGACATGCCAAAATATTTCAAGAAATGAAGTTGATTTCTGAAAATTTTACCGCAACAGAGGGACCAAGTGACATTTTCCTGCAAAAAACATAAGTAATTAGCGCTAATTAAGTAATTACTGCTTCATAGCAGCACTCGTTCCTCCCGCGTATAAACACTCCAAATAAAACGAAAAATTAAAAACCAATCGGGGAAAATAAAAGCAACATCAATGCACATTCTTTCAATAATTTCACACCCATCAAACAAAGCTTCTGTAACTTGTCCGTGCGTGAATATCCACGCTGAGAAGAATCCTCAGCCATCTGCATCGGTTGTTATTACAGAGGGATTATGGAACAAACATTGGCAATGATAACTTGTGCTCATATCGCGTCGCGCCTTGCATAGCAAGATTGCATGTAAAGGTACTGGGAGAGGAGATCAAACCGAGTCCCATAGGAATTACACGCTCTCCGTGTTGGCCAGCGGCGGTGGCGTGAAGCGCCGCGCTCAGCTTACCTGCGCTTCTGCGACATGCGAGACTATTGATATTATAACAATGCGGGTATTTGCAATAATTATCCTTGTGATGAAGCTATGAACTTAGTGATGGCACAGAAATGCCATTATAATCATACTTTATTTAACAATGGTATTGAAGTATAAGTAATTGTGAGCACGAACGAAGCACTGCTCCGATATGTGCATTGTGTACAGCAATGCCTTGAGAGTTTTACACAGAAAATTCTATAATTCATGATCGCTAAAATAACCTTCGTTAGTTCTTATTGAATTTCGTGTCAGTAAACAAGGCTGTGTGACTTACCCCCTGAGAGTTTTTTTAACACAATGTTGTATTTTCAGAACAAATATTTTCAAACCACTGGAAAATAATTCAGAATATTTAATACGACCGCACGTGAGGATTTGTTTTCGGTAAAATGCTATCCCTCTTGCTTTGAATCATCATAAGAGAAGAACTTCAGAGCCGTTATGACTGGCAGTGAGTTTTATGATCCAAGTTTTTTGCTGAGCCGTTCGAGAGCTCAGCCGTCACATACACCGACGCTGGGCGCAGAGCTGTCACAACGTCACAGATCTCGGCCCCAAAAACACCAACAGTTGTTCTTGGAAATATTAAACTGTGATCCAGGATCAAATGTTCAATTCGGAGTATCACAACTCAGCATGTTATGTGTAAAACCGTCTTTAAAAGATGATTTATTTTAAGTTTGGAGAAGCATTTACTGCGAGCGTTTGACGCATTGCAATACATTATTACCAAAGTATAAAATAACTTGGCATTAGATATATTTAAAATAAATGAATGACCAGAGCTAATTATTATTATTATTATTATTATTATTATTATTATTATATAAGAAAGTTTTAGCCTCCCTTAACTGCACGACAAAAATGTTCTAAGAGAGGAAGGAGGAAGGCACCATTTAGTATGGAATTGAGGGAATGCAGAATCTATGCACAAGGTGCACAGAAACAGGAAGCTAGGAAAAAAGTTCATGAAACAAGAAAAAGTTGAAGAAGAAAGTAGTAGGTGCTGAAAAACAGGACAGCAGCGAACCGAAAAAAGGTGGTCCGTAACAAAACAAAAACCTATTCTATTTCAACAAAAGGAAGCCTATCTTAACCTTTAGCTCAGGCCTTACATAGTCCCCCTGGGAGCGCTAATTCCCATAGATACAATACCTGCATCCCCCTGACGGATGACCAGAGCTAAATTTAGCAAACAATAAATTAAACTTCCAGCATGAATTGAAATTTCTGAAGGGCTTCAAGGATTTACAGTCCTTGAAACGCTTTCCAGAGATTACAATTCAATTTGAATAGAAGTGTGATGGACTCATAATGTAACAGATGACACAGACTGCACAAGAGGCAAGCCAAAAATGAGAACGTCACAGCTGTGGTACGGAGTTCAGTTCAAAGCGAGAACTAGAATGAATTTTTTCACCAATAACCTGAAGGAATGAGGCCCCAATAATCAATTCGCCCGGCCTGGAGCTGGCAGAGCTTGAACATGATCTGACTGAAGATCTTACGAAGGAAAGAAAACTTCATCTTCAAACTTTCCTTCGTCACAATATGCAAAAAAAACATACTGAAACTAAACTTCATTACAAGTTAGCAAATCTGAAACGCACGAGAAAAGACTTCAAGCATTTAAACGTTAACGATCAGAGACATTGATCTCAGATAGTGGAACCAATTCTCATAATAGAATTTACTTAAAAAATTTCTCCGAGTGTCCATTGTTTTTCACAGAATGTTTTCGTAACATGTCTCCTACGAAGGGACCCACCGGTGGTCTCTGAAGAGATTTTCATAATCAAACCTACCAACAAACCTGTAGTCGCTATGTGTTTTCATGCCAACAAACCTGTGGTCGCTCACTCAATTTTTTTTAAATACTTAATGAAAGCTAAGTGAAGGCACGAGCCCCTTAAATGCTTGCCTTTTTCAAAATGCTTACTACAATTGACTTTTACCTTAAATTGAATATGGAACTTCACTCTAACCCATCGCAGGAATAGTGTTAAATCAGAATCACATGTTAGGAGATACGTACGCCATCATCAGAATAACGCAGATTTTTCTCGTGGAGAGAACAAAAAAAAATGTATGATAGACAAAATTTGGACTCAAAGATGAGCAAAGTTCTGGTATTCAAATATTTAAAATTTATTAATGAGAGTAGCCTTGTTTCAGAACCTGAAAAAACAACTCCAATACCACACCTGTCTATTGTTGCCTTCTAGTCGTGAAGTCAAAACGCTAAGGATCGTATTTTAATTTTTTTAGCGCTATATATGAAGGAATAAAAATACCTTTAAAAAACCCGTCGAGTTTACTTGAGCCCTCTAGCGGATATCTTGAAGCCCACATCATAACCTCAGCTGAGACAACATCAATCGCCTCGCGAGTACTCGCAGCTCAATGGTTGTAACTTCATGTGATCTTTAACGCCCTACAACAATTCGAGCCTGATAAATCAGAACAGGAAATTCTGGAAATGTCCATAGTCTCGAGCTAATTTGGAAAGTCGAAACAAAGTAGGAAAATTTTGAAAGCCACATTTTTGATATAACAAAGGTATGAAATATTTAATTACCAATTTTTACAATTACCAAACTCGGTAAAACGAGTCTAAGAACTTTTTATTCACCTTATTCATCATTATTCTCGCAGTTTCTATGCCGTAAATAAATCTGTAGGAAATCATTCCTCACGTGAAATAAAACATAGTAAGTGGAAAGCATGGCTTACAAACACGATGCAGAAACTCCGCGAACAAAAGCATTTCACTAAGAACGCAGTCTAAAATGAGTCTGCTGTACAGCAAGCGATAGTACCCTTTTATTGAAGGCCAGCAGGACACGAGAAAACTTTTCAAAAAAGTCAGCCATTTTGCAAAGAAATCAAGTCGTTGGGCTGTTGCAGAAAAGATGCAATTTTGTGAGAAGTTTGCAATAGCCCTAGCGCTTCAATCCAGCCGTTTGCACTGCGACCCAACTTTCTCAGAAGAATTTCGGGAAAAGGTCGTAATTTGTATCGTGCAAATGCAACAGATTCATTTTGTCCCACGTGGGACCAGCTGCATAGTACCGGTGTGCCTTAATAACTTGCGGGTATGTGTAACTTGAAGAGTAAAGTAAAATGTATGCGTATCAGCAACGAAAAGCAGAATTACAGTT
Organism: Morinoia aosen; assembly: GCA_030386875.1. Classification (NCBI taxonomy): domain Eukaryota; kingdom Metazoa; phylum Arthropoda; class Malacostraca; order Amphipoda; family Talitridae; genus Morinoia; species Morinoia aosen. The sequence continues at coordinate 54,629,767 of CM059575.1, read as the reverse complement.
CAAATTATGAACTTCATTCTTTATAAGAGTGCATCCGCAGTCTATTCGAAGAATGAATGATTATTTGGGCAAAGCTAGAAATCAGAATTTCATGGGTTTAACAAACGCATGTAGAATGCTCTGAAACCATATGTCATTATCATTTTAAATGAAGATAAAACTTAGAATGAGCAATACAACCTGAAATTGGTTTCTCTTTACATTAGCAAAGCAGCTCTTCTTTGGAATACGCTGGGCAGTTCAGGAGGTTCCACGCCGAGTTTTCCTGTTAACTCAGCGTAGTTGTTGAACCCACGATAGGGTTAAGCCTCAATGTATCTATGCATGATTTCGGCATCTGCGATGATGTTCAACTCGACAAATCTAAGTGAATCTGAAGCTTCCTTGCGATTTTAAACACTCGATGTCTCGTTACATCACCCCATGTTCCCTCATGCCTACGAGTACTTACACGAGCGACTGTTTTTAAACACGAGTATATATTAACGAAGACATGTTTACTCACAAAGCACACCGTTTTAAGTGAGTGAATGAGTAATCCAAGTAATTTTGTAACAAAAAGACATTTATGATCCGCTACATTACAATACGCGCCGTCTTGTGGTGAAGGGTAAAAACCCATATTTGCCCGCTCTTTTACTGTTTGAATTTGGCGTTTCAATTACCCATGGACACGGGAACGTGAGAGATATCCACAGCTAGGCTAATGACTGAAGACTCAGATTGTATAGAATTGTTCACGTAAGCCTTGTGTTGCAAAAAAGAACGCTGTTACATGAAGCATAAAAGCCCCAGTTACCTTAGGAAAAGCCTCAGTTTAGTTTAAAGAACAGAACTTTCACAACATCAGTTACGGCCTAGCAAATAAAAATTGGATCGCATCGGACGAAAATGAGCTGACATTCCGTTACAAGCGCAAAAGTACGTCCAACCGTTTTGTAGTGCTCCCGTTTTTATGAAAACGGACTCTTGATGCTGGTGTGCTGTGGCCACAAAGAGTTGTTAGGTAGGAGAGATGAAGAGCCTTATGTGACATTAAAAATATTGGTTTAAGAAGTTCAGCATCTGGGGTTTTACACTCAGCAACGTCAGTGTGGCTAGTTTACTTTGTTGTTCGTTTGCTCAGAGAGGAAGGTTAGAATGTGTTGTGGTAGTTTCCCCTGTGCTAAATGCAAAATGCTTCGCAAATGCACGACTGCTATAGGTATGATATAGCACACAAACTGTACGACTGCTGTGTATATATTATATATATATATATATATATAGGTATGATATACCACATCAGCTAAACTGCATCTCTGTAGTTTTAATATGAGATGCAGTTTAGCTGATGTAAATTGATCGTAGCAGATCGTATTTTCTTAACTCGCATCATGACATGTACTCAATCAAAAATTAATCAAGTTGATGTTTTGCATTAATGCGTTCTTCAGCAACGATGGGATGAACCAAAAGCAAACATCTATCACCGTAAAATAATCGAATGTAAGCATCAAGAATGAAAGCAGCACACTTGCCATCCACCATGACGTGCTTTTAATACAAGTCCACCTCATACCAAGTCGGCACTGCATGTAAATGATAATAATTTTACGGAAACGTTTCTACCGGGGTCGCCAGCGTAACGCCAATGTGGACCCCCCCAGCACTGGCCGGGAAAAACTCAGAGATTATTACCAAGGCAGCTTACAGCAAGGGAAAAGACGCTCACGCATTATGACACGTCGCACTGAACATACAAGATGCATGTAAATGAACCAGAGTGCGCGCAAATCTGCGACACGATGACACCGTGCGACCGTCTCTGTTAATGATTCCGGCTGTCATAAGCCCGTTCTTAGGTATTTATTCTATTACGGAAATAGAAGTATATTTTGTCAGTCCCAATATTAGGATGAGCTCTTGGTCATTAGTGTATCGACGTCCATTGATGTGGGGTGAAAACTCCACAGCGCCTCTCGGCCTCCCGCTGCGCAAAATTACGGTGCTGCTCAATTTGTAGCTCATTAAGATTAGGTGCTCATTTATTTTAAAAAGGGATAATGAACTGGTTCGTTAAGCCCTTCATTCATTAACAAAGTTCCTAGCCTCCTGACAGTTTACCCTCTAGGGTGAGTTGGCAATAAAAATGTTCTCTAAAATATTACCAATCTGTGAACAAAGTTACTATCTGCCGCCCAGATATATAGGAGAAGAAATAAGTGAAAAATATTTCCATATTAACAAATATAGAGCTCGTAAACAATTTAAACAATTAAAACAATTTATTCACCACAGGCGATACAGAGATAGAATGTTTCTCAAGTCTAGTACAATGGTCAAATTTGAGTATAGCTACCTGTGGGCCCGAATAAGTTCCGTGACTTCTAGGGCATCCTACCACTAACGTTATTCTAAGGAGTACAATATGTTTAACCTAATTCACTCAAACTAGGGACGCATTAGACTGATCAATGAGATAATTAACACGAAATTAGATGCTTCATTTTACAATACAGAGCAAATGGACTAGGTTTAACAGTATATTCAACAGAAGATTTTAAGAGCAGACTGAAGATTGGCGATATTAACCACGGTAAATTACATTATTAGGGTCAGTTATGTAGGAGACAAGATTTGACTTGGTAATCTTACACGACTAGTATTCTGATAGGAAATGAGACTCAAGATGTCTTTTGAATACTTTATAAGAATTACTTTCACGGATCTCCGCAGGTATTGAGTTCCAAGTTTTAGTTCCAACGAAGAGGATACTGTGTTGCGACCGGGCCTTTGAATAATAAGGAAGCATAAATTTATTTCTACTTCGGGTTAAATGGTTATGATGACCAATTTGTACAGTTAACAATTGTTTTAGGCTATTGTCGGCATCATTTGTTAATGTTTTCTAAATGAAATTACAAATAGATTTTGTAGAGATCGAAAGCTCAAGTATTTGTAAATTTTGAAAGAATCATTTGCGTGAGCATTATATTCTAGATTCTTTACCGCTCTGATGGCTCTTTTTGCAGAGTAAAAATTATATTGGTTTTATTTTATATCAGTTCCGTTCCATGCTTCTATTCCGTATTGCAAGTATGATGAAATGAGCATTCGGTAGAGCATTTGTAAAGCTGTTTCAGGCAGGAAATTCTTAACTCTATTTAGGATTCCGATAGATTTTGATAATTTAGAACCAATATGAGCGATGTGGTCTTTGAAAGTTATATGTTTATCTATTATGATGCCCAGGAACTTACTTGAGTAGGTTTCTTCGAATTCACCTTCGCCAATTTTAATGCGTGGGAGAGATATATTTTTCTTGTATGACAATATATTGTGTTTTATCGATATTAAGGCTTATTTTATTAGCTTTAAGCCCCAATGAAACCTTACGAAGTTCATTATTTATACTCTCCGCAATCATAGTGTGATTTTGGTTCGGAAGGACCGCTGAGAGGGTACTGTCATCGGCAAAAAGTTTGAATTTGAAAAATGATGTAGATTTAACATCATTGATAAAAATCAGAAATAGGAGAGGTCCAAGGACAGATCCTTGAGGAACTCCATGGCTAATTGTCTGTGGGTCTGATTTTGCGTCGTCAATGACAATGTATTGCTTCCGATTTTTTAAGTATGATCTGAACCAATCATGGGCAGCCCCTCGAATGCCATAACAGTGTAGTTTCGAGAGTAATATGTTATGGTCCCCACAATCGAATGCTTTTCGAAATTCATATAATACGGAGAAAATAAGCTTTCCTTCATCTATATTAGAATAAAGGTATTGCAAATGATTTAATGCTGCTTGTGTCGTTGATTTTTTAGAAAGAAAACCTTAGTGTTTGTCGTAGAGAAAGATTTTTGTTCAAAATACGAGAGCATTTTTTTGTATACAATTTTCTGGAATATTTTGCTACTAATTGGTAGTACAGAGATAGGTCTATAATTATTAAGGCAATTTTATCACCATTTTTAAAAGTAGGGGTCACTCTGGCAATTTTGAGAGAGTTGGGGAAGATACCTTGAGGAAGGGATTGGTTGATAATATTAGATATGCACGGTGCTATTATATCAGCTAATGCCTCAACAACTCTAGCCGGAAATTTTTTCAATCCATTGATTTATTTTCAAGTTGCTTATGCACGTAATTACATCGGAGGGATTAGTTGGCGCGAAAAAGAAAGAGTTGGGTTCACGGACATGGTCCATGTATTGCAAGTGGTCTGTGGGTTCACTGAAGACACTATCGGCTATATTTTTCCCTATGTTTACAAAAAAGTTGTCAAACACTGTTGCAATATCTTTTTTCTCGTTGTATTTTACATTTTCGTGAACGACGGACTCAATGGTTTTTGTAGTATTATTATTCGGTTTATAGCATGAATTAAGCAGGCGCCAAGTTTTTTTAATATTAGTTTTGTATTCAGTAAATTCGCGTGTAAAGTCGCTTTGTTTCGATGTTCGTATTTGAATAATTGTCACATGATTCCTGAATCTGTTAACGTTACTTTAGATATACGTCCTTCGTATAGTAAGGCAAGATACGCTTGACGTTTTTTATATTGATCACGATATCTTCAGTAATCCAGGGCTTTTGTCTATTTTTCGGCGTAGTTGTGCGGGTGATTATTGGACAACACTGGTTATATGCGGGCGTTATAATTTCAGTTAAATTTAGTATTGCTTCATCAATTTTAATCGCATTATTGTCCAGTTCATAGATGTATAATGATGGCATCAATTCTTCTAGAACAGTTCGCATTGTTCCCGAGTTATATTCGTTAACACAACGATATGAATAAGTATCAGCCTGTGGGCTGGTACAAGGACTAGTCATTTTCTTGATGAGAAACACCGGGAAATGGTCAGATAAGTCAGAAATTATTATTCCGGTAAGAAAATCAGTCGGATCTAACATAAAAATATTATCGAGTAACGTGGCAGATTCTGATGTTATACGTGTAGGTTTCATGATGATCGGAAGGAAGGAGTTAGACTGAAAAACATTTATGAAGTTTGAGATTTGCTCACAGCTATCACTCATGGAAGACGATTGACGCTTATGAACATTCATGTGCTTAAAAGCAAAAGGAAAGTGTCTTTCGTGAATGTAATTTCTAATTTCACTCACTAAGACTTCTTTCCAAGTCATCGTTTAGACAAGCTGTAATACACGTATTAAAAGTTAGCCTTTTTAATAAATCACAAATTCCCTCGGACACGACATCTGTTAGAGGACAAGCACGAGGTGCGTCGCATGTGATACGGCACGCAATAATGATGAGTTCATGTAATATTCGCCTGATGCGATCACACGATGACGCAACATTTCTGAGTCTCATGCACGGTAAAGGAATCAAGGTGGAGTCATTTCTATGGGGGAAAATACACCGCCTCTTGTGCGGCTAGCCAATAGAGCGGCTTTATATAAACTAGCTTTTTGACGTCACCATTGCGACATGTTAGGCCAATAGTGGTGCCAGATTTGGGACTAGCAGTGTTATCATATGCACTAAGAGCGCTGCTATTGGTTCGTTGCCATGACGTCACCATTGTCAAACGATCGACAAAAATAAGACTGGTTTGGCCCTACCTTGTACCTTCTATCTGCTACTGTGCTCTCATGTTGCCAGACCACAGCAGATGCATGATCGCCGTTCCTTCTTCGACCGAAACCTAAACAAAGCTCCGTGCATTATCTGGTCACAAAGTTATGAGCTATAATGAACGTTCTCTTTCTTAGCAAAAATATTTCGAATGACTTTTTGGATTTCAGCTCTGCAGAGCATGAACTAGTACAAAATAGGTCCTCAATTAGCTGATTTTGGATCCTCATATTCATGATGAAAACAAACCGTAGACGAAGCAACACAAGCCACAGTTGACCGAGAGCAAACTACTAGTGCGTAATTTTTCTTCCTATATTCCAAACGGATAAAACACTTGGCATCTGACTGCCACTCGCGTGAACTTCCCTGAAACTTGGACATGTCTTTTAATTTTAACCTTACGTAAGTGGAATTAGCAGAAGACACTGCAAAGTACAAGGTAAAATTTTACATGGTACTCTTATTATTCGAGAATGTGACCGAAAGACGAGTCATTACCATGCAAAGGTAAAACTCAACTTTCAAACACTAGGCCGTTTTTCGGTCAGAGAAGAGACTGTTGAGCTTTAACATTGATGCTCGGCGGGTATCTTTTGTCTCCACTTATCCCTCAAGAGATCCAACTATTGTTTCTGTGGCAATTAGCGCTTCCAGTAGGAAGAGGTTTAGTTAACGTTGAATATTAGATGGGCCTTTTTCTGTTGAAAACACTGGACTTTTATTTTGTAGTGGACCTTCTTTTTCGCACACTGCAGAGTTTCTTCTAGAGCCAATTACTTTTTTCTCCAATTTTTACCTTTCTTCGTGGATTTTTTTCAATGTTTCAGTTTCCAAGCCTATCTAGGGAGAGACAAGTAAAACAAGAAACATATTGTGCGTAAATTTCCTGTTCATTCCACATCAAATGGTTCCTGTCTTGGAAACACTTCAATCATGTTAGGGGAACTTGAGCTAACTGTTTTAATCTAATCTCATTTGTCCCCTGCCATCAGTGCAGCGTGCAGCCACTAATTAAGTCCATAAAATCCAGTACATTGGCTGTTCTCAACACAACCTGCGCCGCATTAATGGAAGCCACATAGTTCTTTCTATTGTGTACTTTTCCCTGCCCCCCACTTTTCCCTGCCCCCCACTTTTCCCTGCCCCCCACTTTTCCCTGCCCCCCACTTTTCCCTGCCCCCCACTTTTCCCTGCCCCCCACTTTTCCCTGCCCCCCACTTTTCCCTGCCCCCCACTTTTCCCTGCCCCCCACTTTTCCCTGCCCCCCACTTTTCCCTGCCCCCCCACTTTTCCCTGCCCCCCACTTTTCCCTGCCCCCACTTTTCCCTGCCCCCCACTTTTCCCTGCCCCCCACTTTTCCCTGCCCCCCACTTTTCCCTGCCCCCCACCTTTTCCCTGCCCCCCACTTTTCCCTGCCCCCCACTTTTCCCTGCCCCCCACTTTTCCCTGCCCCCCACTTTCCCTGCCCCCACTTTTCCCTGCCCCCCCACTTTTCCCTGCCCCCCACTTTTCCCTGCCCCCCACTTTTCCCCTGCCCCCACTTTTCCCTGCCCCCCACTTTTCCCTGCCCCCCCACTTTTCCCTGCCCCCCACTTTTCCCCTGCCCCCCCACTTTTCCCTGCCCCCCACTTTTCCCTGCCCCCCCACTTTTCCCTGCCCCCCACTTTCCCTGCCCCCCACTTTTCCCTGCCCCCCACTTTTCCCTGCCCCCCACTTTTCCCTGCCCCCCCACTTTTCCCTGCCCCCCACTTTTCCCCTGCCCCCACTTTTCCCTGCCCCCCACTTTTCCCTGCCCCCCACTTTTCCCTGCCCCCACTTTTCCCTGCCCCCCCACTTTTCCCTGCCCCCCACTTTTCCCTGCCCCCCACTTTTCCCTGCCCCCCCACTTTTCCCTGCCCCCACTTTTCCCTGCCCCCCACTTTTCCCTGCCCCCCACTTTTCCCTGCCCCCCACTTTTCCCTGCCCCCCCACTTTTCCCCTGCCCCCCACTTTTCCCTGCCCCCACTTTTCCCTGCCCCCCACTTTTCCCTGCCCCCCACTTTTCCCTGCCCCCCACTTTTCCCTGCCCCCCACTTTTCCCTGCCCCCCACTTTTCCCCTGCCCCCCACTTTTCCCTGCCCCCCACTTTTCCCTGCCCCCACTTTTCCCTGCCCCCCACTTTTCCCTGCCCCCCACTTTTCCCTGCCCCCCACTTTTCCCTGCCCCCCACTTTTCCCTGCCCCCCACTTTTCCCTGCCCCCCACTTTTCCCTGCCCCCCACTTTTCCCTGCCCCCCACTTTTCCCTGCCCCCCCACTTTTCCCTGCCCCCCCACTTTTCCCTGCCCCCCAATTTTCCCTGCCCCCCACTTTTCCCTGCCCCCCACTTTTCCCTGCCCCCCACTTTTCCCTGCCCCCCACTTTTCGCCCCTTCTCTGCCCCCCCACTTTTCCCTGCCCCCCACTTTTCCCTGCCCCCCACTTTTCCCTGCCCCCCACTTTTCCCTGCCCCCCCACTTTTCCCTGCCCCCACTTTTCCCTGCCCCCCACTTTTCCCTGCCCCCCACTTTTCCCTGCCCCCCCACTTTTCCCTGCCCCCCACTTTTCCCTGCCCCCCACTTTTCCCTGCCCCCCACTTTTCCCTGCCCCCCACTTTTCCCTGCCCCCCCACTTTTCCCTGCCCCCCACTTTTCCCTGCCCCCCACTTTTCCCTGCCCCCCCACTTTTCCCTGCCCCCCACTTTTCCCTGCCCCCCACTTTTCCCTGCCCCCCACTTTTCCCTGCCCCCACTTTTCCAGCCCCCCACTTTTCCCTGCCCCCCACTTTTCCCTGCCCCCCCACTTTTCCCTGCCCCCCACTTTTCCCCTGCCCCCCACTTTTCCCTGCCCCCCACTTTTCCCTGCCCCCACTTTTCCCTGCCCCCACTTTTCCCTGCCCCCCACTTTTCCCTGCCCCCACTTTTCCTGCCCCACTTTCCCTGCCCCCCACTTTTCCCTGCCCCCCACTTTCCTGCCCCCCACTTTTCCCTGCCCCCCACTTTTCCCCCCTGCCCCCCCCACTTTTCCCTGCCCCCCACTTTCCCTGCCCCCCACTTTTCCTGCCCCCCACTTTTCCCTGCCCCCATTTTCCTGCCCCCCACTTTTCCCCTGCCCCCCACTTTTCCCTGCCCCCCACTTTTCCCTGCCCCCCACTTTTCCCTGCCCCCCACTTTTCCCTGCCCCCCACTTTTCCCTGCCCCCCACTTTTCCCGCCCCCCACTTTTCCCTGCCCCCCACTTTCTCCCTGCCCCCCACTTTTTCCCTGCCCCCCACCTTTTCCCTGCCCCCCACTTTTCCCTGCCCCCCACTTTTCCCTGCCCCCCACTTTTCCCTGCCCCCCACTTTTCCCTGCCCCCCACTTTTCCCCTGCCCCCCACTTTTCCCTGCCCCCCACTTTTCCCTGCCCCCCACTTTTTCCCTGCCCC